>JAHLJT010004567.1:26865820-28261969 GCA_031308135.1 Acheta domesticus | reverse complement strand
GTCTCTTGAGTCCTATCCCCGCCTCGCTTCACCTCCACCCCGACTTGCACTGCTAACGCCTCACCTCGGGTCATCTCGCCCACCCTACACCCTCATCGCCTCGCTCCCCGCCCCGCCACCCCGCCGCTTCCTCTTTAGCCCTGTCCCCGCCTCAGTCCTCCCCCACCCCAACTTGTCCTGCTTCCGCCTCGCCTCGCTCCACCTCGCTACCCGTCGACCCTCCTCCGCTTACCCCCCCCACTCCACCCCACCACGCCATCGCGTCGCTTCGCCCTACGTCCACCCTGACCTCGCCCCGCTACGTCCCCGCTCTCGCACCGCCAACTCCCACGCCATTCTCCGCTCCCAGTTTCCAACCCGTCAGCGCCGCCCGTCTCCCGAACCTCCCGCATGCCATCCTCCATCCGCAGTCCATCCGCGTCCCACCGCACCCATCCCTTTAACCCGCCCCGCCGCGACCCCACCCACCCACGCCCGCCCAACTCCGACCACTCTGACCCGTCTTTGAGGAGGAGGTGGCCTGAGAAGCTGCTGAACGCGGGCAGGGCTTTGCAGTAGAGGGCTACAAAGCGACGACGCCAACGGACTCAGGGAAGTTGGAGGGGGAAAGGGCCCGGTAAGCAGGTCTGTGATAGTGAAAACATTCTTGAGAGGCAAGGAGTGATATAGGGTGGACGGGGAAGATGGGTACAGATAGAGGGGGAAACGGGACGTTGAAGGAACTGAATGAAATGGAAATGTAAGCAGAGTGGAAGGAAGAGCAATTGTGAGAATTCCGTAAGGGGAGGGTGTGGGATATGATAAGAATATTAGAGCGTTCCATGCTCTGTATGTCAAGATCAATGACGTTTGTGATTCATGTTCCGGACGTTTGATATAAAATATGAATAGGACAAAAGTTTTCATGGAAGTTCTTTCATTCACTCTAAATCATTTGTCACTGAAAACCATTTCTAGAAAGAAAGTCGAAAGATGTGGAGTAGACGAGGAGGAAGAACATGAGAAGAAATAGGCGGGGAAGGAAGAGGAGAAGTAAGAGGGAAAATGGAAGAAAGTGGAGGACGGTGAAGAGAAGGAAAATGGAGATGGCGCGGAAGGAAGGACATTCTGAAAAGTGAGAAGTCGAAAATGAGAAGGAAGACGAGGAGAATAGGAGAGGAGGCAAATTGAGATCAGAATGGGAGAAAGCGGAAGATGGTTAAAAGGAGGAGATGAAAGAGCAGAGGATGAAAAAAGAGAAAGAAAAGCATAAGAAAGAGGAATCCGGGGAGAAGGAAAAAATGAGAAGGCCGAGATACAATGATTCACGAAGTGGAACAGGTACTGAAGTATGGGAGGAGGGGCTTAACAAAAAGTCGAGGGGGAGCAAGCGTGTGAGAAGAAAAGCGAAAAGCAGATAGAGCGAAGACAGAACCGCGTGAGCGTGGTGTGCGGTGCCATAAATCAGACGGTCAGGCGATGACACGGCGCGGCGCGCACGGACGGACGGGGCCTCCCGCGGAGAGGTCGCCCCGGCACGCGGCTGCGTGCGCCGCGCCTCCGGCCCACGGCACGACACGCGCCGCACGAGCGGCACGGCACGGCACGGCACGACGCGACGCGACGCGATGTGATGCGATTCGAGGCGTTGCATTTTGAGGCGATGCGATGCAATACGATGCGACGCGACGCCGCGATGCTGATGCGATTCGAGGCGTTGCATTTTGAGGCGATGCGATGCAATACGATGTGACGCGAAGCGACGCGAAGTGACGCGACGCGACGCGATGTGATACGATTCGAGGCGATGTGATGAGACGCCACGCGATGCGACGGGACGCGATGCGATGCAAGGCGATGCGATGTGATGCGAGGCGATGCGACGCGACGCAACGCGATGCGATGCGACGCGACGCGTCGGACGCGACGCGACGCGATGCAATGCGATGCGTTTCGAAGCGATGCGAAGCGACTGCTTAGTGTGGTGTCCGAGGAGGTGTACAGTTTAAACGTATTTTCGTATTTATTGATTTAATTTATTTGTACTTATTTATTATTTGAATTAAAAATAGATTAGAAGGAAAAGAAGAAAGACCAGTTCACCGCCAGCAGATTGAAACTCGTCGAATGATGTCTCGCTTGTCCCAAACGGAAGATCAGAAGGGGTCCACGTTAAGTTCGTTCTTTGCTTCACTTCCTCACGATTCCACTCCTTAATTACATTCACGTACACTTACATGCACTACGCAGTCATACATGTCGAGAGACCAGACAGGAGCTTAGAGCCTGTCCCAACTGGGGCAGGTGCTTCAATGGTAGGGAGGTAACTGGTTGGGAAAATCCTGCGAAACTGACGGTGTAGGCCGGCACAGGGTCTTGTCATTCAGTGGAGGTAGATGAGAACCATCTCCAGCAATCAAACATGCACTACACTTGCGGGACTGATAATCTCAGCCGTTGATTCGCCCGAAAAAAATGATTAATAGATCGTTCATTCCCACCGATTCCTGTCGCTGTAGTATATTTATTTTTAAATAGTAATAATATATGTTGAAATAATGAAATAATGTTCTCGAAAAACACCAAAGGAGTGACGAGTATCCCACCAACAAAGCCTTGAATGACACCTCGCTTTCTCCATACGGAGAACCGGAAGTCGTGTATGCGAGTACGGATGGTTCGATGTGTGGGTCGGTCGGCCCGAGAGAGTTTACTGAATTCCCGTATGTAGGCCTCAATGCGATGCGCAGAGGGTGTGCCGCCTTCTCCTTTAAACCAAAACGAAGTTACGTGTTCCAGGGAAGATGAATTTTAATGTGTCAGCACCACTTCGCAGATTAAGCGCGCGGAAGATCACGGTGTGCGTAGAATGTTAATGGAAATTCTTTTCTTGTTCCGAGAAAACCTGTGTGCGCGCAGTGAAGGGGGTGGGTCCCATTAATCAACAACTTTCTCCAGGCCCTGCCCCGGCCCTTTTCTTTCCTCTTGGGCTCGGTAGAGGGAATATTGGGTCTTAATATCCTGAGTTTCCGAAGCTTTGAGATGACTAATATAATAGTAAGTCAGTCGCGATGAAAGAAAATTCTGAGAAATGCATTTCACCTACCTGTGGAATAACACTAAAAAATTAACGTACTCGTAATTTTGAGTCCGATATGATCCACAAAGTGTATCAAGTGACAAAAAATGCGTTTCCAATGGAAAAATGTCAGTAATTATTTCTATGGCATTTCTCTTTAGACACGAATAGTGATTTTAAAAGTAAATGAATCTAATAATAAAGAAATCAGATTAAAGGAACATCAAATTTTCCATAAAAGAATATATGGAATATATTTTTAAAATAATCTTTCAATTAAGACACATGAGATCTTGTGTTCATCAAATCCTCATCGTCAATGATGTACAATTTTGAAAGGCAATATTAAAATAGTTGTTATGTTTTCATTATATATTGAGTATATAACAATTACGACGTCATTCAAAAAAATGGTATACTTAGTACTACCTGTCATCTTGTGGGAGATACTGGTTATTCTCTCAAATTTTAGAGCTTCGTCAGGTAAAATATCAAGATATGATCATCAGTTGTCACGATCATATAAGAAGTTACATCAATTCTTAAAATTATTTTAGGAATATTTATGTACTTCTTTTACCCACAACATTACAAATTGTTATAAGATAATGTTGTAAATCTTTTGGCCTTCAAATACGGCTGATATTCACCATATTATACTAATTGTCATATTTGAGAAAGTGACAGGAACAGGAAGGTGTTCAAGAAAGAAATTACAGTAGTGTGAAGCCCAAACTCCTGCTTCATGAAAATCTACAACGATCGGAGTGTGAAATGTGGTGAGCTGTCTAAAACGAGGTATTAAATTGTACTAATACAGAGTTAAACAAACTCTTTATACGAGCAAATATGAACCTATTAAAAAGTAAACCGCTATTAATAAATGCATGCCTTATTCGTTTCAACAACTGTTAGTACATAAAAATATGATGTGTAGAAGAATGCTTAATTAGTGATTATGGTCGCATCAAGAGCTAAGGTCATTAGTCCAGTAAGTACAGTGCATGTTTTAGCATAGGAGGCGGCGATGTTCTTCCCCCGCTGGTTGGCGAGATCCGGCGCCGACCTAACCATTTCCAACCGAAACAGGTATATCCCACCAGTGTAGCTTTGCTCCTGCAAGTACAAGTTTTAAGATGCAGACTTGTCTCCGGTCAACAGTGGTAGTGTAGTGCATATATGTGTGTGTGTGGATAAGACACGGGAGAGGATAGAAATATTGCGCGCAGGCCGTGGCCCGTTTGTTAGAGTACTATTACGGCATTCACCTGGTGTTGATCGGAGAAATCATGGAAAACTACCGATCAGAGCAGCCGGACGGTAGAATTATCCTTTAGAGAACGGCTGACTTAAACCTAGCATTGTAGGCAGTGTCAAAAATCCTGTCACCGTCGGGGCTCAAACCTAGGACCTACCGGTCAGAGGCGCTGCAGTGACATCTGTTGATGCCCTGAGCCACCTCTCCCAGTACAGGTCGCAGTTCTGTGAAGTACATATTCCTGCTTCATGAAAAGATACAACGATCGGAGTGTGAAATGTAGTGTGGTGTCTAAATTGGGATTTTCATAATGCTAATAATTATAGAATTACACAGAAATACTACATGAGCAAACATTAATCTATTTAACGGACGCCCTCATTAAGAAATGTATCACTTAATCGTTTGTACAACTGAATATTTACAGGCAAAAACGTTTTAACCCTCACTTTTCTGGAATGCTGGGTTTCCTCACAATAAGGTCGCATGTGGTCTGAGTGAGGCATGTAGGAAACCATGTTGGCAAACATAAACACTAAACACCTTTTTTCTTCTTTTTAATTTCTCCACGAGTTGCATGATTGCATAAATTTCGTAATAATGGAGAAGGAAAGTTGTGTGTCGCTAAATTTACATTTTGAGTGTTACAACGTATTTGGCGGCTGGTACACAACTGTTGGACAACGTACAATAGTACTTTATGAAGCGATGATGTAATGATGGGTATTAATACACGAGTGTGATATTACGATACGAGCGAGCAACGAGCGAGTATCGTAAACTTAACACGACTGTATTAATACCCATTATATCCAGATTCGTATGGTACTTTTTCTACGACTTCTATAGGTTAAACTTTTATAATGAATAGTTTCGTGGCAGTTGATTCAGTCAAGCCCATCTAGGGGACAGCTACATGAATGTACCCTGGCATGCTGCCGCAGGTGGCTGTGGTTATCTGCCCGCCTTCTATGGAGTACTGTGCTAGTCAAATAAAATCAAAGTGAAATTACGATCCACTTTATTTAAAATAATATACCACGAAAAAATACCAATAATAAAAGAAATTAAAACTGTTGAGCGTAATGTAATATCAAATACAATTTTAATGTACCCAATCAAATGAAACATTTGCTAAAACCATTCTCAATGATTAATTGTCGATACTTGGTTTGTAAACTTCTCTGTGATTGGTCAAGAACCTGTATCATAATGAAAACTGTATCGAAATGACTATCATTATACAACTGGTTGCAGCCATCAAATGACAGTGTTATACAATGGGAGTAGAAAAGAAGACGTTAGTAAAAGAGTGCAGGTCGAAACGCAACGGGAAGCGGCGAGGTGCGGCCGCGCGCGAGCAGCGAGGTTGCAAGTGCCGCGTGCCTGTCGCTTCCCCTTCCCCCGCCCCCGGCCTCAGCCCCGCTCGCGCGCTGCGCGGCGCCCCGCTGCGCCGAGGGCGAGGTCGGGGGCGTGCGTCTCGCCCGCGCGCCGCCGCGTTACGCGACTCGCCGCGGGCGCCGCCAGCGTCGCCCCGCGACGGCCCCTGCCCCGACGGTTGTCTGGCCCAGCGATCGCAGCGGAGATTCCCATGCATAAGCAATGCACGCACCGTCACTTATTCGATACTGGCACACGTCCGTTCGTTAGATAAATACTTCTGCTGCATTGTTATTTGCGAGCGTAAACAGCGAACGATTGAGTTTATTTTTACTTTCCCGTATACGTACATATACACGGAGTAATATAGGGAAAGTTATGTAATGCTGCGCGAAAAAATGATTGCCGGGCCGTGAAAACGAGTAAGTGAATAAAACCAGTTGCTAAATTAAGAAAAGAAAATCCCCTAACACGTGGTGTAGCCAGAAACCCTGTTTTCTAGGTCCTTGATACCGAAAAACAAATTGAAAGGAAAACGTCCGTCTGTCCGTCTGTCTCTCCGTCTGTCCGTCCGTCTCTGAACACTGCTAGCGCCTAAACCATACGTACGATTTCTTCCAAAATGTATATTCCCCGGTCGATTAGGTTCTAGTTTTTTTTCGCTTCGGAGTAGAGAGAAAGTTAGGAAATGCTGCGCGTAAAAACAGCGAATTTTCGGGACAAAATCTCTTATTACAGTGCCCTGGTAACTAAAAAGTGGATAAATCCAGTTGCAAAATTTAGAAAAGAATATCTTCTAACAAATGCTGTAGCCTGAATCCATGGTTTGTGGGTCCTTAATACAGAAAAATCCAACGCCGTCTGTCTGACCGTCTGTGAACAACGTTAGCGACTAAACCGATCAGCCTATTTTCTCCAAAATTGATATTCGCAATCTATCTGGCTGACCTAGCGGACACTTGAATTTGAAACCAACATTTTATTTTTGAGGGGTACTTTACTCTTTTACCTTTGAGGGGTACTGTGATTTTTCACTTAATGAAATTTGTTCCTTATAAATATATTTTGAAATTTAGTCATAGTAGTAGTTGAGCACTTTTCGCGAAATTGTGCGTCAAAGTACGGGCGAAAAAGTACGTGCTGTTTTAGCACCACTATTTTTTTCTTGTAGTACAGTTTAACGTTTGTAATTCGAAGATCAAAACTGCACTGATGTTACAGAGAAGCAGTCGATCTCTCTGCTGTTTTTCTTGCTGTGGGAAATACCTGGAATGGGAAAGCTCTGCGATCCGACGTTTAGGACAATCGGGGAAAGAATACCACCTCCTCCCAGAATGCAACATGCCCTACTCTTATCGGACTAATTGCAGACGTAGTTGACGTGCCCAGAACCAATAAATGATTCATTCATTCCTAAGCAGTGCGCACATAATCACCTTTGCGATATCGGCACACGTACGTACGTTAGGTAAATACTACAGCATAATTATTATTGGAGTGTGTAAACGATGGTCGATAGAGTTCATTTTTAATACAGTTGGACCTTCATTATTCGAACCCCAATAACTGGAATTGCTTTATTTTCTGGAACCTTTTTCACTGAACCTTCACCTTATTTATCTTTCGTGTACAATCTTGATTTGATTTCCCTCGGTATGTTATGTTTCCTCGCAGTCGTCGCCACGTGTTTACTCTCCTCTCCGAAAAACGGTCCAATGATACCACGAAAAGTCCGAAAAAAAATCGGCTCGCTTCTATGAGGCAACATCCAGCACTTTTACGATTTGACTATGACAGTGGGTTTTACGATAACTCGGCGTAAATGGCACGAATAGAAATTATTAACGCTATTTAATTTGTTTTGTTTAATTTTACTTATCGTTTTTGGTATATTCGGGTATACCACTTCTCCTTAGAATTTATCTTATTGCACTGATTTTTATGAGCTTGTAATGATTTCATGATCCTGTAATATTTTGCAGCAACCATAAAAGTAATAATTCATGAGAAAAGATAATTTATTAAATATCTTTCCTGAAATGTATTGTGCTGAAGTAAAATCATGAAGTGTAAATTATTAATTTAAGTTATTGTCTTTATTATTATTATTATTATTATTATTATTATTATTAATATGATATTCACAAAATATTTTAAGAACAATGCAATATGTAAAAATCTCCCACTGTGCATGCAAAATGCTCGTTGTACAGTATTTTGACGTAATGTTCTCACACTGATACCTATTACGTTTTTTAATTTCAAATAATATATATATATATATATATATATATATATATATATATATATATATATATATATATTCGCTTAAACGTTTTGTTTTGTTTTTCTTAAAAAGTACTAAGTGTTCTTATTAAATTATAATGTATTAATTATGATTTCTGTAATAATTATATTTTTGTAGTGTTTTATTTTCCACTTAATGCACTTACTTACTCCTTGAATATTTGTTAAATAATCTAAGTTTGTTCTGACTTCACGATTGAATATCGTAACAAATTGAATTGCTATGAAATATGTTAATTTTTTGTCATGATTCTTCTTAACCATTTGCTTATTCACTAGCGATTTGAAAGTATTCAATTTTTTACTGAAATGAGGGAATTTTATTTGTGTTTTTTTATCGTAAAGACATAACAATAAAATTAACCTCACATCTGTTAGAAAGTTAGCCATACAAAAACTATACTAGGATTTTTATTTCTAGGCGCATGAGGGCCTGTCTTCACGATGGAATATCTCAGAGCATTTTGAGACTTTCTCGGTCGCGCCTCTCGATGTCGCATGATCGCGACCGTATCGAGCAGTGCTGATGATCATGCGAATCTAGCGTCACGACCGAGAAAGTCGCGAAATGCTCTGAGATATTCCATCGTGAAGACAGGCCCTCGCACGCCAGGAAATAAAAACCCAAGTGGACTAGTATCATAGCTATGATTAATGCAAATATTTCACAATATATTATAGACGGTGAAGAAATGTTTGAATGATAAACGACGTGTTGGTTTTTGAAGATAATTTTGGCAACATTGTCTCCCAGTATCTTTAAAAATATTCCAAGAAAATCTTTTAAAACTTTCGAAATGAAAATCAAAGAATGTGCATCGTTTCAAGCGTTGCATTATACCATAGCGGGACGTATCAGGTTGACAATGCCAAAATAATTTTTGAAAAACATAAATATTTTTACCCAGAATTCTGAAGTACGTTAAATTATTTAACAATTAGTTATTAATTATAAGTATTTTGTAACTAACTTATTCATAGAGCAATCTCATTTCTTTTCTACAACAACTTTTCTGCAATCTGAATTCACGAGGAATGAAGCCAGAACGTCGAAAGAGTTTGCGACCTATAAAAATACGGTTTGACGCTTTTCTTTTGCTGAATATTAAAATTCTCTGAAAGCGAAAAAGAAGGAAAGGGAATATACGCTCCATCAACTGTATTTACGGAACAAATATTGTTTCTACATTGAGTTTTTTGAAGAATAGTACTATTATTCGTGTTTCAATGAAACATTAAAATGTTTGAAATTAAAACGTCCAATAATACCATTTTCGTGAATTATAGCTGGTGGTTTTTCACATATTTTTCTTACATTTATTCAGTGAAAAAAAGATGCAAATTCACTGGTACTAAACCAGAACAACCACAGAGGATGTTTAGAATTATAGAAATTCTGTGACGTGAATTTACCTTTTACCGTGCATTCGTTTTCATTTCTCCGTACAAACAACTTGCAGCATCTAGTAGCTCGCGAACTCTGCCTCAGTCTAGCTCGTCTCGCTATGAAAGTATGCTTTGGGCTAACCGGGTGTTTAAGGCTGCTGATACCGTGCACGTGTTCATAAATCGAGCCGTGTGAAAGTTAGCGATCGGAAATAAGCGATGCCATTGAACATCCGCTGGCCTTCTACATGCTCCACTGCTCCGCCTGCTCGTAAATCCGACACCGTTAATCGGTAAGTGTGAAATAATACCCATCTTGATAACGAAGTAGCACATTAGGTGGTGGTACTTTGTATCGACCCTTAAATAAATTTTCAAGTTACGGACTGGAAAGTGTTGTCATAAGTTACGCTATCATAATAAACCATATTAATTACCTTTTGTAACTCACTTGGCGGACGTAGTGTATGTTCAGGATTTGTTTAAGCTATGTTGTTCGTTCAAGATTATTTGTTTTAATTATTGACCTTGGTCTTATGTGGCTCTTTGCCAGCTCATGTACATTTCTCTTTGGCACTTCCAGCGCGAATCCCTCGTAAAATATTGTGGGTGTGATGTAAAGCGAAAAGAAAATTTGAGTAAAATTTACAATTGACAAGTTTATTTTAGTTTTCTTCAGCTGTCTCAAACTCGTAAAACGTAATGCATTTTACGATTTACGATCTGGTTCGCCAATTCACTATTTCAGAGCAATATCTAAACTAAACCTCGTTCAAATTATTTTAATCTCTTTCATCTCATTTCTTATCTTAATTTCTCTATCTGTTTTCATAATTTTTTCACAAATTCGTCTTATCGTCCCTGTCTCATTCACTTTGTTATGTCTAAAATTATTGTGCTACAGTGCAAATTGATCAAATTCCTTTCTTCTTGTTTCAGTCCAATATCTTGAAAGTTTTTCAAACCCTTCTGCAGCTTTCTGACATTATTTTTCCTTCAGCAAAAATTGTAGGATTACAAAATGTATGTTTATTTTTCGCAATCAAATTTGTATTTAGGGTTTGTTTGAAGATACTAAGTATGGACTGTTTTTTATTCATGTCTGAGTTTCTTTAGATATGATATACACAATAATTGTACTCAGTGATAAAATGGCGGCGGACATTTTTACTACAGGAATTGCTTATGTGCTTTTTTCTTTTGGATGGCGTGTTAATTTATAAATAGGAAATATAATAGTCACTGTAAGAATAATTCTTTAAGTTTGAAAATACCTAGAATATACGTTATAGATTTAAATGAATTCTTACTGATTCCTGTCGAAATAAAACAATAATTACTTGTTAACAAAATAATGAGAAACTAAACAAACTATTAATAACTTTGAAACTTTGTTATTCTTTAAACAATAACGTGAACAAAAATTGCTAAACTGAAGAAATAATAACTAACCTGAACAATTTAATTAACATATAATGGAATGATTCTTGAGATTAGGTCATTGATATAAAAACTTTTCAATCTGCCAACGTTTCGGCCTTTATTCAGCTTTCATCAGGGCTACAATTTAATTAACAAAATTCAACAAAAGAAGGGGAACTGAACTCAAAACAATTAACTAATCTTTCTAAGTTACGCATAAAGGTCAAATTGTCCATCAAGCTTTCACAATAACAACTGCACACAGCCTTGAGCCTATATAAGAATTCTTGAATCCTGTTTCTTTTACTTTATCTCTTTGTCTTAATCACAACTTCAAGTTTCTTCAACAACACTCTTATTCACTGTTACTGAATGTGACTGTTAATGAGCTCACGAAAATATTCAGACAAAGTCTGCGTAATTATTACGCTGAATTCGCGGTGTTTATCATCATGGCAACCAATGTCTTCTCCAGAGTATCTTTTCAGCAGGTTTTGTTAACATGTGACGATTTAAGCCTTGTCAAGTTGACTCGTTACAAATGCATATTTCTTTACCTGACACATCTAACACAATTTTCGGTCGTAATAGAAAATGGAGTGGATCACAGCAGTTAGGAAAAGTTCGTCTCTCGTCCACAAAATTGCAGAGTTTATTTCATTTCTCATGAATCCAAATTAACACTCTGCGAGCAGAGGATCGAAGCTTACCATTTCAAATGAAGAGAATCACTTATTATACATTACAATGAGATAGTGGAGAATCTCAGGGAAACGAGGAAATGGAAATTCAAAGGCGTCTACTCAATGAGAACTGTAAAAAATGAGATGATAAAAAAGAAAGAGCTGTGCATGCGCTACTAAGATTGGTGCCACGACAAGGTCGTGGAAAGGGACAAGTTTGCACAAGTAATCTCACGGTTGAAATGACGCTAAATGACGTTCAAGAAGATAACATAAAATTTTGTAAATCATGGAACAACGTTCAAGAGCGTTTAAGAGATTGATGTCAAGGTTCCTTACTGGTTGCCATAGCACACCTCGCACCACCGTAGCGTGCAATAACCTTATCATGGCAACTAAAACTCTGAATGAATGCTGACAAAAGTATGTGCGCTGAGTTTGCCTGTAGGAAAGTCGCTGTGGGAATCCGTACAAGCCTATTGGTCAGTCTATAAAATATTTTGGCGGTGTAAAAAAAGGATGGTTATTAAACCATTCACTCCAAAAAGTTTTAGAAGTTAGAACAACAAAAGTAATCTATCGAGCCTTCATAATGCACATGAAAATTCAGAGTCTTAATAACTGGTGCTTTCTTGTGATGAAGTGGGAAATGGTGTGTAATTGTGTGGAGAAGAGATATTGGGACCCCTAGACTCATGGATGGCAACTATCTTGATATAACTAGCTATGATGTTTTTTAACGTCTCTCCCTGTTTTGGTGTTGACACTGTTGTTGCCGTATTTGATGTTTTCGTTGTTGTTAACAAAATTGTTGTTGTCCTTGTCTTAGATTCCATCTTTCTTGCTTAAAAGTTTCTCTTGGAGGTATCGGAGATATTTCAGTTGAGGAAATACTATTCTGAATGCTATGCTGTATGCTATGCTATGCTATGCTATGATATGCTGTGCTATGCTGTATGCTATGTAATGACGTAAATATTTCGACCAAGACCATATCAATACACTGTATTTGAGTATGAGTTTGGGCATTCATATTGTTCAAATTGAGCTTGAGTTTGAAGAAAAGCATTAATTCTTCATTTTGTTACCTCCCTGTCATTCACTACTCTGTACACCAGTGATACAATTTGTTTTGTATACTTTGTATAAACGGCCTGTTCTGTTGCCAGAAATCGTTCATAATCTGGTATTTTACAGTACAAATGATGACGTATTAGTATTTTACTACACAAATGATTGAGTTATTACTCGTTCAGCCAATCGCAGCGAGATAATCATGGAGAGGTAGAGGTAAACTGAACAGCTCGCACAGATGTGAAATACCCGAGACGTCACAAGAGAGGTGTTTCACAAAATTAAGTTTGATTGTCTTATAAATTTATAAAGCTGTTATACGAAAAAACAGCGTATGCTACTAGTTTATAATGTTACATTATTGCATTCGCTCCTAACGTCACTTGTTTTCAAAACATGTACTCGTGCAATAAAGCTTAACATAAAACCTCAGTGCATGAACTACTATAAATTTCAGTGCTTCCCCCAAAAACGTATTTCGTGACTTTATAAACGGAGTTTGCTACTGGATTTTTTGTTTTGTGTTGAGTGACAAATCATTGCAATATTAGCTTCATGTTTCGTCCTTAGTACCTTAGCACAATGTTTCATAATTGTGACAAAGTTTTGTTTTAAAATCATACGAAAAAGTATACTGCGAAAATCATTTGAATTGTTCTTTATAAATAGCATTAACGACTTAAGAAATTATGTGCAGTAGCCTTTACGACTACTTGAGTTCTTAAACTGGACAGTGATTTTTCTCGCGAAGTTCATCGCTTGTTCATTTGATGCATAATACCCTATATTATCCGTTGCAGTACAAATGAAGTTTCAAATGGCGAACCCTATACCAAAAATAAATAAATTTCCCCTTTAATGTGTTGTTTTTTGCAATGAATCATCGCAAATTTACACCGTATTTCGAAGCCTGGTATTGAATTGGAAATAGTCTTGCATCTGCTGTGCGGCGAATCCTTATTTAACACTTCGATATTTATTTTTGTTTATTGTAATAAAAGTAACTAGAACTTATTGCCATACCTAGATATGAGTGAATGATTTTGATGGGGATATTATTATAGAGATCTGATATAAATGATCAATGGTGAAATAAATGGTGGGGGAAACGTGGGAACGTACAGAAAACTGCCACGAACTCATTTTTTCTACCTGAAATTCCACCGGGATCAATGAGAAATTGACCGATCCTAGAGGGGGAAAGACTTTTCTGACTGCTATAACCCGAGGAGCCCCTACAATATTTCAAAAAAAATTGAAGAGCTTTTTTTTTCTTTTTTTTTTTCTTCTTCAAATAATGCATATCCATTTCCGTTTGTTTTCTAGCTCTTCAATTCGTGTATTATGTGTTATCGGTACAAGTATATGAAGACTGTTCTCCAACACACTGCTAAATATTGCGTTGAAATTGGGTTTTTCCTCCGCTAAACGGTACCGAAAACTGTTGAATCCTCTCTTGTACTATACGGCTGAATGTGACTACTTTCCCTTTCATCAAATACTGTGTTTCACGGAGACATGCCACTTTGGGAGCTATTGAATTGTCCTCTCTACGTTTCTACCCTCGCCGAAACCCACTCAAGGGCGCAACGGGCGAAAATAGTGGCGCACGGAGTCTGCTGCAGGACTTTCCTCGTGGGAGATGACGCCTCCCCGAGGGCTGGGCGAGAAGCAACGAACGCGCCAGGCGGTAACCTTGACTCGAAGGCGCGCGCGCGGCCGCGAGCTCCCTCCTAGCGCCCTCCCTCGGGAGGTCTCGCGCCCTCGCTGCCCCGCCTTCGACTCTCGCTTTCTTCGCACGTCGGACGCCCCGCCCGCTCTCACGCGCCAACGCCCAGCCGCCGCATCGCACCTTACCTCCCACTCTCTCCGCCAATGAGGGAGGGTTTATGCACAATAAGCACCACCGATCTCCTGCAGTAATATTTTCAGCAAACATGGATGGAACTAATACTTATCTTTACTCTTGATTGATTGATTGGAAAGTGATACTTTGCAGGACGCTCATAGAAAAATGGACTGCAGTACGCGTATGGAAAAAGAGACTTTGCAGTACATGTACGGGAAAATGAACTTTGCAACACGTGTAAGTAAAAATGGGCTTTGAAGTATGCGCATGGAAAAATAGACTTTCATGTACGCGTACGGCAAGAAAGTCCTGGCAAACCAACTGAAAGTACTGGTACGGGAAAGTAAACAAAATACTGGAGTAACATGAATCAACTGGGCTGCCTCCTCAGATACTGAGAATTATCCCAAAAATATTTACTTGTAAGTTTCCAAGAAAACATACTAAAAAGTAATGTACGCGACACGTACGAAAACATCTTTGATGAATTCATTTCAAAATGCCGCAAACTTATATTTACGCCTGATTTTTACGCTGTTAAACTTTTTATTCTTGCACCAAAGTCTCACTTTTGTACTAATTATGTAAAGTAATTGTTTTGGTTGAGTACATTTTTGGGCTTGATATCAACATTTTCTGAACTTTTGTTACTCCACTCCCTATCGACACCGGGGAACAATGGACAGTCTGGGTGTTTTTCTTTCGTCTTCTAATTATCTGTTGACTAAGCCTTTGTATGAAATGTATATTATTGCTATAAAGTCCTAAATAAAACTAGTGCTAAGAGTAGCCTGATAATTCACTTGTTAACCAGACATAAAGCTGCCTAAATTACGATGAATGTATCACTTAGGACTTCATTCAGCAAATGTGATCCCTGTGTGTATGTTCGTACTTTACGTGTAGTTTGTTCCGAGAATGGAAGAACCGCTCGAGCAATTGCTCTGAAAATTCCACGAATAATTTTGACCGGCCAAGAAAAATCTTTAGACGGGTTACAATTCAAATGTTTACCTCAAATATGCTGTTTTTACAGAATTTATTACAATGCAATCCGCAGTGGATCTGGATGGGTTTTTGTCGGGTGGTGCTAAGCGGGGTTGGCAGAAGAGGGCGGGAGACGATGGGAGTAAGTGGAGCGGGAAAGGAAAAGAGAGAGAGACGGAAAAAGGCTAGCGGACCCGAGGGGGGAGGTGTTGGGACGTGTGGGGATGTTGAATTAAGGCAGAGTGGGTGGACGGGCGGTTTAATGGGTGTTTGTGATAAATACCCAGGCAACGCCAGGTAATCAACTAGTACACTTGTATTATTGATACACACAAACGGCGGAAACGGAGAGAGTTAGGGCAATGCCTTACGGCGTTAGCCAGTTATTTGGAGGCCGCTTGTTTGGTACTCGCCAGGCACAGTAGACTTGTCTGATGTGTTTGATATCTTCGGTTTGAGGCGCCGAAGAAGATCGAAGTTGGTGTTCAAGGGATCGATGTCGTGGACAGACAGCTCTTATCAGTGATTTTCCATAGTTCGACTGTTCTGATCGCTTGCAGGTGGATGTCTGTGCAACACCATAGAAAACGACACAAGCCACGGACCGCGTTCGATCCCCCCTTGTCTTGTTCCCATTCCCATCCTTAGGGACGAGTAAAGAGTGGATCATCTTATCGTCGCATGACCCGTTTCGCTGATCTTGGAAATCTCCGACAGTCGGAGGCGGTCATGGCCTAAAGCGGACTGGCTAGAACTAGAAAATATGATTCATATCAATATATTTCGTTTTCTTCTGCATTAACATTCGGGTTCTTTTTCTGCACTAACATTCGGGTTCAGAGCTTTTTTATTATAAATGTCTGGATAATAAAATGTATGCACATTGAAAGACATGTAGATTTGTTTTCGTCCAACCCTCGTCAGCAGCCACTACAAACTGTCTTTGCGCGCGGGATTGCGTTTTCCTTTGAGAGATCACAGTACTGTGTTGTTGCGTAGTTGTCTGCTTTAACCCACTTAGAACTCGACAAGCAGAAATACATCCCCCATTTTGTGTCGAATAAAGTAGCCTGTGTTCGAGATGTCTTCGCTGCGCAGAACTTGCACGAGCGTCTTTGTGCACGCGGGCACTGGCAATATACGATATTCGTCTTGTTTATACGAAATGGCAGAGTTAGGTACGTATTGTTGAACGAAGCGTTGAAAACGATGTTTTTTAAAGCGATTTCTGGGAACACAGTGTTAACACGCAAAGTAAAGCAAATTATTTTATCGACTTCACAATGATCATCTTATTCTGTTTATGTGGGGACGGTACAATGTTTTTCTAAAAACAATATCGTCGAAAACGACTAGATAAAACACACAAATAGAAACGTTTTATTAATTTCCAGGAAACAAAACAGGATCGCGGACAGAGAAAGAAATAAGCAAATAATTGCAGAGAAAACAAGTGGAGTGGAAATAATGTATGGAATGACGCTGCGAAAAAACACACGCGAATGCAGACGATACAAATATAAAAAGATGTCCGCTCAAGAACACAGGCAAAGGAACTCCTAAACAAGAGCCACTTGCCTGCAGGAAGACGCGCGCTCCGCAGCGAAGAAGAATGGCGCGGGATGAAAAACGAACGCAAAGGAGAAGCTCCTGGGAGAGGCGGGGGGGGGGCGGTGGACTCGGAATAAATTCGTTAAATAAAACATTCCGGGCAGGGACGCCGCAACGGGCGGGCGCCCACGGGCAGCCGAGTGCCTTCGCCGGCGACTGACAGGTGAGTGACCGACCTCTGTCCTCCCTCCCTCTCGTCTACCCGCCCTCTCGTCTTCCCGCCCTCTCGTCTACCCGCCCTCTCGTCTATCCGCCCTCCTGCCCTCTTGTCCTCCCCCCTCACGTTCTCCCGTTCTCTCGTCCACCCGCCCTCCCGTCCTGTCGTCCATCCGCCCTGTCGTCCACCCGCCCTGTCGTCCACCCGCCCTGTCGTCCACCCGCCCTGTCGTCCACCCGCCCTGTCGTCCACCCGCCCTGTCGTCCACCCGCCCTGTCGTCCACCCGCCCTGTCGTCCACCCGCCCTGTCGTCCACCCGCCCTGACGTCCACCCGCCCTGTCGTCCACCCGCCCTGTCGTCCACCCGCTCTGTCGTCCACCCGCCCTGTCGTCCACCCGCCCTGTCGTCCACCCGTCCTGTCGTCCACCCGCCCTGTCGTCCACTCGCCCTGTCGTCTACCCGCCCTCCCAGCCGCTGTTTCTTACAAGCATTCAATTGTCTCTGCTACTCAACCAAGTCGTCTGTTCTCTGACTTTCCTCCCTAATTCAAGCATTCAGCAGCCATGCCAAATCTATAAAAAAAACTTTCAAACTTTCCACCTTTTTCATGCGCGAATTTCAATAGAATTGTTTGGAAGCATTCCTTCATAATGAACTTCACTGAGAGGAAGATTCTTCAGTGGGGCAGGAAGAAGCACAGCGCAAAGAGAGGAACAAATTTTTTCCCAAGCAAACCGAGCAGTAATGAAGGCAGATGGCTGGTGGAATTTTATTTTAATGGTTTACACTGAGAAATCTTCATTTTTCATTCACCAAGAACCTTGTTATGTAGCATTGAATTAACTTCCTGCACAAACTTTCCGTATGTATGTTATTTAATTACGAACTGTAAAGACATAAAAATCTTAGATCTGAAGGGCACATTAAAGAATTCGTTGGGGTAAACCCTGGACACTCGAAATCGTTTATAACATGACTAAAGGTAGCGTAGATAAGGTGCTGGACTGCCTTGAGGGAATGTTATTTAATACCAAATTACATGCCAATCATTTTTTTCTTACACACTCACTCTGTTTTAACATTCGATTGCATTAGCATATCTTTGTCAATGTCGGTTTCGCGTGATTATCATCTCAACCACATGTCCTTCATAGTAAAACTTTTGAAGGTTCGTAGAAGAGAACCCTTCAGAGGCCTCGACTAATCTTGCAGTCAATCTTACATTCATTGCATGCTACTCAGACATCCTTGCCGCGTTTGTGATTGGGAATCTGCTCAAATGCCGAGGTGGCTAGGTTTAATGCTTCAACAAAAGCTTAGCTCACTCAGCGAAGGCTGCGAGGTGTGGAACAGCAAGAAATCTGAATTAGAACAGATATGCTTGGATTAATAACTTTGAAATGATTGATAGTTTAGCACAAATAAAACACTTAAAAATATAAATGTACAAATCAGTAGAATAATATTATTTTATGCTAAATGCACCCTCTAGTATTCTTAAAGAAAAAAATTTGTTAAGATTAAGAAAAATCACTGTATTTAAAGTGAATTTATATGAAGTCAAATAATTGTTTTTATTTCAAAACAGCGTGATACTTGAAACTACATATAAAATTCTACAGTCAAATCATCAAAAGTTAAAAATTAACCGATTCCACCAACATAATTTACGATATTTATTGCATTTGGTAACCTCTTGGACAAAAAAGTATGAATAAATGAAATCAATGAAGCGGCTGGTCCGATTCGAAGATGATACGAAGTTGTTTTTTGTTAGTATTACTAAAAGAATACTGTATTTGTTTTCGAGATGCAGTAAACTTTATTTCATTGAAGAATTTTGTCGGAATTTCTTTCGTAAATTTTTTAAATTTTTTTTTTATTTTTGTATTTTCGAACAATTAGATTGTGATGAGTATTCTAGAAATATCTTAAATAAATGCTTGCGGTTGTTAGTGACAAGTCCTACGACAGGCAAAGGTGGTTCAGGTTATCATCTGAAGTCACTGCAGTGCCTTTAAACGAAAGATCCCAGGCTTTGAATCCCTACGGTAGCAGGTTTTTCCATACTAGCTAGATAGCGCGGTCAAATTCAGCCTCTGTCTGGAGGAGAATTCTAGTGGCCGGCTGCTCTGATACGTTGTTTCCCATGGTTTCTCCAATCAGCACAAGGAGAATGCCGAAGCAGTACCCTAACAAAGGGGCCACGGGCCGCGCGCGATCTTTCCTTCATCTTCCTTGTCCTTTACTCCACACACACCTACACTCTCATGCACTGTACTACCTCACATGTCGGGAGACCAGACGGGAGCTTACAGTTAGAGCTTGTCCCGGCTGCGGCGATTTCACTGGTGGGAGATACCTAGTTGAGGAAAGTCCCTGCAAGCCGACGTAGATCGGCGCCGCATTTCGCCATTAAGCAGAGGAAGGTCACCGCCACCTCCCACGATAAAACCTGCAGTACGTTTACGGGAATAACGACTTCAGCAGTTGACGCGCCCGGAATCATCTATCAATCAATCAACCAACCAACAAGTTCCACAATCAGTTGGCAATCAATTTCTTGATAAAGCGATGTTCTGAAGGAGAGACGTTGTTTCTAGCTGCTATGAAATTATCATCTCCAACGTAATAGCGTGTTGCCGTGCCACGCGCGTGCAATTTAGCAGCCGCGCCCGGGAGGCTGGCGGTGACCCCGGGCGTGGGCCCACGCGCCTACACCGCGCTGTGCTAATGGCCTTTTCTCCAACATAAACACGACCCCCCCCTCTCTCGACCCCCTCCCCACGGGCCACCCTCTCTTTTCGGGGTCCATCGAGTGAGAGCACCAACGGCCATCCCTTTGCCCCGCAAGCGCTTGCACACGTGACCTGAAATGGACACTGGTGGGAAAGTGCGTGGTGGTTCACTAACATGTATTTGTAACGTTAAGGTCACAAGTTCACTCTCGGTCAGAAACAAACAACTTTTCGTTTACGTTTTTAGGTTAATTTTTTTGGGGTAGAAGTTTTGTATTGTGATGTAAAAAATAATCATCACCTATTCTCTTACTCGGAGGGAGTTCCAATAACAATAACATTTTAAATAATAACAAACGATTGAGCAAATTGAATCTGATAGACATCAGTACATGAGGTACTCATAATAAAGATATTTATTTTTACTGAAACGTTATGACTTGTTATTACCTTCGATACGGAGCTCGATATATACGTGGTTACAAGGGTAATATGAAAACTGTTGAATGATGCTACATGCTCTCTTATGGAGTTATGGGAGGGAATTAAAGGAGGGACATATGAAAAGACAGCCCGAGTCAAGTTAACAACTAATTAATTAGTAAATAAGTAAATCTGAATCAATAAAATTAGTTAAAAAATAAAATGACGTCTGTACCGCGGACGTTAGCTGGTTCTAATGATCTCGAGCGATAAAAAGCTCTCTGATATTTTGTGGCCGCTCGATCATTAGAACCTTTACAACGCCCTTTGTGCGTATATTTATTTCAGGTATATTGAAGAAAACCTGTGTTTGTATGTGTATGTATCAGTGTTTTTTCAGGTTCGCATTAACCTTCGCCCCCTTTCAACGCGCTCAACCGCGCACGCTTTCACACGTGACCTACGGAGCACACTGGAGACAGTGCGTGGCGCTTCTCTAGCGTGATGTATTTGAAACGTTAGGTCACAAGTTCATTCTCGGTCAAGAGCAACAAAGTTTTCGTTGAAGTTCCTAGCGTGGATTTTGTTTGGATTTTGTTTCGTAAAACGGATAATTCATCAATCCAATCTCCCAAAGTTGTTTTTAAATCTGCAATGTTATCTTTTAAAAACTGAAATATCAAGACTTTTTTATTACATGGATAAGAAAATCCACTTACAGTCTACAATATGGATAAGGGAGTAGGTACAAATAACTTACGCTCGCAAGTCACGCGACCGTCGGGACTCGATTCTAGGTCCTCCCGGTCACAAGTACCGAAGTGACATCAGTTGATGCCCTGAGCCACCTCTCCAGGTCGCTTATTCGAAATGAGTAATGTAGATTACGTACGAGGAATACACACTTTTCGCTTGCAAGAATTTGCAAATAGAAACGCGATCGATAATGAATTGGAAGGATAACCGGAAACAGTCTGACGTTTTAGAAAACCCAGTTGCGGGTCCTCCCACGTGGCCTGTTGTCGCTTCCTGCACCGCCCTCCAGAGAACCCCCGCGGGGCAGGTGCTGCCCCTCGATGACTCCAAGTTCGCACGCGCGCCTCGTAACCACGCGCCCTACATGCCTCGGCGACGGCAAGCGTTTTCCAATATCGATTCCCACGCGCATTTCTCGATAACACGCGGAAGCGCCAACCCGATCCACAGCGCCTCCGCCCACTTCCGGCCGGCGACGAAGACGCACGGCTGGGGTCGCCGAGGGCTCTGTGGCCGGCGCTCGGGCCTCCGCCCACGCCCCAGCCTCTACCCCCGCCCCCGCCCTGCCCACGCCCCTGCCCCCGGCCCCATCCCTGCCCCCGCCTCCGCCCCCCTGCTCTGCCTCTGTCCCTGTCTCTGCCTCTGTCTTTGCCTCCGCCTCCGCCCCCGCCCCTGCCCCCGCCCCCGCCCCCACCCCTGCCCCTTCCCCCGCCCCCACCCCCCGCCCCCACCCCTACCCCTGCCCCCGCCCCCGGCTCTGCCACCGCCTCCGGGCTCTACCATCGCCCACCCTCCCGCCCTTCTCCTCACCCCCGCCTCTGCCACCAACCGCCGCTGCTACCGACCCGCTTCTGAACACACAGCACCTCTGTCCCCGCCCCGCCTCGGCCCCCCGCCCCACCTCCGCCCCCACCCTGCCTCGACCCCCCCGCCTCGACCCCCGCCCCTGTCCCCGTCCCCACCTCTTCCCCGCCTCCAGCTCCGCCACATCCCCGTCTGCGCCTTTGCCCCCGCTCCCACCTCTGCGCCGTCCGCCCCTTTGTCCCCGCTTCTGGCCCGTCCCGCCTCTGACCCCGCCTACGCCTCTGCTCTCTCTTCACCTTTGCCCCCACCTCTCATATCGCTCCGCCTCTGTACCCGCCTCTGCCTCACTCGCCCTTTGTCCACACCCTCATCTTTACTTCTGCCTCCCTTACAGTTTCGCCACAGCCACCGGCTTAGTCTCCACCTTCACTTCTGCCCCGTTCTCTCCCCTCTTCGTCCCGCTTCTTCCCGTACCCCATCTTGCCTCACTCCGCACCCCTCCTTCCATCTTACTTCATTCCATTTTCCCTCCCGCCCCCTCGCCACCATCTCCGCTTCCGTTTTTTCCAATGGGACGTCTCTTCCTCCTTTACGAAGATCTGTAGCTTATCTCTCCGAACAAGCTGCTCGAAAAACTTACAATGCCTACTGGTAGCGAGTATAAGATACAGTATTGGTTCGCTTCCAAATTGCACCAACTCTCTTACACACATTTTTGAGACTTAAACTTGTAAAACGTTCGAAGGAATTCGTAAAGGTAAAATGTCACCTGTAAAACTGTAGCGTGTAGATCTTGAATTGATATTTTCCTTTTTTAATCACGTTGTCAATCAATTTTATGTAGTGGCTCTGCAAAGATTCATCTTTCTTGAGCTATTCCAACTTGCTCGTCCGTATTTCTTAAATATATTCTATTGCATTAACATGAGAACTAAAGGGTGAATTTTCATGTACGTTTATTTCTTGGGTATTACACATAACACAGATCCACCATCTATCTGCAACATTCCAGCAGTGATGTTGAAGTCTATCAACGCTGACACAAATCGTAAGTTCCTATCACCAGCAGCAAATGAGAAATTGATGGAAATGTAAAGGCACTTCGCTGCAACTATGATTGCCTTCCCTGACGTGCTTACTTGTACATTTGATGTTTGCACGCCTCGCGATTCTTCTATGATATCTCTGATGATTTTCTAATGAATTTTAATGACATAAAAATAAGTTAAATGTAAGCACATATGACCTAAAATGTAATTAAGTATTTTCTAAAAGAAATAGAATTTGACGTTGCTTATAATTATTTCAAGAATTCCCCATCAACTTTATTTATAAAAAAATACAAAATTCATTCCTGAATAAATTATCAGTATAGTGCTCACTCTTTGCTGTCTTTGATACTAATTATCACTTATTTTAAAAATATTTTCATGTGTCTAAAATACGACTAATAGTACAATAAAACGTATCCACACAATAAAATATTTTCTATTCCGTTGAATGTACTTGTTTAAAATATTCCAACTCCCACTTAGTCTACAGCTTTTGTAGAGTTGCTCTGAACGTTTCTGGTCAAGTAACACCGTTTGTCTGCTGTCATTCTCAGCACTTTCCTTCATAAAGCTGTTGCTTTTAGCGTTATTACTGTTGGTGCAGATTAAATCGTTTTTCTGCACAAACTTCAAATTTTCATTGTTTAGAAAATGTATATCTCTGTCAGAGCTGAAGAACTCGTCTCTAAAATTACAAACGAAACCTCCGAGCTTCATGCTGTTGGGGCACATTTCTTTCAATGTGTTGAACCGCACTGAGTAATTGTTCAAACAGAGTAGTATGACCAAAAGTGCGATATTTACGTCGGAATCTGTTTTTGTTGACTTTCAGAGGAATTTTATGACACTCCCCCGCAACAATCGGATACGTCAACGATCCAACTAGTGTGCTACGCTGCTTGCTTAAGTTGCAAATAAAGCTTTCTCGTAATTTAATTGTGTTTATTTGTAACTCGCTTTCTCCCTCACTCCGATTTTCTTCGTGATTTGGGCGGTGGCGTCTACGCGATACGCGACCGCACAAGGCCTCTGATTCCTCTCATTGAACTCACGTGCGAAGTGCAGAGTTTGTGAGTGAGAAATGGGCAGCGATAGCGCAGGAGTAACGCGGCAGCGACGGTCGAACTACTGTAGAGGAATGAGGCTTTCGCGGCCAGTCATAAATGATACTTCATCAATTCAAACCGATGATAAACAGACACAGTTCACTACATTACAATACTGCCATAGAAATATTCAAAGTGATAATAAGAACCACAATTATTTACGCTTGTCCCATATGCCGTCCCATACATATATTCGCAAACTCCAAATAATCCAAAACCAATTTCTGAGACAACAAACACCCCATGGTTCATTTCCAATAATCAGCTTCATAAGGAATCATTCGATCATCACATTACATACCTTGCTACGAACTTCTATTATAACATTCATCAAATCCCAGCACTCTCCTAAGTCAGACTCACAAAAAATCCAATCCAGATAACCTGAATCCAAGTAAATATCCATTTCAAGTATTGAAAAACTTTTTCGCAAGCATAGAACCTGATTAGAGGACACTTAGTGGGACATCTTCCCATTGTGTAGTACGAAAGTTTAGAATATGTTATAGCAAAAAATTAGATATGTAAAGTTTAAATAAATATCTGTGTATTTTCTTCAGAAAAAATAAAATTAAAAACGTCATAAATGATCTTGGCTGTCCGCGTGAAGACGCTTCGTAAGCTGTGGTGCCGAAGTATCTGTAGAGGAATCGCTGAGTTCGTTCTGTCGCGCAGGAACTTGTAGCAATTCGCCGAACATAGAAGAAAAGGAAAAGATTCTTTTTCTTTTCATCTATGGTCAGCGGATTGCTACAATTCCCTGCATTTCGAAAGAAGAAAACGAGAGTTAGTACAAACAAGTATGCAAGGAATGAAGAAATGAAGAAAAGCATGTTCTTTGTATTGAAAATGGTAAACTCTTCTTATTACTTATACTTAGATGCATAAAATTAGTTGTGTGATGTTTAAAATTCTAATATCGTCTCTCAAATAGCAATTGAAAAGACAAATCTTTAAATAATGAGTGTAGAAAAGTACAAAAATAATTTGTATCGCGAGTTTCTGTTTTTAATTAGAAACTGAATTTAGTTTGAAAAAAGTAGATTAAGTTACTCACTGATTTCTAACCTAATGAATTAGATTCCCTGTGATTTCTCATGAATCTCACGTTTCTAGATATTTTGTCATCAGCAAACAGTTTTTTTCTAATGTCTAAAACCGAAATCTTAGGGAAACTTTGAGTAAATCAACAACAATAAACAGAGAAAATGCACTTCTGAACTTCTCGCCCTTCCATTGAGTTCTATACTGGATGCCAAAGAGGATTGAAAAGATAATTTTGATACCTAAGTTTAACCTGGAGATTAAAATCAGTAGTAACTCTTGTGGGGTTAACCGATCCATAAATATTGATGTGTGTAAAAAGTACCAGATAAATTTGTATTATTCTCTCTGGCGTGCAATTTATTGTTTGTGTGTACCTGGATCAACTATGGTCATTAGGCCCGTAGGTGTTGTGCATGTTATATGCCGGAAGATAACTGTTTTTCTCACCCGTGGAGTGAAAACTTGCACCGTCCTACTCATCGGCTTGCCCACTTCTAGGTGTCTCCACCAGCGGAACACCGCTGCAGCTCGGGACTGATCGTCCGACACGTGTGGTAGTGTTTACACGTAAGGGTGAATGGAGAGCGGAGGGAATAAACGTGAGGAAGTTACCCGTTCTTTGAGGCACTTCTCGGGCATTCTCTTCGTATTGGTTGGAGGATCTACTGATGTCTACCCATCAGAGCAGTCTGCCGCTAGAATGTTTTTGTTAGTGCTTGCATTCGATATGGCTGTGTAGCTAGTGTCAAAAATCCTTCACCTTGGGGACTAAGATACGACTGAAGTCCGTTACGATTCTGTGGATAGAGCTGTTGCTCTGAACCATATCAGACTGTATGGCGTCTACATTCACTTTACTTGGAATATTTAAGAATCTAGAATAATGGAAAGGCGTTCTCGAAAACGTGGAATTTGTTTTATCTGCTAGAGTTAATTTATTACGTATCGTTGTAGTCTTCAAACAAATCCAACTATTCTTCGAATCACCACCACTTTACAAAACAGTAATTCTACTATGCAGCTCTGCCAAAATTCCATTCAAAAAATGGTTTGAAAGAAACCAGACTACTCGCTTCAAAAATGTTTCCTTAGGAGTTCGATATTGAATTAAGTCTCGGTGAGTAATGGAATAGGTGGCTGTAAGAAAAATTGATCTGCCAACGCTAACCGTTGGGAATATTTATTCCCCCTATTTGATTCCTGTACCAGAACGACAACTTAGAAGGATTGCCTCTAATTTGAGACGAATTATTGGGAGAAGTGTTGTCGCTTCTGACGCATTAAAAAAGACGAGTTTTACACACGTAAATTATGCTACCCATATAGGTTGTGAATGATTAATAATGCCTTTAGCTGGAATCGTACTTTTTCAATAAATAGGAGGTTTTGACTCAAGGCCAACGGTTCAGCGGGGTCCACTCCCGTCATTGCACTTTCTTGGTCCCCGACCGTCAATCTTCAATCATCAATCCTCGCCGTCGTTTCCCGCCCGATCGTCGTCGGGCGGAGAATCCCGTTCGTATTCTCGTTCCGTCAATTTCCGCGTGTCGATTCTTGTTCGTTGACTCCCGTTCGTTGATTCCCGTTCGTCGATTCCCGTTCATCGATTCCCGTTAATCGTTTCCCGTTCATCGATTCCCGTTTGTCGATTCCCGTTTGTCGATCCCCGTTTGTCGATCCCCGTTTGTCGATCCCCGTTTGTCGATCCCCGTTTGTCGATCCCCGTTTGTCGATCCCCGTTTGTCGATCCCCGTTTGTCGATCCCCGTTTGTCGATCCCCGTTTGTCGATCCCCGTTTGTCGATCCCCGTTTGTCGATCCCCGTTTGTCGATCCCCGTTTGTCGATCCCCGTTTGTCGATCCCCGTTTGTCGATCCCCGTTTGTCGATTCCCGTTTGTCGATTCCCGTTTGTCGATTCCCGTTTGTCGATTCCCGTTTGTCGATTCCCGTTTGTCGATTCCCGTTTGTCGATTCCCGTTTGTCGATTCCCGTTTGTCGATTCCCGTTTGTCGATTCCCGTTTGTCGATTCCCGTTTGTCGATTCCCGTTTGTCGATCCCCGTTTGTCGATCCCCGTTTGTCGATTCCCGTTTGTCGATTCCCGTTTGTCGATTCCCGTTTGTCGATTCCCATTTCTGCCTATTCTATAATCTTAAAACCGTTTTCTCGATTTGTCTGCCCTACTCCCTGTGTTACAATTTCTTCGATCTCCACTCCGTGTATTTGATTTCGGCCCCTCCACTATTCAATTTCTCGCCATTTAGCCTCACACCACTCGCCCTCCCCCTTATTTATATGCTTGTATCTCCCCCTCCCAGGCATAATCCACCCCGCCCACTCGACTCCTTCGCGCGGAGTGACTGTGGCCGCGCCGAGGCATCAGAGCGCAAATATGGGCGGCCGCGCGGAGACTCTTCGCGCCGCCAGGTGATGAATGCACAAGGTAAACGCCAGGTGCTGCGGGCGATCCCACCGCGCGGCGCCGCGACAAGCGGTGATTAAGCGGCGGCGGGATTTAAAAGGATCGGGGAAATTACCCGCGAGCTGCCCGCCCATCACGGCCGTCGCCCCGCGATGATCGCCCGCGGCCTCGGGTGCGTGGGCACCGCCGCGCCGGCCCAAGGTGGGAATTGGGGGGGGAGAGGGGGCTCGTGGCGTAACGGCTAGCGCATGCGCTTTCTGTCGCTGGGGCCGTGGTTTGAACCATGGCTAATTCTAGTGAAATTCGTGGCCACTATCGTCAGATTATCCGAGGGCTCTCCTGCCTCTATTTTCTCGAATTCTCTATCGTAATTACACTTACCGCCTTTCGCCTTCATATACCCATTAGGTAGTGGGTTTTCAGATAAACCAACACAAAAATAAATAAATGAGGTAGGCCATCGCAGATCAAATGTCCTCGGGCTCAGACATTACATGTAATATCCACAGTAATGTTTCGTGCTTTCAACGAACCTACAAAATCTTAAGTATTTGAGTATTAAACATTCCGATATTTTAGCGACATATGTTCTCTTGTTCTAGGATAGTGTCTCCTCGATCGTTGTGGCATTAATACTGTAGGTATACATATGCATACTGTTTCAGTGAGATACGAACGTGATACGTGATATGTACACGTTTCAATGAGATATGTACACATTTTTGTGAAATGAAAGTTACAGTTATCATCATACTGTAAATACATTTGTCTGATTTCTTCACCATTGCCCAGGGCGAATCTAACAGAACCTCTGGTAAACTCGCCTCTCCAACTTGAATAGTGAATAGACATGTTTTCATTGCAGAGTCAAGTTCAAAGATCGACGACATGAGCTGTTCGCTGACTCGTGACTGTATTTGTTTTCAGCTTGCCATGCCCACAGTCCTTTCACATGAACCACCTTTGTTTCCCGGTCAATCAGAGATCACAGTAAAGAAGGAGACACGCACTGTCTGCATGCGAAAAGTAGTGAAACAGCTAGGGAATTTCAGGGTTGGCATCCTAAGGTCTAGGCATCGTAGCAGTTTGGCAGTTTGTGGCAGGCAGGCAGTTTGTGGTCAAGTCACACTCTACGGAAAACTGGCAGATCCCTAAATGCCGGAACATTGTTAACTGCCCTTTCTTTTTTAGGTTTAAAAATCGTCGCGTACTCATATAAGTAATTATTATGGGAAATATAATAAACTGAAAATGTAAGAATTCATAAAACCAATTAAACAAGAATTTCTTTTCTTTTCTTTTTTGTACATTATACGTTTCCCGTAAATAAAATAGTTTGAGTAACCTTCAAGTCAGTAATGCAGAACTTTGTTAAAGGTTTCTGATGGTTTCTTAATTGAATATTTAATTTGTATTGAACTTATTAGCATGTTCGTAGTAATACATAATTGCAATTGCTCGTATTTATTTGAAAATATAAATTTAGGTATTGGTCTCTCAAAATTGATGTTTGATTTCAAAAGCATATCATAACACATATGAAGGTTGAAAAATGACATGCAAGTACACACTAAAGTTGATGGTCGCTAAAGATTTCTAACGTAAAATTTTACAGTTCCTTTTAATGTTGTTAAAAATAATGGTTTACACAAATTCACTGATAACTATTGTTAACGTTCCTTTCGACTTAGGTATCAAGGCAATAGAATTACTTTAGAAGTTTTGGAATATTATTTTGGTTATTATATACCGAATTGTGAACGTCAAAATATAAGGGCCCAAACCGTTTGCTTCGCTAATTGGTATTCTATTTAAAAAAAACAGGAAGTTTGTTTGAATGCTCATGACGTTCATCATATTTCCAGTGGTTAATAGTGAGTGAACCGGTTTTGGTGGCTCAGGGCAACAAGAGATGTCATTGAAGTGCTTCTGACCGGAAGATCCTAGGGTTCGAGTCCCGGCGGTAGCAGGATTGTCGACACTCGCTACATAGCTAGGTCGAATTCAACCACTGCCTGGAGAAGAATTCTAGCGGTCAACTGCTCTGAGCTGTTGTTTCCATGGTTTCTCCGAGCAGTCCCAAGCGGATGCCGGATCAATACGCTAATACACGAGCTATCAAGGATCAAGCGCGATTATTCCTTCCCGCGTCTTGTCCAAACATTTCTTACACACACTTACGTGCAATAAACTACCACACATGTCGGGAGCTTAGGGTTTGCTCTGGCTGGAGCGGTGCTCCGCTGGAGGAAGGTGGCAGGTTGGAGAAAATTCAGCGAACTGACAGGGGTCGATGCGGGACAATCCAAGAGGGGAAGATCAGCGCCGTCTCCCGTGATAAAATACATGCACTACTCTTAGGGGACAAATGACCGTAGCTGTTTATGCGCCCGGAATTACAAATCTCGACAGCGGGAGACTGAGGGGCATCCAGGCAATCGCGATATGGAGTTATCGGACAATGGAGATTCCGGGCAACCGAGCGATAGGGCAATCGTGCAATTTTGCAATCGTGCAATCAGTTGTGCAATCGTGCAATCATGCGGTCAAGCAATCGAGCAATCGCGCAATAGAGCAATCGAGCAATCAGGAGATCGGGATGTCGGGCAACCGGGATGTCGGGCAACCGGGATGTCGGGCAACCGGGATGTCGGGCAACCGGGATGTCGGGCAACCGGGATGTCGGGCAACCGGGATGTCTGGCAACCGGTATGTCTGGCAACCGGGATGTCTGGCAACCGGGATGTCTGGCAACCGGGATGTCTGGCAACCGGGATGTCTGGCAACCGGGATGTCTGGCAACCGGGATGTCTGGCAAACGGGATGTCTGGCAACCGGGATGTCTGGCAACCGGGATGTCTGGCAACCGGGATGTCTGGCAACCGGGATGTCTGGCAACCGGGATGTCTGGCAACCGGGATGTCTGGCAACCGGGATGTCTGGCAACCGGGATGTCTGGCAACCGGGATGTCTGGCAACCGGGATGTCTGGCAACCGGGATGTCTGGCAACCGGGATGTCTGGCAACCGGGATGTCTGGCAACCGGGATGTCGGGCAACCGGGATGTCTGGCAACCGGGATGTCTGGCAACCGGGATGTCGGGCAACCGGGATGTCTGGCAACCGGGATGTCTGGCAACCGGGATGTCTGGCAACCGGGATGTCTGGCAACCGGGATGTCGGGCAACCGGGATGTCGGGCAACCGGTATGTCGGGCAACCGGTATGTCGGGCAACCGGGATGTCGGGCAACCGGGATGTCGGGCAACCGGGATGTCGGGCAACCGGGATGTCGGGCAACCGGGATGCCTGGCAACCGGGATGTCTGGCAACCGGGATGTCTGGCAACCGGGATGTCTGGCAACCGGGATGTCTGGCAACCGGGATGTCTGGCAACCGGGATGTCTGGCAACCGGGATGTCTGGCAACCGGGATGTCTGGCAACCGGGATGTCTGGCAACCGGGATGTCTGGCAACCGGGATGTCTGGCAACCGGGATGTCTGGCAACCGGGATGTCTGGCAACCGGGATGTCTGGCAACCGGGATGTCTGGCAACCGGGATGTCGGGCAACCGGGATGTCGGGCAACCGTGATGTCGGGCAACCGGGATGTCGGGCAACCGGGATGTCGGGCAACCGGGATGTCGGGCAACCGGGATGTCGGGCAACCGGGATGTCGTGATACCGGGCAATCAGGTAATCGGACAATCGCGTAAACAGGCAATCTGGCAATTAGGCAGTGGAGCAACCGAACAATCGGAAAATTCTGCGACGGACGAGACCCCGAGGGCGTGAGAGGTGAGGGAGCGAGGGCCTCCCAATTAGATGACGCGGCTTCGACGCCCGCGCGCGGGGTGGGCGGGGACGGAGCGCGCCGGTCGCATTAGCCCCGGCTCTCAGCGCGCTCCCTCCGCGCAAGGGACCTTCCTCTTGCTTCGCTTCTCTGAAGAGATTTCCCTCGTTGCTGCAACGGGACTGTTTAATTGTACCGCGCACGAGACGAGATACGTTGTTTTCATAAATTAGGTATATGGCAAATTGCACGGGCGGTTCTTGGAAGAGCAGAGATTCGTTTAAGCGCAATGAAAGGTCTTCAACCCATGAAAGAATATTACAAGCAGTTACGGCTTTCACAGACTAAGTAACTACGTTTCTCTGTCTGCAATTTGTGAAGCGTTGAAAACTGAGATTGGCGTCTACAACTACAGTTAGTATGAAAAAATAATCGAGTCCCCCGAACAAAATATCTATAATACATTTTCCTCTTTCAAAGAAATGGATGTGAAGATTATAATGAGCTTTGCGGAGAGAATAAGATCCTTAAATTGAAGAGAAATATTCCGTATAAAACGATGACTCTATATAAAATAATAATTCCCTTCGTGAACAGATTACAAATTTCGTTTGAAATTGTTAGGAAGTTGTTATGAAGTTTGTTTAAATTGTTATGAAATTTCTTATGAAGCAATTACTGAAGACATCTATTTAAATCGTCTAACCCTGTATTTTATTTGTCGTAAGATGCTCATGTTAGTCGTTGAAGATACGTACTATTGTTATCGTCAATGCTATTTGCTGAAACGAAATAAGCGACTAAGTCTTCAATTTGACCATATCACAAATAATAGAAGAAAATGCAATTGGGTAACATTTCATCTGATCTATTTATAAATAATTTTAATTTAAAGGACGAATTTTATTTCGTCAACATTTAAACACAAAAATCTCAAAATTAAATGCCGTACAATTACAAGCGAAAGAAACTTACTGTTTTTTAAATAAATTATGTATTGTAATTAACATTAAAAATATTAATATTTTACTTTACAAAAGAATAATTTTATAAGATGACTTACTGTGACTGACCTACACTGGCTTTTTTTATGAGTTATTTGGTTATCTTACAAGTTAAACACACTTTTAAAGGTTGAACTATTGCAATTCAAAAGCAGTATTACGAAGTTAATATTTTCTCAATATTTTATTAAATAGGCAACTTTTAATTTAACATATCTACTTTCATCAGAATATTGATAGTTTATCAAATTTTTAGGTTGCTGTTTGAGAAGACAAAATAGTTTTAAGAATAAAAAATATTGCGGTAATTCACCGTTAAGTGAACCATGTACCGTTTCTAAACAGTCGTAAATTGAGGTGAAGAAACAACTTAGAACACTTTATAGCTCAGATAGCTTTTGCTCAATGTCCATTTATTTTTACGAGTCTTCTTCATTGGAATTAAACTTGTCTGGCATGAAAAGGAACACTTTTAATTATTTTCGCAGTATAATAATTTTTATATTGAAAGATGAACAAATATCAGCTTAATTTAATCAAGATAACTTGAACAAATATCAGCTTACAAGTTTGCAAAGAAAATAAATTAGGGAAAAGTAAAATGATTTTCAAGTGTCTCAAATAGTTTTACTGTGATTTTATTTTCGGCATCGATTTTCACGTTTAAATATTGTAATTTATTAGGTTCATGAAAGAGTAATAAATATTGTGGATTTTATTGAAACACTTTTTGTTCATAAAACAAATTAACCTGAATTTACTTGTCATAAGTGTGTGTCTGTGTGTGTATGGGAAAGAGAAAGAGAAAGAGAGAGAGAGAAAGAGAGAGAGAAAGAGAGAGAGAAAGAGAGAGAGAGAGAGTTATGGACATTTATACACATTCAACTTCATTAGAAGCAGTCGCAGTTTCTTCCTAACCTCATATAACATCTGATCGTTAGAGCTTTTTGTCCTGTACCTGTAATGCCCCATGTTTTTAAATAAACTCGTTCATCAGGATTTTGTCCATCCAGCACTGCGATCATCTTAATTTTCCTCATAGAAAAGAAGATAAGATGCGTAGCTGAGTACATGAAGATTGATCTCTTTCAACATCCAACATGGGAAAAACGAAAGGAAACTTATTTGCTGTCCGATTTCTGGGTAAATTAACACATTCTGGACACGCCCGATGCACATTAAGAAAATTACGAAGAACAACCCAAAACTGAAAATCAGATGGCAGGGCATTTCGAACACGCGTCAGTCCGCGTGATATCTTTATACACAGTCAATTTAACAGGGTTGCCTTGCCTCCCGCCTCTGATAGCCGGTTGCTGGAAGGCTCCACGCAGATCCAGTTTCACGGGAAACGATGCTGCGGTGGCGGCTGCCAGATAGACGCCATTGCTGTGCAATTATAAATGATCTATTGGGGCTCTCGGCGCCGAGCGTCAAGCGGGTGGACTTGGGTAAACCTCTGGAATAGCAGGCCACGTATTCTTTTAAATTCTACTTGAAAGTTAATTAATTTTCACGTGCACTTCATGAGAATAAAGCATGTCACGAACTACACCCAATTACAGGTTTATTAGTCACTTTCTTGGAACACTCGCTGCAGCGAGGAGTGGTGTAATTAAAGCTAAAATTAACAATCTTTGGATAGAGGGATTAATAAAAAGAAGTGTGTGGGTTTCTGGACAATATTGGAGGCGCCAACCAAAAAACCTGTTTTCTTAATAAGGAACTCTTTAATTCGTTAAGTATTCGTCCTTTGTACAGGATTATCGACAAAGAATACAGCATTATTTATTGTAGAGTTTGCCAAATGAATCGAAATGGAGGAATGCTTATCAAAATAATATGACTTTCTTGTAAGATTGTAAATCTCCTATCGCACAGAGTGAGAATGTATTTAATGCAGCTTTACCCGAATTACCGAATTTGACTCGAACTTCATTCCGAATAAAAAAAATAAATTTGTGATTGCAAAAATTGTACATAGTACTCATGAAGAATCAAGCAATAACTCTGCATTTCAAAACTACAATACAGCCAAAGTAAAAATACGTGGAAGCATACATTCTGATTTAGATAGTGCTTATACATAATTTTATTAAAATTAAATCAATTCTCTATGAAAAAGAAACTAATAAATTCCCTATGGACAACTGCTCATCTGACGCTGTATTATAAAAAAATATTTAATGCATTTTTCCTCTGAAGAGCATTTCAGTATTTCATTTATAGACAATTTATCGGTAAACTTACTTAGGCATCTAGTAGCATTGGAGAAAGACGTATGTGATCTTCTTGTCCATTGAGATCTAGGAAGAATTTCTCTCCTGTGAAAACCGCCTTCACCTAAAATTCCGAATATCAGTAAAGAATACTAATTAGGAATATCACTGATATTCAAACTCGTGAAAAATAAATAATACATTGTTTATTAGGTCAGAAATCAGAGTTTAGATATATTTGTATCTATCGCTGATAATTTTAAAGTTCGCAGTACATTTTTATTGACAGTGATAGATTGATAGGGCTTCTGCGGACATTGGATCAATGTAAAAGGAGACGTCGACTTTCAGTCAGGGTGAAATCGGATATACTGTTTAAGAAATTATATGCATGTTGTATACCTTTCAAAACAGAAATCTGGAATTTGTGAGTCTAATAACACCCTAAATATTTGGACATCACAGAGGAAGATTGTAGAAATAGTTTCCATAACGAAGCGCTAAATGTTTGAATATAAATGTTTCCTAAATTCCTATAGTAGTTCCAAGTGTGTCATTTGCCTCAGTTATTAACTCCTACATGCTTTGCAACATTTTAGAATTGATGCAGAAACAATTTTTTGTACAATGCAAACTAAGTATGTAATTTCCATATGTACAAATTTTGTATGGAAAACAATTATGTAATTATAAAAAAACCTTGAAAGACTAAGTAAGTCGAACAAGGATCAATAAATTTAAAAAAAGAAGAAAGAAACAGTTGATGTGTGAGTGAAGTATGTCACTCAGTATTGACCACAGATAATACAAGGGAGGGAAGTTTTGTATCTTTCTATTAAGCAGTACGCACGTCGACACAAATACGAAACGTTTCACAATCGTCTAATAAATTGTCCATTACGTTTACTGCAGACTAGTACATGTAGCGGCATTCATTTATCCCTATTCACTTCTTTCAGCGCGGCTAGTCGAAATTTATCCGTAAACCGGCATCCACCTTTCGGAAACCCGGTTCTGCTCGGCGGGCGATATTGTGCTGGTGATGGATGTAATCACCTGCGAACGCGAGCGCCGGCGGCTGCAGCGGCGGAGGCCATAAATGTCTAATCCCAAAAAGAGGGAAGAGCCAGCGCCCGCGGGAGGGCTCGTATATCTGCGAACGGCGGCGGCGGCGGCGGCGGCGGCGGCGGCGGCAGACACAGGAGGCAATGGGGGAGGTGACCGTGGAAGGAGAAGGAGGGGGCCGTGTTGACGGTCAGCAGCACCACCGTTAGCAGTGGTGTGGAGGTAGAGGTGAGGAGGTGGAGATAGGAGGAGGATGGGGCCATAGTGACGGTCAGCAGCACCATCGTTAGCAGTGGTGTAGTTATGGGTGAGGTGGAGGTAGGGGGAGAAGGGGGCTATGGTGACGGTCAGCAGCACCACCGTTAGCAGTGGTGTAGAGGTAGGGGTGAGGAGGCGGAGGTAGGAGGAGGAGGGTGCCATGGTGACGGTCAGCAGCACCACCGTTACCAGCGGCGTGGAGGTAGGGGGAATGAGGTGAAGGGAGGATGAGGGGGGGCATGGTGACGGTCGGAAGCTGCAGCAGCGAATCTGAGGAAATGGAGGGAGGAGGAGGAGATGGTTGTGGTGACGGTCGGCAGCGGCTTGGGGGTAGCGATGAGGAGGCGGATGTAGAAGGAAGGAGAGGAGGGGGACATGGTGACAGTCAACAGCAGCAACAGCGAAAACTCAGGCAGCGGAGTAGGAGGTGGGCGTGATGACGGTTACCAGCGTCCTGGAAGTAGGGATGAGAAGGTGGAAGGAGGAGGAGGAGGTGGTGACGGTTAGCAACGGCATGGAGGTAAATACGAGGAGGTGGAAGTTGAAAGAGGAGAGGGCCACGGTGACGATCAGGGGCGGCGAACGCTGATGGAGGTGGCGGGGAAGGGGGAAAGGAGACGGAGGAGGATGGGTTCTAGGAGTCGGTTAGCAACAATGTGGAGGCAATGGTGAAGATGATGGCAATGGTGAAGAGGGAGGTAATGGTGAAGAGGGAGGTAGTGGTGAAGAGGGAGGTAATAGCGGTTGAAATAGGAGAAGGGGCCGTGGTGATGGTCAGCTGTGGCAAACACGGGGGGGGGATAGAGATAATTGAAGAGAGTGCGTTTTGACTGTCAGCGTCGAGCAAGGATGGTGATAGAGAATGCCGCGGTGGTAGTGGAGGAAGCGGCAGGTGGAGATTATGGTTGTATGCTGGTCATGGTGGCAGGAGGCATAGTGCTCATGGTGGCTAATGATCAATGATGAGCTCATGTGAGCGGTAGAGATGATGGCCTAGGCGCCAAGGGCAGAGGAGGCAACTGTAATGGAAGTCTTGCTAGTGATGGAGATCGCGGTAGGAATGGCAGCAGGATGGAGTGGCAGTGGACCGCATGGACATGGCAGCCGGGAGGGGGAATGTCTTGAGGGACAGGAATCGTTGGAAGGGGTGGAGGCCGAGGTAAAGGAGCGGAGAGCAGGGGGTGCAGTATAAGAGGTCGTGATGGCTGACCGGCCAAAGTGGTGATGGAAATCATAGTGCCGAACAGTAGGGGCGCTAAGAGCGACGACACTGATGGTAATAGCAGCGGGGTATCACAGGGTGCAGATGACGATGAACTAGGTGGTAGTGTTGGTCGTTATGGCTGAGTAAAACTGACGGGGTAGATAATGATGGCAGGCGGTGATGGCAGGTAGTGATGGCCGGCGGTTATGGCAGGGGGCGATAGTTGGCAGTGATGGGCAGAGATGGCGGACAATGATGGTGGGTGGTGATGGCGGACGGCGATGACTGGCAGTGATGGCGGGCGATGATGATGGATGGTGATGGCGGGCAGTGATGACGGATGGTGATGGCGGGCAGTGAAAAGGGCGACGCGGGCTATCTACGGTGCGGAGTGGGCAATGGCCGAGGGTACCGTGGCGGTCACGAGAAAATAAGGTGACTGGAATTCTGAGATACGAGACTGTAGAGAGTAGTGGTGGGAGGATAAAAATACTGGCTTTGAGAATTGCAGGAAAGCTGAACGAGATGGCGAAGTCGATTACTTTAGAGAGGTAAATGCAACTGTAGACGTCAAGCACAGATAACAGATGAACAAATAAACGAATAGTTAGCGCAAATCGGTATTGGAAAAAGTGTTTCAATGGGAGCAAGAGATAGTGTAATGAGAAGTAACATAAATCAAAGAGATATCTGAGAGGTGTAGAATACAAGAATTGAAATGATATTGGTCAGAGTTTTGTTCAATCGCAGGAGGACAATATATTTTTTGGGAAAGGTCACGACATTTGACGTAAGGCTGTAGCCCACAATTCATAGGCAATTCACATTGATTCAATGGGAGCATTGTTTTATCAAATATTTCCAAATGTGTCGTCGATAACAAACAATAAACATTCTGGTTTGCTCGTTCTTCCTTACTTATTTCCCTAACTTCTTTTTATTCGTTTTTGTTCATAAGCATTCACCCAATAAGTGCCATTTAGGCGTTGAAGCGTCGATAGAAATCTGTAAAAAAGTTCATTGATCTCAACGAAAAAGACTATCAGCGATTTAGCTGCTAACGTGAAGCCATTACAAGCCATAAATGCTGAGTTTAAATGTATCAGCTAATTCAAGACAAAAGTGTTACAGAATGTGCGTAATTAAAGGTCGCATACAATATTACCGAGAAAAACGTGATTTAATTCTGATCTAACAATTAGTTGATGAAAATAATGTATACTGTTTATTTCGTAAATATTTGTGAATATTTTGAAATTATATCTTACAACTTTATTCTCTTACGTACTTTTAATTGTAATTCTAGTTTAATAGTACTGTAATTTTTGTAACAGGTCAGTTGCAGTGTTTCACAAGTTACGTCTCAAAAATTTGGTGAGTGTTCCAACGTTTCGAAAAAACTCGTATTTGAAGGGCTTCAAAGAAAGGAATTAGAAAAAAATGGGTGACCATTGAACTAATGAAACGGCATGAAACGGCATAGCATGCAACTCACAAACACATCGAGAATTAGTTTAAGGTGAATAAGCTAGTTAGAACCCATGCTGAAGGTATGATAAAACTAATTAGTGGTTAGAAAGAAAAAGTTTAGATCCTCCAAAGATGGCGTTAGCCGTACATATGAGGATTTTGCCACGAAAGTTTTTTGTTCCTAATATATTATGCAAGTAGTTTATAATGTTTGTTTTTGTCACGAATAAGAAAATATTACCGTTCTACTTCGTTTTCCCCCTACTTCTACAAAAGTGTTTCCGTGGCGGAGTTCGGCTATTGCATGTCGCGGGCGCGGAGGCGGGCCGCGTGGCGGGGGTGGGAACGGCGCATGTGTGGGCGGGGGCGGCACCCTTGACCCTCGGGCGGCGCGGCGCCGGCGACGCAATTAGACGGTCGCGCGCGTCTATTCATCTCCGGCCCTGGCGCCGCCCAGCCCCGCCCAGCCCCGCCCCTCCCACCTCCTCGCCACCCACCCACCCACCCACCCACCCGCTCGCCCGCGCGCGGAGAGCGGAGCGGCGCCGCGCCCATTGCCTCCGCGCTGGTCGCGCCGACGCCGCCGCTTCGACGCCCTCTCGTCATGTGTTTGTTCTTCAATATATGGTTTGTGACATCGGTTGAATGTGGTGTTCATTTGAGCCCTTCTGCTCGGGATGAAAAGGACATGTTTATGTTTCAGTGCCAGTTTTGTTTTTTTCATTTTCTACATATATCAATATTGTGAACATTGTTAGACCATTGTCTCGTACGTTGTATTTACATCATCCTCAAAAGTCAAACTTTCATCTTATGGTTAATGTATCTGAATTTGACAATATTCTATGAATGTTTTATTTAGGCTTGTTTATCTGTTTCTTCAACAACCTCTTGATTCCTGCCATAATTCCTGTTTACATTTTTGTCTACACTCCAATACTTCTCCAACTCTCACACTACTAATTACCTATCTCCTGTGTATCTCTCGGATATCTATCGTATGACTTGCTCATTTCCTCTTCCTCCAGCTGACTTTTCTATCTCGACCACTTCCGCGCCTCGCGTCAATTGCGCGGCCGCCCGTCTCGACAACTCGGATCTTCTCCGTCGGCCCCTGCGCCCGGCCCCCGCGGCGTCCGGAGCGGTCGGTTCTGCATCCGCTCGCCCGCCTCCGCCAACGGCCCCTCCCCGTTCGCGCCGTCGCGGCGCGGCGTCGCTCTTCCCTCTTTGATGGACGCGGCACCGTGTTTCTCAGCGCTCGCTTGCCCGCCAACTCCACCACCTCCCGCCCGCCCGCCCCTCCTCCCACCCGCTTGTCACGCCCACCGCTCTGCCTACCCCCACTGCTCGCCATCACCGCCAGCCATCGCCGCCCGCCATCGCCGCTGGCCATCACTGCCCGCCATCACTGCCGGCCATCACCGCCCGCCATCACCGCTCGCCATCACCGCCCGCCATCACCGCCCGCCATCACCGCCCGCCATCACCGCCCGCCATCACCGCCCGCCATCACCGCCCGCCATCACCGCCCGTCATCACCGCCCGCCATCACTGCGCATCACTGCCTGCCTGTCCGTCACCAACTTCGGTTGCTCGTCACCAACAACGATTGCTCGTCACCAACAACGATTGCTCGTCACCAACAACGATTGCTCGTCACCAACAACGATTGCTCGTCACCAACAACGATTGCTCGTCACCAACTCCGATTGCCCGTCACCGCCCCTCATCACTTGTCCGCTCGTCTCCTCCCACTCTCCTGCCCTCCCGCCCCGCTCCCGTTCCTCGCCGCTCGCCCGCCGAATAGCTAGCTCCTCGCAGCCGCGGAGAGGAGCGCGCCCGCGCCGCGCCGCGCCGCGGCAACTAAGTGGAGCAAAGCAGGCGGGGGTCAGCGGCCGCCATGCGTCCGCGGCGGCGGCGGCGGTGGCGGCGCCGGGCGTTTGAGGAGATGGATCACGGGCCACGCCCCCGGAATGTCCCAAGGAGCTTCCGCGGCGCGACATGGGCTCCGAGTTGTACGACGAGCGCCTCCGAATTCCCTATCCCCACTATTCCGATGAATTATGCTTCCACGGAAACTACTCTCAAGTTGCACGTTCTGGAGGATGTATGTTCTTAATTACCATTTTGACTGGTTAGGTTAACGTATGTGCGAGTCCGCCTCTGACCTTTGTGGATCGGGAGGTCCTGGGTTCGAGTTCTCAACAGTGGTGGGGTTTCCGACATGTTTTCGTTGTTTCTTACGATCAATTTCAGGGCGATGCAGAAGCAATTACTTGAACAACGGGTTAAGAATAGCGCGCGATCATTTCTTCCCGCATCCTGTCCTTAACTTTTCTCAGGGCTGAAAAAAATGTTGATCCTCATTCTCCTTACCATGGACCAACTCCCTTGATCCCGAATGACTCCGACAGGACTAGAAGTATGCCGGTGACAAGCCAGGATTAGATATGATCATCTGATCATGGGGATATCTGATATTGAATTATCATTTTGAGAAACTCCTTTTACTGTGGTAACTTTACATTCTAATGCCCTTTGTTTGAAATTTCTTACAAAAATGTAGACAGAATTCTCAGGTAATATGCATGTCAAAATAAACAATAATTGCACTTAAATTGTGAAAAGCAATTGGCAGACTTTTGACAATTCTTACCTCCCATCGACAGCTCAGTGTAATTTGCTTTCCTCAGAAGCCGAGCCTGAAGAGCCGAGCGAGAAAAAACTTGGTTTCGCCGAGCAATAATCAATAGTGAAACCCACAGCCACTAAACGGGTGCCGCTTCACAAATTGCATATAATGATGTCAGTTTGCACAAATAGAATGGCCGTACCCAAATATGATTTAGCAAAACCTTTCATTACAAACATTTAGCCGGAGCGTCATTTCGATGTGGGCACAAAGTAAATAAGTTTTCATTATGAAACAAAGTTTACCCGCTGATTGATATTATCGGCATCGCCATCGGAGCGTTTGCGGGCCCATCGTTGTCACCGCGCTCCAACGCGGAAAATTAATGGGAATATTCATGAAGCCAAACGAATCGCCCTATCAATCACGGATTTTTTCCCGCGTCGCTTCGCGTCCCGCCCGAGAGCGGGCCTTACGCGCAAAACGCGTGGCGCAGGGTCGTGGCGGGGGCGGGGAGGGAGGAGTGGAGCGAGGCGGGGCGCGACGGAAAGGGCGGGGAGGGGAGGGGCGGACCGAGTAGGGCAGGGTGGCGCGGGGCGGAGCTGGTCAGAGCGGGGTGGGGTGGGGCGGGGCGGTACGAGTGAGGCGGGGTGGTGCGAGGCGGAGCGGGTCAGAGCGGGGCCGGGCGAGACGGGTGGGGCGGGGTGGTGCGGGGCGGAGCGGGGTGGGACGAGTGGGGCGGGATGTTGCAGGGCGGAGCGCGTCAGAGCGGGGCGGGACGGGTTGGGCGGGGTGGTGCGGGGCGGAGCGGGTCAGAGCGGGGCGGGACGGGTGGGGCGGGGTGTTGCGGGGAGGAGTGGGGAGAGCGGGGCGAGGAGAGTAGAGCGGGTGGAGCGGGTCGGGGCGGGGATGGGCGGTCTGAGGCTGTAAAGCCGCGATGGCGACTCCACTGGCGCCGCTCGGGGTTCGAAGGGTGGGATGCGGAATTGCTCGGCCATAAAACGGAGCTTAGACGCCGCGCCGCCGCCGCCGCCGCCGCCGCTGCCTTCGTTGCCACTGTTGAGACCGACCCCGTCCGGCACTGTGCGCCTGTTTGTTAATCCGTGTGGTCAAAATGCTCGTGATTAATTGATTGATTTATTGGTTAGTGATTCCGGGCGCGTCAACTGATAAGGTAATTATTCCCGTAAGTGTTATGGAAGTTTTATCGGCAGTGAGGTGGCGGTGAACGTTCCCGGCTGGATGAGGAGATCCAACGCTGACCTACACGTTGGCTTCCCAGTTTCTTCCCCATCTCCCATCAGCGAGGAACCGGCCCAGCTGGACAAGCTCTAAGCTTCTGGCATGTGTGGCAGTGTAGTGTATGTAAGTGTAACTGTGTGGAAGTAAGAGGTAAGGATAGGACAAGGAAGAGGCCGTAAAGATCGCGCGCGGTCCGTGGCTCGTTTGTTAGGGAACCGCTCCGGCATTAGCCTGGTGATGACCGAGGAAATCACGGAAAACTATCGATCAGAGCAATCAGCCTCTAGATTTCACCTCCAAGCAGTAGCTGAATTCGATCTAGCTATGTAGCCAGTGTCGATCATTCTGTCAAAGTCGGGACTCAAACCCCATGATCAGAAGCACTGCAGTGACATCAATTGGTGTCGTGAGACACCTAAGTTGGAAAATTGCTTTTGTGTATTATGGAAAGTCACTGTCAAGTATGATCTGGAGGTATTGTCATGGAAAATAGTCGGGCCCAAATCTCGGCCGCAACAGGCCAAGCTTTCAATAATATGTAATATACATAATTTGGGGTTCTGGTGTGAAGGTAGCAGTTTTATTTACGTTCCACAATATATCCTGTTTCTTATTTTCCTATTCCATTTTCTTTTACGTAATTTTTGTCATCATAACCATAGAGAAACATGCAATTGATAACAAAGTGCTAACTCTTGGACGCACTTTATATCCGAAATTTTTGCCATGTGAATTATCTACCTTTTGCCCAAAGTTTATTGGATCTCTAGTACATATAAACACAGACAAATAATTGTTTAAAAAAAGTACAAAATAGTTGCGTTAGTAACGGTAATGGAAAAAAAACACGCAAGGCGTACAGAAAATAGCAAGAGTACAACAATTGATGGTAGACTTTCGATATCTTTCAGAATATTGTATTGAAAATATCACAGTTGCTATTTGGAGTCCACATACATATTAACGATTATGAATAAAAGCTAACTCGTAATGTCCGTTTGATCGGTGTTCAGAAGTGCGAAATTTATTTCAATCATAAAATTTCAAGTCTTAAATAAACCATAATAAATCTTAATTCAATATGTTTTGGGGCCATATGGAATGAGCTTGATGGTTTTTGTTACTGAATATTCGCAACCGCTGTGTAGAGGTAAATAATTCAGAACTAATTAATATGAATTTTGCTGATTTTGCAAAATTTTTGCAGATGTGTGTATACCGTACACACTGTTCATCGGTCCGATGTATCCACCTTGAGATCTTGACCACTCCCTCTGTTCCCCTGCGCTGCAGTCGGGAATATTTCCGCTCCCTCCTGTGACACCCAACTGCAGTAACCCTGCGAGATCCGCTTTGCCATCTGTTAATCACCGTCATCGACAATGCTTCAGCTGTCCGTTGCTGACAGTTCAACTGAAAATGGTAGCCACCTGACGACTTGGATTCAACCCCTACCCCAAACCACGTCACCAGGACCGCAACGGCAACAACGCTTTTATAGCCACATGAGATCATCAGCATTCTACGTATCAGCTAATGCAGTCAACGGAGGAGACCCTCCGTTGGCTGCCTTTCCCCATTACAAACGTCTCCACTGCCTATCGCTATGCTGCCACTGCCCTTGGTAACAGCATTTCGCAGTGCTTCCATTTTTCTCTCTAACGGAATCAAACCGCCTCAGCCATTGCTGCCTTCTCGACTTCGACTGGAGTTACAGCACTCTCGTTGCAAACCGCAGCAACCTATCCCTGCCACAGGGGGCTTTGTCGCCTGTGGCAACGTCGCGACGGTGTCTGCGGGGTTGAACTGCGTAAAAGAGAAAACGGCAGCGTGCTGTGTGTGTGTGTGTGTGTGTGTGTGTGTGTGTGTGTGTGTGTGTGTGTGTGTGTGTGTGTGTGTGTTGGGCGAAACGGCAGCCCCTGCTCGTCCCACCGGGTGGCACACCGCCAAACGTATCCGAGGAGCTCCGGAGCTCCTGTTTACAATACAGGCCCCACTCGATTTTTACAGTTCCCTGTGGCGACGCGCGTTGGAACACGACTGCGGCGCCGAGAAGCCGCGGGGCGGGGGGGAAGGGGGGAGGGAGAAGGGAGACAGGCTGTCGATGGTCCAGGAGGCCATGAAACCGGAGGGGTCACGGCCTCCTACGCGTGAGATGCGCCGCACCGGCATCTTGGCTAAGACGCGCCGGCACTCGAGAAGTCTGCGAGAGGAAAAGGGAAAACGAAAGGAGAGGAAAGTATGTAATATGGAAATGGGGGTAAGTCGATACTCAACTCTCCCTTACGGTTCGTGTGTGGAAAATATGAAATTAATGCAATGCGCTGTGAAATACCATTACATTAGATGAATTAAGATTGGGTCCCATGTATGTAATTCATTTCTAAAACGTTGAAGAAAGTTAGATTTTTGCATCTCATGGGAACTGAATATGTACTTACAACTATTTATTACATTGGTTTGAATACACAACAAAGAAACGTTAATATGAAATTTTACGCATTGAACCTATTTACAAATCCAACTTGTCTTTCATGTTCTTGACACAATTTGAGATGCGCGTTCTACTGAATTCTTGTAAACCAGGGTGTCCGCCTTGCAAGGCCTCGAGGACCACAACTAAAACCTTTCATACAGTTGCGAGCCATATTGACATTATTTGGGGGAACTACACGTGACTTCCTTTCATATAGTTGCGAGCCATATTGACATTATTCGGGCGATATACACGTGACTTCCCCTGAGTTTTGATCTCGGCAATTTGCCTTATCAGGCCCAACCACGCATTACGCAATGAAACACGTTAGAAGAATTTTGAATTTCTTATTTTATTACAAAAATTCTTAAATATAAACGTCTTATATTCTTATATTATGGGGGTGTTGGCCCCGACAGGGCGTGTGTACAAGGCGCAATTTCCTCACCCGACATGAATGCAAGGGATTTTCACTTTTGACAAAACCCCTTTCACGGGCCACAACAAATGACACCGCGCCAGTTGGACATTCCTGTTCCAAACATTCTCTACACTGTGTATAAGAGATTAAATTTATTCTGGTTGCTAAGTAATGGGTGCATGTGTATTTATAAGCAACATAAATTTCATAAAATCGTAAATCCCAATGTTTATTCACGCTACTATATTAGCTCATATAATAACAGAATATAGCATTATCCAACCTTGCAAAAAATGATGTTTGGAGAATTGCCTGTTTATTTACAGGAAACAACGATTTAATACACAATATTTAAGAAAAGAGATATCGTACATTACAAAATGCTAAGTAACGTTGAAATGTAGATGTACATGATTGATGGTATACATAATTTGTGGTAACGCAAAAAATAAAATCAACAGTAGGGGTAAGACAGGGTTGTCCTCTTTCACCTCTGTTGTTTATCTTGTATATAAATGATTTATTGACATGGGTACAGGAAACCGACACATCTGCACCGGCAATTGATGGCCTGAAAATTCCCGGATTACTTTATGCGGACGATTTAGTTCTATGCTTAGAAACAATTGAGGGATTACAGTCGAGTTTAAACACCCTAGAAAGATATAGTGTAGAATGGGGACTAAAAGTAAATATTCAAAAAACGAAAATTGTTGTCTTCAAGAATGGGTTTATTTGGAGTAACAAAGAGAAATGGTATTACGCACAGGAGGAACTCGACCGTGTTAAAACATTTACTTATCTTGGTGCAAAATTCGCTATGAACGGGGGATAGAATAAACACATAGTTGCGGCTCATAGTAAAGGAAGAATTGCTCTCAAAGAAATCGGTTGCGTAATGCGTAGAGTACCGGAATTGCCTTTAAAGGTGTGCGACACAATGTTTAAATCGCTAGTGCTCCCAGCAATGAATTACGGGGCGGAAATCTGGGGAGTGGACAGAATAGACAGATTAGAAAGCATCGAAACAGATTATTATAAATTCATTCTCGGAGTCTCTAGATTCGCAGCTAATGCCGGCGTCTTAAGAGAGGTAGGTAGTGTAGGAATTTGGAAAGATTTAAAAATGAAAGCCATTAAGCTGTGGATTAGATTAGCAAGTGAAGAGTCTGACACGCTTATTCGCAGGTGCTTTAGAGCGCAATTACAGGAAAACGATCAGCGCTATTGGGCGTACAAAGTGAAACGGGTACTAGAACGCGCAGGTTTGGGAGATGTTTCTCCTGAAATGGTTGAGAAATAGGGGAACACGGGAGATAGAACGGTTCATTTCAGATCGACTTTCGGATATTAAAAGGCAAGATATTTTGGCAGCATCGGCAGGAAAATGTTCGTTAGTGGTACAAACTCACACGAGTCCTGTATGGGGATGCGAAAGTTACGTACACACACTAAAAAGGGATGCAAGAGGGGGATACGCTTGGTTTAGGGTAGGAGGGTGGATGCAACGTAGAATGAAGGATTCGAATGACAATGGAATCTGTGTACTTTGCGGTGATAGAGAAGATTGGATCCACATCCTGTTAAATTGCTGCGCTACAGAAACTTGGAGAGGAAAATGGATGGGAATGGGGAACTATTGCTTCCAATTCAGAAACATAACGCTCGCTCAAAACATATTAGCTGATAATAGATCTCACTTCATGAAATAATTAGGAACATTTTTAGGAAAGGTCCGAACTGTCAGGGAAACGGTAATCAGGGAATGGGAAAACAGCACTGGTTAGTAGTACGAGCGGAGCCTAGACTGGAGATGAAATAAATCAGTAAGCAAGAGATAATTAAGTTAACTAGAAAGGTAATCAGTAATGCGAATCATTAATATTAAGTAGTAAGTTAGTAATAATTAAATTAGTCAGTATGCGATAATTAAGTTAATTAGTAGAAAATTGTTCGAAGAGGCGGTGGTGCGGGCGATCTTCTTGGCGGTGTTTGATTTCAGAGGCTGAGGAGGCCAAAGACTGGATGGAGAAGATGCCCACGCCAGGAAATAAATAAATAGTTTAGAAAAAAAAACAACTAGTAGTTTAGCATGTACTCGTCTTCTGACGGCAGGTTTTTCCCCCTTCAGGGGTTTTTTCCTCAGCCGTACCGTATGGTCTCCTTTCCGCGGCTTTGATGCGATGAAGAGACCATTAGGGGTGAATGCCAGAATTCGAAAGGTTAGAATGCGGTAGGATGTAGGTATTGTAATGGCTTAAAGGCCTTCAGCCTAGCCACATAGTTAAAATAACTGAAATTTTGTATCAATGTGTTATAATTACCTATTAAATAAATAAAAATTTGTGGTACTTCACTGTTTGTTATTGAGGTCTACTTGCTAATAATTTTGATCCACTCACTTTCCGACAAGCTTTATTTTCATCATGTCTATTCAGTACTTCATCACAAATTTACTACTGCATATTGTGCACGACTATTATTTGTGATTCAGCCTACAAAATGAAGTAAAATTTAAGATGAGAGATCTCATTAATTTTTCTTAGAAGTGGTCGTGTGTCGTGGAAGTGGAAGTCTTACTGTTATTATCGATAAACCTTTCATATAACGAACAAAAATGATGAACTAACATAGTTACCAATCTTTTAAAATTAGTGAGTATTCCAAATTTTTATCTATATCACGAGTTCTGAAAAACTTTAAAATTGGTAGAACTGTTACCTTATAGAAACAGAGAATATCATTAATAGCATATTGGGAAGTACATCATTATAAAATTGATTTAAAAGCGATTTTCGGAATATACTAGCTACTTCGCATTACTGTGCGTAATCATTTCAACCTTAATTTGCAATGAGTTGATCACAGTCTTTGTCTACTTCTGAAACCAAAGGTAAGTCGTGTAACCATTTTTTATGACAAAAATACATTTCGAAAAAATTAAAGGAAACATATTCCGTGGAAACAGATTTTTGGAACATTAAAATCCAAAAATTAGAGAGAAATAAAAAATATCTTATCAGACGCTTGGAAATTCATTTACTGTACTTTTTCCTCTGAGTCCCGCTTTTTCTTCCCACGGCCTTCTGATCTCGGCCTCCCACGCCCACGCAGCCTGCGTCGCGGCCTCCTGGAGGGCTTCCGGCCGCCGAGGAGCCGGTTCAGCGTAGATTTGCGAGCGGCCATTGTTCGCCCGACGCCACGCGACGTATCTCTGTGCATTCAGGCAGACGGATAGGCCGCGCGGCGCCTCGCATTCAGACCGCGCGTGCCACGCCAGCGCATCCAGCGGCGGCGAATCGAAGCGTTGAGATAACACATTTGTCTTCGCGCCTTTTGGGGAATCGGTATTATTACGAAGCTCACTGTAAAATTGAAGTCCCTAATCTCATTTTCCTAATGCAAAAGGCTCTTTTAAACACAATGCCGAACACCTGCCTGCGAATTGAATGAATTGAATTGAATTGAATTGAATTGAATTGAATGGATATGTTTTAAGAGGTCAGGTTAGTGAAAATGAAGACCATTTCGCTCATTCAAATTTGCAGACAGTGAGATTTTTTATTGTTTTACCTGTGATGACAATACATAGTTGTTACATTTCACTATACATATGTTTGATGACTTATAAACTAATCTAAAATTAAACTTACAGCTAGTGCAGACAGTGAGAACGTGCTAACTTTTGGCAGGAGGTCATTATAGGGTTATTTTTTATGCCATAGATATGAATGAGCGTACAAACTTTACTTTCCAAAAAGAAATGCTGTACGAAAGATTTTGTTGGCATTTAAACAACAGTGTCCACTAAACAATTTAGATGGTTGGGATCCTTACAAAAAGTTTTCAGAAAACTTACATCCTTTTAGAAAACAAGCGGAAAATTTCAGGAAAATAAATAAACGCCTTACCATTAAATAACTTGTATTGTCTGCCTTCTATTAAAAAATAAATAATGAGACTTCTGTGGCCTCCTTCGTTCGTTATTCAAACGTTCACTAGGATTATCCACCTTAAAAATAACGTCCGATAAAGTTTACACAAATCATGATATAAATATTTATATCAAAAGAACCCTTCATGAACAATATTAGAAATCCTCACATAATAATGGGTGAATTGATAAAATAATGTACGTAAATTTACCACACCGTTATTGGAATAGTAATGTGATTGACATTACTTGTAATTAATGAAACGAATAATGTTTAACGAAGTGGACAGCTGCCAATGATGATATTAATTTAATTAGGAGAAATTTAATTACCGAACGTTTTAATGACGTTAATAATTTAATTGACATTGCAAAATTAATGGTTTTGGGGCGTGAAATTTTCAAATTATACTATTACATTATTTTTATAGGTATAATTGAAAATGAAAAGCAACATACAGGGATGTTGTGTTTTGTTTGGGACGTGTTTCACTGACATTAGTTTATTCGATGTTTAAACTTTGCTGCAAGCAAATGTGCATTAGTAGCGGCTTCATGCATTTGGGGTTAACCTGTTGGCTCGATTTTGATGTTGAGTACTTCAAGTATTAATTTAGATCTTAGTCTATGTTTTCAGAATGAGGTTGTCCTCGAGTTAGTTTTTAAATAATTATCTTTAACTCGAATATAGCTTGCTAGTTGCCTCGTACTAACATGCTCATACTGCTTCATAGATATACCGTTCATGTTATAAATGAAGACATGCCAAGTTAGACTGTCAGTACATCTTCCGGTTTTCCGTGTATCCCCTTGATTGTGACATCAAGAAAACTTTGTCCATCTCTTTTTACAGACAAGTTATTTGATTCTGTTAGAATTACGTCTTTAGTGCTCTTGCTCCCTTCTCCACGCCCCCAGAGAAGGAAACGCTACACATTACTCATGATTCCCTCCATTTGAATCGGCGCCAAGAGCGGCGTCCGGCAATGAAATCTCTCTGGAGACCAGAACAGCCGGGTCATCTGTGAACATCGATATCCGTTCTGTGATCTGAAGTTAAGTAGAACGTACCAGAGCTTGAATTCGAAACTTTATCTCTGCTGTAGTTATTTGGAATTGTCAATATTTCTGCTTTCTTATATAAGGCATTTACGAGATCATCTGTGTAAGTGAGATAAACGTAGTGAGTAAAATAATAATGTTTGTAAGAGATTTGTGTATTAATTTGGTTAAATAATTCGATGAGTGATGTGCTTCTTTCCAAGTACATGCGCAATTATGATAAAGGAAATAGATGCACATTTATGGTCATACATAGTATGATGAAAAAAATAAAGAGCAGAAGAAATAGTAAAACGAAGAGGAGTATAAAAACGAGGAGGGGAGGAGGAGGAATATTAAAACGAAGAGGGGGAGGAGGAGGAGGAATATTAACACGAAGAGAAGGAAGAGGAATATGAAAACGAAGAGGAGGAGGAGGAGGAGGAAGAGGAATAGGAAATGAAGAGGGGAAGGAGGAGGAGGAATAGGAAAAAGAAGAGGGGAGGTAGAGTGAAAAGGAAGAAGGGGTGGAGGAGGAGGAAAAGGAAGAAGGGGGGAGGAGGAGGAGGAAAAGGAAGAAGGAATAGGAAAACGAAAGGGGAGGAGGAATAGGAAAACGAAAGGGGAGGAGGAATAGGAAAACGAAAGGGGAGGAGGAATAGGAAAACGAAAGGGGGGGAGGAATAGGAAAACGAAAGGGGAGGAGGAATAGGAAAACGAAAGGGGAGGAGGAATAGGAAAACGAAAGGGGAGGAGGAATAGAAAAACGAAAGGGGAGGAGGAATAGAAAAACGAAAGGGGAGGAGGAATAGAAAAACGAAAGGGGAGGAGGAATAGAAAAACGAAAGGGGAGGAGGAATAGAAAAACGAAAGGGGAGGAGGAATAGAAAAACGAAAGGGGAGGAGGAATAGAAAAACGAAAGGGGAGGAGGAATAGAAAAACGAAAGGGGAGGAGGAATAGAAAAACGAAAGGGGAGGAGGAATAGAAAAACGAAAGGGGAGGAGGAATAGAAAAACGAAAGGGGAGGAGGAATAGAAAAACGAAAGGGGAGGAGGAATAGAAAAACGAAAGGGGAGGAGGAATAGAAAAACGAAAGGGGAGGAGGAATAGAAAAACGAAAGGGGAGGAGGAATAGAAAAACGAAAGGGGAGGAGGAATAGAAAAACCAAGGGGGAGGAGGAATGAATGGGGAAACGAAGAGGAGGAAGAGGAAGAGGAGGAAGATTGTAAAGAAGAGGAGAAAGAAAATGGGAAAAATATTAGAAAGAATGAAAGGGGAAGAGGAGGTGGAGGAAGAGAGTGGTACAGGAGTACTTGAGAAGCGCTGTAGAGTGGCGGTGCAGCGCTAATAACGGGTGCACTGGCAGCCGTCGTTCGCATCCTTCGTCTTAATTAGACAAGCGCCGCCTTCCTGCTCGTTGCGTCGGCCGCCGCTGATTTACGGCGCCCCGCAAGGCGCGATATTTGGCATGCGCTCTCGAGGGCGGCTGCCCGCGCCGCGCCGCGCTCCACCCCGCACTGGAACTCCGAGAGGCATTCCGCGGCTGGAGATACCACTTCCGTAGCAAGGTAAGATGCGACAAATGCACTGCTCACCAATGGTTGTGGGAAAAAGAACATTTTTTTGTAGGGGAAACAAAGGTCAAATCTTTCTATCGCTCGCAAATACCGCTGTTTCTTTTTTTTCTTTCTCTCTTTTCCTCTGTTTTTCTTTTCCTCTTTCTTCTTTTGCCCCTCCTTTTCTTTTCCCCTCTCAACCTCTCTTTCTAACATTTTTCTCACTTCTCTCTTTCCGTCTTTCTCTCCCTTTCCCTCTTTCTCTCTCTCTTTCTATCTTTCCCTCTTTCTCACACTTTCTTTTCTATCTTTTCCTTTCTAACCTTTCTCTCTTTTGTCTCTCTGATCACAAAACGAGCGATGAATTTTTAATTTAAAATTCATACGCAAGTAAGGCAGGAAAACATTCTTCGAAAGATAACGTTTGTGGATGTAGTACGTTTCAATTTTCTTCTGAAGCGATGCTCCTCGGACAACGCCTCAAGTTATTTTAATATCGACCTTGGATCATCTTTGTGACTGAATGTGTGCAATTGACTGTACACTTTTTTAGTCAAGTGCAACATGTGCATAATGACCTTTTTTATAGCCCTTCTTAGGATTCTACAGTATCATCATATTTTATTACCTGTACTATATATAATACTCATTACCTTAACTTAACCACCATTTGTAGCTGCGACTATTAATGCAACAATATGACGATCGAGAATGCTAACGACTTGGAGAAAGCTGGTCCGATGTCGGGCGGCTGACAAAAATTCGCTTGCCGCATTAAACATGGTAATATAATTGAAATGAAGTATACATGCAGGTATAAATTGATTAGCGAAATTTACTATACGTTGCTATTAGAGATTCACTAAACATCTGCCCCATTTCATTAGTTCACTGAACGAAATGTGTATTAGATAAAATCGATGTATCAGATGTTTGGGATTTTGTGCAATGTTTTAACTCCCTAACTACAGTCCTGTATGCACTGCACGGGTAGTAATTGACTGTTGTTTAGTGCATCATGAACCTTGGTGCTTTATGTTGAGTACTTTGTGTCTGCGAACGACTCCGTGCTTGTAGTTCACGCAGTGTTTACGATGTTACAAAGTTACGAGCGCAGAGACCCACAGCTAGTTGCTCTGATACTTGCAGGATAGAAATGTTATTTCCATCAAAGTAGGTCAAATAACCTTAAAATTAAAACGTTTAATATTTTACATCACTATTTACAGAGAAAATTCTTTTCTAATGCAAATTTCATCCACACAATTCGAGTTGTATAAATGGCGGTTAACTTAATAAGATTCCAACACTCTATTAGATTTCATGTGTTATTTCCGTTCTTTTTTAAATCTAGACTTCAATATTACGTCAGTCATCTTTATGGCTTTGAAATCAACTTTACACTTTGATTTAATAAGCATTTATGGAAAAGTTAAGAAAGATTCACTACCGTGTAAATCGTTAAGAATTTGTTTATCTCAAACATTCTTTATCTTTCTGACACCCCTCCGCCCCAATTTGTACGAGGATGAGTCAACAACTCTACATTTTCGTTCTATCCTTCTATAAGCTGACAAGATTTGTGCACATACTAGCCATTAAGACATCATTCATCATTTACTTTGCTTATTATAAGTTTCATCATTATCACCTAATGCTCTCTACCGTTGTTTGCGTCTTTAATATGGCTGCACCGTTATCCGATTGCACCAAAATTTTAGATTTTGTAATCCGTTTTCTGTTATCTGAATGTTTCCTGAAAGTTGAAATCCTTAGAAGACTTTCAGCACAATGTGGGTTCAAAGAGTTTCCAGTGTATTAAACCATTCAAAAGTAGTCAAACACGCATGTAGGATGAAGGTTTGATGCCAATATTGAGGAAGTTTGTGTTCTGATTCTGAATAACCGATGAGTGACTATTGATGGAGTGACAAATCATCCACCCATTAGTCAGGTTCTCCATATGAGAACGCCAAGTACATTGGCGACAGACATTCTTTTGTTGCAAGACAACATGCTTCAAAATACCGCCACCCAAGCTCGTCAAAATCTGTATTTCGAGGTGCCAGAACATCTCGAATTCAGTTCCGTTCTTGTCACGTCTAATAACCACCTGTGTAGTCAACTTAAAAATGCTTTAAGATGACAAAGATTTGCCTCCGACCTACAGACGAAGCAATGAATTCATGGCTTGCTGATCAATTGAAAATCCTTCTTAGTGTGGGTATCGGAAAGCTAGTGCTACGATGGACCACACCGAAGACATGATGATACATTGAAAAGCATGGTGCCTATGTTTAAAAATGGTCTTATTGTAAATATTGTGTGTGTTAATAGTATGTTAAAAGAATAAAAAACAAAACACAGAGAATTATTTTGTTCAACTTGCTTAATAATCTGATATTTTTACAACAATAATTTATTGTTACAATGTTGCGTATTCCCAATTTTATTTATAAAGCATACTTTTTCCAGAGAGTATTATTATTATTATTTATTTATTTATTTATTTATTAATTTTATTCTTCACAGTTTTTACTGTTCGGCGAGTCAACCACTCACAGGTATGATGGCCAGGTGTGCTGTTGCTTTATTGAAGATTCAGATGGCTTCTAACAATACAATTATTATTATTATTATTATTATTATTATTATTATTATTCCATTACATCACGACTAAAGATCTTATGAGTCGGGTGAATATAAAATCTACTCCAGGTTGCAACCAGCTACCTAAGGAGCAGATTCGGTGACTATCAGTGCCTCTACAATACTTTACGCAAAATGTGGGCTGTTCCAAATAAAGCTATTTCTTGCACTTCCCAGTCTTTTGAATTACCTGGGAGTTTAGACAAGTTCTTACTCAAATTTTGCGGAACAAATCCCAGAGCTCCGATAACTATCGGGACGACCTGAGCTTTTACGCCCCACATTCGGCTGATCTCGATTTCCAAACTCTTGTATTTAAGACGTTTCTCTGCCTCCTTGGTAACGACGTTTTGATCGCAAGGTACAGCAACATCGATAAGTAAACACGATTTTTTGGCCAAATCCCGGATAACTATATCCGGTTTGTTTGCCGCTATCGTGCGATCAGTTTGAATTTGTTGGTCGTACAATATCGTACACAATCCAACAGACGTCACCGGTTTCGGTGAGTGTTCGTACCACTTGGGGCATGTGTTTGGAACTTCGAGGGCGGTACAGATCTGCCAGTGGAGGTAGCTACACACCCTGTCATGTCTTTTAAGGTATTCGGTCTTTGCTAGGATTGGACAAGCTGAGACAATATGATCAATGGTTTCTACTTGCTCCAGGCAAATGCGGCATTTGTCATCTTGGGAAATTTTGAGAACCGCTTTATCATAATGTCGTGTTCTCAAGGCCTGATCTTGGGCAGCTATTACAAGTGCTTCTGATTCTGGCTTCATTCTTCCCCTTTTAAGCCACATTAATGATTGATCTTTATTGATCTGCACCTTGTCCATTCTTTTTAGGTATTGACCGTGAAGTGGTTTGTCTCTCCACGATTTCTTTAACATTTTTTGTGTCTCACACTTCATGTTTAGCAGCATCAGAAGTTCAGTGTCTGTGTTATTCGACGTGTCTTGCCTAGTTTTCTTCGCAATGTTTCTTGCTACACTAACAATGCCTCTGTTTCCCATTCTTCGGTCAGATTTCATGACCTGCCTCATTAGAGGGTCGTCTTGATGGCTGACTACATACTTCCCCAACCCGACTATTGCGTTGTGCCAGGAGGCCTCAATTTGTCTGAGGCCTCTTCCTCCTTCCTTACGTGCCACATAAAGTCTATGTATATCAGCTCGAGGGTGGGAAACATGATGCATTGTCAGCAGTTTTCTGGTTTTTCGATCCATGGTGCGAATTTCTTGCTCAGTCCAGTCCACTAGTCCAAAACTGTATTCGGCTACAGGTACCGCCAAACTACCTATTGCAGATATATTATTCCTGGAATTCAGAGCGGACTGCAGGACCAGTCTCACTCTTCTATAATACTCCCTACGAATTCTCTCTTTCATTCTGTCATTCGAGATGGTTTCACATTCTTCAATGCCCAGATACTTGTAAGTTTTACCTGGCTCAAGATCTTGAATCACAGTGTGCGTATCAATTTCAATGTTCTCAGACGTTGTGAGTTTCCCTCTTTTTAAATTGATTTTTGCACACTTGTCAAGACCAAACTTCATGCAGATGTCATTGCTAAAGTCATTCACGACAGACAGCATTTGGGAGAGAATCGCTTCATTCTTGGCAAACACTTTCAGATCATCCATGTAAAACAAATGTGATACTGGCCTTTCATCACCATGGAGCTTAAAACCAAAGTCAGCTTGCGACAACTGTCTCGATAGTGGGATCAAACTAATGCAAAACAGCAGAGGGGATAGTGAATCTCCTTGAAAAATACCCCTGTTAATCTGAATACTTCTGGTTTCTACTGCTTCCTTTCCGCTGTGGATTAGTAACCTGGTACTCCACGACTTCATACTAGCCTTGCAAAACTCAACAAGTCTAGGATGAAATCGATAGATCTCCAGGGTCTTCAAAATCCAATCGTGTGGTACACTGTCAAAGGCCTTTTGGTAGTCAATCCAAGCCATGCTCAAATTACGTTTGCGTTTCTTTACATCATTCAAGATGACTTTATTCAGTAGCAAGATTTCCTTACACCCATAAGAGCCTTTACGACATCCTTTTTGTTCAGCTGGCATTAGATGATTCTTATCTAGATGTCTATACATTTTGTCAGCTATAGCTGAAGTTATAACTTTGTACAGTACTGGCAGACAAGTAATTGGCCTGTAGTTCTTCGCCAAAGAGCTGTCTCCCGCTTTGGGTAGCAAATACGTGATGCCGCGTGTGAGCCATTCCGGGATTTCCTTTGGGTTTTCAAAAATTTTATTAACAGCCTTTGCTAGATGAGAATGTATTGCTGTTAATTTCTTAATCCAATAAATCTGGATCTTATCAATCCCGGGGGACTTCCAGTTTCCCATGTTCTTAATTGCTTGGAAGAGGTCCTCTTCCGAGAATTGGTGAACGTCTTCCATTGTTTCCACAAGTTCATCGGCAGCATCAACTTCAGATTGAAGCCAAGATGCGTCTTTGTTGTAGGAACTGCTCTCTTCCCAGATTCCTGCCCAAAATGCTTCGACGTCATCTTTTGAAGGAGTAACAGCTTTGCCATTCGGTTTTTGAGTCAGATTGCGATAGAATCTCTTCGCGTCTGTTTCAAACAACCGGTTCTGTACACGGAAATCTATTCTACGTTTGTACCTTCTTATTCGTTGAGCCCATGCTTGAATTTTCTCTTTTAGCTTCTCAACTACCATTAGCCTGCTGGTGTCATTTTCAATTTGGTATTTTTGTTCAACATTGAATATTTTTCGTTGAACTTTAGAGGTGTGCGTTGATTTAGAAGATGCCTCAGCTAAGAATGATATTTCACGCCGGGTGTCGGCTATCCGTTTCATAATTCTGTTCATCCATGGGGGTACAGAGCTGTTTACTCTGTTTTGCTGTCGGCCGTCGGTGTTCTTGGCTGGCCCCCAAAATTATCTGAGATACTAGATATCCAGTTGCATATATGATGTGATTGATTTCAGTAATATCTAGATCTCTGCCTGGGGTCTCCACCACCTCATTTAAGACAGAATTAACTGTTTCTATCACTCTTTTAGCTTTGGCATTTTCGTATATTCTCCTCAACGGTTCGCGAGATTCAAACGGAAGTTGACTAACTCTTTCTATCTCGCGCCGAAGGAGATTTCGCATCATGTCCTTATCGTGTAATTCATTGCCAGATGAGTTTTCACCACTGACGTGTGTTTCACTGGAAAGCGATGAACCTTCCACGGGATCATCATTTTCAAGTTCTACATGTTCGTCATGTGGATTGTTCGAGCGAAGTACATATTCCGCGTTTCTCTCAATGTCAGCAAGTTGATCTGCTGTGAATTTTCCACTGCTGAGTATGTATCGTCGTTGACTGGCAAGCTTCTTTGAGTCTAGGGTAGGTCTCATATCTGGGTTCCGCTCTCTCCATACCTTGAAAACTTCTATTTCAGAGCCCCCATTTTTCGCTTTTGCATAGTAAAAAGCACCACATCACCTCCTTTAATTCATCCCGGGTCTATCTCTGACGATGGCTTCGAGCTACTGCCGGCTCTGGGTCCCTGGGACTAGCATCCGTGGGATGGCAGACGTCGACAAGGTGACATTAGCTCGGTTTCTGAGCAGGTATGGGACATTGGTAGAACAAGGCACGTTAAGATTCATTACATTGCTTGTTCTATCCATTTTGCTCATTGGTTTGAATTGAAGATTCGCAGGACGCAAGTTCGAGTTCACAGATCACACTTAACCCTCGGGTTGTTTCCTGCCATCCGTTACTGCGACCCACAGTGGCCTCGGGGCATCCCCCCGCAGGGCCCAGCAAGGGGTCCCTCCGATCGCCAGTCGGCATTACTAAACCCTACGGGATTTTCACTGACTGCTGAAGGCAGCCTCCTTCGCTGGCTAATGCAAGGTTCGGGCCTCCACTCTAATCAGTGGCCTGGTGTGCCAAACCAGTTTCTCTCCTGTACCCTCTATGGGCCGACAACAGGAAGTCCAAAGGTTCATGACCCTTCCCTCTCTACTTACTTCCCACTCTCCTCAAAATGGAGTACTTCTTCGTCTGACCCTTCACCTTCAACCCATTCAGCAAGGGAGGCCCCACCGGTAGCTAGGCTACCACTGACATAGCTTTAAGGCTCATGGGGGTACTCAAGCTCCACCACCAACTGCAAGGTCGTGTACTCCCTAGGTGGAGTTATTATTATTATTATTGTCATTTTATTAACATCAGTCTATGAGCTTTTGTGTCCAAAATATGCTGAAAAGAGATAAAAGAAATCTGAAAATCGTTTATCTTAAACAAATATTAGCACTTCCGCTTTGCAACAATAAATTAAAACAGGTCCACCTGTTACGAAAAGTTACAATTCCCTGACCCTACTCGCGTGTTAATGCAATGTCACTAACCATTGAGTGGTTGTGCTACACGAGTGTCTGTGTGCACGCGGTTAGGTGTGCAAGCGCATGGTGTTTGGGTATGTTTATGCGCGCGTGTTGTGTGTGAGCGAAAGCGTGCGGGAGGCTGGTGGTGGGGCGACCCGAGGCCAGGGCCGTGCGCGGAGTAAACAGAGCGGCGGGCGCTTGCCAAATTGCGACGTCTCCATTATTTGAAAGCCCGGCCCGGGAGGGCAGCTCCGATGCGGCTATCTGATGCCCACGCGCTGCCCCGCCCCGCCTCTCATTTCCCCGCACCGCGTCGCAGTTACCCCTACCAGCCTCGCAGTTGCTTCTCCCCGTCTCCCGTCGGGCAGTCGCCCCGCCACGCCCCATATCGCAGTTGCCCCGCCCCGCTTCCCAGTTTCTCCGTCCCGCCTCGCAGTTGTCCCGCCCCGCCTCGCACCATAGGTGCTCTGTCCTGCCTCGCAGTTGCCCCGCCCCGCCCCGCCTCGCAGTTGCCCCGCCCCGCCCCGCCTCGCCCCGCCTCGCAGTCGCCCCGCTCCGCCCTGCCTCGCAGTCGCCCCGCCCCATAGGTGCCCCGCCCCGCCACGCAGTTGCCTCGCCATGCCTCGCGGATGTCCCGCCCCGCCTCTCATTTTCCCCGCACCGCCTCGCAGTCCGCCCCTCCTCGTCTCGCAGTCGCGTCGCCCCGCCCCATCTTACAGCTGTCCCGCCCTGCCTCGCAGCTTCCCTGCCCCGCCTAGCACCTGCCCCGCTCTGCTTCGCAGCTCCCCCGCTCCGCCTTGCGCCCCCCCCGCCCGGCCTCGCATTTGCCTCACCACGCCTTGCAGATGCCCCCCCCGCCTCGCAATTTCCCCGCTCCGCCTCGAAAATTCCCGCCATGTCTCGCAGTAGCCCCACCACGCCTCTGTCGACCCGCCCCCTCATCGCGTTGGCTCGTCCTGCGCCGAGTAGTCCTGCCCCATCTCGGCCCACCTCGCCCTGCCCCGCCCCGCCCCGCCCCGCCCTGCCCCGCCCCGCCCCGCCCCGCCCCGCCCCAACCGAACCCAACCGAACCCAACCCAACCCAACCCAACCCACCTCTCACCACCCGCCCCGTCCAGCTCCGCTCCGTTCCGCTCCGCAATACATATTGTTTTTTCTGAAATTGAAAATAAAATTTCAATGTTTTTGTAGTGAACTCTTTGCCAAGATTCCTCAGAAACATATAACGCGATATTTACATTACTGGAAGAAGCTGGTTCGTATGTTTGTCAATGACATAAAACATAGAAAACCCCAAACAATTTTCCCAATAAATTAAATGAAACCACAATATCTCTAAAAGTGTCAAATTAAAAGAAGACAGATTTGTAAGTTAAACTACTGCAATTACTTTTAAAAAGAACATATTCAAATATTGCATGCTCGTGAAGTTTTGATAGGGACACTTAATTTTCACAAATACATTACCGGCGGAGTATGAAGTCCCGGAGGCTGCTGGCTCGACACGTCCGCCTGCGTATTGCTCGGTGCGCCGCTCGAAGTCCGGGATTCCTCCGCGGGCAGAAGCCGCCGCCGCCGCCGGCTTAAATATCTAAGGCGGCCCATTCGTCTCTCACGATACATTTAACTGATACCGCGAAACAAATCCGAGGCTCCGCTCTTCCGCGCGAGAGAAGGGGAAAAATAAACGGCGCTCCGCGTACGCATTCTCATGTGCTGCATGCCCACGCACTCACGTACGCAGGCGCCCACCGCCTCGCGTTGCGGAGCATGTGAGCCCAGGGCGGCTTTTTATTATTATTTTTAGTTATTTATTTAACCTCAAAAAAACAGTGAGATATTGTATAACATAAGAGAAATGCAATCTGAGCAAGTTACTTTGAACTCCGAAATCTCGCTCCCATACTAACCATTTCTGTGAAAAGGAATGGATAACAATCACAATTCACGTTATGAATATGAGGCCGTCCATAAATTACAAAACACAAATTTCGAGTATTTTCAATTCCACTTCTCCCCTTCGTAACGCACTTTTCTGTCTCTACGTAACGCATCGTAACGCTGCCTCAGACCCCCTCCCTCCCCCTTTAGCGTTACGTAGTGTATGGATGACCCCTAAGATGAATTACTATAACGACGAGCATTTGTCAAAATTTGATAATAAGTAGTAGCTCCAAATGTATGAAATATTAAATTTAGATGAAGGTTGCAAGTGAATTTTAAATTATCTTAATATTGCTGGTCTTCATAATATGATCTGAATTATTATAAAATGTATTGTAATTAGTATTTCTGTTTCTTCTAATTTATAAAATATATCTCTGATATAAATCAATAGTGGTCGCTAATGACCTTAGGTGTTTTTAAAGCGACCTAAAATAAATAATTAAAAAAGCAGTAGCTCCCTAGTAATAAAAACTATTTGCGAGGAAAATATGCTAATATACTACTTTGATCTTATCCCTGCTCGTGCCCCAGTAAAGAAATAGACTTACTACCGCAAGAAAATGGAGAACGATTATTTGCTGGCTCTGTTCACAAAATAACTATATCCCCCACTACCACTCTTCACATCTTAAGGAATCTTGCGTTGATGAGATGCTGCATGTATGTCCAGAAGCAAAACATGAGACTATATCAGCATTTGCTCAGTGCATCAAGGGAAATCGAGATGGGTTCCTCGGTTCCCAAAGAAACGTTGACATTTCTGTAATTTTCTGACAGGTAAAGAAGTTTAAGACTTCTGTCTCAGACACTTAAAAATTTTAGTAACGGATAGATGAATGGGTGAAGATAGTAACGAATAGATGAATGGGCTAAGATAGTAACGAATAGATGAATGGGCTAAGATAGAAACGAAAGAAAGAATGGGGCTCCACAGGAGGAAATGGAAGTATGGGCTAAAAGAGTAGGAATGGAAGAATGAGCTAAGAAAGAATGGAAAGGAAAAAATGGGCCAAGAAAGGAGAGAATGGAAGAACGGAGAAGAAATGATAGCGCGCGGCCCATGGCTTGCTGCCTCGACAGCCGCTTGCCTAGGAAATCACGTTTAGGTCAGTCGGTATCTAGAATAATCATCCGGGCAGAGATCTGAGATACCAAGAAAAATTTCTCTATATAAATCTGTTGGGGAAAACATTTTTTAAATTTTATAATAGACCATTTATTATACGTAGAAATGTAAAGTTGGTTATAAGGCTCTCGTGAACTTTTAAAAATACGATAATATTATGTCACCGAGTGTTTTCAAACCTCACGTCAGTGTTAGGAAATACTTATATCGCGCTGTAATTTTCTCTGAATTCCGCTCCAAAACTCTCAACTATAAGACTTTGTGTCGGTTTTATGAGAATCGATAATACATTTGGCACCATTTCATTTTCGTTAACTGCATTTTTAGTGTTCGTTAGTCTTTTTTTAGTTTCTGAATGGAATACACTTTCTTCTACAACTATATTGATATACTATACTACACTCTAAGCTTCTCCATTGTGATGGCAAAGCTCCTTGCGCTTTTATGATCACCGTAGTTCATACAGCAATGAAGGTTCCATGTAACTTTATTGGCAACCTCATCTCGTCTCCTAGGAGAGGGATATTTGGGTCAATTCAAGATATGTTTGGGCTTTTTATTGCGAATTGAAGATTAATTGTTTTAATTGCAACGTATATAATCTACATGAATTTACATCAAATTTCACAAATATGACCTTTGTAACTTTGAATTGAAGGCAAAATTTAACACAGTTTTCAATAAATATTTTAAGGATTAAACTTTTCTTCGTGTTATGTAATGCCAAATTAACAATTGCTTTTCTTATTAACGCCATCTTGTTCCCTTTGAACTGGTATTGTACAGAATATATGATACAGACCACCATCCTCAGCATTTGCTTGATTTCAGTCTCTGAAATCAGCATCAGCTGAAAAACATGTAACATGTAATCCGGGAGAAAAATGAATTTTCAACGTTCACGTCCAGTGGTACATTGTATGGAAAAGTGCGATTACTACTCGGAGATTCTCATATTTGTTATACAAATATTCTTAACTATTAAAATTATAATAAATAAATTATATTAAAATAAATCTTTGCAGGAAGATTAACATCCTAATTTTCTATGCGTACATGACGCTATGAAAATCCTCAAGTTTTAGTGAGTGTAGTTAGTACAACTTCAGAAGCGCGAACACAGCACCTTTCAATCAGAAATCTTTATTCTATTACAGATTTTGGTAAAGTTATGTGCAACAAAATACTGGTATTTCGGCATTTCATTTTCATTGAAAACAGCTTATATATAATATATGACGCTTAAAAAGATGACAATATAGCTACATGCAGAGATTTCGGCTCTTGGAATTTGCAGTCAGCGCCCAAATTATTTTTTTTAAATCTCACAACTTTTATGGACTCATCATAGCAACTGAAGAGTGGTTCTCTTCTCTCGTCTTTTTTTATCCTCAATACTATCATAATCTATCTTTTCTAGGCAGACTGAAAGTACGAATTGAACCAGTCCAACCTAATACCGCAACACCGTGCAGTTTGTATATTGCTGTCACGAGCACCTGTTTCTAGTGACTTCAACTACCGTAACATTTCTGTCTTTTCTTTACCTCCTGCGTTTGACGTAATCTCGACGTTTAAGGAAAATCTACATCAATTTATTCTCCTCGGGAAATGATTGTTTACCCAGCATTGATTTTTCACATGTCGCATTCTAGAGAGAAAAGAAACTGGCGTCCATTTACAAAAGACAGAAGTAAATGAGGGAAAAAGAGGGAGAGAGAGAGAAAAAGAAAGAGAGTGTCAAGCGATGAATACAAAAAAATTGGAAAAAGTGGGTAGATATGTCTGTTTTGAATGCTAGCTACGTGCGGAAATATTTCGGTTGCGTAAGGGTTTCGAGGCACGTACGTTTGAATCTGAAAGAGGATAAAAAGAGCAATGGCTAAAGAAGTAGAACGTGAATGTACAATTCAAGGATTTTTTAGGTGCGTCATATCGGGACAAACGCGCGTGCTTGTGTGTTCGCATACGACCAGGCATTTTTGTGTCCCGACTTTTCCGCACTAAAACTTGCATATCTTTGTGTGGCAAAGCCAGACGATCGCCAAATGTGCGCGGGAAGTTTTCGATTGCTGCGCGAGAGAAAGAGGCAGCGAACGCGTACGAGGGGGAGGGGGAGGGTTGGTGGAAAGAGGGGGATAGGGAAGGGGGAGGGAGAAAAAAGGGCAGCTGAAGTTTCTTGCCTCGGAAGAGTTTCCGGCCGGCAGCCGGAAGCGGAGCTCTGCGCCAAGCCCCGCGACATCTCACGGCTTATTTGCTGGCGACGCCTTCCGTCCATCGCGGGGCCCGTGCCGCACCCCGACCGCTTCCCCGACCCTACACTCCAACCCCGGCCTCTCCCTCGCACCGCCCCCGGCTTCCTGCCCCGCTTCACGTCCACCTTCCCACCTCCCGCCTTACAGCTGCCCCCACACCGCTGCTCAATCCTCACAACTATCTCTGCTTCTCAGACCTCTTCTCGCCTAACACACCACTTCCCTCCCCCCCGTTTCCCAGTCACCTTTCACATCGCGTCCCACCCTTCATCTCACATCGTTTTCCGCCCTTTCTCTCACTCCGCTTCCCACTCTTCCTACTACGACGCTTCCCGCACTTCCTCCCACACCGCTTCCCACCCTTCCTACCTCACCGCTTTCCGCTCTTCCTCCCATACCGCTTCCCACCCTACCTACCTCACCGCTTCCCGCCCTTCCTACCTCACCGCTTTCCGCTCTTCCTCCCATACCGCTTCCCACCCTACCTACCTCACCGCTTCCCGCCCTTCCTACCTCACCGCGTACTTCTCTACCTATCTCATCGCTTCCCACGCTTCCTACCTCACCGCTTCCCACCCTTCCTACCTCACCGCTTTCCGTTCTTCCTCCCATACCGCTTCCCACCCTACCTACCTCACCGCTTCCCGCCCTTCCTACCTCACCGCTTTCCGCTCTTCCTCCCATACCGCTTCCCACCCTACCTACCTCACCGCTTCCCGCCCTTCCTACCTCACCGCGTACTTCTCTACCTACCTCATCGCTTCCCACGCTTCCTACCTCACCGCTTCCCACCCTTCCTACCTCACCGCTTCCCGCTCTTCCTCCCACACAGCTTCCCATCCTACCTACCTCACTGTTTCCCGCCCTTCCTTCCTCACCGCTTCCCTCACCCCTACTCATGCTAAGAGTAAAATGAATTCAGCGGTAGGCATTCCATTGACGGGACTAATACTACATTATTTCGACACTTCAACGAGCAATAGAGAAAGAGTAAATGCCAGAAGAATGTGTTTTGCGTATAAAGTACGAGAAGCAGTGTTGTGATGAGTTTATACACTATTTAGTGCACATTTTTAGTGTAAATTTGGAATTTTCTGCGTAAATGCATATTTTTATTTCATAGATTATTAGTGGACATAAAACTGGCACAAATGTTTAACCGTAACTATTTTCGTCTTTCCCTAGATTTCTTCCTGAATCATTTGTTCTTAAAGCCTACATTTAATATATTATCAAAATACACTTTAATATACTTGATTTTTTTTATATTTCATGTTTTTCTATTACAAATGCTTTCTGGTATACTTCTAGATCAGTCCACCGGATGCTTCAAAACTTTCTCTTTGTAAAACTTTATACGTATCTAACAAGTAACAATTTTTATTTCGATTTTTTCTTTAAATTATGGAAGTTTCTTATAAGTTCCGTTAGGAGGCTGCAGTATACTATACGTTTTAGTTTGTTTTTTCTCAGCTCAAATCCATCTTTTGTACACCGTTCTATTCATTCCGTTTTCCTTTTATGATATTAATCAACATTTAGAAAGTGTATTCAATCAGTTTTTTTCAATATACCTTATCGTGCACCAGTTGCCTACAAATCACACATTAAAACAGAACGTTTACAGTCATTTGATTGAGCCCATTGATTTCCACATTTCACCAAAATGACGTTATTCGTGTACATTCTGTAATTAAACCTAATTGCGAGACATGTGTCACAGTCAAATTTGTTGGTGAACTGTAAAAGACATATCCCAACAAATATCTAAATTAAAACTGTTAAATGATGTTAATTGATAAAAAATAATAAAAAAATTGATAAAATATATTCAATGAAACCAACTCATTAGCCCGTAATGTACAAGTAATATTTCTCTAGCTGGTCATTATTTTTGTTAAATAAGTGTCTAATAAAAATGAATATTCTTATGCATTTCCATTTTAAAACTAGTATCACTCCTTCGTCAATGGAAGTCCACCAGCGTTTAATTTCCATTATTTACGCTAGCAGCGCGACTGAAGTCGCGGGTTGAGGTGAAGGAGGAGAAGCAGTCACACACAGCAACGGAAGCCAAACAAGAGGTGGGCGTGGGGCGCGGGTAGGAGTGCGGATAAACAGCGCCTGCAGCGCCCATAAAGATACCGCGCGCCGGCCACAGGCTCTGAGCGCTGGGGCAGCGGACTGCGGAGCGTTGCAGAAATTGAAATAATGAAATTATAGCAACTTTGCAGTCTTTGTTTGCCAAAGAGGTGTTTTCAAACGTATTCCAACTTTGTGGCGAGAAACGCTGCTGTGGAAAGCTCTAGTGTATTCAAACTCTGCTCTAACCTTTCGGAATATTGTAATATGAACATGTCTTTGAAACGCTGGGTTCTGCTTCTCTTGTTGTAGACGTTGGTTTACTTCCATTGTATGATTTGACAGTTTTTTTCTGAAGAGGGGTGCTAGTAATTAGTGTTAACTAATGTTTTAATATTATAATGTGTGATAAATCCAGATTCCTAAAATCGTACGTTCATACATGGAATACAAAATACAATTGTTTTATGCGTTAACATCATTAATGCATAGAAGATATTATGCGACATTCCACGTCACTGTCATTGGAGATGAATATTAAATCTTTGTAATACAATTTCGTATTTTAATCAAATACAATTTTATTTAAATATCTATTCGCTGTTCTATATGCTGCATGTCACACAAACAAAAGGACGAATGTTGTTAATATATAATTTTTTATCCCGACAAAAATATAGAATAAATATATAATAATATTTATTAATAAGGGGGCATCTTTAAATTATGTAACGCAAATTTCGGGTATTTTCAATACCCCCTCTCCCCTTTGTAACGCATTTCCCTATCTCTATGTAACGCAGCGTAAGGCTGCCTCAGACACCCTCCCTCCCTCTTTAGCATTACGTAATTTCTGGATGACCCCTAATATAATATATATTTTATATTATGTATTATAAATATTAAATATTGTATATTACATAATATATAATAAGTATGTACATATTTTTATAAAAACAATTTTATTTAAACACTAAGTGTTTAAGTGAATAAGTCTTATTCGCATATTAAATATATGCTGTATGTCACACTAACGAAAGGACGAACGTTGTTAATATTTAATTATGTATCACGAGAAAAAATGTTGCACCCCTGGAGAGACTGCTCCCAAATTTGGCACAAATGCTTTTGAATGTCTGAAATAATAAAAGAGACGGTGATTCATAATGTTACTCCAAAATATCTTTCTTTTTAAACAAAATTTAGTTTTGTACAATCCGCAAAGGAGACCCTGTTGCCGAGCGACGCGACGCAAAGCAAGGCGGACGCGGCGAAGTCGCTGTTGTTTTAAAAATTCTCTCCTTTCAGTTTGATCACGGGAATGATTTCGGAGTAACCCATGAACGAAGACTCCTATTCCTGCGTTACAACGCTTGCTTAGAATGTTTACGAAGGAAGTGAACGATTATTCAAGTGAAATGAATGAAATAGGTAACCTTACAAATGATCAGTACTTTAGTATGATATTTTAAAATTTCGTTCGATTTCTCAAGCACATTGTTAGAATATTAATGCATTTTATGCATTTACTTTGAAAATCATCTTCACACTTACGATACAAGATCGGCTTTCCATTTTTTAAAATTTTTTCTAATAAATGTACTGTTCTGTACACATAGCAGGACCAAACAGAAGATTAAAATTAATTAATTTCCATTATTTACGCTAGCAACGCGACTACTGTAGTCGCGGGTTGAGGTCGCGTTCGTCTTTGAGTCGTTGAGTCGCTCTCGACGCGCGACCTCCGTTAAAGTTTTAACAGTCCTCCGTCAGTTAAAAACAATCAAAACTAATGAGTTGTATCAAAAGTACAATCTAGGAGTACAGTTGTACTTGCTATTTTGTGTTAAAATGGTCTACGTACAATATTATACAACATTCCGCCGATAACACAAATATAGACTCAGTTCGTAACTTGCTGTATATTGATCTAATGGCGTTAATACCTATTTCATTAAACAATGTTTAAAAATCCGGAACATTTTTTCTAGAGGAGAATTTTAGCTGCTGGTTGTTCTAATCGCTAGTTTTCTGTGGTTTCTCCGATCGGTACCAAGGAAATGATGGAGCAGTACCCCAACAACATGGATCGCGCGCGATCTTTCCTTCCTTTTCGTTCCTCTATCTTCATCCCTTACGTAAACACTCACATGACACTGCCACACATATCGGGAGCTTAGGGCTTGTCCTGGTTGGGGCGATATTCCGCTGGTGATAGATACCTGGTTGGGAAAACCACGCAAGCCGACGTGTAGGTTGGCGTCGGATCTTTCCTTCATGCCATCCAGTGTGGGAAGATCACCCCTGATAAAAGCCCCACACTTACTGGGCTAGTGACCCTTGCAGCACCCAGACGCGCCCGAAAATACTAGTCAATCAATCAATGAATCAACCTAATTTGTCTTCATCCACTTTCCGTTATGTGCACACACTCACCGCTGCGACTACTGCAGGGTTAAAGAGGATTACTGGATCTGATTGCACAGCGATACTGTATCTCTCGCCCTGTGTTCAAATCGCGAGCTTGTTTTTCCATGTGTGTTGTATATCGATCCGTATTTTAATAAAAAATATGAATTCAGTAATCCTAAACCTATAATTCAGATATGCTTTTACTAAGGGTTTTTTATAAAAAAACTCCCTGCCCTCTGGGCTCCGGCGTCATCATCGTCGACAAAGACGAACGCGGAGCTGAGTTTGATGCACGTCAGCACTTTGCCTATCACCGCACTTTCACGTCCCGCTGTACAGGGCAGATCTTTCCTAACCACTCGAAAAGAAAATGCATAACTTTTAACTCGCACAATTATATTTTCATGCATTTCATTATAACTCCGCACTTCCAACGCGGGCTCTGAATCGAGGAGTTTTTGGGCCCTTGCAGCGTTTTGAGAAGTTTTCAACAGTTCCACGAGTGAAGTCTGCGGTAGATGTCTTGACTCTTCGACACGCATTTACATGAGCCTGAATTGCCGAAGGAGCATTAACTTTCTTCCCTTGTTTCAAATTATCATGTTCTTTCTTTTTAAATTCTTTACAAAGGGTAAAACACTTCAGGAACGCAGTAAAAATGTTTTTTCTCCATTAATTAATCTTAAATGCATGTGAATATTCTCATATATTGAATTATAGTATTCAATTAAATTTTACTAAAGTGGCGTATAATTATTCGACATTTTTACGGAGAAGAGTGATATTATGATCTAAAGTATTGTCATACTTTTAATACATTTAGGTTTCTTTTAGGCCACAGAATAAAATTGCATGACATCCTTAGCGCAGAGAATCTATAAGCGCTATGGTGTAGTCTAAGTAATAGTAGTCGATGCTTAAAGAGGAAATATTTCACTAAGTTTGAGCTCGAATACTAATAAAAGATTTTGAAATAGTGACGACTAACTGTAACCGTCCGAAAATTCCGTACTTCACAGGTAAATGACATAAAAGAGAAAATTACTTCATTGTAGAGCTCAAATTAGAAGGGCCCGCACTTCAGTTGTGTGCCGCATTATTATAGACCAGGTTCTGTACGAGAGAATCAATTCTAATATAACTAGTCGTTGATATTAAATTAAAGAGAAAATCAAAAAAAGCCCTTTTGATTTGATCGTGAAAGGTTATTTGACTTTTTTTCAATTAAATTGTACATAGATTTATCTTTTCTGCACCTTTCTAAACTTCCCACGCTAAAGAGTGAAAGCATCCAAAAGGACGTAATCTCCAACAATGTAACAGAAAGTTAAAAACTCACATTTCATAGAATACTGCTAAAGAAACACAATTCAGGCCTGTTTCCCTTGCCCCTCTCGTTTCCTAAAGCGTACTCACCTGTCTCTCATAATTTTCCCACCTGTACCCATTTGCCTGCCCTCGCCTGTTCCCCTTCAAAAAACTTCTTTCCCTATCACTCACTTGTTTTCACAAACCTTTTGCCTCGTTGGGACACAAAAATATGATTTTAAGGTATTTTCGCATGGACAATTAAAATGAGTTGCAGTCATCTATGTTTTGTGTCAAAAACTACAAAGTTCAATCTTTTCGTTGGATGCAGGACTGGTGAGTAATTCCTTACCTAGCAGTAACACACTTTCAAGGTTTTATTACGATGATTTCTTATAAATGGTCAAAAATGTCATTTACCCTTACCAGTGTCACTATAGTCCCTCTGACCGGGAGGTCGTAGGTTCGAGTCCCGACGGCGGCAGGATTTTCGACACTAGCTTGTCAGGTAGGTCGAATTCAGTCGTAGTCTGGAGGAAAATTCTAGCATCCGGCTGCTCTGATCGGTAGTTTTCCGTGGTTTCTCCGATCAACACCAGGTGAATGCCAGAACAGTACCCTAACAAACGTGCTACAGACCGCGCGCAATTTTTCCTTCTTTGCCCTATCCTCACCCCTTACACACACACACTTACACTTACATGCATTAAACATGCCGGGAAACCAGTCGGGAGCTTAGAGCTTCTCCCGGCTGGGGGGTGCCCCGCTGGTGGGAGATTCCTGGTTGAGAGGAAAACCCCGCTACTCGACGGTAGGTTGGCGCCGGATCTCGCCATTCAGCGGGAAAACGATCACTGCCACCTCCCGATGAAAAACACGCACTATGCTTACGGGACTAATGGCTTTTTTTTTTTTTTTTTTTTTTTTTTTTTTTTTTTTTTTCAGTTGACGCGCCCGGAATCACGAACAATCTCTCCATTGTAACGTCATAGCATATTGCTGGGCCGGACCGCACAAAGAGACTGGCCAGGAGGGAGGTGGGGTGTGTTCGCAGACGCCAAGCTGGGGACAAGCAGGCCTCCCTCGCTTCCTTGGAAGGGACGCGTCCAGGGTGGGACAGGGCGCAGAGGGCGATGATATGTGAGAACAGCTGCAGCTGCGCCCGGGCTCGAAACTCTTAATGAGAACACGCGGGCCGCCTGCGTGGGAGGTCGGTCATGAGATCTTTCGCAAAAGAGGCCAGCGAAAGAAACGCCAAGCATTCGAGTTTGGGTCGAATCGAGGTGCGGATGCACCACACTTGCGTTCAGGACGTAGCGGAGACCAGCGAAGCTCGTGAGGGCAATCCATGTGTTGGAACGCCGTTGTGGAAGTTATTCCACGCGTGACTGCGGTCACGGGGTGTTACGCTGTATTCGGGCACTCGTTGAGGATTGGCGACGGCCACGACTCAGACTGATCTTTGAATTTGAGTTTTGAATTGGAATTGCCTTATTTTGCGTGGCGAGACTCAGGCAACATGCAAGTAAATCTACATGCAAGTAAATCTACTAACATGTGACAGCCGGCTTTACTTCCCCTCCGAAGGAAGGCGTACGAAGGATGTTTTCGATCGGGTTTGAACCCGCCAACTTGGGTATAACAGCCCGATTCGGTAACCGTTACACCATCGCCGTCGTGCATCTTTAATCTGTTAAGAATAGCTTCTGCGATTAGGGGAACAGGGGTTTTCCAGAGCAGTGAGTACAATGTATGTGTAAGTAACTGTACAATAAACTTGTACACAACAAAAGCTCATGTCTGTGATTACCGTAGTATTTCCACGACGCCACATCGTAAAGTGGATTCTCACCAATTTCCAATTTTTATTTATCTATTTACGTCTAAAACAGTTAAACGTTGAGTGTGATGAGCTATGGGGAGAAGTAAATTCTGTGCACGTTTTCATAATTCTGTGATCTCTATCCTAAGCCATATTCTAGTCGAATTTTAAATACAGAAAAAAAGCGTTTTTTTTTCAAGTTTTGTTGACAAAAATATTCACTCCTAGATAATAAAATCTATTTTCAAAGGTAAATTAGCTATAAATTCCTGCCCTGAACCCTCATGTTCTTCATGAAAGAATAACAATTTTTGCCGCGACAGTATGGAGAACGATAATTTGAATAACTATATTTCCCACAGCAATTTAGAAGACGAGTACAAATAATGAAGTTACATTTACGTCCAGAAGCAAAACAAGGGGCGATCTCTACTACGCCATCTCTACGGCCAGGAAGCACTACGGCCGCGGTTTTCGTCCAGGGCACTCGAGGAAATTTCGCACTGTGCGCGGGCAGAGGAGCCAGCAGCGAGGCGCGGCGCCGCCACCGTCGCGACATCGAGACGCGTCTTCAGAGCGCCGCCGGTCGATACACGCGCGTTTTCGCCCCGAAACAAATCGGCACAGGGGGAGCGCTCGCCGCAGCGATGCTCTTCGTCATGATTTTTACGAGCATTCGCTAAGGTTGATTAGCGCTCCCATGCACATATTTGACGAGATTCTCGATTACGCGATTACGCACTTTTAGTAAATAAATATTTATTTTGTTTGCACTAATTAATATTTTGGGTAATGTTTGACGATGGTAATTATTATAATGACCAAATTATTTAAAATAGCAAGATAATTATTATAGATAAAACATTTATTTCGGTAGAATGTTTAAATCAAGTTAGTGTCAACAAAATACTTCGAATCAACGTTGTGGCTTTGTTAGTCTTATAGAAAAAGGTTTCTAGAATAGTGGTTATATTTACTTGGCATTTATTGGCAAAAAGTTAAGCAACGTCGTGGAATTTTAGTATTGGACAGAAAAAAGTATCTTGTGTAGAAGATTTAACATTTATTATCATTATTATTTGCTTGGTGGTCTTTTACAGAGATTTTAGTGGGATTTGTACATGTCATTGCAACACACTACTATATATCAAGGGTCTCAAGTTTCCCATTAACTAACCTGATATTGGGGTAATTTATTTCCGAATATTAAAAAATAAATAAAAATCGTGAATTATGTGACAAAAAAAGATCTTACATTATTCTTAATATCTTTAAATAAACATATCTTAAAGAAAGAGCTCCTCCAGTAACAAATAACATTCAAGAGACTCAAGGAATTGCGGGTAATCTAAGCAGAGCGACTAGTTTCTGAGCGATGAGCTTCGTTAATCCTTTGATTAAATGTGAGTTCCAATTCACAAAAATACTTAAAGATATCCAAATTCGTACCGCAAACATTCATGTAATAGACGATTAAATATAGTGTATGCATGACCCGAAAATGCAAAGGCATCATGCTTTTCTCTTGCCACTGGGTCAATAATTTAAGAGGGTTGAAGTAAGAATTTAGTTCAGAATTAACTCTTAACAGAATTGCTGATTATTATTGTACTACAAACTTAATAGCCTAACGTACTGATGCATATTAAATCAATTAAAAAAATCAGTAGTCTAGAATAACCAAAAATTGCAGTAACTCACCATTCGTTACCTCTGGTTGAGTGAAGATAAGAAAATGTATGGAAATCACCTCACCTGTAAAACAAGAGTAATACGTTTGAATGACATCATTACGTTTACGTAAATAAAACATTGTTTAAAAAGGTTTGCATAAATTACCAGTATTTTTCTCATCATTATTCTCAAAATTGTAACTTAACACAGTAATGGTGAATTGAGTAATGCGTTTTTTGTATAATTTAATTCATATGGTTACGAGACAAAATAGTATTTCGCCCTGAGTTATGGTCGCAGCATGATAGCCGGAACATTGGGATCTGTGCCTAAGGCGTCCCCGGTCATCCCTGCAGATAATATTCCATCTAATACAACATATTATTAACAATTTTATTTTTAAATTTGAGATTTTTTACCTAGGACAGCTTCAAATATTCGAAAAAAACCGTTGATTTACAAAATGATATAAATAAAATCAACATGCCTTGTACATCACAAATTAAGGTTTTAAAATACAGTTAAACAAAATTAAAATACTTTCTTGGAGAACACGTTTTTCAGTGTTACATCCTCGCTGTTTTCTCCTGGATTTAGGTTTCCTGTGAAGAGTAACGACGAAATTCTGGTGTGTATGGAAAGCGAATCCAGTTGCGGCCACATATATTTGGAAAGTTCCCAGGGCACTAAAGGGGAACTGCTGGCAGAGCTGGAGCAGCAGGCGGCCGTGGGAAGGTGTTTCAAGCGGAATTTACTCCACGTTGTTCCCCTTTAAGCACTATTTATCCAAAGAGGAAGATATGTTCCTTAAAAAGCTGCGCGTTTTCACAAATTAACTTACTTTATCTCATCTGCGAGGTAAGGAGAATTCTGGAAAAACAAAAATTTCGGGAAGATTTTTTCTCTCCTGGTTATATGAAGTATATAAAGTTTTATAAAATACTAAAATTCAGTGATGTGTATTTCAAAGAGTCTTATATGCAGATGTGTAATAAAACTAGATCAATTTTATTTTCTTATATTTAAACTTCAATAAGGGCGCGATTTTGAAGGCTGGATATACTATGCATTTCAATCTTTCGCAGTGTTAAAAGGTAGAATATAAATAGGAATGAATTGTATTCAGGAAGTAAAAACAAAATGTCAACTGTAAAGGTTCTAATGGACGAGTGATGTATAACCAAATAGGATTTTGGACTATTATTCTTGGTGCGCTTTTGGTTTAATTCTTTCCAATGTGTAATGTATTACAACAAACTGATTTTTATTAATGGAAAGACCACAAAGCAGAAGGCTTCTAAGAACCAATTAAAGTAACGAACGATCTGTCAGTGCAACTTTCTGCAATCACCGCACCAAGCCGCAAAATTAATCGTAATTAACTTCTATTCGTCGGCGGACGGGCGTCGTAACGGCAAGTTCGGCTTCTGCGCGAAGCGACTTGCGAAACCTTCTCGGCTGTACTCGTAAATCTCGAGGACGCGAACCGGGGAAAGAATGCAAATCGGTGGCGGCAGCGGCGGAGCAATTTCCAGGAGCAAATAGAAGCAGCGGCGGCGGCGGCGAACGGCACGGCTCGTCCGCGTCATTCTTAGATTTTTTTAGGCAGATTTATTGATGATTCCGAGTGCGTCAACTGCTAAGGCTATTGGTCCCTTAAGTGTAAAGCATGGTTTTTGCTCGGGAGGTGGCGATGATCTTTCCCTATTGGATGGCGAGATCCGGAGCCGACCTGCTGTCGGCTAGCGGGGTTTTCTCCCACCAGGCATTTCGCACCAGTGAGGCACCGCCTCAGCTGGGACAAGTTCTAAGCTCCCAAGTCGGTCTCGTGGTGTGTGTGGTAGTGTAGTGCATTTAAGTGGCTAGGTCGAATTCAGTCGCTGTCTGGGGGAGAATTCTAGCGGCCGGCTGCTCTGATCGGTAGTTTTCCGTGGTTTCTCCAATCAACATCAGGCGAATGCCGGAGCAGTACCCTAACAAACGGGCCACGGACCGCGCGCAATCTTTCCTTCCTCTTCCTTGTCCTAACCCCACCCCTTACACACACACACACTAACATTCACTACACTACCACGCATGCCGGGAGACCGGTCGGGAGCTCAGAGCTTGTCCCGGCTGGGGCGGTGCCCCGCTGGTGGGCGATACCTGGTTGGAAGGAAATCCCGCTAGTCGCCGGGGGGTCGGCGCCGTATCTCGCCATCCAGCGGAGAAAGATCAGTCACCTCAAATTGAAAAACACGCACTACATTGAGAGGACTAATGACCTCTGTAGTTAACGCGCCCGGAATTACAATCAATCCGACCTGGTTATCTAGCGACATAGTATCGAAAATCCGCCGTTGCCGGGACTCAAGCCATCGAACCTTGGAACCTCCCGGTCGAATTTTCAGCAGCGGTGGCGGGCGGGCCTCGCATCTCGTCCGCGTCATCCTTCGAGACGCCTTGCGAGGCGACAGGCAGTGTACACAGGCTCTGGGCGTACAAGGACGGCGCCTATCTGTGACACGCGGACGGCCACGCCAAAACTTGGACATTGTTTCGGGGCGGGGTAGGGAAGGACCCGCCTGGCCCCACATCGTCGCCATTCCAGTCTCTCTTAAACGCCGCCGTCGCCCCTATTCCCCTCCCTTCGCGCTTCGCATCTCTCCATCCCCATATCCCCGCCCCTACGCCGGCAGAGATGACTCAGTCCATCAACTGATGTCATTGCAGTCCCTCTGACCGGGAGGTCCTAGGTTCGAGTCCCGACGGCGGCAGTATTTTCGACACTGGCTTGTCAGCTAGATCGAATTTAGTCGCTGTCTGGAGGAGAATTCTAGAGGCCGGCTGCTCTAACCGGTAGTTTTCCGTGTTTTTTCCGATCAACACCAGACGAATGCCGGAGCAGTACTCTAACAAACGGGTCACAGACCGCGCGCAATCTTCCTTGTTTCTTCCTTGTCCTATCCTCTCCCCTTAAAAAAATCTTATACTCATGTACTACACTACCGTACCGCTACCTGATTTGGGAAAATCCCGCTAGCCGACGGCAGGTCGGCGGCGGATCTCGCCATCCTCCGGGAGAAGACCACCGTCACCTTCCCAGCAAAAAAACACACACACACACACACACACACTACACTTACGGGACTGACCACCCTAGTTGATGACGCGCTCGGAATCCTTAACAATCGATCAATCAATCAACCCGCCCCAAATATCGGCTGTGGTAGTTCAAAGGCCTTATCGTTGCCTCTGCAGCATATTTGATCGCGAGGTTTTTACGTTCGAGTCCCGACGAAGTCATTTTTTTGACACTAGCTGCAATGCTGGGTCGAATGCGACCATTGTTTTGGGAGAGAAATCGAGCAGTTGGCTCCTTTTTGAAAGGTCTTTTGCTGTGGTTTCGTCGATCAACACCGTTGAAAGACAGAAGAGGACCATAACAAACGGGCTATGGACCGCGCGACATTTTTCTTTCCCTATCCTTTGTCTTCCTCATTGCATTACACACATACAGCATTACACTTTCACAATTGTCGAGAAATCAGTCGGACGTTCAGAGCTTGTCGCGGGTGAGGCGGTGCCCCACTGGTGGAGATTCTTGGAGGAGAGAAACCTCGGAAACCTACGTTCAGGTCGGCGCCGTATCCCATTGCATTGCAGCGGAAGAGGAACACCTACACATCGAATATAACAACCACAACACTTACAGGATCTTTCCCCTGCATGCCCTGCCCTCCACCCCATCCATGATATTTCTCCGTATGTGGGGTTGCAATAAGGATAAAAATGAAATTCAGGATATCTGAATTGTGTGTGACAGCAATATGTTTAATTCATATACAATTAAATAACATATGAAATAAATCTTGTGGCTAAGAAACAGTATTTCAAGTAAACAACTAAACAGTAGTGCAAGATAAATTAGATTGAACAGATTCAAGAATAACAGGGTGAGCACTCTTTTTGTAGGACGAATTTCCCTGATTTTTTCAAGATATCGTGGTCAGTTCCTTATTTTTCCACGACAAAATTCGTGAAATATTTCAGGGTATTTAAATAAAATATTAAAGAAATCATGACTTTGGTCGATATTAAAATAATGTTATTGAGTGAGCCCTTTTCCCCTTCGTCTTCTAGATCCTGTTGCACTAAACACATTGTGAGAGGCACCTGCATTTCGATTCAAATCACACAGTATCTTTCTTAATCTATTTTCCATCTTTCAGGTTGAAGACAAAAATAACCTTTTTTGTTGTTGGAAGAACAAAGGAGTTCGTTGCTTGCGTTGTCTTATGTAGAGCAAAGTTCTGAGATGATGTTCACAAGTAGTCCCAAAACACAGTTTTTGGTAGGGCTATGTGAAATGATAACGGAGTATAAAAATGCAGGACTTCGAGCAAAAAAACGAAAACAAAAAAAAAACGACAACCCTGGTGGGACAGCAGGACACATGTGGATACTTAGGACATATCCCGCTTTTTCAGGACGTATGGCAACCCTATCCACGTGGAGTCGCAACTCTCCCTACGCTCATTCCTTCTCCGCTTCATTCCCTTGTCCGCCTGACCACCATTCACCCGCCTCACCTCTCCTCGTGTCCTTTCCCTTCGTGAACGCAATCGGTTTTTGGCAGCGCCTCTCACCCTACGTCGGGATTCTTTTCGCATTCAGTTCCGCTTCCACGCAGCCCCTCTTTCCCGGCCATGCCTGCAACTCCTGATCCTGTCCCTTGACCGGCCACGAAGTCCCGCTCATGCTTTGCGATTTTTTCACATTTTCCATCCCGTGCACTATTCACCACGTCCTCGATCCCCCGTCAAATACCTCCGATCTTTTACTCCTAGCCTCTTTGTACCCGGACCCCACTCACATGCATGTCGCCTCTCTTACATTGGGCCCCGGCTTGCGCGCCTCTATCGTCTGCGCCGCTCACCAACCGAGCCTTTTCTACGACCTTTGATCAAAAGCTCACCCTTCACAGGCATTCATCCCTTCGCATACGCCATATTTTATCTTGCAACGTCCTTGGACCATAGACTGACTGCTATTAGGTAACTATTAATTTATAAAATGACCAAGCATCACAACTAAAATATAGTTATCTCTTCATCAATTAGAACTTTATCTATATTGATTTATTTTTGAAGACGTGCATTGAAAATAAGAGTAATCTGTATTATGATGTGAAGGTGATATGAGCTCTCGACATCGCCTTGGAAGCGGTTGTACAGAACAGATGATACAACACCCAAGAAATTAAGTATCCCACTCACAACAAGAGCTCATCAGATCTGTGACCATCAATTCCCCTCCATCTATCGGTATATAAGTTTTCAAACTAAGCGTTCGCTGGCTTCCCTATCGTTCCAATGAAACTGTTTCACTTAATACGCTCCGTTGTCTCCGTGTCGTTGATATCGTCTCTCATTCAATCCCAGTAAATAGCTTCTATCGTATTTCCTACCACTTGCGAGCTTGACAAAGAATTCAACGAACCTCGTTTTTCTCTGTTTCTAGTGAACGTGTGCTTTCATTATCTAGTTGTAAAACCCAACTTTCCTCATGATCTCGTAACATCCTGTTCTCCCACTCAGCACTTTACTACCTCACTTAATTTTCAATGGAAAAAAACTCAGTCACATAGCACAGTTACTTCTAGTCAACCAACAAAATCTAGTTATCACTTTCCGACCTAATCACAATTTTCCAGTTTTTTTCGGTTGAAGTGACTTTCTACGACATCTTGACCGACAATCATTATATGCCTAAAGCCAACACCTACCGATAAAGATGTCGACTGTTAACACATTTCACCCAAATTACCACAATTTATTTACATCTTTTTTACTTTACTTATTCATTTACTTTTACACTTCCATCTTTATCACAGCTGTTGTATCTTATCCAACTCCTCCGTCACTCGAGTTTCTTCCCCCTCCTCAGGCCTCTTCCCGTCTCCATCTCTTCGTCGCCAGCGGGCTCTGCCCTGTCCCTCCCCAAAACTACGACCCCCGGATAAGGGGCCCCGCGGGCGATTCGGGTCGTCGCCCGCCACGGCCACCGCCCCCATCGCCCCCGCCCCTGTCTCGTTCCACTCCGCCCCGCCCCCTCTCTCCGCCTCGCCCCGCGCCGCCGCTCGGCAGAACTTGCCGTAACTTAGGCTGCAGGCGCCGGGGTCGGGTGCTACCCTCTGGTAAACAGAGCGTCACGCGATGCTCGACGCCGGGGGGGGGAGGGGTGCGAACTCTGTTTCTCGGGGGTGCGGGTGGGGGTACAGAAGCGGGAGCTGCCAATGCTGCAACCGCTTCCTATGCTTCGTATTAAGGCGGCTCCACACATTCGCTATTCAGCGAACAGCGAGCAACCGCTGGCCGAATCCCGAGTAGCTTGGATTGGTCGCTTGCTTTTTGCCGCATGACGAACAATCGCCGCTCGCCCTACCCACCGCGTGTCGGTCTTTTGGACACATCAAAGGGAACGAACGTTCGCCGAACACATCAGCTGCTCGGGATCGGGCGGGCAGTAGCTCGCTGCTCGGCGAATGCCGAACGTGTGGAGCTCCCTTTATGACAGAGAAAATGGTGATGTGTGGCTCAGCATTGTGATAGTGACAACATTTTCTGTTGTTGGAATTATCGTGATATATTTTAGAGAGAAATTATATTAAATAATATCATTATTTTTATTACGTTTTATAAAAACAACACGTGCTAAGGTGAGTGTAGACAATCATAAATAAAAGACACGTCAACTCCGTTCATTGAAAGAAGTTTATCACACTAATTTAATTTAAAGTTGTAGTATTACTATGAGATAATTAGTTATTTAAATTATATGAGGTGTAATTAATGAACAGCTTCCAGAAATCTGAGAAAAATAAAGAAAGCTCTTCCTTCTTATCTTTAATGGAATAATAAGTATATTATATTAAAAGAGATTAAAGCAACATGAAAATACAACATTTACCTACATTAATACAACAGTTTCATGTTTCATTAAGTGTTGATTTCATTTCTAATCTAAGTTATTTCCACCTACCGATGGACAATTACGCAATTTATGGCATCTCATTTAACTCTTGAGTAAATTTAATTCTTTGCAGAATTTCAAATATTACACATTATTGTATATATTGCGACGAACCAAGTTTTAGAAAGTTTGTTTCCCAAACTTGTGATGCAGATGTAATTTTACACAGATGTTCACAAAGTTTGGAGAATAAATAAATAAATTTACATGAATTGATACTACCACTTCGTGCTTTCATTTGTTTTCGGACATTCCGTTCCATAAATTAATCTGTGCTCCGGCCGTTTTGTAAAAAAGAGATTCTAATAGAGGCAGAAAAATTAATAATTTAACTGAAATATTTCCCTTGTAAGAAGTAAAACATAAATAGAAATATTTTCAATCTTCAGTGTTTTAATTATTACAGTATGATATAGATGATTTGCGAAGTGATTTTACCTCGATTACCGCCAAAAATCTTGATAATAGCGATGAACACGATGTAATAATCTTCTTGAAATTATTATGTTCTTTGTTTCCTATTTCTCCAAATAATAAACACAGTTGTGAAAACCATAGCACAAAAAGTTATTCAATTATTCGGCATTTAACATTAGCGCAACCTGTCAGTTACACTTTTAAAAGTAAGTATCACAGGCATCTGTTTAACAAATAATAAAAACTGTTTATCCTATCCTAGAATATTGATGGCTTATTTAAGACATTCACGTCATGAAAATATAATATTGTAAAATTCACATCCTAAAAATTGTTTTACATTTTTAAAACATACAGTTTTCATTCTGAAAAGTAATCTCTCTTATACTTATTTTTGTATGATATACTTGCTTTTAGTCCATCTCCAATTCACTTAGTTTTGTAAACATATACTTCACATTTAAGTGAACCTAATCGACAGAACCCGGTCAACGATTTCTATTCTGAACCTTTTGTTGACAATGAATTGTTCACCAGGATTCGAGAAAGTCCATCCACCCTTAGTCGCAGCTTACATAGCATTCGATTCGTTTACTATGAGGGAAAATGTTTGCAGACCGGAAAGCACTCGTGACGAAGGAATTACCCCTCCACGAGAAATTGACAAGCACAGAGAACAAATGGTGTGTGTATGTTTTTTACATAAAATACACAATACCTGTTTTATTCTCTTGAAACAACGAACTGGGAATAATTGTATTGAAAAACACATTTTTTTGGCTATTATTATTATTATTACTTTTGTAAGATCTTAATTTTATTATTGAAGTCCTTAATTCACGATAATCATTATATAACATAAATAGCGATGAATATTTAACTTGAATCGTGCAGACCATTAACGTTTTTGTTATAAGGTAGGAAATAGAGCTTAAAACAATAACGTGCTCTGCCCGATTAAAACTTCTGAGCCGTTCTGAAGTTCTAAAAAATAAACCGAAAAGGCGATGTTTCTCATTCAACAACACACTCGTACATCACTCCTGTCCAGATTTCCATTACGGAAAGTGAGAACAGCTATAACTAGCCGAATGGAAATTAATATCACATTGATCGCAATTAACATGGGTTCATCCCACTCACCCCGACCTCAATTCATTTCTTTGTTTATTCTGTGAAGCGCGACCTAAAGCAATAGCAGACCGTGCGCGCTGCGGACAAGAGCGCACGGTTAACTGCTCTCTCCCGAGAGCAGAGAGGGTAAACACATTGGCTTTCGGTCCTCCTTCGCAATTAACCTCATTAACCTGCGATCCGAACTCATCGTGAGGTGCTCAAGGAGAAAATGTGCGATGCGAATGTTAGGGAGTAAGTTTTAGGGTTGAGAGCTGATAATGAGAGTGGAGAACGTCTATAAGCAGTGACGGTTCCGGTGCAGCGGTGCAGAGGGAGATGGTTTAAGGGAACGACAAAATAAGTTGTAATGCCTTGAGTGCAGTTTATCGAGAACGTATGCCAGGAATCTGGAATTAAATGTCATAGAAGTAAAAAGGTCTTAGAAGGGGTTTTGTTTTGCATGATCTACTCAAGTCTTCTCTTCACTCATCTACTCACAAGCGTCATTCCCCATAACTTCAAAATATAGCATTTCTCAAACAACATTTCGAAGGATATTAAAAAGAAATTCTAATAAGTTTACGAAGAGGAAATTTGAAAGCAAGAATTTTGGAAATGTATTAAATTAGTCTTCCAGTAATATGAGGTGTACTGTTAATTTAATTAAAATTATCTTACGCCTATCATCTGAATCAATATTTCAAAACTTCAAGGCACACATAAGTATTGATAATTTAACACTAGTTTACGTAATGTGCACAGATCGGATTATAATTTCTAATATTAACGTTTTAATCTTAATGTTAAATATGTATTCATTCCACCCAGATATTTTTATTTGACATTTGCACATCGAATATGCATTTATTTACTTTATTTATATCGTATAAAATATGTTTTGCTTTGCGAACTTAGTATTCCAGTTTTTGGATAAACCTACAAAATACGCCAATATTATCGTATTTGCTGACAATATATTTCATCCTCTTTCAGAGTTACCAGAAAAAAATATTTTAAATACCAAAGACGAACTTACGAAAAAAATACTAGTAGTTTTGCAAGAGAGCAACAGTAAACTAGTGTAAATTTAATACAATCTTACGGAACGTGATTCATAAATTCATAATTACTGAGACAAAAAATAATCATAAGTTTCTTGTATTTGATCTGCAGAAATAAAAATTTCATATTAAATAAATAACGTTCTGTTATCCAAATGGAGGAAATACGTATTACATATGAGAGGACTGAAGGGATAAGCGTTTACCGGAAGGGATAAGCGTAAGATCGAATTCTCGCCTGTGGAGAACCCACAGAGTAGATTGCAGTGGGCGCCTCCAACGGTCAGAGAATCTCCTACGCCATCTCTTCCTTGAGGAGGATCTTGACCGGAAGCCCATTACTCACCCTACGGCTGAGTGGCGATGACGATGAGAGCCTCTCCAAGGGAGACAGCGGAAGCGACGGGCAGAAGCCGGCTGGGACGGGGAGGAGCGGGGCAGAACGGGAGAAGCGGGGCGAGGCGGGGAGGAGCGGAGCGAGGCGGGGAGGAGCGGGGCGAGGCGGGGAGGCGGGAAGGAGCGGGACAAGGCGGGGAAGGCCGGGGCGGGGAGGAGCGGGAGAGACGGGGAAGGCCGGGGCGGGAAGGAGCGGGAGAGGCGGGGAAGGACGGGGCGGGGAGGAGTGGAGTGGGGAGGAGCGGGGCGGGGAGGAGCGGGGCGGGGAGGAGCGGGGCGGGGAGGAGCAGGGCGGAGGTGAGCAGGGCGGGGGTGAGCGGGGCGTGGAGGAGCGGGGCGTGGAGGAGCGGGGCGTGGAGGAGCGGGGCGTGGAGGAGCGGGGCGGGGAGGAGCGGGGCGGGGAGGAACGGGGCGGGGAGGAGCGGGGCGGGGAGGAGCGGGGTGTGGAGGAGCGGGGCAGGAAGGAGCGGGTGCGTGGAGGTTCGGAACGGGGGCGTGGAGGTTCGGAGCGGGGGCGTGGAGGAGCGGGACGGGACATGGAGGAGCGGAGCGGGGCGGGACGGGACCAGGCAGGCGGGGCGTACATCGCAAGTCCTATAATGTGCCGCTTGTCGGCGCCGGTGATTGGATGGCGGGTCCGTGTCGCCCGCCGCTTACACTAATCTGTACTTAGCCGCGCCCGCCGCCGATCTGGGCCCCCTCATTTCCTCTTAATATATTGACTGCAGTCTTTGCAGCGCCTCTTACTCGACGGCTGTGCTCCTTCCCGAGCCAAATTACGGGCCTGCATTTCCATACCAGAGTAGCCGCTAGTTTGAAGCTTTGCTGACGCGACAGATTTGTCTCCGTTGTTGGTTTATAGGGGGTTTTGAGAGGAGTTGCAGCGTCATCGTATGACATCCTCAGTGAAACGAGGAAGATGACAAAATACTTGAATGCCAAACGAGTATGAAAAGTTAAATATGCTCTGAGAAAGTAAAAATAGAAGAAACCCAAAAAGGGATGATGAAATACATTAAATGTGAAATGAAATGGAAGAAGCACTTTGCATTTTAAGTTAATCCTCAACATTCCGGCACTAAAAATACTAGGGGACTCCTGTGTAAAATAAAACTATCTCATACTATTTCAAATTCGATCTTAAAAAGTTTAAGAAGACAAAACTGTTATATGTGCATGGAATATGAAACGAAGGAATAAAAATTTTCTCACTTGGTAGAAGTTTTTGCACAAGAGATTGCATTGTAGCTCTATCGAGTAAAAATGATTTGAATTGTATCATTGCCAGTTACTCATCCAGCTAGGTAAAGCCGAATCACCAAACTGTTCTTTTACAGCAAGAAAGCTATTTCTCTACACGAACCATACCCCAGCAACTTCCGTATCACCGCATACATGGGAACTGTGACATTTTTTTCGGAAGCCACAAATCGCTCTTACATTCTTCTGAAATCGAACCCAGGCACTTAGAAATTCTAGTCACGACCGTCTTCGGGCTGCGTCTTATGTTCGACATGACATCATTTTTACATGCATATATTACTCGTTCACTTTACATTTGCAGACGGCAGAATTAGGAACTAATGTTGTTTTGAAAGTGAAAACCCGAACACACAACCGAGAATACACGAATGGCCCCGATGTCAATCAGCATCTGACCAATCAGCTGTCTCCGAAGGCAGCACAAGCGCTACGGAGCATGTACTCTTTGCTACGGACACAGCTGACGAATTATGCCTTTCTGACAGTGAGCTGGAGTCGCGCTCTTAAATGAGTAAGATAATATACAATAAAATAGATCACACCATACATTATTCCCAACATCCACGTACAATATTTCATTTCTTCTTTGCACTGCCTATCTACTGCTTAATGGTTATGTTCTTGCCCCGCCGGGGTTCTGTGTGCTGCTCACCGCCATCTATATCATATTAAACGGTCAGTATATACTGCAGACGCGCGTTTCTCATTGAGACGGCGGTGACCTCATGTAAACAGATCGCAGCGCTCCGTCTGCAAATGTAAAGTGAACGAGTAGTATTTTCCCTTTCGGAAGCGGACAATATTTACAAAACATCCCATTTATAGATGTGGCTTTTAACTATGACCTTCTGGAGATTTCGATCAAACTAACTCCGTCCACTCTCGGTGCCATTCAATTGCACTTAGGTAGGGCCTTAATGAAGCATGTAGTGGCATTTAAATGTGACTCAATTGGTTCGTCCACCCATAAAACAAGCTTTTTACCTGTAGAGAAAATTCAACTACTTCGGAGTGGAATCAGACAATCTTAACAAGCCCTGGAGGAGCATTGAAGATGAACTGGCGAGAAGATAGCCCAGTGGTGTAGCGGAGGTGGTCAAAAGACTTGTTGGGCAAGCATAAAAAGCTTGTGAAAGCAATAATTTTGTTGCGCAAACTAATTTCACTTTTGTAGAAACAAGTAAAAGGTTTCAAGTTAAATGTTGCTAGGCCTCTTTCGATAAGAAAGGAATGTTTAGAAACGGCTTTTCCTGTTTTATCTACAGCTATTCTTACTAATGCTATCTTTTGAAGGAAGCGGTACATTTTCTACATAACGTAAGGCAATCATCATCTTGTTAGTTTAGCCTTTCTAGCAACTTACTTGAGAATTCAGCACAAAACACAATATGTACATTTGTGGTCGACTCGCACATTTCCGCATTAAGATTAGAGTGCATGATAATTGCAGTCTCATAATCGTAACGTATTTTGTCACTGTAAAAGAGAAGTGAGTGGTACTTAAAAGTAATGGACACTAGCTACTAATTGCCAAAAAACGCCGACAGTGCTAATTTTGCGCATTTTGTAAAATACTTCGCACATTCTACATCTGCGAGAACAGGTTTTCAAACACAAGTTCAAGTTCAAACAAAACAGTTCACGTATGAATCATTTCATTATTACTGATATACAGAGCTGGAGGCTTGGAACCTTATGCATTTTTTATGCTACTGTTTATAACATAAGGAAATATGTAGTAGGAAGCAATTTAAAAACATAAAAACTATTTAAAACGTTAAAACAATCTAAGTAACGACATTAAATAAGCTGTTTTTGTATGGAAACACTAATAGTACGATTTTAAATGGTAGTTCCTCCTCTTTGCGAAATTAAAATTTGACGACCTTTGCTTAGACTGGACTCTAGAAACTTGCATTCCATGATACATTAGCTTTTCCCGTCTTCATTGACACATGGAGCAGGCTGAGAAGGCTCGCTGCAAGAACGTTGCCGCGCCAGGTTTCTAACCGGGAGGTATCAGGGTTCGGTTCTCGAGAAGGCGGATTTTCGACTCAGCTACATAGCTAGGTCGCATTCAGCCACAGTATGGGAGAGAATTCTAGCAGCCTGCGTTTTTAATATACATATTTACATTATCAGTTATCTGATAAATACCAGGCGAATGCAAGAAGTAGGACTTATGAACGGTCCACGTTCCGTGCACAATCTTTCCTACCTCATTTTGTCCTCCCATTTCCCCTTATACTCAAACAAACGCACGCGCGCACATACTCACAGACACCCACACGTGCACTACATTAGTGTTGGGAGACGAGTGTGGAGCTTAGAGATTGCCCCGGCTGAGGGATTCTCTGATGGCGGTGATATGAGTAGGGAAACCCTCGTCAGTTGACGTGTAGTCGGTGTCGGATCTCACGATCTAGCGAGGGTGAAAGGGTGCCACCTCCGGAACATAAAACCCACTGCACTTATGGCATTTATGAACGTATAAATTGCCGCTGTCTGTCTGGACTGAGGCCCACAGCCGCCTCTAAGAGCACTGAAGATGGCCACAATGCGGCCGAAAAAGCTTTATGCCAAAATAAACAATTACGATGAGGAGCCTACATCAAATATTGATTTCAATGATAGCATCGTAAATGCCACACCATTTCCTACTATTCCTACTATTAATCGATTGAAATACCAGTTTAAAGAAATTATCAGGTAATACCATGAGTGCTTTGAAAATTGCCGATAAATGCCCGACTCGCAAAGCGAGGAGGGGATTTATCTGATAAATTCTAAAGCCCGAGTGGTATTTAATAAAAATACTTTAAGAATGAAATTATGTCCAACAGAGTTCTAAAATGCACCAGATATTGAAAATATTTGAAAGCTACTTGCATGTTAATATCAAAGAGGTTATGTTATAGTACATGCGCGCTTTATTGGTCATCGAAATAGCGACCGATGTATACCGCCTCCTCACATAGAGGAGTCACTTTATGATTGGCCAGAAGTAAGGAGAGGTAAGAAAAATAGTATAGAAAAAACGGCAGACTTTTTAAGATACACTACCCTGACTGGGGCATTTTGTATGTATATAGTTAAACCCTATTGGTTTTAATTTCACGAGCGGAATAGTCGAAGAAAGACAATAACGCTACCCATTTAGGGGAAGTAAGAGATAAACCCGACGAACATTTGAATTCTTTTTCTTAGCGAAAGTAACTTTAATACCCTCTGAAAGTATCAGGAAGTGCCGACTCGAAGTGGTGTTCTGAGAAAGGCAACGTAGCATATGATTCGTCCTTCACTCAGAAAATGAGGAGTAACAATCTTAACAAATGTTACATAAATCTTGGTTACTGAAATTTCTCAGTGCGTAGCGTCTGCTATTGCAGTTTTTGCAACTTTTCAGTGTTTCTTATTCGTTTAATTAAATCAGGCTCTATGTTCTTTCTCAATATTTTAAGGCAAAGATTTTCAAACATTAAATTATAAACTTAAAACATTTTAGCACAAAATCTTCTTTTTATCTGTCATGTTCACCATCATACGTCTTCCTTTTTGTAGATTGCTATCTTGAATAATCTTCGGTTCTTGTTTGTTTAGGCCTTACTTATTTCCGGCTTCCCGTCTAGTTCCAGTTTGATGTGCTTGCACTCGTGCTGCGAATTGAGCTCCTGCGCGTTTGGGCCTTGCTTTGCCACCAGTAGCGCCGCCGCGCCGCCGCTACTGCCGCGCCGCCAAGCCAACTGCCGCGCCCCGGCAGAGGCCATTTGCTGCCGCATCAAACAGCTCCATGCATAATCAATGGGCCGTGCGGGCAATCTCCGCTCTCACGCCCGCCCTCTCCCTCTCCTCTCCCACTATTCCCTCTTGCCTCCTCTCATCCCTTTTCAAAGCATATCGCCCTACTCTGCCATTCTGGTCGTGCTATCTCGACCCCGAAGTCGTCGCCGACAGCTCAGCACGTCATTGCTAACTACGTAAGCGCCAATGCTGGTATTCCAATTCTACTGTGAAGGATACTCTGCGACTTTCATGTAGCCATTTGAAAGTCTTGATTTATTAACGTTCTCAAGCCCTTGTAGTTGAAGTTGTCTTTTGAAAAAGTAAACTTGGAGTTTCTCTGTATCTGAAATGTCAACGAGTGGCAATTGGAAAGAAAAGTCGTCGCAAAGTTTTTTTAAAGAAAATAGTAATCTCGTATTTCTTAAATAGTTATTTATTTGTAAATAAAACTAGAGAAAAAAATCAGGTATATAATAGAATATTCCGATATTAGAAGAATGACGCTTTCTTTACGTGTCATATAAAAAAGAAATGTCAGCATCTGCAGCGACGAAAACTATGCCATAAAAAATGTTATATCAGTGAAAGGAATATTGATCTTGGAACAAAAGTGTATATAAATTTGTTTCAATATGCAGCAAAGTATTATTGAAACAGTAACAATCGGTTAATTTCTGATTATTCAGAAGCAAAATATCGACATTTCCAAGAACTGAGAGGCCTTGTTTAGAGTCCCTAGATACAGGCGCAACCGCCGCCATTTAATATTCTCTCACCCGATAGCCACACCACGCATTCAGAAGTTGAACAGATATGATAACAATTAGAGACATGGAAATGTTCAAGAATATTAACATTTGTTTGAGATAGATTCATGGTTCTCTACACACAGAATACCACACATTTCCAATTCTCCCGACAACTGGATCTAAAATGGCGGAATCGATCGAACAATGGGGTGCGCTACTCTCTGTATCTAGGGACTCTAGCCTTGTTGTGAGGTGAGCGCCCCTGTGGGCCGCTTCCTCTTGCCGGCGGGTTCGGCCGCGTCGGTCGTCGGCGGTGACAAACAGCCGCAGGTCGCCGCCGTTCGTTACCTGGCCGCCCACGAGCCCCCACCGCCTCCGCAGCCCCACGTCATAAATTGCGGCGTATTACCCACATCCCCCACCCCGGTCCGTCTTCCCACCGCGCGTGGACACTTCATATCGATTTATACAAAAACTTATTAGCGTAGAGCACAAGATTCGAATTAGCGACCCCGCTCTCGTACGAAGGAGAAAGAGAAACAAAAAAGAAACGGACAAACGACAGGCGAGTCGGCTTCCTCCTTTTGGGGAAAGAGGCATCGACAAAAGAGCGTAGCGCGGCGCAACGACTTGTTGGGCGGGGGGTGGAGGGGGAGAAGGAGGAGGGTGGGGCGGCCTATCGAGGTCGCGGGTTCGACGCCCCGCGCCGAACAAATGATGCGGTCCGTCAGGCAGCGTGCGCGCGCGCGCGCGCGGGCGATCCGCACTTCCCGCTCGCACATCGATCAATCGAAGAGGCGACATCGAATCAATCGGCGATTACGGCCGCCGTTAAGCGCTACCGGCGAGTGGCGCTCTGGAGGCGCTCGAGGCGTCGAGGCGGGGCGGGAGGGCGGAGGGGCGGGTGAAATGAGGCGGAGCGGAGCGACACTGGCAGGGAACGCTGGAATAGCGTTAAGAGGATGGAGAAGGCGGAGGAGGGGCTGATGACAGTGGCGGAAGAAAAGGAGGCGGAGGAGGAGGCAAACGAGGACGATGGGCGTAAAAGAAGGACGAGAAGAAGGATAAGGAGGAGGAGGACGTCGAGGAGGAGGAGGTGGAAGAGGACGACGAAACGGAGAAGGAGATGGAGGATGACGAGAAGAAGGAGGAGGAGGCGATGGAGGACGAAAATAACGAGGTGGAGGAGGACGAGAAGAAGGTGATGGAGGAGGGGGAGGACAACAAGAAGAAGAAAATGAAAAGAAGATGGAGGAGGGAGGAGGATAAGGAGGAGGAAACGCGAAGGAGGAGAACGAAAAGAAGGATGAGGAGGTGGGGAACTACGAGAAGAAGGAGTTGGAGGAGAAGGACAAGAAGAAGAAGGAGGAGGAGACAAGAAGGAGGAGGCGGTTTGGAAGACGAAAAGAAGAAGGTAGAGAAGGAGGTGTAGGAGGAGGAGAACAAGAAGAAGAAGATTATGGATCATGTGGAGGAGAAAGAGGACGAGAAGGAGAAAGAAGAAGGTGTAGAAGGAGGAGAACGAGAAGGAAGATGTTGAGGAGGACAGGCGAAGGAGGAGGACGAGACGAAGCGGAGCGGAGCAACGCTGGCGGAAAACGCTGAAATGGCGTTAGATGCGGGAGCACGCGGAGAGCCGAGGCTCTTAGGGAGGGTGTAAAACGCTCTCGCAGGCGGCGGCGGCGGCGCCCGAGGGCTGAGGCGGGGCTTTCTCGCGGACGGAGGAGCGCCGCACGGTGCCTCTTTGGAGCGACACGTCAATCTGACATGCAAGGTACGCGACAGGGCTCTCCAAGTTCACGGTTCGGAAGGCAGAATTGTATATGTGAAGGCGCGGACTTAGAAGGTGCTTTTGGTAGCGACCTTGCTGAAGTGTTGCTTACTCAACGATCGTGTGAGGCATGAGTTTTCCTTTTCGCCGTAAGTGAAACGTCGTGAGCACCTATCAGTCACGCAGTATGTGGCCATATCTTTGAAATTTGGAAGTACATTAACATAAAAATTCATGGAAACGGTGTAAGGATTTTATTCATGTGAGATTTGATGCTGTGAATTGGCTCTTATAAAAACTTTAGAACAACTGCATTATTTATTACGTAAATTATTGATTCGTTTTAGACCTGCTTTACATTATAACACATTTTAAGACCTGGTCTTTCATGAATATTCGTACATTTTTAGAAGACAATCTTTAATAAACTAAAGGCTATTTTTCTTTGTTTTGTTGAGAAATTTTGTGTCACGTGTTCTTAAAATATAGTGAAGGGTTGCTGTACATTTTCGAGTCCCAGTATGGATCTCTTGGCTATCTCACAACCGGTTTTGTTCCACAACATGAAACTAAATTGAACTTCAAGCTGATTTTCTTAATTCTTCGCACCTTCGCACCTGCACATTGACAATTGTGCAGTGTACGTATTTACACCTTGCGAGATAAAGTTATTCTCTTCTACTGCGTGGCGAAGTCGTGTGTGTGTCGAATGAGGATTCAAAGACTAAATCCAGCATGCTGGGTCGTGAAATTGAAATTCAACCAAATGGCTTAATTCCCATATTAAAGTCATCACTTGCTTGCGGTCACAAAGCAATCACAGTTTCTTTTTGTCTTCTCATTCTCTCAAATAATACTCTTAGTTATTGCTTTTAAATTGGTCAATCAAACCAAATTTCTGAATATTTTCTTCTAAGTTGATAGTCACAGAACACGACTGTGACGGAACACGCAATGGAGTCGCCATGGAAATTAAATTTATCTAAACAGTGAACGTAACACATGAGCTAAGGTCCTTTGTGATCTATTTACTAATCAATTTAATGTATAATTTAGAAATAAACTTTTAAGCACTTGGAGCAGTAACCAATATTAAATCAGTAATGAACTAAACCAGCCATAGCCAGCGTCCCGCTACTCGTAAATGTTAATATCTCAATTTCGGACGAAGTGTCTCAACTTGATACTGTTACGAATTCTTGAAAATATCTTCTAGGCATCCCTAGTAACAAAATAAGCCACACATTCACCAACGTTGCAATATTTACATTTAACTGTTAGCGGCAGGCTTTCTGTGATTTATCTTGTTGCTTCACGATGCCCCTTAAATGTCTTCCTTAATTTTTTCTAGAATGTTCGTCGACATCGACCACAATTGTTCATGTGTTAACACTTCGAATATGGCAAACTCCTCTCCATTTTATAATTACTGTCTGTAAATATGAAGGAAATATGCAGAATGTCCAGAGAGGAAACAACAAAACTTCGAAAATAAGCTCTTAATACAATTTTAACCATATTTTGTCTAATAAACTCCTTGGATATTTCGAATGTCTGAGCCGCAATAAGCACTCAAAAGTTGTTTGAAGAAATATTTTCTAGGTAAAAATTTGCATTTAAAAAACATATAAACACTCCAGAAACACGTAAATTGTATATTATTTACAAAATAAATTAATATATTTGTTCACAAAGAAAAATTAACATAGAAATTTAAAAAAAGTAGTTCAATTGTGTAAATTGGGTTGTTTCCTCGCTGGGCACTGTAATTGCAGCGACTAATAGCAAATAAAATACTTGTGAAAACGTCTTCGTGAAACGCATGAAAATTACGCAACATAACAAAATATATAAATATAACAAAATATTGAAAGTTACTGATCATAAGTTATTATTATTATATTATTACTATTATTTTTATAATAATTATTACTATTATTATTATTACAGCAATTATTACTCCGAAATTAATTGCCTCCCCAATAAAGTGACGGAGTGGTGACAACTATATAGCATTAAGAACAATACATCAAGACCATGAAACTGTTCAAAGAATTGCCGACTCGGTAGCTCAGTGGTTAGAGCAACTGGGCGTAAACCAAGAGACACGAGTTGCAGTCCAGGTCGGAGTGACAATTCTTTGAATAAATTTAATTAATTAAATTCTATACTTTACATGATTATCTAAGCCGTAGCAGTGATACGGAACTTAAATTAGGAAATTTCCTTCAAGATTCAAAGGGTTACGAATACTGCAACTATAAGTAGTCAGTATAATATTTCCTTAATAATTCCTTATTCCTTATTTCGTAAGATACAATTTATACAAATAGAAAGTTATGTGTAATGATGAATAACATAATTCATCACACAAGTGTAAAGAAAAGCCTGGATTTAAAATGTTTAATATAAGAACAACAATTGACGATATAAGGAAATAGCGCTTTGAACTGAAATAATTAACAAAATTTAGTAGATTAGTAAATAGAGAATTTTTTTTTTTTGCAATTCATCACATAAAGTACTCCCGTCACGTATTCTATAATTACACGTAGAAAATACAGCATCAAGAAGTGAAATGTATTTGCAAGTCTAGTTGTATGTAATAAAAACAATCTACACCACTCATTGCAAATAAACTCGAAATCTTAGCTGTTAGCACGAGAAGTAAACAACTGGTATGTAAAACATTTTCCCACACGAACGCTCCATAAAGTTAAATCAACAGAATCAATCAGCGGGAACAAAATTTTCTGGGCCTGGCTTAGGTAACCGGGGACGTGGAAAGTAATGGGGCGGGCCACATGATTTATAAGACGGGGACCCGCGCGGCGCCACGGGCGGGAGGGCTGGTGCGGCCGGCGGTTCCTTCTCTGGGCCTTACCGCCTCTGCACGTTGGGCCCGAGGCACATTCTACCTGGACAAAATCGAATTCGATTGATTATCATGTATCCGAGCGCATCAACACCTTAGGTCGTAGTCCCGTAAGTGTAGTGCATATTTTCCTCGGGGAGGAGAGGTGATCTTCCCCCACTGGATGTCGAGATACCGTGTGTCGCTGACTGTGTGTCACCCGCCAGCAGGGCACCGCCCCAGCCGGGACAAAGCTATAAGCTCCCGACTGGTCTTCGACTGGTGTTAGAGCAGTGCATTGAGTGTAAATATGTGTACGTAAAGAGAGACGATAGGTCGAGGCAAGATCCCGCGCGGTCCGCTTTTATTAGGGCACTGCTCCGGCATTCGCATGGCGTTTAACGGAAAAAACACGGAAAACTACCGATCACAAGCCGGCTACTAGAATTCTTCTACGGCAGATAAATTCGACGTAGGTAGTGTCAAAATACTGCTACCGTCGGGGTTCCAAGCCTAGAACATCCTGGTGACTGGCCAAAATCAAAGTTATACTAATTGAAAACGACTGTACTCTTTTTTCTTCTTTGTTTTAGAAAATAAGACTTTATTTACCCATTTTTCTTTCACGATCTATTCCGTAGTTTTAGCGAACACTCGTGTGCGCAGTGTACCTTCTGGAAACTCAGTACTGCACAGGCGAGCGATAAACTCCGGGATGGTCATTCAAAGGAAGCGTAGACATTTTTTTAATTTGTAAATTTGAACTCTTAGTTGGAAGTAAAGAGAATGCTAATATACTCTAGACATAGTTAATAAATGGGAATATTTAAGGTGTTGAAGGAGAAAATAATCAAATAAAGACATTTTAGTAAACATTCACCATGATGAGAACGTGTTAGGCACGATGAAATTATAGCTACGATGAATGAATAATATATTATTAACATCCAGGACAGATTTTTAGTGTGAGTTAATTTAACTTCTCATCTGAAAATTGAATAATAAACATTCCGTCATTCAACTTTTGAAAGTACCGTCTCAAAATAACAAGCTTCAATGTGTGAGTTGTTAGTTTTGTATACGAGGATCTTATTTTTGTATTGTTTTCAGTTTATATCCATATATGATATCTTGTTTCCTGTTGACACATATTTTATTCTATTCAGGGGTTAAATACGTTTCACAACGCTCAATAATATATTGTTCAAGTACCTCTATTAAAGCCTGGGATATATTTCTTTACTACTGTGAACATTCGTTGTGACGGACAGAAAACATTTAATCTGATGTATAATAATATGACATCTTTTAAATTTGTATTTTACTAAATAAATGGAATAAAATAAACTCAAATATTACATACGACTACAAAAGCTCTTTATCAATGTAACTGTTGGCTACGTACATACAGAAAATGCGGTTTGTGTCTGGAAATCTAACGATCTCCGTTTCAGTCATGCAACTTGAACGCTCCTTTCGTTTATAACGTAGTATCAGCGACCATGTGACAATCGTTATTTATGCACTAAAGGCATTATAAGTGCTATAATGATCGAACGGCGACAAAACCCAAGGGACTTTGGATTTCATATACAACAACCACAGCACACCTTCTGCAATAAGGTGAAGCAATTCCATCGACTTTCGTAAGGCACTTTCTACCAAATCCACATTCATCTCTTGTAGCATATTCATAGCTATACAGGATGAGTCATTTCAGGTAATAAACGCACCACCGGCTTTTCTTCCATTAGATCAACAAATGCTAATTTTATTTTACTGAGAAACGTTGCATTAATGCACAGTGGATTCTTGATAATTTTTCTTGTTCTGTAATATCCAGAAAGTTGTGCTGAAAGTGTGTCGAAGTGCTGAGAATATTTCTAAGTATTGCCGGGAAGCAAATTACCATTTTTGGATACAAATCTCAAAAATGCAAATTTGAGAATTGACGTAATGTGGATGCATATTACGACAGTTCTGTATCTCGTGTGACCCAACGATAGCGCCCGACTTTGCCAGGTGGCCGTTGATATTTCAGCTCATTCACTCGTTGCACACATCTAGTGTTCGTCTGCGCTTCCAAGATACGGAAATGAGCACAAAATTACGGTGAAATACAACTGCGATAGAATTGAAAAACTGAAGAAAAAAAAAGGTAAATGAATTACTCGTTGATATTACAAAGAGCATGCTGGGGGCGCTTTTCTCCTAAAAAGACTCACCCTGAATATTTTTTTCTTTCTTTCTTGACTAATGATTCAGGGCGCGTCAGCTGCTAAGATTATGAGTCTCGTAAGTGTAATGCGCGTCGTTGTCGCGGGAGTTGGTGGTGATCTTCCCCTAGTTGAATGACGAGATTCGGCGCCAACCTACACGTCGGCATGCGGAGTTTTCCCTAACCAGGTATCTCCCGCCAACGGGCCACCGCCCCAGCCGGGACAAATTCTAAGTTCCAGACTGGTGTCTCTGCATGTGTTAGTGTAATGCATGTAAGTGTAAATGTGTACTCGTAAGAAGCAAGGATAAGACAAAGAAGAGGAAAGGAAGGTCCGTAACCCGCACTCCTGCATTCACCTGGTGTCGATCCAAGAAACCACGGAAAACTACAATCATAGCAGTCGGCTGCTAGAATTCTAGATCGAAAGTAGCCGCTGTCCTCCAGAGAGCGTGTGAATTCGATACAGCTATCTAACTAGGATCGAAAATCGAGCCACTGTCCGAACTCCAACCCTAGGATCTCTCGGTCAGAGGCGCTGCAGTGTCATCAATATTTCTTTCTTATTTTGAAAGTAATTCTGTGTACGTGCGAAGGCGCTCTCTGGGGAGTGGCTGGCCAGCTGGACGCGTGAGCGGGCGGTGTCCACGCCGCGCGCGGGTTCGGCGACCGGGCCCATTCCTCAAGTCAGCCGCGCGGAGTAAACGCTCCGCCGGGACGCATATAGCGCCGCCCGTGAATCACCGCCGCCCCGCCGCCTTGATAAGGTGCAAAAGATGCTCGCGGCGACGCCTACGCCCCCCTCCGCCGCCTCCCTCGCCGCAGCCTTTGCGACGCGCACCGGCCGCCGCCGCCGCCGCCGCCGCAACCGCCGCCACCGCCGCCACCGCCGCCACCGCCGCCACCGCCGCCGCCACCGCCGCCGCCGCCGCCTCCCCCGCCACAGCCTTTGCGACGTGCACCGGCCGCCGCCGCCGCCACCGCCACCACCGCCACCACCGCCGCCGCCACCGCCACCACCGCCACCGCCATCAATGCCGCCACCGCCACTCCCCACCCCACCCCCTCGCCGCCGCCTCCGCCACCGCGACAGCCGCGACCGCCGCCACCTCCGCAAACTCTGCCACCCCCGCCACCCCCAACACCGCCACCGCCACCGCCACCAACGCCGCCGCCACCGCCACCATCGCCGCCGCCATCACCGCCGCCACCGCCACCCCCCCACCCCACCCCCTCGCCGCCGCCGCCGCCGCCCTCCGCCTCCGCCACCGCGACCACCGCGACCGCCGCCACCGTCGCCACCGCCGCCATCTCCGCAACCTCTGCCACCCCCGCCACCCCCACCACCGCCACCGCCACCGCCAACGCCACCGCCGCCGCCGCCTCGCCACCGCCGCCTCGCCGTGGCCTTTGCGACGCACACCGGCCGCCGCCGCCGCTGCGTCTTCGCTGGCGATGTCTCTTCATTGCGGGCCGCCTCGTATCTCTTCGACTACATACACTCCTCACCTCGCTTCTTTTGCTCTGGTTTAGTGGTGGTTGTCTTGCCAATGGTTCGCTTTCCTCCTCGCGAAATTGGGCTCCAGTTTACCCCATTTTCCTTAGCAACTTCCGTCCACCGTATGCTGGTCGGGTGCTTACATGATTTTAACACATTCTTACATGTTTATTAATTGCAGACAAAATATTTTGTGATTTTTTTTGTTATTTCCGTTCTTTACCTTTGTCTATTTTCCTTGATGGCTTTATATTTTGTATTCAGTTACATTCCTTCTTTTGAGGTATTTCTCATCTTCTGACATAATTAAATATAATTAAAGGAGCATTATTTAGTGACCATATTTTCTGTGGATATCACCAGTTTATTGGATCTTGCTCCCTGACATCTCTTTTCGCTGTTAATAATCGCATACCTCATTTCCCTTTTAATTGATATTTTTCCATTCCACTTTTCTTTCTCCTTTTGCTTCTTCTTCCTTTTCTCTTTTTCTCATTTCTTTATATTTTCTGTTTAGTTGTACCTTTCATTTAAATATTTTTATCAGTTTTAAAATCTTCATTTCCTAACTAAGTGATTTTCATTTAGTTTTGCTTGCATTCCTACCGGATCATTCTCCACCCGCCTCATTTCAGTGGAGGATCCGGGGCGGTGGGCGGTGGGGCAAGGAGGTCATGCCCCCCAAAAGGCCAAGAGTTTTCGTGTTCTTTTACTGGGCAATATTTATTTAAGATAGAATTATGTAATTATTTTAAAATAATATTGTAGAATGTCATATATACACTACAAAATAATACAAAATATAATAACAAATGCTTATTATTTAACAAAAATCTATGATGGCCCCCTCCAAAATGATCGGCTGGATCCACCCCTGCCTCATTTACTCCCGTCTTCTCCTCACCTCACCTCGTACACCGCAGCGCCGCCCTCCCCCGCCGCCACCGCCGCCGCCGCCGCCGCCGTCGCCTTCGGTTATTTCCGATCCCGTGGGCGCCTCCGCCCCCGCCGCGCGCGGGTGGCACGTGGAGGCGGCGAGGCACGTGCCGCGGGCGACCCCCCGCGAGTTTATTCGGCGGAACTGCCGCCCGGGGAGTCGCGCCGATACCGCCCGCGCCGCCCCCGCTCTCCCGGGGCGCGGGAGTGGCCGCCCCCGCCCGCCACGCCCCCTGCCAGGGTGGAAGGGGTTCCCCGCGGACGGGATGAGCTATTAAGGGAAACCACCGGCTGATGGCGTTCATCGCCAAATGCGTGTCGTAACATTTCTTACTAAAACTCAGGAAATACAACAAGTGGATAATACGTTTTTTCCCCTTTTTTTCTATAAGGAGAAGAAAAACCGTGAGACCTTAGCTGCTAAAGCCCCGTCAACTTTGGTGACTTAACCGCAGGCCTATATCAGCCAAGCACGGTTTTTTTGATGAATAACCGATCCAAGTTATGTGTACACCCTGGCCAGGAGTATGCAATGCATTAGTGATCTCGGCTAAATCAACATCTGACATTCAGGAATGAAACATCTTACTTATATCTTTTGTTTAGGATGTTTAAATCTATTGAAGAAATAAAACTCGCAAATTATATTACACAAAGTCAAGCAAAAATGAAAAAGGTCTGAGATCCCCAATTGGGGATCACGGCAGTTAATGGGTTAAGGAAACCACCCGCTGATGGTGCTTTCATCAAATGCGTGTCATAACATTTCATACTAAAACTCAGGAAATACAAGTGGCTAATGCATTTATTTTTTAAGTCTTTTGTATTGATGCATTATATTTCCCGTAAAGGGCAATTGGCCTCGGTGCCGTTAGATTCTGGGGTTCCTAGTCGGTCGGTCACCCAACCAGGAAACCGCGACGTCTCAAATTCACTTAACCTTCGTGACTTCACGTAGTTAACCAATTTGGCTTGCGACGCTGGTTTCTTGCTCTTTATATCCCAGCATTCGCCTGTATGACCGAGGGAAACCCCGGTCAGGCTTGCGAGCACGCGGATTGAACCCGGACCTTCCGAACGCGAAGTCAGTGCGCTACTCCCCGAGCCACTATGCTCCGTCTAAAATAGTTATTATTTATTAAAGTCGTTTGGCCGATAAACAGCAGATAAGAGGTGTGGTTGACGTTTATAAACCTAGGCTAAAGACGATGTTTATAACCAATCGAATTTGTGGTGTTATCTGCCTTGTGTTGTCAGTATTTTTTATATGCCTTTTTACCTACAAATACCATATTTTTAAAAGAACAAAATATAAATATTGAAAACTTCTTGAAATAAGTGTATCCATTGCCATCTTTACCTACAACTTATTGTATTTGGTTGTTAACGAACGTCGAAATGTTATTTCCTTTACGGGCGCTGGCCGTCAAGGAAACTGGATGCCGGACTCTGACCATTAAAGATTGGCTATTCTTTCCTGTGGTTGCGTTAAGTCGACATTACAGTACAGTATTATAAAAAAATATGTACTTGCGGTCGTTATCACCTACATATGTCGTATGTGTTCAACTTTGCAGGTGCGTGAGGCTCGCACTCATTAGTTCACCAATCCTTTTTCAGCAACAGCTCAAATAACAAATATGTAGTAAAAATATTGTCGTATAAAATATTGTGACAGTAAAATAAGAGGAATTAAACTAAAGAATGGAATTTAGAACAGTGCTTCTTCAGTGTACACGACGTATACATTTTCGTTCTTTGGAAATAAAGTGGCAGTCTAAGCCGCACTTAAGGTTGAAAATAAATATAGAGAGAAGAATTCTCTATTTTAATGCCCTCAGAAACTTTCGCGCAGACTGCTGAACAATAGAGGAGACAGTAATCGTATGACTCAGGAAAGTAGCGAGTGGACTAACAAACTTGAAATAAAGAATATGCCAGAGAAAATAAAGGAATATTTCCGTATGTTCACAACTTGCTCATTCATTTTTCTCTGCAGTAAAGTATGCGAAATCCGGCATACAGGGAGATCTGACGATTTTTCTAGCTCATTTGTTTATCACTCTCGCCCGTAAATAAGTCCTTATTTCTCTAAAGGCACATGACTCCAAAGTACAGTGTAGTTTTAAGTACTGAAAACTACACTGTACTTTGGACACATGTTCTGATATTACAAAATACGAAAAATTCAGGAGATCTCTCTAGATATGTAATTGATTCTAAATCTACAATAGTTAATCTGTTTTATATGAATTGGTATCTGACTACCTGTGTTTAGTGAGGAGTTCTTATTCTGTTAGTATTTCGTCACATGGAGGTCCAGCGATTCTTCAGAGAAATTTCATTCTTTTTTTTTTTTTTTTTTTAACTTTGCTCTCCTTTCGGCGATTCATTTCTCTTTGAACTCATGGTTATACCACCCTTGCTTATTTATTGCAAGATTATTTATTGCTTATTTATTGAAGAAGTGCACAGAGATAAAGAATTTTAAAAAACTGTGAGACTCTACTGAGATAGTCATTAGACAGTTCTGCAGAATAAGTTGATGCCGCAGGGTACCGAAATTGCTCATTTCGTACACAGGCTGTACAATTTTTGGAATAGTTGCGTAACCTCTGGAACATTGAGAAATTTTAAATTACAATTTAAAATGGAATGAAATAAAACTATAATTTTTGTGGCAAACTGAGATTCCTTTTCGTCATTTTTTAATATTTTGAGCCTTGAATGACACAGGTTTTCTCATGAAAAATACTGTTCTATTCGATGTATTTTATTATCTGTTTATCAGAGGTCAGAAAATAAATTACTGGAACAATAAAAATATTTCTAAATTTTCGTCTTCATTTAAAGCTGCTGAAATAAACGAAAATTAGAGAGATGAAAAGGGGAGACTAAATAACGAGATTAAAATATTGTGTTATCAAGCTTCCAGTTGGAGACCGCTAAGCAGCAGCGCTGATGCTACGAAGCTCAGGGATGACCAAATAGATTGCACTCATGATGGTCCTTCTGCACTGAGGAATAAGCAATGATACCGGCAACGTTTTGCTGATGGCGGTGGTGGGTTGTGATGGTAATGGTGGTGGTGGTGATGATGTCAACAAAGGCGGCAGGTGGTGCCACGACGATGATGACCACTAAGTGGATAATGATGACGATGATGGCGAGAAGAACGAGGACCGAGGCAGTAGGTAACCTCGGTTGTGAAATATGTCAAGTGTTCCCCCGTCTTATCCGTCTTTAGAAATGATAACTATAATATGCCTTACCTGGCAAAAAAACTCTGAGTTCTAGATATTCTTGAGTTTTCAGTTCAAAATTAATGTAATACGAATCGTTGCACCTCGTAATAGTATCGGATATGTGATTTGCAGTCTGGTAAGAGAGCTGGTACTTACAAAATTGTTTCACAAGAATATTTCCATAAAATACCCTAGGGCAGTCAGATGATTTGTTATCTTCAAAATAAGCCCAAAGCAATACCTTGTGGGCGGGGCTTGTGAGAAGGATACTTGTAGTGTGAGATGCAGAAACGATGGGTGAGACACACTGAAATTGAATGAAACTCCCTGCACAACGTAAATCCATACTGCATACGTACACTGTCAGAAATGTCATTAAATGTAATGTATTTTAATGAATTGTACATGAAACTTAATGTAACCCTTTGTATTAAAAGGAGCTTAACATATTTGTACATTACATTTAATGCACAAGTTAAAGCCAGTGTAGATTTAATGTAGTGTTTCTCCCGTTTCCCCCACCTCTATCATTCACATCGTATATTCATTGTCACCAGTCCATCAATATCATTTGTTTATTCTAGATATGGCTATAAAGCTTTAACTCTGGCATCCTAATGTACATGCGTACATTAAATTTAATGTGCCTTCATGATAATTACTTTAATGTACTTTACATTGAAGAAATGCGTAAATTTCTGACAATGTATATTCCTACTAAATATGGGTATGTTGGTACCATCCAGAACAACTTTTAAAATCTGATGTGGAGAAGAAATCCAGTTAGTATAAAATCATAAGATTTCTCAAGGTTGTACGAACAGGAAACATTCCGTCCTCTGAAACTTACGATGTACGCGAAGAGAGTTGACGGAGCGGAGGCCGAGAGGTCTCGTAAACGAAAATTCATCATCCACTCTCCCTCTGAAACGCCTGTATCAACACATCTCCTGCGGGCACGGCAAAACACACATCCAGCATAAAAATGTTAAACAAATGAAATAATAATTTTAAAATGATAAAATACGTGTTAGTTAAAACAGAGGAAAGTTACAAGTTTAAAGAAAACTTGAAATATCTATAGATTGGACAAAATTGGGCAAGGGCCGGGCTGGATAGCCGAGGTCGCTAAGGCTGAAGGGCCGAAGCTGTCTCAGCTCGAAGGGTCGCGGTTTCGTATCCCGCCTCCGGCATGGGTGTTTCTGTTTGTGTTCGTGTTTTTTTTTCATGTTCTTCCTACAGTTCCCCTACCATAAAAACAATGACAATGGTCGCTATATGACCGAGTTATTAAAAGAGTCCTAAAAATAATTTTAAAAAGCTAAAGGGCAGAGGGGCTAAGCAGCAGTTTTTTGTAGATGGATAGGAATTTGTTGCATGGGTGATAGAAGATTGACACATAATGTCAAAGATAGACTTTCTTGCCTCTAGTAAAAATGAACGAGTTTTGCAAAGGTAAAAGAAAAACAGCTGGTAATATCTATTTCAAGGCAATTAGCATGTAGTAGAAAAGTTGTAGCCCCGACCATACATTCAAGGCTGCTAGGCTGAATATTATTAGCGTGTTTAGAGAAATCATTCTTTGATTTTTAACATTGCTCTTCGGTTTTTTGAGAGAAAATATAAGAAAAATATTGATTCAATTGATCTTTAAATTCATTCTAAATGACTAAAATAAATTCGCGCAAATTCCAGTAGTTCAACTGCAAATTATTTCCATATATGATTTACAGTTTCCCAATTATAATAATGTCAGGGAAACCACTACACTAAACCATTAGAATGAATATTGTATTACAAATCAGATGGTAAGTATTACTTGTTTACGACCTGAAAAATACGCCGAGGAGAAGAAAATGATAATAACAGCTAACAGTAATAAGAGACTTGCTCCTCCCTGGAAGGCATTCATGCACGTGAGCGGCCTCCCCTTTCCCCGGCGGCGGGAATTCGAGCGGAGCCCTGTGCGGGAGGGCGCCGTAATGCCCGGGCAACCAACTCTTCTTCCCGACCTGCGCGCGCTATTATCAGTGATGGAATGATTGATGAAGGCGGACTTTCTCCCGGCCGGGCGGAGCGGATCCCACCGCATCGGAGGCCACCGGCGGCCACACAAGGCCCGGCGCTCGGTGGGGGCGGGGGGGGTGGAGGCGGCGGTGGCGGCGGCGGTGGCGGCGGCGGTGGAGGCGGCGGTGGAGGCGGCGGTGGAGGCGGCGGTGGTGGGGGCGGTGGTGGTGAAGGCGGTGATGATGGAGGGGGCGGTGATGGAGGCTGCGGTGGTGAAGGCGGCGGTGGTGGTGAAGGCGGCGGTGGTGGTGAAGGCGGCGGTGGTGGAGAGGGCGGTGGTGAAAGGCGGCGGTGATGGGGGGCGTCGGTGGTGGAGACTGCGGTGCTGAAGGCGGCGGTGAAGGCGGCGATGGTGAAGACGGCGAGGGTAGAGGCGGTGGTGGTTGTGGAGGTGATGGTGAAGGCGGCGGCGGTGGAGGCGGCAGTGATGGTTGTGGAGGTGATGGTGAAGGCGGCGGCGGCGGTGGAGGCGGCGGCGGGAACGGCAGTGATGGCAATGGTGATTGTGGTGGCGTTGAGAAGGCGGCGGTGGAGGTGGTGGTGCAGGCGGCGGCGACGGCAAAGACGGCAGTGGCGATACTGACGGTGGCGGCGGTGGTGGTGGTGGGAAGGGATCTGAAATACGCTGCATAGGATATTATCGGAAAAGGTACAGCGACTTGTATCTCTAAGGCAATATCGAAAATACTGCCTGCCTGCGGAAGGCTGCCCCCAACGTACAATGCGACCGCCTAATACTCCGCTAGGGCGCGGAGCCCACTGCGGTGGAAGGAAGGCCGCGCCGGGGAACTTCAATAAGCAAACCGGACGCCTCAGGTTATCTTAGAGAATGATAGGAAAGTTTTCAAAGGAAGGTTTTCATAGGAAGGTTTTCAAAATTTCTTTCTCGTATGGTCTCGTTGGAATCCTCAGTTTTGTTTATAAAATCTTCTTATGGAATATCTTCGACTTTGTAAATGATGGTTATACAGGCAATCTTACAAAAAAAACTTATAGTATGAAATAATGTAGAATTGTCTTGCTATTCTCGAATTTACGGTTTGTAATGAGTTTCATGGCCACATATTCATTATATATTTTAGTGATCAACTTCCGACATCAATAATTGCCTACATTTAGGTGATAATGGAGAATTTGTTCATTTACTTTGGTTGTTTACGCACTTTATTATTGTATTGTGAAAAATGTTGAAAAATAAGACGGGCTAAGAAGAATCGCGGCAGTATCTGAATTTTTAAAAAATGTATTCCTGACAAGAGTTTTCGCAGAGAAAGATGGAATCTCTTCATGCTGACTATAAAAAATGAAAGCTTGATGGAGTTATCTTGTGATATAATTATCGAGTTTTGACGCGAATAAAAACAAATTAGAAAGTTGGTATGCTGTCTTCTAAATGTACTAAAACATAAAGTACCTTTCTGCATTTATTTGCGTGTAAGAAATTGCTTATCGTTTGTCAAATAGGTAAATATTTATTAAACATAATGGCACTAACCTTGTATAAATGGTTATGAATGTCAGATGCATTCTTCACTCACATGTACATTTTCTTTCAAGTGGTCTTAAATTCAAACAGTGCTCTTAACTTTCATGCAAAGCGTTGTTTGAGTAAGCAACAGTCCCCTCGCAAAATATGCCTTAATAATCAGACACTGTCGTATATAAAACTCGCCAATTAAGTGTTAATGTGTGTTTGCAATGTGCTTATAGCTGTCCGTTACGGCCTCTCATGTCCGTAAACATGTTTTGAGAGCCTCAAGCGACGCTGGGGAAGTTACAAGCGTTTTATTAAAATGCGAAGCCGCGCCGAAAACAAGAGCAGCAAGGCCGAGTTATTAGACTATGAAGCGTGGGGTCGCATTAAAATATTCCGCGCGTCGCAAACATGTCGCGGAGGTTTCTTTTGGAGACGTTAACGCGCGTCCTTTCGCCCCGCGCGAATATCAAGTTAATTTGCAAGGAGCGCGACACACGCTGTCAGCCACCGGTTCACCCACACCACCGCCGCCCGCGCGCGTCGCTCTCTCCCCTCCCCTTCCTGTCACCACCCTCCTCTCTCTTAACCCTTCTCTTCCCTCCCCCTCCTCTCTCTTCTCCCTCCTCTCTCTCCTCCCCCTCCTCTCTCCTCCCCTTCTCTCCCCTCCCCCTCCTCTCTCCTCTCCCTCCTCTCTCCTCCCCCTCCTCTCTCCTCCCCTCCTCTCTCCTCCCCCTCCTCTCTCCTCCCCCTCCTCTCTCCTCCCTCTCTCCTTTCTCTCCTCTCTCCTCCCTCTCCTCTCTCCTCCCCCTTCTCCCTCCTCTCTCCTCCCCTCCTCTCTCCTCCCCTCCTCTCTCCTCCCCCTCCTCTCTCCTCCCCCTCCTCTCTCCTCCTCCTCCTCTCTCCTCTCCCCTCCTCTCTCCTCCCCCTCCTCTCTCCTCTCCCTCCTCTCTCTCCTCCCCCTCCTCACCCCTTCCCTCCCAATCCTCCTCCTGGCCCCCCTCCCTTCCCACCCAATCCCGCTCCCCTCCCCTCTCCTTCTCTCCACACTCCCTCTTCCGCTCCCCATCTCCCTCCCTCACCCCTTGCCATTGTCCCTCCGCCACCCATTCCCCTCCACCCAGCCCTCCTCCTTCCCCCTTCCACATCACCGGCACGAGACCGCCGTCGGTCGTCGTCGCGGGCCGGCGAGACAACTCGTCATAAGTCACCGGCCGGTTCAAGGCCCAACCTTGGGCTAAGAGACTGTCAGCGCCAGGTGAGCACGAATTGTTTTACGCAATGAAGCAATTACATTGTAGGAGATTGTACTAGTCATCAATGTCATTTTAATTTTTCATGTTAATGTTCCATTAATATATGTACTTCCATTTTCATAGGAATGTTGAATTGATTATTATTATATGGTACAACTTCTAACTAAGAATCTTTCGTTTGGTCTATATTCGTGATACTATTCATATTCGTCGATCTCATCTACCTAAGTAACTTAGTTAAATTCAATTTGATTTCTCTTCTTCTTATTCATTGTGTCATTTCTTTCTATGAATCTTCTCATTGTTCTATTCAAAAAATATAATAAATTGTATAAAACTGTTCGTGCGCTAGCAGCTAATCAAATGAATTCGCATTTCATCAGAATTAAATTTTCAAAAATTCTAACCAAAAATACCCAACTGGAAAGTTACTTGGAAGTTACTAATCCGGAATTTCAAACACATTCAGTATCAAGACTTACTTTCTTACCTGACATATGTTATAACTTCGAAGCCCTGGTCATAATATGTGTCCAAATTCTCTTATAATTAAACATGTCTAATTAGCAATATTTTTATACTGTCCTCTGGATGGAACGCTCTTTCTGTTGAAATACTTCTGCGTTCTTCGCCTTACATTTGAGTCTTACCCTTATTTGCGCACTTTATTTCCCTCAATATACACGTTCATCCCAAATCAAATTCATATTATGCTAGTATTTTGATTACTAATTGACGCTAAAATTATATTAAGACGATACTTTACTTTGGTATTCATAATGTATTGATGTCCATTGAAGATTTGATTCAATTGTTTTAAATGTAATTACAACATCCTTTTTTCATGTCACGGCCGTTTGCCAACTGCAAATATATAGAATACATTTTTTGGTTAATGTCGCTTTTTCCCACCTTCATTTCCTTTGTAGGAATTTTGGGTACACCTTTTATAGCATCAAGAATATCCTTGAGTGAAAAGTTTATTTGCTTTATTATTTTTCCAATTCGTTTTTGTTAGGTCATTTCATGGATTTGGAGGAAGCTTAGCGAAAATATCTTAACATAGATGTTTTCGGATAGGTCCTTAGTTTTTCGTTTTTGTAACCTTTAAATTATTTCCCCATGTTTTTTGTTTTGTTTCGCCCTTGCCAACGGTCTTTACACGAATCTACATTCTCCTCGCGCATTCAGTCTCCTTTCCTGTCCCACTTGCTCTTCTTGGTATGACATCAGTCTTCGCTTCCTTATATGAACAGTGGTCTCGTGGGATTTGGAAGACATCTGTTCTGCTTCTGTGTTGCCGACAAGACATACGAACTCACGTGGTTCAACTGACAAAACGAATCCAAATACCCTCTAGGGGTACATAGCTGTCGCCATAAATTAATTTTTCATTTCAGAGAAATAAAATATTTGACTGTCGAGACCACCAGTTTTGGAATCTCTAATTTATTGGTTCATTTTACATCTGTAATGCAGTTGTAATTACACACAGAGGAGGGATGATTTACTTGAAAACTCTCCGGCTCTTGTTACCGCCTTTAGATACACCCTACTTATATCTGACACAAACGTTACAGAAAAGAATGAAAAATGGACTATGAAGTCCGCCTTTTTCTTGTAACGAGGTTCTGAATTTATAGTATTAACTGCAGGACGATAAAAGTACACAGAAATCACAACTCCTCGGTTACGCGATAAAAAGTAGTAGAGATTTTTGGACATAAGTTAACAATAACGTGACGTACTGAACCGATACGGATCCATTTTTAAGACTGTTCGTTTCTTCTTGGACATATTTTCATTGGAACACAAACTTTTAACCATTATTTCTGGGTGAATTTCTGAAGGATTCTGTTTCGTACATTTGACATGGCAGGCGCCGAATAATGCCGCTGTGAAGTTGCTCAGTAAGCCGAAACCCACAAGTACGTTCGGTATTATATTTTTTTTCTTTTAGTGAGTCAAGTATGGTAATTAATTTCGTGAAAAATGGTTTATTATCACTATATTAAAAGCTCGCTTGCAATTAATATTCCACAACTACCAATCCGAATTCATAATAAGGATCAAAATCGTTTAATTAAGCTAGTATAACACAGACGTGACCAAGATATTTCCAACCGGCCATAAAATACGAACAACTAGTGGTGCTACAGAATGGCACAGACTTTCCCGTATTAGTTTTCTATTTTCTTGGGTCTTCGCTAGCTATTCGGAATTGCCACATACTCTTTCTTGCCAGCTACCATCTATCATCGCCAAAAGTAAATTTTTTTGTCATTTTCTAAATTTTTCGGTTTCCTATTGGTAGAACAGAAACATTAATTTTAGAATATTAAAGAACACAAAAACCTAGCCGTAAATGGCAATTTTCTTTTAAAAATTATGTGCCGTTTAAGAGAAAATGGCGTTTTAGCACTACTAAAAATGCGACATTTGAAGCTCATTTTCACAGAAAATGATTGAGTTTTCAGAATACTTAATTTGAAGTTATTTGAAGCACTTACACTCACAAATATAATCATCTTTACAAATTGCGGATAATGTGCATATTAAAGATGTCGGAGATCTTTCAAAAAATTTACATTCATATAATTTTTGAAAAAACAAAAAAATAACTCAAAATAAACTTTACACTATAATAAAGAGTGTAATTAGCACTATCCGTTACAAAAGTTTCAAGAAAAAAATTGCAGCCATATACGTGAAAATGGCGTTTGAGCATTTCTGAAAATACCGAAATTTGAGCTACTTTTCACAGAAAACGGTTGTGTTTTCGAGAAACTTCACTAGACATTATTTAAAGCATATATACTCGTAAATATAATAATGTGAAAAAGTCGCCGATAATGCAAATATTAACGACGTGAAAGACAAGTAAAAAATTTACATTTTTGTAATTTTTGAAAAAAACCAACCGATAGAAAAATATGGCTTTTATGTCATTGATAGAGCACATTTACCACTATCCCTACCAAAAGTTTAAAGAAAAAAATTGGAGCCATTTTTGAGAAAATCTTGTTTTTGTAATTTTTAAAATTGCACATATTGCACGCAATATTGCACGAAAACTACCAAAATTTTTAGAAACATTTACATGACCTTTATGAAAGAACTCAATATGCAGAACAAATTTTATTTGAAGAAAAAATCTCTATCTTCAATTTTGTAGTTGGAGAAAGACGCCGAAAAAAATTCAAACTTTCACAATTTTCGAAAATTCAGAGCTGTACGTGAAAATCGGACCTATGCCATATTAAAAAGTGTATTTTACTCTATTCATACAAGAAATTTAAAGAAAAAATTTGGAGCCGTTTTTGAAGAAAATTTTGAAAATCCCCGGGGGGCTTCATATAAAGTACCCCCAAATTTTAAAGAATCTTTTTCAAAATCTCAAAGCTTGGACTAGAATCAGATCGACCGAGGAATATTCATTTTGGAAGAAATCGTATGTATGGTTTAGGCGCTAGCAGTGTTCACAGACGGACAGACGGACAGACGGACGTTTTCCTTTCAATTGGGTTTTCAGTATCAAGGACGTAGAAAACAGGGTTTCTGGCTACACCACGTGTTAGGGGATTTTTTTTCTTAATTTAGCAACTGGTTTTATCCACTTTTTCCTTTTCACGGCCAGGCAATTATTTTTTTCCGCCGAAAATTGGCCATTTTTTCGCGCAGCATTACATAACTTTCCCTATACTACGTATATCACTCCGTGTATACGTACGTATACGGGAAAGTAAAAATATATATCAAAGATTACGTTACTACAACAACTACGTACAAACAATGAATGAAGAAAACATTGGTGAAGGGAACATTCTTCCACTAGCTGACTAATGCAAAACAAAAAATATTTAACATGAATAAATTAAATGTTTTGCGCGTTAAACACTTGGTCTTCGCATGTTTCAAATGTAAAAAATATAAACTTCAGTTGTATTTAGCCGTTCTAAAAGGTACGCCGGCAAAACGTCTGAATCAGAAGTGATTCATTTTTTGTTTCTTTTTTACTTTCCAACAATTATTAAAGTATTCTCTCTCATACCTGTCTTTTCGTGGGAAGAAATGTTTTCGTGACTTCGCCTGCTTCTTCTAACATTTAGTCCGGAATGTGTTCAGTATCTTCCATTGCAATCAATTTTTTATCCTTTAAATCGCTATGGTGATCATAAGTACACAATGCAAGGCCCACTAATATAGGTATTTTTCAGAAGCAATACAAAATCGTCAAATGTAGGCCTCGAATGGTGAAGATATGTTTGAATTTTTCAAAATTTAAATTATTCTTAAATGAAAACAAAAAATATTGAACGTAACACGTGCATAGAGCGGTATAATTGCACTCGTGGTAAATAAGAACTCGTTGTCTTTCGTTTTCTTGAACATACAACTCGTGCAATTATACATTTTGTATCCACTCGTGTCATTAATTACTACAAAATGAAGAACACATGAAATATTGCCTTCATTAGTGAAATGAAATGAATTATTTACAATTTAAAGAACTTTCAATTAATCCTATTAGATGAAATAAGACATTTTGAGAAAATTCACCATCGGTACACACGTTTCCAACACCATAAACGCGATACTTATTGAAAACGCGATGAATTCTCCCAAACATACATGGTTAATTACTCTTATCATTAATAAAGAGTAAAACAGTTCTGATGTGGAAAGAAATTCCCAATGCTACCCACTGAATATAGTTACGAGTGTATACAATCAGTAGATTCAACTCGGGTAAAATTATTTTCGACTTTGTCTTTAATTAAACAGAACAGCGAAATGAAAAAGTATAGTCCCAAACTGTTATTGTTTGTTCAATATCTAGCCTATTATTTAGAATTATGTGTGTTACTAAAATGTTTTTAAACAAAGAAGCTATTACATAATTATGAAATTTATACAAATTCTTTCTCAAGGCCGACAGTCGCCGTCAGTAAGTGGCCGTATAAGAATTCAAAGGTGAACTAGTGGTGCTACAGAATGCCAGAGAATTTCTCTTACTATTTACTTTCCTTTCCTCTTCAGTGTGTGCTCTCTTTTCGTCTGTGTCACACCCTCTTCTCAGTTGCCACCTCGTGGCATTTTTCACGTTTTCTTTCGGATCTCTAATATTACAATTTAAATATTATTTTAAGGGTATTATAGAAAAGTAAAATCTCGTCAAATGGGCACATTTTCATCGAAAAATTTTGAGATACTTTTAAGAACATATTGTTTGAGCATTTCTGAAAAGGCGCATATTGAAGATCATTTTCATACAAAACTTTCGATTTTTCGAGAAACTTCATAAGTTATTATCTGAAGCACTTAAACTCAAAAATGGAACAACGAATATAAATAGCTGGTAATGTAAATTTTAAAAGAGGGATATAAAAAATATATTTGCGTAATTTTCGAAAAAAATACAGCAAAAAGGCTTTTACATCTTATGAAGTGAAAATGGTACTATGCTTACAAAAAGTTTAAAGAAAAAATTGAAGCCATTTTTGAGAAAATCTTGTTTTTATTATTTTTAATATAGTCTATATATTATTCAAAATTACGCGATAATTTCTAATACTTTAAAAACAATGAACATGACATCAATCGTTCACTCTGGTTAAAAAATTCATTTAAAAAAACTGCCAGCGTTAATAGTTGTAGAAAGAGGCCGAAAAATTCAAACTCGCAGAGCTTTAAGTCAGAGCAGAGGGGAAAAATTCTACAAATAGTTTTGGCGGTAATGTTGTTGACAGACGGACAAACGTTTTGAAAAGTAAACAACATTTTGGGATACCGAAAAGGTGTTATTTCCGTTGAAATCTCGAAATAGATTTTCCGTAGCATTACAGAGCTTTCTCTTTATTGCGTGTACTACTCCGCATATACGTATTTGTTATAACTTGATTTAGTTATTAAAGAGAATTATGAGGATTGAATGATGAGTCATTGTGTTTAACTCAATACATAACGAATTCTGTATTGCTGCTTACACATTGCATAACGTGAACTAAACACGTGAAAATATAGATAATTTACATAATCGCTCGTCACTATGGTTGAGCGATCCAGTTGGCGCTCAATGATATAATGTAAGTATACATCTACAATAATTCTCCCACTCTTGAATTCAAATTAGCAGTATACATTCATAATAGTATGTATACCAGAAAGTAAAAATTCTCTTGTTATACATTACCTAATTCGAAAGTCATACTTGATTACAAGCACTCCTTTCAATAGAAATCAAAGTATAATAAATATTACAATATAGTCAACATCATGAAACTGCGTTGTTAGATTGAACTTAACTAGCAGCAAGAAGAACAGATGTGCAAGAACACTGATAAACTTGTTTGAAGTCCTTCAGGGAAAGTAAACTTAAGTTTACGGATTCGTGGACATTAAGGTTCTCAGAAATTTGTTGACAGTCGTGCGAACTAACGACAAAGATGAAAGTACGACTGTCGTACGTTTAATTTACTTCAATTAAACGAGAAGGAAGCACGAACGTTGCGCTGAAAAGTTTGGAATTTATTGCAGCACAAAAGCGCGAGAAGGGCTCAAAGGCGCGGGCAGGAGGCTGGCGTTATATATTGCTTATTTAGAACCTTTATTGCCGGCGCTGCACCACCTCCTGTAGTTTCGCCAACTCCTGGGAAATACCGCATCCGGAAGCGCGGAGGGTTCACAGCCGCAGTCGAAGTTGGTTCTTGACCTCAAGAGGGCTCGTCTGCTAAAGCAGATACCCGCAAGCGGTTGCAAGACCTTTCTTCATCTCTTACTTTTGCTTTCTTTTCTTTCAGTTTTTAGTCGTAGTCTTCTTTGTTTTCTTATCCTTCTTCGTTTTCTCAACCTTTTTTGTTTTCCCATCCTTCTTTGTTTTCTCATCCTTCTTTGTTTTCTCTTCCTTCTTTGTTTTCTCATCCTTTTTTGTTTTCTCATCCTTTTTTGTTTTCTCATCCTTTTTTGTTTTCTCATCCTTCTTTGTTTTCTCATCCTTCTTTGTTTCTCAACCTTCTCCGTTTTCTCATCCTTCTCCGTTTTCTCATTCTTCTCCGTTTTCTCATCGCTCTTCGTTTTCTTATCCTTCGTTTTCTTTTTGTGATGGTATTCGAGATTATTATTGAACATAAGTCCCGCCACAGAGTAAAGATGTATAGTTAGTCATCCTTAGTCAATGGTCCCGCACAGCATAAACAGATGAGGAAAAACAGTCTCTGAAAACAAGTACGAATACATTCAAAATATTGACAAGGTGTTTGTGTGTGTGTGTGTGTAGTTACGTAACATTCATTACAATGCAGGAAACGTAAAAATAGTTGTAAAAGTTATTTATTCTCTCCACCAACCATATCATATCGACGGAATATAAACTGTTCTTATTACGTTTGTGGGCATTGATGGCACATCCAATGAGCACACTGCACTATTATCTTAAGATTAGTTCGCATTTGGCTTTTTCCTTGTACACATGTCCCTTGAAGATTTTGTAGATACGAAGGTACCGCTGAATTTACGTGGCAAGATAATTCTGGTCTGGAATCTTGCGGTTGTACGTTCTGCGCTTTATCACGTCAGGTGGCACAACGGTAGGCCGGGGCAGATTAAAATCTGCCACATCTCTCCTAGAAAATTCATGAATTCCACGGAAGCTTGCTTAAATTTAAAAAGCGTATTACGACAAAAACTTAAAGGTAGGTAAAGTAAAGGGATTTTTGTGCATATTGTATGCATTCATTTATAGGGGGGAGTAGGTACTAGTTAAAATTACCGCGAACGCGTTAAAATTACAGCGTCGCGACGCTGTAATTCGGCTTATTCCTCACGGGATGGTTGTAGCTCGGTGGTTGAGGTATAGATGCGAAGGCTTAGTGTCCCTAGATACACAGAGTATATCCAGTTGTCAGGAGAATTGGAACTGTGTGATATTTTGTGTGCAGAGAACCATGAATCTATCCCAAACCAATATTAATATTCTTGAAAATCTTCACAATGTCACCAATTGTTATCATTTCTGTTCAACGTCTGAATTCTGCTTGATGGGGCTATAGGGTGAGAGGATATTAAATGGCGGTGGTTGCGATACTCTCTGTATCTAGGGACTCTAGAGAGGCTGTGGAGCCAGCGACAGGGGCGGCGAGTGTGGAAGCGTACTACAGAGGTGGAAGTACTCGCAGTTGCGATGTGGAACAACACTGAGGGCGAAGGTCTGCTTGTTTCCCACTCGGTCGTTGCGGCCTCGCTGCGTCATATTTCTGCGGCTTCTACCACGCGGTCTCGACCAACCCTTTTTGGAATGTATCACTCGACCTTTCAGTGAGTATCCGCCACTCTCTGTTTTAAAATCCTAGCTCCCGCACGACTTTCCGCTCCCCCACAGGACCACCCTCTCCCGACTCCTGCCCTCGCCTCGACCCACCCGCTCCCACCCGCCACCGCCGACCAAAGTTTCTGTAATATAAATGGTAATGGCGTGGTTGGCCGTATGGCCTCCGCGTTTCCAGCGACCTCTCGTCGACGATTTGGAGACTTCGCGGACCGAGTGGGCGAACGACAAGCGACGCCTCCCGGTTCCGGCCGTACCTGGCACAATGCAGCTAGCGGGCAATGAGTTTCCTTGTTTCGTTTCAGAGAAGTGAAGTACATTCGTGTTCGCAACAAATATGTAGAATTAATTTTGAAGTAATAATAAGAAAAAAAGTATGCCTCTTGACAGTTTGTTCATGTCACAGCGATATAATAATAAACTTATTTTATTCGTTTCGCGTCATAAGTGGTTTCACAGTGCTAACAATTCACAAAGATTGTCAAGTCACTTTGGAACGGAAGCGATATATCTAACCTAATACATTTTTGGGAATGAAAGGGTGACCATGACACACACTCCGTACGCATGAATAGAAGTACACAGTTTTTTGCGAAGTGTGAGTGCTATTGTCTCACTCTTCATTTTTGTTATGCAAACGAGTCTCGCAGAAAATTCCTTTGATTATGTCATTTCTCCGCAATTCAGGAGTTAGGGGCGTGGCGTATAGCGTTTGTTTACAGTGTCTTCTCGTTTGCTTAATTCACAGAGCTGCCTACGGGACGTCCGTCTAGTCGCCGAGATGTTGGTATACAACGTATGTTTATCTTCTTGGCAGCTGCTGCTTGGGGTTGCGGTTTTCGTTTCAGCTGTCACTTTTTAGCTGTATTAGAAGGAGCATGTGCATTCCTGCTTTTGTAACTGAAGTGTAGAAACGGGATACGTGACAGGATTGCATAAAGACGACTGGAGGATTCTGTAGGATTTTAAAACGCCCGACGTTAAATAAAATAAGCGACCTATTCGATGTGGAAGTTTTCGAAGGGTTATTTCGTAGTGTGAAAAGAACGACGATTGCTCAATATATGTACTTGCTTAATACAGAATGTTCTTTGCTCAATACATTCGTATTTAAGAAGTATTAATTTCTCGAAATTGTCTTGGCCAATGGAATCTACACATCCCATCAAATAAATGAGATATTTATATGCGAGCTATTACATTTCGTAATGTATTTTGTCCAGTTTCACAAACTAATGCGATTTCATGGTACATTAACGTTTACAGATATAAGGTTAAAAGCCCAAATATCGCCAATGTTCCTGATTTCACCTACTGCAGCTTAGCTTTGGTTCAGAAGATGAATGTCTTCAGGAGATGCAATGTGCCCATATTTACATCGTCTTTTACAGTAAATTTGTATGAGGTTAACATCGTTTCGTTACTTGATGCATTTTCTAAATTTCTCCACCCGGATGAGAGTTATCGTACAATTGTACAACTCTCTTACTTTCGTGGATATAATCCTCGCATTGGCTACAGCCCTACACTACCAGGAGGATTACTCCCCTGGGAGGTCACCTCTTTATTTGCACTTCCGTCCGGTGACTAGAACACCATTAGGCTGGTATCCGGATCTCGCCGGAACGCAGTTATCCTTCAAGGAAACCTCCCCAATTCAGCTTGGATCGGTCCACTCTGCCAGCTCACAGCTACCAGCTTGCCAGGCTAGCACCGGGATCAAATTAAGCACTACTCACAATGCGCCGGGAAAAGTCCCTCCTCAATTACCACTGAGTATCGGGCAGTGCCACGACGAAACCAAGAGCCTATCAGAAGGTCGCCCGGACCGAGGCCGTCTCCTCACTGCCTCCACCTTGAAGTTGTCGAACGTCGGAATGTAGGTAACCTGACAGAGGGTTCTTGCTCCCTGTCGGACTTTTATGAGTGAGATTGGGACAAGTTCTGCACCCAATCCTGCCGAAAGGTCAGGATGGGGACTCAACTGCTGGGTCACCGAGCGAGCCAGGTAACTTGGAGCTTAGCACCGCCTCTAATTCTCCCACCTTGCCACTAACAACGTGAGTGCCGCCGACTAACTCGGGAACGATTGGACGTTACCTATTCCACTAACAGCCACATACCTTGCGGACCATTTGTCCCCCCCCCCTGCGGGGACTTTTGAGAATAGTAAGATGAATGATAATCGCGATCTTGATGTTATCGATACTTCTTTCATATCCAAAGATTATTTACTGATTATGTTTTCAAGTTTGCCTTGTAGGTTCCTTTGTACCTTTCGTGCATTGTACTTTGTAACTGGCATAAATACCATACCGTTCGCCGTAAAGCTAGGTGATTTTGAATATCGCCTAAAATGAGATATTTGGAACATTGTTTTGACATGGTTATTTCCATTGTTGAAGATTTTACAGCAAGAAAAAGAACTAGAAAGACTCACCGGTAGCTGTAATAGACAAATCCCCAGTTGCAGTCGGTTGTTCTGGCAGTCAAAATCTTAGTGCAAGAGTCGTGGGGCGTTTTTACGCAGTTCAACTGTTGCTCGGTAGATCTTGTATTACGTCTTTCCAGCCCCAATATTTCCCCCTAAACCACCAAGATGAAGGTATGAAACAGTCACATTAGTTGATTTTTCTTCAAAAAAAATGCTTTGACAATGTCAATACACTTAAGACTTTAGTCCGCGAACATAAAGATATGAAAAGCAAATAAAAATAAGATCGCATTCAAAAGGAAATAAAAGAAGGAAGACTAAATAAGAGATAAATATTTCTTCAGGGACTACACAGAGTTTGAGAATTTAAAACATTTTGTGATATTTTCCCTTTTTTAGTGGCTGTAAAACAAAATTCGTAGCCACTTTTTAGAAAGTATTTGACATTTCTGTGGCTATAACAAAATAAGTTAAATTTGTAATAAACATGAAGTAGAAGACGATATTGTGATCGATGTTCGAACTCTGAAATTTCAGAAGTTGCAAGAGTTCGATTTTTTTCGGTGTCTTTTTACTACTACAATATTGAAATTATTTTCTTCAAATGAAATTTGTTCATTACAATCAGTCCTTTATTGAATGTTTGTAATTTTTTAAAACAATAGTAATAGTTCTCAGCAAACTTCAGTTACTATTAAAAATAATAAAAACAAGTCTTTCTCAAAACGCCTCCATTTTTATACGGTATCTTCTGTATCGATAGTGCTGAATTCACCGAATAACATGAAATAAATGCTATTTTAATGTGTTTTTTTCAATTACACCAATGTAATTTTTATACATCTCCTCACGTTGTTAAATTTATTACCGGTGTTTTTGTACATTATTGCTATGCTCACACGTAATTAAACGATTTCTGATTATATTTCTAGAAAACTCAACCTTTTTGTGAAAATGACTTCAATACTTCCCATTTTCAGAAATGCTCAAACGACCTTTTTTCAAGATCGGCTCAAAATTTTTCAATGAAAATTTGTGTACATTTCACTCTTTTATCATATTCTTAGAATTGTATTTTAATTCAACTATTACGGCAATGGAAAAGTCGAGAAAATGAAAAAAAAGTAATTTTAGCTGCCAATAGGTAGCAGTTGGACAGAGCGCTGGGTAACCGAAAAGCTAACACAGACTAAACAAATTAGGAAACTAACTAGTACGAGGAAGTCTGTGCGATTCTGTAACATGCTATTACATAATTTAGTTCCATCATACTAATCAAAACATATTGATTTTTCTTAAGACTTGTCTTAATATTGTCATAATGTCTTTCTAAAACTTGCCTTGTATAATCGTAAGATATCTTCAGAGTTTAGAGTGAAGGACGTTTTCCTTCGTATGTCCTTTTCGCGAGTGCCACTTTGTGGTGAAACAGGGGCAACCGAAGTGTCGGACGTCGTTCCGATGCCTTTCGCGAGAAAAGGCCGCAATTCCTGTGTTGACAGACCAAACATTTTTCGCATTCCCCCTCTGCAGGGCTCTCAAGCCAGGCAGGCGCTTCTGCTTCACGGTCACCCTGACCTATCTTTTCTTTCTACATTTTCTCTTTGATCTCTCTCTTCTTTCATGTCCCTGATCTATCCATTATATTTTCTCTCTGTCCTCTATCACCCTGACCTATCTTTTCTTTCTACATCTCTCTCTCATCTGCCGTTCTTTCTACATTGTTTCTCTGTCCTGCTCCTCTACACCGCTCTCGTTGAAGGCGCAGACAAGCCTGATGGTCACCCTGACCTACCTCTTCTTTCTTAATTTTCTCTCTGTCCTACGTTCAACCTTCAACGTTACACCGCCTTTTCTCAAAAGGGATTTTTACCCGCATTCTATTTATTTCCCTTCATTCTCAGATTTTAACCTACATTTTAGATTTCTCATTCAGGAGAGAGAGACAAGAACGATGGAAAGAGACGAAGGAAAAAAAAGAAATAGAACGCAGATGTAAGCCAATGTAATCTAAAAACAATCGTCAAAATACAGCTCTATTATCTAAGATTGCAAAACTACACATTTAATTTTTCCTTTCAAATATATTTTTTATTTTTTAATATTAGAAATTCCCTCTTTGAGTTGCGCCTATTTATTACCACTCAGTAATTTATCGTTTGTACCGTTCACATTGCACTTCCCATCAACATCCATCTATTCTTGACAGGTTTCATCTTTTCTTTATTTCTGACTCTTTTGTGAAATTTTCATATCTCCCTTCATTTTTATTCATCTGTATTTTCCTCTTATACCATAAAAACGCCGTTTTTTCAGGTTACTGTCTGCCAATAATATTCATTAAATATTTTACGGTTTTATTTCTATCCATCTTACCACAGAAATTTCTTGATTTCTTTTGTGTTTCACTCACATACGTTAATTTAGGCTATATCTAATGAGTTGTATCTATTGGCCTGTTGCAGTAAAAATGCCACTGAACAAAACCACACAAAATAGTTTTCTAGAAATAACACACTGCTCAAGTGCAAGAAATAAAAATACTCTTCAATAACATAGAAATAAATATCGTAGCAAAAACAGTCTCCACAAATACTGCAATAAACACTGAATAGAGTAGAACATTTCTTTTCAAAGCAAATTTCAAAAAAGGTGTTGTTCCATAAGCAGCACGTAAATAGAAAATATTTAATGGCGGTCGGCCTCTTCGTGGGAGCGTTATTTTCTTGACGTCATCTCGATGGCTGAGAACCAAACTAATTTACGAGTGTCTGATTCTCAGCCATTTTACTTTTTCAGGAGAGACTAAGTTTTTGTATGAAATTAGTAAGTATGGAATTAGTTTGTATATATGAGATTGTTGCACTCTAGGGGAGTGAAATATTAACAATTTTGTTTGAAGGGTACATAAAACCAAGAAGATGCAACACAATGAAATAGAAATCTCATTTTGTTACAAAATGCACTGAATGTAACAATTGAGTCGGTACACGCATGATTAAAATAGACAGGATAACAATAAAATAATAACATTCTTCAGTCAAAGTCTGAACTACTTTGTTGTTTTTAGATTTTCCAGAGTTCTTGAATATCTAATGAACTCATAGACATCTTTCACATGGGCTGGAGGCTACAAATTTTTCTTTCAATTTCACACGCGCATTGGAAATTTGTGACAAGAGAGGATTCGTCCAGAATTTACGACTTAACAACTTAATTTTTATATTGTAACTTTTTCATGCTCCATGTAGCAGGAAAGAAAATAATGTTAAAAATCGAAGGATTTGAATGATTTTACGCATATGTTATTTTCAATATTCTTGGTTCTAGGGGAGAAATACACCTGATAATGTCTAATTCAGGTTGTCGGATAACAATATACAAAACAACGCAGATTTAGAGGTGACATTTGAATGATTTCAGTAGTGTCAAATTTTTGCCTTGTAATTTACTGAGAGAACTAGGGAGTATCGTGCTTACCATGCGCTTCCTACCTGCAGATTAAGTGTTACCTTTATAGAATAGTGAGATGTGCTATGGTGATGATTTATATCGCTGAAAAATAAATGTGACATATCTCAAAAATTGGCTTTTACAGCTACGTCAATAAATGAAGAATAGAGTAAATTTTCACCAGTATAAATTTTCTAAGGATGATTAACAGAAAACAATATCTGAAGGAAAATCCTTCGCTCTGCACCACTAAATAAACGGCTTCACTAAGGATAAAACCAAAATGGAAAATGCCCTTTCTTCACCTGCATAATGTTTCTCCGATTTTTGAGATGTCACTCTTTCAGCATTGATGATACGCAATTTGTTCTCATAGCTGGATTTCAGTATTGAACATCCAATTATCATCCTTTTTAATCAGAACCTTTTTGGGGTGATATTAATCGCTTTACAGAGGTTCTACTCTATATCCTGTTTTCTTAGAATTTTGATACACAAAACGCACGTGAAACAATTCGATTTCCAGATTTCACTTAATACATTGAATGACCCACGTAATAACGGATGTTCAACTCAATTTTAGCTTCACCTTTTCGTCCACACTAAAACTCCGCTCTCCACCCAGGTCCACGGCCACAGCCGGTCGTCACCAGCGCCCCGCCCCCCCCCCCTAGCGAGGCGCCGCGGCCGGCTGCATCTCGGCGCTTAATTAAAAGCAGCGGCCGCGCGCACGAAGGAGTGGAGGGGGTCTCGTCGTACGGGGGAGGGGCGAGGAGGGGAAGGGGAGGGGCGCTTTGCGGAGCCAGTGCGGCGGGTGGCGGTGACGGGCACTTGCCGCACGGCCCTGGCGACCGCCGGCGCGCCGCTCTGTTGGAGCTGGGAACGAGCCGCAAAGTGTCCGCCAGACACGAAAGAAATTACGCTGCACTGATATCTTTTTTTGTTCACTGCGTCCGGCTTAGGTGGCTCAGAGAAACAGTGGTGTCTCTGAAATACCCACTGGAGAGATGGCTCAGTGCTTCAACTCGTGTAACTGCAGTTCCTCTGACGGGGAGGCCCTAGCTTTCACTCCCCACGATGGCATGATTTTCAACACTAGCTTGTCAGCTAGGTCGACTTCAGTCGCTGTCTGGAGGAGAATTCTAGCGGCCGGCTGCTCTGATCGGTAGTTTTCCATGGTTTATCCGATCAAGACCAGCGGATGCCGGAGTAGTACTCTAACAAACGGGCCACGGACAGCGCGCGATCTTTCCTTCCTCTTCCTTGTCCTATCCTCACCCCTTACACGCACACTTACATTAACATGCACTACACTGCCACAAATGCCGGCAGACCAGTCGAGAGCTTAGAGTTTCTCCCGGCTGCGGGGTGCCCCACTGGTGGGAGATACCTGGTTAGGGGAAACCCCGCTAGTCGACGGTAGGTCGGCACCAGATCTCGCCATCCAGCGAGGAAATATAACTACCATCTCCCGAGGAAAACACGCCCTACACTCACGGGACTAATGACCTAAGTAGTTGACGCGCCGGAATCTGAATCTGAAGTATCACGGTATCAATCAGTCTGAAGTACCCCTGTCTGGGAGATCCTAGGGTTCGAGTCCGACGGTGGGAATATTTTCGGCACTAGCTGTTTAGCTAGGTCGAATTCTAGCGGCCTGTTGCTCTGATCGGTAGTTTTCCGTGGTTTCTCCGATCAACATCAGACGAATGCCGGAGTAGTACCCTAACAAATGGGCTATGGGCCGCGTGCATTCTTTCCTTTCTCTTACGTGTCCTATCCTCATCCTTAGGTACACACACGTAAACTAAGAACATGCTTTACTCTGCCACACGTGCCGGGAGACCAGTCGGGAGCTTGAAGCTGATCCGGCTGAGGCGGTGTCTCGGTGGTGGGAGATACTAGGTTGGGAAAACACCGCAAGCCGACGGGTAGGTAGGTACCGGATCTCGCCTCTACCGGGGGTAGATAATCGGCACATCCCGCGATAAAACAAGTACTACACTTACGGGAAGAGTGACGTTAGTACTTCACGCGCCCAGGATCACCAATCAATCAATCAATCAATCAATTGTTCAGTAGGTACGTAATGTGAGGCGGTTAGAACGAAAGTGATCATTCCCACCATAAACGTATCCTGAGATAATATGCCGTAACACGCTGCCACCTACTGATATAATTAGATAGATAGATAGATTTATTTAAACTGCAATTGGGCATAACCCGGTGGCAGCTATTACAAAAAAAAATAAATATACACAGTCTCTCAGTAACATAGAACTAATACAATAATAATAATCATAAAAATATAATAACAACAACAATAAGAATAAGGTAATATAACTAGCAAATTGTATACTAATTGTAGTAATAATAATTGGCCTTTCCATGGCCCGGACCTATTTGATTCTTTCTTGCGATTGATACTGTTAGAACTACATTAGTGCAATTCTGTTTTCGGGAGCAGGGCTTGATATATTGTGAAATGAATTTAAGGTTTGGCCCACTTTGGTGTTAATCCTGACATATGTTTGTATTCGCGAATTAGGGTCCATGATCGTCGCTGAATGCGATTTACTGAGAGAACAGGATATTTAATGTGTCATTTATTCAAGAAAGTCATTTTGGTTACATTGTTGACTTTAGTATTAGTACAAAAAATAAGATTACGAAGTGCATGTTTCTAATAGAGCTCAGAAAAATTTTCGGAAAAACACAATAGTATTTGTCTATGATTCATTTTAGAATTCACGCTTCACAATTCTCTCAAATTTTGAAAATTTGAAAACAAGTCTTGCCCAATTCTGAATAATTTGTTGCTTTATGATTACCCAAAATGTCATAGACAACAATAACAAAGCTGTGCCAGGTAGAAGATTTAGTATAAGTCATGGAACGTGCAAAATTTGGATCATTTTATCAATTTCCAAGTTTGGGGTCCATCAAATATGCCAGCATTTCAGTTTCCCATACTTTGCCCAGGGAAAAATTTGCTAATGGCTATGAAGCAATCTCCATCCTTGTTTAGCGCTCTCACAAATCGCTTCCTTAATCCCAACATTATGTGCTGGGGAGGGAGAACGATCGTTTCTTTGGCAACCAATGGATTGTTCACGATATTTGCTGCACCTTTTGTGATATTTTCCCTGGGATCCCCTTACACTTTTCCAGTGCTGCTCCTTTGTTCGACTATCCCACAAGCTGAGAAAACATGAGTACTTTTTGAGCCCACTCAACTGTCCAAGTAAAGAAGTTGACCATTTTGAAATTACGTATATAGGCCATTGGTGGCCATGATAGCAAAGGTTTCGTAACACCACTTTGACATTATCATATTCTTCTTTAATTTTTTCTGAATGACCAATTGAGATTGATGTATAGCAGTTGTCATTTTACAGTAAAACACACTTTAATCTTCGTGTGCAACTGTCTCTGAAAAATCGCCAGTCTTAGGGTTGATATTCTGAAACACCCACATTAACAAGTAGTCCAGGAATGTTAGAACAGAACACGAAGTCTACATTTTCACAGAAAAATAGTCGTAAGTATATTTTCTGAAATATAGTATAGTAGTATTCCAGCAAAATATTGTTTTAGATTATGGTGTCAGACATTTTTCTTGTCAGAATTCTAAAAGTTCAGCTGCTTGTTTCGGCTGAGGTCATGTATTAAATAGCTGAGCTCTTCTTGGGAGAATTACTATTTTGTAACAACACCTCCATCGTATTCACTGCCACTGCTAATTACTGACTTACATCCCAGATTCTGTATATCCTCACTATGAGACACAGGAATTCCAGGGAGTGTGGCGAACACTGGTATGGGAACATCAGGTCCGTGCGGCATAGGTCGCCTTGCTGATTCCAAATCAAGGTACTCCCAGTTGTTTTTCTTGTAACGATTAAACTCTTTGACGTTTACAACACCAAAATAACAATCCCGACGATGACTTTTGGTCTCTCGCCATATCATCGGTACACCAAATTTTATACTATTTAGTTTTTCAGTTTTGCACTAATGGAGACTCCACACAAATGTTGCATACCACATGGGGAACCCACGATGTTTTCTTGATCGTATAGTTTTATATTAAAATATGATTTATATGTTTTTCTGTAGTGGTTATAGTATTTATCTCTTTTGTTACGTATATTCCTCACAAAGAGCAAAATACAATTGCTATATATGTCATTTAAACGTCTTCTTGAAGTACTGATTGTTTTGTTACAAAAGAAGATATGTTAATAAGAGGAAACTCAATAAAACTATCCTGATAATAATGTGATATTTAATGTGTAAAGGGAAAAACAACCGTGTTTATATAAAGACGGATATTTGCGTCAATCCAGTGCGTTTTGTTAGCATCATTCATTACAACGTTCATAGCACAAAATATAGAGCCATTCCAATGAAACTAATGATATATTGCCATTCAGCATGCCCAATTTTACTGAAAATTCGTTGCAAAACCCCAGGCAAGTAAAAAAAAGTTGTTTCTTTTTGGTGAGTGGTGTTATTAGAATTAAGAAAACAACGATTGCTTAATATTTTCAGGCGGTCTGTAGCATTCAATGCTCCCATAGCGACCGGAGCAAGAAAATGTCCCGCGAAGGCTCCGTCGGAGCGAGTGCTGCTCGGAGAAGCTCCTCGGCGCACGTTGTAGTCGGGGTTAATTGAAAGCAGGCGGCTGCCGGTGACACGACGGCCGCTCGCAGCGCCCCTGGCGGGGAGGCATCGAAAAACCGTTTGCATTAAGGATCCGGCGCAGCCCCTGACTAATGGCATGTAAACAGCGGGGGGGGGGGCTTTTCCACAGCACACCGCCCGCACCGCCGCCGCCGTCCCCGCCGCCGCCGTCCCCGCCGCCGTCCCCGCCGCCGCCGTCCCCGCCGCCGTCCCCGCCGCCGCCGTCCCCGCCGCCGCCGTCCCCGCCGCCGCCGTCCCCGCCGCCGCCGTCCCCGCCGCCGCCGTCCCCGCCGCCGCCGTCCCCGCCGCCGTCCCCGCCGTCCCCGCCGCCGCCGTCCCCGCCGCCGCCGCCCCTGCCGCCGACCCCGCCACCGTCCCCGCCGCCAGCCCCGTCCCCGCTGCCATCCCCGCCGCCGCCACCGTCCCCGCCGCCAGCCCCGTCCCCGCTGCCATCCCCGCCGCCGCCACCATCCCCGCCGCCACCGTCCCCGCCGTCGCCGTTGCCACCATCGCCGCCCCACCGTCCCGCAGCTGCCGTCGCCATCCCCGCCCCACCGCTCCTCCATCCCCGCTGCCACCGTCCCCGCCGCCGTCCCCGTCACCGCCGCCATCCCCGTCACCGTCCCTGCCGCCGTTCCAGCCGCCGTCCCTTTTCCGCCATCCCCTCTTCCGCCGTCTCGCCGTCGCCATCCCTACCGTCGCCATCCCTGCCGTCGCCATCCCTGCCGTCGCCATCCCTGCCGTCGCCATCCCTGCCGTCGCCGTCCCTGCCGTCGCCGTCCCTGCCGCCGCTGTCCCCGCCGCCGTCGTCCCCACCGCCGTCCCTGCAACCACTACTTGCTCTCTCACCTTTCTCCGCGGCCGCTTTCACCCTCGCTGCCCATTGTATCCATCACCTCCATCGCTTGGAGCGCTCCTCACCGCCACCTCACACTCCATTTACTTTGATGAAGGGGTTTCTGAATAAAAAAAAAACCGTGCCGTGCGTGGTGGGTGGAGAAGAAAAAGGAGAATATTGCGGTAGTTATTGCCATGCGTATAAACCCGAGCTCACTGACAGCCCCAGAAGGCCGGAGGGGCAAAAAATTTTATAGAAGCTAAGACTCCATCGTCTTAAAGGGACGCTGTTCTTGCTGCGGCATGGTAAATTTAAAACCCATGGCGCGTCAGACGCATGACAAACCTTCCGAAAGAACGAGATGAAATCGGAGACGAGTGTCGTTCTGTAGACGCAGTAATCGGAAGAGAGTATTAGCATACAACATCATCACGGAACGTTACAAGGAGGGAGGCGCCTCATTGTGTGCTATTCAGAGAACGCGATCGCGATTGACGGAGAGTCGGAACACGGCCATATAAAGTACTCCCTCTCATTTGCATTCAGGGGGCCGAGCATCAAACATCGCGCGCGTAATTCATTGATCGTATTAACGAAACGCCATAATAATGCTCAGGGAACAAACGACGGTCGCGCCGCGGAGGTCCAACGAAACGCCCGGACCCATGCGGTCGATGAGAGATAAACCGCGGCGGCGTTATTAATACAAATTGCCCGTTTGGGCGTCTGAAAAAGAGCCTGTTTACACGACAGAAAGGCTGCTAGATTTAATCTTCAAACACGAGACACGTCTCTGTTGGACGCGAAACACAGAGCAAGGTTTTTCGAAGTGGAAGGGCAAAACCCAATCTTATAACTCGTGTTATGTATAGAGAACAAGGTCATGTTTGTGTTATCATTCACCTTTTAGAACACAATATAACAACGTTTACAGAGGTGTATTAAATTAGACTTCTTTACGAAGACTGTAAATTACGTTTTAGAAGAATCATTAAACTTCTATAAATACACAAGGAAAGTTGCGTTACAGCGCGATAACCTCTGAATATACTGAACCAATATCGATGAAACTTTTGTGCTAGCTTGGAAGGTCCTTGGAAGGTTACGAGTGCTATATGGTGTGATTTACAACCATAAACCTTAACATATTCACAAAATAATTACTTTTCTGGACTTTTTCGCCTAACATGACATCAAAGATTCAAGAGTGCATCAATGTCAGTTAAGCTGCCAGAGGATGACTACTGAGGTCTACGATTGAGTTCGTTAATGCACAGAATTGCATATATCTGTGGGATAGGTGAAGACTGTGATTTTACCGTCAGTTGTTTAATGTGAAATGTTTATATTTAAGAATGATTGTGTTTTTCTTCACTCTTTATCAAAAAAACTTGGATATTGATTTTAATTGTTTGGAAAACGACATTTGCTAACGGATGTTTTATATTGTGGTAAGAAGGTGCATATGATGTCACACATGTGTTCTACATGAAGTAGTTATTGGTTTAGTTGTGGTACATTAAGTATGTTTATCACGTATCTGCGAGTTGAACGAGTGAAATAAAAGTTATTGTGAATGATTTATGAGTTAGGCTGAAACTGTGACGGATGCATTTTTGCAGGGAAGTGTTTTATTATAGTGAAGAAACCGCACCCTTTGCAGGTGATGAAGTGATTATTTAAATTAATGAAAGCAAGTTCGGAAAGAAGTATAATTGAAGTAAAAGAGTAATGAAAAATGAAAGGAATTGAATGTGTGTTAACCTTGTTTTTCAAAGTTGTTGAAAATAGAACAAAGAGTTGTTTTTTAGATAACAGAAAACTTTGATCAAGACTGGATCCACTAAGTGATCTTGGATTTTTGGAGATATTACAATTATAAGTGGTTAATGGCACCTTTCCGTCAGCTACTATTTATCAAGGACCCTAAAACGTGTAGTCAAATTCAATTAAAAGCACTTTATAAAATATAATAAAATAAAATGAAAAAAAGAAAAATAAATAACTAAATAAATACTAACATAGGTACTAAATTTAATTCATTTTGAGCGAAGCTCTTGGATTCTTCTAATTGGTCTTTAACGTCTGCCAGTTCGACTTCCACTGACTTGTTGAGCGTTGTTGAGGCAGTCAGCACTCAAATGAGCCGATCTATAAATATTAAGTTTGTAGATTGTTACTTTAAAAATATGCAGGTATTATCGCTTAAAGGTGGTAAATAACTCAACAGATAGTGAATTTGGTAGCACATGACAGTACAAGTTGCATTTGCGTACTGAATTCAATGTGCTATCCTCGTGCGGTGAAGTGGCTCTTCATAGAGTTACGATTTCCTTATCTTCTTCATACTGCCCATCTAAAGAGTAATCTTCAAGCACTTCAGCTTCATTTGAGAATCTAACAGACTCTTCCTATAACTCTCAAGTCATATAAGAAGAAAACTGTTTCATGCAAAAGTGACGTACAAATAGTTCAAAGAAATTATAGTAAACCCTATGCAATTATAAAATTTATTTATGCAAAAACAATTTAAATGTAAATACAATTTAAAATGACATACTTTCATAAATCATGAAAGAAGTTACTGGACATTTTTATTATACATTTGGAAATAATTATTTAATCAGTTCCGAAGTTGGTTTAGGATTGTTCCAAAGCGGAGAAAATACTGTAAGAGGTATCCTGGAAAATGACAATTCTCATGTCTGTATTATTTGCCGAAATAAAATTGAGAAGAGGAAAAAGACTGGAAGACATTCTTCAAGGAGACTTTACCCAATTCGATTGTCAATTAAACATATTTCTCACTGACAATGTAACAGGTGGCAACTTACATATGAATAAGAAGGATTTCTGTCGTTCACTACCGAAAAAAGACTAAAATGATACCACAGATTAAGTGAAGGAGATTACTAACTCAAATTTCACGTACATGTCACATTATTTAGGACATAAATCCGAGTTGGGGGAATAATTCTCCAAATCTTAGCGAAAGTACAAAAATAAGTGTAGGGGGAGGCCTGTTTCTCTCTTCGTGTTTTGCAAAATATTCAATACCCGTTTCAACCTACGTTTACATCCGTTGTCAGATGCCTACAAACATGTGATTCAATAAACTCAAAAATTAAGTCACTTCCACCTGCTTGATGAAGTAATTTGGCAAGGATAGTGATAAAAATTAAATAAATAGTATCGTTCTATTGTCTAATATTTTGAAATTAATAAATTGAAATATAGTAATTCTGATAATGCGAGGGGCATTCAGCAAATAAAGAGACAAATTGGTCTAGAAAAATACACGTTTAGTTTTACAAAACAGGACTTTTCTTACTTTTTTATATATTCCCTACCATCATTTATGCACTTGTTCCAACGGCTTACTGACATTTTATAACGGTTCTAAAGAACTCTTTTTCTTGGTGTTTGAACCAATTTCCCACAAATTTTTCGACAACTTCCTTATCCTGAAAGTTCTTCCCACGTAATGCCTCCTTCAGTGAACCAAATACATGGAAATCAGATGGTGTTTAATCGGGGCTGTAAGGGAGATGAGGCAGTACCTTCCAATCCCATTTGTCGCTGAATTCATGGCTTTGTTGATCAGTGTGGGGACGTGTGTTGTTTTGCTGGAGAATCCTCTGAGATACATGACATATCTCTCTCATGACTGGCTTTCACCATTCATTCATTGGCTTTAAAAGTATATCTAAGCAGTATTGGCTGTTTATTATACGCTGTTCTTCGTGATAATCACAAAAAGCCCACGTTGTCTCCAAACACAGTCAACGTAACTTTTCCTGCTGATGCGGCCAGAACGATGTTTGTCAGTCACTGAGCCTCAACCACATTTGAACTGTTTTACCCACTTTTAAAAATTCTCGCGGTTCTTACAACTTTCACCATACACTTTAGTCGTGCCAGAGTATATTATTAGCTGTTTTTTCACCTTCAGCAAGTTCAAAACGAATCACAGAACGTTGTTCAACCAATGTGGTTCAACCAACTCGCCAACGTCCAACTTAATTTTCAGGTTATGAGCACAACAATGCTAATCCTCCAGATGGTCAAGGCTCATCGCAGCGATGCCAACTTAAAGTCCTAAAATTACCAAACTTATCCTACCCACTGTTTTTCCTCCAGATAAATTTGTCTCTTTAATTATTGAATGACCTACGTATGTTTACATTTTTCAAGTCGTGTGCTAACTTTAATTTTACTAATTACTAAAACATTAATTTCGAGGTTTTGTAAAGAGTGTAATGTTCTATTTCCAGCAAAATGAACATTTAACAATAGTTCAAATCCCATCTATACGAGAATTTTACAAATAGTAACTCCAAAATTGATCTATCACACATACTAATTAGAATTAGTGGACAAAAACTACAAGAAACTGAAACAATCATTATCTTGTGTATTTTTAATTCACTAAAATATATTACGCTTCAAGTTGTGATCTTGAAAATGTAATCATATATCGAATATTTCAAGCAAAAATAATCATCTGTTATCTCAGATCTACAATACCGAGTCTGGGCCATTTTGGGCGCTGACTGCCTGATATAATAGTTATTTATGATACGAGTGGTAAAAATTACATTCTATTTTGTAACTAGGAAAGGTTGCGACACGAGGCCGATAAGACGAGGCCAATAAAATCACTATTACCAGTGTCATACACTACATTTTAGACAACCTTAATGACTTTCATCTTATTTTAATTCAAGTATACAAACCACTTAACGCTACAATAAAGTCACTAGAAGGTGATGAACACAAAAGTATTCTTTTTTTCTTTGGGACATTCACAGATTTATCTGCACACTTGAGATCGTCTCAGTTTTAGCACTAGCGACAAAAATTGAATTTTAGCACCCTGCGCATTTCGTGAAAGAACCGCTTTTACTAGTGGCTACCAAAAAATTTAATTTTTGTCCGGAGAGTTCCGTGATTTTGTTCACTGTGCTTCAACGAGGTGTGCTGGAAACAGAAGCAAATTCGAGGCAACGCCTAACATTTCAAACCGCGCCCTCTCACCCCGCATCCTGCGTCGAGATGGAGCGGCAATTTAATCAGTGCACTGGCGCAAATTAGGAATTCGACTCCGCCGGGAAGACTGCTCACCCTCCCACTTAACTCACCCGGGTGATGTGATTGCGTTTGCAATGAGTAATTAATTTCGCCGCCGTGACATCCGCTCCGCGTTGGAGGTTAAATCAGATCACACACGTGTCTCGCGGCTTTTGCCAAATTTCAGAGGAAGGAAATGAAGCTCAACTCGGCGGTGGCTGTGGCGGGCGGTGGCGTTGAAAATGTACGGGGAAAAAGGACGAGTCTGGAGGTTCTGCTGGCGGTTCTACCTCAACTTCCATGTAATTGACTGAGTCAATTCTGGGAAGACTGCTAAAAAATTCACTAGAAGAAAAAAATTAAAAGCGTGACATGAAAGCAAAATGCAATGGGAATGATGTACACGATGAGCGGGCAGTTTGAATTGCAGGTGATGCACACATAAACGGAACATGTGCTACGTTTGACCATTGAACAAATGAGTCACATAAGTGATCACAATGGAATTTGCAAGTGAAGTGTTTGTTTGTTCTATGCTTTTAAAACTTCGTTCCCGTGGTACCAGAACGCCGTTCCGTCGCGTTCCACCAAAAATCAAACCCTGATTTTAACCATTCTTGAGATAAGCTTGAATCCATACTTTTTCAACTCAAAGTATTCACATCTCCTTCAGTGAAGTAATTGTATGCTAGTCCCCATTACATCGGAGGTCCAATGGCATATTCACTCGATTCACGCACGTCATTGGAAGATCCGTACACGTTTAGATCACTTATATTAAACATGGCTTCGCTAATTTTATTCCTTGTGTGAACTAATAAAATAATATCAAGAGTGATATTTCAGCACGTCAGTGGAAGGTAGGTTAATACCAACATAAGCAGACTATTCGATTGCTTACTCTCCCCCAAATTGGGGCCGTAATTATATTTTAGCAAACGGCCAAATCATAATTGCCGACCTGGATGGCCGAGGTGGCTAAGAGCATGTACCGATTCAACGCTTCGATCTGAAAGATCGCAGGTTCGAGTTCCGCCTTGGGCATAGTTGGTTGTCCCTTGTCTCTTATGCATGCCACGCGGAGTGCCTCGCATTTTGCTGACCCCAGGTCGGAGAAGCCCGCAAGGATGTTCATGTCTAGTGTGTGGTCGAATATGCGTCTCATAGGGCCGTAAAGGGTAACCGGCTGTCGGCTGGAAAAAGCCGTAGAAAAAATTATAAATATATGGTTCATCTTCTATACGAATAAACGTGAATTCAACGGCGTGTAATAGACGTCGATTCCTCAAAAAGGAGTGTATGAGAAGATAGAAATAGATACGAGGCTCTTCAGGACGCAGTGACTTGCAAAGCTTGGTAAAGATTAATACAACACAAATGGAAAATAAATAATTTAAATAATATGTTGGTAGATGCACCGGATCATTATTTTTCGCCTGTCGCTAAAGAAAGGTTATAATATATTCCGCCAGATGCCAGCAGCGGTGCGGTACAACCGCGTGCCCGGTCTCCATGAAAGATGGCACGTCTACGTGTTTTTCACGCAGGAGGTTTTTGTGCTGTTAATTTTGTTGTAATTCTACTAAATGGCGCTGCAGGCACAATATTGCGCTTAATTTTAATTCAATTGCCATTCAAACTGAGCTCCATCTGTGCTTCATTGTTGCTGGGCGTTGCCTTGTGGCGCAGGGCGAGGCCGAGGTGCATAGGACAAGCAGCGCGAGAGAGGGAGAGAGAGATACATAGTGAAAGAGAGACAGAAACAAAGACAGAGAGAGAAACAGAGATGACAGAGTGAAAGAGACAGACACAGAAAGAGACAGGCGGAGAGAGACACAGAGACAGACGCAGAGAGAGACAGACAGAGATACAGAATCATGCAGAGAGAGCTCAGAGAGACGGGGAGGGAAAGAGATGGAAGGAAGAAAGAGAGATGGAAGGAGAAAGAGAGATGGAAGGAGAGATGAAATATTTAAATTCTAGATAGATTTTTTGCCTTTCCTAATCCAACTGCATTGAGTGTTAGGAATTACTACAATAAGAACCTTCTAATTTTCGATCTCTAACATGTTTTGACTGAAGTGTCCTTAAAATCTCTCTGCTCTAACAGATACTACACACTTCTAAGAAGTAATACGTTTGCGAACATTGAAAGTCTTCCGAGAAAATGTTATAGATGCCCGTATAGCCGTGTTCAGACTTTAATTATAATTTAACTAGTTTACAAAGTTATTAATATTAGATGTCAGAGATGCGCAGGCTGTGATGTCGCTCTAATAAGGGATGCAAAGAGGGAGGACGGCGTATACCTCCCCTTAAGCATTACGTTATTTCCTCCAAATATTAGACTGAAGCCTTTTCGTCATTGAAAACTAGTTTATCTTTTACTTTCTTACGTGGAAAACTATTAAAATAATATGTTTTCTAACAATTATATTTTGATATTTTCTGTTTTGCTGATGTTAGTTTAGAGGCCCATCTAATAAACTATTCTTTCACTGCAAACTTTTAGATACTTTGCATTTTTCACAACAAAAACAAATTATAAATGTCTGATGGTTTTAAAATATCTGTTTTGTTTAGTGTTCTATGATTCGGAGTTGTTTAAATTGATGTTTCAAATGTGACGGATTTTTTATATGAGAATTAGAGTACTGAAACTTTCTTACAAAACTTTCTTTACAGGATCATATACTATTTATTATGCAATCTTTGGTTTCTCAAGAAGTGTCATTTTCATTTAAAAAAAAACAACAAACTAGATATCCTGTTGATTTTTGTACAGAGTTGCGCGTTTGTGAAGTGGACATCACTAATACTAGGAACTGTGAAGAGCAGTGCATTGACCAATTGTCAGAATAAGCCTCAAATGACCCTTTAGAAAACAGAGCGGACAGTTGATCTCACTGGCGCACAATATTCCGAGAAGAGCGCAGATGAAAGCTAACACAGCATCCAATCTCATTATGCCATTTCGCTTTAGGAGACGGCCGTCGGTTCGCGCAGTGCACAAAACCGCAAAACTCTGCTCCGGTCTGCTAACACTCCCCCTCGCGCCCTCGCCGCCCCGTCTGGCCAGCGCTCCTGAACAATCCAACGCGCCCGTTCCGCACGCAAGGCCGGCTCACCCACCTATTACCCACGTGTTCCTAATACTCACGCACATGCCAAATCACCTGAAATCCACCTAACCACTTACTCGCCAACTTAGATCATTTATATTGCAAATCGTTAACAAAAACTGTTGGCAGAATTTAATAATAATACAAAAATAATGCAACGATAATACAATAATAATGATTCAACAATTTTACGATAATAACAATATACAATATAACAATAATTAACAAGCGTAATGTGATTAATAAAGACACATGCAAACCACAGTAAGAGAACTATTCCATCAACTGCTTATTGTCGTTTCGCACTTCAATTCACTTCACTACACTAAGCCACTTGCCATGCCCGGTCCATTTCACTTCTTTGTTTTTCTTGCCCAATTCCCTCAGTGAAAATTTTACTGAACTCAACTCTACAATGAACTGCACTGCACTTAAGTGCAAGTACATTTCTTATTATAATTACAAATATACACTACATAATATTGTTAATTTAAACTAAATTATATTCGATCTAAACTATTTCTAAATATTTTTACAGTACGAGGGAAGGTTTCAAAGACTGCCAAGGGTAAGCTGTTCCAATCCTTTTCGTCTGATTTAGAAAAGAGTGTTTTGTGATGTTTATCGTCTGCTTCCCCTTCACTTTCTCACTCACCCTTTTACCCACCTCCTTCCTCATTTATTGTCCAACCATTCTGTCACCTGCTCACCTATCCTTCCATGCTCAAAATAACCAACTTTACTTATCATTTCACCGCCCACTCGACATCTATCTATTCACTGATCCTCCCAACGATCCGGCCTCTCACTTCAAATCACCTTTCGGATTCACTTACGCTCTGCCACTTCTCATCTTCTTTTCAATCACTTACTGATTATCCCACTCACTGACCCAACCCCCATTTACACCTATTTACTCCACATCATTCATCCACCACTTCCTTCATTCCCTGACTCCATGCACTCATCAACTACCTCACTAGCTTTCCCAAACCCACCTAACCCTTCTTCAGCTCATTATTCTCCCCATTCTCTCACCCAGCACGTAACAAATATAATTAAAATGTCTTCCGTCCCCATTCCATTGAACGCCCTGCCCAGTCGCCCGTGCGCTCAACCGTCTACTCCAGGGGTGTCCAACATGCAAGGCCTCAATGGCCACAGCTAAAACCCTTAATATGTTTGCTGGCAATATTTTCATCACTCTGGCGATCCATTCCTGACTTCGTCGTATTGTTGATATCGACAGTTTTTCCGACTACTCCCAAAAGGGTGGGGTTGGAAATGGAACCATGCTTGATATCAGGCCTTATCTATTCATATAAAACTGGATATTGGTGTAGATATAAGAGGTAACCTCCAACACCGTGTGACCAATCTCCATGAAAGTTGGCACTTCTAGGAGTTTATGTGCAGTTAATTCTAGGAGTTTATGTGCAGTTAATTCTGTAGTAATTCCACTACATGGCGCAGTAGAACAAAGTTAAATATTTCACGTCAAATGCAACCTGCAACACTTGGCAGCATTTTGTATGTATATAGTCAAATAACTCCTAAACAAAGCGTTTTAGGGCATCAAAAAACGTTTCTCATAACGTAATCTATAGGATGAGACCTTTATGAACTTTCTATTACATTTTTGCTGGTCCGGCGCTTCTCGATATTATCTCACCTGCTCAGAGACGATCAGAATCTGCAACTAAATGTGAATGAGAGGGACAGAGAGAGGCAGAGACAGAGACACACAGAGACAGTCGGACTGAGTCAGGGACAGATAGACGGAGAGACAATGAGAGGGAGAGAGAGAGAAAAAGGGAGGGAGGGAGAGACAGAGAGAAAGGGAGATGGAAGGGGAAAGAGGGAGATGACGAGAGAGGGAAAGAGGGAGAGACAACGTCGGCCGGGTTCCAGTAGTGATGCATAAAACACATGGAGATAATTTTGAATTTCTGAATTTACTAGAAAAAAATCCTAAATCTAACCTTAACCAATTTTTACGTTTGGAGGGGCGTTTTTTTACGTTGACTCCGGCAGGACTTGTGCGCATGGACGTGTGCACAAGGTTCCCCCCGATATGGATGTTGTGGATGCAAGGGACGTTCACATTTAATTAATAACCTTTCCGGACCACAATAAAGGACACCATGGGGCGCATACGGCCCGCGGGACGCCAGTTGGACATCCCTGGTCTACTCGCTGCACCGCCCGCCTCGTGACTGCTGGAGGGAGGGTCGGTGGCGCATTTCAATTGCAATTACGCCGCGGCGGCAACGGCCGCGTGCCGTGTTTGCAGGCGCCGCCGCCGCCGCTGCCGTTGACCGACTCGCGTTTCGGCTGCCTGAGTCCCGGAAATCAAACATTGGCTCGCGCAAGAAATGAATCACGATATTACGTAGAACTGCCCTGGTATATTAGCACAGCGCACACTGGAGTCGGTACAAACTCCAGACTATTGGTACAGCGTCAGAAGCAACTGGGTTGAGGGAGTAGCTAATTTACTGAGGATTCTGAAGAGGTCTTCAATTCTACTGACGACGGGAGTCGATTACTAATAAATTCAATTAATTCGATTGTATTCTGGTAGAGGCATTAAGTCATCAAAGTGATTGTGCAGGAAAGTGGAAATCACTGTCTGTGATATCATTGTAAATAAAAAATATGTAAAAACATTAAATTCGCCGCATTTCAATAGTAGATGTGTGAAGTAGATTGTGGATTTGGTCATGTACAACCTCTTAAGCAATGCAACTTCATTCTCAAAACAATACCTCAACTCCCTTTTCGAGTGTTGAAGGTGCAGGACACCTTTTTTTGAAATCAATTTTGTGATTATAATTGATTATATGTTTGTTTATTGGCGTTGCCTAAGTGGACGATCAAAAGTATTTTGCATGTTATCGAATTCCTTATTTTGATTTCTTATAGTTCATCGAGTATAGATCGAGATATTTCAGGATATTAGCTAATGTCCCAGCAGTCCTTCTGCCCGGAACGTCCTAAGGTTCGCGTTCCCACGGTGGCAGGATTTTCGACACAAGCTACGTACCTAGGTTGAATTCAGTCGCTGTCTGGTGGAGAATTCTAGCGGGCGGCTGCTCTGATCGATAGTTTTCCGTGGTTTCTCCGATCAACATTAGGCTAATGCCGGAGCAGTACACTAACAAACGGGCCACGGACCCCTTGCGATCTTTGCTTCTTCCTTGCTCTATCCTCACCCTTACACACACACACACCCTTACATGCACTATACTGCTGCACATGTCGGGAGACCAGTCTGGAGCTTGTCCAGGCTGGGATGGTGCCCAACTGGTGGTAAATACGTGGATACGCCCCCCCACTCAATTCGGCATGTAGGTCGGCACCGGATCTCACAACACAGCAATGAAAGAATGTCGCCTTTTACGATGAAACGTGCACTACACTTACGGGACCGTATCAATTGACGTGCCCGGAAGCATGAAGTAATCAATCCACAATGGGCAATCTTCACATTTAGTACAATGAGCTTCATTTTTAGTTTATTTTCAATTTAGTCTCTTCTATTAATTGTTAAATGGTTTTTTGAAAGCACTGTATTTTATCTTTAATTTTGTGTTATAAATGGTACACTATTTGCTAAATTTACGTATCATGCGTGTAATATGTTGCAGCTACAAAGTTCACGAGTATTCTATTAATTACTGTAATGTTTTATTTTAAAAATTAATGCAGCGTCAAATACATTTTGACTACATTTATTGAATTAATTGTTTTCTAAGAGCTGTTTTACAATATTTAACTTTTTTGCGAAATTTTGGATTAACAATTTTCAAAGCTTTCTCAGAAAGTGACTGTCAAAAATTTAATGGGACTTAATTATGATACATGAAAATATTCACCCTAACAGGTATAGGAACAACTACAATAAACGTTTTTTTTCGAATTCGAGGGTGTGTATTTAATTGAAGAATAATTCATTTAATATAGTTTGGAAGGTTTAGGAATGAACATCATCAAACGCTAAATTTGCGAGAGGTAAAACTTATGTTTACAAAGCAATGGAAATATAACTAATAATGTTAACATAAAAAATAACAATTTCAAGAAAAAATTAATTAGATTAAGTTTTTATCGCAAAATTATCTCGTAATATATTAAAACTACATGGTTTCATATTTTTATTAGCTGAGAAGGACAAACTTATTTATCACTGTGTCTAGACTATCCACAGTTTACGAATCACAGAAATGTATTGATCAATCACAGTCACTATTACCGCGTACATTTATTGCTGAAAAGTAATTCTGATGTATTAATATATATTAATATGATATATATTAATATAATATATATTAATATAATATATATTAATGTTGAGTCTGCCTGAAAATTATTGGACTTACATCAGAATTATAATCATTAAAAAGGCAGTCTTTGACTAATCAAATTAATATTACTCTCTACAAAGAATATTGCTGAAAGAGTAATGTAATAACATTTTTATGTCTTATTTTTGAGTTAACATTTTAAGAACGTGATTGGCTAATTATTGTCTCATCTTATAATTGCGCGTTTATGTAATAAAGTTTTGTTGAAATATAATAATGTATAAGTTTAAAAGGTATTGTTTTGTTGCAATATTTTGAATATCAAGATAGACCACAGGAGCATATGGAGCAGTTCTTCAGAGGAATATTTAAAATATGTGCAATACATTGTTTTGCTTTTGTAGCCTGTGGAAATCTCGCACATGAAATTTCGGGACAAGAGATATCTAATCAACAGGTGTTTTTTTTACTTTGAATAATCTTTAGAGCATGTTAAAATTGAACATTGAACAGTCTGTTAGGCGCAGTTAAAAAAATAAAAACGGTTTGCAACGTCTTGCTATTTATTTGTGGTTATTTTCGCACTTCCCCCTGAGGCGTAAGGCCTAGGCGGTAAATATTATTTAACGGAAGAGTATATTTTACAAAGTGTCAAAATATGACAATTAAGAGCGTTTCCAATCGCAAGCCAAGATTCACGTTCGCGGCAACAACACTTCCCGACATCCTCGCGAATTTCCATTTCCAGCCAAACCCGATACCTCTGATTTACAGCCGAAGGCTAAGTACCGTTCACGTGCGGTTTCAATTTATATTCCAAGGAGGCGTTGCGGTTGTGACGTCACGTCACTACGAGAGCCATGCATCACGCGGCGGGGGCGGGAGGAGGGGGGAGCGAAGGGCGGGAACGGCACGCCGCCGGCGGTGGCGGCGGCGGCGGCGGCGATGGCGGTGGCGGCGGTGGCGGCGGTGGTGGCGGCGGGGGCGGCTTTGGCGGAGGGCGGGGGGGGCGGCGGGAGGCGCGGGCGAGTCGTCTCTTGATTTATCCACTGGCAGGTACATCGGGAATATTTCAATATGAGCGAATGATTTATGGGCGGGTATTTTGATCCATCTTTTGCACATCGATCGTCGAGCGATTGGCAATTTTTTTTGTCGGTGGGACCGCGAACTCGTTAATCGGCGATACAGCGACTGCATTTCATTACCGATATTACGTCGAGATCCTCTCGACAATAATTTAATAATCACCTCATCTCACCTGTTTTGTGTTTCATTCTTCTTTAATCGTGTGTAATCTCGTGATAATAGACGCGCGAGTAGCGAGGTAATTGATCATCTCGCTTTGTTGCTTCATATTATTAATTATCTTGTATATAACTCATTCATACTTTGTTTATTAATTAATACAGCAATCTTTGTATTAATAGTGTCATCCCACCGCAGCGGAGGTTGTAATAAGTACAAACTTTGTGAGTACTCGAGGGCTGGGTGAGGGCGGGTGATTTAATGGCAGCCTGACGTCGGAGGACGTGAAATTCCCGACGTGCTGCCTAAACGCCAAGACCGACGAAACTATTCGAGCCACTATCGCTGAAAGGTGATTGGAGGCTTTATGCAGAATTGGGCGCAAGTCCTTTATGAAGTTGGCGTCTCGCTCTCTAAGGACTTATGAATGGCTTAGCGCAGGTCGAGGCGTCGCTTTAGCTATTTGCCTGTCCGCAGGGAGGGAGAGGGAGTCTACGAACTATGCGAAATGATCTTTCGCTCCGTTTCCGCACCTTGATTGGTTCTCTCCTATTAATAACTGTTGTCGCTTTCTCTCACCGGTGTTACTGTCTAATTGAGGAACTCGAAGAGCGCCGTTGTCATCTGGTCTTTGAGTTTCCAGGATAGTTTCCCTTTCATAGAAATGTTTTCGTATCCAATGTTCCCAATTCTGTTTTTAATATTAATAGTTTTGCTAACGGTGCAAGCAAATCATGGAAATAATTTCATTGATTTCTACACATCAACATCGATGTCGACAGTGATATAGTATGCTACAAGTGTATGTTTTGAAAACAAGCGATGTTAGAAGCGAGTTTTAAAATTTGTACGAATGCAATAAAGCAAAATAATAAACCAATTGCATACATTTTTAACAGCGTTATAGATTTATGAGATAATTACAGATATTTTTGGAAACAACTATATTGTGACGTCACGTGTATTTGATGTACGCATATGCGAAGAAACGATGTTCGGTTGTTTAGTTTACCGCTACATCTCCACGATTATCTCACTGCGATTGACTGAATGTGTGATGACGATATTATTCTTCTCATAATCGGCATACACTTCTTTGTAAATGTCTGTTTTTATAACGGTGGGGAGATATGGCTCAGGGCATCAACTGATATCACTACAATGCCTCTGACCGAGAGGTCCTAGGTTCCAGTTCTGACGGTGACAGTTACTTAGCTGGTGTTGAAAATCCAATGTCGAGTTCAGTCGCTGTCTCGACGAGAATTCTATAGGCCGGTTGCTCTCTCTAATTGCTAGTTTTCCGTGGTTTCTCCGATCAATATCAGGCGAATGTCGGAGCAGTAACGTAACAAACGAGCCACGGATCGCACGCGATCTTTCCTTCTCCTTCGTTGTCCTATCCGCATCCCTTACTTACATTCACTTGTAAGTAAGTGTACGTAAGTAGTGTAAACACTAACGTGTACTACACTACCACACATGTCGGGAGGCCGATCGGGAACTTAGAGCTTGTCTCTGCAGGGGCGGTGCCCCGCTGGGAGGAGGTAACTAGTTGAGGGAAACCCCGTTAGCCGGCGGTAGGTCGGCGCCGGATCTCACCATCTACCGGAGGAAATATTACTGCTACATCTCGAAGAAAATACATGCACTACGCTTGCGGGACTAATGACTTTAGCAGTGGACACACCCAGAATCACTAATCAATCGATAAAATTATCTATGACGGTGGTATAAGCGGCTTCGGTGCTATGAGTTTAAACTCAACAGAAGCCGAGGATTTTTTAAGGGCGAAAAAATTCTTCGTACGCTTTCCTTCGAAGGGGAAGTAATGTGGGCTTTCCCATGTTGTAGCTGCATGTAAAAGATCCTCAAGCTGAAAAACCTTCGAGATAAATTCAAATCGTCTGTTTCGTCCCCGGGGGATACCTTTCTCCATTAGATGGTGAAAGCGTAGCAAAATTTGTGTGGTCAAACGAAAGAGAAGGCTTCAAGAACTGAGTTTCGTTCCACTAAAATAAGGCATCATTAAATTGAATTGACTAACGTCCTATCAGTACAGAAAATCAAACTATTAGTCACGTATTACCTTTTTGATTCTAGTCCTTCCCCGTCGCCTTTTGCTTCCATCACGTGCATCTGCGCATCTCTCTAGTCATTCGGTTTCAAAAACCTTTGCTCTAATTTGTCTCCCACTTCTCTTTCGATGCTATGCACTCTTCAACACCTCCCTCCGCCTTGTCACGAACAGATTTCGCCTTATATTCTTGCCTTCCTTTCCCACCACCATGTCCCGACTTTTCGTCGCAGGTCCCGTCCCTTCCCCTGAAGCCTTCCATCTCCAGCCGCCGACGCAAACACGACCGCTGTTACTTCCCCTCCCTCACCCCTCACCAATTCTTTTCCTCCCTTTCACTCTGCGACCGGCGGAATATATGGCAAAGCTGTCCCCTGCCCCGGCGGGGGACGAAAAAACCGTTACCGCCGCACGGAGGTGGGGGAGGGGCCGTGAGGGAGGACGCGGGAATTGTTGGAAACATTTCCCCTAAATTGTACGCGGAAGCGCAGTGTTTTTTTGCGGGGGAGGAAATACGTATTTGTCAACGTGAAACCGAGCCGTCATTTATTATCGTGTCTCCTCGAATGGGAATATACACGTAAAGTGCCGAAAACATGAGCAGCCTTTCCCCTTGTAATATTTCGAATTTTTGTTACAAGAAGTGTAGTATATCGCAGTGGAAGTTGGCTCGATAGGAAAGTTCGACCACTTTTGTGCCATTTCCGCTATTGTTTCGTCGTTGAGCGTCTGAAAATAGCAGGGAGCTAGGGTTCAAGAGATGACGGAAGCTGCGTATCAGAGGTTCCAACGGCAGCTTCATAGCTCTTTGACTCAGAATGCCAGAGAGGAAAACTCATGTAGTGCAGAGCGAAGCCTTGTTTGTTGTCGCTGATTCTCGGAAACGGAAAAAAGAACACTGTAGATATCGTGAAGCACCTCGTAAAAATGTGTTATTGTTCGCTCTTAATTAACTGCGAAAAAGCGCAGGCCGAGTTATCTCTTGTTTTGCACGCTAAATTAATAAATGAAATAATTTGATGCGTAAGAAACAAGGATAACAAAAGAGAGACGTTTCATTTTTCAACCGTAAATTGATGTCCGTGTGGTACTCGAGTGAGAATCAGTGTGTTTTTGAATATTGCACATGATGAAAATTAAATATGGAGAAGCATTACTTGTTGTAATTGAGATACACATAAAAACGCGAGTAACAAACGTGATGCTTTCTCCGGGACGCGTCTTCTCCATATTATTACCTAAACCTACTTCTATAATTTAAACTTAATTCGTGTTTAAGGTGTAAAATATTTTTGTGAACGAAGAGAGTTAACAGGAGAACTATCTGCAAACGTTTGTTTTAACCCGAAGGAACTTTTCCAGATATTCAAAATTGTATTGTTGTTTTCGATATAATAATCAAAAATCTCATATTACATTAATTAGATACATAATTACAAGAGACATCCTTGACTTGTCACGCATTTACTTGGTCGACTCACTTTCCGTCCTTGCCTAATCAAACCAGCAAACTAGACTTGAAGATGAAATTCATATTCTGTACAAACTTTACAGCAGAGCCGTCTGACAGAAGTAATTAGCAAGAGATTTTAAGATCAAATTCGCCCACGGGCATTCGCCAGGAGTGGGACACGGTACGTTTTGCAGTCAAAAATTTATTTTTGATATTTTATTTTTTATAAATCTTCAAAATTTTCACTTTAATTGGTATTTGAATTATGTTGATATCACTCTTGCGAGCATTTTTTTGAACCCTCATTATCACGAATTCCAGGGGACCGAAATAATCTGAGTTCGTTTTATGAAATTTCGTGTTATCTGAGTATCACAAATGTCCTTATTACCGTAATCCTTTGCCAGGACCGAAGTTTTGTTCGAGTTACGGCGAAATGCGTGTTAAGCGAGTTCGTGCTAATGATGGTTTACTGTATTTATATCTCATTGGGTTTAGGTGCTGGCTCCAATACTTTTAGATACTTTACACAATGCAGCGCATAAATACTGAAAGACTTGGGCATGCAGAAAGTAAATTGAAAACTTTATGTTGTGAAGCTAACCAATACCAAAACCAAGAAGTCTCAAAAGAAAGTAGTTATTGGAAAATGTTTTTTGCACATAAGGCAAATTTTCGATCTGGCTTGTTCGGAGAGTTGCACCTTTAAAACTTATTTTCCGAGAGTTGATATTTTTAATAATATCTTTTTTTTAATAATCTCCTTTATTTCAATTTACCTGTGTAAAAGGAAATTGAAATTCCCAGTTGTTAATAAAGGTCTGCACTGATATAATTTCTTTCTGATTACCTCAGTATTATCCATTATGCAAACCTTCATTTACTAGAAAACGCGGTAAAATATTGCATTATAAGAACATATTTTATGTACAAAAATAATTATTATTTTCAAAACCGTTGTTTCAGTGTTATTATGAATATTATGTCCGTAACCTCTAAAAATTTCATAAGCCCAACTTTAATATATTCTGAAGATAAGACTAAAAAATTTAACATTGCAAGGATAGGGCATTTCGTGCCCCTCGTAACAGGTTTCCACCGAAGAGTAGCACGATATTCCAAATCACGCGAAAGATGTGAAATAGCAGAAACGAACGCGATCTTGTTAGGTTTAAATATTTATAAAACTTATCTCTTGCTTTGTGAAATAGAAAATAATCCGTCTATGAAATAAGAGATTCAGGATGTCATTGTAGAAAGTAATATGATAATTCTTTCCATCGAAGGAAGATCGTCAATAATCTCTATTTTTCGCGTCTTGTTATGATACAGTTCCAAATTAGTTGAGGTGTGCGTTTAATAAAAGTCAATCTCCGAAATGTGCGTGACCACGGTTGCTTAGCCAGGTGGCCGCTGATTGATTGATTGATTGATTGATTAGTGTTTTCAGACGCATGAACTGCTATGGTTATTAGTCCCGTACGTGTAGTGCATTTTTTATCGCGGGAGGTGGTGGTGGTTCTCTTCGCCCGTTGGATGGTGAGATCCAGCGTCGGCCTGCACTTTCGCTTTCGGAGTTTTCCCAACTAGGTATCTCCCACCGCTCCAGCCAGAACAACTTTTAGTTGCCGACTGGTCTCCCAGGATATGAGAGTGTGTGTGTGTAAATAAGAGGTGAGGATAGGACAAAGAAGAGAAAGGAAAGATCGTGTTCGGACCGTGGCAGTTTCTTAGGGTCCGGCATTCGCCTGGTGTTGATCATAGAAACCACGGAAAACTACCGATCACTAGCCAGCTGCTAGATTTCTCCTCCAGATAGTGGCTGAATTGCACCTAGCTACGTAGCTAGTGTCGAAAATCCTGCCATCTCGCGGGACTCGAGCCCTAGGACTTGAGCCCGGTCACGGGCACTGCAGTGACATTAATTGACGTGCTGAATCACCTACGCCGGTGTGTAGTCGCTTACACAAGGAATCATTTATGGGCCTTATGGAAAAATCAGTCGTTTCCGTGACAAAACGAGCGTGTAAGTGACCGCTTAATCGAGGTGGCCGTGGCCCAGGTTTCAATATATCTATATAGACAATACAAAGTCGTGTTAGTTACACTGTTTATAACTCAAGAACGACTAGACCAAGAGAGAGAGGGAAAGAAGAGAGACAGAGGGGAAGAAGAGAGACAGAGGGGAAGAAGAGAGACAGATGGGAAGAAGAGAGTCAGAGGGGAAGAAGAGAGTCAGAGGGGAAGAAGAGAGAGACAGAGGGGAAGAAGAGAGACAGAGGGGAAGAAGAGAGAGAGACAGAGGGGAAGAAGAGAGAGAGACAGAGGGGAAGAAGAGAGAGAGACAGAGGGGAAGAAGAGAGAGAGACAGAGGGGAAGAAGAGAGAGAGACAGAGGGGAAGAAGAGAGAGAGACAGAGGGGAAGAAGAGAGAGAGACAGAGGGGAAGAAGAGAGAGAGACAGAGGGGAAGAAGAGAGAGAGACAGAGGGGAAGAAGAGAGAGAGACAGAGGGGAAGAAGAGAGAGAGACAGAGGGGAAGAAGAGAGAGACAGAGTGGTGAAAATAAAGTGGGGAAAGAAAGAGAGAGTGAGAGGAATATTTCCTCAATTATTTCTTCTGCGGCAGCAACAGCCGGGCCGGATAACAACCAGCTAGTTGTTATGAGATAAAAGTGGAAAGCTCGAATGGAGGAAAGGTGAAAGAGCGGAGCTGCGCGGCGGTCGCAGGCGGAGAGGAGAGCGCTCGCGCGGGAAGGTCTCCATTAGGCGTCGAGGCGCGCGCGGGGCCTGAGGGGGCGTGGCGGGAGGGGGCGGGGGCGCAGGCAGAGGAACCTGCCGCGCGCAGCGGCGCGGGTCACGGGGTCGCGCACCGCCCCCGGCGCTAGCGGCGCCGCCCCCGCCCCCCGCTTCGTGCCGCAGCCCCACGCCCCTGCGGCCGCCCGCACGAGCGCTTCTCTCCCTCTCTCTCTCTCTCTCTCTCTCTCTCTCCGCGTTCCGCGCGCACGTGGAAACGCAAGCACGCCCACCTCAAGCCCCCGGGGATGGTCGCACGACCCGTCTTACTAACAGCTCTTCGGCAGGCTGCGACAGCTCATTGGCAACGTGTTGCATCTACAGATGCGTTGGCCGGGAGGGCTTAGGGTTCGGGTCCCGTCGGTACCCGGATTTGCGGCACAAGGTACGCACGTATCACTGTCGAACTCAACGACTGTCTGTAGGAGAATTTTAGCAACCGTCTTCTCTGATTGGGAATTTTCCTTGATTTCTGAGAGAATAACTAATTGAATGTGACGTTCCTGATCTTTCCTTCCTCATCCTTATTGTCTTCTCTCCCCTTACATACGCACACGTACCACATGTCAGGAGACCAGTCAAGAATTTTGTATAGTCTCGACTGGAGCGATGCCCCGGAGATACCTGAAAGATTAAAACTTTGCACCTTTACGTGTAGGTCGGAGCTGGTTCTCGTGTTACGGCGGCAATGTAACTCTGCCACCCCTCGTTGTGATATATTAGGAGTTCCTAATGTAATTCATGAGATGAATAACCAAAGTAGTTAGCACTGTCGGAATCAAACACTAATTCAAACTTCTTTTGGATTGATTTACTCCGAAAACCTTTTATTTTATTCGCTCGCACATTAATTGAAGACTTGAAATAAAAAAGGATGTAAGTGCCATTTCCATACTTTCGAGAAAAATGAGTTCATATATACGTTAAACCTATTGGCAATACAACTCCTGCCATTTATAATCACCCCGTAACACTATCAAAAAATGCGTCTGGACTTTGGTTCTTTTTTAAGTTATAGGGCTTGAGTCATTCATCATTATTCTGGTAAAAAAGTAAATTTAACAGAAATGTACTTACATTATTTTTCATTTCAAGTCTTTTTTGCGTCACGTCACGTTTATATGATATGTCTTCATTTTTTATAGCGCCGTAATTTTTCGCTCCTTCCTGATAAATACCGCGGTAAGGTAAGGTGAATTTTACAAGAAAACTCCCTATAAATTCGCTTCATTATCGTGCTTATTATTCTCCATATATCACATCCGATGCACTCAACTGTTCAGATTTTATTGAAAATTCACACAATCTAATTTCTTTGTTTTATGCTAAAAAACAATGACAATAAATCGTGCTACAGTGTTCTAGTTCAATTTTCTGTGACGATTTGGAATGTCTCGTGTCGTAACTTAATTCATCTCTTCAACGCGATTTACGGGGCTGACGATATCGTTTTGTCAACCTTTTATTTAAAAACAAAAATGTCGCTTAATTATGTTGAAAGACATGTTGAAAGACTATTTTTTCAGTAATTTCCTGGTGTGTTTATTGAAAAGCTAGTACGAAAGGAAACGCATCCTAAGAGACCTACCCATGAAACAACCATTATTTCTACAGCTAATGTAACATGTTTATCCTCATACTTCTTCCTTCTTTCCCTTCACGCGCAAACACTTGCATAAACTATACTACCACACATGTCATGGGACCAGTTGAATGGTTAAAGCGATTCCAGTAGACGAGGAACATCGCTACTCCCGCAAATTAACTTTAACTACTTTCAGGACTAATGATCATAGCAGTTGTCGCGCCAGGAACCACAAAATTATCAATCAACATCACGGTAACGCATTTTATATTTTACAAGAAAATTCTATATAACTGCACTGGGTTATTATTTGTTATTATCTAGATAGCAGCTCTGGTGTACACAACTGTTGAAACCGAGTTGAAAATGCACATACTCGAGGTTGTTCGAGTCTGTACGACACCACAAAGCGTAGATAGACGTCAATAAATAGTAGATGATGTCAATACATCTGGTGCGCTCCAACGAAGTCCTTAGACATTTCAAAATTTTATGACCCTTTGAACTCTTCACACCGATTAGCGACTGCTCTTTTTCTTTTTCTTAACCGTCAGTTAAAAGATCAAAATTCGTTTCACTGAATTACGAAATCAATACGTGTTTCAAGACAATTTTTTAAACTAATTTATCTTTTTGATTCTTCAAAAATATCCTTTGAAAGAAGATTTATTCTAAGCGACTATCCCTGAAAATTACCGGTTTTCCTAGAACAAATCTAATCATTATTATCTCTTCTACTTCTTTCTACAAACTGCACCATTCAAACATTTTAATCTTGGCCCATAACATTTTCTAACCCATTGTATAATGATAAATTATACTACTAGAGCGCTCTAATTTCCGAAGATGATTAATATCAGCATATTTAATAGAAAAAGTAGCAAAACCGTTAGATATTAACTGTTTAGTACGTCCCAACAGCTTTAATGCGGGCCAAACACCGTTTGCTTCACAGCGACCACTCCCTCCAACTTAACTATAGCCAAGCAGCGAAGAACGGTTTTAGATTCGAACCGACGCAAATCATAAATACACCCTCGTAGGAGCGTACAATGCTATAGCGATCTCGGCTAAATCGACATCTAGCTTTCAGGAACGCCAAAACGTGCCTAAATGTTTGGGTTTAAGACGTCCACGTCTACGACTACTGAAGAAAGAAAATTCGCAAATTATTGCAAAACCAAATTTCAGTTGACCAGGTATATGCTCAAATAAAGTCGTTGGGCGTTAATATTTTAACTGGCCTTTCTTCGTGAAAAAAATAATTTTGGGGGTAGTTGGGATGTCGGGGGTTCAGGGTTAGTCGCGTAGTTCTTCGTTTTGAGGGATGACCCACCCTACGCGACTATCCCTGAAAACTGATTGCGAAGGCTTCCGTACCAATACCGAACCACCTGCTCGCTTCCTATTGGCCGTTCCCGTTGACCTATCACGTTCATCCCTTCTTCCCCTATATTAGGCGGCCTCGCTAGCCATTTGGCAGAAGTACGCTCTGAGGAAGGCCACAATATGTTGGCCTAAACGTCAGCCACCAAAACGACGACGCGGCTCATCCCGGATAGCCTAGACCACATCCTGAAAACTACCATTTCCCCCTAAAACAAATGTAATCGATATTCTCTCCTCTACAAACTGCACCGTTCAAACCTTTCAAACTTGGCCCATCACATTTTCTCTCGCTCGTTCCTCTCGCGCGCCTTCCTCCCTGGAGGGGGGGGGAGGGCGTCGCGGTGCTCTTTTGTATTCAGCGGCGTCGCCTTCGGACGCGACCTCCCCGCCGACGCGCCGCGCCGCGCCGCCCGGCGTCTCCCACGGCGGGCGATAATTACGCGCCTTCAGGACGCGCTCATCCCGCGCCGCGACGCCGACGCCCCCCTCCCTCCCGCCATCGGGACGATCGGGCTTCCAAATTTATGTAAGAAGTGGCCACGCCCACCACTGCGCGCCCACTAGCGACGGCTTGTTTTCTATGAACATATTTATTACTTTCTCGCTACGGAGAGAGATAAAGTTATGTAATGCTGCCCGAAAAAATGGCGAATTTTCGGCAGGAAACTCTTATTATAGGGTTTGGAAACACAAACTCTCTAATCAATGAACAATCACAAATAGATTCTACGAAAACTTGAAACGTTTTCTCTATTTGAACGAAATATGCAAAATATGCTCCCATAATTACGCGAATATGCACCGACTGGAAAATTTTGCCAAATATGCACTAACGTATTAATCAACATAGCATCACATTCTACCCAACTGTCTAGAAATTTCACTTAGTTATGCCAAAATGGACAAAAGTATGCAAAATCATAGAAATCCGCTCCCTATTAATCACCTTAGTAGTTGACGTGCTAGCATTAAAACCATGTGGGGATGTATAACTAGTCAATAGCAAACATGGCGCAAAGGAGAGAAAATAAAAGTATAAATGAACATTCCACCTCATTTGAATAGACAAGATATTTTAAGTTAAGATTCAGATTGTGCTACGATTAGGTTAGTTATCTGTGCTACTTATTGGTCATTATTCTTTCTACATTTGAAATGAAATAGTTAATTTAAGGAAGAAAGTAGTCTGTTTCACTACTTTTGACGTTTGTCAAAATCTCTGAAAGAATTTAAAGCTCAGACACAATAAATTTACATTTCCCCACATCAGGTGCTGTAGTGTTAAGTAATGCTGTCCTACATAAACTTGCGCTACTTGTTGTCGGGACAAATTGACAAATTATGAAGCAATTGGTAAGCCTCAACTCTAGGATTTTCACCTCGTTCCTTCAATATGAATTAAAGTGGTTGTTACGTCCTTAGAACAGTTAAAATGATTAAATAGAAATTCTCTTACATCTTCGGGATGTTCAAAATAATCAATTAGAAAATATATGCTTTATTTGAAGATTAGTCACTTCATACAATCGAGGAGAGAAAATGGGTTGTCTCGGTAAAAGAGTGTTGAGAGCTGCTGCGTGTGCAGGTGGTTATTAAGTTCCACAGAATTTTATCTAACTTCTCCGTTGAGAACCTGAAGAACGCATTAGTTTCGAGTTGAAAGTATCTTGGCATTTTATTTAAAATCAGCGTAAGAAGCCTCGAGCGACGCGCGGCAGGAGAAAAATCCGCTGAAAGAACTCGATGTAAAAGTTCCGACTTGATTCTCGGGCACCTCAGTTTCGACGAAACGAAGCGAGTTCGAAAACATTCTCATCCAATATATTTCTTTCGATACTTTCTTCTAAAACCTCTTCTCCGTCAGATCATCTGGCAAACGTGCAAAAACATATGACGAGCACGACGCGTTTCGGTGGCTTCGGAAGCCAGCAAGGCCCCTCGCCCGCAGCGCCTCCAGCGTCAGGAATCCGCCGGGAGCGAGGCGGCAGCGCCCGCCATGCGCCCGGACCCCCCGCAGCCGCCGGAGTATTACGAGACAAATAACGGAGACATAAAACATTTGAAGCGCGCGCCCCGGCAAGTGAATACGGGATGAGTTATTTTATGAGTCGCCTCTGCCGCTACCGCCGCTACTGCCACTGCCGTCGCCGATACCGCCGCCACAGCCACTACCTTTACCTCCGCCACCACCACCACCACATCATTTTGGTGCTGCAGCCACCACCAGCGCGAGTTACCATCTCCTCTTTACTGCTTCCAGTGACCACCATCGCCTTCACCCCTAATATCACCACTGCTATTTTTGCGGTAGTTGTAGCCTTCGCTGCCTCTTGAACACAGTCGCCATTCTTCCGCCGCCCATTTCATTTTCATTTATCGTTCAAGGATGGCAAAAAACCATAGATGTTTTCCACCAGAAAAATCGATATGACATCGATATTTTGCTTTCGATGTTTGAGTTTATTATTCATGCAATGCTTTATTATGTTTTTTAAAGAATGTTTATGCTATTTTATGGTGTTTGGTATGGTTTATGTAGAATATTGATTAAAACATTAAGATGGTCAAATAGCAAAACACGATGTTCTTTAATTTTAATTTTCTTCTTTGTATTCAATAATAATTTTATTAGCATAGTAACCTGCTATTCAGGGTCGTTGAGCTTGTCCGTCTGAGGCGGTGCCCCGCTGGAGGACATCAGGAGGAGAATAAAGTCGAAAAACCAACGTGAACGTCGAAAGCCTCCGATGCTAACAAAAAAGTAAAATATATCCCACTTGCATACGGTAATTAAAAATGAATAAGAAAATAACACGTTTATTAGTCTATATTTACAACATCGATGTTTTAAACATTGGTGTTTTTGTCGATGTTTTCATCGACATCGAAAACCCTTCAGCGATGTATCGAAACATCGGTGTATAGATATTTTGGCAAAATTTGCCATCACTACTACCGTTCCCGCAGTCACCGCTCTGCTATCACCATCTTCACCATCTCCAACAGCCTGCGATTTTTTTGAAAGGTTGCCTCTGCGGTTACCTGTGCAGAATTGTTGCTTGGAGAACCCTTGGGCTCCAGTCCCGATGGTGATGGATTTTCGTCACTGGCAACTTATCTGTGTCGAATCCAACCGCTGATTGGAGGAGAAATCTAGCAGCCGCTGCGCTGCTCTTATTGGGAGTTTTCCGTGGTTTCTCCGATCAATACCAAGTGGATGTCGCACAAATAGGCCAAGGACCCCACGCTATCTTACCTTCCTCATTTTTGTTCTTGTCTCTTTCCTTACACAATTTTACTTACAACCACTATACTATCACACTTGTCGGGATACCACTCAGGAGTTTAGAGCTTTTCCGCGGTTGAGGTGGTTCCCCGCTGACAAACCTGTAAGTGGAAGTCCCAGCGGAGGAAGAACATACATCCCTCCCAGGTTGTAGAGTAACATGTGAATAATGTATTATTTACCCTCTCTCTCTCTCTCTCTCTCTCTCTCATCACACACACACACACACACACACACACACACACACACACACACACTTTGCTTAACAGCTGGTTGGCCAGAAGTCCCTAGCGCCGTCTTGTGAGACTGGTCCTGTGCAAGTGTACCTAGGGTAGTTTGCCATTGCTTTCCCCAGTCTTATGTGCATTACGTCCTAAGTAGAGTCGCTCGGAATCAATACATCCATAACCACTCATTCCACCAACTCCATCACCACATCTGCCTCCTCCACCACGTTCTCCGTCTGTGGAGAGGCGCGGCTGAGTATTTGACGCGGGCCCGGGCTGCGTCCCCTAGCGCCAGAAGCTGCTTGCGGCGGCCGCCTACAGAGAGAGAGAGTCCTCATCTGTTTCCCCCAGCGGCGCCCGCAGCCGGCCTCCGCTTCGCCGGGTCGGCCCTGCGGTGGTAGGCTCTGCGACTTCCGCCCTTGATATTACAACCTGAATACGTTATCACTTGCCCAACTCAGCATACATTATCACCTACACAATTGCGGAGAAGAGGAAGGACGGATTTATGAAAGCTTTAATGTTGCGGGGAAGGTAAAACGAATTTTGTATGAGAAGAGGACAGGAGAAATGGGGACGCTAGATTAATAGGAGAGGAATTAATACGAAATAAGTGCTAAAGCGGAATGGTGGAAATAGGTGGCATATTGAGGATAGTAGATATACTGTAAAAAATAGTAAGATAATATAAGTTGGATGAATTTCGGTTTAGATTAAAAACCAGTAGGAATGGGCAGCATATCAAAAGCTTTTCCTCCTTTTCGACTCAACAATTAGATTTTTTTAAAAAAAGGTAATGATATTATTTAAACATATACACTTGAATAAAGTTGTAGAGAAAACGTTAGAGCCACAAGAATCAATATGATAGAAAAATTGCTTGGAAACTTAATCTTCAAATTGTGAGCAGAGTACGACATTCGAATTGTAACATTTTACTATAATCCTAGTTTGGTGTTTAACACGGCCGAACGGCCCCATTCTCGTAGGGGATATCTTAGGATCTCGTATCTTAGGATACTTATTTTGTGTTGAACTGCTAAACGTACTTTGCTAATAAACCGTGGACATTGATTAGTATATATTGTATTCAAATAATTTGACATAATACCAATTAGTAAGAATAGTGGTTTGGCTCGTAATTATACACACACCATTGGGAGATCCTAAGTTTCCCAGATTGTGATTTCATTTTGCTTTATATTTCGTATTTTAGTCTTGTACAACCATGCATTATCAGAAGATTATACGAAAAGATTATCTTTTTTAGAATTGCGTGATTCTTTTGTTTAGATTCGTGCTATTTTGGGAAATGTTTCGTTGAAGTCAATTAATCATTAAAATTCTCAACCTTAGTTTCAACACACAACAGTAATTTTACCAGTTACGTATTAAGGTAATATGTGAACGATCGTAAAGTATAGATTGTAGTAGCTTTTAACCGGTGTAATTTCATCGTGAACGTGGTAAGTAAGCTGTAAACCACTGCTGAGAACAGCCGGCACACATCACCATCCCTGCGTGACCTTCGATGTACTCGCTTAAGAGGGACGTGGAAACCCAAGCCACAGATTAGCGACGGCTATGCGCAACAGCTCGACTACTCTGCAATGCACATACGTTGAATTGCATATTAGCAGAGGAAGAAGTGAAATGCACATGCAATGTTTTCGCGTAGATACAGTTATTTACCATGCACCATTACACGAAACATTCATACTCGACTCGTGGGTCATTCTAAGGTCTTCTTCCACTCTCGCCGCTCCCTTCTCTGGTCTTTGGATACACTCCACCTCCGTCATCTCCATCACCTCTCTCACCACTCCCGGCGTGCCTTCTCCTCTAGCCATTTTTCCTTCCACTCTCTTCCACATACTCGTACGTCACACTCACACTTGATTGAGTTCTCCTCCTGTAACCATCCTGCTTCACCTTTGCTTCTTTCTCATTCTCCTTTCCTTCCTCCTGCGTCAACACCTTTTTCGCTCTTTTCTTTCACAATCTCATCTCTTCTGACTACAACCTGTTGCTCCCATCCTCTTTCATCTCGCATGTCCGCGACTACCACTACCTCCTCCTCACCCTATCTCTTTTTTACTCTTTCTATTTCTCTCCCTCCTCTTACTCTTTCTCTCCCTCCTCTTACTCTTTCTCTCCCTCCTCTTACTCCTTCTCCCTCTTACTCCTTCTTTCCTCTTACTTCTTCTCCCCTCTTACTCCTCCTTCCCCTCTTACTCCTTCTCCCCCTCTTACTCCTTCTCTCCCCCTCTTACTCCTTCTCTCCCTCATCTTTCTCTTTCTCTCCCTCCTCTTTCTCATTCTATCCCTCCTCTCTCTTTCTCTGCTTCCTCTTTCTCTTTCTCCTCTTTTTCTCCCTCCTCTTTCTCTTTCTCTCCCCTCTTTCTCTCTCGCCCCTCTTTCTCTAAACCTTTCTCCCAATCTCTCTATTTCTCACATTCAGTCTCTGTTTCACTATCTCTCTCTGAACCTCTGTCCTACCTCCTTTCTCCTCCTCCTCCTTCTCCTCTTTCGCCGTCGCCGCCCCCTCACACGACGGGCGCAGCCACGAAGGTCGCTGCGCTGCATTTACTGTGCGAGCTGCGCGGCACAGGAAATTATATACTTAGTGCAGAGGTGCCAAACCTGGAACTGCGGGCCAAAACATTTTGATTCACCCACTCATAGCTCAAAATCCGTTTCAGACTACCATTCAAAGAAGACAATTTTAATGTGCAGGTAATTTAATTTCCTTCCGACAGATCCATTCGTTAAAGCTTATCTATTCGTTGCAACTTATCTATTCGTTGAAAAACCACATGAAAAAAACATCACAGGTCTTCAAACCTTAAAGAGTGGAAGAGTAATTAACCGAGTATTTCTATAATTATTGAACATATGTTTACTTTTACATTAAATACATAAAATGAATTACACGTTTATACGAATAACTGAATTACCTTTAAAACATTACACTTTCTATATCGGCATTACACTTTACAGTATATCGGTCTTATTCTCATCTAAAAACTTTAGTAATATTCATTTACTGGATTGTATACGTAATATTGTAGTTAATACTGTGTATAAAACACTAGTTTACTTTCAAAACATTTATTAACGCAAATTTATTTAGCCATTAATGTAAAAATATCATTTCACTGGCCTGTGTTCAAAAGAGGTTTGCCGTACTGGTCTAAGGAACTCCCTCGCGTGCAGAATGCTGTGGCCGCAGCATCCGCGGGAATAGGCCTCGCAGTGCAAGAACAAAAGTACAGGACAGAGAGCAGAGCCTATGGTTGGGGAATGAATAAATAAAATTCAATTACACTTATTTCGCAACCCTATCTTGGGGTGGTCGTTGAAGCGTAATAGAATGGACTCCCGCAGTCCCACTTGTTTAGATTTTCACATTTAATTAGATTCAAGTGTGTGTGATCTTCATGGCACGAGTCTGAAGCTCAGTTTCATTTTATCTTAATTTTGAAATGTCAATAAGATGAATTTACTTTCTACAACTTTCAAGTTTAAGAATGTTTTGAAATAATTGACTTGGCCTGCAAACAAAATGGTTAGGAAAGATCCGCCCACGTGTATTTTTCTGGTTTAGTTTAAAGAGGGAAAGGAAACCAAGTTATACATTCCCTGAATTGTAAAACTGTTAAGTTAGTATTTTTATCTGACTCAGAAAATCAAAAATATTTTTCTCGACAGTAAAAAAATGCTGAAAACACCCAAACTTTTAGGTCTTCAGAAGAAATGTTTTATTAGCTGCATAAAGTCTATTACATCAAGAATTACTGACGTTGATGAAAAAATCCAACTGATAAATGATGAAAATGAACCAAAACAATTAAAAATCTCAACTTAAAATAATATGATTTTCAATTCAATATTCCATGTTAATAATTTGATTGGTATTGAGATGAATTGAGGATGATGAAGATTGGGGAAATGAAATGAGATTTTTTTTAAATGCCTAACCTGTTGAAACGGGTGTTCCAAAATATACTTTTACAATTATTCTAAAAGTATAATGGCTGACAAACACATTTAATGATATGACAATTCTTGAAAGAATAAATAAAAAAATACTACTGATAGTCGCACGTGATGCACCTAAAATGTAATTTCATTTCACATTGGGTGCATCACGTTAACATTTTTGACAACATTTGTTGTAGGGTGCATTCCGTAAACATTTTTTGTAAATTTCGTTCTTTTAAGGGAAATATTTCAAAATATATTCGTTATTGAAAGTTGACTTCAAGGAAACTAAATTTGGGCAAATGCAATTAAAATTACTTTTCACTTATTGTTTACTTATTGGTAAACATTAGAACATGCAGAAAGAAATGTTCAATATTTTAACTAAACATTAATATGGAATTTCAAAATAAGAGAAACATTGCAGAAAAAACCAAAATGGAAATACAATTTTTACACCCCAGACATTTTGTTTAGTTCTACTGTAAAATGTACATGTCCATGAGCTGCATGTCACATTTTAGGCAATATATAAACTGAACAGATTAAAATAATAAAAGTGATGCTGTAATTTGAAAAATAATATTTTGATATCTTGTGCCTCATGAACAGCGTTTTAGATTTCTTGGAGGCGGTCCCGGGTTCATTCCCGGCCGGGACAGAAATGAAGCTGTAGCTTTCTAATACAAATCGTCTCAGTTTATATATCTGTGGCGAAAGAAAGCTCAAGCAGGACAAGTAAATTAGGTATGAATACGGAAATGCGTCATGCTGGCCACAAGTGCCGCTTACTCCAGACGTGGACAATAAATAAAAACAGGGTTAGACCTGGGAACATCGCTAGCTGGCAACAGTCAAGTTCAGCCTAATATAAAATAAATACATTTAGTGAATGCTTAATAATAACTTGTATTTCCCACTGTCTTGGAATTATAGATCTTCTTCCTCTTCTGCTGTAAGCATTAGAACTTTCGTTCCGTTGCGTCTCCTTTTATTGGTCCATCCATCTTCTCTTCGGTCTTCCTATGTTCCGTTTTCCTCTTGGCTTATATTTCAAAATATGTTTTGGTATTCGTGTGTCCTCCATTCCATCAATGTGGTCTCTTCATGCTTTGTTGTATTTGTCAATTTTTCCATTTAGATTATAAATTCCTATGTAGTTACGTATCTCTTCATTACGAACCCTGTCTTTCCTTGTGACACCAATTTAACCCCTTGAAAACTTCAGTTCGGCTGTCTGAATGCTACTGCGAATTTTTGTATCCAATTATAGATCTAGAAATACAATCATGATGTGAAATGGTATATAAAGTTATCCAGAAAATCAACGCAAAAAATGCCGCTACAACTTCACATCTCGCGCAAACAATACCAAGCTCTTCCGTCATAGTCGGCCACCCTGAATATTGTTTAACACTCTCATACATACTCTACATACGCGCCAGAGCATCGTATGTTGTACTTTAGCGCGCGGTGCTCCATGCACAGAAGGAAGGTAGCGCATTAGCACTGCGGGGCGGCGCAGACAAAAGCACCGCGGGGCGGCGACACAGTGGGTCACAATGGACGAGAAAGCGGACAAAATCCAAGAATGTTGGTATGGAATTTGAATAAGGTTCAATGGAAGGTACATACAGAGAATTTAAAAGCCGATGAGTTTTAATACGGTATCTACAAACTATCATTTCGAAGGAAAAGTTGTTTAGACAAATGGGAAGGTTTTCAAAATTGGAAAAAGAAATTTGAAAAAATAAAAAAATAAAAATTACTCAATTTTGTATATGAGTATCTAAGACCAACGGAAATTATAAACATTCTATATTATTGTTTCTAGTTGCTTCAATCAAGTAGATTGATGATAGAATCAGGAAGTCCTTATTGATCTCGTACTTCGTTAACAGAAGTACAAACCTTTTAAAAAAAAAAGAGCATGAAATGATGAAGCATGAAAAGATTGATGGAATTATGAAAGTAAAAGCGAAGTACAATATGTATTATGTTCTCGAGATTTTGAAAATACGCGTGTATTGTGTGGTGATTAGGGTTCGAAGGAAGGTAAACACTATATTCTATTTACGACGAAGTCAGCGATCCATTTGGCTTAATGTCCGACGAATGAACTTAGCCCAAAATATTATCTTCATTTGATTAATCACCGTTCCGTTTAATTTGTAATGCCTTTATCCAAAAACGAGGTTACATTTTCTATATTTTAAATGATCTAATGTAATGTTACATTTAGCTTCTCTTGTGCAACATTTTCTCGTTGTACCAATCGAATTTAAATTATCTCATGTTATAACATTAACATTTTTACGTTGTGTTGACTAGTTTTCATTGAATTCTCTTAGAGATATTTTCTCTTAAGATAACAGATTTTAAATGCGCATTATATTTTTGATTCACTTATTTATTGCTTGATACTACAATAGGATTCAGCTACCTAAAAACATTACAAATTTCAATATTACACAACACCACCTGGAAATATTACAGTATTTGAAATGATTATTATATTTTTCAATCTTTAAAACTCACGTTCGCCATCATGTTTTAAATAAATAAATAAGGCCAAGACTCAGACCATCAAGTCTACTCTTCCGCCTGACCACTTTCACAAGTTTAATACAATACACAATAATTAGGTCATTTAACGAAACGCGCAAGCAATTAGGGGATAGGGTTTCTGACAAGTGTGACAAGAATGAAAACGAGCGAGAAGGGGATTGATTGGAGAAGAACACATTCAAGCATTTATGTGAGTATATTAACTTCGAGTTAGAAATGAACTTAGAATGAATCAGAAATATGTCTAGTGATTTTATTTGAATGCTCAGCGATATTTTACCTAAATGTAGGGAAATTAGCTTTCCGTGACTCAGCAAGTGAGGAGTAGAGGAGGTTTGGAAATAAAGCACTTATCACAGCGGGATGTCATGAAGTACAACTTAATGCTTTAATGAAAGAAATTTTAATGAAAGTAAAATACGTAATTCGTACGTATTTTTGAATTACCCCTAACAAAAACTTTTGACATTCCATTACAAATTCCTCGCCAACCAGCTGACTCAACTGCAACAACCGTTGCCTCTCCAGCGTCGTTGACCGGGAGGTTCTTGAGCTCGTGTCCCGGTAGTGGCAGATTTTATACTCACCTGCGTAGCTGAGTTGAATTCAACCTCTGTCTGGACGAGAACCACAGAGGCCGACTGCCGTGTCCGGTGATTTTTCATGGTTTTCTTAACAATGCCAGGCGTGTGCCGGAGGCATCCTAACAAATGGGTCGGGGACTGGCGAGATGTTTGATTCCTCGTCCCTGTTTCATCATTTCCCGTAACACACATTTACGTGCACTTGCATGTACTACACTAACAAAGAAGTCGGAAAAACCAATGGGAGGGGGGCTAGAACTTGACCCGGATGGGGCGACGCCCCAATGAGAAAGACCTGCCAGACGATGTGTAGGTCGGCGCCGGATATCATATTCCAAAAGAGAAGGAGCCTTGCTATCTCCCGGGATGTGGTACACTTCCGCGTTTAATAACCTACGTAGTGGACGCACTCGGAAACACGTGACTACTCACTCACCCCAAAGAAAGCTACGAACAAGCCTCAACATCTTCAGCCAGGATACGCGGTACAGTTCCAAAGATCCTGAACTGAAGCTTAAAAGCCAAAAGTCGCGCATACACGGTCTGTACATTTTATGCACCAATCGCCACAAGCCACCCCTAGGGGATCTAACGAGAAACAACGTCCGAGTACTTTCTGTGGTAGTATTTCCGTGCGTGCATTCTGGCTCTGATCTTTATTTACTATTGATTAACCATGAGGAGCATAGAGAATAAAAGTAGGAAGACAGGAATTGAGAAAAAGGAAGTTTATCACAATATATCACTTCACACAATCGCACCTTGACACACCTAACATCAAATGGAAATAGTCGATTACCGTCGCTTCGGGTAAACAAATTAGTGAACAATTCCACTGCCAGAGGCGCTTGAGTCAAACTGTAAGCCTTATATATGAAAAATGATGAATATACTCAAAAGGTCTTGCAGAAAACGAGCAGTCAGGACTGCACGTTTTCTGTAGGTCCAATCTGCACGAAAACTGTACTGTGTATACTGGGCTTTACTGGAAAGAGAACTTCCAACTTACTTCCGGCTTTACTGGAAAGATAACTTCAAACAATGCTTGCCGCTTTCCGTTTGTTGTGGGCCTGCGCGTGCGGCGGGGTCGAGGCCGCGAGAGCGCGTGGGTGGCCTGGCGTGGAGGGGAGGGGAGGGGAGGGGAGGGGAGGGGAAGGGAGGGGAGAGGCGCGCGCAGAATGCACTCGTAGCTCAGTGCAGGGCTTAATGTGTTTGCTCGACTGCATTGAGCGCATGCGCATATCTTTGTAGAACGCGCTCCTTCGACCTAAACATAGCGCCGCTCATTTAACGGTAGACTGTGGGTAGTTCTGGTTATGTAGATTATTCCAAGAAATATTATAATTCGTTTCTGAATACATGTTAAGATCATTTTTGAACAGACCTTTTAAGTAACATTCAGATTTTTTGAAGTGAAACTTGCTTCGCTTTGAAAGATTAGGTGAATGTTCACTAAATCCATTCAATATTATCGGTTCACTTTTCTGAAGTCAAAAATATGTAACTGGTAATCTTGTATATGTCTACTTTTAAATTAGCTGTGCGTATTGTTGGGATGTAAAAATATGTATGTTTATCGCACCGAAAATAATCGTTTTAAATGGAAAAATAGACAACCTATGTAATGGATTGAGAGTATCATTCTTAAAGTAACGGAACGTTGAAAAAAAAACTCATTTTGAAGATAATGACATACGAAATACAACTTTATCCTATTAGATCTCGAAAACTTGGTTTTGGGGGCCTAGATTGCAATCGTTTCCGAGTAATTCTAGATGCTTGCGCAACAGAGTCGGGTATGATGCAGGTTCTTTATGAGCCCGCTCTTTAATCTACATAAAATCAGGTGAAAGTCGAATTCCTAATTTTAAATCTGTTTTATGCATCCCTGGTGGTTGGTGAATGATACAAAATCTTCATCTTGGCTCAGCAAATTTTAAATTTCATACCGTGCATTCGATGTCTAAAGAATTGAAGCATAGTGGCCTTGAGAACAATTATAATTTAAAGTAGAAATTATAATTAAAAACAAGTTCTAATTTAAGATAAAATACTAGTAAATTCATTTAGTACGTCCATTACAGTTTGTACACGTTCATCTACAAGGCTTGCAATTATTCATTTCTAATTTCCACGACATTCACTAATAGTACAATATCTATATCCCTCTACCATCACTTGCTCAAGTAGTAAGTGTTGATTTCATTCCTGTGGCTAGTTTCTCTGCAATCTGACCATAGCATACGTAACGAGAAAAATTGATGTGCTCACGCAGGTCTTAATCTATTCAAAGTCAGACTCCTAAGGAAACACCAAGCTCTCTGAGAAGTCGTCTTTTAAGATATCCTTTTTGTGATAACTTTATTCCAGTTAGATAATGATGTGGTGTCAAAGACACTCTGTACAATGTCTTGATTGTAGGCTGTCCAAATATGCGAAGTTTCATAGTCTGCATCAGCACTTGATAGACAGGAAGTAAACTTTGGCCCCGGTCCTGATTCGGCAGACGTGAGTTGACGGCTGTAATTGAAGGTTTCCTTTCACTTAAGTCCTGAAGGAAACAGTACAGTGGATTCGTGAGAACACAGGTCTTCAGAGACATGTCACTGAGATTGTCACTGTTGGCTGGTACACACCTTGAGAAAAGTTTCTGCATGTTGTACTTTATAAAAGAAAGGGTGACACTATGTGACACACACACCAACTGGAAGACAGCGGTGTAATATTACCTTGACACATAAAAATTGAGAGCAATTCGAAGGTCTACCCTCTACAGTGAATCTTTTCAAGGTAGAGAGTTAGAAACATACAAGCAAGAAAAAAAGCCCATACTTAATTCGATGCGGCGTGATAGTTATGGATGTAGAAAGCGTCCACGTTGCGTCTCTAAAAAAAACCATAATTCGTTATATTGCTACAAGAACTTTTGGATAAGTTAAGTGCAAATGATCGTTTTCTACAAGATGAGTTTTGCTATAAACCACATGAAAGTAACAAACATGGACAACTGTCAACAAATTTAAAAACATATATAAAATATACGTCAAAATGTAAGGGTTAAGGAAGAGCGAGAACTCATTATTACAAGACAAGCAAAAATCATGCTGTATTGATAAAATTTGTAACTTATCTTCTTGATAAAAAAAATGGCTGAGGGGATGAGAAAGAAATGAGACGAGGGGCGCGTACACGAGTCTGAGGAGGCAAACAAAAAAATAGATGCGGAGAAGGTAAAGACATTAGAGAAATGCGGAAACCGCGGGACAGAAGTACGGACGGAGAGAGGCAAAGCGAGGGAAGGGAATAGCGCGCGTGTTGGTGGGAATAGCAAATGAGCATCGTGATAGCGAGTGATACGGCGAGGAGTTGTGAGGAGAGGACGCGAGGTGACGGAGGTTGAGACGAGGACTGCGGAGGTGAAAACGCGGAAAGTGGGGACAAGGCATAGAAGAAAGTGGTCGGGTTCGAGATGACGGGGACAAAGGAATAGGAAACAGGAACGCCAAAGCAGGAATCGAGGGCTGTGGGGATAGCGGGACAGACGCTGCTCGTCGAAACAGGAGGCAAAAGTGGTGGGGACCGTGGGGCAAAAGGTGGAATCGCCAAGGACAACTATTGGTGTTTTCGGGCGCGTCAGCTGCTAACGTCATTAGTGCCGAAAGCACACGTTTTTATCGTGAGAGATGGTGGTGATCTTCCTCTCTCTGGATGACGAGTTCCAGCGCCGACCTACACGTCAGATTGCAGGTTTTCCTCAACCAGGTATCTCCTACCGACTGGGCACCGCCCCAACCGGGAAAGCTGTAAGCTGTCGACTAATATCCCGATATGTAACGTGGTGAATGTAAGTGTAGGTTTCTGTAAGTAAGGAGTAAGGTCCGTGGTCCGTTTGTTAGATACTGCGCTGGCATTCGCCTGGTGTTTATCGGAGAAACCACGGCACATCACCTACCAGAGCTGCCGGCCACTAGAATTCCCCTCCAAGCAGCGCAAAAGTCGACATAGTTATCTTGCTAGTGTCGATTCCTGCCACCGTCGAACTCTAAGACCACCCCGTCAGAAGCACTGGAGTGACATGAATATCCTGAGCTACCCACGTCGGTGGGGACGAGACAAGAGGTGAAGACAGCGGGGCAGAGTGGAAGACGGGAGTAGAAACAGAGTAGAAGACAGAGCCGGACTAGGAGGTAGAGACTACAGACCTGAACGGACGTGGGAATGCGGGCGTGGCTGCCGTCGGCGTCGACGGGCGAATCTGCGCCGTATGTAGCCTTTCAAAGTGTAAGTGCGAGGATAGGGCAAGAAAGAGAAAGGAAAGATCGCGCGCGGTCAGTGGCCCTTTTGTTTGGACACTGCTTCGACATTCACCTGTCGTTGATCGGAGAAACCACGGAAAACTACCGACCAGAGCAGCCGGCCACTGGAATTCTCCTCCAGATAGCGGCTGAATTCGACCTACGTAAGTAGTTAGTGCCACAAATTCTGCAAGCATGGGGACTCAACCCTTGTTCCTCTGCCAGAGGCATTGGAGTGACATCAATCGATGACCTGAGCCACCTAAGTGGATGGGGACGAGACAGGAGGCGAGGACAGCGGGGCAGACCTAAGGGAAACGGCTCAAAAGCGGAAACAGTGCAGAAGACAGAACCGGCCTAGGAGGTTGAGGCTACAGACCCGAGCTGCCGCGAATATGCGGACCTGGCGGATTAGATTCTAATTAATAAAAACAAAAAAGGAGAGAGATATCTGTTGGAGTGTTTTGATTCGTTTCAAACACGAAAAGGGGAAAGAAAAATGCGATTAGGAGAGGGAACCGAAGAGAGGACATTGGCTGCGTAGACCATAGAGTAAAGATGTATACATCCTTAGTCTATGCTTAGACTTCACGATAGACGCTGAGTCTTCAGACCGGCGCGAACGCGAGAACGCGGGAACGCGGGGCTGGCTGCCGTCGGCGTTCACGGGCGAATCCGCGCCGCGCGAAGCCTTTAAAACTGTAGGGCATGTAAGTGGCGGATGAGGAGTAAGGCGGATTAGAAGAGGAACAGAAGAGAGGACATTGCCGGCCTAGACTCCACGACAGGCGGTAAGTCTTAAGACACCCGCGAAAGCGGGAATGCGGGCCTGGCTGCCGTCGGCGTCCACGGGCGAATCCGCGCCGCGCGTAGCCTTTCAAAGCGCCGGGGTGAGGCGGGCGGGCGCGACGCGGTGTGGCGTGCCTTCGCGGGCGTGCGGGCGACGCGCGCTGAGCGATCGGGCCTGAAATAGCCGCCACCTGTCAGACCACCTGACGCCGCGCGCCGAACCGGACGCCACCAAAGCGCCGCGGCCACTTTATTAGGGCGCGCCGCCGCCGCCCTCGCCGCCGCCGCCACCGCGGCAATAAAAGGCGGGAATTAAAGCACGCGCGGCGGGAAAACCGCAATATCACACGCGTTAAAAGGGCGCTGGGGAAATGTTTTGTTTGCTTTGGGCAGTGCAATATACTGCGTGTAACAAAGCATGTTAAAACAGTTTATGGTTACCGTTTCATCGAAGCGAAGAATGAAAGTAAAAATGTTGCTCGCTGGGAATGTATGTTGAAGCGTTCTAATTAATAAAAACAAAAAAAGGAGAGGGATTTCTTGTTGGGGTGTTTTGATTCGTTTCAAACACGAAAGGGGCAAAGGAAAAATATGTAGATTTAATTTGTGAAGTGTGTCAATTCAGTGGTGGAACAAGAAAGCAAAATATGGTATAACTTAAAATATGACGTACAAAAATTAATGTTGGTGTACGGGTTCAATCACGCAATAGATTGTTACACTAATTTATGGAACATGTACCTGTTCTTTAATTATTTCCAACTCTGAGTACAGTCAGTATTTCTACGAATAATAATTCTAATGTACACTTTTTGACACATAAAATAATAATATGTTAGTTGACAGCTTTGCTGTTTTATTCTAATATTGAAGTAATATTGTACAAAAGTAATATTGAAGACACTATCTAAATTAAACGGAATGCTCTAAAATTGCTCTGTAATGGTTGAAAAAGGTATGACAGTCATGTTAGCACCACGAATATTCGAAAATGTTGCTGATATCACTGGCTGATGCTTTGTTTGGAGAGTATAAATGAAAATTTTCAATTTTCGAGGATGTCACACAGCCTGCCTCTGTAAAGCAGCATACAAAGGACTGAAACGGGTCAGAGGGTCTGGTATTCACAGCAGCGAAAGACGAGATGTCAGCTCGAAAACAGAAGGAAGCTGCTTCGCTTGACAGGCTCATTTCCTGAAGCTGTAACAGGTCTTTCCTCATCTCCTCCGTATGCATTCCACGTACTGGAGCTCTCGGACGCACGTCTTTAGGCGTATGATGTTTCTTCTCCGTTTCCATTCATGTTTTTTCATATGCATAACAGATATTTGATGACCTTTGCCCTCAGTGTCGGGTTTATGCTAAATACGTTAGCAACCGCTTTTGGACATATTGTTCGTTTAAAAGATAATTAAATGAAATCTGTCTTTGACGTTCATGCGAAAAGTAAAGAAAATTAAATTGTGAAACTTTCTCTAAAAAGCAAATTATAAAATATTTTTGGGTCTTACCGATTGTGGCGTGGATGATTTATCATTCAATTTCGTTGCCTTTCTGAACATCGATTCCTCCGCCAATATCACTTTACATTCATCTTCATATAGAACAAGACAAGTACAAATTAATACAAGGATTATTGGCCCAGAAAAGAGAATATCAAAACGTAAATCTTCCTCATCTACGTATATATGGCATTCATTTCTTTGCAATGAGTTCATATCCAGGATTTCAATATAGCATAAGTTTTATTTGAAAGATTTACTTATTGCTTTTATTGAGAATAATATTTTGCCTGAAACTTACAATATACAAATCATAAAAGAGACAAATGCTTTCCTCTCTTATAATTCAGAAACTAAGCGACTTTTTTTACCGTCCTTCAAAAGGGTATTTAAATTAAATACATAGAACGTCGTTTCAAACGCCAAACGTAATCACACATATTCATAAAAATCTGACAGGATTCCCAAAGGAAATGTCCACTAAATAATTTAAAGTATTAATTCGAGTTTTTTGTGTTTCTAAGGGCAGAAGTGTAAAGATCTTGACAAGGTCGTAATTCGCAACCGAATATTTTGTCGTTGATTTCTTTCATGTGTTTTTCATATGTATAACAGCAAACACAACGTGAGTTATTTGGATTGACAATTTATTTTACACCCTCTCCGAGTGTCGTATTCACAGTGTGAACCAAATGAATTTACATGGGAATTCTCTGGTGACGTTTGTATCAGAACTCACATCAATGCAAACATTTTGACATTTTGTGGCGAAAAATCTTTTAGAGAAAAATGTGTTTATCGAGATTGGAGAGGTTTTACAATTCCGACCTCGTCGAAGAGAGATTAAAATAACTTCGTTAACGGTAAATTCGTTTATAAAGACGCTGGGCTCTAAGGATTTTTTTGCGTCTCTGAAATTTTAGCAGTTTGAATAACGAAAAGTACGTGCGCTTTCAAGGGATTTGACGTTAAGTTTAAACGTTTTCACACGGGTGTTCTACGCTTATTTTTGTGAAATGTAAAATTTAGTTATTGAATTTGTTATAATTAAATTTAGTTATTCATTTTATATTTACTTATTTATAATCTACATCATCGAAAATGATATGTCATCAGCTGTGGGGTGTCTACTTTTGCGTGAGAATAGGAAGGGATCTTGTGTAGAAAGATGCGTGAAATACTAGAGTAAAAACCTCTTCGTTGATGAAATGAGCATCGTAAAAACTCTACTCCCGATTTAGTCATAATTCTTACAGAAAACGTTTGAGAATGACGATGGTGTTCATATTTATATACAATAAGATACAAATACAGGATAGAAAAGAGAATCGAAGGGATATCTAAAGTAGTTTTCTGAAGTAGAGCAAAAACTTGGTGTCCAAATGGATATGGTTTGGTTATCTCGAGATTTTGATATCTAGATAAAAAAATGTAAAAAGGTAGGAGATGAGTGATCTTTCTCTACTTCTAGTAAGGTTACGAATAAATATTTATATTTACTGCATATACTAGAAGCTTACACGTAGGTATACTTCGATTAAAACATTAGTCCGTTGACATTTCATCAGCTGTGACGCTATCATCCAATCAAGGATATCAACGCCACCATAGTGACGTCACTCTAGTGACTATAGCTCCCGATTGGATGACAGCGTCACAGCTGATTAAGTGTCAACTTGATGTTTTAATAGCAGCTTGTGTTAGTATCTAGTAGGGTGCTTCAACGAGGTCCTAGAGCACTGGGCGAGCACGCGAGGTGCTGTAGAGGAGAGGGCGCTGCGTATCTTCATTACGTCTGCATGCTTCTCATTTTCCCTTTTCTACACAAAGTCTGAGACCAGATATTACAGAACTTATAAAGGGAGAGACAAATGTCAAGATTCTCATTCTAAAAAAAAGTTCCTTGTTATTAATTTGAATTTTACGAGTTCTGTCAACCCTGAAGGTTTATTTCAAAGCACTTATATTCCCGCCACTCCCCTACCTACCTATTTACTGCTTCGACTATCATCTACGAGGCCAACTCGCGGACCGACAGCTTAAATATGCATTGTATAAGTCCGCAATTGCTATCTGTTGTTGTGTAATTGTAGAATTGTAGTATGTGTTGTGTGTTCTTTTTGATCTCCTTGTATCCTTTTCATTAGCATCTCTTCCTTTTCCCCTCTTGTCCATCTCTATCTGTTCTTTTTTCCCTTTCCTTTGATTTTTCACTCTCAACTTTGCTATATCTTGTTCTCAATGTTTGGCCTTAAGCCTCCATCCTGATTGATGTTTTTTCTGAGTTCACTCAATCACTTAAGGCGTAAGCCGGGATAGTCTCTACTATTTCCTCACAGACGTAAATGTAAAATGTATCTCCCTTTTGTTCATTGTTCACAGTTGAGGCGTTTCGGGTATAAATAACGACAGCTGACAGTTTGGACGAAATTAGAATTATTGATTCGAAGTGAGGCAAGTAGTGGCTCTTTTTATCTCATTTTTAAGAATGTTCCTTGCATCATATCTTTCCATTTTGCAAAATTTCAAGAATAAACAAAAAAGGACAATATATTCACTTGGCTTGCATATGTGACGTACTGGACATGAAAAGCACAGACGATAGATTCTGAATAGTATGTACAGTATATTTACAATAATAAATTACAAGATAATGTTACAAAATTGAAAACCTTAGGCAACCTTTCTATTCTCTAAGCCGCGAAACCCCGCGACCGTCCCTAGGCTTAGCCCAGTGCCTCTGCTCGAGAGCATGAGAAGCTGCGCGAAGTGCGAGCTGTCGGACATAAAGTCCCCGTAACTAGAATGTTACATGGCCGGATGCCAAAACGTGCAAGGTTGCACGGAGATACCTCACGTCTTTCGACTCACTAGCGTATCCCGCGAGCGCATGTCGGCGCCGCAATAAATACCCCACGGCTCGTCCCCCACTCTACCAGCGGCGGGCGTCAATCGGCTCGCAAGCCAGCCCGCAGCAGAGAGCAACCGTCATGAATGGACTCGCGCTCAGGCACGCCCTGTTGTCCAGGTTATTTTGAGGCTGGGATTTTCCTGCCCGGCGCGCGCCGGCGAGGCGCCGCCGCATTCCAACCCCCATCCCCCATCCGGCTTAAGACCGGGCTTTCCAGCGAAACGGCACGTGCGCCACCTCGCGACGCTACACATAGATGTAAATGATAGTCTCAAATTGATTTTTTTCTCTGCGACATATGAATATTATTTACGTCAGAACACTTCAACTGTACTTTTTGAAATTGTAAATTCATTAAAGTGGTTAAGCGGAAGAGCAGGCCTTAAGATCTGAGCCTCGTCACAAATAAAGACAATTTTAATATAGATCTCACCAAGCGCTGGCAGGGATTCACCGGGCGTACCTGACGTACAGAAGCCATCCAAATTACTAAGACCAGTGGAATTTTGTAGTTGTGACGTCCCGACGGCATTCATATCTAACGCTTTCGGTAGAAAGCCTTATTCACTATGTTTTAACATTGTGAATATAAAACTAGACTTCGTCCGAAATGCTCTGATTGTGATGACATAAGTTGCGTCGTGGATGCGTGAGGAAGCATGTTTTGTGTGTTACATTTTTAAACACTTGTGTGTTTGTGTTTAGTGCAAAATGGTAAATAATTATAATAATGTGTAAAAGAGTTAGTTAAAAAAATTGAAAAGTGTTAATACTCAAAACTAAGTTTCCAGTTGTTGCTTCCTTTTGCTACAGATCACGAATCATTGAAAAGTCGCAAAATATTTATTTCAGCTTTTCGAAGAAACGACTTTATGTCCTCTAAACCATTCCTTCATTCTTTTTAAAATATTATTTTTTTAGAAGATTAAGATACATACTACTATAATCAATTAACATGTTTTATGTTAAATGCTTATTTAATTAACTTTCTTATCTATATTTCTTTGATTACTTTGTTTCATGTCAAATAAGTATTAATACTTTTTCTCTAGGGAGTATCAAGAGCATGTTTAAAGCTGAAGATTTGAATACTTAGTCTAATTTTCTAGTTAGTAATAGTTCAGAATAGTAGACATAGTTTTAGTGCAGATGTGCATGCAATAGCTCCATAAAATATAAATAATTTTCGCTGTTGCGACTTTTGTACGGGAACTGTCGGGAATTCCAATGCCTAAAGGGAGTGACGTCCCCAATGCAAAGCTAAATGTCATTTCGGTGGAGTCGTCCGTACCCTCAGTGGATCGCGGGCGCCGCTCGCTCTCGCAAGAGCAGCTGAGTCGGAAGAGCTGGATCCCAGCAATTTGATTTGGCACAACTTGTGAATGTGTTTTGATGTCCCTGCTATTGAGGTAATGTAAGTGGACTCAGTTGGACAAATCTGCAAGGAAATGATGTATTAAAATAATTTTGAAACATTTCCTTTACCTCTTTTTCTTAAAGAATGTTCCTAAAAATTATCTCGGTGTACCCTCAATTATATTTTCCTGCCCTCATAATATTAATGACTAAACCACGCTATAGATATCTGTGTACTACAGTAATGCAGTTTTATTAAAATGTAACATTTTTGTTCCCAAAAGTATTATACGTCTTCTCAGGCTAATTGAATTTATTGAATTTGGCACAAACGAGGGCAGGGAAACAAATTTAGTGAGAGGGCCACCCCCACCCGTTACAATAGTCGACCTTGTCTTATTTTAAGGGCGATGAAGAAGTCTTTCAGCCCTAGACTTGGCACTGCCTAAATGTGAAAATATGGAGTTGTTTTGCGCTGTACTTGTGAATCGAACTGTTTTTCTGAGGAATGCGGACGACGGACGTGGGAGGCCTTCGGTTTTCGCTCCCTAAAGAGTTGCGGGTGGGGAGCGACGCGGCGGAAGCTAAGTGCTGAGGGGAGCCTTAATGGAAACGAGGAGACGGGGAGGCGGAAACTGGGAGCGAGGGTGAGGAGGGGTGCGGACGTCGGCGAGGGTGGTGAAGGCAGGGGTGGTGGCAAAAGGTGGAGCGGAAGTGGGGACTGTGGTGGGCAAGGAGGGGGTGGGTTTGAGGAAGAGAGCGGAGGCTGAAGTGGGGGCCGAAGCGTGGGAGGACAAAGGACGGTGTGGAGCGGGAAGGAAGTGGGTGAGGGTGGGGCGGAACGGTGGGGGAGAGAGTGGACGCTGAGGCGGGGTTGGAGGCGAGGTTGGAGGCGGGGTTGGAGGTGGGATTGGGGGCGGGATGGAGGCGGGATGGAGGCGGGATGGAGGGGCGGGATGGAGGCGGGATGGAGGCGGGATGGAGGCGGGATGGAGGCGGGATGGAGGCGGGATGGAGGCGGGGGGTGGAGGTGAGGGGTGGAGGCGGGGGTGATGTCGAGGGGTGGAGACGTGGGGTGGGGGCGTGGGGTGGGGGCGGGGTGTGGGGGGCGGGGGTGGAGGGCGGGGTGTGGGGGCGGGGGTGAGGTCGAAGGGTGGGGGCGGGGACGAGGTGAACGCGGGGGTGAAGGCAAGGAAGGAAGTGGGGATGGGAATGGGTAGGACAGGGGCAGCGGTGAGGGTGAAGGAGAGGCGGAGGTGGGGCGGAGGAAGGGGTGGAGGGTGACAACAAACGAAGCGGCAGTGGAGAAGGGAGTAGGTGGAGGCGGCGGTTGAGGTATGGAGGAGACTCCTAAGACTGAGATAAGGGCGGAAGCGTGGGAGACTGTACACAGAAAGGGATTTGATGCGGTAGGGCGTAGGGCGCGGGGCGATGGGGTAGAGCGGAGGAGGGAGCGGAGGTTTGAGATGGGGCGGAGGACGGAGGTGGTGAAAAAAAGAGACGGGGAGGAAGTGAGGAGTGGGCGGGACGGGAGCGGCTGAGAGGTTGGAGGAGGGAGCGGAGGCTCTTGGGGGCGGATGTGGAGATGGAGAAAACGAGATGAAGGAGGGGCAGAAATGGTGGCTCGCTTAAGACGGTCGCACGTGGCGCCCCCATCCCTTCGCCTTCTGCCCATCGCTTTCACGTTTTTCGCCTTCCCCGGCGCGATATGCTCGTAATGAAAGGGGGTGATTGACAGTTCCTCCTAAGTGCCACATTACTGTTCCTTTTTTCTTCAAATTTCTTTTGACTCCGTAGAGTTTGCTTGAAAAGAGTGTTTTAAAATAGTTGTCGTTGAATGTGACACATTAAGGACACGTGTCGGCGATCAAGTCATTTTGAAACTACATGAATACAAACTTGTTACTAACGCATTTGTTATTTGGACGCAAGTGAAGGTTACTTCATTAAAATTTACTACTTTTTTGTTCAGCTGATGGTTAGGTTCAATTTATGTTTCCTAGTGACTTATTTCTTTCTTTGTATAATCATTCGTCTGATTTCTTTCATGGGGACATTTATATTCAAGAACTTAATAAGGGCTCTTTTGCCAAGTAGGTATTGTAGGCAAAGGAAATTTCAGAGCTCAGATTGATGGTGCCATATCAGAGAATAAATAATTTTCAGGTTCGTTTCTTTTCGTTCGTTTAAGGATGGTTGAATACTTTTATTAGATACTTATCATTAATAACCACAATTATTCAAATTATAATCTTTTCCGAATAGCACGAATTCGTACATCAGAACATCCCACTAAAACTTGCTTCTACTCAAGAGAGAAGAGATGATGATGGATATTAATATAGGAAAATTTGAGAGAAGCAAACAGTCATATACCAAAGCAAGGAAAGAAGAAGGTGGTAAATCAGAAACACGAAATTAAAAGAGAGCTAATGTATTAGATGCTATTACTAAAGCCCTGCCCAAAGATTCCATTTGACACATTAAAGGAAAGTGTTTATTCAATTCCAGTTATTTTCAAAACGCATTGCTTCTCCACGCCTAACAATTCAATCCCATTATTTTCGCCATCCCCTGTTCAGTTTCTCCACTTTTGTCTCCGGAGCTGTCACAGAGCCCCAGTTGTCAAAAGTGCCGGGCTCTCTCCCCCCATCGTATCGCGGCCGCTGGCCGTCCCTCGAGCTAACAGCGCCGCTGTCACCCGCACTGCCATCCGCCGGCGCGCCGCCCTCTGACGGCGCAGCGGGGATCTCCCTCCGGCCCCATGTGCCACGCGGCGCCGCTGCTGACCCGCCCGTAACTCCCGTTCTGTCGCAACCACGTGACACAGATCGCGGTCGCCCATCGGATGCTTCCGCACCGCTGGCGTTCATGGCCTTTCATTGCCTGTGCCGGCCTTTCGTTTTTCTGTCCCCCCGCACAAGCACATACTGTACATCACATCACATTATCTGTTCTGATTCACCATTCTGTTTGTTCATTTTAGCATATTTTCGTGTTTTACTACCTTTCTTCCCTATCTTAATTGATTTATTGATTAATGATTTCGGATTGATTAATGATTCCGCGATTGATTGATAAGTGATTCCGGGCTCGTCAACTGTTAAGATCATTAGTCCCGCACTGCTTTAAGTGCACTGTTTTTTTTATCGTGGGAGATGGAGGTGATCTTCCCCCGCTGGATAGCGAGAACCGATGTCTCTCTACCCCACAGCATTGCGGGGTTTCCCTCAACCAGCTATTTGCCACCAGCGCAACACCGCTCAGCCCGGACGAGCTCTAAGCTCCGACCGGTCTCCCGGCTTGTGTGGTAATACAGTGCATGTTAATGTAAGTGTGTGTAAGTAAGGGGAGAGGATAAGACAAGGAAGAAGAAGGAAAGATCGCGCGCGATCCATGCCTGTTTGTTAGGGTACTGCTCCGGCATTCGCCTTGTGTTGATCCGAGAAAGCACAGAAAACTACCGATCAGAGCAGCCGGCCGTTAGAATTCTCCTCCAGACAGCGACTGAACTGGACCTTACTACCTAGCTAGTGTCGAAACACCTGCCACTTTCGGGCTCGAATCCTATGATCTTCCGATCAGAGGTACCGCAGTGACATCGATTGATGCACTGAATCACCTAAGTCGGTCCCTATTTCGACTCAGCATTTTTTCGTAGGCTAATACATGACTGTCATTGCCATCGTCTTTCTGCCCGACATTTTTCGCACATGCATTGACTTTTCTCTTCTTCAACTACTACTCTGTCGCTTTCAGTTTGGAACCGTTTTCTTCCCAGTTCAGCTCCCATTTTCTTCTCATTTGTCGTTGCACTTTGACTCCTAGCTTTTGCGACTCTCTACCTCTCCTGTTGGTCGCCAACTTTTATATCATCTCTCGTTGCGTAGTCCCATCTTTTCTCCATATCCACCCTCTCGCATTCCTGCCCCTCCGGCCCTATATTCACTCCCCATCTCATCCATCATAATCTATGTTATCTCGATACGACTCTTTCAGCGCTCTCCCATTTTCCTCCGCGAGCACGTCCCGCGACTTGTGTGCGCGCTCGTATCTGCGCCCAACCGCCCGCCGCTCCCGTCGCAGCCTCGCTACGCGGCTTCTCGCTGCCGGCCGTAAACAGCGCGGCGCGCGGTGGGGCAGGGGCGGCGGAGAAAGGCGGGGTGGGGCGGAGAAGGGGAAGCGGGTGGTGGAGAAGAAAGGGGAGGGCGGCGCGGGGGATGGCGGAGAAGGGCTGCGGGGGCGGCGGAGAAGGGCAAGGCGGGGTGGCACGGGGGTGGCGGAAAGAAGCGAGGCTTGGCGGCGCGGGGGGTGGCGGAGAAGGGCGGGGCGGGGCGAAACTGGGGGTGGCGGGAAGAGCAAGGAGGGCGGCGGGGGGGTGGTGGAGAAGGCGGGGCGGGCGGCGTGTTGGGGGTGGAGAAGGGCGGGGCGGGAGGCGCGGAGGATGGTGGAAAAGGATGGGGTTGCGCGGGCGGTGACGGAGGAGGGGAAAGGCGGCGCGGAGGGTGACGGTGAATGGCGGGAAAGGCGCGCGGGGAGTGGAGGAGAAGGGCTGGGCGGGGCGAGGCGATGCCGGGGGTGACGGAGAAGGGCGGGGCGCGGTGGAGAAGGGATGCAGGGGTGGCGGCGGTGGCGGAGAAGGCAGTGGAGACGGGCGCGGTGAATGACGGTGAAGTGCGGGGAGGGCGGCGCGAGGAGAGGTGGTGAAGGGCGGGGCGCGGGGGTGGCGGAGAAGGACGGGCAGGGCAGGGTTGGGCGGCGCGGGGGTGTTGGTGAAGGGCGGGGAGGGCGGCGCGGGGGTGGCGGGTAAAGTGCGGGGTGAGGCAGCGCGGGGGTGGTGAAGGGCGGGGCGGGGGCGCGGGGGTGACGGAGAAGGGTGGGGCGGGGCAGGGCAGGGCGGCGTTGGGCTTGGCGAAGGGCGTGGCGGGGCGGGGCGTAGGGGTCGGCGAAGGGCGGTGAGGATCGTGGGAGGGGGCGCGCCGCGGGCGGTCGAGTGCGCGGGCGCTGCGGATGGCAAGGCGCCACCCCCGCAGAGGGCGTAAAGGGCGGAGGGAGGGGCGGCACGTGCAGGCGCTGCGGCGGCACCGAGGGCGCCGCGGCGGCGCCCGCCCGCCCGCCCGCGGAGACCGACCCACCCCCCTTCCCTTCCCTTCGGCCGCGATGGATGGCGGCGCGGGAAACGGCGCGCACTACTCTGGAATGGGCTCAAACTGCTTGCGTGCCCGATCCCGAATCTCGGTGAAATGCCTAATCCATGGTGACAGGGTAAAAAAGACGAATGAGCCATAAAATGGTTATTTATGCACCAAGAGCGTCATAATGATTGGCGATGGTAAGGGGTTCTAATAATCGACCGGCGACAAAATGCACGAGGGATTTGTGTCGCCTGATATCATTATAACCAGTTAACGCCCATGATACACACATGATTTTATTTTTTTTATCTAATTTTATTGATTTAGATTTTCTTATTTACTAATTAACTAGATGTTAACATGTCTTGGTCTCTCTTTTCATATTTCCCTCCCATTGTTCCCTTTCAAAATTTCCTCTTGTACTCGTAATGCCCTCCATAAGAGGACATACCATACATACGATAGCACCTTTCAACTGTTTTCATATTTCCCTCGTAACCACAATCCTCTCGATCGAGGTAAATTATACAGTTTATATCGCGCTCTATATGAAAGGCAATAACAAGCTATAACGTGTCAGTAAAAAAATAAAATATTGTAGTTCATAACGATGGAAATATTCAGTTATTGACTTCTCCTGAAAAATGGTGTTTTTGAACTCACGCACAATTTTGTTTCAAATAGATGTCATGCGTTCAGTATTTCTGAGGCCTACATTGTGATGAAGGAAATGTATCAGAAAAACGAATAATACGTTCATTTTTTAATTACAAATATTTTAATATTCAAACTTTCAACTATAATTGCATGAAAATTCATTATTGATCCGTTTGTTTATTTTCTATTTTCGTTGTACGCATATTTATTTTTAATTATAGGGTTTCCGTGTAACAACAAATTTAACATTGTTTTAATTTTTAAATTTATGCTTATTTATAAAAGTGTGTTGAATATATTATCTTTAATTATATATTTTTAAATCTTAAAACTAAAAGCAGCATTCTAACAAAGTAAATTCGTGTGTGTGTGTTTTACTTATTTTTTTAAAAAAATCTCAAGATCGACATTTAAATTACAATCCTGCTTTATGAAATAGAAATGTTAATCACAGTTGTGCATTTTTCAAACAAAGAATATTGAACTTTGTTTAATGAAAAACATCAAAGAATATTGTAATAATGAGGAAAACCTTCATTAATTTCACTCTGTGAATTTATAGAATGTATAGCTACGAGTGATAAAAGAACATTTCTCTCTCTTTTAATAGGAATTGAATACAGGCAACCTAACATTTAAAAAACAATACATTTGTTTCTTTTAGTTTTCATTAACGTGTTACACAATAATACCTTTTGTTTGTTTCTGTGCGAAATGCATCCAATACGATTGGTCCCAGCGTGCGTTTGGTGACATTTCGTGCCACTGTGAACGCAGAGGCGTTGCGCTCGGCCATTTTCCGCCCCAATCCATAGAGGGTTTGGCGCTAGTCGCTTTCGTAAGAAATATCACTGAGTCAGTGAAAGCCATGTGGATTCGAGCTGTTTGGATTCGTTTATTCCGCCTCAACGGAGCTTGCTATGTATTTTTACAGTCGAATGACCCCATATTTGTGTCGATTTGTAAAAGCTGTATTACCTTCCATTTCTACATGAGACATATTCAAGTTAGAGTCTTATGCCATTTGGTGTCATTTTTAAACCATACTTTAAAAGGCTTGGGTTTAAAATGAATATTCTATTAAGGTGAACACATTCTGCGTTTAATTTTGCAATATAATGCAATGAATGTGTTTATATCTTTAAGACTATTTTCACGATTGTACAATATCAGTTGCATGCAATAATGTCCCGTACTCTTCTTTATTGTAATGCCATTTTTCTGATTATTTTACGAAATCAAAAAAGATTTTATTTTCAAAAACTAATTTGACTTTCGTCATTTAATAATGAATAAAATATTTCAGTACTCCTTTCAAATATCCATTTCTGTAATGAAAATATTGTATATGTAGTACGTAGTGGGTATCATTCAGAAAGAAATGTGAGAATAAATCCTGTCAGTGAGTCCGAAAAAAAATTATGAAAATTTTACTTACTATAACAGACAGAATTATTCCACGAATATTTTTCGCATGTAATTCTTAATCGCATTCTGTGGAGCGGTTTCATATGTGCAGAAAAGGAAAAAGCGGCTTAGCACTAAGCAATTATCTCCCATGGAACACGACGCGGCAAGTGTTGTAGTATATTGTTGTTGGCATGATTGTACGAATACTTTTACCAGGAATGCCCTCGAACGCTGTGGTAGTGATTACATTCGTGCGGAAGAGCAAATAGCAGCTTAGCGCATAGAAATCCTTCCATGGATCACAATGTGGCCACTGATATATTTTGTTGTATTGCTGTTGTATTGTGCCACAGTTGTATTTGCCGCCACGATTGAATTTTACAAGAAATTCTTGTACGTACGCTGCGGGGCGGGTTTGTTCGTGCGGAAAAGCAAATAGCAGCTTAAAGCCTAGAAATTCTTCCAATGGAACCTAGTGCGTCCAGTACTGTATTCTATTGTATTATTGTGTTATATTTTTGGAACGATAGTACGAATGTTTTTACAAGACAATGTCCTTGTACGCTATGGTAGCGGTTTTATTCGTGCGGAAGAGCAAATATCAGTTTAGCGCCTAGAAATCCTTCCTATGGAACCCGCTGCGACCATTACTGTATTCTATTGTAATATTGTGTTGTGTTGTTGGCATGATCGTACGAATACTTTCACGACAAAATTCTTCCTCGTACTATGTGGTGCGGTTTTATTCGTGCGGAAGAACAAATAGCCGCTTAGTGTTGCAGAAAACTGATGATGACGGCTAAGCCATCGAAAGCTGCTCTTGAAATAAATAACATTGTTGGCAATGACAACACCTATGATCATTTAATTTTTAAATGCCAACGACATTTCACCACTAAACCAATAGCCGCTTAGCGCCTAGAAATCCTTCCAACGGAACCCGATTCGTCCATTATTGTATTCCATTCAATAATTGTGTTGTGTTGTTGGCATGATTGTATGCATACTTTCACGACAAAATTCTTCTTCGTATTGCGTGGGACGGTTTTATCCGTGCGGAAGAGCAAATAGCAGTTTAGCGCCTAGAAATCCTTCCTATGGAATCCGATTCGTCCATTATTGTATTCCATTGTATAATTGTGTTGTTGGCATGATTGTACGCATACTTTCACGACAAAATCCTCTTCGTATTGCGTGGGGGCGGTTTTATCCGTGCGGAAGAGCAAATAGCAGTTTAGCGCCTAGAAATCCTGACTATGGAATCCGATTCGTCCATTATTGTATTCCATTGTATAATTGTGTTGTGTTGGCATGATTGTACGGATACTTTTAAGACAAAATGCTTCCTCGTATTGCGTGGGGCGGTTTTATTCGTGCGGAGGAGCAAATAGCCGCTTAGCGCTTAGAAGTGGGACGCGGGCGCGGCCGCTGTCTCCGCGGTGATATAATCGCGTCCGACCGAGCGGTGTGAGCCGCTCTTCCTGAGCTCTAATTGTCTGCGCGGAGGCGGGGGCGCGCTCTTCTGCCCATGCAGAGCGCGGCGGCGGCGGAGGGGGCGGTGGGGGCGGTGATGGATGAGAAGGCTAATCGCGCCATCTTTATGGGAAAAGATGCTGCGCACAGATAGCGCGCCGTTCGCGTGTTTGCGTTTGTGGAGAAGTCCTCCCGACGTGCAACTGTTTCTAGAATTTAATTTGTCCAAACACGGGGAATAACAACGACAGGTTATTACTCTTTCTGGTTACAAGCGGAGTGGTGACATAACCAGCACTGTGCGAAATAATGGAAACGTCAGTTATTGAATGGTTTATTTCGCACGTCAAGTATATAATTAAAGCTGCGGATGAGTATGCGTACAAAATAACATATTCAAGTACTGCGAACTGAACCGTAAATTCTATTTTGAATTATACTACATTTTTCCTTCCGAATGGTTCTCTGCAAAATTTGAATTTTGATTTAATCTATCCAGTTGAGTAATTCACTGCGACGTTCGATTTAAACGACTTCCAGATGCAATTATTTTGAAATACTCTCTTCTTACACTGGAGCACTTCGGGTGGAGAGTGTCGAAGTAATAATAATTGCTAGCTGTTCCATAAATAATTCTTGGACAACCTCTTTGTTTAGTTTGGATGGTGGTGACTTTCGACTCACCATTGAAATTCTTCGGAGAGCCTCATAAAATCTTGGGAGGTATTGGCGGCAAGCTTGGCCCACATACTTGTTGCTGATTCACTTGATTTCGCGCTAGGAGTGGATGTCACGGAACACGTTTTCGGTGGCTAGGCTGCCAGATGTGAGCCCGTCGCAGCCGCCCTGCCGCCAACGCACCTCTCGGGATTCTGATAGAGGAGCGTTGAGGTGGCGCAATTTGAGTGAAACATTGAAAATATGCATGAGTAACAAAGTCATTAAAAAGCGGTTATGTGCGCTCATTAAATTAACATCTTAACTCTACGTGTATGAAGAAGGTAAATTAAGGATAATAACAGGCGTACAATTAAATAGGAATTTACTTAGTCAAGAACCTGATTTTTTCCCCACAAAAATGATCTCAAGAGAGTAAAAGAGAATGTGAATCACTTAATTACTTAAAAAAGTAATTTAACGTCTTGAAAAATTAATTTTACGACATCAATCTAATCCTTAGATTGATATACTTAGAGCTGGAAATGGGAATCCTATCTCCTTTACCGGTCTAACAGATGTTCAGAGAGGTATTTGAACTTGAAGCTGAATCACCTTGAATGAATTACATGAATATGTAGAGATGAACGACAAATTTCAATTTTCGAAATTTGTGTCCATATGCAATATATTACTCTCTATACATATATTAAATAGCTGTTTGAAGAAAGGATTTCACTAACTAAATTAATACACTAACTAAATTAAGGCACATGTTTCGTCTACTAGGGGTCAAATTTTCATTCCCTAAGAACTTTTTGCGTCGCTATTATTGATTTTCTGCGAAGTGACTGCTAAGACAATCGCATGCAATCAAAAAGCACTCTGGGAATAAAAAGTTGATATCTACGAAACACTTGTTTCTCTTAATTAATCACACTACATTCATATTTCAATATGATGAATTATATTTCTTCATGTTTGTACGTGTACCAGTTTTTATCCGTTTGCATATTTTAACAATATTTCCATATTTTTTAACATTTGCCAAGTCTTTTGTATTAACGACGAAATATAACTGTAGACAATCACATCTTTAGTTATTTGTCGTAGGCACAAAGCGCACATTCACAATATGTATTCTTATTCAGTATAAATATTCGTATTTAATGTTGTTGCGAAAGTTTACAGATAGTACATACTATTTTCAATTGCGGTCGTCCCACATATTGTACGAAAATGAGACAACAAGACTGCTCCGTACAACGTAACAGAATTTGCGGTACATGTAGCGAAACACACAAGTCGAAGGATTTCTGATGAGCGTGCGCTTTCTGGCAGCCTTTGCGTCGCAGGGGCCGTGTTCAAATTTTGCTTTACTTCCTCGTATTTGTAAAGTACACTTAGGAGTTATAAGTGAAGTAAAAAAACTCCAGATTTAAATTACTTTCTCCAGAAAATCGAACAAGAGGTAACGAGAGCGGAAGTGAAGCCACAGTAAATTTTCATTTTGTGCCTCTACTCTTTCCCACGGCATTTACTAGTCGTTGAAAGTCGCTAGCAGAACACTTCCCCTGGAGCTCCGATGCAATCATAACGTTCGGACGCATAAAGGAAACCTTTAAAATCATAAAAGTGTTGGAGACCCCGCTCGCGGGCGCCAAGTAATAAAATTCAAGTATTTCATAAACGATAACGAAATTTCTCAGACCTCTTGAGGCCCTCTGCGGCTGTAGGGACCTAAGCGGTTAGGAGGTCCTTCATAGCAGGGGACTCTAGATGTCATGGGGCCCTTGAATGTGTTGCTGAAGAATTTTACCAGGTAAAATACTTTTGTTTACCGGGTAAAATACATTTGTTTATCAAAAGCTTTATAAAACATTTGAAGTACGTTTGATAAAACTCATTTTATAAATAATCCTACCATGTTCAACAGCATAAAGGCATCGAATATCAGTGCCGTTGGCGGTATGGTTTTCCTGATCACGTCTACGCGAATGTCGGACCACCACCTAGAAGACGGACCGCGGACAGCTCCTGTTCCTATCTTCCCTATCCCGTGCTCATTCCCATTCTCAGGGTTGAGCGATGGGCTAATTTTCAGTCCTGGAATGGTCTATCACATTGATTTAAAAAACCTCTCACAAGAATTGAAGGAGTTCAAAATGTGTTTCCTTGTGAAACAATATAATGATAACGATGATGATGATGATGATGATAATAATAATAATAATAATAATAATAATAATAATAATAATAATAATAATAATAGACAAAGCGAAGTGGCTTAGTGCGTAGCGCGCTGAATTCGTAGTCGGGAGGTCCGGGTTCGAACCCTAGGCCGGTCATCCAAATCAGGGTTTTCGTGCTTTCCCTCGGTCATGCAGGCGAATGCTGGGATGGTTCAAAAAGCCCACGATAACCTCTCATTATCACCTAAATAATGACCTGTCTTTAGACAGATTTAGTTAGTCTTTAGACCTGTCTTTAGACAGAAGAACAGATTTCATTAAGGAAAAAATGTGATCTTCAATATTGTAGTTGCAGGAAGACGTCCATAAGTATTGCACGTATAGAATTTTCGAAAAGTCAGGGATTCCAACACACGTGAGACTGTATCACTCTCTTAAAGCGTCCTTTACACTATCCAAGAAGCAAGTTTAATCAAAAAATTCGGAGCCATTTCTCAGAAAATTTTGAAATCTTTTTGAAACATCATATAAAGTATCCTCAAAATCAAAATATCTGTTTGAAACTACCTAATGCTCGAGTTCGTTTTAATCGGAGAAAATCTATTTTGGTGATAATGAGGCGACCGGTTTAGGTGCTAGCATTAATGACAGACGGGCAGACAGACAAACAGAGCGTTTTGCCGTCAATCGATTTTTTGGTATCAAGGACCCACAAAACTTGGATTCTGGCTACATCACATGTTAGAGAAAGTAATTTACGATATATAGGAACACGATTTATCTGATGTTTCGTTACCAGGGCTCGACAATATTAGATTTTCTGTCAAAAATTGCGTTTCCGGCGCACGATTACACTTTCTCTTCATACATTTGTAAGGGCAAGTAATTAAAAATCAATTAACAAACCTTTCCTTATCTTTGCACGTCTTTTCTTGCTTCTTTCCAGTTAGATAAGGTAAGGAAATGTTTAACTGTAATTGCAATTATTCAGGTAATAAGTGATGTTTATTGAAATATACCTTTATCCTCGTCTCATCAAGAGTGTGGTTGTAATTATGGCCTGATCCAAATTTATATTAAGATTTGGGCGCCAGAAACAGGTTACATTAATTACTACCAAAGTTTTCCCATCTAATTTAAACAAAATTGTATAACAATCCAGCTAGCTTGGGTCGATGGTCCGGATACAAATACTCGCTATCGCCTCGATAGCCGATTACCTGATGTGCCAACTATACAGTATGGCGTGGAATCTGAAATGTAATAATTATATGCTTCCAACTAATTAAAGATTATGATTGACAAATGAAAACTCCTTTCATTTCCAAAGAACAAAATTCAATAATTTATTTAACATTAAGTTTTAACAATTAATTTTTATGGTCATGACCTTTTAAATACGTGATCTCTTTTGTACTGCAGTATTTCTTTACCGTTTTGCTTGCCGACGCTCCGTAGTCGCTTCTCACTTGACCGTTGTTGGTTCCAAGTTTCGCTTCTTTCTTCCGGTCTTGCGCTGCTGCTGACACGTCCAGTCCACACTGCATAAACTGTTTATCGGTTCTTATCCGATGCTCCCAGTTCCTAATCTTTCCCACTGGTTATGTAAAACATTAAAGTTCACTGCAATATCCGAAAAACTGTGCAAGTCCTCCGCGAATTCACTTCTGGCAAATAATTCTCAGAGTCCGAAAAAACTATTACTTCTCTCACAAAAAAAATATACAAGACCCACTTTCTTAATATCATGTCCACAAACGATCTTTACACCACGTCATCTACTATCAAAATCCGCGATCTTCACTCCACGACACCCAGAATCAGAATGTTCTGTTCAATGCGTTCTTTAAACCCTTTATGGTTCGGTAAGCGTCCCTCATTCTATTTTTTCAAAACACCGCGGCAAAATTAGACTGTCTAATCTTCACTAGCCAACCCGTGCGTCTCTTACGAACCCAAGTAGCCGCGACCCCCCGTCAGTCATTCGTTTTTGAACCAATCACATCTTATTTTCTTTAGCTATCTAGCCATCGTCCTGACATCTTCAAGGCCTGTGTACAGTTTGTTGACCTTGCCAACCTCTGCGCTGTCGTTGCTAAGGCCGTATACCGCCATATTGTATACCCATTTATCCACCCCATGTACAGCTAATATCATTAAATAAAATCTATAATATTCTGGTATATCACATTATATAAGATAACCGTGTTACATAATTTACTGAAATTATAATATAAAAATATTATATTATTTACGAAGTTTCCTGCTAAAACACTTCCAATTTTACCGTTACTCTTGAACATTTAAAGAAGTTAATTTGTTTCGTAAAAGCACAGGAAACTCCATCATGATTTCAATGGAATATCGATACTAATATACCAATTGATGCATCTAATTTATTTCAAGCATCTAATTTATTTCAAGTGTAGTAACGTAAACGTGTACGTGAAAACGATTGTCGTAGATGACTTCTTGACTTCTTAGCTGTCCGGGAGACGCTTGATCGTTGACTGAGAGGCCGACGTTGCCCCTGTCATATCGCAGGCTTCCTCAAGGCAGTGACACTTCAGTGCTACGCGTCCGGTATTATATTGTACGTACAATTATCGTAGATGTTTGTCTTAAACTTCTCATAGACGTCCTTATGAAGAGTTAGGCAACATCAAATTCAAATATAATTTGGGGGAAACTTAATACTTGTTTAATATAATAATTATTGTGCGTTATATCCATAAATAGCACAGTTTTCAAATTACCAAAACAATGCACTTGGATCACTTTTTGTGTTCTGATTAAGCAGAATTAAACGTTTGGTTCCTTACGTCCAAAACGCGAAGTTGTGTGGTATTAACGTTTAAAATATTTTGTATTGAAAACTTTATTTTATCCATGATTCATAATTTGACATTAGTTTATCAAGTCCGTTGTATTCATGGTTGTCTAAGTGCTACAGAACTTGGGATCATCCTGCGTAAGTCAAGCTCCCAGGCCACTAAGCGGCGATGACAGCGCAGGAGCTATGAGCTTGAGTGCACAAACAAGGGCGGCTAATGCTGGCGCTCGAGGCGACGGCAACGGCTTCGGCAGCAGCAAGGGGAATAACAGAGGCAGCAGTGACGCCGACGATGGGTACATCGCTGATTATGGAGGCTGTGGCAAAAGTGGAGATTGCGTCGGTGGGGAGTATAGGAAGTCTGTTGGCGGCGTAGGTGAGGGGTCGCACGGTCATGCCAAGGGAGGCGGCGGGCGAATGGAGGGGTGTACGTTGGGAGTAGAGCGCGATGCGGAACGACAGGTAACACTGCAGGAGAGAACGGAAGTAAGGACAGACTGTGAGGACAGTGTGAAGACGGGGGGTGAGGACAGAGTGTGAGGACGGGGGGGTGAGGACAGAGTGTGAGGACGGGGGTGAGGACAGAGTGTGAGGACGGGGGGTGAGGACAGAGTGTGAGGACGGGGGGTGAGGACAGAGTGTGAGGATGGGGGGTGAGGACGAGGGTGAGAACGGGGGGCCCTCAGGGCGGGAACTCCGTCCTCAGGGAAGGGGGTGAGGACGGGGGGTGAAGACGGGGGGGTGAGGACGGGGGGTGAGGAGGGGGCGCGGACGGGGACGCGAGGACGGGACGCGAGGACGGGGCTAGAGGGCGGTGGGAGAGGGCGGGCGCGAGGACACGGCGCGAGGGATGTATGTTGGGGCAGAACGCGGCGCAAACTGAGTGGAGAACGGGTGGGAGGACGGGGGCGTGTACGGCGGAAGAGAGGGCGCGAGAGGACGGCGAGAGGGAGGGCCGCGGGGACGAGGATGGCGCGATTGGAGATAGAGGCGGCGACGGTAGAGAAGCGGACAGCGACAGCTGATATGTTGGCGGCTGAGGCAGCGGTGCCGAGGCGGCGAAGGCGTCCGCGCCGTCGACAAGGCCGGTGGCGGCAGCGGCGGCGTCCGTGGATGCAGCAGGGCGTCGGAGGCGGCGAGGGCGACAGCTGCGGCGGCGGCGGCGTCGCAGGGCGAGTGGGCAGCCGAGCGCAAATTGGACAGCGCGTATCGACAGCGCAGGTTCCGCGGCGAAGCTACTCCACTGGGACGAGCCGAGCCGACTCCACGCCAGGAGCTCATAAAGCTTTAAATCGAACGTGTGGGAAGGCGAACAACTGACAGTTCCTGCATGCCTTTTTAAGAGTTTAAATATCATTTTTCTACATTAATATGTTGACGTAAAGTTGTAAGTACTATGTGTGACATTTGTAACGTGCTTAACTTGAAGCATCACAAGTTTCAAAATTTCCTCATCAGCACGTACTTCTCGAGTTACTTTGTAATTTCTGCAATTTTCAAACATTCAGAATTTAACGAAAATAAGACCTGCGCCATTTCTGTAAGCTTACTTTGCACTCTTTAGGGATAATATAGAGGAAATATTTAAAGCATACTTTAATAAAATATTGTTTTGAAATTGGCTTTTATTTACGCAAAATTACACACAATAACTTGCTTTTTGAAGAAATTGGTCACGACCTTATTTAAAGATAATGATAATGAACATATTTACGAAGAAAAAATCTGTCTTCAAAATGATGGTTGTCGGAAGTCGCCGAAAAACGTGTTACCTTTTGCCACATCCAACAATTCAGAGAACTAAACGAAAATCGGGACTATGCCATTTTTATAACCCTACTTTGTTCCATCCGTTAAAAAATATTCCAAACATATGCAAGCATTTTTGAGAAATTTTTAAAAGGTCGTTGAGGCTTAACGTAAAGTACACACTCCCAAAATCCAAATATCCGTTTCAAATTCGCAGGACCTCGAATTCGAGAAGATTGATTTGAGCCATCAATTGGGAAAACGTCCAATCAACACTTTATTACTAATGTTGTCCATTGATGAAAGACATTTTCCTTCAAACCAATTTCTCAATTCGTATTAGGGGAAGTATTTTACTTCATATAGGAGTAAGAAATATCCACTTTTTCGATATTAGGAAACCACAATACAATATTTCTGTCGAAAAGGGCCAATTTTCATTGCAGAATAACAATACTTCCTCTTTATTTCATTAAGTACGAATAGTAAAATGCGAGAAAGTAAAACGGTTTTATATTCGTTGATGGAACGTTGATGCAACGTAATGACACATCGATTCTTTGCCATCCATTTTGTCTTTCTTCGTACACCTTCATTCATACTTTTCCAAACCTCTTTCCCATTATACACCTTACCTAGTCGCGTCAAGAGGGACTATTTTCTCTAGTATATTTCAGTATACATTCATGAGTAGTCGGAACACGATTTTTTCTATTTTGTTTTCTTGTCTTCTTTAGCAATTAATGATTGCCTGTAAGAAAAATAGCTGTCTTTAAAATGGTCTGAGGCATCCGTGCTGGGGATTTCCATCACCTTCGCCGGAATCCATCCCACGCTTCTGGTCTTACGTCTTCGTCCTCTTTCTCACTAACGAACCAAACATTTTTAATTCATGATCATTTGCGACTTCACCTCTATTCCGTAGGACAAGTAATAAATTCTGCCGTTACATTCTTGAAACCTGATGGAAGGACCGAAATGCGTTAATGTTGTAACGTTTGTTAAAAGCATTACGGAGAATGCTTGAAAGGAAATGTTGCTTTTTAGTATTCCTGTTTTGTAACCTATTTATATGAGGTTGAACTCTCTAGGCTTTATGTCAAAATTTGACTCTCAGAACATCAGTTCACTCTTGTGAAATATTTACGAATATTAAAAAGTTCCCCTTCAGCAAAAGTGAATCAGCAATATTTTTGGATTAACGGCTACTTCACGTCAAAAAATACATAAATTTGAGCTGAGTATTGTAGAAAACAAATAAAAAGAAAAAGTAATAATTTAATTCAAGAGAAAATGTGTCCTATGAAACATCTTATTGGTAACCACATATTTGAAATAGAAATGTTTAATTAAAGATATAACGAACATTAATATTAATAAAGTAGTATGTAAAAATAGCAAAGTCGTTAAAAATTACAATAATAATTAAATTAATTAAAATAATATTCCCATTAGGATAGTGAACTTCTCAAAATAGATTCTCCAAACATATTCACATCTCCTAAGAATTCCTCTTTTTTTTAAAAAAAAAAGACACCTAAATTTGGGGAAAATGTCCTAAATTGGCAGCGCCAATATCGAACAATGGGTGGCCGGAGGAGGACAGCAATTCCGCGGTGAGAAGGAAAGGGGGACGGCCATTGACGGTGGACGGCGCTGAGTGCAGCAGCAGCGGTGGCGGCGGTGGCGGCGGCGGGGGCGGCGGGGGCGGCGACGACACAGTCAGGCTGAGAGCCCGACGCTCACAGAAATTCCCTGGAATCCGACGCGACTCCCACAAAGTGGATGGGTTGTCTCTATCGAGCGCGCTGCATGTGCTGGCGATCGGGCGGGAAGCGAGCGGCTGCAACGCCCTCTGTGCTGCCGGAGAAAGCAACAAGAGAAGGGCGCCAGCCGTTGAAAAAGTAGTTAGGTTGTCATGGGAAATAGTAACGCAAGTGGGTATTGCGAGAAGTGAAAGTCCACTCAGAGAAATTTCTGTCTTCAAAATTTTTTTCTTTTGCCATGTTAATTTTTTTCCGTTTTCGAAAATATGGCGAGTTTGCCGAAAATGAGATCACCAGTACAGTTGATATCGTCTTTTGACACATACAAGGAGAAAATTTAAAGAAAAAGTCTGAATTGTTTAAACGGTTTAGGTGTTAGCGTTGACCGCAGACGGATTGGGTAGGGACGTTTTGACATCAACCAATTTTTCCGTAACAGGGCCCCTCAAAAAGTAGAATCTGACAACAGAAAGTGTTAGAGAAAATAATTTACTACATATATGGAAACATATATGTAGAGAATATAATTTACTACATATGTGGAAACAAGATTTATCTATTTTTTCAATACCAGGCCCTACATAATGAGTTTTTCTTCTGTGAAGTCACCGATTTTTGTCCCATTATTGAAATACATTGGCTTTATTACTTACTTACATGTTAACAGCCAGAAAGTGAAAGAATTTGCAATAAAAAATGAAAACTTTATGAGTGTGATTAAAGATATATAATCTGAAGTAACATTTGGAGAACCCTAGAAACCATCAACTCAATCCTAATTACGTCATAAGGGAACTTCAAATAAAATGTCAGAAGCGATTAAAAAAGTAGAACACTTGTTTATCTCGAGAACAATATATCTGCTTCGAATGATGAGAGGCAAATTGTTAGTGAATGTAAACAATCTTTGCTTAAAGAAAGAAGCAAGAATGGGACATGAACTTTACAGACACCTTAAAAAATTAATTGTAAACCGACGAGAATGAAATTGTCAATTATATATATATATATATATATATATCTTTTGAGCTACATTGAATATTAACAATATATTCATGGTAGATCCGAAACTCTTGTTTCATGGTGAGGTGTTCTTCTGTGAAGTAGCTTTTAGAACAACAACTAAATTCTGTGTCCGAAAGTTTTATCCTGGTAATTTATGACGGAGATATTAAGACAAGAAACTAGCAAAAGTATTGCTTCAAAGACGATGATGTGGATAAAAGTAGGAAGTCTCAAATTTGGAAGCAACCATAGAACTTCTCACAGTTGCGTTCTCCGCCCCCTTAGTGCTTACTTGGTAAGACATATTGAAGTTGCGAAAATAGTGTACAGAATGATCGCAATTATTCATAACTTCTTAGATAAATTGACACCACCTTATAAGTAATACTCCTAATCTGATCTGACCGTTCTGAAAATATCAATGTATTCGATATTCTACTTAAAGGCACAAAAAGTAACAAGGTGTAATAATTTACATAGAAATACAGTTTATTTAAAACATCTAACAGAAATATTAAAAAAGTTTTAAAATATAAAAATGTATCACAAGAATTGAAGCACATTTGAAAATGAAATTGTTCAATAACACACCCACTCGTGAGGGTCGCAGAAGTCGTTGACACCAAAAGTTTCCTGAAAAAACTTCTTCGAACTTCAACTATCAAAGGACTTTCTGAACATGGGACAGAGCGTAATTCTTCTGAAGATAGCCGAAATTTTAAGATAATGTATTGTAAGTCTAGAAATAACACGAAGTACTTTTGCAATCGAATCTATTTCGTAAATATTTCTGGGGAATATCAGCTCCAGCAAAAACAGCTGAGAAAATTAAATATGATTATCAATTTCATTATTATTATTATTATTATTATTATTATTATTATTATTTTTAATTCATTTATTACTTCTTGTTCGACAATTTGTCTTTCAGGGCATTGAAATTTACAATAATGGACAGTCGTTTTGGACACTAACAGTAACCTCTGTAAGAGGATTTATGAAGGTCAATTTTTAATAATTAGACAATTATATAAGACTAAGGAACATAGAAAAGAAGAGAAAATAAATAAAATTACGGAGGATGAAATTTATCTTTAGGAAATTTGGAATTAATTCTACGAGGAAAGGGATAAGTTTTACCAAGATTAAAAAATTGTGCATGATGTAATGAAGGAAGAGTATTAAAAAATTTGAGACTACAAGTTTTAATCAAATCATGGATTGTAGGGAGATTTAGTTCATTGTGAATTTGTGTATTGGGAATAAACCAAGGTGCATGTAGAATTTTTCGAAAGAATTTGTTTTGAATGATTTGAAGTTTTTGTATATTTGATTTTGCTGCATTTGACCATAATCAATTTCATTATTATTGAAATTATTATGATAAGAACAACAATAACACCAACAACCCAGCGACATGGCTCAGGGCGTAGCGCGCTGACTCGATCCCCGTCGGGGAATCCCCGCCGGGTTGAATCCCCGGGCCGGCCAACCTGTACGGGGTTTTCGTGATTTGCCTCGGTCATAAAGGCGAATGCTGGGATTGTTCAAAAAGGCCACCATAATCTGTCATCATCATCCTATCACCTTATAATTCATAATTCAAGGTTTAAAAACCTTGTCTTATGAAGCGATACAGCCAAAAATGTGATCCCCATAATGACACACGTTAATCTCTCTCTCCGGGATAGTATATGTAGGCCTCAGAAGAGAACTTACAGCATGGTCAGAAATGGGCGATGCGCAAATCTTAATAATAATAACAATTATTATTATATTATTATTATTTACTACGAGTGAATAAATGGGAAGCCAACAGCTCACCTGTATTTAAAAATGTAGGTTATTATAAACGACAGACTGAATATTACATAACGCAAAATTAGAAAACTGAGTAGCTGTACGCATATTCAGACAGAGAGGGTTGTATGAACGGACGTTTTAATAAGGCCTAGGTGCAACGGAAGCGTGACTGACCGGACAGTCTATTAAGGAGAGAGGGGCGTTGAATGCAGCAGAAAGACCGAAGGAGAAGACAATGCAATAAGACAGAATTAAACTCCGGCGCAAGCTTCCATGGGGCGCGTAACTGGAAGCATGCCGTTATGCATAAATGAAAGAAAGCACGATTTTAATGCATAAGACAAGAGGTAAATTAAATAGGTTGCTGGCTTTAAAGGTCACAATCTCAGGGTCAACCTGTAGCCTTGCTACTCAAAGGTCTTAAAGACCTAACATATTTAAATGAAATACTTTTCTTACAATGAACGTCGTCAAACTGAAAAAAAATTATTGAAATATTTCAAGTAGTAGAGATCAGTACTGTTGTTCACTTGTTGTAATTAATTAATGTGGTGCGAAAATCAAGTATTTCTTTCATCACCTTACGAAAACACTGAACATTTATTTCATTTCAAACATCTAAAAGAAGAAGCGCTGTGATAGTTTCCACACTCTTAGTTCAGCTGGCACATGGTTTTCAGTTCGCGATGGCATAACACTCATATAATTCGAAAAAATCCAATTAGGAAGCGTGCGTGGCGAGTATCGCATGTTCTAGATCAGTTTTCGTGATAAAGTCATAAATAACTACGATGAATACAAATACAGGACTTCAGATTGTTAAACGCACCAGTCAACAAGTAAGCGTTGAAATTGCTACCAAAGTACACTTGCTGTGTAAGCGATATTTTTAACTCATACATCAATGATTTAAACTGTGTTTTTACAGAAAATTACAGCAATTTTGATGAAATGTTCACAAATACAGAAGACATCGTCAAAGTGAAGTAATTCTTATTTGTTTCATTACAGTCTCGTTGTTACCAACTTACACCGAATGTACATTCAAATTACAAATTACATCGAATGTTTGGTGATTTTTCTTTGACAATTTTCGAGTTCTGGGTCGCAGGCTGACTCATTTTATACCAATGAATAATATCTATCAATGCCCACTATGAATATAAGTAAACGATGAAGTAATTAATTACTAGAAACCCGGAAGGCGCTGTATCGAAGGAAGCGGAAGCATCTTGTTGACGCGGCCACTTCGAGGGGTCGTGGGCGTGGGCGTGGGCGAGGGCGTGGGTGCGGGCGATGGGCGAGCGGGGGGGGGGGCGGGCGGGGGGCGAATGGGCGTGCTGCGGCGGGCGCGCGCGCCAACGAGGCCGCATTTGCGGGGCAGCGCCCGGGATAATCGCCCGCCGATTTGATTATCGCGCCGCCCGCGCTTCGGAATTGCACCCGAGAGAGGCACGCGTTGGCGGCCGGCGGCGGAGGGAGGGTCTGGGGCGGGGGAGGTGGGCGGCCGGGATTGGAACGGTGGGGACTGGGGACTGCAGAGGTTGGGACGGCGGAGATTGGGACGTTGGGGGATGGAACGGCGTGCATAGGGACAGCGGGGAGGCGGAGAGTAGACGGGGAGGACGGCTTGTGTAGGGACAGTAGGGAGACGGGGATTAGGACGACGGAGGTAGGACGGCGAAAGTGTGGCGGCGGGTCAGGGACGAAGGACGCAGGGACGGCGAGGCAGGTTTGGGCCTGAAACTGCGGGGGGCAAGAGACTAGACGCTGGAAACTGGCGGGCGGCAGGAGACGACTTTGAAGAAGGGCCGCGGAGGTAGGGCGTCGGAGGAGGGGCGACTGAGGTGGGGACGGCGGAGTGGGAACGGCGGAGTGGGGACGGATGGAGGTGGGGACGGCGGAGGCGTGGGACGGCGGAGGTGGGACGGCGGAGGTGGGGACGGCGGAGGTGGGGACGCGGAGGTGGGGAATGCGGAGGTGGGGACTGCGGAGTGTGGGGAACTGCGGAGGTGGTGGGGGGACGGCGGAAGGGTGGGGACGGAGGAGGTGGGGACGGCGGAGGTGGGGGACGGCGGAGGTGGGGGACGGCGGAGGTGGGGGACGGCGGAGGTGGGGACGGCGGAGGTGGGGACGGCGGAGGTGGGGGACTGCGAGTTGGGGACGGCGGAGGTGAGGACGGCGGAGGTGAGGACGGCGGAGGTGGGGACGGCGGAGGTGGGGACTGCGGAGGTGGGGACGGTTTTGGTCAGGAAGGGTGATCTGAAATGGCGCGGGGCCGCAGATGGCTTCCGCCCCCAGAGCCACCGCCCGGCACGCGCCGTAATTGCGTGGGGAATCCGCTCCCACGCGCCCCAACGCACGCGCGAAGACTCGCTCCATCAAACGAACGCGCCTCTTGCCGGAATCAAGTGAGTCTCTGCGCTTCTCTCTGCCCGTTCAAGTACAGGGCTAATGAACGTGGTGAGGCTATCTAAACAATGAGCCAGATTTCGACCTGTGTGTTGTGGTCGGGTACCTGAGTGTGTCTGTGACAGACCTCTTCTGGTCCACCTTTAGCGGAGAAAGGTGTCATTCTACCCATCTAGGTCTAATGGTGGAAAACTAACATTTTTTCCTGTTCCTTTGAGAACATTTTAAGATAATCATCGAAAAAACCTGTTTTGGTTCTTTTGGCGCCTTAAACGCGTTTTGGGGAGTTTCGATGCATCCAAACAGTTGCTCAGTTCTTCCTTTGATTCCTCTCTATTATAAAATGGATCGGCACTATTTGTAGTTGAATTCTTCTAGAATATTTTCTTAAAGAGTTCTATAATACAACATGACTCGGAGGTTTTCAAGGCACCTTCACTGGTGAAATGCTGGTAATAACTGTACTATATTTCCGGTACAACGTGAACTTTTGGGATGTTATTTACATAATTGACTATAGTTCAAACTAATTATGAAATATATACATTTAAACAGGCGCACTATCGATACTCTCTGCGCCCGAGAATAGATGAATCAAGTAACTTATTTTGTTTAAAATGTCTCTTTATTATGGACTTGCAAAGTACCAAACAATTTCAAATTGAAAGTAAACCCGGAAGCACCACGCTAAAACGTTGCGCTGCCCGTCCAAATTTTTAAAAAAAGAAAAAAGAACGCAGTACATTAGTGTATCAAATAAGGCGAGTCGTTAATACCACGCAAAATTATTTTCATGGCTTTACATCTGAATTTTTCAGAGAATATACTTGCAAGTTTGAAAGATTCGATGTGGAGTACACTTCCGCATAGGAATGAAAAATTTAAGACCTTTCTGATAGTTTAGAAGACATTTGTAAGTGTAACCACCAGAGATAAAGGCAATTCCAACAGTTAAAACCTGGGAACTCGCCTTCGGCCTGTGGAACAGACGGAGGTAATCAATTTATTCGCATTGTATTTCCGTGAACACGGAAGCTTTTCTACCAAAATTACTTTCCTCACAGAATATAATTAGCACTAACACTAGTTGTGCTGTGACAGCACATACTTTCTTACATTATTTCTAAACTTGCAATTATGAAAAATTGAGAGTTTAACGAAATTCAGACCTGCGTCATTCTTTTTTCCGTAGAGCAGTTTTTGCCTTTTTTTTTTGTAAATTTCATTAATTTCAAGCACAAATTGCGCGAAAATAAGTTTTTTGAAAACAATTGCACATGACATTTTTAAAGAACTATTTTTATAGAAAATATTATTGTTTAAGGTAAAATTCACTAAAACTTTGTAATTTTGAAAGGATAACTTTTTGCAATTTTTGAAAATACCGAGTTTGCCGGAAATGTGTCCAGCACCAATTTTTTACCGTCCTTTTAGTACATATGGATTGAAAATTTTAACAAAAAATATGAAACCGTTTTCGAGAAAATAATTGTTTAAATAAATTGTTTTCTAGAAAATAATTGTTTAAAAAAACTTAAGATTGTCTATATTTCACACAAAATTACGCGAAAACTACTCATATTTTCGAAAAATTGTATGTGATCTTATTTCAATATCTTATTTAAAGCACAGACTTCATTAAGTAAAAAGTATTTATTTTCAATATTGTAGTTGCAGGAAGACATCGAAGAAAATTTTAGCATTTCCGGTAGTCGAAAAATCAGGGTTTTCAACGAAAATAAGACCTGCACCATTCGCTATTACTTCAAAGATCTGAAATCATTTTTGCAAAAATGTTGAAGTTTTTTGAGGCTTTATGTAAAATACTCCCAAACATTAAAAGATCCGTCTCCAAAATGAAAGTCCTTGAGCTGCTTTAAATTGATCGAGGAATATCAGTTTTAGAGAAAATGGGGTGAAAGATTTAATTGCAAGCATTGGCCAGTCGGAGGGATAAACGGAAGGACAAACGGACGGACAAACAGGACGGACAAACGGACGGACAAACGGACGGACAAACGGACGGACAAACGGACGGACAACGGACGGACAAACGGACGGACAAACGGACGGACAAACGACGGACAAACGGACGGACAAACGGACGGACAAACGGACGGACAAACGGACGGACAAACGGACGGACAAACGGACGGACAAACGGACGGACAAACGGACGGGCAGAGGGATGGATAGACAAACGTTTTCGGTATCAATCAATTTTTCGGTATCAAGGATCCAGAAAACATGGATTCTGCTACACAACGCGATAGAGGAAGTAATTCACTATACATATGAACAAGATTTACTCTCTTTTTCGTTATCAGGGACCGGCAACAAGAATTTTTCAGTCGAAAATTCGCTATTTTCTGGTTGCACAATTTCAATACTTTCTTTTCTTACGAAGTAAGGGCGAGAATGTAAAATATTAATGTAAATACCTCGCTAAATCTTAATATTAATATTTCAGGAAATAATTTAAAGGAAGTCTTTCTTTACGCATCCCCACCGTTCTTCGAATGAAGCGGCATCTTAAAAGTGCCTTATAGCGAGGCACCTTTTGCTACGCAAGTAACTTGATTATATCTCCAGAGACCCTGCAATTTATTTCTGTCAACTTCTTTCATGCGTCTAGAATGTGAATTGTAAAGACACTGGTGCGTTTCTAATGTATATGATCAACATAATTTGGTGTGTTACAAGTTACAAAGACCCTTCGACTATTTTCCTCTGGGTTTTGTCCTAACAGTGATGCATTCCACTGCCGCAAATTTGTCAATGTAAGTGGTTTTGGTCTCGTTGCAATTCTCTTGGAACATGTCAATTTTGTTGGAGAAAAATACAGATTCTCTATATATGTCTTTTTCTTACTGCAAAATATTTTTCAAACATAGAAAAAAATCGTGATTCCATTTTCCTCCAGTTAGAAATACGATTTGAAAAAGAAGGGATAAATGAGAAAAGATATGCGGTAAAAGAATAGTAATTTGGATAGTTAGTCTTGACTGCGAAATTGTTGAATTAATCATTCACATACGCCTTCACACGCGGGTAATCGCTATAAGGGCATTAAAGAATTCAATATGAGATCCAATTTTCTCAAGAAGTGCACCTCATCAACAAACTACCAATTTATTCACCATTTGTTTTATTTTTTAATGAAAATAATTGTCGCATTGATTGTTAAGACCACCTCGCAAATTCTCTCTTCACATATGATGGCTTTTCTCATTCAGCATGTCTGGAATATGGTGCCGTGCTATTTGTCACGTGTGAAGTATCACAGAGGTCTAATCTTGTGAGACGGGCATCGGAGATGTGCTCGTGTAGAAGGAAAAAAAAATACCATCGTGTTTTTGTGTTTTATTTCTGTTTATAGAGATCGACGCCAAACGCGACAGCGTTCAGAAAGTGTTGGAAATAAGATCTTGATAGAAAGCTGCACACTCATGTGGATGAGTGAGATGACACACCTAGAGCGTTTTCACGGAAGAGTAAGTGGGAAGGGTAGATTCTCATAAATCGTAGGACCCTTGTGCGATTTGACAGGAAAATATTGCAGAACTAGAAACTGCAGGAAACAATAAAAGCAACAAAGAGAAGAGTTTGGAGATATTTCAAACATAGTACATTCAAATTTACATATTTTCTCATCACTATGATTAAAACAGTCATACAGTTTTCTAAATTTATATTTTAATATAATAATGAATTATTTTATTGAAGTTATTGAATTGTCATTATTTTAAACATTTCGCTTCCGCGAATGAATCACCTGAAACGCAGCACTTCGTTGCAAAACGAAGTGTTTTAAGGAAATAGCTGAAATGGCGTTATACATCAAGATTTTTCTTTGTTGTTAATTACATGACCAATATTAATCATGAATATTGAACGTTGAAGGTGTGGTGGGTCAATTAAACGCAACCGAATGATAGAAAGTATTTCTTAGAGGGATACAAGGTTTCATTATTGCCTGAAAGAGTATAATCTGCTGGTCCCAGGTTTAAACTTACCTGTATTATGTGTACTAATATTCATCCATTTTCTATGCTATTAACGTCATAAGAACTTTTTCGTACGGTAATATATTCTGCAAATTCTTCATATTTGTAGATATCTAACCAAATCATGGAATTTTACAAATGACACGATAGCAGACGTTTATAATAACTGATAAAACTAAACTAAACTAATAACTAAACCGATATAAATGCACCATTGGAAATTAAAAAAAAGAATCAAGGATAGGAATTGACTAAAACATCATCCATGTTGTTATTTGTCATAATTAATTCGCAAATATAATCCGAATTTCAAAACTGAAAATTGCTGTTACTTTAAATCGTGTAAATAAAACCAATGAAATAAAATAATATAAAAATTAAATAAAGATATTATTAGGCGCACGCTTTAAATTAGCTAAATCTATATCATTTTCCTGATAATATGTGTTTTAAAACACGCAGAGCTAAATCTCCAGAACTACAGAGTCAAACAACGGGTCATCTCAGAATTTGTTCAGTGAATACAAGCTTTCCTTGCATACTTAAGTAAGTAATATGTGTATTCCTTTATTTTCAATCCTAACTGTAAATAATTGCTCATGGATCACTATTAATAATTATATAAATAATAATTAGTTTAACATTATGAGTTGACTTTTATTAAAATTACTAGGAAGTGATAATATTCAGAATAAAAATAAATTTTATGGGCATTTTCCGACAGCGTATTGAGCAGGGCCTCAGAGCCCCTTGTATTCATGTAGTTTCCCGAGTTCACGCTTCCCAGCGTGACGAAAGATTCATTATTCGACGTCTGTCTACTAGGAATTCAACAAAGATGTCGGTGTTTTGAAAACATCGATATATCGAATCCGATGTTTTTTGAACATCGATGTTTTGAGCTCGATGTTTTTCCGTTCTTTATTTTTAATGTATGGACGAATATCACAATTTCCATAATCACAATTTTGTGGAAGTTAAAATCGGAAATAATGACTTTGTATTATTTTCTTTTAGCACACTATCCCTTGCTCGAGATGATCCTGATAATCAGGTATGTCCTTCGTCTTTCATCATACTTTTTACATTGAGAAACTTTCTATAAGTTTATTTTAAATTAAATTTTTAATTTAAAAAAATTAAAAGTTTAAAACATCAATGGTTTCTGTTCAATGTTTTATTAACATCAATGTTATAATTTCGAAAATGGATTAAATTTAAAAAATTTAAAGTTTAAAAACATCAGTGGTTTCTGATTGATGTTTTATTAACATCGAAATTTTTACTTTCCAAAATCGATTTTTGACAACATGGACGTTTTGCTGTCGATGTTCTCGATTCGCGTCACTCCTGTTCACCAAAGCGGCGGGAGCTGGAATTGGAAGGCGACGTGCTCCGCGGAGTGGACCGGAGCCCGGGGCCGCGTGGCTCGCCGGTTGAGCCGGCGGTCGGGCGGACGAGCGGGCGCGCGGGCGCGCGGGCGGGCGGGCGGGCGGCGCGGCGCGGAGCCAAACCCGCGCGCGGGCCAGGCGGCAGCGGCGCCGCCCAGCTCAGCGCCGCGTCGCGCCGCGTCGCGTGGCGTCGCGGCGTCCTCGTCGCAACGGGCCGCACCACGCGCGCGGCTCGCGTGAGGCGGCACGCCGCCCCGCCCGCCCCGCCCCGCCCCGCCCCGCCAGCCCCGCCCCGCCCCCTCGAGTTGATCCCGCCAGCCGCCCGCCGCCGGGTGATTTTTTCACGGCGTCGCCGGCCGACGTGGGCCAAAGCGGCTGATATATGAATGGTCACCGAACTTCTTCAGTTACGACGCTTCCTCGTGTGAGGAGAATCATGCACTCGCGTTGGTACTGGCACGCTCGCCAGAATTACACGACGCCGGTGCGGAGTTTGTGTTTCATTTCTCGCGGCTGTATTCGTAATGGGAACTGATTTGCACGTTCCTGATTTCGTCGATAAGTGCCGGATGGATGCATGGTTAACTCATAAAGTTATTCACATTTTGTGCTGAGCAGTAATGCAGGTGGAAGATTAGTGTCAGGCCGATGACGACACCGAAATTGGTTTTGTTGGACCATGTGTTTGTTATTCGAACTGGGAGGAACAGGATTCCTGCTAACGGCGATACCAACTCGCGGGCCCGCTCCGCGGCGCCGCCGCCGCCGCGCCGGCATCTCATAAGCGCTGACTGCGTGTTAGGGCGAGGGCGAGCACACACATCCGAAACAATGGTCGCAGCGCAGCCGAACCAGTTGAGCGGCGAACCGGCCCGAGACGCCGACACCGGCAGCGGCGGACTGGCAGCGGCGGCGGCGGCGGCGCGGCCGGGCGCAGACAGCTGTCAGTTGCGTGCTCTAATCCCGCTGCGGCGCGCGGCAGCCTACCTGGTAGAAGTAGAAGGAGTTGAAGGTGTCGTTCTGCGCCTCCCGGTCGGGCCGGGAGTCGTTGAGGTCGGGCGCGTGGCCGCGCCAGCCGGCCGTCACCGTCGCGCCGTCGTCCAGCAGCGGCGTCGCCGTCGCCGCCGCCGCCGCCGCCGCGTCGGCGTCCGTGTCGGCCGTCGCGTCCGTGGTGGAGGTCGCCGCCACCGCCGCCGTCGCCGTCGTCGGCAGATCGCCCTCCTCCATATCACAGGCGCCGCCGCCGCTGCCGCAGCCGCGAGCCCGCGCCGCCGCTTCGGCCGCCGCCGCCGCCGCCGCCGCCGTCCCCGCCCTCGCCGCGTCGTCGCATGCTTCGCCCGCGCCCGCGCCCGTCGTCGCCCTGCCGCCCTCACGCGCCCGCCCGCCGCTAGGCCCGACGCCCGCCGCGCCACCACTGAGGCCGCGGACCGCCGCCGCCGCCGCTGCCGCCGCCACCGCCACCGCCGCCGCCGCCGCCGCGCGCACACCGCGCGCCTGCGCACTGGGCCGTGGACGCCGGCGCGCGCGGCGCCGCTCCGTCGCGCCCGAATTCGCCTCTGACGGCGGCGGCGACGCCGTCGCCGACAGCGCCGGCGACGCGGGGCGTCCGGACGGGCACACACGCTTTCGGCTCTTTGCGACACTCCTGCTTCTTCTACCTGCCACACATTGTCACCACTCTCCGCACGAGGGAATGGGTGTGCGCAGGGTGCGAAGTGGCAATTTTGACCAGAGGGGGACACTCCTGCTTCGTCTACCTTCCGCACATTGTCACCACTCGCCTTACGAGGGTATTGGTGTGCGTAGGGTGCGATGTGACAATTTTCTCCAGAGGGGGACACTCCTGCTTCTTCTACCTTCTACCAACACATTGTCACCACTCCCCGGACGAGGGAATCGGTGTGCGCAGAGTGCGATGTGGCAAATTTCTCCAGAGGGGAGCATTCTCTACACTGAGATGGATTCCTCCTCATCTAGCTATACCACTAGCTGCACCAGGAAGTCATCTTCCAACATCACTTATCATCAGTGAAAAATGTGTATGATATAGCATTTACCACGAATAAATTCTGGAAATACCTGAATGGAAAAATTAAAATAAAGTGAATGATTAGAAGTCCTGTAATGTTAGAACTCTCTGAAGTAAAAGATAGACACCTTCTACTTCCTGCAAACTTTAAAAAAATGTGCCGTAGAGGGCAAGTTAAATCAGCAGAATTAGATCAGAAGACACGAGATTGAATGAACTTCACGTTATAAATAAGAATACTCCCCAATTTGCAATATATGCAATGTACAAATAACAACATTACACATTATTTACGAATGTCATGTATGTAACCAATCTCGCCAATGAATCTTACAGAATTTTAAAGAATTTAATATAGACGTATTTCTACATTGAATCACCCTTCAAGAAAAGATGTTAATTTGTGTAAATTAAATAATGTCTGTAGCCTCTACTATGGCTGGTAGGTAGCGTGCTAGCTTCCTATAATACGATTCCGGGTTTGATTTCCCGTCGAGCCAAAATAAAGTTATAGTCTCCCATTAAAACCAGTCTGTTTCTGTAGCCGTGTGACAACGAAAAGCTCAGGCAGGCGGTGTTTGATGGTTACGCTGAAGAAAATACGTCATGTTCGCCACATGTCCCTCTTACCCGCCAAGCCTGGATATTAAACTAGGCCCAGGTATGGGGAACGCTGTCAGCAAAGTCGAACAGTCGACCCAGAATGCCAAATACATCCCAAGAAAACAACAATTAATGTCTTTAACGAACTGTTATGTTGTTTTTACATGAATGTACTGAGTATTTTATCATAACATGTACTGCCATATTTTACACTACTGGTGAAAGGTCGAATATAAACATTGTGATAGCTGCAAAATGCATTATACAAAAATGTAAAAATATGTAACAAAGAAATGATATAACTTCTGTAATCTTACAGACTATTCGCTAATAACATGGCTGTTGATGCCACTGTAATTATTTTTTTTAATGTCTGCAAGAGGGGTCGATCAAAGGACGGATAGTGAAACGAATACCGCTTAAGGAGCACAATGTGAATAAATCCTAATAATGCAAGCGAGAACGGTTTATCGTCCAACTTCTGTCATCTGAATTCCTTAATTTGAATTCTATAGTCTGAAAATTATAAATACACCCGACATTTTATACTATCAAGGTGAAAAACAATCTTCAGTAAAGGATATTCAACTCTCTGGAGCACTCCGCCAAACAGTCGATCACAAGCTGCTAGTAGTTCTTGGGGCAATTTTTGGTAGATCGCTTCAGTAAGGACCTGTTCTAGAGAGTTCAGATGAATAAGTAATTTTATTTTACATTTTCTTATTGTTTTATTAATTTATACTTTGTATTTTAATAAATAAACCGATCAATTAGGTGCAGCCGCTGTGAAACAATATTTTAATACTTCATTTAAATTAATGGTTACGATCCAGGGGGCGTTGGAGTTTTTTCTTTAATTGTGGACCAGTAAAGATTGGGAACCTCTGCTCTAAGACATTACTCTCCTCGTAGAGAGTAAAAGTCCCTTGCAACCACTCAAGGCAAGGTGCACCCTGGGTGTACATCACTGTCAAATATCAATAAACAGTGCCTAAGAACGGACATAATTCTTCACACGGATCCATTGCGGTGCCTATTTTTCTTTCCAAATTTTTATTTGCTCTTTTGCATATTCTCGGGTGGAAAATGTCGTGCTGTGAAACATTGCTATCGCAAACTAAAAGAAAGGGAAAATGATTTTCATTTCTGCGAATCGAAATTCAAAGAACGAATAAAATCCGAGATACTACAACATTCAATTTATTGCAGCTCGAGTTATCGAGTTTGCGTAATATTTACAGGCCGTTAAAAGATTGAAGCCTTTTTCAAAAACATACATATTTGAAGTTATTTTTCTGTCATAATTTGACTAATGGATTCAGTAACCAGCGGCAAGAAATGGAATGAACTTTTACGTTTTGTGTGGATGATGAGAAACGTTAAGAAATAATAAACAGAATGGAAAATTTAAACACGAAAAAATAAAAAAAGACGGTGAATTTATTTGTTTTAATTTTATAAACAAATTTCTAAATTAGCCGGTTCATATTTTAAAATCAAGATGACCATATTATCAATTACAAACGAAGATGTCAAGTTGTAAGTTTGTTTTAAAGTAAACTAAACGTAATATTCAAAATTATATATTGGATCACATTTATGTTTATTAATAATAAATTATAATTAGCTATTTTAAATCAATGTAGATTTTAGTTTAAAATAGTTTGAAAATAATATGATTACTACTTGTCACAACGTATCATCAATATGGAAATGAAACCTTTTTTTGCGTAAGTTTACAATTTTTTTAAAAAAAATGCTTAGTTACGGGTATTTTTAATCTAAACCTCGACATTTTTACTGACGTTTTGTGTTACTGTGATCTACGATGTGTGTAATTTGTGAACTAGGTACAGTAAAAAATTAAAGACTTTTTGAACAGCCAATCCATAAGGAAATTTATGTACAAAATATGATTTTTTTTCGAGATGATCGAGCAACCGATGCTGAAACACAATGTAATGACCCTTTTACATTCGCGGCACCACCCTTACTATCTCCGAACCACCCGCATACACAAATAGTCTAAGTCTTTTCCTCTCCGATACATTGGCTTTGTGCTAATATCGCCAAATTCGTAACGGAAAGGAGAATCTACTTGGATCGAATTGCATGGCCAAAGTACCAGCACATTTCCCAGTCAAATGCACTCGGAAGTGAGTCGCATTAGGAAATTTATGAAAATCCGTCTTCAATCAAACAAATGCAAGTCAACGCATACTGTTTGCGGTTATTATTGATATTAATTTTATATTTTCAAACTTCAATTAGTCAGTTTTTCGCATTAGGAATTTATTATAATCAGAAAAATACATCTACGAGTGTATGAATAACAAATAGACTATCTAATATTTTCTTTGAAAATAGTTCGTACAAATTAATAAAGGAAGTTAGAAAATGCCAGAGTTTCTTTCACGCCCTATTAAATTACCTTAGTACTTTCTTAGTTTTTCAAAGCTCAATTATCATTTTAAAAATCGAATTAAATTGTAAATTTTATTGCAGATAATTTGTTTGTTAAGAAAGCTTGTAACGTAATGTTTCGAACTAAAACTTCATTAAAAATATTTGAACATTACGTATTGACTTCATTACCCTCAGTTCACCAATTATGTGAAACACACGACAAATGCATTAAATGACTCAATATTACTGTGTATTGTTCATAACAATTTCAGAACCTATAAAAAGTTCTTTATATAAATCTTCCAGAAATTCTCTTTAAGGTAACCTGCATCGCCACATGTAGAAACTAATCTAGACGCTCATGTAAAGGAGTCCACCTCCAAGAGCTTTAATTTCCCTCATTACGCTGTTGTACAAGAACACAAACGTGAGAAATGTGCGCTTTAACTGTAATCCGAGTTAATTCTGGGCTATCGTAGCAGGGAACGGCACTCAGTATAAGCGAGGATTTGCACACGTGCGATAAACAGATCTGCAAAGGAGTTAATGAATGCGGTACAGTAATGAAGCAGTTCCTCTACTTCTAAAATTATGAATCTTAAACCTTGATGAAAATGCCCTCGTCACAAACAATTACCGATATTCCAAATAAGACAAAGGGGATTTCCTCCAGTCGCTAAGTAATTTCTTGAAAACTGGATAGTCTCTACCACGAAAAAGTCACTAGAAAAAAATGAATGCATTAAAAGGGTACGTTATTGAAATACTTAACCGATTGCTTCCAAATATCATACGAACACATTTGAACAGCCGAGAAAAAAAAAAGTAAGAGGTGCAATTCAAAAGCCCATCCTTAAAGATTTTTTTTTTACAAAAATAGTTCATTGGACGGGTGGATAAGTTCGCATTTAACTACCTAACAAACCCGCCAACCCTGGCCAAAACGCTTCCCTCCGCTCTTCCTCCTACCGCTCGCCTAGCCCCACTTCCGCTTCTCGCTCTGTCACCATTGCACGCTCTTTCCGCACCCGCCCACCTCGTCTCGCTTCTCCGCTCTGTCGACCCGCTCGCTCCTTTCCCACCCGGTCTGCTCTACCCGTTCTCCCGCCCCCACCCCGCCCAGTGTCCTGACTCGCTCCTTCCACTCGTCCAGCCAGCTCCTTCCGCTCTCCCGGACCAGTCCACCCGACCTCACGGCCCGTTCCTTCCACTCTCCCGACTCGCTTCCCCACTCTCCCGGCCCACTCCAGCCGTTCTCTCGGCTCATTCCGCTCTCTCCCAGCCCACTACGCCCACTGTCCCGGCTCGCTTCTTCCACTCTCCTGCTCCACTCCCACTCTCCCGGCCCGCTCGCTGACACTCTCCCCCCACTCCACCTACTCTTCCGGCCCGCTCCTTCCGTTTTCCCGGCCCGTTTCACTCTCTTTCCCGGCCAGCTCCCTCCACTCGCTCTGTCCTCTCCTGGCACCCTCCGTTAACTCTCCTGGCACGCCCCATCAGCTCTCTCCGCCCGCTTCATCTACCGACCTACTCTGCTTGCTCTCTTTGTTCCTCCTCTACATACATGCATTCATGCCCACCCTAATGCATCCATTTCGTTTCAGAGCAGTCTGCAAGGCACCTAAGCGACATTGCGGACGTCGTCGGGCGACGCTGGGCGGGGCAGAGGGAGGACGGGCAGTGCGGTGCGGAAGGAGTAGGAGAGTGGGTAGAGCGGAAGGAGAAGGAGGGCGGGTACAGCGGAAGGAGTAGGAGGGCGGATACAGCAGAAGGAGTAGGAGGGCGGGTAGAGGGGAAGGAGTAAGAGGGTGGGTACAGCGGAAGGAGTAGGAGGGTGGGTACAGCAGAAGAAGTAGGAGGGCAGGTACAGTAGAAAGAGTAGGGCGGGTATAGCAGAAGGAGTAGGAAGGTGGGTAGAGCGTAAGGAGTAGAAGGGAGGATAGAGCGGAAGGAGTAGGAGGGTGGGTCTAGCGGAAGGAGTTGGAGGGCGGGCAGAGCAGAGGGAGTGGGAGGGTGGCCAGAGCGGAAGGAGTGGGTGGAGCGAAACGTGGGAACGCTGCAAGTGTAGTGGAAGTAACGGAAGGCCTAGAAGCGGACGGAAGAGAAAGAGCGAAAGAAAGTACCAAAGTACGAACGAAAGATGGAGGAGTGGGCAGAGATATTTAATAGATTGCGATTTCTTTTTTCTTTCTATCTTATCATTTATTCACACAGATGGTGATTACGTTGTTTGTTGAACGTAATTTTACATTATGTATGATGATCTCAAGAGATAACGTAAATTAAAACCTAAAACTTTTACATTGGTTAAAGTTACTCATTGGGCTCCTCTGCTCAGGATATATAGTTCGGAGAATTTTTTGAGGAAAATGTAGAATGAAAACTAATTTTGTATTCTTGTTGTATGTAATGGGCTTCTGCCCAGTGAAACTATATTGAAGGGATTTAGAATATTTTTGAGAAGTTACTAGCTAGATTGATGATATGATGGTCTAAAATTTTTAAGTTAAATTTCTTATGCAATTGAAGGGTTTCATACAAACAGCAAACTAGTCCAAATTCGAGATTTTTCAGGACGCACAAAAAAGTCATAGCGTAGACGTGCAGAGTAATGAATTTATATGCTCATTTTCAGTATCCGCGTGTGAGCCTTCATTACAATGAAATTTCATAAAATTTCCCTAGTAATAATTAATCCTGAGAATAGAGTCGGAATCTGTCGCCTTAGAGACTCCTTACTTGATTTTCTATTCTTCTTGTAGGCTGATCGCTGACTCAGCTGGATGCCTTCTGCTTTTTTAACTTAGGAAATAAACTTGGGCTTAAAGAAGGATTTTTATAGAAACATTTATCATATAATCGTATTAATCAATTCCTTCTATTTTACTTTATTCATAAGGTTGAAGATGCATCTTAATTGTTGATAATATGCTGTTGCAGTACGTCTTTTTTATTATTTTTAAGGTCGTTTTTTAACAACTTGATCATACGAGTATAGCGGCCACTGTGTTTTTACAGTAGAGGAAACTGTAGGAAGAACAAGTAAGGATAACACGAACACACACAAACATCAATGGGCGAGATGGGATTCGACCCTGCGACCCTTCGAGCCGAAGCAGCTACGGCCCTTTAGGTTAGCGACCTCGAATATATCCAGGATACATCTTTATCACTTAGGGGTGTTAAAAATGTTTATCTACTCACTTACGTGCACGCGCGCTCTTGCAGGCAATGGTCGTGTAATCCGCTACTACCAACTGAAGTAGTTTAGAATAAGGCTCAAATAATGCGGTGTTGTGCAAATCTAAATGCTTGATGTTGTTTGCATGCTACCTACCATTTTGCAGATTCTTTGATTCGTTTACGTTTCGCGCGTAAAATTTCTATACAATTAGTGTCAATTGTTTCTCTCAATATTCAGTATTACCGAATCCGTCCTGACTACACTAGGCTCATAAGATAATTTATTATCTTGCGTTTATTAAATCGTATATATGAAAAATAATGGAATAAAATCAAATCAAATATTACTCACAACGGTGAGGTTACTTTATCACACTAGAGAAAGATTACTCACTCGCTCCTATCGTCACATGTGATACAGTACTCTCGGAGATAAAGTATAACTTTATAGTCTAGAAGAATAAATTACTATTTCTTCAGTGGCAACAAAGTGATTAACTTGTGTCGCCAATAGTGATTCTGAAATTTCTTTTTTATCATTGCTCGGTGTGTTTATTAACGGTGAGTTGGTGACTCTTGCCGAAATGAAAATCGTACGTCAATTTTTCTTACTATTAGCGGCCGTGACTTTCCCACTTACTTTCAGTGAATGCCTGAGCAATACTCGAAAATATCTGCCACGCACCGCACGTGATCGTTCTTTTTTCCTGTCTTGTCCTCATTCACATCGTTAGAACCGAGCACAAGACCCACTTTTATTTGGCCTATCCAATTGACGCACAATGTTTCCGATTATCCTCAGAAGTTCACAAAGCAATGGCAAGTTCACGATGGCGAGTGAGGCAGATGACCTGATGAAGTGAAGAGTGATGACGATGACGATTATGTCGATTACGATAATGATGAAGGTCATGGCGATGATAATGATAATGACGATAATATGGTAAAGACGATGACGACGATAAGGTAATGATGATAGAGGTAATGCTGACGATGATAAAGGTGATAACAGTTAAAATGGTGATGATGATAAATATGATGATGAAATAATGATGGCGAAAGATGATGGCGATGACGACGATGATTGCGATGATGATTATCCCACCAAGGATGATCATAATGATAATTATGATAATAATGAAGACCATTGGTGATGATACCCGAACACTGTGGGACAGTACAATTAGAACTGACATAACGGGTGAAGCAACAGGACCAGACTTTTTTTTTTAATTTCACAAAATGGGAAGAACAGCTGTGATTATTGATGTTACATTATGTTACATTTGTGTCAACGTTTGCCGAGAAAACGCAAAAAATGCGCGCCACTAGCTCTTGAGTTCAAGTATACGTACAGATTGCAGAGAGTGGAGATAGTGCCTGTGGTAGTATCAGCATACGGGGTCGTCAGGAAGGAGTGGCAGAAGGCGGGGAAAAGTCTGGATCAAAACACCTTAGAACTGGGTAGAAGGTCGCCTTACATGGTACGATGAGCATCGACAGAAAGTTTTTCTGTCTTGAGTGATCTAACATGAATTATCAAGGAGTGAAGAATCATTATTACCATCATTATTGGACGACTACCAAGTTTGTTAACAAGATCGTGAGAAATTTAATAATAATAATAGTAATAATAATTAATAATATATTATTATTATTTTATACATTATTTTAGCTCGTAATCAAAAGAAGAATCAGACATACCAATAAAAAAAGTTTTTTCTGAATGACAGTACTGGATTTCACTGCAGATATTCAACCGGAAGATAAATATTTCAATGAAATGTAATAAAATATAGCGAGTTCTTCCGTTGCGGTTAACTCTTCAGTTGACAGTTCTATGCATTTTGTTACTGAACTTGGATAAATAAAATATTAAACTACGCATTTTCACATGCAACAGGTGTGAATTCCGTCCCTGTAAGTCCCAGATCCATGTGTTTTAATGTACCTGCATCTTGCCTTTTATGCAAAGCAAAAATTATTATCCAGCGTTTGCCTTCCTGAGGTACGATGTGAGGCCTACAACAAGCGTAAAGTTAAATTAAAAAGGTAATATTTAAATTAAATTTAAAAGGTAATATTTAAATTAAATTTAAAAAGTAATATTTTCATTAAATTTAAAAGACATATTTGGAAATTAACAGACGAATTTTAGGTTTTAAAATGAAAACACGCAAGTTACAATATGTTAAAATTAGTCTGTTTAGATTTTACGCCCTTGCTCTCAGAGATACATTAACAGTGACGTGCCAAAGACAAGGGGATCAATGACGGACCCAAGCATTTTTTTCATTTCTGTTTGGGCAAGGAGTTGCTGTTTCATCGTATATGAATTTTATTATTCGCCGAAAGAGATGGCTCAGGGCATCAACTGATGTCATTGCATACCTTTGACCGGGAGGTTCCAGGTTCGAGTCCCGACGGCGGCAGGATTTTCGACACTAACTTGTCAGCTAGGTCAAATTCAGTCGCTGTCTGGAGGAGAATTCTAGCGTCTCGCGTGTACAACGGTGTCTGGAGAGAGGCTCGCTTTAACCTTTCCGCGGCGCCTTTTTCTCTATCTGCACCAGACGAAAACAAATAACGAGGCAGGCGGTCGTTCGATTTCTCCGTGGCGCCTTTGATACGTCATCCGGCTGTGTGATGAAGTACGCCCTGAGGGGTTCGCGTTGCTAGACGCTCCGGGCGCAATCTAGTGCAGGTGAGAAGAGAACAGTTCTTCTGTGCTGGATCACCGCAAGAGGTTTCACATTACCACGCCCGGTGCAGCGGCCAAGAAATTTTTTGAGCTTTAAGGGTTTCAGCTGAGAAGCTGCATCAAATGTTGGGAGTACTAGAGTATTTTAAAGACACCACAATGATACTATTTCCCAGTGCACATTGAAAATTCGGAAACAAATGGACAAGGCATACAAGAAGCTGATTTAGTACGTGTGTGACTTCCTAAGTATGGGTACCCTCAAATTAAAGTGGATGTAGAAGAGGGGTGTTACTTTCAACTGCTGTCATCTTTTCTCATTCGAGAAAAAGAGTATAGCGGCGTGATGCTGTATCCACCTACCGCACAAGTGTGCGTGCAGGGTGACCCTAGCGCAGAGTCGCAAAGGATGAGCTGTTAGGGTAGTAAAAGAGTTTCGTCCTAGTTCAGGACTCATCAGAGAAGCTTTCAGCCTGTGACGCTGTATGTACTTCGTTTTGCCTGACTAATATTGCATTAATTTATATTTTTTAGTTTGCCCTGCCATGTTCATTAGCTCTCTCAATATTCAATCATAACTATTGTAATTTTATTTTGATTGTGTTCGTGGGACTCGACTTACAAATACGTTACCTATTTTTTAGTACATGGACGTGCAACTTTGTCCAGAATTACAAACTTCTGGAAGCTGTGTTGGTTTAAACCTGTTATTGAAGTGATGGTAACTACTCTAAATTATCAGCCTTTTCTTTTCTTTTAACAATGAGAATTTAGCATTTATTCTGATATTATTACAACTTTATATTGAGCTCATTAACAAAATGAATACATTTTGCTCTGTAAAACTTTAAAAGTTCCGTACGATTTTTTGAGTAAAGTTCGTAAGCTTACTATGATGGCTTCTAGGATGGTTTCTCGATTCCCGAGATCGGGTCTTCGGGATGAATGTCGTCCTTGGGGTGTCCTTGCTGATGTCCCTCCGAGATCGTGATATATTCTAACAGCGGGGAAAGTTTGCCAATGTCCCCAAAATGTTCTAACTTATTCAATACTCTCATATGATTCAATAAATTTAATTAATATAATTCACGAACGCGACTTGCCCTGCCTGTGCTTCGGATAAAGCCCCTAATTGCGACTATCTATCTGGTGAAAATCATGCCCGTCTACGGCCCTATTCGAACATAATTTCCTTCAACACGCAGTCTACCTTCATTTAAATTACAAGTTATAAATTACACAGCAAGTGAAACTGATAGCCTTTGAATTCTAAATTATGCAATACAAAAATCGCTCAATTAATTGTTCCCGCTTCTCTATAATTAAGGTTTTACCCATCCTTGACTGAAATAATATTCGTACCGTCCTTGACCAGTTGCTGACGAGAGTCCCGACTTTCAGCCTACTTTCCAAGAACTCTTACTTTCAAAGCCGCGTTTCCATTTTATGCATAAAGAACAGCGCTCCGACATCACGCATGGAATCCTATACTTGTTGATCGGTTGTCCTAACAATGCGTATTCTTTGACATTTAACGTTCTGTGTATATACAATCCCATCGTAACTACAACGCTTGATGCCGATTTTTCTATACAAAATACAATGGTGTTTTCAGGCTTAATACAATTTTTCCCCCTCCCAAAGCGTTGAACATCTAATGCAATTGGATATTGCAACAAGACTACAAAACCTTCAATATGGTGTGACACAAACGCGATCTTGATGTTCACAGTTGAATTCTCAACGCACTAAATTTCACGCGTTCTTGAACTCTCGTCACTTTACTGCACTTTTATATCATGCATGATCATGAGCGTTACTTATACCTAGTCACATATTTTTTGTTGCTATTTAATTTACATTACATGTTAATTAATGCCATCTAATTCCAATTTAGAATACATTTACTACTCTTAAGCCTAAACTTCTTTTCCTTACATTGAAGACTTTCAATTCTCATTTTCTCAAACATTTTTTGGTAAATTATGTTAATATCTAACATATTACAAACAACTAAATATTACCCTGCATACAAATAAACTCAGAAATAAATAATTATATACATACTATAACTACTATTTACAATTATTTACAATTTGTCTATTCTGTTTGCTTATATGGCTTGATGTTTCTGTAATCAAATGTTCCTATTTCATTATTCTTATAATTAACTAACACAATTGCATTTTTTGTCGAGTTTCTTTAAAATGGGAAGAATTTACCAAATAATTTCTCATCTGGTGAAGACGTTTGCAGGATTCTGATCAATACATCTTCGCCGATCACGTACACCTTTCTGAAAAATTGTTTCTGCTTCTTCTTTCTCTTTTCAGGGACTTCCTGTAAATGGTCGTATATTTTCATTATGCCATTAGTCTCCGTCATCTAATGTTGGTGATTCTTTGTATCGAGGAATAGTTACGGTGTTCGAGCATCAAGACAAAATCTTATCGTATTCTTCTTTCGGACGAAGACTATCGGGCTAATATACGGTGACATTGATTTTCTTATAATACCAACTTGAAGCATTTTCACTGGAAAATATCTGAAGATTCCCAACATTTTTACTGCCTGCTCACAGTTTTGTCCGTTTTCGTCTATCGCATTTTTAGCCGCCACGAGGAATAGATTTAGAGGTTCGTTAAATTGTTCCGCCATGTCACCAATCTGCATCAATTTGTCAGCTTGGCTTTCGATCTTTAAGCAATGTTGACGCCCAACGTCATTCCGTAAAGTGAAGTAAAAGCGAAGGGATCAATTAAGGTGCATCAACAATTGAGGTATGTCAACATTGAAATAACAACTGGAGTAAAAGATACTATTTTTTGCGTAAAAAAAATTTTGAGCAAAAATGTTGTTGTTTTAACACTTATTCTAGTTAATTTCCTTAACTAGTTACTACTCATGTTACTTATTAATAAATACAGTGCTGAATAAAATGTAAATCTAAATAAAGTAATCTAATAATCTTAAAAAAATTACCAGACTAAAACAAATCTTTTTTAACAGAAATAAGCCTATTTAAGAAATTATACAGTAATCTTTTAAAGAGTCAATTTTTGACGACTTGGCGGCTTCAGTAGGCAGTTTACAGGTAGGTGCAAAAACATTGGCTTCCGTCTTACTCTGTCACCCGTGACGTCATCGTTGTAAACTGCGTAACTCCATAACTTTATCATAAGAGGAGGCCTACTTCATCGCGCCGAGGAGGCATTCGTTGACAGTTGATCCTACGCCTAAGTTCTCATTGAGATCTCTTAGCGGAAAAGAGGGCGGGGAGCACGCTCTCGCACATCGCTATTTCAGCCTTCATCAGGAGAGGCACATTGCTTTGCCTTTGATTTTCAAATTTACAATGCAAACGAAGGCGTTGCATTTCATCGTAAATAGAACATGTCGCTTCTCTGAACATTCGATTATAAGTTGCTGGTTCTTTCCTTTTCTTCATTAAGTTGTTTTCCAATCTTCGAAAATATTCTCATAGAGTTTCAGGGTGAAAAGTTCTGTTAGTCAAATCGTTTAGCTCGAACAGTTGAAGACTAAGAAGGGATCAATGTCGTATTCTAATGAAAAACGTGCTTCGTAAAAAAAACTGCCATTTCATTATAAATTTATAATTTGAAAATGAGGATAAATCATTCAGATATTATTGTGAATGAACATCATTAACTCTGACAATTGATCTGACAATCTGTGTGTCTGGTTTTCGTTCGGAAAGAACTTTGAGTTTTCTACTCAACAAATTTTCATGATTTTTTCTTTAAATAAACGCTAGTGAGCGCTATGTGTATTATCAGATTTTGTTATTAACATGTTTTGCAGTAAAACACTTAAATTTGAATAATATCTTAAAATTAATGGAATGGGTGTAAATCTGTCATCATTTATGTCGATTTCAAGACTAACTAAACTACGTATAGTTGGTCATGGTTGTTTTATTTTGCAACTTACATGAGTTGTGGGTATATAAAAACATTGTTCAGGAATTTACATGTGCTTCCTGAACAAAAATATTCAGTTTTTCTAATTATGTGTGTTGATTAAGTTTTTTATGTTAAAATGCAGAGCAGAATTTTCTGTTGTCTTCCACTACAACATTTATGTACAGATTTTGGTGTATATAAAACATTTCAATTACATTTTTAGAATCACGTTTACCTCAATGCTCATAGTGAGTACCAATTGTATTGTTCCACAATTTTTAAACTTCTTTCAATTCATTCGCTTTTCATAATAAGTACTGTTCATGATATAATATTTTGGGCTTTTACGTTCTCCTTGTAGTGATAATGTACTTTTCTGTTGTAAGATTTCTACAGTTTTTGCTTTTGTACGGTGTAAACGCAAGGGTAGAATTTGAAAATACATTGTGAAATGTAATTTATCTAATGAATTATATTTTTACTCGTTGTGTATTTGTTTACAAAGCCTCGATATTTTTCTGCCATTTTTGAAGTCTTTAAAACAAAGTTTTCATTTAATAAGAACTTCATAATTTTCACTAATTCCACGAATCTAAATCTTGACTTGAAATAACAGTCGATATAAACAATGTCATAAAATGTAGCGTAAATGGAAACAATATTTACATTGGAACATTACTTCTCGGCTGTCCGGACCAGCCCTTCGAAGCTTGCGTGTAAATATTGAACATTAAAAATTAATCCGAGCAAATCGGAAAACACAAGAAAAATATTGAAAAATTGTGAACTTGCATGTGTAACCTTAGTTTTGAATTAATATCCTCTAAAAATGAGAAAAATACAAATCTGACTCATCCCTAAAATTCGAGCTTTCATTAATTAAAAATATTCACTAAGTAATAACATTTGGCATTGCGCTGCTTAGAGGTTTAAGACATTTGAAGACACGACGTCTTATAGCAACAGAAAGATTCTCTCTGAAGGTAGACGTCACTCTAGGAGTAATCAAAGGGATCGGATCGTGCGTTCCGTCATACGCACCCCACCCCACGAAGAAAATTTCTCTGCAACAAAAGGACCTGTCAAACGCCTTGGAGCAGCGCAGAGATCGTTACATCACGAAGCACTCATTTTCTTGGTGATGGTGATCGAGCTCGAGATTACTGCCGAAGGGTATAATACGATATTGGAGTACTCCATTCCTTACTTAACAACGTATTACAACGAAATGTGTATCTCGGTGATGAACGTTGAAAACGTAATAACGATTCAATTCATAAAATTTCCCCTGCTACTTCTCTTTTACTACATCAGGATAAATCAAATTAACTTTCCCGTCCCGATTCTGATGCTAGGCGGTCCTAAGTCAATATCAGTTCTTTGAAAGGCAATATACTCAAGTATCTTTCATAAAAAACATATACTTTCGTTCTTATTCAGTGTGTGAACCAGAGGAAGCCTTGTCCGACGGTGAATGCGTAACAAGCGATTGCCAGCATATTGTCCAATTATGCGGTCTCCATACAGGACATAATTAAATTTCGCGATACGTCGCTCTCCTCGTGGAGTTTTATTTACACTTTGGGTTGTTCGCACGTTTCTTCCTCCATGACCTTTCCAGGAGCTCTCCTCACTTCCCCGGCGTCCCCTACCTCCCCACCCCCGCAATTCTCCACGGGCGTCAGCGTTCGTTAGCGAAGCTGCGGCGTTTCTATTAGGGGCGCTGGCGTGACACCGCGTTTCTAATTCACAATTTGAGGCCCGCTTGGCGGTCGAATGCCTCCACTGGCGCTGTTTCACGCTTATTTATGTATGGTCGGTGCCACGTAAAACGAGCAGTTTCCGTAATAGTAAAACCTTTCGCGGGCATAGTTTTTTGAAGTTATTGAAGGTATACAGTGAAAATACCTTTTTCTTTTATCTAATACGTAGTAAATTTTTTGAGGAATCAGATGAAATTAAATTTGACATACCTCACCGGGCATTCTGAGGAGTAATTGGTAAAAAACTTATGAGAAATTTACGGGAACCAAAAGTACTGGCTTTCGGCCTATGTGCTATGCTGTACAGATCATGCTGTTGCCAGCACTGTTTCTCTTGGGGTACGAGAGAAACCGCCCTAACTTAAAATTTTGTACCACATCCTATTTGACGATAATTCACTTTCAGTGTAAACAATATGGACTTATATTAAACGAAGAAAGAAAAGTAAGGGCGTCGAAGTCAACGTAACACACATTAGGTATTTCCAACTTATAAAAATGAAAAATCATGCGTGAGACTTAATTTATTATTAAACATTCTTTTTCTAGAGCAATTATTCAATAGTTCTCTTTTAACTGTTTACAAATAATTATTTAAATGCTTCGTTTAAGATTACGAGCAACGATTGTTAATATATGGTTGTAATAAATGCTTAACTGTTAGACTTGCGATTAACAAATTAATCGCGAACGAATGATTGAAAAAAGTTCTACGCTCCTAACAGTGTTAATGTAGCGATAATACTAGTTTTCTGTTCAATTCTACGTGACAGCGACCATACACTCTGCAATGCGTGCTGAAGAAGCGGTCTAGTCATTGCTGTGGGATTTGGATTTACTGTAAAATGGATGCTTTTCGAAATGACGGCATTTGTATACATTTTTTTTATGATTGATCATTCTAACAATTTCTATAGGTAGTTTCATTTCATATTATTAATGGAAATATGTAACAGTGTGATACAAATGGAAAAATGGAAAACGCCAGAGTTATGTGAAGTGTTTTTATTGGGCGAACTCTCATCCGAATTCGCCATTTTCTATGAAATTCGAGCGTTTTCGTAACGAAGCCAGTGATGTTACAACAGCACATACTTTCTCGCCAAATTTGTATCTTTTGCAACTTTTGAAAATTTAGAGAAATCGGACTTGTGCTGGTTTTATAAGCATACTTTGTACTTTCCTATAGAAATGAATAAAATATTTGTAGCCATTTTGTGAAAATTTTGTTTGTCAAATTGCCTTTGTTTCATGCAAAATTATGTTAAACTTACTTATATTTTACAAAAAAATGTACAAGATCTCATTTAAACATCTTCTTTTGAAGAATGAGAGAATGAGATTATTCTTTCGAATGAAATCAAATCGAAAATTTGAGCTCTTTTCGTGTTATATTGCGAGAAACTACGGGCGAGAAAATACGTGCTGTTTCACCACCAGTAGTCGAATGTTTCATCAATTGATTTTGTAGAGATTTTTTTAACTTTATTTAATAAAGGCCCTTGAAAACGTCATGTGGCCCACCTGTTCGCAGTTACATCTCTGACTGCTCGCCCGCGTTCGCCCCCCAGCGCCGCCCGCCGCGCTCTCTGCAGGCGAGCTCCGCCCCCGCGCCACGGCCCCTTCGATCGCAAACAGGTGAGCGCTGGAGCGCGTCCAAGTCGTGAAGGCGCTGCCACGCGCGCACCGCGCCGCTGGCTCTCCAAATATTTCAGCCCAAGGCCCCCTCCCATCATGCCGTCCCAGTCCCGCGTGGGCGACAGGAATCGGTCTGATAACAGGAAAGAGGAGGGAGTTACGTCTGTAGAATTGGTCCAGACAGTTGTTATGCTTGCTTGAAAGCAGTTCAGGATCGAATATTCCAATGGTGTTGACTGTTCTGAATAGCTTGTAGAAATGATCAGATTAGATTGGAGCTCGTGATAAGAAGAGATCATGTGAATACTATGTTCCGCCCAAAGTTACCTAATGAACTAGATCTAGAATGGTGCCGTTTGAAGTGATTCGTTTATTTCAACAAATGTTACTTTGGAAGAAGAGTGTTTTGAAACTCACCAGATTCACATAACCATATGTCCATGTAATTGCAATTCACTATTTTTGGAATGTGTTATTAGAGTTAAAAAAATCATAGAAACGGATGTGACACATATCACCGAAATATATTATATTATTCTTCTGTTCCAGATAAGTATTAATAACCTTTCACTTACATTGCAAAAAAATCAATCTAAACATTGCATTACGTTATTGCATTCATCCCATTGAAAGAAATAAAATATTTCCCCGTATATTATAGCTTACGTTTCAAAATTTACAATTGAAACATGTGCTTACTGTATGATTCTCAGACATTCTCAAATACAAGGGAGTGAATAATGACTTCAATGAGGGGATATCATATTGTTAAATTATTTCATATCGTTAATTCCAGCAAAACCACAACAAAATATAAGGTAAAATGGGGTAATATTACCACATCTTTGTTTGTTTTAAAGTTCTACTGTGCTGGATGAATCTTCACAATAATAATTTTGACCCTTCAATCCTTCACAAAAGTACATTTCTTCAAAATTTTGAAATCACAGCTTCCATAATTTGAAATATTTTATTACTTTTTTAAAAGCAAGCAAAGGGGCATTGTTACACCCACAGGTGTCAAACATTGCCACCTCTATTTATTTCCAAGTCTCTGGGAAAGTTTAAATGTGTGAGTTGGATAGGAAACAGAAACACTTAAACATGCAACAGAATATGATTAGTCTTTGATTTTTGACAGTTTAAATACTCTAAACAGTGATAAATACTGCTTTATAACTTAGTCTAAAATAAGTTTTTTTAATTGTTTGACATTGTGGTAAAATGAGATAGGGAAAAAGTGCTTTTACCTTTTCATATTGAGTCTGGGAAGCTCAGCAACAATAACGTATTTTGGCATGTCATTTAAAGTAGACGTACTAATTTCATACAGTTCAGTAGACTTTTTCTACTTAATTTTCCACTGTTTACTTTTTCCATTGCTTAGTGCATTTTAACTTCATCACAGGTTAATAAACCTAGGATATTGTTTTTTTTTTTATTTGTCTACGTGTGAAAGGTACAGTGCAAGTATTGCGGCAACAAAAAGTAATTTTGTGTGAAATGTAATTAACCAATGTTCATAATTTTTAAGTCATATGCTTTAGAAATTATAAACATAAACTCGCAAATGTTAATTGTTTCAATGTAAGAATTTCTTCTCAAAGTATATAAATGTAGGGGCAAGATGGTCAGTGTGGCAATGTTAGCCTGAAAGTAATATATGCTATTCATACATTTTATCTTCTTTATATTGAATAATTATTAAGTCAGACATAGCATGCTTAGGACATGACATATTTACATATCTATGTCCTTTATTTCAACTCAATTAATCCAAAATTAACGAAGTTCCGATTACGAGATTTGGCTGCATCACAATACACCATCCATATTTAAGGACATTTAAAGTTATAACTGTAATCCAATGCAACAAACGATTGTGTATAACGTTTCTAAGAGAGGTAGATAACTCTGAGAACTCAGCCAGCAAATAAATTTACGATAGAGACTGCGCTACTTACATTTTTTGAAGTTGTGGCAATGTTTCACCCATGGCAATGTTACCCGTCGTTACCTTACTTATAATGTAAGTGGTCTAAAGTTTAATGTAATATTCCATGGTTTAATATTCTTATAATATATTATATTACAAGAACCTTAATAATATATTAAATTATAACAACCTTAAACCTTTGAATTGCGAGCCTTAAACACTAATCTAATCTCTCATGCAAAAGTATTATGGTTCACCCATTATGTCTTTCAATCAAAAGAATGTGATATACCTCGTTACGTCGACGAGAACGCAGGATAGTCGTATAATTATAATTCAGAGTAGGCATCTAAAAACGCGTGTTATTAATCCGAGCCTTTCGACAGCATGGACGCTTGTCCGTCTGCATCCGGAAGAGCGCGCGCACCTCCTGCGCCGAGGAGTAAATCAAAGCCCTAATTGAGTGCGCGGCCGGAAGCCGTCGGCGGAGAGAGGCGCCTCTGTCCCGCGGAGCGACGGAACCCGACCCCCGCTGCCCGCCCCGCCCCGCCCGCCGTCCGCCTGCCCCGCCCGCCGCCCGCCTGCCCCGCCCGCCGCTCGCCGCCCCGCTGCCCGCCGCCCCGCTGCCCGCCGCCCCGCTGCCCGCCGCCCCGCTGCCCGCCGCCCCGCTGCCCGCCGCCCCGCTGCCCGCCGCCCCGCTGCCCGCCGCCCCGCTGCCCGCCGCCCCGCTGCCCGCCGCCCCGCTGCCCGCCGCCCCGCTGCCCGCCGCCCCGCTGCCCGCCGCCCCGCTGCCCGCCGCCCCGCTGCCCGCCGCCCCGCTGCCCGCCGCCCCGCTGCTCGCCGCCCCGCTGCCCGCCGCTCCGCTGCCCGCCGCCCCGCTGCCCGCCGCCCCGCTGCCCGCCGCCCCGCTGCCCGCCGCCCCGCTGCCCGCCGCCCCGCTGCCCGCCGCCCCGCTGCCCGCCGCCCCGCTGCCCGCCGCCCCGCTGCCCGCCGCCCCGCTGCCCGCCGCCCCGCTGCCCGCCGCCCCGCTGCCCGCCGCCCCGCTGCCCGCCGCCCCGCTGCCCGCCGCCCCGCTGCCCGCCGCCCCGCTGCCCGCCGCCCCGCTGCCCGCCGCCCCGCTGCCCGCCGCCCCGCTGCCCGCCGCCCCGCTGCCCGCCGCCCCGCTGCCCGCCGCCCCGCTGCCCGCCGCCCCGCTGCCCGCCGCCCCGCTGCCCGCCGCCCCGCTGCCCGCCGCCCCGCTGCCCGCCGCCCCGCTGCCCGCCGCCCCGCTGCCCGCCGCCCCGCTGCCCGCCGCCCCGCTGCCCGCCGCCCCGCTGCCCGCCGCCCCGCTGCCCGCCGCCCCGCTGCCCGCCGCCCCGCTGCCCGCCGCCCACCGCCCACCATCCCGTCGCCCGCCGTTCCGCCGTCCACTCCCCAGTTCTCACCAATCACCCGCCTCCCGCCGCCCTCCTGGCCAGCCATCGTCCGTCGCGGCGCGCAGCCTAATGGGCCATTCGAAGCGCGACGCTCAGATGCCTATCGGCACCTCAGCGCCTCACTCGAGACTTCTGCCGCTCAAGAATTCATCGCTCAGCCGCTAAGCTAACACGCCTCGCGGCAGCGGCAGCCGCCCCAGACTGTTGCCTCCGCGACGCTCCTCCGCCCCCACCCGTCTTCACCGCTGCCACCACCTCCACTCCGTATCTGCACCCGTTCCACTCCGCTACTCCGTCTACTCCGCGTCCATCCGTCATCTCTGCTTCCACCTCGCCTCCTCCTCCTCCTCCTCTACCTCCACCCACAAGCCCTTCTTTCCTAAGCGGGATTTAGGCAAAGTCGACTTCACCTAATCTCCGACTTCACCTACATTCTACCTCCATCTTCAGTCCGCCTCCGCCCACCCCCACGCCCCTTCCTTCTCCCCGTCTACTCCGCCGCCAAGCCAGTCTTCGCCTCTGCCTCCACTTCCACCCCGCCTCCTCCTCCTTCCCCTCAATCTCCACTCTGTCTGCAACTCCACCCCTCTCCCCGTCTATTTCGCCTCCACCCCCATCTTCACCTCTGCCTTCACCTCCACGCGGCTTTCTCCTTCGCAGCTCCTCCGACAGCTCCGTATCTTCCCACTCCACGTCTCCCCACTCCATGCACATCTTCCGCCTAGAGCCTCGGCCCCTTCTACCTTCATCACGGCCTCAATTTGTTTCCACCACGGTCTCTGGCTTCTCTGAAGCCTGCAGCTTTGTCACCGCCGCTCCCGTCACCATTTTCGTACTGCCTCAACGTTCGTTCCATCGCCCATGCCGCAACGAATGTGCTGTTGTAGCACCATTTATTTCGCCAGTTGTATCCGATAAAAGTATATTGTATGTTCTCTTCTAAATGAGGAGAATACTCTTTATCTACCTGAGGAGAATCCCCTGGTGTATTTTTCTCCACGATATGACTCATCCTATATTTTCTGAACTGCATAAATGTTAATTTTGACTGTTTTTCTAAACTACAAGAAATAATAAGTCAATCAATCAATATTTTGATCGTTTCTGATCACCCCTGGTGTGGAGTGGGCGGGTTCAGAATTAAACTTTCAAAACGTAATAGATTTCATTTTGTACCATATTCCTAAGTAACCCAAGAAATATGTTCCTCAATAGGGAAGTGAAAACCTTTTAACGGCCCGGAATGCACCGTTTTCGAGTTAAGAACGGTGTTGCAGAGTATCGTGTATTGCGGAATGTATGTGCGGTTGTCGTATTCCTCATATCACACCCTTCAAATTTCTGAGCTACCTAAATGATAATTTTGTTTCTTTTCTAAACTAAAAGAAATAATCAGTCAACCAATCAAGTGACATTTTGATTGTGATTTTTTGCCTTCATTATGATTAATGCATCTCATAGAGATACTTCCCTTTGCAGTGGGCGTACATTTTTAGTTTTGTATGAATGACATCTTACTTATTGTGTAGAACCTTCACCTTTTCTCAGCATATAGTGTACACGAGGGATATTTCGTAAAAATTTTAACAAGGATGCAGGAAGGTTCTCATTCTTCATGAACTGGAAAGTGTTTATCTTATTAAAAATTTTAATTATCATTCATTTTCATAATTTGCTTACAGGATTGTCCTCTTAAAAAAATTGCCGTGTGTTCTCACAGCTCAATCATAAACACGTTTTATTACAGATAACTTCTGATGGAACAGGTAGAACGGTAATCAATAGGTTTCTGTTAATACTAATTATTTTATAATTTTGTAAACGTTTGCTGATTAATTTGTAATTAAATTGAATAATTACATAAGATATTTATCAGAAAAAGATATACAAATTTGCGCCTTGTAATGGGCTGTTAATAATGGCCGGTCAATTTTCTCTTTCGTGTTTGTGTATTATCTGATTTCAAATACACGACCTAACTGCAAACTCACATCATTGTCATCCACTTCCTTTATACCTGATGGAATGAACTTCACACACTCAGTAAATGAAGTCTACACTAGTCGCATTCACGCTACTTGAAAGGTAGGGCTCGAGTTTCGCTTAATACGGTACATCTCGACAAGCGTCCAGTTGCTCGGCGCACAAACGCTACTAGAGCGCCGGGAGAGTCGAGTGGAGGGGGGCGTGGCGAGGCGGGACGGAGTGGAGGGGGGTTGGGCGGGGAGGAGCGGGGCGGGGTCGACCAGCGCGCCGCTTTGTTCCACTGAAGCTCGACCGAGGGTTAAACGGCGCCGACAAATGAGCTAAATCCGAGCCGCTTGCGGCGGGGGCGGTGGGAGCGGTGGATGACGCGGGGGCGGTGGGGGAGGCGGGGGCTGTGGAGAAGGAGGAGGCGGTGGAGGAGGAGGGGGCGGTGGTGGAGGAGGGGGCGGGGGAGGAGGAGGGGGCGGCGAGGGCGGCGGGAGCGGCGGGTGCGGGGGGGCGGGGGGGCGGGGGCAGCGGGAGCTGGGTGGGAGCAGCGGTGTCTGGGCGGGGGAAGGGAGGGGACAGGGTGGGGGGACGGCGCGAGCGCCGTGCAAGAGGTGCGGCGGCGTGGGAAAAGCGCGCGCCGACACCGAAACCGTTTTACCGCGCGCCGCACAGTCGCGGGGACAGCGTGAGGGGACACGGCAAACGCATTACCGCGTGCCCCTGTCGCGACGGGCTTCTCAGTCGCTTGACTGTCCGTATGCCGGCTGCCGCACTTCTAAGGCGATTGTTCAAGTACGCTAATTGCCGCTGAGGTTCGGAAATACACCTACAAACCTCCAAATTACTTGGCGAAAGCCACCATTTCAGAAGAGGAAATGGTAGCAGCAAATGATGGCGGCTTTAGTGGTGTAGTGGTAACCGTACAGGGTTGTTGTATCCCAAGTTTCCTGGTTCGAAGCCGAGGAATTTTAAGAGCGAAAACATTCTTCGTACGCACTTCTTCGGAGAAAAAGAAAAGCTGGTGGTCCAATGTTGTAGATTGCTGTATGTCAAAGATTCTTATCCCTAAAAGATGTCGAGTGATACTTTCTTTTTCGCTAGATGGTGAAAGGAGCGTAGAGTTTGCGTGGTCAGATGGAGGAACGGGTCTGATGGCCAGAGTCCTGGCAGTAAGGCATGGGCTGAAACTGAACTGAATGACGCGTGATTCTGAAACTGATCATTGTAATTGCTAGGAAGCTAATATTCAATATCCATAATCATTCAAGGAAAGTATATATTTATTAAACAAAAGCTTTGAATATGTGTTCAACAGTCTGTCGAACAAATTTTCCTGATACATTTCAGCGACATTCGACACACAAATGATTGAAAACCTTCTCTACCTCATCTCAAGTGAAATATTTTTAATACATTCTTACCGTAAAAAATATATTTTACTAGCGTACCCGTGCGAGAACTCTCGCATGTTAAATCCCACCCTTTCCCTATTCATTTGTCTATCCGTTCCATAAAGGAGAGGAACTACTAATGTACTTACAGAATATCAAACAAAATAACAATGCAATTGATGTTTGAAACAAATTTTCAATTAAAGTTTATTCAACATTATAGAGAGATGTTCTTGGAACAATTCATTCTTCTTTAAAAACAACATTTGAAGAAATTTTTCAACCTTCCTTGAGAGTTAGCTTTTCGCTTTCCTTGATAGTCAAATAATAGAAAAGGTTTTTACTCTTGAGAAAGCCAAGTAAAGTAGTGCGAAAATACCGGATCGGGCAAGAACAGACCTACTCATTGCAATATTATTTAACTTTCCTTTATTTTTTATGAAGAACCGAGTGGGTTTTGGAGAGTCAGGGTGCCAGCTTGCTGGGGTGAGAAAATTGAAAAATTATTTGTTTACTAAAATGTATTGAATTATTTCTGAGTCTATACGTACCTCAAGAAAAGCAATTCCGATCCAAAAAATAATCAAACTAAAGTTTTCACCTTTGAGTACTAAATACCATTTGTTAGCATTAGAAACAATTTAGTAGGCATTAGTAAGCCCACTTCGGTACATGGGAATGTTGCTCAAAGTATGTTTGCATTTTTAATATCTTAACGAACCGACACCTTGAGTTTAACATCAAACGGTGTTTTATTTACAATATGAGTTTACACTTGGGCGTTACTGTACATACTTCCAGATATCGCCAACATTTAAATCGTGCGTTTGGACAGCGATCGTTGGCAGTTGTCGGGTGACTTGCACTATTCTTTCTATAATTTTAAATTTAGTTGTTTTTAATTGATTCGCATAGTATTGTAGGCTAGCGCGTTTTGATTTTTGTTTTCCATTTATTTCAAGCTATTCTACTTTAGCTCCTTTAAAAAGTTTGTTCTTTGTGTTGTCCCGTAGCACAAGTTTTCCCCCACTACCTCTGCATATATATATATATGTGTATATATATATATATATATATATATATATATATATATATATATATACCCGTGCGAGAACTCTCGCATGTTAGACCCTACACTCATCCCTATCCTTCTATTTTCATTCTAAGACGGAAAGTAGTTATCGAAACGTGTTTATTTGTATCTATACTACTTACTACTATCTATACTACTATACTTTTATTTGTATCTATAAAGGTAACTTGCAATGTACTAACACAATTACATATAAAAATAAAAAACAATGCAATTAATGTGTAAAAGAAATTTTCAGTAAAAATTTATTCAATATCATGGAGAATTTGCTTGGAACAATTCCCAACACTTACTTAAAGACATTTGAAGTAATTATTCAACATTCTTTGTCAATTAGGTTTTAGTTTTTCGTGATAGTCTCAAAAATATTATTTTTTTACTTTTGAAAAAGCTACGTGTCTGAACCCGTTGACTTGAAAATTTCATCGAATGATAACGAAAAAATTGGTACGGGTAAAACACAAACACAGTCTTCACTCTTCACTGAACACCCACATCCTTCCACAATTAAGTACATAGCACTTATAGACCGTTAATTGAATAGTTTCTCTACGCGCATAAGAAACAATCTTCATAGGTATAGGTATCAAGCAACTATAATAGTACTTCTAATTGTTCTAATCTGGAGAGCAAATCTTGAATTAATGATTATGCAAATAAACCTCGTCAGACTGCACAAACTATGGTGTTAACAGGATGTGTAAATAAAGATTGTCGAATCTAAGCCTTCTAAGCGTGTCGCCACAAAAATTGCTACCAGCAGGAAGGACTGAAATATTGAGGTGGCCTTGATAGTATTGAAGCGTGGAACCGAAAAGTTAATTGAATGGATCAAAGAATGTCTCATCTTGTAGATTATGATGTGAAAAACGTTTCTTTGAGGCCTTTGGCCTCAAAAGTTTACGTTTTAAGGCTCTAAAACGCTTCGTTTATGAGTTATTTGCAGATATATGTTGACATGTGATGCGTGTTGCATTTACTTGAATATTTCGATGCGTTTTTTTAAAGAAATCATCCATATTTGTAAAGTCAAAATGGAATTCGTCAAGTCTCCGTGAAATTCTCTTTCTTTGGAGCCCTTATTTATAAAGATTGGTTATGTGTGAGAGCCGCAAAGGGGAGGTATATTACTGAAATAATATAGGAGACGATATTCAAACATAAGAAATCCATACTTAACATTCAAGTCATGAGGAGAAACAAGTGGTGCTACAGAATGGCACAGACTTTCCCGTATTAGTTTTCTTTTTCGTTTGGTCTCGGCTAGCTATTTGGACTTGCCACTACTCTTGACAGCTGCCATTTATCGCCGCCCAAATTACGTTCTTTGATATTTTATTAATATATCGATTTCTTAATAGTAGAACAGAAATATTATTTTAAGAACATTAAAGAAACAGTAAAACCGTGTCCTGAATGGCAATTTTCATTGAAAAATTTAGAGCCCTCTTTTTTTTTTTAAAAAAAAAAGGCGTTTAAACGCTACTGTTAATGAGAAATTTGAAGCTCTTTTTTATGAATATGTTTGAGTTTTCGAAAAACTTCATTTGAAGTCATTTGAAGCACTCACAAATACAATAGTGTTTACAAAATGCTGGTAATGTGCATATTGAAGGTGTAAGAGATCTTTCAAAAAAATTTAATTTGTGTAATTTTTGCAAAAACAAAAAAATACCGTCAAATCAACTTAACGTCATATTGAAGAGTGTAATTAGCACTATCCGTTCGAAAAGTTTGGAAAAAAAACTGGAGTCATTTATGAGAAAATGGCGTTTGAGCGTTACTGAATATGCGCTGTTTTGAGCTAGTTTTCAAGAAAACGGTTGAGTTCTCAAGAAACTTTACTGGACATTATTTAAAGCACATGTACTCGTAAATATAATAATGTGAACCAATCGCCACTAAGGAAGTCCCACATTACCGAAGTGGGAGACAAGTAAAAAAAATACATATTTGTAATATTTGAAAAAAAAGGATAGAGCATTATGGTAATTATGTCTTTTCATAGAGTACATTTAGCACTAAAGTTTAAAGAAAAAATTTGGAGCCTTTTTGAGAAAATTTTGAAAATGTTCGTGGGGCTTCATGGAAAGTACCCCCAAAGTTTGAAGAAAGGTTTTCGGGTTTTCATCGCGGCGCTTCAAGTGGAACAGACCGACCGGGGAATATCCATTTTGGAAGAAATCGCACGTATGGTTTAGGCGCTATTGTTGTTCTCAGACGGAAGGACGGACGTTTTGAAAAAAACACTTTCTCGGTATCAGGGGACCCCAAAAAGTGTATTTCCGTTTACCCCAACCAATTGTTAAAGTATGGTTTTATATGACTAATTAACCTGTTGTAAGCAGTGCTTTACGTTTCACACCCTTAATACTCACAAATACAATAGTGAGGTAGGATACAAATACAATAGGTAGTATACTGCCATCACTTCATATAATTCAATATAGAGCTTACAATACATGTACGTTACACATACAATACTTGTACGTTACTTTACAACACATTGCCAGATGACATTGAACAATTAAAGTCTGTACACACCTTTCAGTTAAAAGTAAAATCTTTTCTGCTGCATAACAATTTCTATACAATTAGAGTCTATATTGGTCTTCAAAGAGATAAATAATGTTTATTTTAACAAAACAATGATATAATGAATTAGTTTAACATTTGTATTGTATAATTTAAAAAAAGACGTAATACACCTGTAACAAGTATTGTACTTCAGCTTCCTGGTCAATGACACCCCATCTCGATCAGGCTTTTGTCCAGTTTCTTTGATCCATTGAGCAAATGCTGAGATGGCCCCTTGTTTTGCTTCTAGACATAAATGCAGCTTCACTATGCGTACGTTTTGTTGAGCTCTCATTTTGATGGTAGGGAAAGGAATAGAGCTGAGGGTGAGATTTTGTTAGCAATGCAGGAAAATCAAACCTGCAGTTCGTTTACCGCTGCAAATATGTTTCCAGGAACGAAAATGTCTGGTTTTTTCAATATCGTTAATCTCGCGCTTTTTTAAAAGTGTATTATTATTTGGTTTGTTTTTAACATTTTTCATCTTTCAACTATCATTTTTATATTTAAAATGTTGGGAAAGGATTCTAGAACTCGATAAAACGTGCGCAGATTATTTTCCCCCATACGTCACACACAGTGTTGGCTGTTTTCTGACTTTTTTTACTGTTGGTTGACATTTTGACTGTTTTTTGACCAAATATATCAAATCAATTAGTGAAAAGTCCAATAATGCCGTATATATGTATTATAAATAAGCATTAACAGATGTTGAGAGGAATCTCGAACAGCATTTAGAAATGTTTCCAATAAATTCCTGGGCTATAAGACCTATGATCGTTACTAGAACATTTTATCTCATTTGCTAAACGATTTCATAATTTTTCAGAAAACTTAATAATTTCAGGTGTCAATGTGAGAGCTCCACAATCAAATGGAATCAATTATCAGAACCTATTATTGATGTAAATCACTTGTAGAAGGGTTCAAATCTACCAGAATGTTGTTTTCAATTTATTTTCAATTCCTTTCCAATTGGGCTTTGCCTGGCAACACATCTAGCACAGTCCCTCTAACCAGTGTAAATTAATTCAATTTATTACACTTTGTCCTGTGTAGCGAGGAGCAATGTTTCAGTGCGTAACTGTTTGCAACTACAATGATAATTAACGTTCGATTAAATCTTGTCATGCATTTCTGTAATGTATAAAAAATCGATTAAAGATTACAAATGAAAATCCTAAAGGAAAAAAATAATATGAAATAATTATTCCTGATGATAGGAATGAAAATAAGTACTAACAAATATTGAATTTTTTTGAAATTTTCAATTAATTTCAATATACATTTTAAAAATAACCCTCAAAACTGTCCGTAACCCCCAACTGTACAAAAACCCGTTACAAAGCTCATTAAGAATACGAGGTATTTTTTCATGAAAAACGTTTTGATACAGAAATCCTCATTTTTACGCTTCGGGATACAATTGACTTAGTCAATCAATTTTATAATAGACGACATACGAATTAATTTTTTCTAACATTTATTTGGAAAAAATAATATATCGCAACTTGTTAATTTATATATTTCCACCAATTTGTTTATGCCATTTGATAAATGCCTCATTATTTAACATGCAATACAAAAGCGATATTACATTGATTTTTTTCAGCATGTAAGAATTAAACATCCTATTTCCACTCACTCTTCGTGCCATTTGCTTGTCCAACAAGACCTGTCTGTCTGCACTCGTCAAACACACGTGGCCTCGGACAAATCGTCCCGAGCGTGTCGCTGAAGAGAGGAGCGTTGTCCTCCCATTGCGCGGACGGGGCGGAGGCGGGGGCGGGCGTACGTTGTGGGCGCGCGCGACTCCCTGGATGTGTCACGCGTTCCGCCCGCCCCCGCTCCGCCCCGCCCACCACTGCCCGCCGTGTCCGCCCCACCCGCCGCACCCACCCCGCCCACACCTGCCCGCCGCACCCGCCCCGCCAGCGACACCCGCCCCGCCAGCGACACCCGCCCCGCCAGCGACACCAGCCCCGCCAGAGACACCCGCCCCGCTGGCTGTCCCCGCCCTGCCCGCCGCGTCCGCCGCGCCTCGTCCCACCCGCCGAGCCCCGCCCTGTCTGCCGCGCCCCACCCCACCGAACTCGCCCCGCCCCACCCCGCCGCAACCAGACGCCCCCGCCCTGCCCGCCGCGCTCCGCCCCACCCCTGCCCGCCGCGCCCCACCCCGCTCCGCCCTCCCCCCCCGCCGCGTCACGCACAACCCGCCGCGTCCCGCCCGGCCTGCCCCCCCGCGCCCCGCCGCGCCCCTCCGCGCCCCGCCTGCCCGTCGCCCGCCAGCCGCGCCCTGCCCGTCGCGGTCCGCTCCTTTTCTGCCATGCCCACCACTTCCCCGCCCCACCTCCCCCTACCCGCCTTGCCCGCCGCACCTGGCCCGCTTCTCCCCGCCCCGTTCGCCTGCTCAAACACTCGTCCACTCGGGGCTGTGCACACTGTGTGCGCGGCGGCCGTCGTCGGCGCGCGGCCGTGCGGGCAGCACGCCCCCGCAGCGCTGATGGCTACGCCGCCGGAGACCCAGCGGCCGAGACCGCTCCGTCCAGACAGAGATACGTGGACCGATTGATTGAATTTTCCGGGAGCGTTAACTGGTAATTTTATTCGCTTCGTAAGTGTAGTGCACGTTTTATCGTGGGAAGTGGTGGTGATCTTCCCCCGCTGGATAGTGAGATCTGGCACCGACCTAAATGTCGGCTAGTGAAGAGTTTCCTGAACCACGTGTCACCCACTAGCGGGGCACCGGCTCAGCAGGGACTAGGTCTAACTTCGCGTATGATATCTCAATGTGAATCAGTCTAATGCGTGTAAGTGTAAATCCGTGTAAGTAAGGGATGAGATAAGACAACGAATGGGAAAGAAATATCACGCGCTCACATATTAGGGTACTGCTCCGACATTCGCCTGGTGTTGATGTGAGAGACCACAGAAAACTATACGATCTGAGCAGCCGGCCGTCAGATTTCTTCTCCAGACAGCGACAATTCGACCTAACTATGTAGCTAGTATCGATAATCCTGCCACCGTTGGGACTCAAACCTAGTCCCTGCCGGTGAGAGGCTCTGCAGTGATATCAGTTGATGCCCTGAGCCGCCCAAGCAGGTAGATCAGTTGCAATAGCACAGCGAGAACACTATTGCCTCTGCAGGAATGTTGATTGGCAGGTTATAGGGTGCGTGTTCCGATAGTGGTGGCACTATTTTCTACACTAACTAAGAATGGTAGAACTAAGAGGAATGATAGAACTAATTAAGAAGCTGCCTTTGACGCAACCTTCGGGGGAAATTATAGAGTCTGGCTACCCTGATTGGTAATTATCCATTGATTCACCGATCAATAAGAACAATGTAGAAATAGAATATTAATAAACGGCAACAAACCCCAAATTATCTTTATTCATTAGCCCCTTTCATTCCCCTAACACAGACGCAATCATGCCTTCATGTCAAGGAAGATCAGTCGGGAACTTTTCCCGGCTAGGGCGGTGCCCCTCAGGGTCGAGATACCTGGAGAGAAACACCCGTAAACTGAAGTGTAGATGGGTGCCGATTTCACGTCACAGCCAGTTTCACGTCACATTTCAGTCCCGAGATATAACAAGCACTACATTTATGCGTCCAGTGACCTAAATAGTTGACGCTCCCGGAAACACTAAATACAGTTGCCTCATCAATCGTTCGTACAGCCACCTTTGCTTTCGTCCTCACTGTTATTCTCACTGTCGAATCCACTGCTGTTCCCACTACCGTCCCCACTGCCGTCCCCACTTCCGTCCTCTCTGCCGCTCCCTCTGCCGTCCCCTTTGCCGTCCCCTCTGCCGTCACACAGAGGAGAATTCTAACGGGCGTCTGTTCTGTGGCATTTTCTGATGGGCTGTTGTGTGGCTTCTCCAGTCAATACCAGGTGAATGTCGGAGCAAAACCGTAACAAACGGGCCACGAACTGCACGCCTTCTTTCCTGCCACTTCCTTCTTCTATCACCCCTCCTTTCACACTTGCATATACTAGGGCCTATACTGCCACAATGTCGGAAGACCAGTCAGGAACTGAGATCGTGAACCGGCTGTGGCGGGTACCTCGTTGGGGAAAGATACCTGCGGGAAATCACTTGTAAATCGACGTGTAGGTCGGCGTTGGATCTCCGCAACCAACAGAAAAGGTATCACAGCCACCTCTCGGGCTCAAAGATTCACTACTATAACGAGACTAATGACCACAACATTTGACGTCCCCAGAAATCCCTCAATCGTTTGTCGAACCCTTGTCTTACGTTCTTGCTGAGTTCTAGCTGAGGATGCACTTTTTCCTCTACCACTTCAAGTCGTTTTCAAGGAGTAAAGAAATATTCTTACATCGGATTTGTGTCTGCGTGTGTTTGACCTAGTTACCCGTTCCTGAAATACAAAAAGTGCGATTATCCATGATTTAAACAAGATTTGGTATTGGATTTCTGTGTAATTGGTTATTGATGTATTTAATGTGCAGCGATGTTTCAGTATTTCCCAAAGGAGTATCGAAAGCTCAAAACAGATTGGAATTAAATTCACTGATTGGAGTTTCCAGCTCAAATCAATATTTTATGGGTTTGGCGGCTTATATTTACGCACTTTCTAGAAGAAATAGTTGAATAATACGTAATACAAAATATCTAAGTTGGTTATTGCGCAGCTCAATATGAAAAATGTCGGTGTTTTGAATCTATGAATTAAAAATCTCGTTTGCATTGTAACACCCAATGTTTTCTCTTGAACAAAATCGGATATTAAACCAAAAAAAAGCAGAAGTACATGTGTTTTCAGCGGAAATTTGATTTCTGTTTTCACAAGAGAGAAAACATAGAAATATTAATATTTTCATATGATACTACAATGTTTCGGAATAGCCTGATTTGAGTCACGCAATACAGAGGAAGAATAACCTGATTTGAGTCACGTAATACGGAAGGACTGTACGCGCAAGCGATACAACATGAGTGTGGTAAGCACAAATACGAAGTCCTCGGCATTCCGTTGTCAGACATCCCTTAGCGCTGAGAATGTCACCTTATTACTTGCAACGTATCATCCGTGATGATCTGCAGTTCTACCCCTTTAAGATGCAGGTTGTGCAACAGTTGAAAGAAAAGGACAATGTTTCTCGAGGGACATTTTCTATGGATTTCCTTGGTCGCATAGTAACCGCACCGCAGATCTTGAACAAAGGCTAATTTTCATCTTAGCTGAGGCATCAACAAGCATAATTTTTGATACTAGCAGAGAACCAACATGAACTAAATGAGACCGTTTCTTATTGAAAGTCTGATAGTATGGTGTGCCGTTACGTCAATTGGCATCATCGGCCCTTATTTCTTTGAGAGCCTCAATGATGGTGTAGATTTTTTGAAAATTGAAAAGTGCAATTTTTTGGGGGTCTTCCTACAACTATAATATTGAAGATAGATATTTTTTTCCTTAATAAAATATGTTCCTTAAAGAGGAATCTTTAAATAAGTTCAAGCTCAACTTTTAGAAAATGTGACTAGTTTTCCTGTAATTTGGCACGAAATATAGGCAATTTAAAAAATATTTAACCATTTTATTACTGAAAAAACCGCTCCAATTTGTTTCTTTACATTTTCTTATGTTATAGAAAAAGGTACAATATTATAATGTAATTACAATAATTAAACCTTATAATATAAGAAAGTACGATGCTTACAAGAATGACACGAACTTTCGTTGAACTGACTGAATTTTTTAAAATTGCAAAATTGGGCAATAATGTGAGAAGGTTTATGTTGTTGGAATACCACTAGTTTAAATTTGAAGTATTAAAAAAAGTATTTTCTAAATATATTTCTTCATGAACTAAAACAGATGCATCATACTGACGAAGATATGCGTTCAGAGTACGCTAATGTTCGTTATTTCTACATGCTTTTGTCAAAGCTCCGTCTCACCAACCAATATTCAAAGAGGAACTGCCAGAAATTTCCCTTTCGTCAGGGTCTGTCTTAACTATAAATGAAAACATGGCTAAATGATGCACTTGGCCACATGTTAATGGTGTTAAGAAGGTATTTACTTTACTGAATATAGATGTGGCTTGAACCAATTCAGCAAGAATGGCTGAAATTTAAAGCAAATTTGAGTTTGGTTCACAGTCCATTCTTTTTTTTGAGATCAAAAGCCAAATATATGTTCTCGAGCAGATCACTTCAGTAAAATTGAATTCTTGGGCAATCTCTTTCAACAATTTTCCAGGGCAAGAAGGACGATTCGTAGCATAAAATATTGAGAAAATCGAAGAATGAAATCCGGGTTTGGGAGCTTTAGAAAAGATAATTGTAGTTTTACACGGTGAATCGCAAAATATTTCACTGTAAAAGAAATAGATATGTCTCCTTAAAACATACTAAGTCGAAAAATCATTTTCTGTGCATAAACATAGTATTGTAAGTTAGAGACATAAACTAGCATCAAAAAATTTGAAAAAACAAACGTTTATTTCTTGGTTTGAGAATATTTTTTTTATTCCAAGAAGTAAAAGTAGACTCAGTTTATTCTGTGCATATTGTTCATTTTAATTACACATTTACTTATTTCTTGTATTCTTCCATATTTTCATGTTTTTAGTGCACATAAATCATTTATACTAGTAATAACACATGTTGCTCTTGTGTCAATTTACTGTTTAAACAAGAATAGTTCATCAGTGCTATTAAAAAACGATACAAAAGCAGAAATCTCTCCTGGCAACGACCTTCACACAGTACTTGCCTTGCAAAATGGGAGCCACTACATGATAGGGTTTTCTGCAAGTTGGTGTAAAGGGCTTCTGATTAGTTTTCGTGAAAACTTTGTTCACCCAAATCCCCTTAACAATACTTCAAATGTATATACATACGTTTTTCCATACAAAATTTCTGACGTCACGAATATCTTCTGCGTTGGCACTTATCACTTCCGTTGTCAGTGACTGATCTTTCATATCTCATTTATCCGTAATGCCTCCAGCATTTCTTTATTTCTCACGGATCACTATCGTACCACAATCATCCATCACTATTCCCAACGCCATTTTCGTTACACTTGCATGCGGCGCTCACCACACACTCAATACTCGTATAACTTGAGTTCCATTGCAGACATTTTTAATTGGTACCTGACACCGCCGAAGTGATGTCCGCAGAAATTTGCACCGTGGCGAGCGAAATGAGGGGTTTGCGGCTGAGCTGATGCAAATGGCAGCAGCTTGATTTACGAAGAGGTTATTCAATGAAAACGACGTCGTAAATTGTTGCTGCGATCATGAAAAGCCGTTGCTTGAATCAAAAGATTGCAGTCGAACTTATCCTGATTTCAAAACAGTATCGGAACAAAATACCTTTAATCACATTCGACCATTGATCTTACATTGAACATTATTTTATTATCTAAATTACACGTCTTTTAGAGAAATTGTGCAAAATTCTTTTCTTTATAATTTCTCTATTAAGATATTCCATACTTTAAAAAAACGTTTAAAGTGTCGTTAATAAGCAAATATGAAAGTTTGCGTAAACAAATTCCGCCATATAAGTAAGTTACGTCGTTTTTTATTATTAAGAGGGAAAGCACTTATTTTATAAATATTTCGTAAATTGCGAATGAAAATTCGTTTAAGAAACAAATTGTAGTCCACTAATCTCAAAAATTGGTTAAAGACTTTTCGACAGTAGTGACACATAGGACGGAAGATGGAACATTATAAGGTGCATATTTGCGCACCAGCTTCAGATGTTTAAAAAGAATTGAAGGTAAAATGGGATTTGCAGTGTAGTAGAAAGAAAGCTAGTGAGAATATTTTATTGTAAATAAATAAATAATTGTAAATAATATTTATTGTAAATAAATAAATAATTGTAAATAATGTTTATTGTAAATAAATATTGTTAATAAGAGATGAGACGCTAAGAAGTTAAATCGTAGTAGTTCGTGATAAGTTTTATCGTACAGGGTGTAAAAACCACGTACTTGTTAGACTTGTAGGGGGTAAGTATTTATTCGATAGAGAACAGACGCGTAGGAAATAAGTATTGAGACACGAAAAAGTACGGAAGCGAATGCGGAGTTTGGTGACAGGTACGACGTTCCTGGTATTTTGAAGTGCGATCGCAGAACCTGCATAACATCGATTGTGTCGTGCCGGCATGTTCTGAGAGGAAGTATATTACGACCTTTCTGTAAGATCAAGTTCTGTGATTTATAAAATAATTTAACGTGTATAAAATATGTAAACGATCTCTTTTTGCAGAATGCTTTTGAATGGATTATTGGTTGCGGAAGCTTTTGTGTTAAAAATATTGAATGAATGTTTTTGTATTAAAAAGGGTATCTGTTATTTTCTTTGTTATATTTGTTATATCAATTGATGTATTGTCATTTTGTGTTTCAAATTCATGGCTCTCAAAAAGTTTAGAATTACTTATTTCCGAAGCTCACAGAACATTAAAGGAAACTGCGTATCCCATGTTCTTGTCAGAGGAGTCTTGAGTTTTGTTAGACACCCGGGAACTCATAGAAAATTAAAAAATATTTACAGCTAATTTGCAAAGCGCTGAGAAATTGAAACAACGCCATGCCACCACTGACTATTAGGGAAGTGCATGACTTACGTAGATCTAGTAAAAACCAAAATAAATGAAGCAGTTTCGACTTGGACTGAAAAATACACATATTTAATTACGATATTCCGCCTATTTTCATATTGCGGGCTCGAATGAATTGCTATACTTATAACACGGCCGACGTCAAGAGACACCAAGTATTCAACGTAGAGGCCATATTCCATTAGATATTTGCTGTTAATGTGTTGCGTTATGGAACAGAATTTTTGTAATATTCTTGGTATGTACAGAATTCTTGTGGTGCATATGTACCATACTAAGTGGTTGCAGTATTTGTAAAGACTATTTTTTAAAATATTTAATTAATTGCAGTATTTTATTTGTTGTTCTTGAGCAGTGTACCTACTTCCTTTTGGAAAATTATTTTGTGTTTTTGTCATCATCATATGTTTTTATCCGACATTTTTGCTGCTTTAAGATACTAGTTATTAAATAATTTTATATATTTAAGTATATTTTAAGGAAATATGAAACAATTTCTTGTGGTATGCATTTTAATAAGACAAGAGAGAAAGAGACACAAGAGACTAACTCAAAAGAGGGCATTAGAGATTTAAAAGTGAAAATCGACTTTCTATCTATTTCTAATTCCTATTTACCTTAAGTACTGAATATTTCATTCAAAATTTAACGAGAGCGTGCTGATATTTTAGATAATTAATATCAACCAAGAAGGAACGTGTAGGCACAAGAAACAAAATCATAGTCGTTATTCATCCCTTTAACTACATACATGACGCAGTTAGGCGCCTACTTTATGTTGTTGCAAATCTCTAAAGATTTTTGTAAATTATGAAAAAATGATATTACTATGATTTATGAAGATTACGTTGAGTTCTACCAGGTTGATTTATATGGAACTGGATCTTCAGGGTTAATTCATGTCACTCGAATGTGCTATGGGTTACAGGATACGTCATTCTTGTTAATCAAAACGTCTTCTTGAATCTTTGAATGTCCACTGCCTTTTCACAGTAGATGTAAGTTAAAATATTTACAGAACCGTTCAAGTACTTGAAAACAAGTGTTTGCTTTCAAGACCTTTTTGGTGCTGAGCTCACTGCCCCTGCAAGTACTTTTTATCTTCCCACGAAAATATTCTTGGGTGGCGGTCGGCTTCCACAAGATACATACTTTTATGACAAAATGTGTCTAACGTGTTCCCTGATATGGCAGAGCCCATCTGTTTTTCCGAAGTCCTGGCATTTATTTTGGTACAGTGTTAGCGGCAAGTTGCTCATATTTTATACAGAACCCGTCACTTGGGAGGCACGCTTATGGAATGCACCCGTTTGCTGACTGCTCCTCTGCGGACACAAGCATGCACTTAAAAATGGATTAACTATTTATTTCCCTTCTCGAAAGAAGCCGGCACATGGGTCCACATTCTGCTCGGCCTATTATTCCAAATGATGCCGCTCAGTCAGCGGCTTCCATTGAGGCTTCTGAAGTTGAACTCCCTGCGCGAAAACAGACGACAGAGAACGTGCCTCATGCCACTGAAGTGGCGTGTAGTTTGCATACTGCTTTGGGTACCATGTCGTAAATCAAGTGACAAACATATGAAAACCGACAACAGAGATAAATGTTTCTGTATAAATTTTCAAATTTGTATCGCATATAATTAGAAAGATAGGCACTTCAGTAGGTTGAATTCACTAACAGTAATTTAATTATATATTTTGGAAAAAATATAATTACTACTTGAATAATTTCTAATGATTTAAAATATGCGATCGAGCATTAATAGAGAAATAGAAACCATAATTATTCAACAAAACAATTTTCTTAATAAAATGTTTTTAAAAAAGCTAAGAATTACGAGAAAAAAATACCAAGTTTCTGCAAATCTGATTCTGTATTGTACTAAACAAAAATAAGAGAAAATTAATTAAAGGAGAATCCTTCTGTCACGATTCCATTTTCTTCCACCAACGGGAATTTTGTGTATTGCGGAGCTCCAAAACGGTGCCGGGGAGTGAATGAAAGAAAATAAGCGAGAGGGGTCTATTGAAAAGCTGAAAAGGCCAGCTCCGGCAGCCATCTTGCAAGCAGCGTCGTCCCACGGCCTCCTGGACTCCGCCCGAGGCGAAGGGTGTTCGGTTGCTCCGTGCCAGGAATTCCCCCGAGACGGCGGCGGTGATGACCCCTCTTGTGCCCAATAATGATACGTAAATTAATTTACGGAGTCGCAGCGCGAAAGGAAAACTCATTAATCTGCCAACGAAAGGCGAAGAGAAAGTCGGGAGAGGAGCGTTAAGCAAATGTACCTTAAGCACACTGTGCGCCTTTGAGGTACATTGACCAAGAATGACAGGCTACTCCAAGCTTATATGCCCTATTTTGCGGCTAAATATTTGTGATTTGAAGTAATTATCAAGTGATAATGGAATCCGTTCTGTAATCTTCCCTTCACGTTTTTAACAACGTTGAAATGTATTGAATAATAAATTAGATAACACACATATTAGTATTCAGTATAATAAAGTGTAATAACATTTGCATGCCAAGTACAAGTGTATGAATTTTAAAATTATAAGTTATATGTGGTTAGCTTAATTTTCTTCGTGGATTATCAAATTTGGATTTTTAATCTCACAAGAAAAGAGATCTATTTTACCGTATAGCTTAAGAAATATTTATGGGAAGAGATGTTTACACTACTCTATAGACTCTCGAAATAAATGCATTTACATTAATAATTGGAATGAAATTATTAAGATTATAGTTTGAATATGATTACAGAAAATGCTGAAGGATATTATTAAAACGATAAAATCCATGAATAAAGAATTGTTCCCTGATAAAATCCCTGAATCCCCGAGGCTGGATTTGAGCCCATGGATCTTCTAATCGACATCGCTATGCTTAACACTAACGACTTAGGCAACGCAAGTCCGGCGAGAAAGTCATGTGAATACTTGATGTTTGTTGTAATAATAAATGTAAAGAATCAATTAATACGCACATTGGGAAATTTGTTGTTCACAGACAATCATTTCATGCGTATACTTTTATTGTGTGGGCTATTAAGCAGACGTTTTGTGATAGAAAATTATGAAATAAACATTTAATCATTTATACATTGTAAGTGCAGACGTTTCGAAAAAATTCACTTTTTGACGTTCTTTTGAAGTAAAAAGGAAAATCATCGGCAAGTTCAAACTAGGGAGCGGATTTTGATGGCCCAAAACATTGCCAAAAATGATCAATAAAATACTCTTAAAATGTTTTTAAAATGCCCTAAAAGCAAAGAAAAATGACCTAAAGAATGTGATCAAAACCAGTTCGGATGAACAACTCAAACTGTTAGGTACGTTATTGATGTAATCGAGGCTTCTTCTATTCGATCAAATGAAATCAACTTTCAAACTTTTGGTTTGGACTGTCCTTTACCAGAAAATCTGTCTTTATTGATCTCGAAATCGGCTGAACCGCCAATGGCACTGACAGATGTCACAGGAAACTCAGCTTATATATTCAGAACGTCTGACATTACAAATTCTGAGCGAAGAAACCGCATAAGCTACCAGTTATAGGTGCTCAGGAATTCTGCGAAGAACAATTTGTGCATCTCGTAAATATTATTTGAAGTAAGTACCATTAAACTGTTATTAGAAACGATGGAATCAGCTAAAAATGCTTTAAAAATTATTTATTAGCAGAAATCGACCAAAAATTCAAAACAATGGCTTTGTAATAATGGATACTTTTCTTTTGTCATAACACAAAATGAATTTCTATAGTAAACGGCATTTTCTCAAGTGAAAAGAAAAAAATGGCATTTCATTGAAATCCGCCCCTATTTATAACGTATTTGTTAAATTAATGTTTTTTGATTTTCTAATTAAAACATCTTTAATAGGGTAAATAATAATAATTAATACAAGCAGGCGAAAACATAAAATGGTTCATTTTACATAGCTATTAGTTCCCAGTTTCGGAATATTTTTCGGATGGATCAAAACAACTACGTCAAATAAATGAAAACCTCGGGGTTATAACATGCTATAACACTACAAGTTTTGAGAAAAAGGCTTATAAAGATTTAGGCACTGCATTCTACTCATTGAGATAAAGAATATTTATTTATGAATTACATTGCCATCTTGCGGGGAATCTTTAAAATAAAAATCCAACATCTAGATACATCTATGGCGTGTTGAAATATACTAATATCTCAATTTCATCAGAAATATGGCATAGCATATTATTGCCACAAGGTCTTCATATCGTTGTTGCTGCCGTGTGTTTGTGTATTTGTGGATTATAACCAATCACGCGTCGGATCCATCATTTTCCTGGAACAACACACGAACATTGTACATCTGCGACGGCTCTGAACAGCATCACTATTTCAAATTAAGTTCTATTTTCGTAATATATTTGGGTAATTCAAAATCTATTTTCTTATATAAAATATAATTGTTTAATAATATATAAAAACACGAACCTAGAAAGTTTGCGATAATTAGAGAAAGTGCTTGCAAGTGTGTCACAACTAAATAATAACTATCATTGCCACACAAAGGTACAAAATCTTTTTTTCAAATGCTCAAATCCCAATGCATTGTCAACCTCTTCACAAGCATTCCGTTCCGTTGCAGCGTTGGCTCCGGTACATCGACTCCCGGAAGTCACCCCAGCGCGTCGTCCCGGAAGCTGTCCAGATAATGTACATGTCTTGTTTCAAGCGTTATCGTCGCCCACGCAATCTTTTCGGCGCACATCTCTATTAACGTTATCACGGGTAATTAAACCGCCAGCCAGCCAGCGCGTGGGGGCGTGGGAGCGTGGCGGGGCCGCGTGGGCGTGGTGCCGCACGTGCCTCCGCACACGCTCGCCGCTTGCAGCACGCCCCCTCAAGCGCCACTAAATTAATTAGAGACGAAGCGCCACTGTTTGCTCTCTGCCGGCCCAGGGATTCCGTCAGCCGCGCGCGTCACCGCGTAAATAAAACTATGCGAAATAAAAAAAAACAACGACGACGGATTTTTAACCCTGGAGAGGTGGCGGTTGCCGGAGTTACGTTAAAGGTGGCGCGGGGTCATTTCTGACCCCTTTGAGTTATTTTTTATAAAATTATATTTAGCAAGAAATAAGTGCGAAATTAGTTATTTTAATAATATTCAATCATTTATAAGGTCGTATTAACTTAATGCAGTATTATTAACAAACATGCAAATGTAGAATTGAAACAAATAAAAGGGCAAAATTATCATTTATCTTTCATTTTATGTAGTGACTCCATTTACAGTTTCCTGAATATTTCAACGACAAAGGTATCAGAAAACTCTGGAAGTTTCATTTTCTAACATTGTTTCACAAAAAAGAAACAATTTATTGAAAATGCTTCAAAACCAATCAACACAACTTAGAAAAAGTACGAAATTTAAGATGTTTGAAATGGTTCCAAATATATTTATAAATGAATTATTACATATAAATGTGGAAAATCTTTCAGACAAAATCTAAAGAATGTGGTAAAAGGTATACGAAATGTAAAGCTTCTGATTCGCAAAATTAGGCAACTGCAGCTAAGCAAAGATACGTGGGGGTCACAAGAGACCCCGCGCCACCTCTCTCGGGTTAAAGAGGGACACCTTCCGTACATATGTCTTGGAACTAGAGATGCAACGTCGATGAATATAAAAAATAAAACGATACGATAAAAATGACGATAAAAACAACGACGGATTTTTAAAGAGAACACCTTCCGGACATGTGTCTACGGATGAGACATGGATGACGATGTTTTTTAAATAATCGATGTTTCTATAAAAACATCGATGTTTAAAATATCGATGCATTGTAGGCGTTGCTTTTTGAACATCGGTGTCTCGTGATCGATTATTTTATGTTTTCGGTGTTTTGTTCGTGGATGAAAAAATCCCGTAATAATAATAATTTTGTAAAATTTAAAACATGAAATAATAACTGATGGTACCACTGTCTGTGTACGATGTGTTAGAACCAAATGAACGCCGTCTGTATTATCTTCATCGAGCAGCCCTCTCCCGAGACGGTCCTTATGTCATGGCATCTCCTTCGTCTTTCCTCGCAGTTTGCACACGAGGGCGATTTATATTTTTTCAGTTAAATTTTAATCATAAATTAATATATATGGCCACTGTCAAATTAAATTTTGTTGCTCACGAATTTAATTTTTAGACGTTCGTATCAACTTTAAAACACCAGTGTTTAAAAACATCGTTGGTTTTGGTGGATGTATTATTAACATCCATGTTTTAATTTTGAACATCGATTAGGGGTCGATGTTTAAAACAAAGAACAGGGAAATTTCAGTTTTGTCAGAAAAGTGCTGAGCAACACGTTTTCGAATATTACTTATAATATCGAATCTTTTGAGTTCGGATTGCAAAATATGCGCCTGGGAACAAGTTGGTCAATGTGTAAAGGAAAGAAGTTCTGGAAAATTTCAGACAATCTTACGAGTTTTGAGAATGGCAATTCGAATATTAGACGAACACAGTTTCAGAGTAAAAGTGTGTAAGAGACAATGTGAAAGACTCGTTGTTAGTTAAATCTAAAACTGATGTGAACATATTATATGATTTCAGTTAAAACATTGCTTTCACCCTTCTGCATCAAACATTTATAACCTTTTCCTGTTGCCCACTTTTTACTTTCTTTTCTGAAGTTTCGCCCGTTTTCTTTTTATTGAAAGTGTGCAATTAAGGATCCTACTTCACAAACTGAGAAATGCATCTGTGACTTTTAGAGTCTTCTTTTATTGTTTCATTTTTCGTAAGTCTCAACAACGCTGGTACTACTTAGTGAAACACGTAATGATGATCTACTTAAAATAACCTGAGCTGAATTTAAGTAAGCAATTTAATTTGTGTAGAAAATTATTTAATGTAACACTTTATTTGGAACCATTAAATATAATATAAATTATTATTCCTGACATAATGACACAAAGGGAAGTTCTAATACTTGTCAATTCACTTGCCTTTCAATTTCCCCCACTCCAGTTGCGCTGGAGAGGCGGGAACTTCATCAATTACAATGGAAAACATAGTTTATCTGCGGCCTATTAGACGTATGCAGAATCGGAAGGGCCACCCTTAAAAATACTATCTTATAACCGACTTTAAGCTATTCTATAACTATTGGCAGAAAGCTTCTTTGGGCTCAATTAAGTTATACATTTTCGTTCTTTATAATTTTTCAAAAGTTTCGTCCTGAAGGGCCTAGTTCCCTTCGCTGCGTGCGGACCGCCGTTTCCCTTCTCCACTGACCAGCAGGAGAGCAGCAGCGAAAAAAAACCCTCAGCGACGGCAAACAGCATCCACGCCCGCTGCGTGAGTGCCAAGCGGGTCAGCCGTTCCCTGAAATCCTTCCGTGTTCCACCAAAACAAATATTGGTGCAACTCTTGCGGGAACGAGAGCGTCCTGTCGGACTGTGGAAAATCGGGTGATGGTCGGGCGATACAAGGATGATGGCAAGCATCACACAGCAAATACGCTTTGTGTAATTGCATGTACAGCAGTTTTCCTGGAAAATTGTTTCTCGTATTTGATTATATTCAGATTCGTTTCCGCTCGAGAATAGGTTTCCAATCAAAGATCAATATTGAAGTTTTGGGGTGAAGACAATGTTGGTGGAGGGAAAAGAAGTTTTCTATAATGAATTCTGTGTTCGGGTGTGCAGCTGATACATAGTAATGGCAAATTATTAAATTTCCTTGCTACGAACACAAGTAATTAATTTTCCATCTGTATGTTATTATGTTACAAGGTCAGAAAATGATATATTACGAATGAGAGATGTTACCAGTGGAGAGAACGGAGGAGTTCAGGACGGAATTTCTGAAGGAGTAAAGTTAAACGGGACAGCACGTCTGTCGTAACAGATATTTCATAATATCGCATTTCCTTCTTTTTAATTTAATATTACAATTGGCCATCACGATATTCCACTGTGAATAATCAATTACCTACAATGTCAGAGCCGTCTAGAGTCCTTGGAAAAGAATTATATGATCCGAATATTTTGAAATAAGAAAGAAAGAAGGGTGGTTGGAAGGAAGGTATGACTGGAAGAAGAACGGAAAACGTGTGAACTTTCAAAGTAATAAATTATGGACAAATTCAAGCATTACAATAATGAGGAATCAGAAGACAATAGTAAGAAAGAACGCGAATAAATTTCTTCGTGAAACTATGTAAATAATATTAATGTAACTGAGGATGATTATTGGCATACGTAGCAGCTGCAGATACCACCTTCCACGAATGTTGACTAATATATTCTGCATTAAGTGATTTAAAAAAATAATCAACATCGTTGGTGGTGGAAACAATATGTATTTAGAAAACAAATCAAATGCGATAGTTCATTATTTAGGGATACGGTTTCAGAGTCCTCGAAGGCTCACGCCTCTCGTCTTCGTCATAGTGTGATCAAGAGTACGAAAGTTTAATGAGTTGATTGAGTTGATATTTTCCTTATTAAATTATTTTCCAACACATTTACGTAATTGCCAAGCACGCTGCTGGGAACCATTAATTACAGTTAAACTCTTTAATTCAATTTTATGCAATGCATCAACAAAATGTAATAGGTTGGGTGTGAATAGAAATGGCTTGTTAGAAAAGACTTAAAATTTAATATTAACTGCTTTCGATTTTATTTACCTTACTTTACTGTTCCCATTCCAAAGCCTTGTCTGATAAGCGCTATATGTGATTCATCCAACCGATATGAAATTAATTTGAATGAATACATCCAGCCACTGCATCATCACTCTCACAACACTTCAGAGCCGGTAGCAAATTGAGATGCATTTAACCCCCCCGCATCCGCTTAGTTACAAAGTTTATTTATCGCGGTAGATAACTACTACGAGACTCCTGAAGACAGTATATTCCGTTTTACGGGTCCCCGCCGACGACAGAGGTCAGTCCGGCGGCGACCCGATGTTCGCACGTGGAAGCTATAAATTCCCCTTGCGCCAAGAGGTGATACTACATTCCGAAGTACATCACACCGCGTGGCTACGCTTCCAGTCCAGGCGATCTGGCTTCACAGGAGCTCCTCCGTGGACCGCCGCGCCATTTAGCTTTCAAACGAGTTCCTCCTCGCGAGCGCAGGACTAAACAGCTTGCTCAGAAAATACACACGCAGTCCGTGATGTCCACAGATGTTCGCGCTTGTTTTCGTTCGGATGAAGAATCGCTACGCTAAGCGACAGATGTCTGATTGGCGAGAGGCGGATGCGATCAATCTTCGTCTGAAGATGCGAGTTAATGGAGATGGCGGGGGTGGCGGTGACTGCTACGGCTTCCGTGGAGGAAGCCAGGATGTTGAAGGGTGGATTAATAGAGTAGGTGTTGAGTAGACAGGCGTGGACGAATCTTCGATGAAAACGTTGTAGAGAGAACTGAATCTTCATTTCACGGTATTTACTATATGATCTGTAGGTGTGAAATTGTGGTGGCAGTCAGGTTAAAAATGAAGGATAACCGTTATTCACCATGGCAGTTCGTTGATGCAGATGTCTATTCTTGTAGGTTGTGTTAAGCTGTTTGTCACTTGTTAGCTTACTTTCTGGATGCACACTAAGGTCCTGTACAGTTTAAATGGTTAAATTTAAATGGCTCTATACATATTGTATTTTTATTTATGGAAATTAATGTTCACAGGGACTCTTCAAGACGATCAATATGAACTTTTCATTACAAAAAGCTTCTTCAATTACAGTTACATTTTTTTGAAGGAGAACGCAAAATGATCCAGCAATTTTATCGGTGAGACTAGGAAGAACTAGTACACTATTTCAATTTCAGTTTTCACAAAGAAAATAAATATTTTGAATGAAGTGACTTAAAGTTATTATTAGACAGATTTTTACTGAATTAAGAAGACTGAATCAAAACCTTACATATTATTTATGAAAATTATGAAATAAAAATATTTGCGAAAAAGTAACGGAGAGAAGTGGGGAATGCCTTGCATTATGTAATTTTGAAGTAATTGTTTTAATAAAAATACAATGAGTGTGATAAATGTATAGTCACCCATGAGCTAAGGCTTTTAAACAGCATGACATATTTAGGAGAGCGTTTTGAAAACATGAAATGATGTGAAAAGGTGAACATGGGAAGGCAATATTTATTATGTGTCGCACAATGACCCTTGAAAACAGTTTGCAGATACAGCATACAATAAAAATATTGTAAGCACAGAAAATCAATTAAAATGTTGCCTTAAGCAGTAAAAACGTTTAGAATAAGCCCAAATATCCTGTCCCTTGTTCTTTTTCTATTGGAGTTTATGATTCCGTAAGAGGCAGTCATGTTTCATACACGCTAATATGGCTTCTTCACGCGGAAATCAGAGAATACATCACCAGTTTTCGGTCATTAAGTAACTCACACAAATTTAAGAGCACTGACGTAATGAGAACTATTTTCTATTGAGAAAATACAGCACTTATTCATCAAATCACTTCCAGCATTTCGGTTCTGACTTTCACCATTCAACAAATACCGTTGGTCAAATAGATACCCTGAATTCCAGAAATTCGTAGCGAGCGTGAAGATTCTATGGAATTTGACGTCACAGCTAGAGCTCCGTTCTTCTATCTGTTGGCCAAGCAACAAAACAATTTTTTTAGTGCTCTGAGACCTTCTGATCTTAGGTCGTCACGGTCTTTTTTGAGGAATATTGATGCGATTTTGGGAGATTTAATCCACTATTTTGAACGTGCACGAATGACAAACACATCCGCTTAAATTCGATTAGCCTTAAGAAAGGCTTATAATCTGCGGACTAGCGGCCTGGCGCCCAATTTAAATGCAAAATGCACTTAATGTGGTAACACCATATAAGTACAACTTATATATTTATTGTTGTGGTTTTTGATGTTAAGTATATGTTGTGTCAGATTTAATTTTATTTTGATCGGGCCCTTCATCGCTTTAATGGCAGTAATCATTTTCATAGAGTAAATATTCTTTTCTTTCTCTTTAAAATCATCCATGCCATAAATTAGTTTATTTTTTGCCCCTAAAAACATCTCTTGTTCTTTTGTGATTTATGAATAATTATGATGAAGACAACGGAAACCATTTAAATATTAAGTGCACATCCGAATTAAATATTATCTTTGTGCGTCTTAACGGCAGGTCAGTCAAGAGCAAGTAAATACGGTGACATACATGAAAAACATAATCACTACAGTAAAATTATGAATTCAAAGTGCTTGTACCGCAAAATAGTACTTTCGTGGAAATATGTTTCATCTTTAGGAATGTCTGTTTACAGACATGTGAATGTTGTACCAGAAAATTAGCAGGAGACAATTAAAGTATCTAAAGCAGGTAGTCAAGACGATACAGAATCATTTGATTCTGTTTTCACAATTACCTATGTGAAGGAAGCTAGGTCATAAAAACAGCTAAGTGGAACTGTCTGGGAAAAGAGGTAAATGTTAAAACTGAAAATGAAGAAACGGAAGCTGGCCTGCCTGAAAAATGACCCAATCACTATTTAATGTAGACCCTATACTTCTGCCTGATTAAGGAAACATCCAAGAGTGTCGCAATATTCTCGTGATATTTCGGTCTTAGGAAATGCGACCAGTCAATCCACTTTAATGCAAGTTAGTTGATGATGCAACTGCGTTGAGATTGGAAGCCGTCGGCCAATTCCACGGCCCATGTGACACCGTGCGACTTTACGACGATCGAAAAACGAACTTGGAATAACAATCATGGGAACGAAACTCGAAATCAAGTTTTCGAGCGAAATGAAAGAGAAGGCAGTAGGCAAGATACTTCAAAATGAAATATGATCGAAAAGTTTCGAAATAACTTCGAGAGAGGATGTAATAAAACGTTCTCACGAAATCCAGACAATTGACAGTTCTAGACGAGAGATTAAGTCTACTATCTACGTCCTGTCCGTCCTTTATGAAAGGATAAAGAACGGAGAAGAAAGCTAATCGGAAGAAATAGCCTCCATCAAGAAAACGTAAATAAATTAATATTTCTTAGCATTGAAAATGCAGTATTTATAATAGGCCTGACAGCAACAGTGTGCAGTTGGGCGTTTCAAAGAGCAAAGAATTACTCTAGTAGAAGGGTTTTGCTATGGAATGGGCTCAAGGGGCTCCGATCAGTCGTCTGCAGGAAATTTTTATCTCAAGTGTCTATGTGCATAAAATGAAAAAGAAACCACGGGGAAGATGACTTTCGGTAAAATATATTTTATATCCTTTCCAATATGCTAATTTTACAAATTTGCTATTTTTATATGTATTCTAGAGTTTCGTGTGACTCGAAATTCGAAAACATGCAGCATATAAGAAACAAGTTATTCAGATGATATATGGCAACACGTGAGAGCAGCAAAGGCAGGTTTTCTACCATGATATGAGCAAGGCTCTCTTTTCGACATTCTGTTCAAGAAACCGTTTTGAAATTTCCTTGATAAGTAATGTGAGAAAAATTCCATATGAATTTTCATTGAGAAATGGAAATGTAATACCTCTGTGAAATGAAATAGAGCTACAGAATTGAGAAATAATTAACGTATTGCTTTTTTAAAGCATTTATCAAGTGTGCAGACCACATTTTTGTCCATATTTTGAGTTTTTTGTGCATATTTTACTGATTTTAAGAGCATATAAGCACGCTTATTTTGAATATTTTAAGTGATTATTAATCCTTAAATGAAAGTTGTTTGGAATATTACGCCAAGACGTTTGTTGCAGCCAGAAGTTTGCTTGCAATAGAAGGAGCTAAGGCATATTGGAAATAAGGAATGTGATAACATAGGAATTCAAGAGCCGATAAAATGAGAAGTATGAAGGATATTCAAAGATAGATTACCACTAACGAGAGCAATTTTGTGACATTAACTGAGCAGACGGTACCAACGCAAATTGGAAAACGAACATATAGAAGCGATCACAATAATGTGATCTGGAGTTTGCTACCAGACCCCACTTTGGAGAAGTGTCTCTCAAACCATGCAACCTCCAAAGTGACAAATTGAAGAAAAAATATTAGATATTGCCAATGCCTTCTCTTAAATTTGCTAATAAACTAGACATGCATGTGAAATATATTTATTAACGTGTGCCTAATACATAAGTGAATTTTAAATAATATTCAAATAACATTTCTAATTCGGAGTAGATAGAAATATAAAGTACGCAACATACCGGTCACAACACACGTTTCTCAGCATTCTTTTCACAACAAGCGGCTCACAAAACGCGAAACACAACTCGCGGGACTCATCACATGAAACAAATCACGCACGCATAGCTCGTGCCGCCTGACATATGCATGGTACTTAACATAATACTCAAACGACTATGAGAATCAAGCAAAGCTCAATGAAATTCAGTAATCGACGTACATTTCTTTTAAAAAAATGAAAAAGTTTAAGAGTGACGACACCAGTAGTGTCCATTTCAAGCACAAAATTTGAAAAATAAAAATTGGCGGCTTCCTACTTGCTTCAAACTTGCGAAAAGAGGAGCTTCTTTTTTCTAGTGATGAGGAATAAAATGAAGATAATTATTTCTTTTCCCTTATTTCATAATCAAATAATAAGCTAATTTGGCATTTACTTCTGTGTCAGAATGATCTGCGTTTTTTTTATTTACTCAATATTTTACTCGCGTGCTCGAATGCGCTTTTGTGTTGCTCATGTGGGAAGTATAACCACTGGGAATACACCACAATTTTCGTGTAAGATGTAAAATAGTAAATGCTAGAGCCGATTTCATTTATTGTGTATTGGAAATTTAACTTCAGTCAGATACCCTATGGCGTATTAGGATTTTAAGTTGAAAAATCGAAAGTAAATTCATACACATATACGTATGTTTACAAACGTATATTGCCAAAATGAACTCAAATCAAAACTCTGTAGCGCTATTACTCAATTACTCACTCAGTTGCCTTTGCTCGCCCGGGTGAGCTTATTTTTAGTATATTCGTTTGTTACAATTATATTTTTTTTAACTCTATCAGTTGAAAATATCAATCAATGCATCAAATCCAAATTAATTAAACTCTCTTCCTTTCATCAGATGAATGTGACTCAATTTTCAGACCGGTTCAGAATTTACACCGCTGTTATGACATCCCTGGCGGGGCTGGGGCACGTGAGAGATCAGCGGGCGGAAGCGGGCAGCGACAGCGCGGACGACAGCGGGAATGTAGGCAGTGTGGGCGTGCGCTCAATGGATCTTCTCCACCCCCACTCTGCGCCCGCCGCGTTCCTGCTCCGCCCCCAACCCCGCCATCGCCCCGCCCCACCCCACCCCACCCCGTCCCGCCCCCGTCCCGCCCCCGTCCCATCCCCGTCCCGTCCCCGTCCCACCCCCTTCCTGCCCCCCGTCCCGCCCCCCGTCCCGCCCCCGTCCCGCCCCCGTCCCGCCCCCGTCCCGCCCCCGTCCCGCCCCCGTCCCGCCCCCGTCCCGCCCCCGTCCCGCCCCCGTCCCGCCCCCGTCCGGCCCCCGTCCCGCCCCCGTCCCGCCCCCGTCCCGCCACCGTCCCGCCACCGCCCCGCCACCGTCCCGCCCCCGTCCCGCCACCGTCCCGCCACCGTCCCGCCACCGCCCCGCCACCGTCCCGCCCCCGTCCCGCCACCGTCCCGCCCCCGTCCCACCACCGTCCCGCCACCGTCCTGCCACCCCGCCTCCGTCCCGCCCCCCAACCCGCCCCCCGTCCCCCGTCCCGCCTCCGTATTGCCCTCCGTTTCGCCACCGTCCCGCCCAGCCCCACTCCAGCCTCGCCCCGCCCCACTCCTGCCCCGCCCCATTCCTTCCCCATCTTGCCCCTAACCCCGCCCCGACCCTGCCCCACACTACACCCCCGCCCCCGCTCCCGCCTCCTCACCACCATCCCCGCCCCATCCCCACTCCGCTCCCCCCTCCCTGCCCCGCCCCCTCCCCACCCCGCTCCGCCCCCGCCCCATCCCCGTTCTCGCCTCGCTCCATCCCACCCCCGCTCCCCGGCTTCCCCGCTCCCCACCCCACGCCAGCCCTATCCCGATCCGCCCCCTCCTCCACCTTCACCTCCACCTCCCGCTCCACTCCGCCCCCGCCCAGGCCGCGTCCTCCACCTTCGGTGGCTGCGCGCGCGTGGCGCGTGGCGGGGCCTATTACGCCCGAGGTATTTTTACACCGCCAGCGCCCCTCCGACCCTCTGCGGGGCGTTCGCTCTTACTTCAGCTTTTTCAACACGGCACATAACATGTGTGGCTGACGGGCCGTCACAACTCCGGTCATTGATGGCCCTTGCGATGATACGTCCACCCGAACTAATTTATACACGCGCACACACGTGTCTGATAACTTGCGGGCCAAAATAACACTGAAAATACTTGAAACGATATTGATTTCAACTTATTCATGAATGAAAATGGTAAGGCAAAGTAGTTCATTTTCTTATTTTAGTCGTATGATATGATTTCAAATAGGAGGACATGTCCCAGACGAAAGTTGACATTTCTACAAAAAGGGAACACCCAATAAAAAAACATGGACACAATTAACCATGTTCCCAAGCGTACAGCACACAGCGTCACTTCGAAAGATCGGAATACAATGTAAGCCTCTCTCACATTTGACGTTAATCGTAAACCAATGAATCTGGCTAAGCGCAACTAAGATTGCAGTACGCCTTATCCGGAGTGTATCACTCCACCACGTCGCAGCATACGTACAGAGTGTCATATAATTACTGCACTATCATATTGGTTTTCCTAAAATGTATGATAGTTTAACAGATTCACTAAAAATAATGACGAGTTTTGTAGGATAAAATTACGTAGTTGGCCATGCCATTTTTGCAAAAGGACCCTGGTTAAAAGCTGGGAAAATCAAGTTCATCGAAAATAATTACATCCATTACTTGCTTTGTTTGTCAGCGAGACTAACAAAGGGTGACTGGAAGCCTTGTGTCGATCCCTGACGTACAACATCGGACTCATAATTGCAGGTAACGCCGAGAATAGAGAGCGAATCAAAAGAATTCCGGGAATCGCTTCCCATGACGAGAGTGAGCCAATGGTTTCCATAAACGTCCGATTTCGGACGTTAGGAACAGCAAACGTGCCGCGTACAAAACGACTTTGAAGACGTGAGGTGAAGGGGAAGTCTTTCTCCGGGCTCTCCAGGTGGAAGAAATCCTCCAATCGTAGCTTCCTGATGCTTAAAAGGTTCATGATATTTTGTCCTCATCACAGAATCGTGCTTAAAGAGAATGAGAAATTCCATATAATACTTACAAATGTGAACTTGCTTTTGAATTGTCGTCTCATCTTTTAGGAACATATTCTTCCAGCAGTGCACTGTAACATGCCAACCAATCAAGATTTAGTCACATGTGAAGTATCGTTAAATGCAATTCTCACTGCATTTTCATTGGCAAAATGTGACCGTATTCCATCCCTTACATGTCCTACAACATTAACCCCAGAGAGATGGCGCGGGGTCTTTTGTGACCTCCACGTATCTTTGCTTAGCTGCAGTTGCCTAATTTTGCGAGTCAGAATCTCTACATTTCACGTACCATTCACCACATTCTTTAGCTTTTGTCTGAAAAATTTTCGAAATTTTATATGTAATAACTCGTTTATAAATATTTGTGAAACCAATACAAACATCTTAAATTTCGTACTTTTTCTAAGTTGTGTTGATTGGCTTTGAAGCATTATCAATAAATTGTTTGTTTTTATGTGAGACAATGTTAGAAAATGAAACTTACTGAATGACTAGAGACCAGATTTTTATGTATTTACATATTTTTTGTCTTTCTACTTACCGTTCTCAAAATTGTAATCTTGGCGAATCATAGCCCTCCTAACACAATATCGAATTTTTTTGTTACATATTTTTACATATTTAGTACTATAGTACATATTTTACAGATTTTGCTGTTTTCACAATACATTTTCTTATCTTATCAATTTTCTTCAATTTAATTCCATATTTTTTATGAAATGTATTTTTTTAATCAGCATTTTTCTTACATGATTGGAGAAATCTTGATGTCCAAAGCATTATTGACACCGCGCTTTGTTATCTGTAACCTTAATTTCCGAGAAAAAATTGCGATCATTGACGTATAACTCTTCGATGAAGATGCTACAGTGTATGTTTGCTGGTCGTAGATCTCGCCAGTTTGTGCGGTGGCTTCTATTGCGAATAGTCTGACTACTAAACTACTGTCCCGGATTACAATACAATAAACACAAATTCACTTCTCCCCATAGCTCGTCATACGCAGTTTTTAACTGTTTTTTGACGTAAATAATAAATAAACAATAGATTAGGCTTTTACTACTGACGAGAAAATTGTATGATGTAAAGTGAACAGTTTTCTAACTGTAATTTCTTGCTATGAAAATGGTTTTTAATTAGAGAATTTTAATATTACATATTACATCCGATTTACATATTTATTACATATTCTTACTATTTTCATTACATATTTATGTACATATTTTCACTTTTAAACTACATCTTTTTCCTGTCTCTATATATGGCATTATCTCGTACGACGCTGCCTACACTTTTCCACGGTAGGTCTCAGGATTATCTCCCTCTCCTATGGAAACCTCCCACGCCCTTGGCACCTTGGAAAGATAGCACGCCACCCGAGGATTGTACTAAACATAAATGAAATATGATGTCATAACATTATTTAATTCACGTAATATTAATTTGTTTTGTTAAATAATTTGGTCCGGCCCTTGAATTTCACTCACAATTGAAGTAATTTGGCCAAAGAGTTAGAAAAGGTTGTCCATGCTTCCCCTAGAAGTTTGAAACATTTATTTTGTTTATTATTTTGTTAAAGATATGAGTAACCACAGGGAGCTAGTCTGAGGCGCACGGAACGCGCAGCGCACGATTTTTTCTTCTCCCTTGACCTACGCTCACCTCGTACTTACACACACACACACCTACTACTCTACCACACATGTCAGGGAACCATTAGAGCTTGTCCCGGCTGGGGCAGTGCCTCGCTAGTGGAAGAACCTGGTTGGGGAATAACGCGCTGCCCTCATGTAGGTCGGCGCCAGATCTCTCCATCTAGCGGGAGAAGAAATCCGCCTCCTCCCGAGATAAAATCCTACACTTCGTTTATGGGACTAATGACCTTAGAAGTTGACGCGCCCGGAAGCACGAAATAATCAATCAATCAACAAAGGGGGCCGGTATAAATAAGCCCCACGCTGTGAGCGTTTCTCCAGAGCTCGCTGTTCCCGTGACGCCAGACGCGTCGCCTGGCGACGCTGACAAAGCTCCGCGACCGACGCGACGATTTTTCGCCGGCGTGAGCGCGGGCGGCGGCGGTGGCGGCGGTGGCGGCGGCGGCGGCGGTGGCGGTCACGGCGATGGCGGCGGCGGTGACGGTGGTGGCGGCGGAAGGGCCGAAGGTGGCGGAGGTGGTGGAGACGGCGGAGATGGCGGAAGCGGCGGAGGCGGTGGGCCGGTGGGGACGGCGGAGGTGGCGGAGGTGGTGACGGAGGTGGCGGAGGCGGCGGCAGTGGTGGCCGTGGGGACGGTGAGGGCGGCGGACGTGGCGGTGGCGGTGACGGAGGTTATGGAGGCGACGGAGGCGGCAGTGGAGGTGGCGGAGGCAATGGAGGCGGCGGCGATGGTGGCGGAGGCGGCGGCGGCGGTGGCGTTGGCGGTGACGGTGGTGACGACGGTAGTGGCGGTGGTAGCGGCGGCGGTGACGACGGCGGTGACGACGGCGGTGACGACGGAGGTGACGACGGCGGTGACGGCGGTGACGACGGCGGTGACGGCGGTGACATCGGCGGCGGTGGTGGCGGCGGCGCCGGGGCCTGTGGCGGCGGCGGGAGTGGCAGTAGCGGCCGCGTCGGTGGTGGCGACGCCAATGGTGGCGACGCCAATGGTGGCGACGCCAATGGTGGCGGGGGGGGGCGCGACGCACACGTGTGCTTCGGGCGCGCGATCGGCGGCGCCTGCACTGCAGCCTCCGCGTTTGCACGGCGCTCCATCGATCAGCGTTGTTCCACCTGGACGCGCAAACGGATGGTATCGATTACGTGAAGAATGCGGACGGATTTCTCTGCGTGTCCGTGTTTTAGTTTATCCGCAAGTTTATCTTGCGCAACTCCAAAACGTTTGGCCAGGTCTTAAGGTTCGATTTGTCCTAGGTGGAAAATTCTGTTTTCTTTTGCTGTTTTATTTTCGTTGACGTACAAGTATATCTCTTCTTTCCTGCGCTTTAACAAATACGGCGTACTTAGAATTTGATGCTTCCTAACTTCCAATTTCTGTCCAGAAACGATGTACAAGTTGGTAAGCACCTGCAAGCAAGATTTTAAGGCTTCATATTTTATTATTAATTTATTATCTATCATAAACAAAAAATAATCTAAGAAGAACGTTTATTGTTTGATGATAATCCCTCGGGTCTTACTATCACACGATGAGGATATAGCGAGAGCTAATGAGTAATGGGATAAGGAAAAAATAATATCTTAAATTGATATTCTGGCTTTCTAATCACGTCTTTAACCGATTTCAACATTTATTGTTTTGCGTTTCGATAAAACGCGTAGTTTTGGTGATGATGAACTGAAACTAAAAAACTGAAAAAAAAAGTGCGAAATTTTTAGTTTCATTTATTTTCACTGTGAAGTTGGCCTCTTTCGGGGAGACAAACCCAAAATTCGCATTCCAAATTCAACACCCCCCAAAAAATATAGAACCGTTGAAAAAAAAACCTTCCTGCATTTTTTTCATGAGTCAGATACTTAGTGATTGGACTATAAACATGTTCCCAGTATACAATTTCCATGAGTTGGTAACTACTAGGCGCAAATGTTAAGCACAAATATAACGGGTAGAACATTGAAACTTAATCATGGTATCTAGAGGGATGGTACAGTTTGGTTTCAGAAAACCTTCCATGCCAAAAAATCCACTCACAGATAACAAACATCAAGCAGCAATCCAATTTTTTTCTCCACAAGATTCACATCCTGTAGTCATTAAACGACCTGGTATTTGGTGCAAAGCACAGACATTAGGTATAAACTCCAAACCGAGCAGGGAACGCCAATAATGAAGGCCGGTGCGCGAATGTCCAGCGCAGGGGCGAGCGGCCTGGTGCCAGCGCGCGTGCTAATTCGCAGCTGCCGATAGCAGCGCTGTCGCGCGGCGCCGCGTGGCACTAGCCGCCGCCGCCGCCGCCGCCGCCGCCACCACTTGGCCCCGCGCCGTCCGCGAAATATCGCGCGCTTTTACGTCTCTTTAAACTGTCATCCGCGCGCGATGCGGCTGCCGATAAGCCCCGCCCGCCCGCTCCAGCTCGTAGATTCCTCCGCCGCGCAGATACAACGCTGGATTTAAGAGTTTCGCACTAATTTATTGGGCTCCCGTTTACCGACGATTAAATCCAACTCGCACCTATACATCAGGGGTGGCCAAGGTGGATTTCGGGGGATATGTGTGGCTTTTTGACACGAGGCGTTATACTGCATATTTCTAACTTTGTCCCTCAACGTCAAGAATGGAATACGTCACAGTATTTCACGACGTTCTTAGTCGTGCCGCCAGGTATCGCAAGATCGCGACCGTATCAAGCAGTGCTTACGATAATGAGACATCTAAGGGTACGACGGAGAAAGACGCAAAACACCGAGTGATATTCCATCGTGGCCATAGGAGCTTGAGGTGCAGAGTTAGAAAAATGGCATAGGTTTGGCTCGTGTTATGGTGATTTCGTTTCTTATTTTCTAAGTTTATTTAAAGTTACTTTTGGTTTCTTGATGTTTGTGAACTTTGTGAACTTTGTGAAAGCGATCCGTGGCATAGAGTCTCACTACGTCCTGAGATCAAATTCCTGGAGCTCGAGGTTCGACCTCTTTACATTCCAGTCGCCTCACCACTCAGAGGAATTCGTGGCGTACAATGTGGGTTTGGAAGAGATTCCACAGAGTTCTATTTTCTGTGCGTCCAATTTTACCATTGGTGGATTGCCATCAAATCATTTGCTATCTCTGGTAAGAGATGAAGCTTTCTTACAGAAAGTTAATTAACTACTTTAAGTATTGTTTTTCTAAAATTTGAACATGGGTGGTTGAATATTCATTGAAAATCCATGAATCTTTTCTTGAGAACTTTCTGAGCTTTCTTGATATAAAACTTATTTACATTGTAATCAATTAAAAATAACTTTTTAACAGTGCTTTCATTGATTTTCATTGAGAGACTGTTCACAATATTCATTTTCATTAAATTATTTTACAATTATACAAGTATGTGATAATTTGTTCTCAGTAATATTTGATTTCATGAAACCCTACTGTTAAATACTCCAATACACTGATGAACGTTGGGATCTTGGCTTATAAGTTCACCCCTGCTCTATATTGTAACTCGCTTAACTTAAGCAAAAACAAAATTTGTGTTCGTGTTCTTTCGCGCTGATAGTTTATGAGATTACCTGTGGATAGGTTGGGTGTAGGATACGAACTTTTTCCTCCATCAAAACAGTTCATAAGATGAAAGACGTGCAAATTACCCTTTCACTTTGCATATTTATACTTTTTATTTTTGGTTCTATGGTTATTGGTATCCTTATTGATAGCATTTTTGTTAGCTATATGATAGCATTATTATACATTCGTTTGCCAACTCTCACGACTAATATTTTGAATTCATGATATTTCGAATAATAATTCTGATAAATCATATCAATTACCGCAGCTTGTGTGTTGGTGAAGGAACGAATGAATAGTGTGTAACACAGGCTGCAGACACTAAAATCAGCTGATTTCGAAAATTAATTCATGTAGACACGACATGTATCTAATTCCAATTTACAAACTATATTGTAACATAATAATTCCATTTCAAATGAAACATCAAATTTCAATAATATCATTTTATTGTCGAGTTTTATATAATACTTCTTGAATGCCATTTTTGCCACAAGAGTGATAAATCTTGATAACATTACTTTCTTTAAAGAATGCAGGTAACTGTGGTTTAGACCAAACATGTTGATAATTGATATTAGTGTATCTAGTGTCGGGTTCTTTTGCAACAACGGCCCCTGAATTGCTTGTTAAAACGCACTGACAAAGATCGCGAGGATGAATTCGTTGTTCTCTTTATCATTACATATTTCAAGCCAACATTTCTGTCCGCAGTGGAGAAGGAAACTTCAGGATCGGTCTTCACACAACTGGGTACTTGACGAAGGCTTAAAAAAATTGTTTTTGCGGACCAGCCTTTGGCTTTACAAGTGTAGTTTCCGTTGGTTAGTTACAGTGTTTTACATCAGTAATGCGTGACAATCCAATTGGGTTAGTGAAGGAGTTTCTGTGAGTGGTGAATACCTAAAACAGTTATTACGGGACGCTAGGGTTTAAGGAGGAAGTTGTCAGGTCACGTGATTGCTAGGGAAGGTTTTGTGGATGCTCGGGAAGAGTGTGAAGGAATTTTGTTCAGGAATTTGGTAGTTATTTAGCATTAATGGTAGACTTCATTATTTGTTTTATAAGATTGGATTGAAGTTGTTCCATGATATTCTGAATCTTCATTAAAATTGGAGAGGCGAGGGCGGAGGCGAGGGCTGGGGCGAGGGCGGAGGCGAGGGCGGAGGCGAGGGCGGAGGCGAGGGCGGAGGCGAGGGCGGAGGCGAGGGCGGAGGCGAGGGCGGAGGCGAGGGCGGAGGCGAGGGCGGAGGCGAGGGCGGAGGCGAGGGCGGAGGCGAGGGCGGAGGCGAGGGCGGAGGCGAGGGCGGAGGCGAGGGCGGAGGCGAGGGCGGAGGCGAGGGCGGAGGCGAGGGCGGAGGCGAGGGCGGAGGCGAGGGCGGAGGCGAGGGCGGAGGCGAGAGCGGAGGCGAGGGCGGAGGCGAGGGCGGAGGCGAGGGCGGAGGCGAGGGCGGAGGCGAGGGCGGAGGCGAGGGCGGAGGCGAGGGCGGAGGCGAGGGCGGAGGCGAGGGCGGAGGCGAGGGCGGAGGCGAGGGCGGAGGCGAGGGCGGAGGCGAGGGCGGAGGCGAGGGCGGAGGCGAGGGCGGAGGCGAGGGCGGAGGCGAGGGCGGAGGCGAGGGCGGAGGCGAGGGCGGAGGCGAGGGCGGAGGCGAGGGCGGAGGCGAGGGCGAGGAAACGTAAGGATGTACAATGGCGTTGGAGAAGGATTGATGCGCGACTGGCCAGCGTCGATGTGCCATCCGTTGCTATGGCGACGGCGTCCCCTCTGAGAATGCCGCTCCGTGTCACTGTCGCTGCAACCGCACGCTTAACAAACGGACGCAACGCTGCCTCAGCCCGTCACTCCTCCGGGGGCTTGTCCAACTTGTCCAACTACTCCAACTTCTCGGCCGGGGTGGCTTCGTCGGCTTTCAATGTCCATTGTTGAGGTCTCTTGGAGCTCTAGTCCCCGAGCATTTTCCTGCCCCCACTGTATATAGATTATTGTACTTGTGTACCTCATTGTGATGCGACCCAAAGCATGCTATTTCAGTATTTCGTTACTTTATATTTATTTGCTTTCCACTTGATTCATTTTACTACCTCATATTTGAAGCTATTGACATGCTCATTGAATGTAGTAAAAATGCATATGTCATTTTTCCATATTTATTTTTCTGCAGTGAAATATTCACCGTACAATCAAAGTGATTTTAGACTCCTCTTTCTTCTCGTGTTATCTTTCTTTTCTGCATTTACCCTCTGTTCTGTTCCTTCTTGCATTTTTCATACTTTTAATTATTTTTTTTCTTTCTGTAATCCATCAGAAATTCCTCCTTGTTTGACTCTTGAGACCTGCCACCGACTTTTCTCTTTAGGCGTCTAATTCTCCACCCTGTCGAACGCAAATTCCTGTCTTTGCTTCCCTGTTCGTTCACGCGCTCTCAGCACGCCGCAACCCCTCCTTCCCTCCCTCGCTCCCGGCCGAACTCCCTCCGGCCGCGCCCCGCCGCCAGCCTTCACCATCCCGCCCCCGCCACCCTCCGCCGCGCGGCCTGGCGTAATGCGCCCTAATGAAATGTGGGGTTGCGTTTCAGCGCAAGGTCGGCGCCCGCGGTCGCCGCCGAGAGCACGGGGCTTCGCTTTCGCCCCGCGCGGGATTTCGCCCCCGCACCCACCCACGCCCCCCATCCACGCACCCACCCACGCCACGACCACGCTTCCGGCGCACAGTGGAGCGAAGCGACAAATGCGGCGCTCAGAGCGTATTTTCATACTTTCCGGGCATTCCTTTGAAAAGGACAAGGTGTTGTTCAGATACGACAGTCGAAATGATGAGTAGTCAGAGAATGGGACAGACGACGTGCTTTCGAGCAAGCTGGCGATAGGAGATCCAGTCCCAATGAGGAAGTTTTCCCATTACTTTCTAGGCATTTGCGTGACTTTCTAGGCATGACTTTTGAAAAGAAAAAGGTGTTGTTCACATACGACAGTCGAAATGATGCGTAGTCAAAGAATGAGACACACGATGTGCGTTTGAATAATCTGGCGATGGGAGAGTCCGTCGGGATGAAGTTTTTTTCTTAACTTTCTGCCCATTTTCATTTTGTTCTACGCATGACATTTGAAAGGGAAAATGTGTGTTGTTCACATATAACAGTCGTAATGATATGTCGTCAGTGAATGAGACGGACGGCGTGCAATCGAACAATATGACGTTAGGAGAGTCAGTCGCAATGAGAAAGTTTTTCTCTTGAAAACATGAAGTCTCCTGAAAATCTCAAAGTCGATGTTTTTCAAGATTCCAATACTTCGGTATGGCATTTGTTTGATTTGATTTCAATGTTTCTCTTTAAACAAATAATTAAGTGTATACCGAAAAGTTTATTTTCCTTACATGATATTTAAAGTACAATTGAAATATTTTTGTAGGATTTATTTGTGTCTTTATTTAATTTCTTACACTTCAAGTGACAAAACATACTGTATTTGTTGAAAAAAGATTGAGGTTATTAGTGAGAAGGTAATAGCGAGTGGTAAAGTAGGCATAATGGAGGATCGCCTGAGGGTTCATCGTGGTTGCAGCATGTTGCAAGTGCCTGCATGCCCGCGCGCGTATGTTTCTGTGTGTGTGTGTGTGTGTGTGTGTGTATGTGTGTGTGTGTGTATGTGTGTGTGTGTGTGGTGTGTGTGCGCGATGTGTGTGTGGTGTGTGGTGTCAATGTGGTGTGTGGTGTGAGTGTGTGGTGTGTGTGTGTGTGTGTGTGGTGTGTGTGTGTGTGATGTGTGTGATGCGTGTGGTGTGAGTGTGTGTGTGTGTGTGTGTGTGTGTGTGTGTTAGACGAAGGGTAAGAGCTGCATTGCGGGCGACTTCCTGAGTAGTGGTTTTGTTTAGATTCGACGCAGGAAAGGAAATCGTGACCGCTCGTCTTCTGCCCTTGTCGTTATACATTTTTTGGTAATAGTTAAGTAGATTAGAGTGTATTAGTTTTCTAATAGCAGGTTTGTTTCCCTAGAGCAGTGTTGTCAAGGTCGATGCCACGAGCGGGCTTCCGTGGCACGTGTGCCACGACGAAATCGCCTCTCCACGCAGTTCATAACCCCGCCGCAGGAGAAAACGCCATTACTATTCTAAAACGTCGGGGTTACTAATAATTTTCTCTCCCGACGCAATGGCGCAGAGAAGCTCGTGGCATGGTGCTCGCTCGCTCATGGCATGGTACCGCGAGATATGTCACTGCCACCAATAGAAGACCTTGACAGCACTGCCCTGGAGGGTTTCTTCCCTCGCCGTAACAAGCGGTTTTCGTTTCGCAGCTTTGATGCAACGGATAAACTCGTGGATAAATATCAGGGGTCGCTAAGTTAGAAATATAGAGTGTGGCATTTCAATGATATAAACACCTTCACTTCCGACCTCGATAACCGATGTCGCTAAAGCAAAAGAGCCGTAGCTGCCTCGTGCCTTAAGGGTCGCGGGTTCGAATCCCGCTCAGGGTATGGATGTTTGCGTGTGTCCGTATACCGTTACCATTACCCCCAGAGTTATTTCAAGTGGTCGCTGTATGTCGCCTTAGTAGCTGAAAAGCAATCTTAAATAAGTAAAAAGAACTTCGCTTTACATTAGCAGTTTCTGAAATATTTAATATTCCTAATAAATATTTAATAAAAGTTACTTACGAAACAATTATTGTAAGATGTTACGATACGGATACCGAAAAACGTTTTATCCAGGATGCCAACATTCCAATGTACTATACATTTCGAATAAATTAGACTATTCGCCCCGCTAAGGGTGACACACTGATGTTGATAGCAGTTAAGAGAAGGTCATGCATCATTAGAACACTTGTGTTCTAATGAAAATTACTGTGAAAACTGATTGCAGTTGTGAATCGTGGGCCATGCATTATCGAAATCCATTTCTTCTTAGACATTTTATTACGAAATTAAGATCTCACTTATGTGAAGCCTCATTTTAAATAATCAAAGGGGATGAATAAAGTTATTACAGATTGTCATACATTGTCACGTTTCTCATTATTTGTAGAAAATGGTCTTACTTAATATATCAGAATTTGTTCAATAACCACCTTTCAATTCACTTTAATTTGCATTCATGTACACCAGTGGCGTCGCTGGGGGGGGGGCAGGGGGGACGGCGCACCCCGGGTGACACCATTCTAGGGGTGACACCAATTAAATTATTTTATAGTTCGAATTATATAATTTAAATCATTTAGTTAAACATTTTATATAGCCTACTAATAATTAATTTTCTTAGTTTAAGTAGTTTGAAAATTTTATTGTTGGAATTATGTAATTTGAATGGTTGAGTTAAAAGTTATTTAAATTAATTTAAGTATACATTTAAATCATAAGCATAGATTATGATTTAATTGCAATTATTCTTAATTATATAGAATTTTTAATATATTATAAATAACTATCATGTGCAAATATGTTTATATTTTTAATAAAATAATGTACAATCAATGCAGCAATAGATATTTTTATACTTAATTTATAGGGGGTGACACCATTAACTTCGCCCCATGTGACACCAACTGAAGCTGATATACGCATTTGCTTAGCGCGCCCGTTCCTACGAACTCGGACCAGTGTAACCTGGCCTGGCCGCAGCCGCCCGGTCTGCCCAGTCTCCGACTTTTAATTAAGGCTGCGTTACCCGCGCCGCTGAATAGTTTAGAAATTGTTTCATTCGTCGTAATCCCAGCGCGCCAATAAGCCTGGCGGCGCGAAAGGCAACCGCAGGCGCGGGTTAATACGCTCTCGTGTGGCCTTCCGGCCGGCCGGCCAAGAATTTGTTTTTAATGAGCCATTACGCAATTAACTCGTAATGCATTTTTAATTACGGCGGTGAGCTCTAGGACAATGGGCTTCTCGCGATTCGACGACTGTGAGCGACTGCGTGATAGGGCTGTCACTCCCCGACAGAGTCGAACTTCTAGATTACGCCCGGCGATTGTTCGCACCAACCGCTGTCGATGAGTGTCACGGCTAATCCTCAATTGCGTACGGTTTCAAGCAGTTTTGCTTTGCTGAGCAAACGAACGACATTGAAATTTAATTAGCTTGTACTACTTTTATACCCTTGTATATTGCATTTTGTGATTGTATGTTCATTTCTCGCAACGCCAATTGTAGCAATTTCATTTTCAGATGTATGCGTAGAGAATACCCAGTATTTTTATGAAAGCTGATCTCTGTTTACTAAATTACATTTATAGTCGTAATCATTTTATTACACTGCGTATCTGAAAGTAGACCATATTGTGAATAAACTACCATTAAATTTAATTAAACAAATTGCAGAATTTTTATTTCGTTGGAAATGATAATTAAAAATAAATGTCAAAAAATATATTCCGCTCTTTCATATTCTGAATTATTAGTAATGAACACACATTTAACGCTGAATACACTATGTACAGGACTATAAAAATTATAGCTACAAGAAGTCCTTCAGTTTTGTTTGCATTTAAAATATTTGCTCCAAAACAATGAGTGGAAAATATTTTAATAAAGTTGATTGCTTATTTAATACACCAAATTAAAATAGCTAATTCCATATTTACAGAGTAAATCTCTTTTGTCGCTTTATTCGATTATGAAGCCATACTAAATCAAACATTTAGTGATTGCGTTGGAGAAAATTAAATTATTCGAAGAACTTCTCAAAGTCTGAAAGAAAAATTCAAGCAAGGCTAATCAATAATAACATGATGAGTCATGATACTGAGTGGAAAACACTTCATGGATCTCCCTCCCTTTATGAGTTCCCATGAAATTATTGTCGTTTGAGGGAAGCCTCTCCCAGTGAGCAATTATTTTCCTTTATAAAGCAATTGAATCGTCTACGCTAATCCTTATAATTATTATGCTATTCTAAATAATTATCTTCAACACTTTTTCTGTACGTCATCTATAGTATCATCATATACCGTATCATAGGTTTTCTATCTTCGCGCCCTCTCCTTCCATCATCCTCATTCTATCATTCTATAAGGTATCCTTATGCTTCTCGTTGTTTGGAGAGTTTTGAAGTTTTGGAAGAACTTTTTCCATTCTTTATGAAAACCATATACCACTTTTGTACTATCTTATTCTGGTATTTACTGTTTTTATTGACTATCCTTTTCTCTCTCGTCGACTAAAAAGACGTATAATGAGTCTAAATGCAAACAATTTGACTCGGGATCATGACAAAAATCCGTATGACATCCCTTCCAACTGCATGTTTACCGCTCGTTCACGTTCAGTATCCAAGCGTAGTCTGCAGAGAACTCATCGAGTCAGCCATCGTCAAAGCATCCGGACCGATGTAACCGCTTTTGGTATGATTTGTTTGTTCTTAGGTCGGCAAATCTTGGCAGTTTGCCAGACAAATAAGCACTGAAGGCCGCGTAATCGTAGACCAGCGACGGCCCGGTTCATTACTGAGCGTCTTGTCGGCAAAACTCATATCATTTGATGAGAATGTCTGAAGACTTTCTTATAAAATGTAAAATTAAATCTGCAGAAGTGTTTTAAAACAGTATCGGAAATTTTAAAATATACAAAACAGAATCACCAAATCGCTCGACGGTGTCCTATTAAGACGCTGACAGAGGAAGAATTCTGGAAAACTCAGCCTCTGATCTGTGTTTTCGAGCTATCTATCCTCAGACTCACTCGGCGAATGCTGGATTGCTGCCAAACAAACGAGCTCGCAGCACGCACTTCGGATTCCTCTCCATTCCTCCTCTTTCACCATTCATTCATTCATTTATATTTCATTCATCATTGTCTTCGCGACACGGAAGAAAGGCTACATTCATTATTTGATGGCAAGCACATGTTCCACAAATGTTCGCCGTACCGTACAGTCTTTCAAACAATAGTAACAACTTTGGTAAAAGTATCAAACAAATTAGTGTATTTTTTAAACACATTAATTTAAACAAACGAATAACAGTAGAATGAGGAAAGTAATGTGGGGAAGGATATGTTTATTCAATAATCTAATCATAAATTACACATTTCTTGTTTACGTTTTGTTTTCATTTGCTTATTTAAAAATCTAATATTTCGATTTAAATTAACACAAAAAACAGACAAATGTCTATGGTTGAGAAATTACAATATTTATCTACATATAAAGCAATATATTTATTTATTGAAAATTATTTATTCAGGAGAGTAAAATAAATAGTCATTTATATTTTATGTATTTTCCATTTAAAAAGTTTCAAAAGTAACTAAGTAAATTGTCGCATTAGATGAAGCAAAAATAAGAGACAGAATAAAGCGAAAAAGGAAATATTTAATATCATAAAACACTGCGCACGTTTTCTATCGTTTAACCTATGCACTTTTCGTGAGCTCCGGAGTTCTTGCTCCAATACTTTGCAATACATAGTTGAATTATGAATAAAGTTACCAACAAGCGCGGTGGGCAAAATTTGAAAACTACACCTTTTCGCTCCCGAGTATCAGAAAACGAAATATGGAGGATAAAGAGGAAATGAATAAAAAATGGGGGGAAAGGAAACAAAGAGAGCAAAAGAACCTGGGTCGGAGAGGAAATATTGATTTAAAATAGTGGTGCTAAAACAATACGTACTTTCTCGCCCATATTTTCACGCAAAATTACCCCCAAAATACTTAAATTCTCGAAAAATTGTACATGACCTTATTTCAAAATCTGTCATCAAGGGAGAGATTTCATGAAGGGAAGAAATCTGTATCTTTAATATTTTAATTGCAGGAAGAAAATTGAACTGAAATATTCGAAAAATCAGGGTTTTCAACTAACGTACACCATTCTCTTCATCGTCCTTCACGCTCCCAACAACAAAATTTAATAAAAAACGATGGAGAAATTGTTTTGAAAATTTGGAAAGTCCACCAGGGACTTATATGAATTTTCGGGAAAATCAGCTGAACGGTTCAGCCGCTAGCGTTGTTCACAGACGGGCAAACTGACAAGCGGACAAACGATTTCCCGTCATTCGATTTTTCGGTATCATGGACCCACAAAACATGGATTCTACCTACATCACATTATTAGTGGATTTTCTTAATTTATCAACTGGATTAATCGACTTTTTCGTTACCAAGGCCCTATAATAAGCGTTTTTCTGCCGAAAATTGGCCGTTTTTTTCTCGCAGCATTGCATAACTTTCCCTCCACTCCGTAGCGAGAAAGTAAAAAGAACCGAGAAGGAAACTGCAACTTTAAACAGACGCAAGATTTAAAAGTTGCGCGCCCAGTGCTCCTCCGCACATAAATCGTTTACACGCGCGCGCGCTCCGCGAGCTCTTGGGCGAAGTGCGCGCGAAGACGGGGCTTTCCGCACGCCGCTTATCTGCGCAGGCGCGTATGTCTGTCGAAGGCGCGACGCGTTATCATAATGTGGGGGCGTATTTTTAGCGGCGCCCGTCGCGGCTATAACTCGCCGGCCACTTGGCGCACGCCCGACACGGCGGCGTGGCTACCGCCGCCGCCGCACTGTGGTCGAGATGGAGAAATGAAGAGGCCAAGCGGAGTGCATTCGAAAGCAAAATTTGGAAGGCAAATATTGAAACGAAATTTTGGATTCAGAATTCAAACGAAAGATTTGAAAATGGGTTAGGAGGGGTTTAAAGAAAAATGGAAGAAAATTTGGAAAAGCGAAATTGGAGAGGCAAATATTCAAACGAAAAATTTGAAAATGGGTTAAGAGAGATTTTGGAAATAATGGAAGAAAATTTGGAAGAACAATTGTTTTAGTGGGAAATTCAAATAAAAAATTTGAAGTTACGGTACGAGAAATTTCAAGTCTTATGTCGATTGTGCGGAATAAATTTATTCCTATTAAATCCATAAAGAATGGCTCAGGCAGTTATCCAAAATTACTGAATTAATAGGAATAATTTGAATTTTTCAATAAGAGTGATTTTATTTAATATTAATTGCTTCAAAATCCTGAAGCAAGTTGATAATTGTGAGTTGATTAACAGTAAATAGAACTGAATACTTTGAATCCTAGGTTTGGAAGCCGTATCGTATTTAAATGAGGTTAGGTGGCGTCACTGTAGTGACGTGTAAGGCCCCAATTGGATGGCAATGTAAACAGCTGATGAACTGTCAGAGGCAGCTGTGAATAAATCGCAGTATAGATCGTGCAAAAACATAATGACATGACGCATTCTTTCAAAAAGAATTCATGCATTACACCAAAATATAAGTTAATCCTTTAACATAATTTTTTTTTAGGTTTTAACAGTAATAATTATTTCAGATGTTCCTATTCATTTTATAGTCGAAATGCTTCTCTAAATCTATCCTCGTGGTTCTGAAATTTTTTATTTATTTATTGACTCATTTACGCCAGACTCTACTAGACCCGTAGTTTTCCTGATGCTTCCTTACATCTTTTAAATTGAGAATTAACGCCATCACAAACCTTTCGGTTGAAAAATATCGAGTGATTTCGCTGTTTCACTATTGACCACTTCGTTCTCTGTCTTGACCACAGTGCGGCGCCGCCACTGCCCCAAATTCCAGGCGCTGGGGCCTACGACGAGGGATGGGGCGGCGGCGGCGGCGGCGGCGGTGGCGATGCCGCCTGCTGAAGCTTTTTTATGTAACCACCTTCTGCCCGTTGACCGGTTCGCTTGACCGCTCGGCCTAGAATAATCTAGCGTTGGTCGACGTAAGGTACATCACTCATTTCAACTTCTGTCTTCTTGATTCATATTTATCCTTCATTTCAACTAGATCATACAAGTGCATGGGCTTTTCCTGGCAGGTCTCTTTGACCTACCTTAGAAGATTAAGTTGGAAACGCTGATTATTTTCCAAATTATCCGTATGACTGGTTTCAGGAAACTTTAAATATATGCTAACCACTATATTTGAGATTATAATGTAATTCTTTTTTCCGAAATAGAACGCTAATACCCAAATTTGCTGCATAAGTGTTATTGGTTTCAAAGAAATGTAAATTTGTAAAAGATGGGCAATTATCATGGTTACGAAAATGGAGAAAAAGATTACTATTAAAGACTGTAAATAAACTACATTTTTTTCGAATACGCCCAACCGCAATAACTTACAATCCTGTATTGGGAGATCCCGAAGCAGAGCTATTCTAAAAATTACTAACATAATTTTTAAACATAATAACATAAAAACATCATTTTTAATTTTTATTTTAATTTAAAAAGAAATTAAAAACAACTCTCTCCCTCTGTCTCTCTCTCCCTCCCTCTCCCCCTCTCTCTCTGAAAATGGTGATTCGATGTCTTAGTTGGATTTTACTCGCAGTTGAGGCTTGGAACATTCAAGTGACTGACGTCCTGCAGAAGAAAAAAAGTGATAAATGTACGCTAAAATTGTTGACAATTAATTACTTTTAAAAGAAGACCACTAGGAAATGATGGAAGTTAAGTAATCTTAAGAAGAAGACCAAGCATGCTTCTTTTATATTCTTACAAGTTAATTACTTTAATAGTGATGCATATCCATTGTAAGATACCTTTTCTTATATGTACTCGTAATATCGAGGGTACACGTCTTCATAAGATGTATGAGCTTCAACATGTTGCTCAGGCCCAATTAAAATGGGAGGGAAATAACGGTGGAGATATACTTTATACATACCTTAGAGGTCACGCTCTCATCAGTATGATAATATATGAAATGAAATTTAAATGAGATGAAATTACACGTAGGTGGGTAAGTAAGTTTTGTAGTTTTAGTAACTATTATCGTCTGTAATTTAGCTCTGTGAATGAAATGTTTCCGACTAAACGTTACTCGACGCAATGATGAATTTTCCAAAATTAGGAAATGTATTTGAAATCGTTTTATCATTTCTTGTAAATATTCTCATTATTTTTGTAGGAATAGTTGAATTTTTGCATTTAGCCCGAACGGAATAATACTTTTTAAATTTTCTTACAATATTTGGATGCAGTCGTGTATCTTAAATTCACGTAAAAACTAGAACTAATAGTCTAATCAAGAATGAATGTTGATGTGTTCACGGCATCATACCTTAAAAAACGTACCGTAGGAGAAAACGTTGTTGAGAGGGGAGCGTCGAAGCTCCAAGGAGGTAGATACGTAAGTGGAAGTGGTTGCAAACAACTACGACTAGTTTTTGTCGAACATTTAAATCACACTGTTTGCCACTGACACCGTAATTAAGATATCGGTTTAGTATTCGCCCACTCTGATTAAGATAAACAGGGTACACAAATCCTTGGGGAATGGGAGGTCGCACGATTTTAACCCAGAGCAATGCGTCATCTCCAATTAGCGATTTCCTTGACATGTCGATAAACAAACAATTTTTCTTGTACTAAAAAAGACTTGAGCTTTATTTAGAATTAAACTCGTTATAATAAGTAAAATGAATTGAGAAAAAATATTAAAATCTTTGTAAACCCTCGGATACAAGAATATCATAATATTTTGACAAACAACTGGAGAACATTGTACACAAAAATTCGAAATTCAGTCTGTTTGTCACGTTTCTCACCCTAAGATCCGAACAAAAATTGTGTTTGAATGAAACATTGAAATGATGAAATTAGCCACTATTGTGAAAAGAAATCTAACACTCATCCTGAGTAATTTTTAAGACTTAAATAGTGAACAAGAAAATAATTTTCTTTTTTATATGAATAGAACATGGAGAAAAATTGCAATCACTAGGGTGATTTTGCTGAATGGAATCTACTTCTCATCCTTCCAACGGAATTCGGGACGTTAATTATCGATGGAATGTTTAGGGATGATAACAGAAAGGAATGCCTACGCCGCGCTTCCGCCCAAGGAGAGAATCGCTAATTGCAACGCATGCCTGGAGATCCTCGGGGGCAGTGAGGTGGACGCACTATGGGCACGCGACAATCTTAGGTTCGGGGCGTCGATGAGCGGATAAAAATACCGTCTTTGGGGCCCATGCTGACTCAACATTTCTTCAAGGGAAGGGAAAAGAAATATGCGGATGGGTATAGTAAACACAGCTTTTGAAGCCGGTGTGGAGAAGAGTGGAACTATTTTTGCTCATCTTTGCTTGCAAGGTTTGGATAGATCGGAATTTTTTTAGTTACCTTAGACGTAGAGGAACTCACGTTTATCGCAGATAAACCAACATTAAATATTTAATTTCCCATTATAAGTTATTTGAGAAGTATAGTGTATCATTTTTTCAAAATTTTTATAAATACAGTTCTCACGAATGAATGAATTGAAATAAAACAATGTTAACTCCTTTATAATTATTAAATCGTAAGTAATTTCTATTTTTAATTTACGAACGTAAATTTCCTTCTTTTTATTCCTATATGTATTCTAATCTTATTATTGAGTATATCCATTCTGAGAAACCCTGCTTCTACGAACTAAATTACAGACTCCAACGATACGTGATTAAATTGCATCGAAATTATTGCCCTGTGTACTGGTGTCAGAAATTAATTAGTAGATGTCGCCGAACAATACACACGGAACATGCATACAGATGTTTACGTTCACCGTTCTGTAACGTAAGTGTGTTCTTTCGTCTCACCTATTCCCTCATTCATATGCACCGAAGAAGGTGAACGGGACCGCAGCCTACTCCCCATTACTCATCGGCTGCATATTGCTGTTGACAGGCGCGCCGGCACCCAGAGAATGCCCGCTTATTATTATCATCGTTATTTCCTGCAATGATTAAAGCCCATTATTCCCTTCTATTTAAGAGGCGGAAGCTTCTCGGTTTGGGGCCCTTTACTTCTGTACAGGCTGGTTCGAAATGTTAGGATCGAACTCCCAAAACTGATGAGGTTTGCGTTTTATGTTAAACCTAATAAGGTGTTAGTATGTTTACAAACGAATTCGATATTAAATGTTATTTACTATAAAATTAAACATTTATTACATAAAGACACATATTAAGATAATTGTGCACTCCAGGTGGTAATTACTAGTTCTTTTCAGATACTACGAAATAATTATACTACGTAAATAAGGAAAAATTACTCCCACCATAATTTACTTCCTTGCAGTTTTATTGTACTATATGAATGAATATATCTAATATATTCATTGTGGCATATCTTTCCCTAGGACGATTTTCCATGACTTTTGTCTTTTTCCTAGTACATTTTTCTCTGATAAATATATAGGGTATTTCACAATAATTACAGAAAAACAGAAATAATGCCAAGACATGGGTACATGTTTCTCCCTTGTCAACTCATTTGTTCGCAAAACAACAATCAATTTTTGTTTTACAAATAAAAATTGTGCAAAAATTTTTTTATCAAAATAATTTTCTAATGATATGTATCTAAAGTACACACTGAGAACGTTACCTACACCAAATATTACAATAAACTGAGCAAGCCCACACCTACAAAAATAAATGAACTACCATCAATGAAGGTTAAGATAGCGCAACAATCGAATTACACAAAACAACTGCGTATCAAAACAGTCCTACCAAATAATGAAAACATTACGCCAATTCTCTCTGCACGGATTAATTTGTTCTCTATTGTACTTTACAGAATCATATTTACTTTAGGAATTGTTTACAAATTTCCTGAATTCAAAATTCTCTTTTAATATTTTCTATTTTTATCTGACTTTTCGCTTAATGTAATTGCCAGGCATTTTTCTTGTTTCCAGTAAGAGGACACTTTACGTAACTGAAAAGTAATATGTAATGTTAACGATGTTTTGATATGATATATTTTAAAAAATTGCGTAAATGTAAGCTTCGAGTATCATCCTACGTGTATTTAAATATGAAACTGGAATTGTTCCTATGAGGTCTTTAATTTATTCTCTTTCTGAATCAAGGGATTTGGTATACTTCGTTGAACAATCCACAATTAAATCCTTCATTAGTGTCATATTAATATGTAGCATTTAAGGAAATCTCTGTTTTGATTTTTCTATTTTCCCAATACAAGAATATTTTTCACCGTGCTTTTCGTCATGCTCCACCTGAATGATGTGGAAATATGGTCGTCAGGAGTAGGTAAGGCTCTTGCCTGCTGTCCTAGAAAGAGGTGAAGTACAAAAAATAAATATATCAATGAAATAAAATGTTGATAGAAAATACAGCACTCGTGATTGGTGGAGATCGTTAAGATGGCAGCGTAATAACTTGCTCTGATCAAAGCCATGGGTTCGAATTCAACCTCGGTCATGAATGCTTTACTTATGGGTTGTGGCTTGGGGCTCTGCCAAAAATCACTTCTCGTCTTTCAGTTCTCTTTCTTCCATTTCCAGCACATGTACCCTCCCCCGTAATCGGCAGCCGGGATATCAATTCGGTACTTAAATAAAAACTGAGAGAAATGGGTTTATGGGGTTTCTCTGGTAAGAGAGGGTTCCTCTCCGTCAGTACAAATGAAATGCGGACGGGTGACGGGTCGGAGTGTACCGAAAACCCGTGGAGAAGGAAAGAATAGCGGAGATGCTTTATCTTTTGGAAGACCGAGATGTTAAATCGACCCGATGAACAGCAACAATAAAAAACAAATATTTTGCATTTCAAATCTGCGGTATATAAGGCAATATTAACAAGAATTGTGAGCGGATATATGCAATGGCAATAGCGGCTACAAATTTTTTCCGTTAATATTATAGTATTACATGATTACCATTCTGATCTGTATATAGAGGATGTCCGGGGAGGAAACGTTGAAACTTGGAAAATAAGCTCTTAAGACAAGTCTAAGCGTATTTTGTCTAATAAACTACGTGGATATTCCGAATGGTTAGGCCGCAATAAGCACTCAAAAGTTGGTTTGAAAAATTGATTTCTAGACAAAAATGTGCATTATAGAAGCATAGAAACACTCCAGAAACATGTAAATTGTTTATTATTTATAACATAAATGAACGTATTTGTTCAGAAAGAAAAATTAAACGAGAAATAAAAAAACAATTCACACAATTCGACTGCTTTTTTATTTCTCGCTTAATTTTTCTGTCTGAGCAAATATACTAATTTATTTTGTAAATAATAAACAATTAACATGTTCTGGGGTGTTTCTATGATTCCTTAATGCATATTTTTGCCTAAAAATATTTTTTTCAAACCAACTTTTGAGTGCTAATAGTGGCTCAACGTAGTTTATTCGAGAAAATACGCTTAGAATTGTCTTATAAGCTCATTTTCGAAGTTTCGACGTTTCCTCCTCGGACATTCTGTACATAAATATTTACCTGCATACTGCTAAAACTTTTTTTAAACTACCAGTCCTCCATTTTAAAAATATTTTCCCTTCTCCAACCGGCACCATTTCTTGCTACAGTTACGTCTACCCGATTTTTTTGTTGATAGTTTTGCCGGGCGCGTCAACTGTTAAGTTCATTAGTCACGAAAGTGTAGGACGTGTTTTTATTGCCGGAGGTGGCCTGGACATTTATTGCTGGAGGAGGATCTTTCCGGGCTGACTGGCGAGATCCTTCGCCGACCTACACGTCGGCTTGAGAGGATTTTCCCAACCAGGTATCTCCCACCCCTGTGACACTCCCCCCCGCATGCACCGGGACCAACTCTATGCTAACGACTGGTCTCCCGACATGTGTGGTAAAATAGTGCATGTTAGTGTGGGTGTAAGTAAGGAGTGAGAAAAGGAGAAAAACGGGGAAGGAAAGACCACGCACGGTCCGTTTGGGTCCAGCCCCGGGTTTTGCCTGTTGTTGATCGGAGAAAGCCCGGAAAACTAACCATCAGAACAGCCGGTCACTGGAATGCGTCTCCAGTCAGCAGCTAAATAGGCCTAGCTGTCTCGCTAGTGTCAAAAATCTTGCCAACGTCAGGACTCGAACCCTAAGGTAAACCGGTCAGTATACCTGAACGTGGTAGTTCCGTCGAACATTTAATTCTCCCCGAACCTTTGATCATCTTGTATGGGGTGCTCGGAGACGGCGGCGAGCAGGCGAAGCATGACCCCTGGTAGCTCCGTCGACCATTTAATTCTTCCCGAACCTTTAGATCGATTTGTGTGAGGCGGTCGGAGACGACGGCGGGTGGGCGAAGCATGTCGTGGGGGTGTATCTGAACGTGGTAGCTCCTTCGACCATTTCATTCTCTGTAAACCTTTTGATCACCTTGTGTGGGTCGCTGGGAGACGGCGGCGGGCAGGCGAAGCATGACATGGCGTTGTACCTGAACGTGGTAGCTCCGTCGACCATTTAATTCTCTCTAAACCTTTTGATCACCTTGTGTGGGTCGCTGGGAGACGGCGGCGGGCAGGCGAAGCATATCCTGGCGGTGTACCTGAACGTGGTAGCTCCGTCGACCATTTAATTCTGCCCGAACCTTCGGATCACCTTGTGTGGGGTGGTCGGAGACGGCTGTTGGCAGGCGAAGCATGACATGGCGTTGTACCTGAACGTGGTAGCTCCGTCGACCATTTAATTCTCTCTAAACCTTTTGATCACCTTGTGTGGGTCGCTGGGAGACGGCGGCGGGCAGGCGAAGCATATCCTGGCGGTGTACCTGAACGTGGTAGCTCCGTCGACCATTTAATTCTCTCCGAACCTTCGGATCACCTTGTGTGAGGCGCTCGGGAACGGGGCGCGACGGAAAGGAGGGGGGGGCGTGGCATGTCGTGGCTGTCCGAAGGAATCTCGGCCGCTGGCGACGGGGCCGCGGGGCGTTCGCGTGGGGGGCGAGCGGGGCCCAGGCACGTCCCCCTCGCCGTTACATCGGCCGGCGCGGGGCGGGCAGTGGGAGGGCGCGGAACTGATGCGCTTAACTACGTAATTAGGGTCCGGCGACCGACGCTCAGGGTGACGCCGGGCCGCGCCGCTCCGGCACCACGGACCGCCGGACCACCCGTCCCTTTCCCCTGCCCCTTTCCCCTCCCTATTTCCCCTCCCTCTTTCCCCTCCCTCTTTTCCCTCCCTCTTTTCCCTCCCTCTTTTCCCTCCCTCTTTCCCCTCCCTCTTTCCCTTCCCTCTTTCCCCTCCCTCTTTCCCCTCCCTCTTTCCCCTCCCTCTTTCCCCTCCCTCTTGCCCCTCCCCCTTTCCCTTCGACCCTCCGTCCCTTCCACGCCGACCCTCTTGCACCGCCCAACTCTCGATGTTCGCGTCGGTCTGGCCAGCTCGCCTCTTCCGTTTCTGCACGTCCATTTTACTAGGATTTCTCGCTCTGACCATCTCACTCCATTGATCTCGCCCGACAATATTGCACTCACCACCTCTTTCCTTCCATCACACACCTTTCACTTCGTCCCATCTACCTCGACTCATCCATTTCGTCCCGTCGATCTCGCGCCTTTCATCGCGTCCCTTCCATCTCTCTCCTTTCATGTCGACCCTTCCATCACGTTCCTTGCAATTCGTCCCGTCCATTGGTCCCGTCCATCTCGTCTTTCCTCTCACCCATTTTTTCCGCATCTTTTCGCTTTCTCGCATAATAATTAGTTTAAAAAAATGCAGCGGAAAATGGCAATTTTTCGACATAAATTTGTATTGTGGGTCCCCAACACCAAAAAATGGACACGTTCTGCTCATTCATGTAGTTCATAATTTCCTCTAATACATTTTGTAGCCAGAGTCCACGATTTGTGGTTTCTTGAAACTGTAAAATTGATATACTGCAGAACTTCAGTCCGTCCCTCTGTCAACAACGCTAGTGGCTAACTGTAGACAGGACTTTCAAGAAAGAAGATATTCCCCGATCCATCTGACGGGTGTCACGGCCCCTTCGCTGAACATTTTTCAAAATTTCCTCAAAAATGACTCCAGAGTTTTTTCATTCAATTTGTTCAACAAATAGAGACGTGAGATTCAAGTACGCTTACAAAAATGGCGCAACTCTGATTTGTTGGCCGATTTGTTTGAAGGTCCGATTTGTTGAATTCTCTTCTTCGAAAACTGCAAAAGATTGAAATTTTACGGCTTTCTCCTACAATTACAATATTGAAGATATGGATTTTTTCTTATTGAAATGTGTACTTCAAAGAAGACTTTACATAATATCATTTACATGTGTTTTCAAAATTTGAGTGTTTTCGCGTAATTTTACGTGAAATAAAGGCAATTGTAAAAGATTTTCTCAAAACGGCTCCAAATTTGTCTTTAATGTTTTCCAGAATAGTTCGAAATACTCCAATAAAAATCCCGCAAGTCCGATTTTCGTTGAACTGCGAATTATTAAAAATTCTGAAAGTTGAAATTATTGCGAAAAATTATGAGCTGTTTGAGCACAGCTAGTTTTTATTTTCCAGTAGTTCATGCCATCGCCCACATTTTTCAATCAGTTTTCTCTGTATGATCAACTATGAATATTTCTATTATGAAGAGAAGATCTTTATTGTGACAGTAGCTTTATGATTAGTAGGAAGCGGATTTCTGTGATTTTCATATTTTTGTACGTTCTGGGCGTAGCTTCATGACATTTGGTTGGAATTGGATGTTTTTTAGATTAATTTGTTAGTGCATATTTGATAGATTTATCCTATTGGGACATACTCGTGTAATTATAGGCGCGTATTTTGCATAGTTGGTTAAAATAAGGACTTATCTCTAAAACGTTTCATCTTTTCCTAGAAATATTTATTCGTGACCGTCCATTGATTACAAAGAGCTTGTCACCATTTGCGTTGTTTTTATTTTCTATAGATGATAAAATACGTGGGCAAATGTAGGTATTTCTTGATATAACATTTTTAAACCAGGCAGAAACATGGAACCAAACTTACAATGTACTTCATTAAAGGGAATATTTACTTCAATTATTTCTCCTGTGAAATAAGGTAGATTGCATTATGTTTGCACAAAAATATATATTTTCATTCCAAGGATGCTTCTCCTGAATTTTATCAACAAAGGTTTATATAGGAAATAAAATATTGTTAATTTTAATTGCATGTTAAAGTGCATATTTCAGAATGTTTAGGTCGTAATGCATATTTCTAAAGCATATTTCAAGATTTTTAAGGCATGAAAATCTTCTCCCTAATGATTAGATATTGGAATGAAAAGATGTGAAGTACATTACTGAAATTCGATTATATAGAAATGTGCTTATGCGGCTAGGTTTAACCTCTTTCCGAATATTTCACACATCAACGTCCGTGGTTTCTCACATGGAGCGCTTCATTCGACCCGACTGCTCCCCGTCACACCCACCCCTTTCCACGCGACCCGCCCTCTCCACCACACTCCTCCACGTCCTCGGGACCGTCCACCTTCCTCCACGTTTACGCCTAATTAAGAACAGCACGACGCACGTGATTCAATGACGCGCCGCCTCGATAAAAATAACCGCTCATTATGGAGCTCCCCCGCGGGGCCTTCTTCTTCTTCTTCTTCCTGTGCGGTGAGTAAGCACGCACGCGCGTACGGCGCCGCTCCGCGCCGCGCCACTCCGCCTCCTCGCTCCACGCCCCGCCCCGCCACGCCACGCCACGACGCACCGCGCCGCACCATGTGGCATTGTCGGCGGCTGAATCACCGGACCCGGCGCGGCGTGGCGCGGAGGCCAGGAGCGGGCGGGGAGGGGCACGGTGACACGTGAGTCGGGATGGGAGTGGGCTTCGGGAAAGAGGTACCCGTCTCACCGAAGGCGGACGAAGGCAAGAAACGAAAAAAAAGAGGGTTGGATTGGGAAAAAGAAAGAAAAAAAGGAAGGAAAAAAATAAGCCGGGTGAATTACGTTGACATACGAAGAAACCTGACGGAGAAAGAAAAGAAGATTGCGCTTAAATGCCGTTCTGCTTGGCCAGCTGCGCTTCAGAAAAGGAAGTGGAGGCTCCGTCGATTTGATGAGCGTTTTTCTGACGCGTTTACGGTCCAGCGTTGTCTTTTTACGAGGAGGAATACGGTTGGGAGATTACCTGTCATTAAATTAGTGGGGCACCGGAGACAATAATAACGGAGAAACAAGAGAAACGGATCCTTGGGCGTCTTCTGTGGGCACGAAAAAGCGATTGCCGGCGACCCGCGGTTCGTTTCTTGGCAGAGTGATGGCTGGATGCGCAAATGGCCCTTGGCTTCCGCATTTGCGACGGAGCCCCACACGTAATATACTTCGAAATGTCTTCATTACCAACGTCATTTCGTAAGCAAGTGAGCATTCGTCCAGTAAATAATTTTGGCAGGCTGTTCATGGACATGCGATGGTAAAACGTCGAACCAGGACAGTTTCTGTGACTGTTGGAAATGACCTCACATAAACGTACACATGCACACACACACACACACACACACACACACACACACACACACACACACACACAAACATACAACTCATATATCTGAAACCCTTGTCGGATCACGACTAAATTACCAAGAAGATTCTTCAACAAATGTATTGTTTTATTTCGGAAGAATGAGGATACAGTTTCTTTCTTCAAAACAGAGTTAAAATGTGTATCATAACAATGATATATGGAAATTTCAAAGATAGAGTCATAATTTTACAGAGAACGTCGTTTGGAAAAAAATAAACATGTTTTTAATTGTTTCGCTAGAACTGTGTAATAAAACTTGTTTAAAACAGTTAACATATTCTAAAAGTATTACATATTTTAAAATCTCTGTACAGATGTTTGGTATCAGTATTTTGTGACAACTTTCGGAATAATCCAATGAGCCAATAATCGGAATCAACAGTACCTACTTTTTATTCAAAGATTATTCCTTTTCTAATCTTAGAATATTGCATTCTTCACTTGCAGTCAAACTCATTGAGACACTAGGAAATTTGTGTATGCTCGTTCAGTCTGGCTCTTTTTGCGCGTGAACACTTATTTCGAGAAAAAAATTGAGACAACAGTTTGATTAGTTATCACTACGGCAAGTGACGTGAACGAAAGTTTCCGCCATAAAATTATAAGAAAGACAAGAGAAGCAGTAGACAGATCCTTGACCATGATAACAGTCGAAACATTCAAGAAGGATTCATGTGTGTTTGTGGGCAAAATTAGAAACTACTGTTGTTTTGAATGGGAAGGTCTGAACACATTTCCGAGAATGCATGTTTTGCTCCTGATGAGGAGGAGGAGGTGGTGGTGGTGGCGGGGATCTTCTCGTCCTGGATGGCGAGATCCGGCGCCGACGTACCGTCGGGTAGCGGGGTTTTCCCCATCCAAGTAACTCCCACCCATGGGGCACCGCCACAGCTTGGACCTGCTCTAAGCTCCCGATCGGACTCCCGGCATTTGTGGTAATGTACTGCATGTAAGTGTAAGTATGTGTAAGGGATAGGATAGGACAAGAAATGGGAAGGAAAGATCGCGTGAGGTCCATGACACCTTTGGTAGGGTACTGCTCAGACATTCGCTTGGTGTTGATCGGAGAAACCACGGAAGACTACCGATCAGAACAGCCGGCCGCTAGAATTCTCCTCCGAACAGTGACTGAATTCGAAATAGCTGAGAAGCTAGTATTGAAAATCCTGCCACCGTCGGGATTCGAAACCAGGACCTTCCGGTCACAGGCACTGCAGTGACATCAGTTGCTGCCCTGAGCTACCTCTTCCAATGCAACACTGAGTTATCACCAGTGGAACCCGGAGTCTGCCGTTCATTTCCCTCTTTCCCTTCCATCTCCCTTTCTGTCTGTCTGTCTGTCTGTCTGTCTGTCTCTCTCTCTCTCTCTTTGTCTCTCCGTCTCTCTGTCCGTGTGTCAGTCTGTCTCTGCCTCTCTCTGTACCTTTCATTCACATTTAGTTGCAGATTCTGCACGTGTCTGAGCAGGTGAGGTAACGTCGCGAAGCGCCGGATGAGCAAAAATGTAATAGAATGTTCATGAAGGTTTTATCCTGTAGATTACTTTCTTTGAGGCCTTCAGACCCAAAATTTTAATTTTTAATGCCCTAAAACGCTTTGTTTAGGAGTTATTTAATGATATAGATTCAAAATGCTGCCGAGTGTCGCAGGTTGTATTTAACGTGAAATAATTAATTTAGGGAAAGTTATGTAACGCTGCGCGAAAAAACGGCAAATTTTCGGAAGAAAAAAATTTATTGCCGAGCCCTGATAACAAAAAACTGTATAAAACCAGTTGCTAATTAAGAAAAAAAATCCCCTAGCAGGTGGTATAGGCAGAATCCATGTTTTGTGCGTCCTCCATTCCGAAAAACCAAGTAAAAGCAAAACGTCCGACCAACCGTCCGTCCGTTCGACCGTCCGTCCGACCGTCCGTCCGACCGTCCGTCCGCCCGTCCGTCCGTCCGTCCGTCCGTCCGTCCGTCCCTCCGACCGTCCGTCCAACCGTCCGTCCGTCCATTCGTCCGCCCGTCCGTCTGCCCGTCAGTCCGCCCGTCCGTCCGCCCGCCCGCCCGCCCGTCCGTCCATCCCTCCGACCGTCCGTCCAACCGTCCGTCCGTCCATCCGTCCGCCCGTCCGTCCGCCCGTCCGTCCGCCCGTCCGTCCGTCCGCCCGTCTGTCCGTCTGTCCGTCTGTCCGTCTGTCCGTCTGTCCGTCTGTCCGTCTGTCTGGTGTCTGTGAACAACACTAGCGCCTAAACCATAACTACAATTTCTTCCAAAATGAATAATCTCCCGTCGATCTGGTTATATAAAAATTAACGTTAGTAACCATTTCCTTGCATTGCATTTTCGTTCTCAATCTTTCGAATTGTTACTTTGAACAACGAAAAAAAAAAACCAAGTGCTCTGAGGTCCTCTGTGCTGCGGCGCAGATGGCGCGGCGCGGCGTGGCCGGAAGGGGCGGGCGCGGCTCGCGTCGTCACCGCCGTGGAATCCGCGGCGCCCTCTCGCGCAGGTGGGAACGCCGCATGGCACGCGCGTATTTATACCCGCGGGGCGCGCGTGCCTAAGCTGCGCTTCCCCTTCGCGAGTGGAGGGCCGCAGGAATTTGCCGTAGGACGCGGCGGAGGCCGCCGCTGGCGCCATCGCCGACCTTGCGTACCCGGCCCCCGCTCGCGCGCCGCAGTCGCCGCCGCCGCCGCAGCCGCCGCAGCCGCCGTCGCCACCTGCGAGAACATCGCCATCACTACCATTGGCGCTGGAGACAGGGATGTTGGGGCTCCGTTTCCGCACTGGTATTAGGCCCTTTGCGTGGGAAAGGTCGCACAGGGCATCAACTGATGTCACTGCAATGTCTCTGACAAGGAGGTACTAGAGTTCCAGTATCGACGGTAGCAGGATTTTCGAAACTAGCTTCTCAGCTAGGTCGAATTAAGACGCTGTCTGAAGAAGAATTCTAGAGGCCAGCTACTCTGAACGGTGGTTTTTTATGGTTCTTCGATCAACGCCGGGCGAATACCGGAGCAGATCCTAACTAAACGGGCTTCGGAACGCGCGTAATATTTCCTTCCGCTTCCTTGAGCTGTTCTCAGCCTTTTCTTACACATACCTACACTTACTCGCACTACATTAACACGTCTCGAGAAACTAGTCGGGAGCTTAGAGCTTGTCCCGGCTGCGCTCTGGTGGGACGAAAAAATGAAATAATTCGTCTTTCAAACATTTTCCTAGCACACAGCAAAGATGTTTAAATAAGGGAGAATTTAGGAAGAAAATGAACATCAAAGAGTAATAAGTAGTGAAGAATGTAAACATAATACAATTCTCCGTTATTTGATAGAAAAAATCTGGCAAACATATTTTCGTACGAAGCCACTATTCACCACCTCGCGCCGTTTCAGCTTGCGCATATACATACACCCCTTTCTAGATTTTAGGGGAAATGAGTGCGGAGTCAGATGTTGGCCGTGCCCGTAGGAGCGGCGGGCTCCCCAGGCAGGCAAGTAGGTCGTGGCGGTTTGATGTGCCTGTTCCAATGTAACAGTTAAGAGTGACACATCCATGCATCGACATAATACAAATGGATTTTCGTGTACAAAATTGCATATATTTCCTCTCCACCTACGCCAATTTTAACCATTTTGAAACAGCAATAACAGACCTTAATTATGTTATGTCTGCAATGTTACTGCTGAAAAGAACCTTAAACGCGGATTTTCCGTCCGATATTCGGAATCATATAGTTGAGGTTATTTCAATACTTTTCGCCCCTGTACTACAGTAGAGGAAAGAAAAGTAAAAGTTTATATCTTTGGGCTACGCCCATCTTCAGAAAATTTGAATAACGACTAACATTCTACGACTTTTGTTCCCTTCAAAAATAAAAAATAACCAGTTCATTAGCATATATTTGTATTTGAACTTGACATTCGCAGAACTCCATATCTTCGCTGCCCATAACTTAACTTGTAATCTTCCTGCCTTTGAAAAGAGGTCGTGTAAGGCGATGCTGACTTTTCGGAAATTGTAGACCGAGAGTATCCAAACTGAAACTAGGGAATGATTTCCTCCACAGTTTGAAGAGAGAGTAATTAATAGTAATGTGACATTGAGTGAAATGTAAACTTTGGTAGCTAATTTGTGAATTTATAATAATAATAAAATATTTATTATAATTATAATTACTATTATGAGTATTAAAATTATTATTATTATTATTATTATTATTATTATTAAACTATTAATTAGTTAACGCAGAGAATACCACTGAGCTCTTGATGTTTTGTACCAGAAAATCTAGTTAAAATACCTGAAACACTTACTGAGAATAACATTAAATCATTAGCATCAACTTACAATATTTATTTTTCTGTATATTACAGAATGTTTAATCATGATATTATTTTCCTACCAGTTGAGAAATCTCCTACGCCCCAACAGTAAATTTTACGGGAGATACAAACGACATCCTATGTCTTAAATCTACACTGACATATATTTTTTATTTTCACATTTTGTTAAAATGAATGCAGAATGAAGCGTACTGTAGACAATATTCATCTTTTTTTCAGATTAAGTTAAAATTTCTTCAGTGAACGTATGGTGTTTCTCTATATTTTGAAATAAATTATCATGTATAATTAATTATTTAACTTGTACTTCATTGCTGATAAAATACCTCAAAGACAAAGTAAACAAATTGTATTATTTTATATTTTATTTTGCATTATGCTACTGCATATATTATTAATTCTTTAATACATATGTCTTCTTCTCGTAGGAATGGTTGAAATGGCCTTACGTCAGACATTTTATTCTCATTGAGGGACACATAATTGATTCAATGAAACAGAAGCAATGTCAATTATTCTTTATTTTTGAAACTGCACCTCTACTCTCTGCTGCTCATAATATCAAAATGTTGCCAAAGGCCTTATCTTCCCTAGTACATGTGGGGTATTCTCATTTGGGTACATGTGGGGAATTACATCAAATTTATATTTTGTTTCACATCTTAATTCAAAAGAATGCAATTGTAGCCAAGGTTAGTGAAGTGTTTCAGACATAAGTCAGGGTCAGAGAAAAAAACTATTTAGGGGACGGAGAATTTTCAGTTCACCCTCCCCCTCATAAATACTTTTAAAATAATATGTTTTAATATTTAGCTTAAAAAATAGTGGTTCTTTAAGAGCATATACTTTCATGCATTATTTGCAAGTGTTAAGTAATATTATCATATTACTTGAATCCGAAAAAATGTTTCCAGCTAGCAATTATTCCTAAGGCAATTTTTTCTACGAATTCAGATTGTTAGATTTAGCATAATATCACTACATCAGTAAGCTTAGAGGTAAAACAAACTTCCCGCCGCTTTAAAAAAGAAGTTGTATAATCACAATTGCATTTTTCTAAAATTGAAAGATTTTACATGGCATTATTTCGTGATTTATATTTGAACAACAGACTCTTTTAAGAGAGTATTTCACTCATGTAAACCAATAGTGCTGAATTTTACACACAAAATGCCTCAATCAGAGCAGTGTATCTCAAAAGGTTTATTGTTAATTGTAATTGTTTCCAAACTCCTGAGAATTATTTTTTAATTGAACGGGTAATAAATTATTTTTAAAAAGTTTATCGCTTTTTTATCCGATTTTTCTTATCGTTTCTCCTACTGGCCCATCGTAAACAGTGAATTATTAACCCACATACATGAAGCTATTTTGAAGCTGAAGAAATTTCTTAGGTAAATCTTGTAAAGTACCCCTAAAAATCAAAATAGCCGTTTTAAATTCTTAAGTTTGGCCAGATCGGTAGGGAGATATATCAGACTTGGAGAAAATCCAATGAACGGTTTAAGCGCTAGTATTTTCTACCAACAAGCGTACAAACGAACGTTTTGCAGTAAACCAATGTTTAGGTACAAAGGATCCACATAAATTTGACAACGTAGTATATTACAGGAAGTAATTTACTACCACATATAGGAGCAAGCTTCATCCACTTTTTCGGCATCAGGGATCCACAATAAGTTTTCTGTCAAAAAATATCAACTTTTTGCTGTAGTGTTTTCAAACTTTCTATTTGCTACGTAAGTCCGAAATAAAGAGAAAGTAAAAACGATGAGTATTTTCATAATGAGAAAACGATGTTAGATGAGATGAGATATATGGTAATTATTTTGAGTAAATTGACCAAAATGGCAAGACAAGTTAGCTCTGGAGGGAAGTCATTGCCCAAGTGCTTCTTCTTTAAAGTGAGACCATCGTCTCTCAGATGCAACGTCTCAATCTGTCACAACTCAGAACGTCACAGTTTCGTGTCATTGACTTCCTGTCGATCGCTTCTTCTTTGAGAAAATAAAGATCTTTCTCGATAACAAAGAAATAACAATTTATTTTCAAGACATCTCTCCAACAGTTCATTAGTTACCACTTCTTAATCGCTTTGAAGCCATTACTGCAAATATATGTAGCATAACATGCATTTTGCCGACCTGAATAGCCGAGATTGCAAAAGCTGCAGAACCGCAGCTGCCTCGTGCCTGAAGGATTGCGGGCTCGCATCCCACCCGGGGCATGGATGAGTGTGTCCTTAAACCGTTACCATTTCCCTTACAGTAGTCGCTATACGACTTCAGTAGTGGAATAGCGATCTTAAATAAGTAAACAAGCATACTTTTGCCTTAAGTCCAAATTTCCATGCATTTGAGAATCTTTCGTAATAGTCCCCACGACCTCGCAAAGCATTCTGTTTGTTTATTTAGGGCAGTGGCGTTAAGGTCTGCCACTGGTGGCAGTGGCACGCGTCATGGCGTCATGGCACCGTAGCATGTCACGAGCTTCTCTGCGCAACTAGCGTCGGGAGAGGTAAACATTACGACTAGTAGTAACCCCGCCGTTTTACAATAAGGATGTTGTTGGCGTTGTCTCCCGTGGAGGGGAAATGAATTGCGTGGAGGGGCGATTTCGTCATGGCACTTGTACCACGCACACCCGCTCTTGGCATCGACCTTGACAACTCTGACTTAGGGTCTTCTATCACAATAACCCGTTGCTAGGAGATGATAACTGACAACGGTAACGTCATACAGAAAATGTTGGTCAGCCCTGCGAAAGGCCCATCCTTCGGCAGCCACGCCGTCTCTCAGACGAACGTCGCCCCCCCCCGTTCTTCCGCCTTTCAATACGTCACAGGAGCTTTTTTATTGTTTATTCCCCGAAAGTGTCCCCGCCTCATCCGGGCCCGCGCTCCCTCGCTCGTTTATCTGCGTCCCGTTTATCTCGCCTTTCTTTGTCTGCGCCTCCCCCTCCCCCAAACCTCCCCCCTCCCCTCCGGTGAGCCCCTTCCCCGACGCACACTCAGCCGATGCCATCACCATCCACGCCACTGTCATCCCCCTGCTTGACTCGGGGCATCAGCTCCACCCCTACGGCCGCTATAAAATGGTTGCGCACCGTGGTTCAACATCTTTGTACCAGAGTCGGCCATTTTAGCGCAAGAAGTAGTCCGCGCAAGAGTTGTATCGTGCTGTGACATTGGGTATGGTGCAGCATTGTCGCTCATGTTGCAATATGTAAAAAGAACCACAAACCTAAATAACGCCTAGGTTAATATTTGAAATCGTGCTTCGCTAGCGATAACTTTGTTCGCTACAAAAGATTATTGTGCTAAGAAACAAACCTACCTCCCTTCAGCTGGACTCTAGAAACAATCTCATGTCGATTCTTTCTGCTGTTCATTGCATATTTGTGATATTTGGAAACATACTTTTGCAAGCTTTATTTTTCTCCTTTCATGATATTAATGAATATTCGTGGTTTTATTTTCTCAATCAGGTCTTCTTTAGAGATGGATCTTTTTTTATCGTCTCAATGAATCCGTAAAATATGTAAAATAGTTTTTTTCTGCGAGAATAACAATAATGACAAAAGAACCACAGATGAGACAGAAAAATGAGTTGTCGTCGATAAAATAAATAAAGAGACGTTTACAGGCAATTATTAATGTAATACAATAATGAGACAGTATTTCAGCAATTGGAACACACATTGAGTGATTTTCGCGCAAGAGGGAAGTAAAAATGTAAAATAAAATGGTCATGAACTGTGTAATTAGTGACGTTAAGTAAAAAGACAAAGGAAATTCAAAGAACTGAGGGAAAGTGAAGACAGCTGCGCAGAAAGAAAGAACTTGAAACACTTTTGTGAATCTTTTGAGGAAAAAGACAGTTTAAAGAGAACGTGTAGTAGTGAAGGAAAGAGAACGGTGTAAAGTCTCGTGGAGAATGGAAACGTTAAAACGTAGATGAGTGAATTGTTATATAATATTTCATTCAATGAAAAGTAATTTGTGAGGAATTAATTTATCAATTTAGAGTCAAGCAGGTACAAATGATTGGTTAATTAATAGAGTTTTGGTTCAAGATATAACATTTACTATGAGTTTCGGAAATTTGTGCAAGTAGCAAGAAGGACATAAGATCGTATTTTTTTATTTAGGATGGTTTCGTTTAATTGTACGTCAGCATTCTTTAAAATTACATTATGCTTATCGATTGAATGGTTTTGCGCAATCTTTATCAACACTTCCTTTTAGTGACATCCACATTATTATCCTCTTTACTGCAAGCATTGAGCCCCACGCCTGAAGGTGGGGCTCGCGGGTTCCCAGGCTTGTTCAGATAGGAAGGTGGGGGCCGCCGACGCCCACATTTCAATTCAGTTCAGTTTAATGATGCCTTTTTACGTGGCGAGACTCACGCCATCTTCCATCTCACCACACAAATTTCGCTCCGCTTCTTTCGCCATCTAGCGGATAAAGAAGGTATCACCCGGGTGACAGGACACGATTTGGATTTAGACGATGGTTTCAAATTTATCTCAGAGGCTTTTTTTTAAGCTTGAGAATATATTACATGCAGTAAATCTACAACATGGGGCAGCCGGCTTTACCTCCCCTCCGAAGGAAAGTGTACGTGTACAAGTTGTTTACACGGTGAAAGTGTGCGAAGGTGTTTTTTTGTTCCTTGAGAATCACGTGCTTGAACCCGCAAACTCGTGATCGTATCGTTAGATCCGATACGCTAACGGTTAAGCCATCGAAGACGCCGGCCCCGAGATACAGTTATAACCGAAGACGTCACTTCCGAGTTTCTGAAGTACATCCAGGAGAATCTGCAATTCTACAGTGCCCAGCCTGAACAAGACCCTAGACTACAGCAAGGTACAGGGAACTTGTCCTGCTGTATCAGCTATCCTAAGTGCAGTAACCTCGGTGTAGCAAATGAAGCAGCTCAGACACAACCGGATAAGACCCCTTAAGCAGCCATGATCCCAGCATAAATTATAACTGCAGAAAAAAGGTCGCAATGAAGAAAATCGGGTTCGATCTCCCCCACAAAAACTCACTAACAGTGAATGAAGTCCACAAGCAGTGCCAGTGAGTAGCATATTTGCTGCCCTAGGAAATCTGGACGAAAACGAAAATAGATACAACTACGTAAATATAAGTGCTACACAGAATGATGAAAACGTAATAATTCCTCCCATTTTTCTTCCTTATTTTCCATAATCCCTCCCATAATAATTCCTCCCAACGTTTCAAACGTTTTCAGAGTTCAACAGAGAAATTAAAAATCAACTCACAACAGTTTACAACAATAACCGGGTAAAACTGTTATTTAAAACAACAGCAGACTTAAGAAACACCATCAAGTATTTTGTAAACTCAAAAATATAGTTTTACATCTATAAGGTCCTTGAAAACAAAAATAAATTGGCACTCATGCTCGATTTTCTACGTGTATTTAAATTAAGCGCATACATTTAATTTGTTCAAAGGGATACAGCAGTTGTAGAATCTTAGTAGATGTGAACTTTCGACGCTTCAAGACTCATATTTTGTGCCTCTTTCGTAACATGAGAGGATTCTTCCAAAATATCATATCCCTATTGTAACGGCACAGCAGCACGCGCTATTCTCGGCCACAAACCGCTCGGTTTCGGGGAAGCGTACAAAGAGACGGAAATGCCACAAGCATTGTCTTGCGCCTCCGGGAAAACCGTGACGTCAAAAGGGCCAGGGCGAAAGGAATGCGACGCGAAAGCCTTCGTCACAGGACGCTTCACAGGGTGGCCGCACGGGGGCGCCAGTTGACGGATTGAGAAATGTCACATGACGACAAAACCGAGGCGTGATTGGCGAGGATCTGCAGCTCACGTAAAGGAGAGGGGCGGAATGGCGCGTGACATAAATAGGTACGAAGGAGCCCATCAGTCCTTTTTTTGGTTGAAACTTTTCGGCGAGCAACTTCTGCAGTTAGTGAGGCGGTTCTCCGTGCGAGCAGTAATCATTAAGTCTACCATGAGCTTCTGTTTCGGCTCCCCGGAATGTCTCATCGCCTATTGCTGAGTAGTGTGTCGGCCAGTGTCTCGTGCTGAGTCGCCAAAAAAGGGCTTCCACGAGAACGCACTTAAAGCCCACATGTGCGGGGCGATCTGTGGAGGCGATCGCCGCTAGTCAGGGGAGGCAACGGAAGGCGAAGAACTCCATCCCTGAGGCGTCGCTCTCGCTGCACCGCCGCTTCATCGAGGTACGAGGGAGGCCCGGCTTCAATTGGATCCGGCTGCGCGGGCAAGACGTCGATCCCCGCCTCACCGGAGACCACTATCTACCTGCGCCGGTCACAGACGATTCGGGTGAGATCACCACATGGGGCAACCCACATGAACAATAAGAAGGTGGACAGAGAGAGAGAGAGAGATATCTAACAAAAGGGCGCAGTAGGCGTAAGTTATAATTAGTTGTTATAATGATGTATGGGGAATGTATGTTTATTATGGGTGGGTTCATGAGTAATTAAACTAAATTTATGATACAATCAGGTTGTTTATGTGGTTAAACTACAGAATCAAGTGCATGCATGTATTCCTAATCCTTTGCCAGATAATACAGGTGGATACGCAGGTGAGTCTTTCTACCGATTAGCTGGCCGGGCAAGCAGCCAGCTCACGGAAAGGGGGGCAAAAGCTTACACTATACTCGAAGGCACAAATCCTGTATTTGCCACACATTTAATCTCTGGTGTTCGGTTTCGATTCCTGACAGTTTCATGTAGATTTTGGGGTAGTTTGAGTTTGGTGTAGGCTTTCCGAGTGTCTTTCGTGATTATTCATCATTGTCTTGCGTTTTAAATAGTAATCATCTTCTTGCTGGGTTGTATGAAAGCACTTCGGTTGAACCATTTTTCGATTAATCTTTCGAGACATTTTCGAATTTAACTCAATCTTGAGACTTGCGGAATCGAGAGTTTGTTACGAGAAATGTATTTGTGTATCAAATGCATCAGTGAACACAAAGATGGATGCAATTGAAAATATACAGTATTTTATGGTTACAACTTTTACCATAAAATGTGTTATTGTTGGTAAAGGTATTCTTCAGTTGTTTGAATCATTATTTTTGAGCTTACAGGGCATTTGTAACGAGACTTTAACCTTCAAAGAAAATCACAAATGACAGCCGATATGTTACAAATTCTTCCCCTACACGACTGCATGCAGACCTCTGAGACTTTTACGTTTTTAATATCACGATTCTCCTTATAAGAATAAGGAAAAAGAGGAGAATTGTGTCAGAAAGAAGAACATCTAAAAACTCACAAACCGTTCGTGCGCGGCCATGGGCGTGCTATTCCACGTAGCTTGCACGGTCGCCTATCTCAAAGGGAGCCAGAAATAGCAGCAGGAGTCGCCCCAGATATCCAATCTTTGCCACGCGCACGCTGGACTCGCCGACAATAGAAATGCGACATCGACTACAAAACATCGATGTTGCTAATACATCTGCCAAAAACTATCGATGCTTTAAAGCTGAGTTAGTAACCTCTAATAATTAAATTCATGCACAACAAAATTTAATTTGATAGGGACCATTTTTATTAATTTTTAATTAAAATTTAACTGAAAAAGATTTATAACGCCTTCGTGCGCGAAATGCACGAAATAAGGAAAGACGAAGCCGATACCACAACATCAGGATAATCTCCGGCGAGGGATTATCTACTAGATGAAAATAAAAGAACCGCGTTCGTTTAGTATGAACGCTTACAGAGACCGTGGTAACATAAGTTATTATTTCATATTTTAACTTTTACAAAATTTAGATTATGGGAATTTTTCATCTACAAACAAAACATCGAAAACATAAGAACATCGAGCCAAAGACATCTATTTTCAAACGGCATCGGCTTTAATACATCGATGTTTTATAGGAACATAGATGTTTTGAAAACCCGGGCATCGATGTCGCATCCCTATCTGACAGACGCTCGACCTGCATCCACTCGATTGATTAGTTTGATTAGGGCTTCAAGGCACTTCATCTGCTGAATCCGTAAGTATAGTGCATTTTTTCACGGAGCTTTTCTGTGACCAATTAGTCAGATAGAGGAGTTTTCCCCAACCAAAAATCGCCCCAGCAGGGACGAGATCTAATCTCTCGGCATGAGTGGTAGTGTTGTGGATGTGTGTGTAAGTAAGGGACGAGGATAGGACAAGGAAGAGGAAGAGAAGATTACACGCTGTCCGTGGCTTCTTGGTTAGGGTACTACTGCTCCAGCTTTTGCTTGGTGTCAATTTGAGAATCCGTGGAAAACTACCGATCAGAGTAGCCTAGAATTCTCTCCCAGACAGTGGCTGAATTCAACATACCGATGTAGCTAGTATCAAAATCCCGCTACTGCAAAATCCCGCTAAAAAGGCTGCTCAATAAATCCACATAAAATGGTTTTCCAAAAAGGAGTACCCATACTGCTCCAGAACAAGAAATAAAATACTCTCATCATTTTTTAAACTATTTAACAAACCAATGTTGACAAATGTTGCAATAGGATACTGTAGCATATATGCAACTGGCGTTTACATACGAAGAAAATGAAAACTGCTGCTCTTCCCTCAAGTATGTCGTAAGTGGAAAGTATGAGGATTTAATCGGTTGCCATAGTATGATTATAACACAATCAATGTTTTGATTTTTTCAGTCAACATAGAAAATATTTAATTGTTTTTTAAGTTTCCCGAGTTTCATTCAAGCTAACGTCACCGTAAATACCTCGCACTTGCCCGGAGATTCGATAGTTTTCTATCAATTTCAGTGGGCATTAAAATTTGGAGACAAATTTTTTGGTATTATTACCCAAGTCCCCGTGTATCTAACAAAACAATAGACACTACGTACGTGGCCTAAACGCGAGCCTTAGAACCTCCCGGTCAGAGACGCTGCAGTGACATCAGCTGATGCCCTGAGCCACTTATGCCGGTTTGCGTCCGCTCGAGGCGACCGTGAGCACTGCACGCGGCGCCAGGCTCCCTGTTCCGCGCCGCCGAGAGCCCTCGAGTCCCCTCGGCCTCTTCCGCCGCCCACGAGCACGAGACAGCCGGAGCACTGGAATTAAGGAGCGTTCTGCTCCTGAGGACGCCTCGCCTCGATCATGAATGGAGACGCACTGTTCGAACTGCACTTCAGGTCGAACGAAAATGAACCGGCCTCTTGGCGTGCAGTGAAAGGAGCACTGAAATGCCGGTCATGGCATTCAGAGCACATTATGTGCTCAAGAATACAGGATGTGCTTGGCGTAAACGAACGCCGTGTACTGCAACGTACTACAACGAAAATCAGCTCAAACGTTGTGAAGTAAAATGAATGAAATAAGTGAAAATGTATGTACAAATGAAGTAAATAGTATTGTATTTCATGAAACAGGAGCTCGTTAGAATCCGTTTTACAGGTATTCATTAAGTACTTATTATCAGAGATTCGAAGACCAAACAAATTTTTCGTAAACGAAGAATGTCTAATTACTAATGACAAAATAAATAAAGATATGGATGTAACTTACTTGATAATCACTTGTTTCATGAGACATGTCTACTGAAGCTTTTCCTTGAGAGAAGACGTGAGGGTGAAACAGTAATTCATCAGAAAGCAAATATTATGAAGAATTTAATGATTGCGATAATGTTGATTCAATTCAAATCCTGTGCTTGAATCCAAGTGAAAAAATTGTGAAATGACAAATATGTACCAGCACATGTTGTTCACCTGCACATTTTGTTGCTTGGAAACCTTCCTAGCGGCTAATTCCCGAGCGACTAATGTGCTGGTGAACTTCATATTGAAAGCCATTTCTTCTAGGTGTACAAAGTTACATTTTATTTAACAGGAATTAGTCAATTATCTTGTAATATATTTTTCATTAGTATTAATTTTACACTTAAAATTAATGTTTTCGAGCAAATTACGGACTATACAAACAAGACTGTTACCAACTGCATGTACTTAGGAGGGATGAAATAAAGCAAAATAAAAACAGCTGCACCTTTTCGTGAGATTACTAAATTTTGCCAGCTTTTCCCTGTTTTTTAAGCTTCAACATCTTTTCCTTCACTCCTTTCTGCGTTTTAAAACGATTGGGCAGAAATGTATATTTTTTTCTTTCCCTGAACAGCTTTGTAAAATCTCATTTAATCAGAAGTCATCAATATTAAGTATTGAAATATATTTTACGTAAACAACCAGTAATTTATATTCCAGCAACAATGGTCAGTCTATAGCTGTAAAGTCAAATTTAAATTTCAACAGTGTTTCTGCAACAGTTTAACCCTTTCCCGCTGAATTAAAGTGCTGACCTTGGCAAGTCGGTGCATTTAAATAGGTGTGCAGAAATCCACTTGTCTGTATCCTGAAAAATGTTTACACTTGCCATCGTGTTGCCATCAACGCTAAAAGAGCACTGGCAACGCTTGTGGATTTGGAGAGGAAAGGAGCGGGAAGTCAGGGGAAGTTGCCCGTAATCGCAAGAGCACTGAGGTTCCCTCGCGGGCAAATGCTCGTGCAGGCATAGTTTGTCGTGCCTGCAAAGTATGTTCTACTAAACCAGTGTTGTCAAGTTCGATGCCACGAGCGGGAGTTAGTTGTACGAATGCCACGACGAAATCTCCCCTCCATGCAGTTCATTATCCCGCCACCAGAGACAACGCCATCTCTATTGTAAAACGGCGGGGTAACTAATAGTTTCCTTTCCCAACGCTAGTTGCACAGAGAAGCTCGTGGCATGCTATGATACTACGTGCGTGCCACTACCACCAGTAGAAGACGTTTACACCACTGCACGATCCACGGGAAAAATATGTTCAGTCAACAGCTTTCTGTCTACTACAGTGTTGGATAAAGTACTATGAATCACCTCTTACGGACTCTATAAAGAATAAATATTTGATGCAAAATGATACGTGTATTCTAGAAACTGAGGTCGTGTACCTGGTTTAAACCTAATTACAGTTGTTTCAGCAGCATCTTTTTCGTACCTTTTTGCGTGTATTTTCAGAATATTTCCCCCCTTTTACGACCATAATTTGCACCTCAAAATCCATTCCCTACTCATCGGAAATGTGGCCCTGGCAGCAGCGGAGGTTAGGCTTTCTGTGTACCCAGCCGTCTTTGAAACCGGCGCCAACAGGCGCGCGCTCTATTCTTGAGAAGACGGAACAGCGAGGGTCTAGCGATGTCAGAGAGCCGCAAGCCAGGAGTGCGAGTCTGCACTCTACCGTCGGGTACATATCGGGCGGCCCGACTCTCGTCCCAGCGAAGACAGTGGAGTGAGAGAGTAGCGACTTATCCAGTGAGCATCGAATAGTGTGACCAGTGGCATATGTACGGTATGGCAGGCATGGCACGTGCCATGGGCGCCACTCACAAGGGGCGCTATTTACAGTATACCCGTTAAAACAAATAACAACCTTAATTTCAAGCATCCCCACAGGGGCGCAAATTCTATGCTTGCCATGGGCGCCTGAATACCTAAATACGCCTCTGTGTGTGACGACGACCGAGTGGTGATCTTCCGGAGGTTTTGTGACGTGCTACGAACATTGGGACATCTTCGGGAGTTTTGGAAACCGGCTACGACTTTGGTACTTTCTTTTCGGCTTTAGGAACATTGTACGAGGTAAAACCGGATCTGTACATTGTATGTGAAATAAACCGCATCTGTGAAGCTCTGGCTTTCTTTCATACATTTCAAGTGTGACGTCGTCATGAGATGAGGAAGAACACAGACACGGAGTTTACTGTACTTATTTATTTACAATAGTTTATTACACTATGTACACTCTTAAGGAACACTCCTAAGGAACGCTGCTCTCTACAGCACTCCGACTCCTGAGACGAGCCGCCTCAGTATTTACCAAGAGAACCCCAGCTCGCTACACTAGCGCCGCCCCTGGTCTCTTGTCCCGTGGCGAAAAGCCACGCCTCGCAAGACGCTGCTCGCGATCACCTCCGCACATCGCTACGGTCAAACTCGACTGCCCAGGAAGCTTATTCCACCCGCCTCCCTTGCGAGGCATCACGTGACCGACCTCCCACGCACAATGCGTCATTTCCTACTCGAGATTTGGGCCGGCTGCACATGGGGCTTGCCGTCCATCTGCAGCCGAATTCTGTCGTCACCCATCACTTATGCGAACGGACAGCCGCCTTCTCAGACACGCCCCCAGCGGAGAGACCCTCGAGAGACCCCAGGGGTCCATCCGGCCGTGCGCGGCACGAGAGGACCAACCCCTCCCCCTTGCACGACTTGTGCGGTCGGTCGCGCCCAGTGCTATGACGCTACACAAGGCTCTCCTTCTGTTCCGTGCGTGGCGCTGCCTCCAACAGGTGCTCAGGGCCGCGTCCGCTGCTTCCCGCGCGACGCGTCGTCCGCACATGAAATACGCGCGCGCGCCTAACGAGACGCGAGGTCAGTGACACCGGGTCCTCGCGGTCAGAGGTCGGCGGCGCGATCGATTTCGGTCTAATGGTCGCTTAACGAGAGGCGGCGCCGGGGACATGTTCGGCGAAACACGACGCATAATTTCGCGATTTTTCTCCTCCCGCCCCTGCGCGTCTCCTTGTTCGGTGCCGTCGTCGCCAGCGGTAATGACCGTTATTCTCCTCGGTATGCAGGGTTTTGTCTCGTGTTTTCATGATGCTCAAGTACGCTGTAAGCTTCTGGAAAACATGTTGTGCCGTCTTGTTTGTTCAGGAGAGGATCGCATTGATCGTAAGTATTCGTTTATTTGATGTTCCAGCGCTTCATTGCATGTTATTACATCAGGGATTTAACGGGCAAATTCGACTATTCTGCAATCCTATTATTTTATCCTCATTCACGAGTGGACTTTCCGGACAATCAGATGTCATTCACAAACATTTTTGAAACATAAATACACCATTTCCACGAGAATTTACCATTTATACATGATCACCGAGCACACAAATAACAGCTAGAGATGAAGGGATAATGACATGATTACATACGTCAAGTTTCGTCAAAATTCAACACACATGCATATTTCATGTTATACGACTTCATAATTTTAGTAACCTTTAACACAATATCGGTTTTTTCCACTACTGGTGTTACTTCACATCTTTGTGGGCGTTGCATGTTGCAATTCGAATGTAACATTCAGTCTGAAATCGTTTCCCGAATCTCATCAAGATTGATATCGAAACCCATTACTGTCCGGAGACCTCAATGCTGCTTCGACTCAAGCAGCTACGTTCTTCCGCTAACGAGCTGTCACTGCACTTCTTCTCATCGGAAGTAATGTTTGTGACTGCAAACGCTTCGCTGGCGTCGCCGCAGCCCGCGCTGCCAGCGTCCTTCGCCGCCGCCGCCCCGGCCGCTCCCGTTCCCCCGCCCACGCGCACACCCGCACCCCCTCCTCCTACCGGCTTCGATGGTTTAGGCACGGTGTAAGATATACAGGTGTCCGGAGAGAAAACGTCGGAACTTGGAAAATAAGCTCTTAAGACAATTCTAAGCACATTTAGTCTAATAAACTACGTGGATATTCCGAATGGTTGAGGCGCAATGAGCACTCAAAATTTGGATTGAAAAAATGATTTCTAGGAAAAATTTGCATTATGGAAGCATAGAAACTCTTCAGAAACATGTAAATTGCTTATTATTCACTAAAGAAATGAATATATTTGTTCAGAAAGAAAAATAAAGCGAGAAATGAAAAAGCAACCAATTTACACAATTCGACTCCTTTCTTATTTCTCGCTTTATTTTTCTTTATGAACAAATTTAGTCATTTCTTTTGTAAATGAGAAACAATTTACATGTTTCTGAAGTGTTTCTATGCATCTATAATGAAAAGTTTTGCCTAGAAATCTATTTTTCAAACCAACTTTTGAGTGCTTATTGCAGCTCAACCATTCGGAATATTCACGTATTTTATTAGACAAAATGTACTTAGGATTGTCTTAAGAGCTTATTTTCGAAGTTTTGACGTTTACTCTCCAGACACTCTGTATAGGTGTGTCAATTGGCCGCCTTTGAGGCAAATTTTCTGAAGCCAGTTTGAGGCTAGTTCCTCACTTGTCTGTACGATCGGTTTGGGTCACGGTGGAAGACATACATCGTAAGATGACATCTTAAACTGTGGCTATTACACAGTTTTACAAAACATTTCCTATCCATTTTTGTAACTGTTCGCTCTAGACTTTACCTATTCCACCGCGAAACGACAAATCACTGACTTCAAATTAGAAATCAGCTGGCCACAGGGCTGTCGAATGAATCACGACCAATCACGACCTTGCCCAAATGAGATCCAAAGATCGCAGTGCTTATATGCGAGAACTGTGAGAACTAGCCTCACATAAGCTTCAGTTTTAGACTGGGAGTGAACACACCTATATATCTTACACCGAGGCTCAGGGCATTAACTGATGTCACTGCACTGCCTCTAACCGGGAGGTCCTAGGGGTCCAGGCCTGACGGTGGCAGGATTTTCGACACTCGCTAGACAGCTACTAGACAACCGCTGTCTGGAGGAGACTTCTAGTGGCCGGCTGCTCTGATAGGTAGATTTCCCATCAACACTGGGCGAATGCAGTATTCTTAACAAACGGGCCACGGTCCGCGTACAATCTCTCCTTCCTACACACACACACATGCACACAGACACTTACTTGCACTGCACTACCACACATGGCGGTGACGAGCCGGGAGCTTGGTGCTTTTCCCGGCTGTTGCGGTGCCTCGCTGGTGCGAGATCCCTGGTTGGGGAAAACCCCGCGAGCCGCCGGGTAGGTCAGCGCCGGATCTCACCATTCAGCAGGGGAACATCCCCGTCGCCTCACCTTACAACAACATGCATTACACTTACGGGAATAATGGTCTTAGCAGTTGACGCGCCCGGAATCACGAATCAACCAATCAATCTAAACAAAATCTTCTTCCCCCTTTGCTCTCTCCACCGCCACCGGTCACACCACAGCCACCGCAGACATCCCCTTCTCTGCCTCGCCCCCTTCCCTGTTGCCGTCATCGCCTTTCTTCTAGCCACAGCCGTTGCCTCGATCGCGTCGCGGTCTAGATGTACCGCGGCTTCTTGCCTCATTGGAGGCCGATGGGACTGCTGCCAGAAGCGGCCGTCTGCGATTGTTGTCATTAGTAAAACACTTATTTACATAGATCCCGGAGGCGGGGCGGAAATGACAGAGGCCGCAGCGGCGACGATGGACGCTCTAGATCAGCAACAGTGCGCCTTAGGTTTATTTGTAGAAAATGCAACTTTCCATTTGGGAAATATTGAAAAGTTGGACGTGTTAACGTGCTAATGTGTTGTTTTCAACAAAATACATGCATTCCCTAAATGGTGTATATTTAATGTAATGAATAAAATTTGAAAGTTAAGCGATTACCGTTATATAATTAGTCGCAAAATTAACAGGAGATTGACACTGTGGCCGTTTATCGTAGGTTAGTCTTCAAAATGACCCGGCCACTGATCGTAGAGACAGATGTCCACTTAAAATAAATAATATTTATAGGGTGTTACTGAAAAAAATCAATCTGTTTAACAAAAAATATGGCCGATAATAAAGCTGATTGCTTTATGGAAGTGTCCGTTTTAAGAAGTGTCACTGTATGTAAAAAGTGAAGGGAAATAAATAAAACTGATATCAAGAAATTCTTTAGCGTTTAACTAATGTCTTGGTTTCAACAAAATACATGCATGAATTGCATTTGCATTAAAAACTATAAAACAGTATTTACCTGCATTTTCAAGAAATATTGATATGTTTACAGAATCAATTTGTCTTCGTAGTATGAGGTTGGTGTGTTTAGCGAAGCAGTCCGAATGATGTTGCTACATTTCGTCTTAGAAAACTCTGTTTCGTAAGAACCCGTTCTGGTTTTATTCTGCTTGTTAACTCAAGCGCTTTCGTATTTTTTGGTTTTGTTTTGTTTTTTCGTTAGAATGTTTACTTGTTATGGGTTTCTTCTACCGGCGAGCCTGTGGAAGAAGAGCCATATTTGGCAACACTGCGACTCTTAAGTGACAACTACACACCGCTTTAGAATGACGAACGCTTAGATATTTCCAATGCGTGCAGGTGTCACTCGGTACAGAATTGGCAATCAAAGTAGCGGTGATATAACAAGGAGACAGACTGGAATGGCAATAGTGAAGTTGGTGTGTCACATTTGGTTTTGCTATTAATACATTTTAATCTCTGACCAATACTCTAGAGTATCTTTGAATGAATTCAAGCTTTTATGCTAATCGTTACAGTATTTGTGAAAACGTAGCATCAATGGCTGCAGCGGTGATTGTAAGATATGCACGGATATGCCTTAGCAATCGCAGACGCTATCAATGAGCAAAGAAGACACGCAAAACGACTTTCGTAATGGCAGTTGCGAAGGAGAAAAACAGTTTGTGAAGCGGTAACCAGCGAAGTAGCTAGTAATCACTATTTATAGTCTTGATGGTGAAGTCGCCAGCTGCGGCTACTTGAACACGGCCTGTTCTTGCTAGTCAATGAATGCGATACGTACCGTACCTCCGTGACATGACCTACCCGAAAGCGAACTGCCAGTGTAACGGCATTCACGTCGATTGTCTTACACGTGGGCGGATGCAGGGGTTGGACGGCTGTGACAGAGCAGTTGGGTGCGTGATCTCACTGGGACCGGGTCGACGTCGCGATGCTGTCCGCGACACCGTCTTCCCGAGCAAGGTCTGAGAAATCAGGGGCGGCTCGTCATGAAAGGCTGTAAGGCGGAGCCTCTTTTAGAGAAATCGCCATCCAAAAGAAATTTAAAAATTTTTTTAAATGTATTTATTTATTAATAATGGAATTCTGAGTTGTATTATGTAACAATCATATCAAACTTTTTCTTTATCGGCTCGTTACCGGCCGCATTTGAGGCTGTTAACAGGGAGGAGAGAAGCGTTAGACTCCCACTTCATTCCGCCGTAAGGCCTGTGTGAAACGAGGAGGCGTGACGTCATGCATTCACTGCACAGGCTTACCGGCGGACGAATGCTGCAGCCAGGCAGCCTTCAAGGGTGGGGGGTCTAGGGTTTGAAGAAGGGGGCGCTCACCAGATGGCATTACTATGCAGTTCAGCGACTAGAATTGCGCTTCAACTAGTTTTCCCGATATGCGGTAGGAGCGCTACTCCCGTAAGTCTGTATCAGACTTATTATTAAAAGAAATACAATACAGACAATGCAATGCACTGTAATGCAACGTAATGCAATGCACTGTAATGTAATATAATGCAGTGCAATGTAATGCAATACAACGTGCAATGTAATACATACACGAGCCGCGACTGTCTGAGATATTGGCGCTGACACAGGGTATGGGACGGCGAACGCCGCGAATTTAGCCAGGGCGTGTCGTCGGCGTGGACGATGCGGCTGTGCCGGTGGAGCGGGACGTATGGCGGAGGGAGAGGAGGAAAAGAAGCGGAGGCAGCAACTGCACAGCCGCGTTCCGTTCAAGTTCAGCCATTTGCATAAGACCCTGAGCCGCAGCGGCCAGGCGCGCGGCGCGGCGCCAGGCGGGGAGGGGCAAGGCGGGGAGGGGCGAGGCGGGGAGGGGCGAGGCGGGGAATAGCGAGGCGGGGAGGGGCGGAGAGGGGCGGGGCGCTCCGCGGAGTATGGACCCGGCAGTTGCCCACGTGGGTCACTGGCTTTTATACTTCGTAAGTATTGAAAAGTATTGCAAAGAAAGCTATGCAAGACACGTCGAATAACACAGACACTGAACATCTCGTACTACTAAACATGAAAAGGAACACTTGTAGTAGCTTCCCAAGATCAGGCGTTGAGAACACGACATTATGATAAAGTGGTTCTAAAAATTTCCTAAGATGACGCATTTGCCAGGAGCAAGTAGAAAACATTGATAATATTCTCTCAGCTTGTCCAATTCTAGCAAAGATCGAATACTTGAATAGACACGACAGGGTGTATAGTTACTTCCACTGGCAGATCTGTACCGCCCTCGAAGTTCCAAACACATGCCCCAAGTGGTACGAACACTCGCCGAAACCGGTGACATCGGTTGGACTGTGCCAGGAGACTTCAATTTGTGCCAGGAGGCTTCTTCCTCCATCCTTACGTGACACGTAGAGATTAAGCACATCAGCTCGAGGGTGGGCAACATGATGCATTGTAAGCAGTTTTCTGTTGTTGTCTTTATGATCCATGATGCGAATTACCTGCTCAGTCCAGTCCACTAGTCCGTAGCTGTATTCGGCTACAGGTACAGCCAAACTACCTATTGCTGTTATTTTATTCCTGGAGTTTAGAGCGGACTGCAGGACTAGTTTCACTCTTCTATAATACTCCCTGCAAATTCTCTCTTTCATTCTGTCGTTCCAGATGGTCTCACACTCTTCAATGCCCAGATATTTGTAAGTTTCACCGGGCTCAAGATCTTGAATCACAGTGTGTCTATCAACTTCAATGCTCTCGGATGTTGTCATTTTGCCTCTTTTTAAGTTGACTTGTCAAGACCAAACTTCATGCAGATATAATTGCTAAAATCATTGATGACAGACAGCGTTTGGGAGAGAATCGCTTCATTTCTAGCAAACACTTTAAGATCATCCATGTAAAATAAATATTATTATTATTATTATTATTACTATTATTATTATTATTTTTGTTATTATTATTACTGATATAAATATCATCATTGTTAACATTTCTTTTACCTTTGGTTAATTTTTAGGTTATTATTATTATTATTATTATTATTATTATTATTATTGCTTATATAGTTTTTGCTATATTTATTATTATCATGTCCGTTATACAGTGAAGTGAAGGGTTAGTTAAACTAGAAATCAATTGAGAGATAACTAAAAATTAATTAGAACAAGGATATCATTCTCTAATTCTAATGGGAATTCTAATTGTAGATTGTAATTGTTCCAATTCTAATTGTTATCAAGTTTGCCACCGAGGATTAGCTCAATGCGAACTGTAATATATCTAACTATCTAGGTCCTACTAGGTATTTTGGGCGCCTACTAGGTATTATGGTTAGCAGCAGGGAAGAGAGCGGGAAAAATCGGTAAAGATAATTCCGGCTTAAGACAATAGGAAACTATTTTATACGAGAAATGCTGTGTCATTTTGTAGCATAACTTTTAACTTGGTGATGACCTATCAGTTTTGTAGAATCATAGCATTGTTAATCAAAGTCGTTACAGATTGAAACTCTCTAATTGAGTTCTTGACGAGTATAATATCCTATCAGTTTTTATTTTTACTACTTCATTCGTTTCTTGAATACATTCAAAACACTGATTGTTTGTCGCAAATATAAATTGGTTTCAAATATAAATTCGTCTGTAGACAATAAAACGGTTTTCTGGAGATATAAAAACGATTCCACCAATACGTTACGAGTCAATATTCAGCTACAAAGGAGTTTGACTCATCTCGCTACAATTCTTGCTGAGCCTTCAGAGCGTCCTGCCGAATTACAGAAAATGAAGGTGAATCTGATTTCCGTGGCGTTCTTGCTTCTCATATTGTGTATTGGCGGAATGTGGGTAAATGGCCAGGAATGGTAAGTACTTTTTATTATATTAATTATATTATACATTGTTTTGTGTATACAAGCATTAAAAACTACCTTTTATTTTAATAAATCGTTCATAATCGGGCGTTTTAGGGCACAAATGATAACGTATTAGATTTTACGGAGCGAATGATATTGAGATCACACATTCAGCCAATCGCAGCGAGAGAATCAGTGGAATAATAGCCAACCACCGTTTTCTCGCTCAGATGTCAAATACACCAGACGCCACAAGAAAGTTGTTTCGCAAATTTAAGTTTGATCGTTATAATCTCATAATGCTGTTATAAAACAAAAAATAGGGTATGCAACTCGTTTATAATGTTGCTTTACTTCATTCGTACAAATTTGTAAACTCACTACTAACGTCGCTCGTATGCAAAACATGTGCTCATGCAATAAAGCTTAACATTATAAACTAATTGCATAAACTACTATTTTTATTATAAAGGATAGAAATTGTGTTAATGGAAGGTGGATATCTTTTAACCCCATTTTAACCCAAAACTGGCCGTAATTAAAAAAGTGTTCGGAATTTGGTAAAATTTTAATACTTAGGTATATACATAATTACATAGGTATATATACATAGGTAATATATATATATATATATATAGGTAATATACATAGGTATAATACATAATTAGGTAGCATTTATTGGGAAAAATGTTATTTTCTGTTTTTATTAAAAATTTGATGGTTTTTGAGAAGGTATGAAAATTCATACCATGGCCATACGGGGGTCAAACATTGAAGATTAGAAGTTTATATTGTAAAAAATTATTTATTGTTAGGAAGACGTTAATGTGACAAAGTATCTTAAAAAACATTAAATATCGATGAACATTACCCTGAAATGATTTGCTAATATAAAATTTTAAGCAATCAATTCTGGCTATGGTATTGCACAAAGGAAGATTTTGGGTGAAGACCTACATTACATTTCACACACTGAAATGTAGTGCAATTTTTTCACGGTGCACATTTTCTTAGCTTTTCTGCTGCATCTACCACATGCCCAATATTGTCGAATCTTATTTCTCTTAGCACTTGTTTGTTGGTTTTGGGTTTTACCCCTCTTGGTTTTTCAGTTGCAGGTGTCCAGTGAATAGGAGGACCACTTCTTCGAGTGAAGACGTGACGAGGTACGTCTTTATTTGCTTGTTTGTACAACAACCACGAATTCACATCGGCTCCGTTGAGACAGAAACGAAATATTGGAAAGTACCATTTTTTATTGCGTATTCCGATACGGTATAAGCCTCGCAGTCGATCGAAAAGATCGACTCCGCCCATACATTTATTGTATTCCTTCACTAAGGTGGGCATTGGGACTGATGTTCTTTCCCGTTTTTCCCGGCTCTATCTCTTACACGTTGTCACGCCTTGTACATTACCCGCTACTTCTAGAATACCTAAGTAATATTCTAACTTACTATACTTTTGAAACGTGTGGCGTAAGATATATATATATATATATATATATATATATATATATAAATATATATATATAAATATATATATAAATATATATATATATATAAATATATATATATATAATATAGTATGGTATGGGCATCAAAAGATTGTACTCTCAAGTGGCCAAGGTATGAAATTTCATACCCTAATTTATATATGATAATATATCTCACAATATTTGATTTTTGTAAATTTGTTTATATCACATTAAAAGTTCATGTCTCTCTCAACACATATTGCAAGGGAAATATTATATTACATAAATAAATAAACCAGAAAATATAAATGAACATACCGGGACGTCATTGTCGATAGTGCCGCTACGGACGCACGAAATAATTGTTGTTCCAACCCAAAGAATGGAGTAGGAACTGATTCCTAATAAGTTGAAACAATGTTGCCAAACTTCTTTACACAATACAACCTTTTTCAAACGTTAAATTTAATATTTACCCACAGCAGAAATATTTAAGTTCACAAGCGTGCGTGGTATGAAATTTCATACCATGGCCAGTTATGGGTTAAGATTACTTACGTTGATTCATTTGATCTTTACAGACCTAGCAACTGCGATCCTGAATGTAACACTTGTGCCAAGTGCATGAAGACACACGGACTTGTAGTCCCGAAGTATTGTATGAGCACGAACTCATGTATTACATGTACCAAAGTATGCAAACGGCAAGTATAAAATCGTTCTGAATTGGTATTTGTTCTTGGAAATGCTAAAGAAGAGTCATCCAATCAAATGAGAACGAAATCACTTTTCAAAAAACTGAAATAACGAATTCTAACTTTTCTCAATCTGATTTGTAAGTTACTAGAAAACCTCGGCAGACGTTGTTCTATCCTTCATCTCCCTCTTTCCCCTCCCATCCCGCTTTCATACTGTCACTCCTTTCCTCCTTCACCCTGACCCTGTTTGTCTCAGTATGTCTCTGTCGCTCTCTGTCCCTCTCATTCACATTTACTTGCAGATTTTGCACGTTTCGGACCAGGTGAGGTAATATTGGAAAGAGCCGGAGCAGCAAAAATGTAATAGAATGTTCAAGAAGAGTACATCCTGTAGAGTACGTTTAGTGTTTTTTATAGCTACAGTTTGTTTTGCTCATATATTTTCTTAAAGTTACTATGTGGTTTCTTATAGCTACTATTTGTTTCGTTTTATATTGTTTTGATGATTCTGATGATTTACTTTAGTGATTTTAAAAATATTAACCTACTGCAGGAAGCCTTTGCCCCTATTGGGATTTTGTATGGCGCGAATTGCCAGGAAATGCCCCATGGATAACCCATGCGCGTTTGAATGTCTCCTATCACGTGAGCAGCTAAGAGGATTAGTCCCGTCCCCACTCAATGGTGAGATCCAGCGCCGACCTGCACGCCGTTTTGTTGTGCAATTTCCCCTCAAATATCTCCCCCGGCGGTACAACGCCTCAGCAGGGACAAAGTCTAAGATTCGCATTATCGCGACTGTATCGAGCAGTGCGGGCGACATTGCGACTCCTAGCAGCGCAACCGAGAACGACGCGAAATACCGTGAGATATTCCATTTTGATGACACCCCCCCCTGCGCACCAAGAAATAAAAACCGAAGTATACTTTAGGGAGTGCGTTGCGGCGACACTGCAACGGATCTGACAGGGATGTCCTAAAGTCAGAGTCCCAACCAGGGCCTTTCAACTCTCATACATCGTGGTGGAGACCATTACAGTTGCGCGCTCTCCTGTACCATCTTCTTACAAGAACTGCTGCCAACGACACAATGTGCGTACGAACTGCTGTATGGGTTTGCGGGGCGTAATTAGGCACGTGTATACTACAAAAGATAGCGCCGATGTTCGCGCTTTATTCTTTTCTTATGTGTATATATTGAGAATAATTGAACACCTAAAATACTTTTCGTATTTCCCAGCAATTAGCCAGTTTTTATGTGCGGAAGTTGGCGCACCTAACCTGCAGCTGTACTCGGCGACACTTACGTCCCCTAAAGTAGCACCGTCATCTTTGTCTCATATTTTGATGTGGAGTTCAAACGCCCTTTTCCCGATGGTGGCGGAATTTTGGCACTATTTATAGAGATAGGACGAATACATTCAGTATCTGGAAGAGAATTCTATTGGTCGCCTGCTCTGATCGGTAATTTTCCGTGGTGTCTTCGATGAACACCTACCAAATTCCGAAGCAGTGCCCTCATAAAAGGGGCTCAAACCGCGCGAGATATTTCCTTCCTTTTGCTTGCTCTATCTTCTTCCTTGATTTAAGCCCACGTAGACTTACATGCACTACCACACATGACGGGAGCTTAGACTTTGTCCCTGCTGAGGCGTTGTACCGCGGGGGGAGATATTTGAGGGGAAATTGCACAACAAAACGGCGTGCAGGTCGGCGCTGGATCTCACCATTGAGTGGGGACGGAACGCCACCACCTGCAGGCATAGAAGTATTCACTATGCTAACGGGAATAATCTTCTTAGCTGGTCACGTGATCGGAGACATTAAAACTCGCATGGGTGGGGCATTTCCTGGCAATTCGCCCAGCATTTTTACTATTATTATTATTATTATTATTATTATTATTATTCCATTACATCACGACTGAAGATGTAATGAGTCGGCTGAATATACAATCTACTCCAGGTTGCAACCAGCTACCTAAGGAGCAGATCCGGTGACTATCAGTGCCTCTACAATACTTTACGCAGAATGTGGGCTGTTCCAAATAGAGCTATTTCTTGCACTTCCCAGTCTTTTGGATTACCTGGGAGTTTAGACAAGTTCATACACAAGTCTTGCGGAACAAATCCCAGAGCTCCGATAACTATCGGGACGACCTGTGCTTTTACGCCCCACATTCGGCTGATCTCGATTTCCAAATTCTTGTATTTAAGACGTTTCTCTGCCTCCTTGGTAACAACGTTTTGATCGCAAGGTACAGCAACATCGACAAGTAAACACGATTTGTCCTCCAAATCCCGGATGACTATATCCGGTTTGTTTGCCGCTATCGTGCGACCAGTTTGAATTTGTTGGTCGTACAATATCGTACACAATTCAACAGACGTCACCGGTTTCGGTGAGTGTTCGTACCACTTGGGGCATGTGTTCGGAACTTCGAGGGCGGTACAGATCTGCCAGTGTAGGTAGCTACACGCCCTGTCGTGTCTTTTCAAGTATTCGGTCTTTGCTACGATTGGACAAGCTGAGACAATATGATCAATGGTTTCTACGTGTTCCTGACAAATGCGGCATTTATCATCTTGGGAAATTTTGAGAACCGCTTTATCATAATGTCGTGTTCTCAAGGCCTGATCTTGGGCAGCTATTACAAGTGCTTCCGATTCTGGCTTCATTCTTCCCCTTTTAAGCCACATAAATGATTGATTTTTATTGATCTGCACCTTGTCCATTCTTTTTAGATATTGTCCGTGGAGTGGTTTGTCTCTCCACGATTTCTTTAACATTTTCTGTGTCTCAAATTTCATGTTAAGTAGCATCAGAAGTTCAGTGTCTCTGTCATTTTGGGTGTCTTGCATAGTCTTGTTGGCAATGCTTCTTGCTACACTTACAATGCCTCTGTTTCCCATTCTTCGGTCAGATTTCATGACGTGCCTCATTAGTGGGTCATCTTGATGGCTGACTACATACTTTCCCATCCGGGTTATTGCATTGTGCCAGGAGGCTTCAATTTGTCTTAGGCCTCTTCCTCCTTCCTTACGTGAAACATAAAGTCTATGTACATCAGCTCGGGGGTGGGCGACATGATGCATTGCAAGCAGTTTTCTGGTTTTTCAATCCATGATGCGAATTTCCTGTTCAGTCCAGTCTACTAGTCCGAAACTGTATTCGGCTACAGGCACCGCCAAACTACCTATTGCTGATATTTTATTCCTTGAGTTCAGAGCGGACTGCAGGACAAGTCTCACTCGTCTATAAGGCCGTGTCCTGCGTGAGCTACAACCGGCAGCGGCAAGCGACAGCTTTCTTCAGCTTCAAGCGACAAGTTGCGATGCCGCGCGACAGACTGCGTGGTGTCCTACGTGAGCGCTTCGAGCGACGGGTAGTTGCGACAGCCGCCGCGCCGCGTGGTCAGTCTCTTCAATTGCGATGAGCTGTGTGAACCATGTCTTTACCGAGGGAATTAATGGAAATGTTTTTAATGGAAAGCAGTGCGCTGAAGTTGCTTCGGAGACGAAAACGGTCATCGACCCATCATTTATTCGCCAACAGGCATTTATATGGTGAATTCCATCAGTTAAGGGAAGCACCAGATAAATTTTTTGAATATACACGAATGTCAATTCAGACGTTCGATTATATTGTCATGTGCCTAAAAATCCAAGTTCGTCACATCTCCACTAACTTCCAGCAACCAATATGCCTGGAGGAAAGGCTAATTATAACTTTAACCCATTAGCGCATGTGATCCGATAAATCGGATGCTAAGAAAAGCGTCTACCATGCCTGTCATTGGAGACTTATCTGTTTGAGATACACACGAATCGACGCTCGCATTGTTGGAAAGGCATAAATTAAATGTATACGCTGTAACTTTCGGAAGTTTTAGATTTAGAGCGATTAGATTGCAAGATGGCGCATTACAGTCTTGTTGTTTTACGTAGCTGGTAAGTTTTCATTTAATTATAATACCTAACATTGATTGATATGAACAAATTTTACATGAAATTAAATAATGAAGGTTCATGTTTTCCATTTGAATTGGTATTATAAGAAAATAATTATAAATAACTAAACTATTTCAAATTAATTTTCGTGATCCGAAATATCGGATCACATGCACAGGGCACACTTCACTGCAATATATTAGAATGGCTACGTTTATTCTCTCTACGTTTCCAGCAACTGCTTCTAAATGAAAAAGTATTGTCAGCTTATCTGTTGCTGAAGTTTTGAACATGTTAGAAGAAGAACACCCAAAAGGCGCTAACAATTGCGAGCAATGACTTCCCCTCGTCTGCGGAAATTATGCTTGTTAGATGGAAAAGCAATGAAGATGTCTTTTCCCACAAATCATGAAGGAAACAAAATGGAAAGTTATGCACAGTGGTCGAAAGAGGAAAAAAATGTAAAATTAATTTTCGACGGCTTGTAGGTTTTAGTTCGTACAATAAAAGAATGGGTGGGATGGATTTGATGGACCAAATGATGGCGAACTACGGAACTAGAATGCAACAACGAAAATAGTATTGGCTTATATTTGCTTATTTTTGGATACTTCGGTTGTAAAAACCTGGCTCCTGATGAAAAAATATTGCCAAATGATAAGAAATTCCATTGTTTTTCGAAATTCCGAAGAGATATTTGCCTGAGCTTGTTGAACATTCATGAAACATCACCAAGAAAAGAAAAACAGCCAAATGATACAAATACTGACATTTGTTTTGACGGCAAAAACCACGGGATAATTCCTGTTTCTATTTTCATTCGCCACTGTCAGTGGTAAAGGAAAATTCATGTGCCAAAACTATGATAAGGAATTGCATTCGAAATACTTCAAAGACCTTCACGCATACTATAATATGAAAGGAAAGAATTTTATTGTATCTCTTACGAATAAACATCATTTTTCAGAATCGAAATATTTTCATTTGTTTGCCCAGTAACATAAATATAACGTAAAAATTAGTCTAGACATCAAAATAGACCAAAAGAGTAAAATATAATTTATTTTTAGAGTAATAAATGACTTAGTACACGGGAATTTCACCAGTGTTCTGTTTTCTGAAAGCATAACTGGGCAGCCCCAAAGCTGCACTTAAAGAGTACTGTATGCATGTGATCCGATTTATCGGATCACGTTTTTCTAGGAAACGGTGCAGAATAAAATTTTGATAATTCACATAGTAAGTCTTTTAGATGTATAATAAATGGATATACAATATTTTCCCCAAAAAATTATCCATGAAACTCCATGCACTAATGGGTTAAGGTAACTACTCATTGTTATACTGCGATTTTTCTAGGAAGGACTCTCAAGATAACTCAAATCCCATCTTCGCGATGGAATATGTCACGGCATTTCGCATCTTTCTCAGTCGTTCCGCTAGATTTCGCACGATCGCGACCGTATGAAGCAGTGCTTGCGATCATGCGACTTCTACCGGCAAGACCGAGAAAAGACGCGAAATGCCGTGACATATTCCATCGCGAAGATGGGATTTGAGTTATCTTGAGAGTCCTTCCTAGAAAAATCGCAGTATATGTTGTACTGCAATTATAGTGTTGTTTCAACCAACCCATCAGAGAAAACTTTCAGGATTTTTATGTTAAGAAACTAAAAGAATATATTAAACGTTTGTTTGTTAATATTATTTTATATTAAAATATATTCTGTTTGGCCTGTATATTGAGAACAGACTATTATTTCTTATGTGAAATGTGTGAATAATTCACTTTATTGTGCATTTCGTTTTCCTACAGTTTCAAGCATTATTTTCCTCACCTTCAGGTTAGAATAAAAAAGTATTAAAAATAATTCATTCAAATTAATAATTACTCAATATAATCATTTGGAGCCTGCCTTATGTATTCATGATAGAAAACTTTCATTTCAAAGTCAAATGAATTTTTTATTTACTAAATCGTATTGCTAAGGAAGAGAACCATGGTATCATAAACAAACTGGTTCTGTTTTAATTGTCAAATTTTACCAATATAAAAATTACTGAGGAGTGTATCATATAAATTTGTCCGCCACTTCTTTCCACAATACACCACTGACATATCTATTGTGGTAATTTGTTAATCTCTTGTCCCACAATTCCCTTCTGTTCCTCACTTCTTCGATTAACATTTCCGTTGCATCGCCATTCGACATCTTCGAAGTTAAATTACGAAAAGCGAACACGAAAACTGCGAAACCAGCGAAAATACACGTGCGACAGAGCGAGAAGCGGCGACAAGTAGCGACAAGATTCAAACACGTTTGAATCTCGGACGCCGCCACTTGTAGCGCTTCCGTCGCTTCGTCGCGGATGTCGCTGACGCAGGACGGGCAGATAGGATACTATGTGTTTGAAACTTGTCGCTTGAAGCTGTCGCGTGTCGCTGTCGCGTGTCGCTGTCGCAAGATGTAGCTCACGCAGGACAGGGCCTAATACTCCCTGCGAATTCTCTCTTTCATTGTGTCGCTCGAGATGGTCTCACATTCTTCAATGCCCAGATATTTGTAAGTTTTACCTCGCTCAAGATCATGAATCACAGTGTGTCTATCAACTTCAATGTTCTCTGACGTGGCCATTTGGCCTCTTTTTATGTTGACTTTTGCACACTTGTCAAGACCAAACTTCATGCAGATGTCATTGCTAAAATCATTGATGACAGCATTTGGGAGAGAATCGCTTCGTTCTTAGCAAACACTTTAAGATCATCCATGTAAAATAAATGTGATACAGGCCTTTCATCACCATGGAGCTTGTAACCAAAGTCAGTGTGCAACAGCTGTCTTGATAGAGGAATCAAACTAATGCAAAACAGCAGAGGGGATAGTGAATCTCCTTGAAAAATTCCCCTGTTAATCTGAATACTTCTTGTTTCTACTACTCCCTTTCCGCTGTGGATTAGTAACCTGGTGCTCCACGACTTCATACTAGCCTTGCAAAACTCAACAAGTCTAGGATGAAATCGATAGATCTCCAGGGTCTTCAAAATCCAATCGTGTGGTACACTGTCAAAGGCCTTCTGGTAGTCAATCCAAGCCATGCTTAAATTACGTTTTCGTTTCTTTACATCATTCAAAATTATTTTATTCAGAAGCAAGATTTCCTTACAGTCATAGGAACCTTTACGACATCCTTTCTGTTCAACTGGCAACAGATGGTTCTTCTCTAGGTGCCTATACATTTTGTCAGCAATGGCTGCAGTTATAAGTTTGTACATTACAGGCAGGCAAGTAATTGGTCTGTAGTTCTTCGACAAAGAGCTGTCTCCTCCTTTGGGTAGCAAATATGTGATGCCGCGAGTGAGCCATTCGGGGAGTTCGTTAGGGTTTTCTAAAATTTTATTAACAGCCTTTGCAAGATGAGAATGTAGTGCTGTTAATTTCTTAATCCAATAAATCTGGATCTTATCAACCCCAGGGGATTTCCAGTTTCCCATATTCTTAATTGTTTGGCATAGGTCCTCTTTCGAGAATCCTTGAACATGTTCCACTGTTTCCACGAACCCATTGGCAGCATCAACTTCAGATTGGAGCCACGATGCGTCTTTGTTGTAGGATCTGGTTTCCTCCCAGATTCCTGACCAAAATGTTTCGACGTCATCTTTTGAAGGAGGGGCAGCATTGCCATTCGGTTTTTGAGTCAGACTGCGATAGAATCTCTTCGCGTCTGTTTCAAACAACCGGTTCTGTACACGGAAATCTTCTCTACGTTTGTACCGTCTTATTCGTTGAGCCCATGCTTGGATTTTCTCTTTTAGCTTTTCAGCTACCATTAGCCTTGTTGTGTCATTATCAATTAGGTATTTTTGTTCAACATGGAGTATTTTTTGTTGAACTTTATACGTGTGGTTTGACTTAGAAGAAGCCTCGGCTAGGAGCTTGTGATATTTCACGCCGTGTGTCGGCTATCCGTTTTATAATTCTTTTCATCCACGGAGGTACGGAGCTTTTTACTCTGTCTGGCTGTCGGCCATCGGTGTTCTTGGCTGGCCCCAAGATTATCTGAGATCCAAGATATCCAGTTGCATACACGATGTGATTGATTTCAGTAATATCTAGATCTCTACTTGAGGCCTGTACAACCTCATTTAAGAGAGAATTCGCTGTTTCTATCACTCTCTTAGCTTTAGCATTTTCGTAAATTCTCCTCAACGGTGCACGAGATTCGAATGGAAGTAGACGAACTCGTTCTATCTCGCGTCGGAGAAGGTCCCGCATCATGTCCTTATTGTGTGACTCATGGCCAGATGAATTTTCACCCCTGACGAATATTTCATTTGGAGGAGATGAACCGTGAAGGGGATCATCGTTTTCAGGGATATTAGATGGTTCTAAATGTTCGTCATGTGGATGGTTTGATCGATGAACATACTCTGCGTTTCTCTGGATGTCTGCAAGTTGTTCTGCTGTGAATTTTCCACTGCTGAGTATGTATCGTCGTTGATTGGCAAGCTTCTTTGAGTCTAGGGTAGGTCTCATATCTGGGTTCCGCTCTCTCCATATCTTAAAAACTTCTATTTCTGTGCCCCCATTTTTCGCTTTTGCATAGTAAAAGCACCACATCACCTCCATTAATTCATCCCGGGTCCATCTCTGACGATGGCTTCGAGCTACTGCCGGCGCTGGGTCCCTGGGACTAACATCCGTGGGATGGTCAGATGTCGACAAGGTGACATTAGCTCGGTTTCTGAGCAGGTATGGGACATTGGTAGAACAAGGCACGTTAAGGTTCATTACATTGCTTGTTCTATTCATTTTGCTCATTGGTTTCAAGTGAAGATTCGCAGGTAGCAAATTCGAGTTCACAGATCACACTTAACCTTTAGGTTGTTTCCTGCGATCCGTTACTGTGACCCACAGTGGCCTCGGGTAATCCCCCCGCAGGCCCCAGCAAGGGGTCCCTCCGATCGCCAGTCGGCATTACTAAACCCTACGGGATTTTCACTGACTGCTGAAGGCAGCCTCCTTCGCTGGCTAATGCAAAGTTCGCGCCTCCACTCTAATCAGTGGCCTGGTGTGCCAAACCAGTTTCTCTCCTGTACCCTCCATGGGCCGATAACAGGAAGTCCAAAGGTTCATGACCCTTCCCTCTCTGCTTACTTCCCACTCTCCTCAAAATGGAATACTTCTTCGTCTGACCCCTCACCTTCAACCTATTCAGCAAGGGAGGCCCTACCAGTAGCTAGGCTACCACTGACGTAGCTCTCAGGCTCATGGGGGTACTCAAGCTCCACCACCAACTCCAAGGTCGTGTACTACCTAGGTGGAGTTATTATTATTATTATTATTATTATTATTATTATTATTATTGTTCCTCTAAATCACGACTAAAGATGCTATGTGTCGGCTGAATATAAAATCTACTCCAGGTTGCAACCAGCTACCTCAGGAGTAGATCTATTTTCTGTCGGTGCCTCTACAATACTTTGGCGAAATATGGGCTATTCCAAATAAAGCTATTTCTTGCACTTCCCAGTCTTTTGAATTACCTGAGAGTTTAGACAAGTTCTTACACAAATTTTGCGAAACAAATCCTAGATCTCCGATAACTATCGGAACGACCTGTACTTTTGCGCCCCACATTCGGCTGATTTCGACTTCCAAACTCTTGTATTTAAGACGTTTCTCTGCCTCCTTGGTAACGACGTTTTGATCGCAAGGTACAGCAACATCGACAAGTAAACACGATTTGTTCTCCAAATCCCGGATGACTATATCCGGTTTGTTTGCCGCTATCGTGCGATCAGTTTGAATTTGTTGGTCGTACAATATCGTACACAATTCAACAGACGTCACCGGTTTCGGTGAGTGTTCGTACCACTTGGGGCATGTGTTCGGAACTTCGAGGGCGGTACAGATCTGCCAGTGTAGGTAGCTACACGCCCTGTCGTGTCTTTTCAAGTATTCGGTCTTTGCTACGATTGGACAAGCTGAGACAATATGATCAATGGTTTCTACGTGTTCCTGACAAATGCGGCATTTATCATCTTGGGAAATTTTGAGAACAGCTTTATCATAATGTCGTGTTCTCAAGGCCTGCTCTTGGGTAGCTATTACAAGTGCTTCCGATTCTGGCTTCATTCTTCCCCTTTTAAGCCACATAAATGATTGATTTTTATTGATCTGCACCTTGTCCATTCTTTTTAGATATTGTCCGTGGAGTGGTTTGTCTCTCCACGATTTCTTTAACATTTTCTGTGTCTCAAATTTCATGTTAAGTAGCATCAGAAGTTCAGTGTCTCTGTCATTTTGGGTGTCTTGCATAGTCTTGTTGGCAATGCTTCTTGCTACACTTACAATGCCCCTGTTTCACATTCTTCGGTCAGATTTCATGACGTGCCTCATTAGTGGGTCATCTTAATGGCTGACTACATACTTTCCCATCCGGGTTATTGCATTGTGCCAGGAGGCTTCAATTTGTCTCAGGCCTCTTCCTCCTTCCTTACGTGACACATAAAGTCTATGTACATCAGCTCGGGGCTGGGCGACATGATGCATTGTAAGCGGTTTTCTGGTTTTTCGATCCACGATGCGAATTTCGTGTTCAGTCCAGTCTAGTGGTCCGAAGCTGTATTCGGCTACAGGCACAGCCAAACTACCTATTGCTGATATTTTATTCCTTTAGTTCAGAGCGGACTGCAGGATAAGTCTCACTCTTCTATAATACTCCTTGCGAATTCTCTCTTTCATTGTGTCGTTCGAGATGGTCTCGCATTCCTCAATGCCCAGATATTTGTACGTTTTACCTGGCTCAAGATCTTGAATCACAGTGTGTGTATCAATTTCAATGTTCTCAGACATTGTGAGTTTCCCTCTTTTAAATTGATTTTTGCACACTTGCCAAGTCCAAACCTCATTCAGATGTCATTGCTAAAATCATTGATGACAGACAGCACTTGGGAGAGAATCGCTTCATTCTTAGCAAACACTTTCAGATCATCCATGTAAAACAATTGTGATACTGGCCTTTCTTCACCATGGAGCTTAAAAACAAAGTCAGCTTGCGACAACTGTCTCGATAGAGGGCTCAAACTAATGCAAAACAGCAGAGGGGATAGTGAATCTCCTTAAAAAATTCCCCTGTTAATCTGAATACTTCTTGTTTCTACTACTTCCTTTCCGCTGTGGATTAGTAACCTGGTGATCGACGACTTCATACTAGCCTGGCGAAACTCAACAAGTCTAGGATGAAATCGAAAGATCACCAGGGTCTTCAAAATCCAATCGTCTGTTATTATTATTATTATTATTATTATTATTATTATTATTATTATTATTATTATTATTATTATTATTATTATTAATTATTATTATTATAATTATTATTATGCAAAATCCCAATAAGGGGAAAGGTCTCCTGCAGTAGGTTGATATTTTTAAAATCACTAAAGTAAATCATCAGAATCATCAAAACAATATAAAACGAAACAAATAGTAGCTATAAGAAACCACATAGTAACTTTAAGAAAATATATGAGCAAAACAAACTGTAGCTATAAAAAACACTAAACGTACTCTAGAGGATGTGCTCTTCTTGAACATTCTATTACATTTTTGCTGCTCCGGCTCTTTCCAATATTACCTCACCAGCTCCGGAACGTGCAAAATCCGCAAGTAAATGTGAATGAGAGGGACAGAGAGCAACAGAGACACACTGAGTCAAACAGGGTCAGGGTGAAGGAGGAAAGGAGAGACAGTATGAAAGCGGGATGGAAGGGGAAAGAGGGAGATGAAGGGTAGAACAACGTCTGCCGAGGTTTTCTAGTAACTTACAAATCAGATTGAGAAAAGTTACAATTCTTTATTTCAGTTTTTTGAAAAGTGATTTCGTTCTCATTTGATTGGATGACTCTTCTTTAGCATTTCCAAGAACAAATACCAATTCAGAACGATTTTATACTTGCCGTTTGCATAATTTGGTACATGTAATACATGAGTTCGTGCTCTTACAAAACGTCGGGCCCGCAGCAGTCTGCAAGCACTTTAAACATCTGCTACATTCAGGATCGCAGTTGCTAGGTCTGTAAAGATCAAATGAATCAACGTAAGTAATCTTAACCCATAACTGGCCATGGTATGAAATTTCATACCACGCACGCTTGTGAACTTAAATATTTCTGCTGCGGGTAAATATTAAATTTAACGTTTGAAAAAGGTTGTATTCTGTATAGAAGTTTGGCAACATTGTTTCAACTTATTAGGAATCAGTTCCTACTCCATTCTTTGGGTTAAAACAACAATTATTTCGTGCGTCCGTAGCGGCACTATCGACGATGACGTCCCGGTATGTTCATTTATATTTTCTGGTTTATTTATTTATGTAATATAATATTTCCCTTGCAATATGTGTTGAGAGAGACATGAACTTTTAATGTGATATAAACAAATTTACAAAAATTAAATATTGTGAGATATATTATCATATATAAATTAGGGTATGAAATTTCATACAATGGCCACTTGAGAGTACAATCTTTTGATGCCCATACCATACTATATTATATATATGTATATATCTTTCGCCATACGTTTCAAAAGTATAATAAGTTAGAATATTACTTAGGTAATCTAGAAGTAGCCAGTGGCGAAGCGTGAGGTTAATTTTTGGATAAGCTGAATCACGAACATATTGTAAACACACACACTTAATTTTTGAAATATCGAATATTACGAAACTAGAGATCAGAAGAATACAAAGGTAATATGATAATAATAATAATAATAATAATAATAATGATGATGATGATGATGATGATGGTGAATATTAATCCAATCATGCCACAATACTGAAATCAAGAATAATGCTACTACAGAACTGAAAAAAAAAATGAAACTGCTTACTTACATTGATGTGTACAAGTTGTTTTCACGATTGCGGGTTTGCTGCCATCTGAATTGTTTTAAGGTTTTTTGAAAATTAATTCTAAACGTCTGGCTTTCATTTCAGAAAAAATGTCGATCACTCTTTCTTTAAAAATAGCATCTTGCGAACATTTACGAGAAAGTTTCTTTTCTATTGAAATAGTTGCCAAGTTGGAGAGTCTGCTATTTGACATAGAATTGCGTAAATGGGTTTTAATTCTTTTCAGAGTGCTCATTGATCGTTCAGTAGTAGCTGATGCCATCGGAATGCTGAGAATCAGTTGCAATAACTTTTCCGTTTGTTCATACACAGATTAAAGATCGTTGTCAACAATAAAAGCTAATAATTCAATGCAAGGTCTGATTTTGTCTTCAGAACTGTATATATTGACGAGTTCGTTTTGTAGTGCTACGAAGTTAAAAAATAAAGGATATGCATTCTTAAGTTTTTGAAATTCAAAGTTTGGAAACGTCTTTTTGAATTGAGCAAATTTTCTGTAGTTTAAGAGTTCAACAAATGAAAGTTCATCAAATTTGGAGAATCGTTCATCTAACTGTACTATGATGGAATCCAATATTTCAAAAGCACAGCGTTTATGATTCTCGACAAATTGCTCGGGATTGAAGTCTGTTGTATGATGTTTGTTTAATTCCAAACTCTCTTGAAAGCATTCATGCAAAACGTTTTCAGAACGTAAAGCTGTAATATTTGTCTTAGCGGTTCTAATCTCGTTGATGCATAAGTTTACATCACTTGTGCACTTTGCTTGGAAAATGCAGAACAGATGTTCGCTATAGATAAAAATTCTATTGAACAAGCACAAGAAAAATGTAAACATTAAAGAGTCTAAAGTTCTCATGAGGCCCATTGCACAATTCATAGATTCAGGATCCCAATCATTAGACTCAGTGATGTAGCTTACCGCATTCCTTAGTTCTTGGTAATGATGTTTAATCGTAGACACAGCACGAGAATTATAATTCCATCGTGTTTGCACTGGATGAGGTAATTGGAATCCATGTTGACGAAGTATTTCTGAACGACGTGTAGATCTACTGAAGAATGAATGAAATGCCGTGAGGTTGCAGATGAAAAATTTTACTTCTTTAATGTATTTTGCACTATGTAAAAGAACCAGGTTCAGTTGATGTGCTTAACAGTGGATGAAAATCGCAGCCGGATATTTTCGACGAACGATGGCTTGAACACCTCCGTGACGACCCGCCATAACAGATGCTCCATCATATGTTTGGCAAATTAACTTTTCTCCCATATTGTACTCGTCTATGACGGCAATGACTTTGTTAGATATTCCCTCGGCACTTTTATCGCTCGAGATATCATAGAAGCCCATAAAACGTTCTTCAATGTTCTTGCCATAAACATACCTAACAATAATACTGAGTTGTGCCTTCACAGAAACGTCAGTTGTTTCATCCGCTTGTATTGACACAAATCTCACGACATTTATTTCTTTTTGAATCTTCTCATTTATGGCAACTGTGACCGATTCTATTAGATCATTTTGAATATCAGAAGAAATTCCTTTAAACACCGTATTGCTCTCCAAATGATCTTTCATTATTCCTTCTTCCATGGCAAGCAAACTTAATGTTTCTAAATAATTTCCTCTGATGAGAGAATCTGTACCTTCATCGTGTCCCCTAAATGCTTGTTCTTGATTTCCTAAATGACAAACAACGTCGATTAGACGGCCTACAATTTTTCTATTACGTGCAACATCACTTTATGTTTTTCAGCTTGAATGCGAGCACTTTCTGAAATACAATGATCAATTCTGTATCTCCCAAGCATATGGAAAGCCTCTGCATTTTGAATATGCAATTTACTTGTCGCATGTTTCGAGGCTTTAAGTTCAAAATTTTTTAATGTAGTCTGACCATTTTTTCACCAAGATTCTTCCCCACCAAACATCATGCAGTAAAAACAATGATATGTCTGTTTTATTTTATTTCCTGACAACCATCTGTATTTGGAGTACCATTTTTCTTGAAAAGTCCTTGTATATTTCCCATCCTTTTGTGAAATATTTAACTTTGGTCTGGCTATTTTTTCTTTCAATTGCACTTTTTGTTCAAAGGACAACACCTCAACTGAATTACTCAACAAAAAGTTAACTGAATCAAATAAGTCACCATCTATACTCACAGAATCTCCCATTTCGTCGTGTGGTTCTAATCACATAAACCTAAACTATTTCATATATGTCAATTATAAAATAAAGCAATAAAGCAGAACTGCCACTTTGAACACCGTTATATGTTATTGCTCGAACAACACTTCACTTGTAACGTACACACCAACACGCTATTCACGCAGCTCACCAACTGATCCTATAATTTATCTTTCCACACACAGAATATTACTAGGGGATTCCCTCACTCGCCGCGATGTCAACCTACACATACTTAAAATCTGTATTTTCTAAATGACCGTGTATTATTAAAAGTTATCACAAAGTTAAAGAATGTGGGAGAGAATGTGACCACTCTCAATATTGTGCTTGTTGAATTAGGAATTTGAATACTGAAAAAATGAATTCAAATACTGAAATTTGAAGTAAATTAATGTTTTACTCGGGATGTTTGTAGCGATTAGAAGTTGCCCAGTGACCTCTAGCGGACATTCCCGGAAGTTCCACGCATGCTTGTGGTGAAGAGAGCGCCTGCCGGCAAGAGTTTCAATTATTTGTACAGACGTGAGGCCGGCCTAATCTCTGCCCAAACAACACAGCCAGCCCACTCAACGCGCATGCGCGCTCACTTCCCCGCGCCCCGTCCCTCGCCTTGTGACATCATACCGTGTTAGGCTGAAGGAAATCAGCCTCTCCCAGGCCTCGCCGCCTCTACGGGTGGCGAAAAGACTCATCGCATGGAATATGCATAAGAATAGAAAGACAAGAAATAACTTGGCGGGCATATGTAAGGCTTTTATTGGCTAAAAAGCGACATTATGTATGTACAATTTTATTTCTTTAGGAAAGAGATATTTTTCTTCTTCTTCAAAATTCTTTGGGATAGCTCAGCTTACTCTGCCTACCCTGACGCTTCGCCACTGGAAGTAGCGGGTAATGTACAAGGCGTGACAACGTGTAAGAGATAGAGCCGGGAAAAACGGGAAAGAACATCAGTCCCAATGCCCACCTTAGTGAAGGAATACAATAAATGTATGGGCGGAGTCGATCTTTTCGATCGATTGCGAGGCTTATACCGTATCCGAATACGCAATAAAAAATGGTACTTTCCAATATTTCGTTTGTCTCAACGGAGCCGTTGTGAATTCATGGTTGTTGTACCGTTCTGGAAACAAAAATTGATCGCGGCCGTCTGCGGCTAAGTTCAGCTTGTGCACGGCTTGGGCAGCCCTTGGCATGACGAAACGTCGCAGGCGGAGCCTCACAAACCTACGCAGCCAATCTCAACACAGGGGGAGTGACCTAACAAACTTAACGTCGTAGAAAATGGCGGGCGTCGCTAGTTCCGATGTGAAAATATTTTCAAATAAAAATACAAGGAATGAAACACTTTTACGAACATTAAAGTAAATTTATTCAAATATATATGAACACATACATTTAACCACTATTAACACAATTCTTTTTGAAGAAATTACGGTGATGTGAGATAAAATAACACTAATTTTAGACAAATTACTTTCTTATACGCATTCTAATTCCAATATTGTTGTTCATACACAATTCATGAACTTTATCAACTGTCCAGATTTTTTTCATAAGAAAAACTATTATAATTGCACATTTTCAAGTGTTCATAAGTGATTCTAAAAGTTGCAAAAATTGCAAAATACTTTCTGCATTCGATAGAAAATTTCTAGGGAACCATTTCAATACAAGACAATAAAATTCAAAGACCAATTGTATATTTATTATTAAAGCAACAATTAAACTAGATATTAAGCAATCAATTTGCATCTCTGGTGAAAATTGTTATTTTGCGATATTGAACTTAGGGACAATTTGGGCACACTCTTCCGCAGGAATAACGCACATTTCGAAATTGTTTATAAAATTGTTAATTGTTGCAAAATTTTTAATTCGTATTTTCGGTTCTGGGCCATCAGGAAACTCTTCCCACTTTAGAATTGCAAAAATTGGAAATTGTTTATAAATTTACAAATTTTGCAATATTTCTTTACTCTCTCATCTCAATTGCCTTTCAACAAGTTGCGAAATTCCGCAATCCGATCGGGGCTATCACCTTTTCTTACGCAATTGTTTATAGAAAATTAGCATCTGATGCCAACCCTTATTTGTTTTACAGACAATCCGGTCGCTCTTTGCGTCAAGTATTTGCAGTCAAATATTTGGTTCAGATAGATTTGCTTTTCGCCGATTATATTATATTAACGATTTCTGACTTACGGCAAAACGGTAGAAATTGTTGCTAAGGAAATATTGCTGTTTTCTAACTTTGAAAATTTCCTTTATATTCTTAATACATCGTTGAAACTTGAGTTTCATTATTTTCATTCATCTGCATTTCAAATAAATTTTGTTTCAAATTTCAAAACGCAGAAGATGTTGTCCTGCAAATGTGTAGGCTTCTTTATTATGTGCTTGGATATCTTCTACTTACTTGTGCTAAGTGGCTGACAATAGTTAACCGTCTCGAGAGGAAATTGAGTATAAACAAATTATTTCATTATTAATTGAATTATGATATAAACAAATTGATTTTTAAAATTGCATTTCGACGGAACGGTGGCACGGAAGATAAATTGAAGCTGCGTAGGTTTTTACCTGAAATGAATAGATCATGTAAAGAGAGATACAATAATGTCTCATTTGGTAATAAGTAGATAGAGTAAAAATATATTTTTGACACGCGTCTTGAGCCATCCTCAACTCTAAGGCAAGCAACGCATATCTAACAATTCAAGCTAACGCGTTCTAGCAATTCAAGTAAATACATAAAAGGAAAGACGGGGTTTGAAGAATGTGGCACTAATTCAGTAATATCGGAGAATAATGGGAGAATGCTTCGCTACGATCTCTTGGACAATTGTGACAAATAATTTAAATTCAATATAGAAACAAACAATAAATTAGTATTACAAATTGTAATGTTACACACATGTAAATAAATATGTGTAATTAGAGAAATTTCTAGTGAATGGTATGGAAAATTAAAAACGAGTTCACTTAATTTTAATGAGAGAGCAATTTTGGGGGGAAAATGTTTTTTAAATGCATTTATTCCAAATCTATATATACTTTCTTGTATTCATTAACATTCGGTGTCTATTCGTTCCTCAGACTTCAGTGTTTGGAAATGACCTTCAGAGGGGTCGCTTGGTCGAGCTCACTTGCTATTAACTCGAACTTTGAAACCTTGAGTTCTTACAGAAGTTCCCGAAACTCATAAATAAGGCCATCTCAGACTTCCAGTAGTGGCGCCCTACGCGTCGGATTGTGAGCTTACGCACGCCGATAAAAAAAATTAGTTCCCCTGTGCAACTTAAGTGTCGGAGAGGTTGTGATTCTTTGGGTGAATAGTGTAGTAGACATAGTAATATTTTGCTGAACCTAAATACATAAAATCGTATCCCAGCGTTGACAAAACTTTAGGGAATTGGAAGCACTTCAACGGGCCTTGTGTGGTATTTTAATATTATTACATATATGTAATATGTATATGCATATATGCAAGGAACTACGTGCCGATGGAGCATTTAGTTTTAATTCAATTTTGTCTTTCGCTTTGTTTCCACTTTCATCGTAGCGGAAACATCGCTGAGAGATCGAGGACTGAACGATGAAAGTGAAGAATGATTATTCCGTATGAGTTCTTTTATTAAAGAAAATATACTGTTACGGAAAAGCTGTTATTAATTTTTTTTAATGTAATGAAAATTTGCTCTGAGTATAACTATATAGAAACTTTTATTTAGAACATATTTGCATTGCAAGTTCATCTACATTTGACAAAATTGTTAGGACATTTCCAGTTGTGATCAGCGGGATCATTTCTGTTTGGAACTCTTCTCAGAGAAGAAAACTATTTCCCAAACGCAAACAAATCGAAATATACAAGTATTATGATGTTTGCTGAAGATGTAAACACACGGAGAAAGAGTAACCGAGGAAATTTTTTATAAAAGCTTGTTTTTTTTTCAAAGTAGAATCGATCTTTTGTGTGACTATCACAACTGATTATAAATTAATTTTAACTGATAATCAGTGGGTACGTATCTGTTTAATTCTGTGCGATCGTTTTTCCAAGCTCTAGATTTTAATGGTATCAACTTTGAAAAGTGACAAGTATTCATACAAATATAACATTTTCCAGGGTGGGTTAAAACACTATTCGCAAGTAGGAGTGAAAGACAATTGATTAGCTTCCATGTTATTCACTTTATCACGCTGTGTGTAAGACGTTGCCTCTACGAAGCGTTTTTCCGCCAATTCCGCCAATCATCGGATCACCTCTTTGCTTATAACTGGTGGATGTAATTCTCTTTAGAGCTTTTGTTTATAAAACGTGATTATACTAGTACTTTTATTTTGTTGTTGTTGTTTAAGGTCGCATCAACTACTCGGTCATTAGCGACCACTGTTGGGAGTAACGTTATGACATGATGATGACACGATATGGTGATGAGAGGCGGTGAAAGGACAAACACATACAACCATGCGCGAGGCGGGACGCGAACCTGTGACCCCACGGTCCAAAACCACTACGGCACTACTGCCTTAGCGGTCTCGGCCACGGGGCCGACACTTATTTTATTACACATGGTCTGCAAGTAAAAAAAACTCCATAGGATTTTTATACATTTTCTTAAAGATTTCAACTCTGTAAAAACGAAAAAAAAATACTGCTGCCACCACAGAATTTACCAAAAATGTTCCATCTCGTCAGTTTTTTTTTGTTACTCTTAATTCTTTCTTTGTATTTAGCGTAAAATTCCTAATTATCTTAAACATAGCATTCTGCTTTTTGTTTAAAAATGGCCTTAAAACTAAGACTTCTCGTATTAATGGTATCAATTATAGCTGTACTTCGCAATATAAATGAGAACGTGATGCTACAGAACGGCACAAACTTTCCGTATTAGTTTTCTAGTATATTTTGGTCTCGGCTAGCTATACGAACTGGCCATATGCTCTTGCCAGCTGCCATCCACCGCCGCCCAAATTACATTTTTTTATATTTTCTTAATTTTTCGGTTTCGTAAATGTAGAACGGAAATATTATTTTACGAATAATAAAGAACAGCAAAACTTCGTCATAAATGACAATTTTTTAGAAAATTTGGAGCCGTTTTTAAGAAAATGACGTTTAAGCGATGCTCTAAATTCGAAATTTAAAGCTCTTTTTCACAGAAATTTTTTGAGTTTTCGAAAAACTTTATTTAAAGTTATAAGAAGCACTTTACCTCACAATTACAATAATGTTTACAAATTGCGGGAAATGTGACGTGAAAACAAGATTTTCTCCAAAACGGCTCCAATTTTTTTCTTTAAACATTTGGTAAGAATAGTGCCTAATGTACTCTATAACATGACATATACACCATATTGCTCTATTCTTTTGTTTTCTCAAAAATTACAAAAATGAAATTTTTTGACCTGAATCTCTCCCGTCATTAATATTAAATTAGCTATTTGAGATTACAATAGGTGATTTGTTCATATTATTATATTTATGAGTACATGTGCTTTAAATAAAGTCAAATACAGTTTCTCAAAAACTCAATTGTTTTCTGTGAAACCAAACTCCTAATATGCTCAAATGCCATTTTCTCATAAATGGGTCCATATTTTTTTCATACTTTTCGAACGGATAGTGCTAATTGCACGGATAGTGCTAATTGAATGGATAGTGCTATGAAGCCAAGTTCAATTTGGTGTATTTTTTCGATTTTTTAAAAAATAGACAAATATATTTTTTTGGAAACATCTCTCACACCCTCAATATGCACATTTCCAGCAATTTGTAAACAGTGTTGTATTTGTAAGTTGGTATACTTCAAATGACGTCTGATGATGTTTTTCGAAAATTCAAAAATTTTCTGTCAAACAGAGCTTAAAATTTCGCATTTACAGTAGCGCTTAAATGCCATTTCCTTAAAAACTGCTCCAAATTTTTCAAAGAAAATTGCCAGTTAGGACGAGATTTTACTGTTCTTTAATATTCTTTAAATAATATTTCCGTTCTGCTATTAGGAAATCGAAAAATGAAAAAACTTTTAAAAAAGTGTACTTTGGGCGACGATAGATGGCAACTGGCAAGAGTATGTGTCAAGTCCGAATAGCCGAGACCAAAGGAAATAGAAAGCTAATACGGTAAAGTCTGAGCCAGTCTGTAGCACCACTACTTTTTTAAAAATCTAAGTTCTATAGATCGAACTATGAAGATTACATTTATTTTATTGGAGTACGTATAAAATACTTCGTGTATTTAGAGCAAAATAGTAGTTGTACAGAGGTAAAAGACTTCCGTGATTCCTGCCTACAAAACTGAATCGACATTAATTTTTGCAAACGTATTGTTGCTTTCAAGTTTTTTAAAATATGAAATGTGTTGTTATAAGAAGAGTGTGAGAGGAGCGAATGAATGGCTCAGTGTCAAAGTGTTTCTCTAGGACTCAGGAAGCAGCGGGCTCGAGTCCTACTCTTCGTAGCTTTTTTTCATTCTACATTACAAAAAAATCACTAAATTGCAAAATTATACATTTGTCTTGTCAAAGTTAGGTATAATGTAAGCAAAATTCACGCTTGCGAAAAAAGAATGCAAACCAGCAATTATAAAATAATGGTAATAGGTTGTCTGGACGTGCGACATTCACATCAAAATAATATGATCTTAAATTGCATTCTTCGCAGTACTTCCGTGTTGTCGATTCCAGGTCAAAATGAGATAAGGGGTCCTGCGGCGTTGCCGTTTTGTACGAAAGAAAAATCAATATTTTCACTCGCGGCTAAGCAAATCGAACTACTCCGTTTTCATTATTCGACATGGCTCACCATAGCCAAGCCTCGCGAGAGTGAATTATCGCATTAGTAAACCAGGACTTTTGGTTTCCTTATTAATGTCTTCCTTGTATTTCCTAAAATAAGATATTTATGAATAAACAATTAATATAAAAAATTCTAATCAAATTTGGAGAGTAAAAAACAAATATTTCATAGAAAGATAAAAAGCCCTTTTCACGGTCACCTTGTTTTAAAATCAAAATAATATATTTACGCTATGGAAAAAGTTTTGTAATACAGTTAATTTGACAAAAAAACAAACCACTGATAAGCAAACCAATTCCAGGCAAGCACTGGATTCGATCCTGTAGCCTAGGGTTCTGGAAGAAAGGATTCTACCACTGAGCCAAACGAATACACCTTTCAATTTCTTACATAAACTAACCTATTTAAATTGCTTGTATAAGTTATTGTGCGAAATTGCGGACAACGTTTAAAATGGCTCCAATGTATTTAGACAATTACAAATAATTCTGATGTGTGGCATCTTCTATAAAACGGAATTAAAACTTGAATTACTGAAATACATCTCACTAACTAGTCCTACTTTAAGGGAGTCCCACTAACTATTGACCAAAACTTCTAAACGGTTTCCAATATCGAAATAGAGTTTTCTCTCATGAATGTATAATCATGGTTCAAGACAAAAGAGAAATGGTGTAGAGATATTGTTTGAAGTATTTTAGTTTTGGAGAAATTAAATAATCTTTAGTTTTTCTTAAGGGAACCATACATTTTCTCACTAGCAATAGATAGATCGTAAGAGGAATGCAATGATGTAACATATGCTAATATTTTATAGTATTTTGTGTATAAAATTATACATTCTGACATGAGATTTTAAACGAAACGTGTATTTTTTCCTGAAATCTCAAGTATTTAATTTAAAATCACATGTCAGAAAGTATATTTTTATACTCAAAATACTATCAAAACATTAATATATGTTACATCATTGTATTCGTCTATTTATGATCTCTCTAATGCTAGTGAGAAAAATACATGATTGCATTTAAAAACTCAAAGGTGATTAAATTTCTCAAAAACTAAAAATATTTCGAACAATATCTCCACGGCAAATTGCTTGCCCCATGATTCCGCATTGTTGAGCGAAAACCGCATTTCGATATCGGGAACCGTTTAGATTTAGAAGTTAGGGAGTGTCCCTTAGTTGGTGGGCCTCCCAGTGTATTGCTTGGATACACACACAAAAACTGTTGAACAGATAATAAAAAGAATAATGCAGTTTTATACATCCCCCGACAAAAAGTAGCGGTTTGTTTTGGTTTAAATTCTTAATAAACTGTTGTCCCACAATTGAACTTCTTCTAATGAATTGGTAACAGTTCAACGCGGAAATGAATTCCAGTCGCTAGAAATCTTTGTTGATGCGTGATTCCCTTCCCGAGGAAACTTCTTTAATGCATTTCTGTTGATGGTGAGAATTTTATTTTACGAGCGCATTTTCATGGTAGGTTTTGATGGTCTACGATATAAAAATAATTTTATTTTTGTGAAAGTAAGAATAATAGCACAATATATTAAAATCCTTCTTCCTTGCAATTTACCTATACATCGCGCATGCGGGCGGTGTTTGGACCTGCCCTAACAATTGGTTTGAATTTCAAAATTCTCCTTGATATATTAGTAAAAGTGCGAGGCAACAGTCATGCTGAAAATATATTTCAGAAGAGTAGTTCTACAATACACATTTTGTTTTATTTTTATACATTTGATATATTAATGAATAAAGGAGGAAGTAGATTAACAATACAGAATATTAGAAACTTGCAGCCAATCTACGTTCTGTTTAATTATCTCGAGATATTACTGTAAAACATTTTAACCTATTGATCCCTTGCCTTCTACTTGAAATGTTTTAAAATGTAGGCTTGTTTCTGTCGCCGCTACAAATTAAGGTCAATGCTTGTTAAGTTTGAAAATGGCTTTAATATTTTCTTTCTTAAGCTGACAGTTTCTTACATCGTTCTTTTCGACTTTTTTAACATTGATGTCCATTTCTAAGCATTCCCTGCCATGATTACATTATGCAGGCATACATCCCATCACTTTCCTACCATTGCAATCTAAAGGTCGCGGCACCGCGAAGGCCAAGTGTCCCAAAGGCTATCGCCGCACTGGCGTCTCAAGGCAAATATTTCCCGTACCAACAACTGTTCATAATTTCAAAGCAAGTTTAGGTAAAATATTTGTTACTCTATATTTCTTTTAAGTCAGTAAAAACTAAGATATTGTATTCCTCTTCAAATAATCTAATCAATTCAGTTAAAAAATCTATGTATCTATGTAATCTAGTTCTATTAAAAAATCAAATATTGTTCAATTTCTGCAAAATTAAAAATGTTTCAAAGAATATCTCTGCTACACAACACTTGTATCGTGGATTAAATGTTAAAATTATCTATATTCAAACTTGGCTAGTTATTAATTATTATTAATAAAAATCGAAAATATGAAGCTCCAGAATGTATCACTAGGGTGTTTCGAAATAATTACTTACATCGCACTGCGAATTTCGGCAGCAGTCTCGTATTACCGTCTAATATTTGCTGCAATTTTGACGGTAATAGAGAAACAGATGGAATTAAAACTTTCATCTGGTTAGCTCAAACAGGCACTTCAAAAAAATCAAGAAAACAATCCGATAGATAAACTTCTTGATACAAAATTTTTAATTAGTAATATGTGCCATCGCCACCGCTGTGCCACCCCTCCATCAAAATGCATTTTTCAAAATACTTGGTTTATAATAGATTTCATTACTAGACGATAAAGATATCGGCGTGCAGTTGGCACCGTTGACTGAAATATAGACAAACACGCAGTGAAATTTTACTTTCACATTCGCAGGGCAACAATTTCGGCGTTTTGATAATTTATTTATAACATAGACAAATTATAATATCGGAACGACAGTTCAAACAAAGTATTAAGAATTCAAAGAAAATGTTGAAAGATAAAAATGAGCAATAGTTCATTTGCAGCAATTTTCATTGATTTGCCGTTAAGTCAGAAATCGTTAATACAATATAATCGGTGGAAAGCGAGACACTGCAAAACGAACTGAACCATATACTTGACTGCGAAGAGCGACCGGATTGTCTGTAAAACAAATGAGGGTTGGCATCAGATGCTAATTTTCTATAAACAATTGCGTAAGAAAAGGTGATAGCCCCGATCGGATTGCGGAATTTCGCAACTTGTTGAAAGGCAATTGAGATGAGAGAGTAAAGAAATATTGCAAAATTTGTAAATTTATAAACAATTTCCAATTTTTGCAATTCTAAAGTGGGAAGAGTTTCCTGATGGCCCAGAACCGAAAATACGAATTAAAAATTTTGCAACAATTAACAATTTTATAAACAATTTCGAAATGTGCGTTATTCCTGCGGAAGAGTGTGCCCAAATTGTCCCTAAGTTCAATATCGCAAAATAACAATTTTCACCAGAGATGCAAATTGATTGCTTAATATCTAGTTTAATTGTTGCTTTAATAATAAATATACAATTGGTCTTTGAATTTTATTGTCTTGTATTGAAATGGTTCCCTAGAAATTTTCTATCGAATGCAGAAAGTATTTTGCAATTTTTGCAACTTTTAGAATCACTTATGAACACTTGAAAATGTGCAATTATAATAGTTTTTCTTATGAAAAAAATCTGGACAGTTGATAAAGTTCATGAATTGTGTATGAACAACAATATTGGAATTAGAATGCGTATAAGAAAGTAATTTGTCTAAAATTAGTGTTATTTTATCTCACATCACCGTAATTTCTTCAAAAAGAATTGTGTTAATAGTGGTTAAATGTATGTGTTCATATATATTTGAATAAATTTACTTTAATGTTCGTAAAAGTGTTTCATTCCTTGTATTTTTATTTGAAAATATTTTCACATCGGAACTAGCGACGCCCGCCATTTTCTACGACGTTAAGTTTGTTAGGTCACTCCCCCTTTGTTGAGATTGGCTGCGTAGGTTTGTGAGGCTCCGCCTGCGACGTTTCGTCATGCCAAGGGCTGCCCAAGCCGTGCACAAGCTGAACTTAGTCGCAGACGGCCGCGATCAATTTTTGTTTCCAAAACTGTACAAACAAGCAAATAAAGACGTACCTCGTCACGCCTTCACTCGAAGAAGTGGTCCTCCTATTCACTGGACACCTGCAACTGAAAAACCAAGAGGGGTAAAACCCAAAACCAACAAACAAGTGCTAAGAGAAATAAGATTCGACAATATTGGGCATGTGGTAGATGCAGCAGAAAAGCTAAGAAAATGTGCACCGTGAAAAAATTGCACTACATTTCAATGTGTGAAATGTAATGTAGGTCTTCACCCAAAATCTTCCTTTGTGCAATACCATAGCCAGAATTGATTGCTTAAAATTTTATATTAGCAAATCATTTCAGGGTAATGTTCATCGATATTTAATGTTTTTTAAGATACTTTGTCACATTAACGTCTTCCTAACAATAAATAATTTTTTACAATATAAACTTCTAATCTTCAATGTTTGACCCCCGTATGGCCATGGTATGAATTTTCATACCTTCTCAAAAACCATCAAATTTTTAATAAAAACAGAAAATAACATTTTTCCCAATAAATGCTACCTAATTATGTATTATACCTATGTATATTACCTATATATATATATATATATATATATATATATATATATATATATATTACCTATGTATATATACCTATGTAATTATGTATATACCTAAGTATTAAAATTTTACCAAATTCCGAACACTTTTTTAATTACGGCCAGTTTTGGGTTAAAATGGGGTTAAAAGATATCCACCTTCCATTAACACAATTTCTATCCTTTATAATAAAAATAGTAGTTTATGCAATTAGTTTATAATGTTAAGCTTTATTGCATGAGCACATGTTTTGCATACGAGCGACGTTAGTAGTGAGTTTACAAATTTGTACGAATGAAGTAAAGCAACATTATAAACGAGTTGCATACCCTATTTTTGTTATATAACAGCATTATGAGATTATAACGATCAAACTTAAATTTGCGAAACAACTTTCTTGTGGCGTCTGGTGTATTTGACATCTGAGCGAGAAAACGGTGGTTGGCTATTATTCCACTGATTCTCTCGCTGCGATTGGCTGAATGTGTGATCTCAATATCATTCGCTCCGTAAAATCTAATACGTTATCATTTGTGCCCTAAAACGCCCGATTATGAACGATTTATTAAAATAAAAGGTAGTTTTTAATGCTTGTATACACAAAACAATGTATAATATAATTAATATAATAACAAGTACTTACCATTCCTGGCCATTTACCCACATTCCGCCAATACACAATATGAGAAGCAAGAACGCCACGGAAATCAGATTCACCTTCATTTTCTGTAATTCGGCAGGACGCTCTGAAGGCTCAGCAAGAATTGTAGCGAGATGAGTCAAACTCCTTTGTAGCTGAATATTGACTCGTAACTTATTGGTGGAATCGTTTTTATATCTCCAGAAAACCGTTTTATTGTCTACAGACAATTATAAATGAAACCAATTTATATTTGCGACAAACAATCAGTGTTTTGAATGTATTCAAGAAACGAATGAAGTAGTAAAAATAAAAACTGATAGGATATTATACTCGTCAAGAACTCAATTAGAGAGTTTCAATCTGTAACGACTTTGATTAACAATGCTATGATTCTACAAAACTGAAAGGTCATCACCAAGTTAAAAGTTATGCTACAAAATGACACAGCATTTCTCGTATAAAATAGTTTCCTATTGTCTTAAGCCGGAATTATCTTTACAGATTTTTCCCGCTCTCTTCCCTGCTGCTAACCATCGGCGCCCAAAATACCTAGTAGGACCTAGATAGATAGATATATTACAGTTCGCATTGAGCTAATCCTCGGTGGAAAACTTGATAACAATTAGAATTGGAACAATTACAATCATTTACAATTAGAATTTCCATTAGATTTAGAGAATGATATCCTTGTTCTAATTAATTTTTGGTTATCTCTCAATTGGTTTCTAGTTTAACTAACCCTTGACTTCACTGTATAACGGACATGACAATAATAATAAATATAGCAAAAACTATATAAGCAATAATAATAATAACCTAAATATTACACCAAAGCTAAGAGAAAAGTTAACAATGGTGACATTTATATCAGTAATAATAACAATAAAAATAATGATAATATTTATTTTACATGGATGAGCTTAAAGTGTTTGCTAACAATGAAGCGATTCTCTCCCAAGTGCTGTCATCAATGATTTTAGCATTGACATCTGCATGAAATTTGGTTTTGAAGAATGTGCAAATGTCAACTTAAAAGGAGGCAAAATAACCACGTCAGAGAACATTAAAGTTGATAGACACACTGTGATACAAGATATTGAGCCAGGTAAAACTTACAAATATCTGGGCATTGAAGAATGTGAGGCAATCTCGAACGACACAATGAAAGAGAGAATTCGCAAGGAGTATTATAGAAGAGTGTGACTTGTCCTGCAGTCCGCTCTGAACATATCAGCAATAGGTAGTTTGGCGGTGCCTGTAGCCGAATAGAGTTTCGGACTAGTAGACTGGACTGAACAAAAGATTCGCATCATGGATCGAAAAACCAGAAAACCGCTTACAATGCATCATGTTGCCCAGCCCCGAGCTGATGTTCATAGACTTTGTGTCACGTAAGGAAGGAGGAAGAGGCCTGAGACAAATTGAAGCCTCCTGGCACAATGAAATAACCGGGATCACCAATCACCAATTCTCGGAAAAGAACCTCTTCCAAGCAATTCAGAATGTTGTATCTCAGAAACACATGCTTTCTTAAAAGAAGATTTTTTACACAAAAAATCTTGGCCTACTCGACCGCCATGTACAATTGCAACAAGACTCCCTAGGAAAACATTCTGCCATCTGGCTTACTCTACGCAGCGCACTCTTCTCGCTTGGATCTTCCGCCGGCGCTCTTTTATCTGGCCCAACTCCCGCGCAAGGCTTCCCGCGGCTCCTGATTGGCCGGCTCAACGGTGCGCGAAGTCCAGGCAACAGGAGTTGCCTGTTTCTGAGCGCACCTTTGACGTGCTCGGCGAAGCTCGGCGCTCCTGATGCCGACGCTCTGTGCTGCGCGCTGCCGGATGCGGGAACGCCGCCGGCGCTCTTTGCCGTGATGCTAGCGCGGCAACTTTGAAATGCCGGCCGTATACTACAAAGAATATGGCAAACTGGAAGCCCCCCGGGATTGATAAGATCCAGATTTATTTTATTAAGAAATTAACAGCAATACATTCTCATCTAGCAAAGGCTGTTAATAAAATTTTAGAAAACCCAAAGGAACTCCCGGAATGGCTCACACGCGGCATCACGTATTTGCTACCCAAAGGAGAATACAGCTCTTTGGCGAAGAACTACAGGCGAATTACTTGTCTGCCAGTACTGTACAAAGTTATCACTGCAACCATAGCTGACAAAATGTACAGACATCTAGATAAGAATCATCTAATGCCAGCTGAACAAAAGGGATGCCGTAAAGGCTCTTATGGCTGTAAGGAAATCTTGCTACTGCATAAAGTCATTTTGAATGATGTAAAGAAACGCAAAAGTAATTTGAGTATGGCTTAGATTGATTACCTAAAAGCCTTTGATAGTGTACCTCACGACTGGATTTTGAAGACCCTGGAGATCTTTCGATTTCATCCTAGACTTATTGAATTTTGCAAGGCTAGTATGAAGTCGTGGAGTACCAGGTTACTAATACACAGCGGAAAGGAAGCAGTAGAAACCAGAAGTATTCTGATTAACAAGGGTATTTTTCCAGGACATTCACTATCCCCTCTGCATTTTTGCATTAGTTTGATCCCACTATCGAGACAGTTGTCGCAAGCTGACTTTGGTTTTAAGCTCCATGGTGATGAAAGGCCAGTATCACATTAGTTTTACATGGATGATCTGAAAGTGTTTGCTAAGAATGAAGCGATTCTCTCCCATATGCTGTCTGTCGTGAGTGACTTTAGCAATGACATCTGCATGAAGTTTGGTCTTGGCAAGTGTGCAAAAATCAATTTAAAAAGAGGGAAACTCACAATGTCTGAGAACATTGAAATTGATACGCACACTGTGATTCAAGATCTTGAGCCAGGTAAAACTTACAAATATCTGGGCATTGAAGAATGTGAAACCATCTCGAACGACAGAATGAAAGAGAGAATTCGTAGGGAATATTATAGGAGAGTGAGACTGGACCTGCTGTCCGCTCTGAATTCCGGGAATAAAATATCAGTAATAGGTAGTTTGGCGGTACCTGTAGCCGAATACAGTTTTGGACTAGTGGACTGGACTGAGCACGAAATTCGCACCATCGATCGAAAGACCAGAAAACTGCCAACAATGCATCATGTTTCCCACCCCCGAGCTGATATACATAGACTTTATATGTCACGTAAGGAAGGAGGAAGAGGCCTCAGACAAATTGAGGCCTCCTGTATCAACTCAATAGTCGGGTTGGCGAAGTATGGAGGCAGGTCATGAAGTCTGACCGAAGAATGGGAAGCAGAGGCATTGTTAGTGTGGCAAGAGGCATTGCGAAGAAAACTAGGCAAGACACGTCGAATAACACAGACACTGAACTTCTGATGCTGCTAGACATGAAGTGTGTGACACAAAAAATGTTAAAGAAATCGTGGAGAGACAAATCACTCCACGGACAATACCTAAAAAGAATGAACATGGTGCAGATCAATAAAGATCAATTATTTATGAGGCTTAAAAGGGGAAGAATGAAGCCAGAATCGGAAGCACATGTAATGGCTGCCCAAGATCAGGCGTTGAGACCGCGACATTATGATAAAGCGGTTCTCAAAATCTCCCAAGATAATAAATGCCGCATTTGCCAGGAGCAAGTGGAAACCATTGATCATATTGTCTCAGCTTGTAATTGGAACTTCGAGGGCTGTACTGATCTGCCAGTGGAGGTAGCTACACACCCTTTCGTGTCTTTTCAAGTATTCGGTCTTTGCTAGAATTGGGCAAGCTGGGAAAATATGATCAATGGTTTCTACTTGCTCCTGGCAAATGCGGCATTTCTCATCTTCGGAAATTTTGAGAACCGCTTTTTCAAAGACCGAATACCTTAAAAGACATGACAGGGTGTGTAGCTACCTCCACTGGCAGATCTGTACCGCCTTCGAAGTTCCAAACTCATGCCCCAAGTGGTACGAACACTCACCAAAACCGGTGACGTCTGTTGGATTGTGTACGATATTCTACGACCAACAAATTCAAACTGATTTTACGATAACGGCAAACAAAACCGATATAGTCAACCGGGATACAAATATCTGGGCATTCAAGAATGTGAAACCATCTCGAACGACACAATGAAAGAGAGAATTTGCAGGGAGTATTATAGAAGAATGAAACTAGTCCTGCAGTCCGCTCTAAACTCCAGGAATAAAATATCAGCAATAGGTAGTCTGGCAGTACCTGTAGCCGAATCCAGTTGGGGACTAGTGGACTGGACTGAGCAGGTAATTCGCATCATTGATCATAAAAACAACAAATCTGCTTACAATACATCATGTTGCCCACCCTCGAGCTGATGTACATAATCTCTACGTGTCACGTAAGGATGGAGGAAGAAGGCTCAGACAAACAAAAAGCCTCCGGCACAGTCCAACCGATGTCACCGGTTTTGGTGAGTGTTCGTACCACTTAGGGCATGTAATTGGAACTTTGAGGGCAGTACTGATCTGCCAGTCGAGGTAGCTACACACCCTGTCGTGTCTTTTCAAGTATTCGGTCTTTGCTAGAATTGGGCCAGCTGGGAAAATATGATCAATGGTTTCTACTTGCTCCTGGCAAATGCGGCATTTCTCATCTTCGAAAATTTTGAGAACCGCTTTTTCATAATGTCGTGTTCTCAACGCCTGATTTAGGGCAGCTATTACAAGTGTTCCTGAATCTGGCTTTTTTCTTCCCCTTTTAAGCTACATAATTGATTGATCTTTACTGATCTGCACCTTGTCCATTCGTTTCAAATATTGTCCGTGGAACGGTTTGCCTCTCCAATATTTCTTGCACATTTTCTGTGTCTCACATTTCATGTTTAGTAGTACCAGACCTTCAGAGTCTGTTAATCGACGTGTCTTGCATAGTTTTCTTTGCAATACTTTTTGCTACACTAACAATGCCTCTGTTTCCGATTATTCGGTCACATTTCATGACCTGCATCATTAGAATTAGTCATCTTGATGACTGACTACACACTTTCCCATTCCAACTATTCATTGTGCCAAGATTCTTCAATTTGTCTGAGGCCTCTTCCTCCTGCCTCACGTGACACAAAAAGTCTATGTACATCAGCTCGAGGGTGGGCGACATGATGCATTGTTAGCAGTTTTCTGGATTTTCGATCTATGATGCGAATTTCTTGCTCAGTCCAGTCCACTAGTCCGGAATTGTACTCGACTACAGGCACCGCCAGACTACCAATTGCAGATATTTTATTCCTAGAGTTCAGAGCAAACATGGACAAGTCTCACTTTTTTGTAATACTCCTTGCGAATTCTCTGTTTCATTGTGTCGTTCGAGATGTTCTCTTATTCTTCAATGCCCAGATATTTGTAAGTTTTACCTGGCTCAAGATCTTGAATCACAGTGTGCGTATTAAGTTCAATGTATTATTATTATTATCCCTCTAAATCACGACTAAAGATGTTATGTGTCGGCTGAATATAAAATCTATTCCAGGTTGCAACCAGCTACCTAAGCAGTAGATCTAGGGACTGTCGGTGCCTCTACAATACTTTGCGCAAAATGTGGGCTATTCCAAATAAAGCGATTTCTTGCACTTCCCAGTCTTTTGAATTACCTGGGAGTTTAGACAAGTTCTTACACAAATTTTGCGGAACAAATCCCAGAGCTTCGATAACTATCGGGACGACCTGTGCTTTTACGCCGCACATTCGGCTGATCTCGATTTCCAAACTCTTGTATTTAAGACGTTTCTCTGTCTTTTTGTAACGACGTCGATCGACAAGACACGAGTTTTTCTCCAAATCCCGGATAACTATATCCGGTTTGTTTGTCGCTATCGTGCGATCAGTTTGGATTTGTTTGTCATACAATATAGGACACAATCCAACAGACGTCACTGCTTTTGGTCGTAATTATTGTTATTGTAATTATAATAGGCGAATTCTCCCATAGATGGAAGACGCTACGCAAGAGACTCAATTAATTTTTCTTCCTGTTCTTAGTTTTCCAATAAGCTTTCATTTTTACCGAGGAAGCTTTTTTACGTTCATCAGACCACTTTGGTCTGTATTGTTTTTGTTTTGGTTGCGCTAGTGCAACTTCCCACTTTTCAACTTTGTGTCTGAAGATGTTTCTTCCTACTATGTCATCCGATCTTATGGTAGGTTTTCTGAGGTCTTTCCGAATTTCGTTTAGCCAATGTGTTGTGTTCTTAAGTGGGGTAACATAATCTAATATCTTTTTTGTCAATCGGTTTTCTGGTAATCTGTTAATATGGCCAAAAAATTCATTCTTCTTTTTCTAATGTCAATTTCTACGTTTGAAAACGTTTTTACTGCTTTGACTGATTGTAGCCTGTAACCGTCTTCTGTAAGTCTTGCTCTCAGAATTTTTCTAATTATTTTTCTCTCTTCTTTTTTGATTTCTTCAAGTTCGTATTTTTTGTTAAGAGCCAATGTTTCTCTTGCATGCAGGTCTGTTGGTTTTTATGACTGATGGAGTGTCGAATTTTGGTTTGTCTTGACATGGATTTTTTGTTGTATATGTTTTGGACTGGTCCTAATGCTTTCTTCACTTTCTTCTTCTTCTTCCTCTTCATCATCATCATCTTATTATTATTATTATTATTATTATATCTACCTTATGTAAAAATGACAAAGAGCCTGCTGAGCACATTTGGACGTCGTCACAGGCGGCGAATTCCTGGTTGGGCGGCGCGGGAGTGTTGCGTGGAGCGGCGTGGCGTAGCGAGGCGTGGCGAGGCGGGGCGGGGCGGGGCGGGGCGGTGCGGTGCAGTGCGGGGCGGCAGAAGCCTCTCCACCTGAGCCGAATAACTCACGGCCTCCGCGTAATCCGCCGCGTCTGTTTGGTTTGGCGTCGAGACGCAGCCAGCCGCCGCCGCGGGGCGACGCGCCCGCTAATTCCATTTTATCTCCGCTTGAGCGCGCGCGCGTCGGCGCGGCGTCGCGGAAGCCGCCTGCAGGCGCCAGTCACGCGCCACTAACGGCGACGCTAGCGCGCACAGCGGCCCGTTTGGGAATGAGAGGAATCTCGTGCGGGGCTTTGGGGAGTAATTGGGCTGAAACGAGAGGTATTTGGAATTTGCTTACACTGAACCAAACTAAATGGGGGGCCTAATACTTGTCTACATCAGACATTTCTGGAGTGTCCAAGATAAAGTAGGGCTCAGTGATTGAGTAGAAGCATTCAGTTTTAAGAAATGAGCTTGAATTTTTTGGGATGTCCAAGATTAAAGTGAGTACGATGTGAATGGATTAAAACAAATCCATTACATTATTCTTTACTATCTTATTTTTACGCTTATTGTAGAATATGTAAGTAATCTGAAATAATTTCTTGACTGCCATCTGGAGACGCAAAGTTTCGCTTTTTACAAGTCCGGAATGTCAAATTAACCAATAATAAGAGTGTAAGGAAAATATTGAGCGATATATTCCTGCGGGAGGAGAACATCACCACCTTTGGAGATGTAACATGAACTACACTTGCGGGAATAATTACGATAGTAGTCGCCACACAAGGAAATTCTAATATTCTTTCAAACAAAGAAATGAAAGAAAGGCGAGAAACAAAATTAGACATTTAAAATAAAATCATCCCAAGTTTGCTCATCCAAAGTTTTCCTTTTTCTTGACAAACAATCTGAACTTCCTTTTCTTTTGTCATCTACCTTTCTTATTTTACAAAACCAAGTCTCAAATTATGTTTTAAATTTGATGATATGTAACTCATATGAATATTTAAAATTGAATAACCTCGTATTCTCCAATCGACTATAAAATTATTATTGGTAACATATTACATATACGAGCATATAAGTTTAAGTTGATTTAACGCTTGAATACATAACATGGGTCAATCTGACCCGAATCATATTTGACACTGATATTTTGGAAGGAATGTTTTTTCTAATGTCGTGTCCGTTTAAGACAACTTTCATTTCGTCAACCAAAATCCGTAGAATATCTTTTTACAATGTTCTACTTATTTGATAGGTGTCCATAAGTTGCTTTATATTGCTCTCCTCAGAATGCATGAGATGGATCTGTATGACACGTATATTTCTCAGTGTGTTGGAATAGTTTTAGATAGTGTTGGTGGCGCTTTGTTTTTACTGTGTCGTCTTTGAAGTTTATACATCTGATTTGTGACATTTAACCACAGTTTAGTATAACAGTTGCGAAGCTTTAATGGGAGGAGAATTCGTCCGTTTGACACTAGCGCTCCTGAAGGCGAGCAAGAGGCATCTGTCTTAAAGGCTATAAGTACTACCTAGTAATTCATAATTTTTAATGCTGAAAGATTTAGAACGCTTTAAAAACAGCGCAACGGCTTGTACATAACATCTGAAAATTTGTGGTGTATACATAACAAAACGCTCATTCCAAATTTATCATAAAATAGAAATTTATTACTGTCAAAGTAACATGATAATATCTACACTTACTGCGCAGAAGCAAAATAGTGGACTATTCAGCATTTGCTCTATGAATCAAGGAAATCTGTGCGAAAACCTTATTGAGATGGGGGTCGCACATCTAGAAGTTACAATAATATTTAAAAAATAATTATAATTTTAATATGACAATACATTTAAAATGAAAAAATGGTATAAAACAAGGTTTACATAATATTTATTAGCTGATAAATAATCTTTCTTGACATTCAAAATATTTGAAGCCGAAAATACAAAAAATATACACAAAACCACATAGAAGAACAACAAGAAAACGTTGGAATTAGCTTATTGCAAATGCGCTTTAAAATAACAACATTCACGAAGGATTTTGTTAACACTTTCCTTTGTCTCTTTAGGAAACATAAAGAAGGATATATTTGGCGAATTCTTTTGACTGTTGCTAGAATTTATGCCGTAAATAGATAGGTGCCTCAATGTATGCCGGACGCAAATGTGGTCAGTCATAATTTAACAATGGCAAGTGAGCTAAGAGCGGATAATAATAATATTCAATCGATTCAACTCACTTCATCAAAAATATATCGCTATCACATAGCATCAAGTAAATTACGCGTAAACAGCATGCAAATATTCATGCCGCACCTAAACGAACTGGCGCTGCCTTTTGCTGGCCACTGGGAGCGCTGAGGTCGCACGGATGAAAAAAATCAGAGGGAGCTTCGCAACTGTTACACTAAACTGTGATTTAACTGTATCATTTTATCTTTTGTTTTGTAACATTCATTATTCATATCATTCACATCTTTTGTTTCGTATCATTGTACGCGAGACATCTACGTGGTATGTATTGCACTTCTTTTACCGTTTTCTCTTGTATAGTTGTTACATTATGTCAAAACCTCTGGAAGAAGAAGATATTTGTGTGTTATTAATTTCTACAATGCTACCAAAAAGGGCGTCGATACACTCGACAAACTAGTGTGCACTTACAGAGTCAAGCGCCAAACAAGGAGGTGGACTTTTGCCTTCTTTATGAATAAGCTAGATGTCGCTGCTGTAAATGCATACGTAATATTCACCCAAAAGAATATCACATTTCAACAATTAGTAAAGCACAAAAGAGATTATTTCTAAAGGATTTGGCAAAAGAATATATTCTTCAATGTATTCTGCAAAACTCTTTCGAAGACTCTACGAAATGCTATAGCACTACGTGGGATAGAAGAAAAAACAATAGGAACTATTAACCAACCTAATACATTGACCAACAGTAAGAGAAGAAGATGCATAAATGTCCCACAAAGAAAGAAAATGTTCAGCTGCTTGTTTTGAATGTAAAAGTTATGTATTGTAATATACAAAGTATTACAAGAAAAACAAACACGGTGCGAAGCGGTTACCAGGTAACGAATGTTTGTTTACGTGCAGGAGGGGGCTCTGAACTAGAGTTGGTTTTTCGTTGACTGGCATCGTGGTGGTAGCTGCGCGAAGGTTGTCTGATGAATTTAAGTGGGACATCGCCGTGTTCTATGTAATAGGGAGAATAGAATTTGGAACAGTAGTGCAAGAAGTAAAGTAAAACATCAAGAGAGAAGCAGATGACTTCGGCGACGACCGGCGCGAAGAGGGATTTTCGGCGCGGAAGCCAAGGGTGATACGAACTGCGGGGCCTCATTTCACAACCCATAGACAATTCGGTACCGTATTAACCAGATGCATGCAATAAATCACATTAATATTGTTAATCTAAATTCAAATCAATTTCAATAAATGAAATTATTGTTGTGCCAAATTATATGCGATTCCTTGTAATATAAATAATTTCAGACTTCAGGCTTATCTGTACAGAGGGCAACCCGGTGACAACTAGCCTGCAGGTAAGCGTGGTGTCATTGTATAGAACAAAAAAAACTGAGCTAGCAAAGTAAAGTAAAATCATTCATTATTTTATCACAGTATGTTCAGATCAATCAATACTCGCATGTGTCAACTGTTATGAAAGTAAAGTTTGAGGAAATTTATAGGAATAATATTTGTGAATCCTAAACTTAATCAACAAATATATTGTTTCTAATTGAATAACACTAATTATAGTGTATTTATTATTCCTATTTCATTTCATAATGATATTTAATTAAAAATATATTAGATACGACGGACTGGGTCGAATTGACTCATGTCATGCATTCATGAACGTAAAAATAGTCATGCGTCAAAGGGTTAAATTGAAATGCCACTCTCAGATATATGCACGTGTAAAGTAATCCTGTCTTTCCAAATAACCTATCGATGTAGTTTAATAATACACGAAAATAAAACAGAAAGCGAAGAATTTAATTCCAAAACATTCTAAAGAAAGGAACAAATCTCTCCGCTAACACTTCACCTTTCATTTAATAAGGAACCAAATGAAAACACTGTTAGCGACGTGGGGGGGGGAGGCTTCGCGTTGCCTCCTTCACTTCCAGAGGCGTCTGAGCCCCCGCGGGCGACCGACCGATCTACTGAGCACGTCGCGTCTGGGGCGGCGCCGCGCATCCGTTGCTGCCCGTCGCGGCGGGGGATCAAGGATTTCGAAATCGGAAATTGAAAATTCAAATGTAATTCCAATGCGTCGGCAGGGAAGGGGATGGAGAGCAAAAACGCGTAAATGATGGAAGACGTTAATGGAAACTGAGAAATTCTCCCCCCCCACTCGCCCTTTCCCATCTCCTGCCCCGCTGAAAATGCAGAAAGAAATAAGCGCGTTCCTGCAAGATGCATCGCGTCTGTGTGTAGCTCTATAAGTGAGTTAAGTGAGCTATGTGCGAATCAGTTTATTTAAAATCACTTCGAACGTCCAAAACGCGTCTTTGTGTGGCTCTATAAGTGAGTTAAGTGAGCTAAGTGCGAATCATAGTTTATTTAAAATCACTTCGAACGTCCAAAACGCGTCTTTGTGTGGCTCTATAAGTGAGTTAAGTGAGCTAAGTGCGAATCATAGTTTATTTAAAATCACTTCGAACGTCCAAAACGCGTCTTTGTGTGGCTCTATAAGTGAGTTAATTGAGCTAAGTACGAATCATAGTTTATTTAAAATTACTTCGAACGTCAAAAACGCGTCTTTCTGTGGCTCTATAAGTGAGTTAAGTGAGCTAAGTGCGAATCATAGTTTATTTGAAATCACTTCGAACGTCCAAAATAAAATATTCATTCATTAATTTATTTGATATTTTCAAATCCTTATTAGGAGATTTTGGCTGCCTGCTGAAGCAACCAAAGCAGAAGGAAAACTGATAATTCATTGATCAAAAATCATCAAAATCACTCCTGTTTCCCATCTGTGACACGAGTGACTTCAGTAAGCTGCCTGCTCCACACCTTTGCGAAGGCCATTCGCGTGCTCGTTTGTCTTACGGCCCTGCTTTTAGTGATCACAAACTTGGTCGAAATCGCAACTTCAAAATTGCTCTCACTTTGTTGAAAATCGTGACAAAGCTCTGTTTTTCCCTATTTCTTTCATCGCATTATTATCTCTGACGAAAATTGTGCTTGTTAATTATTTGAATGTAGTCATAATTTTAAGAAAAGGTGTGTGCAAAGAGGTGAAATTATGTTTTTTGACTTACACCACTTTTGCTCTCAACGGCTCATATAAAGAAACAATGCCGCGGAAATGAACGTTTATAATCCATATAACATAGGGCTCTTGGATAGAAGAAGCAATTTCTGCTTGAGATGAAAGAAATAATTTTTCTCAAAAACCGCTCCCATTTCTAAATTGTTTTTCAATGGATAGAGCAAAGAACGCTTCAAGAATGAATCATTGGTCTCATTTTCGTTGAACTCTCTATATTTGAAAATTGCAAATTTAAATAAATCAAGAGAGATTGTGCTGTTGGATATACAAGGCGTTAGCCTGTACGTAAAATAATATAAACTATGCTCTTCCTTTCTGTTACGTAAACGTCAAGAAGTGGAGCTCGTTCGTGTCTGTTGTTGGCATCTATTGTTAAACCGTAACTAGGGAATCTATCACTGCGATTTTCTTTACCATGAACTATGGACCTCGCAAAGCTGGCTTCGGCAGTTGGCAACGTTCATTTGCGAGAGCAGGAATGACCAGTTTCAGCGCACGTTTTAATAACTGCGGAATAAGTCAATGAAAAGAGTAAAACAGTGCCTGTCACTAGTGCAAATACGATCTCCTTTACACTAAAAAGTATGCATTTAAATGAGCCCTATTGTGCTATTCAGAGAATAGTTTACACTATCATCATTTCACAAGCATGTCGCAATTCCATACTAAAAAGTAACTACCATAGACGAGACAAAACACGCTATGAAGGACATATTATTCTGTAAAAAGGCAACGGTGGATGGTTTCCTGCGTTCACTCCTGAAGGACAGACTTATTGTATTTTAATGTTTTTGAACACCAAGTAAAATATTGAATGACACATTAGGCAATAAAATCAGATTGTTTGGCGCATTTTGTTCTCACAATTGGATGTAAAAATAATATTCCTAAGACGTTGTGAAATGCTATACAGATAAATATGACACGTGACATCAATAATGTTTGACTCGTTTCAAGTAACTTTGCTGCTTGGCTTCTTCTCTCTCACAGGTGGATATGCTCGTTAAAAACCCATGGGCCTACGAACTGATATACGAATAAACGAGATTCATGGCACAAATGAACATTTCGGATTGCTTTCTCAAGCAATATATTAAATATCTCACGGCTTCACTTTTCACAGTTCGGTGTACTTACAAAGAATATTTGCGTGAACTTTGGTCTGATCTAGTAAGAAATGTAATAATGAAAAGTGTGCGAACGTTTAAACGGTGCTTTTAATAACTTTACCTACTGGAAATTTTCAAGTGACACATTTCCAGGAAAAATGCAGATGATTTTGCGCGTTTCCTCCTCACATCTGAATGTATATATGTAGAAACTTCTCTTTAGCACGATAGTATTCCGTTGTCTCTTTGCGTCTGGATGTTTACACAAACAATTGCATTATTGTTTGTTCTTATATAATAGCAAATGTGTTTGAATAAGTAGAAATTTTTCATCAATAGTTTATAAGTTAAATACTAATGATTTGGGAATTTCTCTTCTCTCTTTTGGATGAACACTAAACACTATTTTACGCTAAATTTTAAAACTGATATTTTGCAATTGCTTCAATTTAACGTACTAAATGTAATTATATGAATAACCCTCTTTGCAATTAAAATGCCTTCGTTGTGCGTCCTCTTTTCAAACCTGCAAGTAATTATAATCAACAATTAGCGAAAGTTTGTAGATTGGTGCTGGAAAATGTTATAATTGAAATAAATGGATATTTTTGGACGATACTTTTAAGATAATATGCAGAGTATATAAAGTATTTGCATACGCTTCTGAAATGACCTCCCGAGATTTGTAATATGTGACTCGAATGGTGCGGTTATTCTTGACGATCATTGAAAATGAATTTTCCAATTCTATTGTGTTCTCTCCTCATGGCTGATAATTCTCCCGAATCAGCTTCGGGGATGATAGATTGTAAAATGTAACTTGGCATATTGAAATACTTTGACATTTTTTACGATGAAATTCCGAGGGTTTTTTTTTTCGCAGCTAGACTGAAATAAAATGAAATACCCAAGTGCTTGTGGACTGATTGAGAAGCTCTGATCAAGGTACGTTAACGTTTTTTGCGTTTTCTCCTCACCGAAGAATTATCACATATTCGCAATTTCTTATGATTATATGCCTATTAAACGTGCTTATTAAACATGATACTTATCGCATAAAAGTATTTCGTGTAAAATATGACAAAGGTGAATTGGCTGATCCGTACCTTGTAACTGCTAACCAAATGTATATACTTACAAATTTCGCATTTGCATAAGAACTGATTTTTATAAAGGAAAGTTATTTGTATTGTATTAAATGTTAATGTTTCGATGACCTTTTTCAAGATTATGGACCGACGGCTTTCCGACTTCTCTCTTAAAAATTGTATGGAAACAATATTTGCAAACACTTTTGGATTGCTGAAACAATAATTACGATTCTGGACATGCGTCGTAAATATTGATGACACTTTTCTCTACTTTTAAATAAATTGCTGACATTCTTGCGCTTTCTTATCACATAGGTAATTGTACAAATACAAAGCATTTTTCATGAGCTTTTGGTGTGATATACTAGAGAAATGTGATACTTTGTATTGTTCTGTACTTGGAATTACCTTTTGTAAGGTAATACGCTAGCGGTTCTGCGCTTCTCTTTTCAATAGTTGATGTATTCTTTCGATTTTTTATATGAGCTTGTAAACATATCTATGTCTATGGCGATAAGGTGGTATTTACGATAAATGGACTTTGTTTCGAAACCCATTTAAGGGTGAACTGACCTTTTTCCTCTCTGAGCTCAATACTCATAACACTCGCATCACCTTGTGGATATAACCTGTGCTTAATACGACTCTATTTGTGAAAAAGGATCATGTTTAAAAATTAATTGACAACAGTTTTTTACTTCTCACTTTTAAGGACTATGTACTCGTTAATAACCTTTGTGTTTCTTTGTAGATGCGTGATTATTCTTATTTATGTAAATATTTATATCGCATTTCAAAGTGAACTGTTTACGGTGTTTCGTATTATCTCCTCACAGGCGCATATTATAGAGAACACATATTTTTACTTGTTAACTTACTGATCAGCTAACAAGTGTGATGTTCGTAAGGAACGTATAATTTGGGTACTCATCCTTGGGTACTAGGTAATATATCAAAGTAAATTATCCTTCTATCTTCACTGTTGGATGAATAGTAAATGAAGAGCTTGGGGTTTTTTCATAATGAAAAAAAAAATTTATCAATCTTTTGCAGGTAAACTTTTGATGAATTATTGCCGTCTCTCTCGCCACTGAATTACTCTAAAAAATCTATGGCATCCATTTGTGGACAAATCAACTGGCTATATACAATATGAATGGAAATTTTTTGACAATCCTTTCCAAGGTAAGTATTTTGAGAATTTTTAGTGGTGAATATAAACATTAAAATATTTGCATAACCTTTTGGGTTCAACCATTGACACATAATTTACTGGATGTACACTTATAAAATATTTTAATGACACTTCAAAGAAAATTGTCTGTCTGTTTGTCTGTATTCATAACTTCTTAAAGATTAAGAAGTTATGAATATTTATATCAACTTATAAACAGAATTTACCAATAGTATGTAAAATGGCTTGGTTTCAGAAATTTTATATGCATCTTCAGCAAAACATGTAGATAATCTTGCGAGTTGATTCCTCACCATTTATTTACACTTAACGACAATTTTCTAGAACGTTTCTAGTCTGATCTACTAAAGTATGTGATTCATGCCATCAAATGGTAATTACAAACTGTATTTTGTGCATAAATTGCCGATAATTTTTGACTTTCTCTTCTTAATGCTGAATATAATGATTATACGCTATTGGCTTGTGCTTGAAGAGTTTGGAACAATACATTTGAAGGTAAAATGAAAATAGTTTTGCACGTACTCTCCTAACACATTTCCAGATTTGCTTGTATTGTTTAACTTCAACTGTATTTTTGAAAATATGTTAATTGGCGTGAATGGATTTTTTGTTTCAAACCAATGTGAAATTCAAACGATGCTTTTTATCGTCAATGTTGGATGTGTACATGTCGAACACTTGCAGGAGGTTGTGGTCTGATATGTTGTTAAATGTAATCCTTGGCATTTTTCCTCAGTAAATGCCGATTTTCCGCTATCTTTTCTTACTAGTATATGGAAGAATCAAAACATCCCACTTATTTTATTAAGATCCATAGAAAAAAATTTGAAACTGTGTTGTTGGAAATGTTGGGGTGACACATTTTCAGGTGAATTGAAGAGGACCTTGCGCATTCTCTCGTCACATGTAAATTAACACCCTTAGCGACGAATCGCATTTGAATTTGGACAGATTGTCTGATGAGTCCTAAGTATTTGCGTAATGGATATATTGTGTAACCCTGTTAGGGGTGAATCGACGACGGTTTTGTGCGGTGACTTTTCACAATTGAATAACGCATACAGAATGCATTTTCTTCTGATTTCATATACGAATTACTATGATAGTAGCAAAAATGAATATTTTTAGATGACGTATCTCAACATGTTTTGATGCATTCCCTTACAATCGGACGTATAAGTTTTCAACTTTTTTTCCGCCTCATTACTGATCCACGAAAAAGAGGAAACTCGGAATGAATGACAATATTTGAATATTTTTTAAGGCAATTAGGCGTCAACTTCTGTATTTCCCTCTCCACAGCTAGATGTATGTGCGAAGATAATTTGTAAACGCTTCTCTCAAATGAGATCCATGTACTCAAAGAAAACAATTGAATATCCTTATGGACGTATCTTCTGATAAATGTGATACATCACATTGAAGAAATGTTTGGATGGTCCAACACCAAGTGTATTGTTCACTGTTATGGGCATCCCCCATAACAGCTTGGTCATACATGGGATACCTGCTTTTATACGCTACGTCAACTATCGACAAAGTGAAACTTGGTCCAAATGTAAAATTTGGTTTTATGGTGTTTACGGTAATTTGCTGAGTGGTTTCCCCTTTTGTTTTCGTAGACAGAACCACACAAAAAGATCATTTACAAGAGTTTGTGAACGAAGCAATTTTGAATAGTAATACTTGGCATTAATTGAACATTTTTATCTCCCATTTGCAGATGAACTTTCGAAGAATTTTGTCCTCTCCAAACCTTCGGATGTGCTCCTAAACATTTGCATGATCTTGAGGACTGATTATCGAAAATACTTTTTGGGTGAATGGATATTTTGGTGGGTATTTTTGAAGGTAAGATTCCGACTGTTTTGAGTGTTTATTCCACACATCTGAATTTACACACACACATATTTGCAAGACCTTTGGTCTCATCTGCCGATGAATGTAATACTTGGAATAAAAGTCAGTATTGGGAGCCCAAGTTTCAAGGTAAACTTTAGATGATTTTGCATGTTCTGTACTTACAGATGGAAAAACAAACAACTCTTGCGTGATGTTTAAAATAATAAATGAATGAACTGACAAAGTGAAATAAGGCATGATTGGAAACCAATTACGACTGACTACGACACATTTTAAGATAAAATGCCAACCTTTTGCGCCAAGTTGGATCTTCACGTTCAGACCATTTGCATTTTAAATGTGAATTGATTTGTTACTTTTAACTAACAGAAATATTTAAAAGCCTCTCTTTAAAGTAAAATGCCAAATACTTTGCGTTTTCTCTTCTCTCGTGATATAAACGTAAGAATTTTACATTTTAGTTTGCACTGTTCTACTGAGAGTGATGGTGCATGGTTCTTTGTAAGAAGTCGACACATTTCCGCCTTCTCACCTTGCAGCAAGAAGCTCACTCAATAAATGTTTGACTGAGCATTCACCTAGTTTGCTGGATAATTTTTAATAAAATACATTATTATATAATGTATATTAAGGTATAATGACAGGATTTTTCATTTTCAACTGTGTGGTTAAACATCGATAAAACTTCCTATATACTTCGGGACTGACCTGCTGAAAAATATACTTGAAAACAATGGGAAATTGTATACGACTAATTTCGGGAGAATGTCGACCGATGTACGCGTTCTCTCTCCACAGCAAAATGTACAACTTTTCAACAATTTTGAACTCCTCTACTTAAAGTCCTCTCTTTATAGGCCCTGGATTCAAGGAAAAATGCCTATTTGTGCCGTTCTTTCCTCACCCCTGGAAGAAAGCGAAAGAATAGCATGAGTCTTCAAGCTCTTCTACTAAAGAAATTATTACATTACGTGAGTAGACCGTTTTAGACGAACTTTAAAAGACATTTTTTTCCGTTTTATTCCTTCTCCGTACACATTTGCGTGCGCGCGTAAAGTGTGTTCGAAGTATCTTGTGGATTTGTCTGGTAATCATTGTCTACTTGACGTAAATGGAAATTAAATGACGATTTCAAAAAAATATGGTCGACTGCTTTGCCCGTTTTCTCTTCAGAAGTAATGCAAGAAAATGTGTGCTGTTGAGCGCCAATACTTTCGCGCAGCATTGCAGTTTTTTTCCATATTGCATAAGCGGTAAGGGAGAAAGTAAAATATAGAATGTTTTCCTTTTCAGTTGCGTTTCCCTTTTAGACCCGAGGTGTGGGGTACTCTCATACTTCCCTATTGTTGGCAACTATTGTTAACAAGTAACTAGGATATCTATCACTGCGATGATTTTTACCAAGAACTATGAACATCGCTGGTTTTGGCAATTGACATCCATATGCGAGTCCGGGAATACCAAACAGTTTCAGCTCACATTTCTACAATTGCACGTTGTGTTATAAGAACAGAGTAAGATTGCACATATTGCTAGTGCAAATATGTACGCCGTTATACTGAAAAGTAAGCATGTAAATGAGTTGTAGTGTCATATTCAAAGAACAAGTTACCCTATCATTTCACTAGCATGTCGCAATACTATTCCAGACGCGTCAAAAAAGACTATGAACGCCGTACCACTCTACAAAGAGAAAAGGCGGACGGTTTTGTACGATAACTTTTCTGTTACTGAACATCAAGAGAAAATATTGTATGACATGTTAGACAATGAAATCAGGTTGTTTGGCGCAGTATTTTCTCACAATCAAATGTAAAAATATTTATCATTCCTGAGAGCTTGAGAAATAATACACAGATAAATATGACACTTGGCATCAAAAATATTTGACTCGTTTCAAGGAACAGTTCTAACTTTTGGGTTGTTCTGTCCCTACAGGTGAATGTGCAGGTTAAAAACACATGCATGAGCCTATAAACGGATCTACTGATAAACGAGGTACATGGCATGAATAGATATTTTGACTGACCGTTATCAATCATCCATATGTCGACTGCCTCACACCTTCAACATTCACAGCTCTGTGTACTCAAACAATATTCGGATGAGCTTGTGGTCTGATCTACTGAGAAATGTAATAATGAAAAATGTACATGGAACGTTTAAAGGTGAAATACGGATTAAATTGCATGTTTTCACCCCCACACACAATGAACACGTGTAGAACATTCCCAAGAGCTTGTGGATCAATTTTCTTTTAATAGTTGCATTAGGAGAACTGGTAAAATACCGACGGTTTTGCGCCTTCTCTCGTCACATCTGGATGTAAGTATATAGAAACTTTTGATTGGCACGTGGACTGGTAAATTGTCGATTGTATTGCGTTTTCTCCTTACAGTTAGATGTTTATATCAACAGTTTAATTGAACTGATCTATTTATAAATATGAATATAATGATTATCATAAATTTGTGTTAAACCATTTTGAAGTATATCCCGATGGGTTGGGGTTTTCTTTTCTCCTCGTTGGATGCACAAAACGTACTTTGAGACTGATATTTTTGCAAATGCTTTTTTTACATCAATGTAAATGTGTAGTTAACCCTCTTTGAAACTTAATGGTTGACGGTGTTGTGCGTTCTCTTCTTTTACTTGAATGAAAACATAACTAACAATTAACGAAAGCATAAAAGACTCTTACTAAGAAATAATGTACTTGGAATAAATGGATATTTTGGAATGATAGTGTTTAGATAATACATTAGTGATAAAAAATAGAATAAGATTCGGAAATGATCTTTCGAGAAATTAATAGGTGACTTATGTGGTTATTTTTGCGATCATTTTAAAGAAATATGCCAATTTCGTCTCTTCCCACAGCTGGTAATAATAATGCTTGGCATATTGAAAGATTTTGCCTCCTTTCACGACGAAATTCCAAGCTGCGTTTTCTCTTCACAGCTATACTGAAGCAAAACGAAAATTTGAAAGAGCTTGTGATCTTATCAAGAAGTTCTGATAAATGTAAGCTGACCACTATTGATGATTTTTTTGTGTAAAATTCTAACGGAATGATGAATGTATTCCCATAGATTTTCTTATGAGCTTCTAGAAGTCTTAGAAATAATGTACTTGGATTAAATGGATATTTTTGAATGATAGTGTTTAGATAATACATTTTATGGAAACCAATTTAAGGGCGGTGTTGCACCGTCTCACCTCCGCATCCGCACTTCCTTGCGGAAATATCCAATGCTATATACGACGTCAAGAATGGAAACTTTGGATAATTCGTTTAAAAATGAATTGACAACACTTACATTTTTATATCACTCTTCTCATTACTCATATTTTTTGTAGACATAACAATTGACATATGTGATATTTATAATTCATGTAAATATTTGATATCACATTACAAAGTAAACTGTACTGTGTGTTTCACATTCTCCCCTCACAGCCGCAATGTACGATAGAGAACAACGCTTGTCGACTTTTCTACTGACAAATGTGGTATGTGTAACGAACATTAAATTTAGGGTTGCCTTTCTTAAAGTAATATGCCGAAGTAAATTCTGCTTCTGCAGACCTGGATGGCCAGGTGGCATTTACCGATTCAGGGGTTCGGTCCGAATGTTCGCCTGTTCGAGTCCCGTCTTGGGCATGATTGTTTGTGCTTTGTCTCTGACGTACGTGTTGTCTCGGCTGACCCCACATCAGAGACGCCCGCAAATATGTTTGTGTCTAGTGTATGGTAGAATATGTGTCCCTTCGTGACGTAAAAGGTAAGCGACTGTCGGATAAAAGCCATAGTGTTCACTGTGCTTCACATTCTCTTCTCGCAGCCGCATTATGTAGAAAACCCTCATATGTTCTTGTCAATTGATCTGCTCGATGAACAGAAAAAGAAGATTCCGAAGAGCTCCTGAACTAAAACGCATAAACTGCCATTAATTGAAATTTTTATCAATCTTTTTCAGATAAACTTTTGACGAATTTTCGCCGTCTCTTGTCGCCGCTGGCTGAACACCTAAAGCCCATTGCATGAGTGTCTGGACGAATCAACGAGTATACACGTCATGATTTGAATTTTTTGACACTTTTCAAGGTAAGTAGCCGAGCGATTTTACAGCGTTTTTAATCATTAATATTTCCACGACATCTACTAATTTACACATACGTAACATTTAATTGAACTTGTATGTTTACCGAAAGTATGAAAATCGGCATCATTTGATTTTTTGTGCGCATTTTCAACGGAATTTGTGAACAGTTATGCGCGGTAATTCTTCACCATTTTTTTACACATAAAAAACAATTTTCATAACTTTCCCAGAGTATTTGATTCATGACATGAAATAGTATTTACAAACTGTCGTTTTTTGCATAATTTTCGTTAATATTGGACGTTCTCTCTTTAGTGCTGAATATTTTGATTGTGCAATATTGGTTGAGCTTGTAGAATGACATTTTCACAAATTGTTAATAACCATGATTGAAAAGTTTTGAACACATTTAAATGCAAAATATCTTTGATTTTGTACGTTCTATTTTAAGAGTTAGATTTCCATACCAAAAACGTTTGTTTGACATTGTCGAATGATCCATTCAAAATGTGTTATTTGCTATGAGTGGAGTTATTGTCTCTAAATAATGTAAAATTCGAAGGATTTTGCGATTTTTCTCTTCTAAGCCGTACATGTGAAACATGAATTGTTGTGGACGTTTTGTGGGAAGTTGCGGTCTGTTATATTAAATGTTAACCTCGGCTAAATGGCCAATTTCTCCACAGTGTTAAATAAAAAATGCCAATTTTCTTTACTATCTTTCCTCACAGAATTATGCACAGAATAAAGATATTCGACTTACTAGAATGAGATCTACTGATGAATGTGACACTGTGTTTTTGGAAACGTTGAGGTGACACATTTCCAAGTGAACTGAGAAGGATCTTGCGCATTCTCTCCTCCCATGTAAATGAGCATCAGTAGAAACTATTCACATTTCCTTGTGGACAGATTATTTGATGAGACTTACGTACTTAACGTTTTTAGAGAATATACATAACATGATAAAAGGTGAATCGACGATGGTTTTGTGCTTTGAATACTTGCAGGTGAATGACATTGGCTCGTGAATTCATATACGATTAAATATGATAGCATAAAGAAATATTTTGGTGGCATCCCTCAAGATCATTTACCGCATGTATAACTCACAATCGGATGTATAGTACATATTTTCAACATTCTCATTTGTCTGATTACTAAGCTACTGAAAGAAGACTTCCAGTGAATGATACTTTCAAGGCAATATGATGTAGAATTTTCTCTTTCTCTCTCCACAGTTAGATGTAAGTGCAAATGTACTTGTGAACTCTTTTGTCCTATTGATCTCCATATGCGCAAAGGTAACAATCGCATATCTTTGTGAACGTATCTAGTGTTAAATGTGATACTTTGCATAGAAGAAATTTGTGGATTGTCCAACACTTAATTGTATTGTTCACAGCTATGTGAATTCTCTCTCCACAACAGCTTGGTCATGCATGGGACACCTGCTTTTGCATGCTTTTTCAACTACTGACAAAAGTGGTACTTGATCTGAATGTATTTTTTTTATTTTATTGTATTTAAGGTGTTTATTGTATCAAGATGTTTTTCCCATTTGTTTCTGCAGATGGAAGCAAAATAAACTTCGCAAAGGTTCCTGTTCGAAGCAATTTCGAATTGTAATACTTCACATTTAATGAAAAATGTTGAAGAAGCATAAAGAACACTTCCATCTGGTTTTGGGCTGACAGTTTGAGAAATGCAAAACTTGCAGTGAATGGAATTCGAATGGAGTGAATTGAATGACATTTTTAAACGCAATTTCCGACAGCTTTTCTGGTTGTTTCCTCGCGCCGGATGTACACTAAAGAATATTTGCAAGACGTTGTGGAGTGATATGTAATGATAAGAATATTTATTTTATTATTTCTGCAAAATTATGCCAGAGGTTGTGAGCGTCTCTTCTCAGCTTCTGGTAAGTACACACACATAGATTGTGACTTAGCGTTTCGCCTTGACTATTAATCACAATGATACTTCACCTTTACGATTTAAATTGTAACATTTTCTTTCTTAGCTCCTAACAGCTTTAAAGTACGAAAATTGAAAAAGGTAACATTACAAAATTGCAACTTTAAAAATAGAGATTTTAGTCTTAAACAAAATCTGTTTAAAAAATCAGATTTAAAAAAAAAGTAATGTTCAATTTTTTGCCTAAACGAATAATTTTTGCGCAATTTTCGCTTGAGTTTAAATCAAATTACAAAAACAATAATTTTCCCAAACACTGTTCCAAAGATTTTTTAAAATTATTCAATGGAGAGAACAAAGAACGGTTAAATAATGGTGCAGGTCTCATTTTCGAACAAATCTCTGAATTTTCGAAAATTGCAAATTTAGAAATAATGCCAGAAAGTGTGTGATGTGGTTGACCCACTAGTTTCCCGCAGGACAACAATACTTTTTTTCATACTTCGTGCGCAGTAAGCGAGAAAATAAAATTGTTTTCCCTTTCAGTTGCAAAGCGCCATTGTGTGGGGTCCTCTAACTGGTGTCTATTGTTGGCAACTATTGTAGGACGTAACAGGGGAATCTATAACTACCATGGCTTTTACCAAGAATGGTTAAATCATAAGGCTGGCTTGGGCAGTCGACAACTTGCATTTGCCAGTCCAGAAATGGGCAAACAGTTTTACCCCACGCTTTAATAAACGTGGTGAAGGTTAATGCACAGAGTAATAAGGTGCCTATCGTTGTCTTAATAACTGCTCGCCCGCTCGCCGTTATACTAAAAGGTATGTATTTCAGTGAGGTATTGTACTATTGAGAGAAAAGGTTACGCTATTATTATTTTGCAATATCATACTAAGTAAAAACACACTGTGAATATGTACAAAGGCTTTAGACAAAGGCAAAATGTAAATGTACAAAAAATGATAGATTTCGTGCGTACTCGTTAGAATGACTTATTAATGTGTTACTGATCATCAAGTAAAAATATGGAATAACACATCAAGCAATAATATCAATTAGCTTGGCTCACATTGTTCTCATAGTCTGATGTACAAACATAAAACATTCTTAAGGGCTTGTGAAATGATATACAGTTAAATATGCTCTTCTCATCAAAAGTAGATGACTCAATGCTAACTGTTTGGCTTGTTCTGACCCCACAGGTGGATATACGCATTTAAACCATATACATGGACTTGTGAACAGATCTATTGATAAACGAGATACATGGCACGAATGGCCATTTTGAACGACCTTTATCAAGCAATCCGCAGTTCACTGTCACATTCTTTATCCACTGTCACGCCTTCCACCGTTCACAGCTCGGTGTACACATCATGAATTTTTGCATGGGCTTGTGGACTGATCTACTGAGAAATGTAATAATAGCATAACGGAAAGTATGCATGGAGCATTGAAAGGTAAAATACCGACGAATATGCGCGTTCTTTCCCCACATCTCGATGTACTCATATAGAGTATCCCCAAGAACTAGTGGATCAATCTGCTTTTAATAGATATATTCGCACAACCGTAGATTTTCAAAGGACACATTTCCAGATAAAATACTGAAGGTTTTGTGCATTTTCTCATCACAGCTGAAGGTATGTAAACAAAAACTTATTGTTTGCATGTGGATTGGTAAATTGTGAATAGTATTGCGTTGTTTCCTTAGAGCTGGTTATTTATATCCTTAGTTGCATTACTATTGGAACTGATATGGATGGAATACGTTGTACTACAAATATGGATGTAATATACATTTTTGTTCAACCATTTTGAAGTAATAAGCTGACGATTTTGCGCTTTCTTCTATCCCAATTGTATGCATACCGAGCATTTCTTACTTACATTTTAAGACTGATATTTTAGTAAATGTTTTTTACATCAATATAAATGTGTGTTTAACCCTGTGTAAAACTAAAATGCCGAAGGTGTTGTGCGTTCTCTTCTCGCCGCATAACCAAATATTAACAAAAGCTTCGAAAATAATATTGAGAAATGATAAACTTAAAATAAAAGAACATTTTTGGATGATATTTTGAAGATAACACGCCGAGGATAAACGTTATTCGCATATGTTTCTGAAATTACCTTTCGAGATGTACAATAGTTGGCTCGAATGCTATGGTTATGTTTAACTATAATTTTAAAGGAATATTACATTTCCAGTAAATTCTCTCCCAACAGTTGGAAATTCCCTCTCCTTAACATTGGAGATGACGTATTGTGAAATGTAACCCTTGAGATATTGAAAGATACCGACCCTTTTCACGGTAAAATTCCAAGCCGTGTTTTCTCTTCCCAGCGAGACTGAAACGAAAACGAAATTAGCAAGAGCCTTGTGACTAATCAGGAAGTTCTGGTAAAGGTAAGTTTGTTTGCTTTTTTTAACGCTCTCTTATCTCCCCAAATTATTGACATATAAAGTTCTCGCAATTTCCTGTGAATTTAATCTACTTATTAATGTATATTTGACAGAAACGAATCTTGGGCTTTACCATTACAAAGTGAGTTAACTGTTCGGCGGTTATTTAACTGCAAACAAAATGTAAACGTGCACAAATTTCGTATTTACTTATGAACTGATTTATTAAAAAGAAATTTATTTGGATTCACTGAAAGTGTTCCGATAATTTTTTTCACAATATTTATTTTTTCGTCTTCTCTCCTCAAAACTGAGTAGACACATACATAATATTCGCAAACACTTCTGGATTGCTGAAATAAGAATTACGATTCTGGACTTGCATTGAAAATATTGATAACACTTTTTTTCTGTTTTCAAGTATAATGCCGACGATTTGGGATTTTCGTATAACATAGGTTTTTCTATAAATGTGAATTTGCATGAGCTTTTGGTTTGAACTACTAAGAATTGTGACACATGATATTATTAGATATTTGTGATTACCATTTACAAGGTAAAACGCTTACTCTTTTGCGCTTCTCACCTCAATGGTGGATGTATCCTTACACATTTTTCATAAGACCTAATGGATAATCTATATTTAGGATGATGAAGGTGACATTTACGATGAATGGATATTGTTTGGGAATCCATTTATGAGTGAATGGACAGCGGTGTTGCTCCTCGACTCGCAAATAACATTCGTATTTTCTTGTGGACTTTCCAATGCTAAATGCGACTCCGTTAAATTAAACTTTTGTTTAAATCTCAATCATCAACAGTTGTGCCCGGCAACAGTTGATCTCTTTTGAGATCTATATACTAATTAATAACATTTGTATTTGCTTGTAGACATATCAATTGACCTATGTGATTATTATAATTTATAAAACTATTTTATATTATGTAACAAAGTGAAGTGTTCACTGTTTTTCACATTCTCTCTGACAAATGTAATAATTGACCTGAATGTAAAATTTTGCGTTAAGATTACATGCAGAGGGTTTTCTTCTTTTGTTATTGCAGATAGAACAACACAAAAAGAACATTTGCAAGAGTTCGTGAACGAAGCAGTTGTGAATTGTAGTACTTGGCATTAATGGAAAATATTTATCTCCCATTTACAGAAAAACTTTCGACGAATTTTCGCCTTCTCACAGCGCCGTTGAATGTGCACCTAAAATTTCATGATCTTATGACTGATTTATTGCCAATACCTAGATTGAATGGACAGTTTTGGTAGCCACTTTTGAAGGTAAGAAGCCGACGTTTTGGGCGATTTTTCCACACACCTGAATTTCCACATAAACATTTTGGCTTGACATTGGTGCTCATCTGATGATAAAAGCAATATTTGGAATGAAAGTAATTATTGGAATCACACCTTTGAATGTAAAATGTCGATCGTTTTGCGTGTTCTGTTCTCGCAGCTAGAGATACAAACAACATTTTAATGATCTTTAAATTAATAAATGAATTAACTTACAATGTAACACTGGGCGTGATTGAAAATCAGTTACACATTTTAAGGTAAAATACTTTCGCTTTTGCGCTCTGTAACTTACAAGCCGGATGTGAAAATTAAGAAAATTTATATTTTAAGTGATGTGTTATTCTGCGTGAATAGAAATGTTGAAATATTCTCTTTAAAGTAATATGCCAATGGTTTTGCGTGTCCTCTTCTCTCAGGTGACTATACATCTAAAGATTGACAGGTTTTGCACTCTTCTACTGAGAATAATGGTATGTGGAATACGAATTTTCTTTCTAAGAAGAAATATGTTTTCTGCCTTTGCATCTTACAGCATGAAGTTCACTTAATAACCGATTTAACGAGCATGGTAACTAATTTCTGTACAATTTTCAATAATATTTCAGGTACAATGACGACTGGATTTTTCTTTCACAACTTTCTACCATACGAAATTATCATACATCTTTTTATGTACGTGGGGACTAATCTAGTAAGAAATCTATCTCTCGAAAACAATGGGAATTTTTCTACTACTTATTTTGGTAGAATGGTGAACCATTTGATTTTTTCGTGTATTTTCAAAACAAAATGTGGACAGTTTTGCGACTTCTCGCCGCACAACTAGTACACATTACGAACGTAAACATGATTTTGTGGCGTGATTTGCTAACAAATGTGACACATGGCATCGAAGTGGAAATTCACTTTCATGTGTAAATGGCTGATAATACGCATTTTTTCCTTGCAACTGAATGTATAAAAAGATACAATGTATGTAATGCGTGTACCCTAATTGATCTCTCGTCTTTTCTTGTAGGCCGATCTACTGATCAGTGTGATACGATGTAATTCTGGAAATGTTTGTATTATTTCCAAATGATTTGAAAATTTTTTGCATTGCCTCTTCACATATAAAAGTGCTCATACAGAATATTTGCATTTGCTTGTGGGCAGATATTCCATCGTGGAGATTTACTTTCTATTATAGTACTTAATGTAAATCGAAGTTCTTGGATGACCCATTACAAAGTGAATGATCTACAGTTTTGCTCGTTCTCACCTCACATCCGGAAGAACGTACGCCGAACACCTGCATTTGCTTGTGAAATACTCTGGGATAAATGTGATACACGACATAAATATTGTAAAATTTGGCTTTCCTTTTCAAAGAAATATGCCGAGGGTTTTCCCTCTACATTTTCAACAAGATAATACTGAAAAATAACATTTGCAAGGGATCGGATTGAGGAAGAAGTACCTGTAAAATATAATACTTTGCAATAATGGAAATTTTTCATCATTTTTCAGGTAAACTGTCGATCTAATGACCTGTCAACGAATTTTCGTTTTCTGTCCGCTGGATGAGCACAAACAAGCGCTACATGGATTGTGAACTGAATTACTAACAATACCTGCCATTAATGTACGTAGATGACACTATTAAAGGTAAGAACCCAACGGTTTTGCTCTTTTTCCCCTTACAGCTGAAAGAACACAAAATAATTTGCATCACCTTTTTGACGCATCTACTGAAAAATGTTGTACTTGGAATAAGTGCACATTTTTGTATAATACTTTGTAAGGCAAAATGCTGACTGTTTTGCGTGATTTTTTCTCACTACTCGATGATTGGTAAAACACGGTTGAATGTGCTGACATGGTTTGATTGTGGACTGACATTTTGAGGAAAGCGATACCTGAATTACAATTTTTGGATGACTTTTTAAAGGGACTTTTTTTTGTGGATGAAATACGAAGTTCTCCATCGGTTCTCCTCACATACATATATACATGCGCGAGTTCACCAAGGAGTTTCAAAGTAAAATGTGGTCAGATTTGTGACTTCTCGTCTCGCAACTTGTACCTTTTACGAACATGAACGTAAGCTTTGGGTCTGATTACTAATAAATGTAATAAGTGGTGGCATTAAAAGAAATTATTAACAATATTTTGATGTGCTGGGAGGACATTATATTACGCGTTCTTTCGTGGCTTCTGAAAAGATATTATACAATTATGAATGTATTTGCTTATGAAATGACATTGAAATACGTGTTGCTTAGCATGAATGGAAAGTTTTAAACTAAACATTGCAAGCAAAATGGCAGTTGTGGACGGATGGACGAGATACTTGACATAAATGGAAATATTTGTATACATCTTAAAGGTGAATCGACTTGGTTTTGCATTTGTGCTCTCTGTGCTTCACGTACGTTTAAATAAGAAAATATTTTCATTATGAACACATGTTATAATATGAACACATGTGTAAATATGATACTAAATGTTATGTTTGTATCATCCGTAACGGTTTTGCCCCACGTTTTACGGTTTTGCCCCACTCTCTCCTCATAATAGAAAGTGCTAGTATAGTACTCCTACATTTTTTATCAACTGATCTGACAAATGCGATACTTGGTATGTTGATTTACACTTTTTGAAGTAATATACAGAGGGTTTTACCCCTTCTGCCTTCCGCAAATAGATGTTAAAAAGTATTTGAAGCGCTCGTAAACGAAATTAAGTTGAAATGTAATATTTGAAATGAATGGAAATATTTGATTAACCTTTTCAAAATTAAACTGTTTCTACTACTTGAAGCGCTTGTGAACGAAACTACATTGAAATGTAATACTTGGCTTGAATGGAAATATTTGATCAACCTTTTCCAGATAAAACTGTCGATGAAATTTCCTCTTCTCTCCCTACTGCTGAATGTACACAAAAAAGAATTGAATGAGATTGTGCCCTGATTTGCTAAGAATATTTTGGATGGATGAACATTTTTGACGCTTTTCAAGGTAAGAAGCCGACGCGTCGCGACGGTCTTGCGCATTTTACCCTGACAGCTCAACGTTCACTTAAAACATTTGCATGACTTTTTGGGATACTCTCGTGATGATAATTCCTTGAATAAATGTAATTTTTGGATTATCCTTTCCAAGGTGAGAAGCCGACGGTTTTGCGCTTTATCTTTGCACATCCCGATGTACTACATGTAACAAACATTTGAATGAGATTTAAACTGAGAAATGTATGAATTGATTAATGTGATACTTGTCATGATTGGATCTTTATGATGACACGTTTCAGACGGTTTGGCACGTTTTCTTGTCACAGCTGAATGTTCACAGAAAGGACGATATTTGCAATGTGTTGTGGACAGTTCTTCTGAAAAATGTGACATTTTGCCTTTTTGGGAACTTTTTACTTGACCCATTTCCAGGTGAATTGACGAGGTCAATGAGCGTTCTCTCCTCGCAGATAAAAGTGCCCAAAGTTTATTTGCATCTGCGTATGGATGTAATACTGATAAAGTGGTACTAAGTATAATTAGATAATTTTGGATCTACTTACAAATAAGAATCGACGAAAATATTTGGATTATACCCTTTGGTATCTGACGGCGGTGGTATTTGGCATATTCTACTAACATCTATACAAACAGTGATTTGTATGTGATTTTAGACTAATCTCGTGAGAAATGTTATCTATGGTTTAAGTAAAAAAATTGAATGACTGCTTCTGAAGTAAAACGCAGACCTTCTACGCGTTCTCTCTTCTCTCTTGGATTTTCACATGAACACACATCGCTTAGGGATTGATCATCTGATAAATGTGATATTTTGCATGAACTGCAATTTTTCACATTTTAAAGAGCATTTTATTTATTTATGTATTTATTCATTTGATGAATTTTTGAATCTTCTTTTTATACCTGAATGTGCACATGAACATTTGCGTGAACTTGTTGACTTATCCGATAATTTTATACTGGGGTTGAATGGAAATTTTTGATTGCCCTTTTAAAGGAAAAAATCTATGACTTTCTGCGTACTCCGTTCCGATATACACTTAAAAAAAGTAAAGCTTGTTGATTGATCTTCATAAAAGTGTGTTTTATGGCGCAAATGGAAATTTTTGGTGATTTGAAGGGGGATCCGGACGGTTTCCTTCGATATTACCTGACGGCTATTGGTACACATTTACAATATTTTCATAAACTTGTGTACTGATGATGCGGAAAATGTGGTTAAAATTAATTGAATTAATCTCTTTTGACAGCCTGCTGAACACGAATAACATTCGCATACTCAGCTGAATAATCATTCTCAGACCATTTGCTTGAGTCTATGGAATGTTTTACTGATAAAATGAATAATCTATCAAAAATGGAAATAATTGGATGACTCATTTCAAAGTAAAATGCGGACCAGTTTGCGACTTCTGTACAGGTGAATATTCAGATACAACTGTTTAGTAAACAGTTTAACTATGTTATATGGAGGCGTTATTTTCATAGTGGTACAACTCCATTGACACTCACTTCGAGATATTGAGCTCTAAAGTTAACTTATTACAAAATATCGTGGATGAGGTTAGACAAAAAATTGTCTTTTTTTCTTAGAAGATATTTACTTGTTCATGTGAAGATTATATGAATAAGCATACTGTATGCTTCGCGGAATATTGGGGGTGTAGAGAAGTTATACTACCATAAAAATGAAGTTGGTGAGCCAAATGTCGTTCTAAGAAAAGTTGGAAATGAAGGCAATATTGATTTATTAAAACAAATTTAATTAATTTAATGTTACTTTTGAGGCACATTCATCTTCTTGAAATCGTCCGTTTCCTACGAGCAGATCAGTGAAATAAGTGTGATTAAAGCTTGAAATGAATGGAAACAAATCAAGCATATCCTGTTTCTTCTCATTAACCTTCCTTTGCTTTCATTAAGAGGGATATTTAAGTTTTTGAAAACGTTAGTTCTTCCTCATCCACTGCGATTTGTGTGTAGTGAAATTTGCTGCGTAGAAACCAATGTATTGATTTAACGTTTACATCTACATAATTATAAAATACTTCTGTTTGACAAATCTAATCCATCAACTTTTTAGCGAGTTACAGACACCATTTTGTTATTTTTCTTCCTCCTTGTTGCAGAGTATTGAATGTCTTTTAACACATAGATCATTAAGTTTAATTTCTGTAAATAATAATTGTGCGATATAATTACATTATTTTTGTTGTTCCTAATACCATATTTGAATTGTGCTCTTTATCGTCATATTACTGCAGACGTTATAAATATCTTCAAAATAACTCATCACGAGCATTGTAGAAAACCATTTAGTCGTACCACTGGAGTTGTACCACTATCAAAATAACGCCTCTCTAGATTGCAATCTTCTGTGATCCACTACCATTGTGATGAGCTATTTTGTCCACAGAAAGAACTTGGAGTTCAATCACTTTCAAAATAAATGCATAACACTTGCGTGGACATGAAAATGAAGGAACTCAATTTCTCAAAAAACTGAAGTTCTACCACTATTAAAATAACGCCTCCAAATGTTAGGTTAACTGTATAAAATGTATGCACAATTAAGATGCATATTTGGAACACACTTTTCTCTAATATTTTATTGAAATGCCCAGTTGCGTAACGCCTTTGATGCCTGAATATGACAATTAGTGAATGAATTAAATTGATGTGTATTATACATCCAAAAGCGGAAAAGCCTGAATATATCGTTGTGTTATTTCATTTATTGTAGACCGTTTCTGACTAATAGTTTTCCATATTTCGTCAGACTTTAGCACTAACATTGTTTAAATAAAATGGTTGAGAGGGTATTTTTTCATACATTCCAGAAAGGCAACTTACCGGCAAATTATGCGCTATAAAAACTTAAGTTTGGAGGAAATGGTTATGTTAACTTTCGACACGTGCCATGTCATGAGAAGCACTATGTTCTTTAACCTTCCAGCGGGCGCACGTAAAATGTTCACATCAGCAGGCGCCTGTCGTAAATTTTACGACATTCAATGACTCTTGAAAAAATCAAAGAAATTATGGAACAATGGAATTTTGTGTCGCATTATAATATCTAAGAATGATATTTACTACCAAAAAACATATCCGTTGATAGACGTTCGTATTTAATATCAAAAAGATCTTATTACGATCCAGTATTGTTCTATTGCTCGTCTATTTTTTCAACATTTGTTTACTGTTACTGTCACTATCCAATTCATGATCTTCCTCTGATCAGACAGCTCTTGAGGAATATTCTGATTTTCGTTCACATGAATTCTTTATCTGGACATTTTACAGAAAATTTCGATTAGGCCAAATAATTGTACAATATTTTAGAACAACAACCGGCGCGCTGCGTAAAGTTTACGTCACTATGCACTTATCCCGAATAGAGCGTTATAAAACCACGGTTGATTGTTTTCATTTACTTATTAACAAAAAAGTCCCAAAAATTATTAGGCGAAAATAATTTCTGGTCATAAGGGTTTGGAAAAATAATTCAAAATATATTTAGTTCAATTTATTTGCGTGAACTCAAAAGATATTTAGATCTTTCTTAGTTGCCAGCTGACATTGTTTTCAATGCTTGGAAAAACTTTGAAACATCTCAATAAGATACACAACCTCCAACGTACATCGAATGAGTCAATAAAACTAACTGATGAGATATTAATAACTAAATAAGATTTAATAACTATCAGCCTATTGCCTCAATTACTCAAATCTTATACGATAAGGGTGTGTTTTCTTGATCGTTTACAGAGACAAAGTATCAAAAATGTAATAAACATTCCCTTAACAATATTGTAAAATAGAAGATCAGTACAACAAAGTGCATTGCAATCGTGCCCAGAGCGAGCATTTTTTTGTTGGCCAAAGAATTTAAAACCTTTTCAATGCGATAAGTAACTTTGCGGTCTCTCAAAAGTCACCCCGCCAGTTTCATGCAAGTTGGATAGAACTCAATTCCTACTTGTCAAAATGTATTCCTCAAACTACTCAAGATACTAAACTGTTGTGTTACGTATAGAATTGAAATTCAAATGATTTACATTTATTTAAATTTTCGATGACTGAACACAAAATTGTCCGTCATTTGCAGATTTGCCGGGTGATCCACGTCCTTGAAGTTCGTCGTTTAGCTCTCGTCGGGGTGGCGGGAAAATCAAAGATGTGTAGCGATTTACCAATAAATTGTTACTTCTTCTTCTTTGATTTATTGTAACTCTGTTGAAGAAAATAAACCTTTTTTACAGAAAACCCATATATCACTAGGGTTGGGCCTTTTAGGTAAATATTTTTTCTATTTAATCTTTTCCTTTGAAAGTAAAGTGGAAATTTATGTGTCGCTCCATGGGTCCATACCCCAAATTTCATATCACCTGATAATAAATATAAATATTTTCCTCGAAAAAAAATTTCATATTCCATTCAATGTTATATGAATGAATGAATATTTCGAGTAAGTTTAATATATGGTGAAAGACATGTCAGTTTGGATAGCAATAGTTGGTCACACATCACACGTTACTGTGGGACTTGAGTCTGTTTTACGACGTGTCAAAACATCTGAGGAGCATTTCTATCACCACTATCGGTTCAGGCAATGACACTAACCAATATCATACCTTATAACACGAGCAGCTTCAAAACATCTGACTGCACTGACGAAAGGTTACAAAGAATAAAAAAGATGGCGTCATGGGTTTTACATCGAGATTTGTCTCAATCTTGGTTACAGTTCTTCAGATGGGTAATAAATATTTTCGTCGTTTTAACACATAATTTTCACTTTTTAAGGACACAAAACATAAATTTTTTCCGTTTTCTTATCACCCAAAAGTCCGAGACCTACATATGACCTGTTCCCACAAAACCGGACTATTGGTGGTCCTGTGCGTAGCTTGCCTCGACGCGACAACTGCTAAGGTCATTAGAGATGGCGGAGATCTTATCCAGCTTGATGGTAAAATTCGGCGCCGACATATAGGTCGACTTGGCAAAAACTAAATTGGCAAAAACTAAATTGAAATAAAAATAATATTAAATTCTATATCTTGCTTTGTTTTGTGTTTTGTGTTTTGTTTTTGTTTTGCTTTCGTTTTTCTACTTCATCAATGTTATCTTATCAAATTCCAAATTTATTAGCTCAAAATTGTCAACTTAGTTATAATTATGTAATTTATTAGCTCAAAATTGTCAACTACGTGTTATAATTATGTACTATTGTCTTTATAAATAAATTAATTTAAAAAAAACCCTAAGAACTACCGTTTGGCAAAGAGTGAAGCGAGGCGAGTGCCATTCCATTTCTTCTTTGAAGCTGCTCAAACAACTTCAACGGACACGGATCAAAAGTGACTGCAAGAACCCACGTGCGCCGCCCAGACATGGGACAACCATAGGGCGGCCACAGAACTACTAATAAACCCCCTAAAACTTTCCAAACTCCGGCGGAAGAGCTCCTGCAAGGGAGCAGGCCGCCACCTAGAAGGACACAAGTGCTTCGTAGGTCGACTTGCGGGGTTTTCTCCAAATAGGTATTTCCCATTAGCCGAGCTCCGCCTCTGCCGGGACATGACTTAAATTCCCACCAGGTTCCCTGAATTGTGTGGTAGTGTGGTATGAATATACTACAAAGAAGAGGAAGAAAAGTTAGCGCGCGGTTTGTGGCCTGTTTGTTAGGGTACTTCACCGGCATCCGCCCGTTATTCATCAAAGACCCCTCGGAAAACTAACGATCAGAGCAGCCGGCCGATAGTATCTCCTTCAGCCTCCGGCTGAACTCGACCTATTTAGGTAATGTGGAAAATCCTGCCACCGTCGGGACTCGAAACCTAGGACCACCCGGTCAGAGACACCACTGTAACATCAGTTGATGCACTGAGTATTTAGAGCAGTCGAAGTCCATTATTTCCGTTTGAGTTATATCCAAAGATTTCTATTTTCTCAAAACGTCTGCCTGAACGACTGTGCCTTCCTGTCAGCCTGTTCATCTACGGAGAACACCACGCCAAAAACGTACGCAGGATTTTCGTCAAAATATTTCTAAATAACACCTTTGAAATTCCGGTAAAGGCAGCGCATTATGAAGGAATTAAGATATTGTTATACACAAGGGACTGGGAATGGCCCTTACGTCGAAAGATTTTCCATAAAGGTGACTGACACTACAGCGGGACACAAAGAAAAAAGCTCGAGTCTGTCCTGAACGATCGGGGAATCAATTTTGGAGAAAATCGGTTGAAAGGATAGGTGCTAAAATTGGCCACACACAGACGGAAGCACGGATGAAACGGATGGATGCAATGGACGGGCAGTATCAAGATCGCGCAAAACTGAATTCTACCTGCACAATGTGCTGAAGTAGTCTAGTACACAAAATGTACCCACTTAATTGATACCAGCTCTTACAATACAAGTTTTTCAAGAATACTCCCCCAATTTGTAATATATGTAATGAACAAATAACAATAATACATATTATTCAGGAATGTCCTATGTACAAACAATCCCGCCAATCAATCTTACAGAACTTTAATTCTGACGCTTTACTTTATTCAAGCTCCCTACAAGAAAAAATTTTAAAATTTTGCAAATCAATTAATGTCGAACTGTAAAACAAACTGTAATATTGTTTTTAAGCATACGTACTGTGTAAATTATCACATGTAGTAAAATATTTCCAACCCCCTGGTATAATATATACTGTAATGTCTCACTATTCACTGAACAAAAATGTATAATTGTAAAAAAATGTAACCATGCTATGTAAACTTACAGAACTTTGTAAACTTAATGTATGTACCTTATTGTAAAATTACAGAATAGTCGCTAATAACCTCGAAGTTGATGCGACTATAAATAAATAAATATAAAAAAAAATACGAGTTTTTCTGTCGAAAAATTTTCTAGTTCTGCCTTGGCATTGCAATACATTCTATTGACTAAAGTACGTAGCACGATTTAACACACTTCTTAAACTGTGGTACGTAGCAATATGAGAACGTAAAAATAATCGATACTTAAGGCGGATGACGTAAGTACTTGACCCGTTCCTGGGAGTCGGATCTCTGTACAAGAAGACACTGGCGCCCTAGATGTTGCAGGCCCCGGCCGGTCGAGGAATGTGGATTGAAATTGGAGATTTTCAGGTATAAGCTCTATATGTTGCCAGGTTAGGAAAGCATGATAGCAAGTTCGTAAGGTACAGAGTTACGTACATTATCAGCTACAAATGTAGACGGTGAAAGTAACAATTAGCCGGCTAATTTCTAGTGTATTCAAATGGACAATAATATTGTAAATTATGTTGAAAATTAACCAATCTTTGTTGGTCCATTCAGATAACAATACTTTCTCTAAGGAGAACAGCTCTTATCACCTCAGGTGAACAATTTTGTTGTTGTTTTAAATAAATAACAATTTTAGTATGTCTTGCTTTACATTGAAAGTTGAACAAATGATTTTGGTTGTTAAATGATTTTTTATGATTTTAACTGATTGAACATTATTTATTGAACTCATATTAACAATAAATGTATTCTCTTTTAAAATTAGACAATTTATTGCAGTATGTTTATTGGTTTGCAGTAGGTTCATTTATTTTGAGTTGATATGAGAAAACAGTTCTCCTTTGCTCAGATGAACAACTTTGTGTGTGTGTGTGTTTTGTTGTTTTGGTTTTTTGAAAATTGAATTAACAATTTCGGATTGTTAGATGTAGTAATTTTTGTGGACTCCTTAGTGGATTCTAGAAAACATTTTTCTCCTTTTGTAGATTATTTATGTAAATAATTATAATGTGTATTGAACAATATTTTATGTATTCAAATATTAAATTCTGTAATTTGAGTTACTATTAAACAAAGTGTTTCACTCTGTAAACATGTTTAAAAAATCTCCCAATGAGTTTCACACAAGGAATTTAATACTATAGTCCAATAATTGTAAATAAACCAGGAAAATGTTCTTAACAGTGGCCAGTCATGGAGTTTTTAACGTCAAGATATCTTTTTGAAGAAAATGTTTCATTAAGAAATGATATACCTCTGAAGATGATAGTTGTAGGAAGGGCCTAAAAATTAACTCTCTCATGTGAACTATCCTCATTTATGGTGTTTGCAAATTTGTGTTCGTTCTGCAGATTTTGAAAATTCTTAGATTGAAAGGAAATTGGACGTGCTACATCACGTGCGTACTTTGCTCTACATCAATAAACATTTTAAATACAAAATTTTGTTTCATAGAAAATTTTGGAGATTGGGAAATATTCATTTTGTAGGAAATTCTTTTTATGGTTTAGATACTAGTGTTTTGAAAAGATGGACAAACAAACCTGTTGAAAAAGATCTTTTTTTGATTTTAGGAATCTCTAAAAGCGTTCATTTCCATTCCAATCTCGACATCGTATTTGCAGCATTCTAATATTTTCTCTACGCTTTGTATGCGACAAAGTAAAAATAGTATTTCACAGCGTAGAAGTAAGCTGAGAATATGCCTAGGAATGAATACATTCTCTTACAGAATGCCAATGAGTATTTTTCCGTGATTTCTCCCATAGTTAGTAGCCAAATGGTGAAGCACTGTTATAACAATCAGGCCATGGATAGTTGATGGTGATTGAGTGACTCCGGGAGCTTCAACTGCTAAGGCTGTTAGTCCCGTAAGTGTAATGCATTTTTTACTCTGGAGACGGCGGTGATCTTCCCCCGCTGGATGACATGCATGTTTGTGTGTGTGTGTAAGTAAAGGGTGAGGAGAGGATAAGGAAGATGAAGGAAAGATCGCGCGCGGTTCATGGCCCGTTTGTTAGAGTACCGCCCTAGCATTCGACTGGTGTGATCGAAGAAACCATGGAAACCAACCAATCAGTGCTGGTGGCCGCTAGAATTCTCAAGACAGCGACAGAATTGGACCCAGCTGACCAGGTTGTGTCGAAAATCCTGTCGGTATTCGAACCTAGGACCTCCCGGTCAGAGGCATTGCAGTGACATCGGTTGATGCACTGTGCCATCTCTCTCGATGATACCTGAAGAAAGAAAGCACTGCCTCAGGAAACATTAAGTAATCAATGGCGGTAAAAGTCTATATTTCATTTAAAAATTCGAATTTGTGTGAATACATCTACAATTAAAAAGCTTTGGAATAATCCAAAAAATCTTATATTTCCTACATTCGTGTTAGTGAAAATAAAATCATGTTTGTAACGGTTAACCAGATATTTGAAGGGAACAACTCAAATGAGCTACTTATTTGTAAATTGGGTGGAACGCAATCCATACGGTACGTTCATTGAGGCAAATACGCTACCACTATGGATACGGGATTTTATTTCTTTCCAAAATATCAGTTTATTTTATAAATTCTTGTGCTTTCGATGATAGACATTATTTCATTATTCACATCTGATTTCTATATTACATTATTGTTGCATTGGGGATATTAAACGTTGATTACTATTATCTATTTCTTACTAAGGCTATATAGAAAGGTGGAAGACAAGATGAATGTTACTACTAATTCCTCTATTAAATTAAACAAAGTGCCTAAAATTTTTAAAACTTAACATTTACGACTCACTGACATTTATGAAAAGCTTTTGAAGAGGAAAATTGGAAAGAAAAGAATTCCAGTAATTTTAAAGAAAGACTTGAAAATGTAAGGACTAAGTAAAAATATCCGCCAAATTCAAATAACTATTTCAAATTCACCCTAAATTGAGTTCAGCTACATTGATTGGAGAAAATACATTTGGAGGGAAATACGCTAGGATAGGGCTGTCTAACTTAGAACGGCTTATGGGCCACATATCAAATTCCAGTTATACCGCGGGCCGCACCGTAATTTTAAGGTTTTTTACACTACCTACTGAGTTGATACTAAAACAAATATGTATTAGATACGAATTTTATTCAACATACTTAATGATTAATGTACATATAACGAGAAAATTAATAGATCTTTTAATAAAAATAAGATGAATTGTGCAATTGTATTTGGTTGGTGTAATAAAAGTTTTCAAAGCAGTTGCGAGCCGTATGCGGCCCGCGGGCAGCCAGTTGGAAAAACCCGCACTAGGCATTACGTTGTTCAGTTGCAGAGAGGGTCAGGGACTCGTTAAAAAAAGATCGGTATCATGGACCCTGAAAACGTTATTTTGTCAAAATGTCGATTTCCGGCATACTAGTTTACGAGAAAGAATAATACGAAATTCTACTATTTCCATTTCTTTTAAACAAGAGGGTCTTATATTTAAACTTACTAAATACAATTGTATTCATTCTTTTTGTAGAACCGGCTGAACAGATTTCGGTGGACGTACTGAAAAGCAAAGTACGTTTTCGAGCATAGCTAAGGCTACTCTTGTTTTAAATCATCATCTTTTCTATTGAGAAGAATATGTTTATTTACATAAATTTTCAGTTTTATTCCCATCATAATAAACGTCCCCACGCTGACTTTCCAAAAAGAAAGCCATTCTAGAAAAAATTGGATCTTAACCACGTTTTTCTTTCTCGCTTCTTATAGCAGAATGAAAGTTAATGTTCTTTCGGTTTCGTGCAATTATATTGAAACAGGAGAGGACAGCGGGCTAAAAACAACTGAATTGTCTAAAATTGCATAAAATGTTTCACTGTTTAATCCATTCTGAGCGCTCAATTAGGTCAGTGTTCACCTGTTCAAATTCAAGGTCAATGTTGAACTGTTGTTCGAGAGGAGAGGGGTTAGGCCAGTGGTCAATGCTCTGTGACTTCACAGAAATCTGCTCTCTTGCTCCTAACCGATCGACGGAGCAAAAGTAGAGACCGTCGCGGCGGCAAGTGCACAGTGTTCCAATGATGGTACGGAAGTGGGGGGGGGAAGGTTGGCTTGGATGCTTCTGTAGGTTGGGCTTTATAACATACTGCTGTTTTTTCGAACACACTAAACACTTTTCCATTGTTCCAGTATCTACAAGAGGATACCTTTCTTCCCTAACAGAAAGAAAATTGACGGGTGTCGATAGTTTCCCTCTAAATTTTCCCAGAAACACCGGCAAAGACCCATTGCTAAGGTTTCTGTACCGTCTGCCCCTCCTTCCCTCCCCCAGTTGCTCGCACCGCTTCTCCGAGAGCCTTATCTCAGAGGGGAAACGTGCTCCGACATCATTCCTTGTCCAGTTGGCAATCATTGGGTTACGAGGAAGCGGACAGGAAGAGCGTAGGCGTATTTTAAATCGGGGTGGAATGCGAAGAAGCAAAGGAACGCTTCTTCGTATGCGGTGGAACGGAGTGGTGCTGAACCAACTGTGGGAACGTGAATAAAATCACTGGAATTTTACACTACAAATATTGGTAATTCTTTTCTTTCTCTGTATAAAATATTGCTTAAAATTAATGCTCAGACAACACTAGATTACCGAATGTAGTTTGTTATCAAGGATGATCCTAAAAGGTACGTAACCTCCTAACCGTTTTAAGTAGTGATCATGTAGTCCGCGTGTGCCAGCTTTCGTGGCATAATATCTTGAAGGTTGTTACGCTGTTTACCATGTTTGTATAATATTCCCTACCCAAGGAAGCCCTGATGATGGAGAAATAAACACCGAAACCTCGGCCAACTGCGATAATATTGTTTTAATTTACGGACCAAAACAATATACAAATCTACTTAAAGTATAGCACAGGGATGAAGCCTACAGACAGTTACAACAGTTAATAAAAACAGTTTACGTCTAAATAACACACTTTTAGAAATACAAATTATGGTAATGTAATAGAAGAATTTATTACACATGTCTTGGAAATGCGGATCAATTAACTTGTGATAATGGAATCATATTATTCCCTTCGTCATATCAAATTTCTGTGGATTTTATAAACAACTTTATTTATTAGCAGGGTTTGATTTCTGGCGGAACGCGACGGGACGGAGTGATTATTAAATTATATTATAAATTTATAACTACTTCTATTAAATTAATAATGAAAGTGGGGCGCTTTCCGAGGTCTAATATTTTATAAATTAAGCACTTTTTATTAGGATAGAGCCTATCAATAAAACGCAAATACCTCCAAAAATTCAAATTGGGGCAACTACTTGCAGTTGACTTGTTTGTTTCAAAGAAACTATTTCTCATGCAGTATAATTTGTTTGTTAAAGGACGTGTTGCGGCAGCTTATAAATGTTTATATGACAGGCATTAATCATTATAAAATAAAGCACGCGTAATCAACAACAGAGAATGTTAGTGAAAGCAGTAGTGTTGTATTCACGATTCTACAAACAAAAGTTCAGTGTCAAAGCAGTCAAATTGAACAAAATATAGGAAATGTAGAACAGAGAATACGATGTTTTCAACATTAAATTAGAAAGTCTTTTTTAAAGAAAAGTTTCTACAGTCTTCGCAAGGAGGGACATTGTAGTGATCTTAAGAAATCTTTCTTTCAGCCACATTCTACACCACGTGGGTGGTACTAACATCTACAACGCTGCTAGTAATATTTACAACTACAACTACTACTAAAACGGTCAACCAACCAATGTGATTGAAAGAAATAGTGATGAATAGTACAATTGTTTCTTATAAGTCGCTAAACATTCACAGTTTAAGCAGCCAAAACGACCGAAACATTAGTCTACTAAGAGAAAAAAATGTGTGTGGTATATGAAATGTAATAAAAGTATTTTTAAAGCTTACAGTTAGTTGCAGACTTCTCTTGATCTTGGCAAAAGAAGGCAGAATGTAGTGTTCCCAAACATGCTTCTACAGCCACCTTTTGCGCCATGTGGGTGATATCGGCCATCTACGGCGCTGCTAGAAACAACTACTAACACTGGTTTATCCAACTGCAGAGAATATGAGTAAAAGCAGTAGTGATGAATTTTACAATTATATATTGCCAATTATTTGCCAATATTACAATTTTCCAAACAAAAAAAACATTCACAGTTAAGCAGCCAAATTGCACGAAATATTAGTATTAAATGTGAAATATTCAATATGAAATTAGAAAAAGCATTTTTTTAAAGAAAAGTTTCTTACACGCTTCACTTCATCACTGAAAAAGAAGGGATATTGTAGTGTAGTGTTTGGCAACCGCTCTTGCAGTAACAGTATTTAAGTAATTTGTCTTACAGTTCCACGTGGGTGCTACTGGCCATTTACAACTCTAGAAGTAACTACTACTACTACTACTACTACTACTACTAACGCTGGTTAACAAACTACAGAGAATGTTAATGATGTCAATAGTGATGAATCTGACAATTATTTGACAATTCGCCAAACAAGCGTTCAAAGTTTAAGAAGGCAAATTGAACAAAACATTGGTACTAAAAATAAAAAAAACCTTGATCAGCCAAACTGTGAGTGGAATATAATATGTAACAAAAGCATTTTTAAAGCATACAATTACTTACAGACATTTCTTGATCTCGGAAAACGTAGGCAGAATATGTTTCTATATAGCTTCTCCTACAGCCACCTTCTACACCACGTGGATGGTACTGGCCATTTACAACACTGCTAGCAACAACTTCAACTACCACTGACACTGGTTAACCAGCAACATAAAATGTAAGTGAAAATGATATGATGAATTTTACTATTATTTATTATAATTCCTCAAAATTTCACAGTTTAAGCAGCCAAATTGGACGAAGCAGAATTAAAAGTGCAAAACTGTGTGTGGCACATGAAATCTAACAAAAATATTTGTAAAGCATACAGTTACTTGCAGACTTCTCTTGATCTCGGCGAAAGTAGGTAGAATGCGGTGTTTCCAAACAGCAGCCGCCCTCTACGCCCCGCGCTGGGGGGCGGCGATGACCGAGTCGTTGGCCTGGCGCACGGCGGCGAGCAGCCACTCGTCCACATGGCGCGGCCTGCGCTCGCACTGCATGGCCACGCACAGGTGAAGCAAAACGTCACCCCGCCGCGCGAACCCGCAGTGGCACCCGCTGGGGCTGCCCGCCGTCAGGTCCACCTCCGTCTCCTCCAGCAGCCACGCCACCGCCGCCGGCGACACCGCGTCCTCGGGCGTGCCGTCCACCGAGAGGTACCTCGAGCCCTCCGCCAGCCACGGACGCAGCGACGCCTCGTCCACACGCAGGGTGTCGCTCACGCCGAACGCCAGCGCCCGGATGGACGCCCACGCGGGGCCGTAGTCCGGCAGAGCGGGCAGCAGGGTGATCTCCAGGTTGACCTCTTTCAGCGACGGCAGGCCGGCGAAGAGATTCGGCGGGACTGATGTCAGCTGGTTCATGGAGAGGTCCACGGATTCCAGCGCTCGCAACCCTTGGAAGAGCTTCTCTGGCACCGCAGTGAACAGATTGCGTGCGAGAATGATCGACTTTAGGTTTTGCAGGCCGGAAAACAGTCCTTCAGGGATTGTTGCTAACCTGTTGCCCTTTAAGTGGATTTTCTGCACGTTTGATAATTTGGAGAAAACCCCAGCCGGAAGAGCTGTTATAGAGTTGTCGCTCAAGTCCAGCAGCTTCAGGAACGGCAAACCTTGTAGAGCACCTTCTGCTACCGACGTAATATTATTTCTTCCAATGATCACATTTTCTGCACGGGATAGTACAGAGAGGACACCAGATTTCAACTCAAATGATCCACAGTCACCGTAGAAGAGACTTGTCACGTTTCTCACCAACCGCAAATTTTCTGGCGTAAGCCCTATGCACGGTAGCCACACGAAATTTAAATTCGGTGCACCAGAAAATACATTTGAAGGTAGAGTAGTCAATGGGTTATTTGCCAAGGCCACAACCTTCAAATTTGAGAGTCTTGAGAATATGTTACTCGGTAAGGAAGATATATTATTGTGTATCAAAAGTAATTCTCCTAGATGAGGCAAAGACGAAAACGAATTCTCTGGTAAATTAGTAATCCCATTAAATGTCAGTTGCAATTCTTTTAGGGCTGGAAGGTTTGAGACTTCAGTTGGAAATACAGCAAGTGGTATGCCAGTGAGATTCAAATGAGTAAGCTTGGAGAGCGGAGAAAATAATCCGGATGGCAGAGAAGTAAATAAATTACCAGTCAGGTCCAAGATTTCCAGGTTTGAGAGAGAACTAAATAGGTTGCTTGGAAGAGTACGGAGCCGGTTGTAATATAAGCTTAGACTGCGCAACTGAGTCAGTGCTTTGAAAAGTTGACTGGAGACTAATTCAATGGAGTTTTTTCCTAAATCGAGAGTCCGCAGACGAGTGAGCCCAGAAAATGCGTCCTCCGGAAAGGTAGTGAGATAATTTTTACTCAAAATCAATGTTTCTAAACGTATGCACTGAGTTATTGGACCTTGTATATCTTTAAGATTTATATTAACTGCCTCGAGATGTCGCAATCCACAAGGAAAAGGTAAAAAGCGCAAACTTCTCAGCTGATTATTATTACTCACAATCAGAGTTTCCAAATATCCCAGCGGTCCAAATCCATTGTCGGCCGGGTTGATTATCTCATTCTCCGACAGATCGAGATGTCGTATTTTAGGGTTGAGTTGCGAAGAGGTTGGCAGCGACGTCAACAGATTATCAGATATGTTGATGGTGGTAGCTTCAAGAACTCCGTGTGGGAATGCCGTAAGCTCGTTGTGGTTGAGGTTTACAGCAGTAAGTGGTGTTACACGGCACACGCCTGCGGCTGGCATGTAATATAAACCTCTCTCCGAAGCATCTATGACCCCATCAATACAGCCAGAAGGCAAGAGGGCGTTTTTTCGATAAACTCGCACTCTTGGTTTATTCTCCTGCAGAAGGTCAGTAATAGATGCCGTTATAGTCGTCGCTATACACACGATGAAGGCAACTTGAATCCAAGCGAAACTCATCTTGATCTGCACTAGACTGCAGCAAGTGAGCATCTGGCCTTTCGCCAGTGCTGGTCTTGTATTTATCGCGGCAAACGAAAATGCCCTTGATCTGCACTCTAGGTCTGGAGTGACATCTCGTACAAAGAACTCTGACCAATTTTCTTGGAATTAAAGCAATTTACACTTTTGCCGAAACAGGATGTTTGCCTTTGGGCAAGTGACGCCCAGCTTCATTACGCAGCAATTTAAGTACTTGTTTCTGAAGACAACACCTATGATGAATAAAGCGCCAATTTTATGACAATTTGAAGGAAATAACTCTGAACATTATTTAAAAACAACATATTCTGTAAGCATTTGACAATGCGCTTTTGGAGTAGGGAACTGGTTCATTATTTTCCTGAAGGTTTAATTTGTTCAATTTCAATTAGAATTCTTCTCCTGAAGATTATAATACGAGTGCATGAGTTATATAAATACTGCTGTCTATTAGATTAAATGTAATGCAAAACTTTTGAAACTGATAAAAATGAGCATTGTTAGATATTTTAATAGCACTGGTCAACACGATTTGTGTCTCAAGAGTATCAATAGATGTACTTAATACAGTTTTTTTATTTGGTTTTACGAAATTTTTCCATCACCCACAATTTGTTTGATATTTCAGTTCTTTTAAATATTTTTAAACGTTGTTTCGCCCATTGTCAAGGAAAATCATCTAGAGCATTCTAAATATGATGGAAGCAAATGATCTAACTCAGATGATGAGGGACAGAAAAAACATTACTTTAAAATTAAATGTTTTTACAAATGTTACAATACATATTATCATGCTGTGAATGTCTCAAACAAATCAATGCACCTCACAAAAATCAAAAAAATTATCACTGGGATTCTTTTTATCGGCAGTTTTACATGTTGGTATTATCGATAACATTTAAGGTTATCCAAAATGGCGTTTCTTAACGTGAAATGCAACGTCATTCTTTCGCGACGCCCATGTTCAGGAGTTGCAGTGCCTGCTACTGCAGTACTGCAGCGAGAGAGGGCGAGGGAAAGCCCAAGCGATTTATTGCAGCGCGATTACCTGCGCCGACGCTTAGGCGCAATTGCCACGTCAAGGCCTGATCTGTGGGCCCAGACTTCGCCGATTGGCCGGTGGAGAGGCAGCGAAATACAGAGTTGATGAAATGTTTCCTCTCCTCTGTCAGTAGGTGCCAAGTCATCAATTGAAACTGTAATTATTATGTCTTCATCTTGGCGTCTGTCGATTTGACTTCATGTCCGAGGGAGTAAAATATTTATGATATTATTTGATTGGCGGGATGATTATCGAAATTACCTTTGAATCTAGCACCTCATGATTTACTTACACTTATCAACTTTACTTCTAAAGAAGATTTTGTATTTTGCAGAGGTATTTGATTATTGTATAGAATTTGAAGTAATATCGTAATGGGATTTTAACAGTCTCATTTAGTACCTTCTATTTTCTCGCCTTTCAAAATAGTCATGTACTGAAGATAACGTTTTATAATGCTGAGGCATAAATCGGTGATTTTTTGAAAAACACTCCTATTGCCGGACCTTGTTAACGAAAAAGTAAATAAGTATTGTTCCTACGGGTTGTAAATTACTTCTTCTAACACATTCTATAGTCACAATCCACAAAGTGAGTTCTTGACACCGAAATATCGATTGACGACCAACTTCTGTCCATCTGAGGTCAACTCTAGCGCTTAAACTGATTTAGACAATTTTTTACCCAAAATTGATATTCCCTGTTCGATATGAACGAGCTCAAATGCCCGCGAGTCTATTTTCGAGGGTACTTTTCATCAAACTTAAATTCTTTGGAAATTTGTTGAAATCTGTGTTTTTGAAAGTTGCGGCGGTTCAAAAATATTTAGAGGTCTTCTTAAAACTACAATATTAAAGATAAGAGATTTTAAAATAACATATTTTTTCAAAGAATGGTTTTGAAGTTGCCATGAACAATGTTTCGAAAATATGAGATTTGGCGAAAAATGTGGGCAAATTGTAAACAATTATTTTCGGTAAAACCTCTACATTTTTTTCTCCATCATCATTACTGATCAGTAAAAATGTGGTTCTGGTCACATTTTCGGTCAGCGCAAAATATCATATTTTAATAATTCGTATTTTCGAAAATTAAAAAAAAAACGAACATCTCATAAGTATAATATTGAGATAATCGACCCATCGACAATGTTTCAATTGACAAAATCGAAGAAAATAATTTGTTAGTGTAACAAGTACCTATATGACATGAATGACTACAATTTGAGCATACCCTGCTACAATCAATGAACAAATATCTACTATCACATCAACTCTACAAATCTACGAAAGTCACTACTGTAGATTGAGAATGAGTAATAAGTTAATGAAACTTTTAAAATTAGTAGTGTCGAAACAACAGAAATGTTAGTTGGAACTTTGTCATTTTAAAGAGTCGTTATGTCAGGAATGTGAATACTTAAAAATGGAGTGAATTGGGTAAAATAAATTATAATCGTTGTACTCGTCTCCCAAATTTATGATGCTTGATATTTTTTCATCATTATTTTTTTCTTGACTGATTTTCAAAGCATCAAACCTCCCCCCATTTCCAAGAGTGACTATGTCATGGCACCTATAATGTCATATCAAGTGCAAGTATTGTTACTAATATTTTAGAGTAAACATCTACTTCCTTCTGGAAATTTGTATCATATTAATTAAAATTGAGAAAACAAAACCTACAAAAATGCTCTACTTTGCGTCAGTAATTTAGTTTTCCAAACAAAACATCTTTAATGTATATTTTGCGTTCTCGCGTTACTGTATATCCGTGGGATTTTGACGTGTTTCAGAGCAGAAGCTATTACACGTCACGTTTACTCCTTTCCTTTCGTCGGAATGTACTTTTACAAACGCGTTTACCCTCTCAGAAATTGCAGCAAAGTCAAAATCTGGAGCGGGAAACGAAGCCGTACGTCGCCGCGGAGGCAAGGATCTCTAAAAATAGAGCCGCGCCGCCGCGCGCCGCCGGCTGTAGCTGCTGCGGTGGCCTGACCAGGGAAGTCGGGAGGGGCGGGAAGGTGCCGAGCGAACGGGTTTCGTGGCGAAGACGTCTGCTCTGGCCACTGGGTCGGCACGCCGACAGTCCCACACTGCGTCTCCATCGCTCCGGCCCGCTCCGGCCCGCTCCGGCCCGCTCCGGCCCGCTCCGGCCCGCTCCGGCCCGCTCCGGCCCGCTCCGGCCCGCTCCGGCCCGCTCCGGCCCGCTCCGGCCCGCTCCGGCCCGCTCCGGCCCGCTCCGGCCCGCTCCGGCCCGCTCCGGCCCGCTCCGGCCCGCTCCGGCCCGCTCCGGCCCGCTCCGGCCCGCTCCGGCCCGCTCCGGCCCGCTCCGGCCCGCTCCGGCCCGCTCCGGCCCGCTCCGGCCCGCTCCGGCCCGCTCCGGCCCGCTCCGGCCCGCTCCGGCCCGCTCCGGCCCGCTCCGGCCCGCTCCGGCCCGCTCCGGCCCGCTCCGCTCCGGCCCGCTCCGGCCCGCTCCGGCCCGCTCCGGCCCGCTCCGGCCCGCTCCGGCCCGCTCCGGCCCGCTCCGGCCCGCTCCGGCCCGCTCCGGCCCGCTCCGGCCCGCTCCGGCCCGCTCCGGCCCGCTCCGGCCCGCTCCGGCCCCGCTCCGGCCCGCTCCGGCCCGCTCCGGCCCGCTCCGGCCCGCTCCGGCCCGCTCCGGCCCGCTCCGGCCCGCTCCGGCCCGCTCCGGCCCGCTCCGGCCCGCTCCGGCCCGCTCCGGCCCGCTCCGGCCCGCTCCGGCCCGCTCCGGCCCGCTCCGGCCCGCTCCGGCCCGCTCCGGCCCGCTCCGGCCCGCTCCGGCCCGCTCCGGCCCGCTCCGGCCCGCTCCGGCCCGCTCCGGCCCGCTCCGGCCCGCTCCGGCCCGCTCCGGCCCGCTCCGGCCCGCTCCGGCCCGCTCCGGCCCGCTCCATTGTTATTCTCCACCCCGTCTCCATTGTTATTCTCCACCCCGTCTCCACCCCGTTCTACGTTTCCCAGTCTGCCCCACACCCCCCAACCGCATTGTCCAAGCACGTCATGTCTCCTTTCCTCGTCACGTCTTTCCTCTCCGCTCTCCCTCTTCCCTCCCGCCCCGCCCGCCCCTTCGCGCCGCGTGCTGCACCGGTCAAACTGGTAGTCGCGTGCTGGCGTCGGGCTCCCGCTGGAAGCGAGTGGCAGGCTCACGCTGCAGGGCCCGGCCCGGCGCGGCGTGGAGAAGTTTCCGGCACACACAAAAAGGCCAGAAAAATTGATTTTTTGTTGGCTCAATTCTCGCCGCGGGGAAAGGATGATGACGAACGGTAATACGGGGAAGGTACAATTTTGTCTTTGCCTGTCGTGTCATGAAATCGTAAAGTTGAAAGAAAAAGATAAAGCCATCGAGTTATGAAGAAAGTACAGAAGATATACTGGTTACATTTTTGCATTTTTTTGGTACAGAGAAGCAACCTATCGCAAGAAATAATTAAAAGTGATAATTTGGATGTTCATTTATTTATTTTCGTCTTTTAAAAATAAATGTGGGAACTGAATATACTAGTATTAATATATTTTGGGATTGCGGTTGCGCTGTTTTTCGACACGGCAAAAAATATTTAATAATCTCCTTCACAGTACTTAGACACAATAATACCTAAAACAAATACTATCTATATACTTCGTAGCATATTTAAAATAAAGATTAATATTTTAACGTTAAGTTTTTGTTACAGTATTATCTAAAACAAAGATAAAGTTCTTAATTTAACTCATAAATTATCTTTAAAAATTAATTTAAATTCTAAACCACAAGAAAAATTAAATTTGAAGTTACAATTCTGATCCAGAAGGATCAGTAATATCATAGTAATATTAAGAAACCTACAAGTTTTGTTAAGTATTAATATTCACAAACTAGAATTATTGTCTAAGTTTTTTGTTTTCCAAGTTATTGTATATAGATTTCCAAGGTAAGTTACTAGAAACCTGGTTTGTATTAACTTTTCTGCAAATGATAAATAAAATGCACAAAAATGTTTTGAACATGTAACTATTAGAGCCATTTATGCCATGAGGAATTGGTGCAATTGGTTCTGAAAAAACGTAGTAAGTGTTTTACTAAGTTGGGTAAAGGCATGGTTGTATCGCCTTTTGCGGTAACGTTCTAACAAAAAACAAAAAAAAAAAAAAAAAGGATCTACCGCTACCATGATTGTACCTAGAAATGCAAATATACTCACTCCGTATGGGTAAAAAATGTAATATATCTATTTCGATTAGTACTAACATACCATACTATCTCTGTTACTGTAAAAGACGTGTTGAAACTCAAAATAGTTGTTGAGAAAACATCGCAGAATATTCTTTGAAATTCCTTCTGCTTCCAACTACACAAGCAAGTGTGAAATAGATGTGGGCCGTGCATGCAAAAACGGATCTCCGCCTCCACCCCCCTCCATCCGCTTTCTCTGCCGCTGTACCGGGAGAGGTGGCTCAGGGCATCAACTGATGTCACTGCAGTCCCTGCAGTTCCTGTAACCGGGAGGTCGTAGATTCGAGACCCGACGGCGCCAGGATTTTTTGACACTAGCTTTCTCGCTAGGTCGCGTTCTGTCACAGTCTGGAGGAGAATTCTTGCGGCCGCCTGCTCTGATCGGTAGTTTTCCGTGGTTTCTCCGATCAACACCAGGCGAATGCCGGAGCAGTACCCTAACAAACGGGCCACGGACCGCGCGTGCCAAGAGTTCTGCCACACTTGCCACGCGTGCCAAGAGACCGGTCGGGAGTTTAGAGCTTGTCCCGGCTGGGGCGGTTCCCTTCTGGTGGGAGATACCTGGTTCGGGAAAGCCCGCTAGTCGACGGTAGGCCTCGCCATCCAGCGGAGGAAGACCACCGCCCCAACACTACACTACACTTACCGGACTAATGACCTTAGTAGTCGACGCACCCGGAATCACGAACAATCTATCTCCCGCTGGCCCCCTCGCTGCACATCGCGTGCGTTCGTCGGGCGCGAAGTGCCAGCGGCGGGGGTGTGAGCGGGGAGGTCGCGGGCCCACGGAACACTCCACGTGTCCATTGTCCCTTTGTCGGCCGCCGCCGTCGCTGCGCCCGCTCCCGCCCCAGCCGCGGCAGGCGCGCTGAAGCCGGCGGCGTCTCCGATTAGACCGTGGGAAGCGCTGGGTGGCTTTGAGGCCAGCTTCCTTACGCCCTGTCACCCCGTGCGCGTGGACGCCCGGCCCAGGTGGCCCGTCCCAGCGCACCTGCCATCCACATTGCCCTCACCCTCGCCCTCGCCCTCGCTCCCGTCCCTGCCCCCGCCCTCGTCCCAGCCCGCCCCCGCCTTTGCTGTTGCCCTTGCCCTCACCCTTGCCCTCGCCTCCGCTCCCGCTCTTACCCACGCCCTCGCCCTCGCCTCGCCCTCGCCCTCACTCCCGTCCCTGCCCCCACTCTCGTTCCAGCCCGCCTCCGCTCCCGCCCTTACCCGCGCCCTCACCCTCGCTCCCGTCCCTGCCCCCGCCCTCGTCCCAACCCGCCCCACACCTTTGCCCTCGCCCTTGCCCTCATCCACGCCCTCGGCTCCGCTCCCGCCCTTACCCACGCCCTCGCCCCCGCCTCGCCCTCGCCCTCGCTCCCGTCCCTGCCCCCGCTCTCGTCCCAGCCCGCCTCCGCTCCCGCCCTTACCCGCGCCTTCGCCCTCGCTCCCGTCCCTGCCCCCGCCCTCGTCCCAACCCGCCCCCACCTTTGCTGTTGCCCTTGCCCTCACCCTTGCCCTCGCCTCCGCTCCCGCCCTTACCCACGCCCTCGCCTCCCCTCGCCTTTGCCCTCGCCCCTTCCTTTGCCCTCGCCCTTGCTCTCGGTCTCGCCCCCCCCCCCGCCTTCAGCCTCGCCCTCGCCGGCCCTCTCATCCTTGCCCTCGCCTTCGCCGTCCCTCTAATCCTTACTATCGCCCATGCCCTCGTTCTTGACAACGCTCTTCCCCTTCCCCTGGCTCTCACCCTTGTCCTCGCTCTCACCCTTGGCCTCGCTTTCACCCTTGCCCTTGTTCATGTCATTGCTCTCGGTCTTGCCCTTGCCCACCTTCTCTCCGTCTTCCCCTGCCATCTTCTCCCGCCATCCAGGCTTCTACCACAACAGCTCTTACATTACTCCAATCTTTGAGGCTCCGCTGTTGACAACGTTTATTTCCGCCATCATCACCGCCGCCACCTCCACCTCCATCGCCACCTACACCATCACCACCGCCACCACCTCCACCGCCAAAATTGCGGGTTGGAAGTAATAGGAGAGACAATTACATTATTAAGCGCCAGTCCAAGTGACTATGTAACAGCGACTGCGTGGTGTAGTGGTAATGCACACGGCGAGTTAACTCGATGGACCTGATTCTAGACTCGGCGCAGAAAAAATGTTGCTGATTGAAAACTCTTGTAGTAGTAGAACATTGCGGGACCGTTAAAAATAATATGAGATAATTCTACATTCACTTACTGATACGTTCTACACAGTACTTTTTAGTGCTTCATCGCATTCATATTTTGCTTACGAATTAGTACGTGTTAGGAATTACAAACTCTTGTCATTTTCCTTCTATTGGTGATGCTATCATTTAATCTTTGGATAAATGTGCACCATTTTTGGCCATTTTCATTCTTACATGCGTATACAAGATAATACACTAACCTCAGAAAGATGAAATAAAATTTAGAATAAAATACCCCTCAAATATCTTGAAGCGATTATCGTGGCTATTAAAAAACTCACAAGATTTTTATCAATGACCGTCAAGAATTCATCTCCTATGAGCCTTCTTCAAAAACATCGCTTTTGTGTCGTCGTGTTTGTCTTCATTGTCCCTTCATTGCTGAATAAGCGTCATAAAGGTAGAAAATTACTTGCGACGTATGTCATTCTCAAGCACAGAAAGTTACATAAAACAGTGTTAATATAATACTTTTTTCATGTTTCATTATAAAATTAGTTGTGTTTATCTATATCTATCTATATCTACATCTAAACCAATATATAATTACACAAGGGCGGTGCGATTCAGCGCGATAATAAACAGTTTTTCCCATCTCGAATGTTGCGCACTATCGATCTTCTGCGCATGCGCAGATGCACTAAAGTGATGCAAACCATGAAATGCGCATGGGCAGAAGATCGATAGTGCTTAACGTTCGAGGTGGCAAAAACTCTCTAATCTCTGAATGTACTGGACCAATATTAATGAAACTAATATGATAGCTTTCTTTATAGATCTGGAGTACAATAGGCTATGATTTACAGTCACAAACTTTAATATATTTACAAAATAATAACTTTTCTGGAGTTTTTTCGTCTCGCATTACATTACAAATTCAAGAGTGCATCAATATGCAATTGTTTAGTTTCGCTCCACCAGAGGGTGACGACTGAGATCTACGATTGAGTGAATCTGTGCACAGAATTGCGTGACTATAGGGAAGACCAAAGAGGTTATAATATACGTTCTTGGAGAGAACTTTGTTGATTTTTAATTTCAATTGTCTAATCTGGAATGTTCATATTAAAGAAAGATGACAGTTTTTCTTTACTGTGTATATAAAAGTAACTTGAATATTGATTTTAATTAAGTCTAAGCGTCAATGTATTAAGTATAGAAGAGACATGGAATTATTGAAAAAATCATTTTGCTGACGGATGTGCTTGGTGTCGTAAAAATGTGTGAATGCACACATGTGTTCTGCACAAAATAGTTACTGGGAGAGTGGTAGTAAATTAAGCATGATTATTTCGTATTTGCGAGTTGAACGAAGGAAAATGAAACATATTATCAATTATTTACGTGTTATGCTGAAACTGTGACAAATGGATGGATTTTTGTAGGGAAGTGATTTTTATCATGTGGAGAGTGACAGCGTACCTTTGGATGGTGAAGAATTGATAAATAATCATTTCACAAAAAGAATGTACGTGAGTAAATGTATTTTATTTTTTGTTTAGATTTGCTTATTAATGTTAGTTATGAAGTAAATCGCAAGGGAGCAGGGCGAGGCGGGGATACAATAGAATAGACAGAAATAGGCTCCGCTGCAGGGTGAAAATAGATGGAATTCCCTTTCCTTGCCAATAAATTTTTATGATAAATATCCCAGCAATGCGGGGTACTTTAGCTAGTGTTTAATAGTAATGATTCATGTTGTTTCTGATAGACATAATAGTACTTCACAGCATTCTATAACGGTAGGAGCGTTCAAACTTCCAAAAGGTTTTTTCTATAACTTGCAGAATATTCTATTGACTAAAAACAGTGGCAAAAGATTCGTCCCGCACAAAGGAATCGATTTGACCTCCCCTGTAGATCACCTCCCAAAATATGCTGTTCCGACGCTTAAAACAACTAATGCACGTTTTCTTACAATTATTTTATGTTCTAAACATTCGGCAAAATGGTTGTGTCCCACCAGTAGACAGAGACGCATCGAATGACACCTCATTTTCCCCGAACGAAGTATCGGAAGAAGGCTAACCGTGAATAGCATAGAGGCCACGGACTGACAGACACTTGCAGATTACCCAATTACTGTAACATAATGCGAGTAAATATACCTTTTACATGGTATGTATTATAGTATTAAATATTATTTAACACATTACTAGTACATATTTTGTAGAACTGTCTTTTTAAAAGAACTGTAAAATTTTAATTAGTTCATAACGTTTCAGCCTTATGCTATCAGGAAAAATGTCTCATGGAAACATATATCATTTTTGTTTATGCATTAATGTATGAGAAATAATGTATAATAAGCAGATCGCAGTTAAAATACTAATAAAATATTTTTCTTTGGTAAAAAATATAACTGCTTGTAGACATGGTTTATTTGATATGATGTGTATGAACCTAGTGATTATTTGCACTGTAAACGTGGTCGTTACAGTTTCCGTCACGAAAACAGGAACTAAATTCTTTTAAACTGCCACAGCAATATAATGAATTTAAAGATACTATTAATATGTCTGGACAAATATATTAGGGTGAAGCGATTAATTTTCTGTTTCGTATTTAATTTTCATTTGTCTAATATGTAAATACATTCATATCTGCATGTGGTTATTAACGATGTGCACAGGGCGCCTGCTGGTAAAGAAAATAACTTTTACGACGTTGGAGACAGAGAAAACTATCTACAGAAGAGATTTTACAATTTGTTCTGTGGTGTTCAGAAGGGACTCACAAGATTAGAGGATCACCTTCAACTGACTTGCATGACGTTTCTACTAAAAAGAAACAAAAGAGTGCGGCCAAGCCTGACAGGGAGTTATCAGACGCACAAAAGTAATAGCATTTCATCTTCATCGAAAAGAGGCAGATTTAATGGATGTTGGAATACAATGAATTGTTGGGCCATATAAACTTAACGATTGAGCAAGTTCGTTGAGAGGGTTTGGAAACCACAGATGGTAACCTTCACTACTCGTTCATTTGATTGGCAATAAATATGCTCTTTTTAGCAGATTGAGAACTAAGAGACATGGAACTGACGCGAATTATTCTTAAAGTAAATAGATGTAAATGGCGACGACAAAAAATATTCCATATTTCATCAGAAAACTTTGGAATTTATTTATTGTTTTGAAGTTAAGTCAGAAAATAAGATTTAATTGTGCCTTTTTGAGCTTGTGTGTGGGATTGCGGATGCAGAGTTTTGCAAGATGTGAAGTCAGCAAATGTGTTATTTCTTGGCACTTGAATAAACAATCCAAAAGAATGCAAATCTGAAAAGTAAAGGGTAGTAAAGATTTGGTAATAAAATCGTTTTCTAAGATTTGACAGTAGGTTAATACACAATCTCATTAATGCCAATTCCGGGTTACTAATGAAGTAAAAAAATTGCTGGTAAGGAGATGTTTTCGTTTGGCAGTTTAATATAAGGGGAGAGATTAAGAGAGAGCTTCCGAATTATGGCTTAAAACACCTACAAACAAAATGTTAGAAGGAACATAGTATATTTTGTTAACGCGCATGTAACAGGTTTATATTGTAATAAACTGAAATAATACTCTCATTCATGCAAAAGGAGGAATGTAATCAATCGCTTAATTAAAATGAGGGCTTCATGTACATGTAGGTTTTGAAAAACCATTATTTTGTTGAGCGAAATAAATTGTGAGGGAATATTATTGCCCATCTCATGAAATAACATTTCAAAATGTTTTCTTCAAAGTTACAATTGAAGTCAAATCAAACCTCCTTACTACATTAAAATTCACTTCCAGAGCCAGCTACTCATGAGTACATTTTCGCAGCCACAGTGGAAGATACTCATGTGTCATACCTTTACCTTTTGAGGATCGGTGTTCAACCATGATAACATATTCATTGAAACCAATCAACATTAATCGATTAGTTTATTGATACTTGTTCAAAAATATGGACGACGAGAATATATCAAGAAAGTGCGCGTTGTGTAGATACGAAATGTTGTGGATACGAAATATTGTTGCAGTTGCTCAGCTTCCATCATGGCAAGAAATCGGAACGTGAAGTCTTGCTTCTGAGTCAGCGATCAGTGTTTAGAGACAAATTCTAGCGTCCGCCTGTTGTGATCGATCGTTTTCCGTGGTTTCGCTGAATAAAATTAGATCTTTCCTTCCTCATTCTTAACCTCGTCTTCCCTTACACACACACACACACACACACACACACACACACACACACACACACACACACACACACACATACTTGGACTTCACTTACGTGGGTTACATTGCTTCGCTTGTCAGGAGATCAGTCTGGAGCTTAGAGTTTGACCCGGCTGGGCAACGCCCCCGCTGGCGGAGATACCTGTATAGGAAAACACCGTAAACCGACGTATAGGTCGGAGTTAAATATCAAGTTCTAGAGGGTAAGGATCACCTCCAACTCCCAAGATATAACATGACCTATTTACAGGATTAATGACAGTATTAGACACTCCAAGAATCAATTAAATTGAAGATTCAATCCCAGAATCAAATCGAGAATTTAATCGCAGAATCAATATTGACTCATTCTGCACCAAATATCGTAGCGAGTATCGCAACTTGCGTCATGACCCAGACCCATTTCTACAGTATGATTTTTGTAACTTTACCTTCAAGGCCCGTCTTCACATTGGAATATGTCAAGGTATTTCACGTCTTTCTCAGCATTGCCGCTAGAAATCAGAATCAAGCAGAGTTTGCAATCATGCGACATCCACCGGCACGAGCGGAGGACACAAAATGCCATGTGATATCCCATTGTGGACGTAGGGGCTTGAGAGGCCTAGTTATAAAAAACACACTATAACGTGAGGTCTCGCTTGCGGATCTGCGGTCTACAAGGGCGGAGGCCTCTCAGCGCCAGGGGGAGGGGACTAAAGAACAGTGAGTAAAGTTCGTCTCTAACTCGAGGATATAACGTGAACTAATCAGACTAAAGGACTAATCACATCAGTGTTCGACTCTCCCAGAATCAATTCAATTCAAATATCAATCCCAGAATTGAATCAAGAATTCAATCCCAAACTTGAATCAAGAATTCAATCCCAGAATTGAATCAAGAATTCAACCCCAGAATTGAATCAAGAATTTAATCCCAGAATTGAATCAAGAATTCAATTCCAGAGTTGAATGAAGAATTCAATTCCAGAACCGAATCAAGAATTTAATCCCAGAATCAATGTTGACTCATTCTGCACCAAATATCGCAGCTTCCGTCATGACCAAGACGCATCCCCAACGTAAGGTCTCGCTTGCGGCTCGGCGGCCGACGAGGGCGTGGAACCCCAACGCCAGGGGGAGGGGACTAAAGAACAGTAAAGTTCATCTCTAACCCCAGGATATAACACGTACTGTTTACAGGATTAATCATCTCAGCATTCGACGCTCCCAAAATCAAGTGTCAACCCCAGAATTTAATAAAAAAAAACAATCCCAGAATTGAATCAAGAAACCTATCCCACAATTGATTCAAGAATTCAATCCCGGAACCGAATCAAGAATTTAATCCTAGAATCAATATTGACTCATTCTGCACCAAATATCGCTGCGAGCATCGCAACTTCCGTCACGACCAAGACGCTTCCAGAGCGTAAAGTCTCGCTTGCGGCTGGGTGGCCGACGAGGGCGAGAGCCTTCCAGCCCAAGGGGGCGGGGAGGAGGAGAAGGAGGAGGGGGAGGAGGAGGCGCAGGCGACTTTACTGCGCGCAATAAAAGCTGCCGCGCGCGGGGCGCTGGCCGGCGCACGCACCGCCTTCAGCTGTCCGCGGACGGAAGGCGGGCGGCGGGCGGCGGGCGTAGGCCGTCGCCGCAGCGGTGGAATGCGACCCTTTGTTTTTATTTTATTTCGCCCGCGCCCACTCCGACGGCCGACTCCAGACTTGCGGATCGGCAACAAATTGAGGGAGACAAGCAAACGACACACGACCCCGATGACAATAAACGCCCAAACGCCCATACGTCTCCGCGGAGTGGGCTCCGAATCGAAAGTCTATTCGCACTCGCTGTGGATGTCGCCAACGACAATCGGAATACATACATTGAAGGGAATGGATTCTAGGAGCATTTGGATGGAACACATATGATGAATACGTCTCTGGTGTTCTGAAAGAGGTTGCTACAAGGAGTGTCACGAAAGAAAAATTGATGTGCATGTGACAGATTACATTTGTATTATAAGAATGTCAATAGATAAATCATCTTAAAGAAAATATTATTGGTTCAAAGTCATTGCACTAGTGATATTTTGCCACTGCATGCCTTTCCCCTCGTGCTTATGATTTTATTTTTAGTCTTGCGTACATACTTACGTAGCAATGATAGATTAGTGATTCCGGGATCGTCAACAGCTAAGTCATTCGTCCAATAAGTGTAGTGCTTGTTTTTATCACAAGTGCCGGTGATTTTCCTCTACTGGATGGTGAGCTCTGGCGTCAACCTACACGTTGGCATGTGGGGTTTTCCACAACTAGGTATCTCCAACAATCGGGACACCGCCCCCCCCCCGCCGCGGCATGCTCTAAGCTCCCGGATAGTCTCCCGACATGCGTAAGGAAGGGGGGAAGATAGGATTTGAAGAGGGAGAAAAGATCGCGCGCGGGTCGTGGTCCGTTTGTTTGGGTACAGCTCCGGCATTCACCTAGTGTTGTTCGAAAACAAGCCGGCAATCGATCACGGCAGCAAGCCTCTAGAATTCTCCTCCAGACAGCGGCTGAACTTGACCAAATTCCATAGTTAGTGTTCAAAATCTGTGACCGTCGGGTCCGGAGCCCTAAGACCTTCCGGCTAGAGGCAAAGCAGTGACTGAATTGATTCCCTGAGCCACCTAAGCCGTTACGTGGCAAAGAGAAAGTATTTTAATGCATCAGCCGAAAGTGACAATTTTTCGAAAGAAAAATCAGGTTGTGAAGCCTTGATATCCAAATGTGGAAGTAAGAAGAGCAGTAAAAGAATTAAAATCAAACACCCACGAGAAGATAACATATTAAATTAAAATTTGAAATTAAGAATCGAAAAAACTAATTAAAACAATTACAAATACAATAAAATACTACAGTTAGAGGAAAAACTTAAGAGTATGTCAAAAAATTCACATAATTCTTCTCCATGAGAAAGATTTAAAGGTTATTGTAAGCAACTAAGGACCTATTCGTATCAAACATACACAAAATTTTCCCGAACATAATATTACATAGGTTAACAGAAACTGTAGAGAAGAACAAATCTGTGGAACAAGCCAAACAACTAATGGAGAATTTCCAAGAATTGAATCTTTCTTTATATATAGCATATGTAGACCTTGCAATGTCATTTGATTCAATGAAGCTTATTTGTGTTCTAAATGCAATGGAGGTTGATATTGAAGACAAAAAAATATTAGGGAAAATATACATATTTAATACTGCAAAAATTAAACCAGACAAGAATGAAAAAGATGTAAATAGACAATGAGACCCAATATCCCCCAAATTGTTCGTAGACTTACTAGAAAGAGTTTTATAAAAATAAAAAAACACATTATGAGGAGAAAATAATTGGTAACAAACTATCTAACCTGTTGTTTAGGAATGACACAGTTCTCTTCAGAAACTTTACTCAAGAAGTACAAACAATGTTGCAAAATACTCACCAATGTAGCAAGAAAGTAGATCTGAGAAAAAGTTCATAAACACAAACAACAAAAATAGTGACCAGCAGGAAACAAGAAAAAATTACAATACAAAAAATAAATGCAATACGAACAAGATTACCTTTATTTAGAATAAGAAATGTAATTTCAACCAAAACGGAAAAGAAAATAGAGTATCACACTCTACTTGTAAACGGTAAAAAGTAATAGAGAGGCAACTTCAGAGAGATAGATGGCGGCCAATGGACAAGAGTAGGTGGCAAAAGACCGGGCAAAATGGAAATCTTGGTGCAAATTATCCATAAACAGAGAAATAAATGGTGTGTTAAGTGAATAGGATTTCGGCAGCTGAAGATCCTTTTGCCAGCAAAAATCTAATCACACTACACAATTCACAACTGGCCGTGTCTACGATTGTCTCGGCCATCGCGATGTGCTCTCACCTAATGGTAAACGACTACTGAATCAAAACAACACTGCAGCAGTTTCTCAAAGAGTTGGTAGATAGTGCTGAATGCATGAAACTTCATTCAGGCTTACCATCAGTTAAATATTAAACACCGCACCTTAGTTTTGGAATATGCCTCGTAATGTGTAACAAAAGCGAAATGATAAATTGACGATTAGCTACAAAAATTTAAATTATTTTACATTGATTATTTTTATAGGAGAAATAGTTAATATGACTAGCGATGGTCACAGTATCAAGTCGTAAGAAATACTGGATGGTCTAGTCATAAAGGAAAATTATTTGGTATTTAACAAAAAATTAAATATTTAGTGTACAAAAAAGAAATAATGTTTGTGAAGAAGAGCACAGTTGGAAATTATTCAAAATAATTCACAAAGTGGACATAGACTAAGACTGCGTAGAGCATGCCAATTGCAATGTATTACGGTGTATTAGTTTTCAAAAGCAAACCACCAAATATGTGATAGGAACATTAGAATGATCATTCAGCATCGCATAATTGCTTACGTCAGCTTCAGCCTTCTTTCTGTGCTTTAGTCGTTACCGTGTCGGTAGAGATTCTGAGCTCGAGAAAGAAAAAGAGTTTCTAACACAAATCGCGAACTCGGGACCACAAATATTAGAGGAATGTGAACGTTTCAAAGGTATTGAAATTTAAACAATGAATAGAATATGTAGGCTATATTGTTTAAAAAATTAACGAGTTATTTATTATTTTATGTGGTTTATTAGGGATTATTGAATTACATGTAATGCCACTTTTAAAAATGAAGTATTCAATTCTAAAACTACAGAAAATGGTTTAATGTCGTACATTAATAAAGTATTATAAAAGTTGACGCGACAAATGCGAGACTTAAAAAGTTATATTTAGCAACAAATTAAAATCACAAACGGGTATCTTGAAGAGAAACTTTCTTCTAAAGATCCACAAACTGTTAACAGGATGTGGCGCGCACTGTAGCAAATGAGGCTCTGCAATGAAACAAGGACTTGGAACAAGGCCAGTTCCTCGACTTCTTTCCCTTTTTAAAAAATTATTTATTATTTGATTTTTTATTACATAGATCATTTCGTTGAACTATATATATGTAGTGAATGGCTTAATGAATACATCTTAGACAATCTTAATACTAATACATAGGGCGAGGAAACCATGAGGGCACCTCATAGAATCTATTCTAGAAGTGAAAGGATTTTACAAAATATATGAAATGGATATTTGTTTTGGATACGAGTAGAGTGAGTGGGGCTTTTACAGAGATTGAATGAATTTAACTTTTGGATATGGTGGATATTGGAGAAGTTATGGGATATGTAGGCAGTGTGGTGAATGATGGGATCAAGGTTGAATTCGTTGTGTAATTGGTAGTTGGAAATGAACCAGGGTGCATTGGTGAATTTCTTTCCTTTACTGATCGGACCTCGAAACGCGAATTGTTCCAGAATCTGTATGAGGAATTTCTTCCGTTCAACGCCTCTCGAAGTTGAAGACGATACTCATCGGATCCATCTAAGGAATTAATACTCCTACATTTCTACGTTTCATAACGCTCTTTAAAACTCCCCTGACTGATTCCAACTGGTAGAGTTTTATAACAGTAAATAAGAGATTAGTTCTTATGATAGCTTGTCTGGAGCGAAACTTTATTGCGCCTATGTTTAATCATGTTTTACACTCTAAATTACGTTTTACGGCATTACTAAAATATTTATGAGTGTGTTTCAATGTCATAATTTGTCAGAAAAGTATGTGACTGAATTAACTTATCGGAGAGCAGCTTTCTTTCTCAGAACTTGAATTCATCAAATAAATCTGACGTAACTAATAAGAAAGAAACTCATATGTATCTTTTTTAGGGAAAGACAAAAATGTATGTATAAAAATTGACGTATTTGAGTTTTGTCCATTATATGTTTTTCTCTTCTTGGCATTAACTATGGTAGATTCTTATTTCATGTAGGATTAAATGAATGTTTTAACGGAAAACAAAGCACTGGCACGCCTGTTTCTATTAATACGTGTCTGAAACCACAGGAAATTCAATTACTTGATTATTAAATTTTGAACATTTCGGTGAAATCATATTTTATCTAAGAAATTAAACTATATTTTTAAATATTCCATTCACATGGAGTAAGATGTATCATTTATAAAGGAGTAGTTTATATCGTAAAATTGGTCCGGTCATTTCTTACAAATTGGGACATAAATTGGCAGTAATTGCAACACGAATTGGTATTAAAAAATTCCAGAATGTTGAATTGCCCTCGATCCACTCCGTTCCACTTCAAGTCATGTGAACGCCGAAAAGGGATTCGTAAAATAACTACGTTTTTCTTCCGCATATTTGTGCACACAAGTATCTTCGTTTCATTTCCATTTGAGTTCTATGGCTTGGCGTCGTCAATACAGTTGCTGAGCGTCACCCTTCCTCAGCGGCACAAGGAGATCTCTTCCTCTGGCCAAGTTCGTTTTACAGCAGAACGAAAGATATCACCGCATCGGTGACAAAGTTTCGAGATCTCTTCGGGTTTCGGGTGAAGTCGCGCTTTACGATCGGCAGCCCACCACGGTGAGAGGCGACGCTGGGGCTAGGACGACGCAGGGGGGGAGACAAGTGAAGGCCGGGGTGGAAAACGGGATACAGCAGGCTTCCAGGGAGTCGTGGGCGGCAGTGGCGTATCGTTGGTGCCCGCAAGGCCCGCAATGCGGGTGGACCCAGGTAAAAGACGACCTATGTTTACGCTGAAGGTTTGGCGATTGTAAGAAATACAGTCGACTTCGGCTATAGTGAACTCGGATATAGTGAACCCTCAGTTATTGTGACACTTGTCCCGTTTCACTTATGTTAGAAATAAGCATAAGAAAATTCGAACCTGAATCTCGGCTATAGTGAACGTAGGATAGAAGTCCCGGAAAATAATTGGACCTCTTACGTCATTAGGCGATTAAAAGGAACTTCAGAGAATGGGATGGTGTTCTATCAGTGCAAGAGGCTTTGAAAGGTGTTATGACTGCATTGCAATACTTAGAGGCAGAGGACAATGTAGAATAAAGTACGGAGAGAGAACAAATACTGGAGAAAGATCTAATGAAAAATATTTGAAGCAAATAATTCAAAATTATTAATTTTTTATGTACAAAAATTATTAACATTTTCAGCTCGTGCTGTTAATGAATTTTGCGGTATATTAATAAAACCAATCATTGAGGAGAAGTTCCATTTAATTTTGACATCAACGGTTATAGTGAACCTCTGATATAGTGAACCAAAAATATTAGTCCCCAGAGTATACTGTATTAATTACTTGATACACTGCGATAGTTGATACAATAAAAGATTGAAAATCTTCCAGAAGAACGAATCTTGAAGTTAACGAGCAATTTAATGTGTTTGTAACATTGATCTCCTATGTAGTAATAATACACTGATAAATATGAATTTGTTAAAGGATTTTTTTATTATTTAAGGTACTAACACTACTTGCGTTTGCTATATCCTTTTATAAAGGGGGCCCGAATAAAAGTTTTGCGGGCGGGTCCGCACTCATTTCGTTACGCTACTGGTGAGCAGTAGTGACGGCAGGAATGGAGGTGGAAGAAAAGAGGGAGGACAATGGAATACTCTCTACGCTTACAATTGTAGTCGGTCAGCTGTTTTTGACAGGTGTTACAACTTACGGTGCTGCTTTAAGCTTTGACAGCTCACAATAAATTGAAAATTACAAATTCGAAACACAGTTGCGGCTTCCCAAATATCTTTTCTTCAATCAGTGAAACGTGAAAGACCGATATAATTCGGAGACTTTTTCCAGAAAAAGTTATAATTTTCCGGCATCTAAAAGCGAGTTTTTAGCTAGACAGTTAGTGTAAAAAAAACACAAAAATATTTTTTAAAGCTGAGAGCATTTTCCAATCTTATTTATTCTGAGTTCATAGAAGAGACGCAATATGTCAGATTTTCTGTCTGATTTAACAGGATAAGAGATTATAAAATATTGGTGTAAGATGCAAACTTCAAGTCATTTTGATATTTTTATTTATGGATTTTTTCTAATATTCATGTAAATTTACAAGATATGATTGAGAAAATATAGATTAAATTTATTCTACTGTGTGTTCTTAATACTTCTTCTACTTAAATGTGTTCCTGTATAGTGTTATAGATAGTCTGCAAAATATCCGAAGAAATAAATAAATTTAAAAAAAACATTTCCTTTTGCTGTGAATGTCATTATACGTCTTCCTTACAGCAACATTTAGTATGTATTTACTGCAAACTTCAAATATGAATAAACCATTCATAAAGAAAAAATTATAATATCCAGGTATATAGTAAATGTGAATATGACTTGTGCATTGCAAACACAGTTACACGAAAATCCCTTGGGCTTTTGAAGCCCCTTGCTTTTCACTTGAGGTTTATTGAAACCACTTATTTTTGTATGTCACTCAATACTCAACCTCGATTATATTAGTTTTAAAATTTGTATCTTATTTTAGAAACATTGAATTGAATATTTTAAATTTGATTTGTTTCTCGGCCTAGTTCGGGTTTATTTCCCTGAAGTTAGTAATCTAATTTGCTCGAAACGAAATCCAAGCGGTTCGTAATCAACTGTAAATTACATTCAATTAGCGAAAATGGAACCCAACACATTTTTGATTTTCACTTCATCATAATTATCGCTAATTAACAATTATTTGCGCACGACTTTGTTTCCATTCCCAATTAGTAGGATCAAGTCTAATAAAGGTGACAAATTGCGTCCTTTACCAAGGCAATTCGAGCTAGCTGGTAGACGGAGTGGTACAGCTGTGCTGTATTTCACACACTAATTACGTAACCAATAAGCTTCTTTACGTCCACCAAAAAATGTCCTTAACGCACTAGCTTTTTTCAACTAGAAGTTCAGCACCATTAACACCTCGAATATTGAAAAAAAATCTATCAGAAAAGTGTATTGGACGTGGAAATGATGTCGAAGTAATGGTGTCGCATTTTCCGTTGTCATAAAGAAGGGTATTTTTACCTACATTGCTTTCTTACAAAATTTTTCCTGCGGTGGTAACAGGAGAAATAAGCTTGTGGGAACGGCGCAGATCGAAAACTCGACGAGAGGCGGAGAGCTCGAAGGGTAGGAAGTCAATGACCGGGTAACTCAGGATTACTTCAACGAGCTTGGAAAAAAGTTTACCTCTTTCTACTTGCCAGATAAAAATAAAATTTTAGAAATAGTACATATTTTTTCTAATCAAATAGGATTGTTATGTTTCGGGTTGTGGTTTGCGTCTAATAGATACCTATAGATTATTTATCATGATATCCGAATCACGGCTAGTAGTAGCTTACAGCGAATTGTCATCACGGATTAATTATGGTTCAATCTATTTCAACATTCACTAAATCAAATACTGTAAATGATTAGTTAACGAGTAGGTGACAATGAAGGAAGTAAGCTAAATGGTAACGGTCGGAGAAGCAGGTAAACCAACAGAAAATTTGTCATTAACTCACTTGGCGAAGTGGCTGAGTTTGAACTCAGATGGAACACACCTGTAGTACCAGGTACTTGGAATATGCATATATGAGCAATTTCTCTTACTAGAGACATGGATTAGACAGTTATTTTAATCATTTGTTCTTTAATTTAATTGTTAATTGTAATTTAATTCAAAAGTTGAAAAGGTGCTCTCAGGACCGCTAACTTAGAAAACAAAGTTGCGTTCTAATTGTCAGACATAGTCGCTCGATTTTCTATATTATGATTTACTCTTCTTGCCTTTGTGTTAATTTGATTATGGTGGAAGGAACGGTAGTGAAGCAATGATTGAAAAGCCAACACAACGGCAGAATCCCAAGTGACCCCTCTAAGAGCTCTTTCCACATAGATTGAGCGACCATTGAAATTCTGATCTCGTCCACGTGTGGTGGTTTATCGGCGCTTGATCGTAGATCCCTGACGACTGCCTCGTTTGAGTAGCATAATCCTTTGGACCGATGAATCCGCCGTTTTATATCGAGCTGCCATGATTGATTAGTGATTTCGGGCGCGTCACTTGCTAAGGCAGTTATTCCCGAAATGTAGTGCGTGGTTTTATCGCGGGAGGTGGCAGCGATCTTCTCCCGCTGGATGGTGAGATCCAGCGCCGACCTACATCGGCACACGGGGATTTTCTCCAACCATACAGAGTGTCCGGGGAGGAAACGTCGAAACTTCGAAAATAAGTTCTTAAGACAATTCTAAGCATATTTTGTCTAAAAAACTACGTGGATATTCCGAATGGTTGAGCCGCAATGAGCACTCAAAAGTTGGATTGAAAAAATTATTTCTAGGCAAAAAATTTGCATTATGGAAGCATAGAAATACACCAGAAACATGTAAATTGTTTATTATTGAAGATTTATTAAAGAAATGAATATATTTGAATTGAAGATTTATTAAAGAAATGAATACATTTGCTTAGACAGAAAAATTAAGCGAGAAATAAAAAAGCTGTCGAATTGTGTAAATTGGATCCTTTTTAATTTCTCGCTTAATTTTTCTTTCTGAACAAATATATTCATTTTTTTGTAAATAATAAACAACTTATATGTTTCTGAAGTGTTTCTATGCTTCTATAATGCAATTTTTTTGCCTAGAAAATAATTTTTCAAACCAATTTTTCAGTGCTTATTGTGGCTAAACCATTCGGAATATCCACATAGTTTATTAGACAAAATATGCTTAGAATTGTCGTAAGAGCTTTTTTTTCGAAGTTTCGACGTTTGCTCCCCGGACACCCTAAATATCTCCCACCAAGGTGTTACCGCCCCACCCAGAACAAATCGAGCTACCAGGAGAGTTCGAACTATGTGATATTGTGTTTTGGTTCATCGATTGTTAGTGATTCGGGGAGCATCGACTGCTAAGGTATTTAGTCCCGTAAGAGTAGTGCGTGTTTCCTCGCGGGAGATGGCGGCGATATTCCTTCGATGAATGACGAGATCCGGCGCCGACATATCGTCGGCTAGCGGGGCTTTCCCCTACCTGGTCTCACACCAGCAGAGCACTGCCCCAGCCGCGACTCGCTCTTAAGCTCCCGACCGGTCTCCCTACTTGTGTGATGGTGTAGTGCATGTAAGTGTAAGAACGAATAAGGGGCGATGATAGGACAAGGAAGAGGAAGGAAAAATCGCGCGCGGTCCGTGGTCCGTTTGTTAGGGTACTGCTCCGGCATTTGCCTGGTGTTGAAAACCACCGATCTGGGCAGCCGGCCGCAAGACTTCTCCAGACAGCAGCTGAATTCCACCTAGCTGATAGGCTAGTTTCGAAAATCCTGTCATCGTCGGTACTCGAACCTAGGACTTCCCGGTCAGAGGCACTGCAGTGACATCAGTTGATGCCCTGAGTCACCTCTCTCGGTATGTGCTGGGAACTCTCTGTCCACCCAAAACCAATATTAATATCCTTGAAAAGCTCCATAATGCTTTCAAGTGTAATTTCTCTTCAACTCCTGAACGCTGACGGGCGGAGCTATCGGAGGAGAGGATCTTAAGTGGCGGCGGTCGCGCTATGCTCCGCGTCCAGGGCCTCCAGAGCCCTGGAAGGCTGTGGCGGCGGTGGCTGTGCAAAGCGCGCGCGTGAGCAAGCGCCGCCGTCTGTTGGCGTGGTCAAGGAGGCATGGGCGGCGGCGTGCCGGCGGGCGGCGGGCGGGTAAGCGGGCGGGTAAGCGGGCGGGTAGGCGGGCGGGTAGGCGGGCGGGTAGACGGGCGGGTGGGTAGGCGGGCGGGCGGGCGGGTAGGCAGGCGGGCGGGCGGGTAGGTAGGCGGGCGGGCGGGTAGGCAGGCGGGCGGGCGGGTAGGCAGGCGGGCGGGCGGGTAGGTAGGCGGGCGGGCGGGTAGGCAGGCGGGCGGGCGGGTAGGCAGGCGGGCGGGCGGGTAGGTAGGCGGGCGGGCGGGTAGGCAGGCGGGCGGGCGGGTAGGTAGGCGGGCGGGCGGGTAGGCAGGCGGGCGGGCGGGTAGGTAGGCGGGCGGGCGGGTAGGCAGGCGGGCGGGCGGGTAGGTAGGCGGGCGGGCGGGTAGGCAGGCGGGCGGGCGGGTAGGTAGGCGGGCGGGCGGGTAGGCAGGCGGGCGGGCGGGTAGGCAGGCGGGCGGGCGGGTAGGTAGGCGGGCGGGCGGGTAGGCAGGCGGGCGGGCGGGTAGGTAGGCGGGCGGGCGGGTAGGCAGGCGGGCGGGCGGGTAGGTAGGCGGGCGGGCGGGTAGGCAGGCGGGCGGGCGGGTAGGTAGGCGGGCGGGCGGGTAGGTAGGCGGGCGGGCGGGTAGGCAGGCGGGCGGGCGGGTAGGTAGGCGGGCGGGCGGGTAGGCAGGCGGGCGGGCGGGTAGGTAGGCGGGCGGGCGGGTAGGCAGGCGGGCGGGCGGGTAGGCAGGCGGGCGGGCGGGTAGGCAGGCGGGCGGGCGGGTAGGTAGGCGGGCGGGCGGGTAGGCAGGCGGGGCGGGCGGGTAGGTAGGCGGGCGGGCGGGTAGGCAGGCGGGCGGGCGGGTATGTAGGCGGGCGGGCGGGTAGGCAGGCGGGCGGGCGGGTAGGTAGGCGGGCGGGCGGGTAGGTAGGCGGGGCGGGCGGGTAGGCAGGCGGGCGGGCGGGTAGGTAGGCGGGCGGGGCGGGTAGGCAGGCGGGCGGGCGGGTAGGTAGGCGGGCGGGCGGGTAGGCAGGCGGGCGGGCGGGTATGTAGGCGGGCGGGCGGGGTAGGCAGGCGGGCGGGCGGGTAGGTAGGCGGGCGGGCGGGTAGGCAGGCGGGCGGGCGGGTAGGTAGGGCGGGCGGGCGGGTAGGCAGGCGGGCGGGCGGGTAGGCAGGCGGGCGGGCGGGTAGGCAGGCGGGCGGGCGGGTAGGCAGGCGGGCGGGCGGGTAGGCAGGCGGGCGGGCGGGTAGGTAGGCGGGCGGGCGGGTAGGCAGGGCGGGCGGGCGGGTAGGCAGGCGGGCGGGCGGGTAGGTAGGCGGGCGGGCGGGTAGGCAGGCGGGCGGGCGGGTAGGTAGGCGGGCGGGCGGGTAGGCAGGCGGGCGGGCGGGTAGGCAGGCGGGCGGGCGGGTAGGCAGGCGGGCGGGCGGGTAGGCAGGCGGGCGGGCGGGTAGGCAGGCGGGCGGGCGGGTAGGTAGGCGGGCGGGCGGGTAGGCAGGCGGGCGGGCGGGTAGGCAGGCGGGCGGGCGGGTAGGTAGGCGGGCGGGCGGGTAGGCAGGCGGGCGGGCGGGTAGGTAGGCGGGCGGGCGGGTAGGCAGGCGGGCGGGCGGGTAGGCAGGCGGGCGGGCGGGTAGGCAGGCGGGCGGGCGGGTAGGCAGGCGGGCGGGCGGGTAGGCAGGCGGGCGGGCGGGTAGGTAGGCGGGCGGGCGGGTAGGCAGGCGGGCGGGCGGGTAGGCAGGCGGGCGGGCGGGTAGGTAGGCGGGCGGGCGGGTAGGCAGGCGGGCGGGCGGGTAGGTAGGCGGGCGGGCGGGTAGGCAGGCGGGCGGGCGGGTAGGTAGGCGGGCGGGCGGGTAGGCAGGCGGGCGGGCGGGTAGGCAGGCGGGCGGGCGGGTAGGTAGGCGGGCGGGCGGGTAGGCAGGCGGGCGGGCGGGTAGGCAGGCGGGCGGGCGGCGGGCACCGGGGGAAGGGGCGATGGGCGGCGGGTGGCGGGGGTGAGGGGTGGGGCATCGGGGGAGGGGCGGCGGGCGGCGCGCCGGCGGGTGGGATGGGCGGCGGGGGAGGAGGGCGGTGCGTGGGCGGAGAGCACTCGCGGGAGGGGCGGAGGCGGGCGGGACGGGCAGTGCCAGCGATTATGCATCGCTGATGGTATCGCCGCGCGTATAAATCCTGGCGGGCGGCCGAGGGGTTTTCGCGCGACAATGGCACAGCGGCCGCCGACTGGTCCGGTCACCCGGCCGTGCCGCCTCGCCTCCCGCCCGGCGAAGCGTCGACTCCTGCCGCGGGCGGTAGCGACGGTGGCGGCGACGACGACGATTGCACGATGCGGTACAGTCCAGGTTCTTCCCTCTGTTATGTGATGCAAAGAGCGAAAAACTCTAGAGGCAATAGGTTCCTCCTTCTGAAATTGTGTTGCTTTGAGGTATTGAATTTAAATTTATTTTTGAGGTATTGAATTTAAATATTTTCATTAAATTACACGCATTGTCTGAGTTCAGTACAGAGCCAACATAGCCGCGCACTACCTAAATAGATAAGTCGAATTCAGCCGATATCTGGAAGAGTAGTTTTCCGTCTTTGTTCCGAACAATACTAGATAAATGCCGCAGCAGTAACCTAACAAATTGGTCATGGACCGCGTGCGATTTCCTTCCTCTTCCTTCTCCTATCCTCTTCCCTTACTCATATTTTTTCTTACATTCACTAAACTATCATTGTGGCAGATACTTATACTGCGATTTTTCTGACTTTGCCCCTCAAGATCACTCAAATCCCATCTGCGCGATGGAATACGTCACGGTATTTCGCTTTCTTAGACTTTCCGCTAGATTTCGCGCGATTGCGCACATCAAGCAGTGCTTGCGATCATGCGACTTCTACCGGCAAGACCGAGAAAGACGCGAAATGCCGTGTGATATTCCATCGCGAAGATGGGTCTCGAGTGGCCTTGAGGGGCAAAGTTAGAGAAATCGCAGTATAGAAGTGGAATTTCCCCCACAAGCTGACGTGTATGTCGGCGCCGGATCTCACCATCCAGCTGGAGAAAGAACATCGCCATCTCCTGTGATGAAAACATCCACTAAACATACGGGCCAGGTGAGCAAAGCAATTGACGTGCCCGGAAACAATAAATTAAATTATATGCTGTATAACCTGATAATCATTTTCTCTTATTTTTCATGTGGTGTAATTTATATAAATTGTACGGATGAAATACAAAATTCTGACGTATAAAATGCAATAAGGCAAAAAATACACGCAATTTTGTATGCATTTGAAACCAATGGTATGCATTTGCTAGTAACATAGTTCAAAATGAAGATAGATAGGATTTTCCATCACTACTGTGTGAAGCTCATCCAGAAGAACAAAAGAGCGTCATTATCAGATTAGAAAAATCGTATGATTAAAAACTGAAATTCTGCAAATAATAACGGTATAGTATTTTACCATCATGTGAAAAGTTTTAACGATGACGATGAAACCTAGTGGTGCTACAGAATGACACAGACTTTCCCATATTAGTTTTCTATTTCCTTGGGTCTGGGCTAGCTATTCGGAATTGCCACATATTCTTGCCAGCTGCCATCTATCACCGCCCAAAGTACATTTTTTACCCTTTTCTCAGTTTTCCCTTTACTAATAGTAGAAAAAATATTATTTTAATCTTGTTTCATCTTGGTTAAGATGTTTTGTGCGGGACGCAATCGGCACGAAGCGAGATACGCTAAACGTTTCTAGTCGGTGATGGGGTGGTCCAAAGAGGTAGTCATTTGCGAAGTGACTTAAAACGCATCATCAGAGGAAAAAGCCTTTGCTCGGAACTTTTTTTTCGTCTTTCGATGAATATGCTACCAACACGACTAACACGACTTCTTGGCTGAGCCATTTGGTGTACTGGATGAAAATTATGATACTTCGCAGAAGTGTAGAAAAAAAAGAACTCGTTCCAAGCAAGATAAGACATCAATTTCAAGAGGAAATGGTGATGACAATGCGAGTCACAGGAAGAACACTGAAAATCTAAGTAGTTTAAAAAGCAATATCCCTATCTTGAACACTTTCAAGTAAAGTCACTGTCAAGAATTGTTAAAAAATTGGAAGAAAAGTTGCTGAATTATTTTTATTTGATTAATCATATGTTGTTTAAAATTAGTTTCTAGTATAATTTAATACCATCCTGGTAACATATGAATAGCATTAATTCATTTCATTTTAATAAAAATTTAAAATAAAATTTCTAAATCATTACCACCAAAGAGAGTGGTTTTTGGCTTTAGTTATCACATTCTGAAATTTTTGCCTATTTACTGAAATTAACAACTTCAAAAATATTTATTACACAAGTATATGGCTTAAGATATAATTAAGATACAAATATAAAACCCGTTGTGGTTTAATTGGGATTTTTCTAATGATTATTACTTAGTTGGATATTTTATCTGGAGTTTCTGAAATATTCTGTGTATTCTTGGGAATGAGGGAATATTGAGTCAAATGTGTCAACAACGTTCATCATTAGTCCCGTCAAGTGTAATGAATGTTACATCCAAGAAGGTGACGATTTACTTTTCTGCTGGAACGTGAGTTTTGTTGCCGGCCTTCTAGTTGGATTGCGGGATTTTCCACCTTCAGGTATCTCTGTCAGCGGGGCACCGTCCAGAAACTCTGACAAGCTCTAAGCTCTTGGTTTGTCTCCTGACATTTGGAGCGGGGTGAAGGGGATGAATTGGATAAGTGTGTATGTAAGAGGAGAGGAGGAGACACACTTGTGGAAGTAAACAGTTCTAGACTATTTTCGATAGAAGTTGATGGAGATGACGATAGTGGAGAATCACTATGGTCGACAAGATGGCGGGGGAGGGGTATGCTCCTTGGAGAGCCTGCGCGGAGGCGGCTAATGGAAGAACAAACGGAAATATAAAAAAAATAGAGCAAAAATGACTTAATACAAATTACTACCCACAACGAGATAGAAATCTATAGAGTGGCGATGCGCCCGCCATATTTGAAGCTTTTTGAAACTACAGCCGCCATGTTTTCTGAGGGCAATGTCAGAGAACGTGCGCGTGATTGTGAATTTGATCGAACTGCATTTAGAAGACAAATATTTAAAACATGTTAAATTTATCCAGATTAATATAATAAAGACTTAAGTTTAATATTGCTTGTTAGTGGAACAAATGAAATTTTTTTTTATTTAGTATCACTTGATTTTACAAAATTTTTACTTTTCAGACGTACAGTTCCGATTATTAACATTCATTTTTAAAACTTCTCAATGGAAATGTACTTGCAATAATTCAACCGTGCCGGTAATGTTGATATAAAAATATATATTAAAAAAAACTTGTCATAAACTGTTTTTATACATTGTAATATCCTACACAACCTTTAAACTAAATGCCTATGGAATGTTGATAAAATATGTAATAAACTAAAATTAATTGAAATTCAACAGCAATCACATTAATTATTTAAAATATGCATTACTTATGCACTAAATTAATGCAAATTATCCACTTTATTTTTTTGGGGGGGGGGGTAATCATTGTATCAATTTTAGTAGGAATGAATCTTGCCTCCAAATTCATCATGCACGTTTGGGAAAATAAAAAAGCACAGGGTAAGCTTAACATATGGTTTATTTAATAGTGGGGGGACGCATTTACTTTTACTGTGCAGAAACAAAACAAAGGACCATCTCAGCATTTGCTCTGTGGACCAAGGGAAACTGCACACAAAACCTGATCGAGATGGGGGTTCTACACCCAGATTAAAATAACAATCACATTTAAAACTTTTAAACATCAATACACTATTACAAACATACAAACAGGAAAATTAAATGTACAAATTATTTACAAAAAAGTATATTACATACTATTTCACTGGCCTTTAAAATGAATTAACTTAGTGAACGCTTGTCTGATGGGTTTTCCTCTTTGCTTTTCTGTAATGTTTTTACAAGTGTGATGAAGCCGGATTGTGAAGTACTGATGTAAAAGTAGTTTTATCAGTTGATAGTAATGTGGTTCTTCATCTACATCCACAGAATCAAAAAGATGGTCATTTTCAACAAATAACTGCCCTGTCATCATCTGGAAAACTTCCAATTTAAGGGCCTGCATTATGTTCTTGCGTTGAAGTAGATGCTGTTTGCCACGATAAACTTTTTCAGCAAGTTTACACAGTTTTATTACATCACGAGATGCATTTATTAGAGAATTGTTTACAGTTCTTATGGCTATGAGATGTGATTTCTCTCTTTCATCACAAGCAAAAAGTAGCTGCAAACAATCACAACACTGAATCTTTTTTGATGCTTGCCGAACAACACATCCAGCCATGTACTCCACAACATGTTCAACATACAGGCTCAAATCACAATAGGCATGACCAGTTACATCATTAAAATTGTCTGATATATCAGTGTTCTCACTTAAACATGAAGTCACATTTACAGCAGGTAAAAGAACATGTGTGTCATTTGCAACACAATTTGACTGCTGTGATGGATCAACACGGGCCACAAGACACTTTCGATATGCACTTTTAAATTGTCGAGCATTGGGATTATTATTGTGTCCACCTCTACTTCTCACACTTGAAAAAAATAGTTCAAGATGGTCCTGGCTCAAGCGACGAGAAAGCAAATAAGGTAGCTGAGAATCATCACACCATACGTAAGTCTCAGCAATCATTTTCACAGACTTCAAATCCAAAATGAAGCCTAAAATGGCAGTTTTCCTGTTAGATGAAATGACAGGAGTACCATCACTTAACTTCACATTCTGGAAGTAAGAAATGCACATTTCAATGTTTTTTACAATAGCTTCCTTGTTTTTCACTGTGATAGGAGACTTAGTACCTTTCCCCATTGGATGGCATGAATTTAACAAATCAAAAGATAAATTCACATGGTCAACAAATTTTATGGTAGCATCACAGTCCTCAAATTCATTGACACCTATCTCCTTGCAGAAAGAGAGAGAGCGTGCCACAGATCTACTAAGTGCCTGAGCAGCAAGAGACACTTTCATTCTCTGTGATTCAAATTGAATGTGTTGTCGTCTCAATTTGTTTGCTGCATGCAGCCCTTCATGCTCTTGTAAACACACAAGTTTTTCAAAGTACTGCCATCTAATGGCATTATTGTCACCATCAAATAAAATTTTCTTCTCTCCCAACAAATTCCTCACTAATTTTAGGGAGTGGGCAGCGTCTAATATACAAAACACCTTTCTCTCTGGAAATGAAGGGTGATGGAACCAACACTTCTGAATGTTATTTTCAAACACAACACCCAATTTTTCCATAACAGTCCTGTTCGTAGTGAGCCCATCACATACAACTGCCACCACTGTTATCCCTGTTTCATGAAGTTTTACTAGGTACTGTTCAATGAGATTAGCTTTTACAGGGGCAGAAATCCCATTCACTAAACAGTACCCCACAGGAATTTTCCAAGGCCGATTTAAAGCCGTAACCATGAAAACTAAGGCTTCTTTTGCAACGGGTCGATCAATATTATCAAGATAACCATGACCCAAATCAACATAACCACAAACTTCTTTGCCATCCCAAACCACTTCTTTTTTAATTGCAATCTCATCGAACATTAAGGAACAGTATATCGGTCCTGAGCTACTTTGCATTTCTGCAGTAATTTTCTGAAAGCTTACTTCAGTGAATCCTGGACGCCCATCAATAAACGAAGCCCACTGCCGCAATGTTCTTGGGTGGGGAAGTTTAACATGCTCTCTCAAGAATGAGTATGCACGAGCAGAATAAAAATTAAGGGTAAGTGCAAATTGTCTAATCTTTTCACTGTATTGCCTTACTTCCTGATTAGGTAAGTTAATAATTTCTTTAATGACATCACTGAAACAATTATTCACAATCTCTGAGCTGGACTCACACAATCGTTTGTTCAATTCTTCGATTAGATTATTTCGCGTTGTAAGCTGCTGCTGTTTCCTTCGCATTCTTTGTTTCACTGTTTTCAGCTTCTTTTGCGATTCTTTACAGTTGTTTACAGCATCCAGGTACTTTTTGTTAACTTTTGTGGGACTTGGCAAGCTGTAATTATGTAAGCCATTTGCAATGTCACTTACATTCTCTTCATTCGGAGTTTCTTCATCTGAAGAAAAGGTTATATTCCTCTTCACTGGAGTTCGTCGTTTTTTCTCCTTCCTTTGTAAATGCTCAGGAAAAGAAAATATAGTGGGCACTGCATTGGCCAGAAGTCGCCTGCAGTCGTTCACTTTATACATATATTTATCTTCGAAGTGATTGGAACAAATGCGGCTCGATTTGGTAGGCCACCACTTTTCTCTTCTCATCAATGCTACCCATTTCTTTGTCAAGTCTCCATCGTTCAGAGGAAACCTAAAAAAGTTACAAAACATGTTAATTATCAACACCAGTTATAGGTTAAAATTCATTGGGGAGTGTGAGAAAATACTTACGTAAAATACGATATTCCAACAGTTTTGTCGTTTCTATTCGTACAATTGTACGCCGAACAACAGGACGGCATTTTGATGTCGCAAATTCGCAACCACTTCACCCAAATACGCCGAAAACGTGGACTTTTAAAACAAGAATCCGTACAACACTCAAATGACTCTTAGTATGTTTTGACCTCAGAAAACATGGCGGCCAGTAGTGAAAAAAGCTTCAACCAGGAGCGCTGTATCAGTACACATTTCCTCTCTAGTAATTCAAGCTCGTTGACTACCCAAGCAATATGGACCACACATCACATGTCCGTTCGACCGTCACTTTCTATTGAAGAAGCGGAAAAGTGTTCCCAAAAGCTGCCTTTGCGTAATGTAATTTTAATGTTTCATTAACATTATGTTTTGTGGTTGTGATTTGACTATTTCTTCATTCATATTATAGAGTACTACAGGATAAGTGTCCCGCTATCGGCACTGATTTTAAACAGTTTGACAAGTTTTCCGTGTCTATTTTCGATAGAAGTTAATGAAGATGACAATAGTGGAGATTCGCTGTGGTCGACAAAATGGCGGGGGGCGTGGTCCGTGGACGGCCTGTGCGGGGGCCCCTGATGGAAGAACAAACGGGAATCTAAAAAAAATTAGAGCAAAAACGACTTAATAAAAATTACTTACTACCCAGGCAACATGGACCGCACATCACATGTCCGTTCGACTGTCACTTTCTATTGAAGAAGGGAAATGTGTTCCCGAAAGCTGCCTTTTTTGCTTGAATGTTATTTTAATAAACATTTAAGTTTTGTAGTTGTGGTTTGACTATTTCTTCATTCATATTATAGAGTACTACAAGATGTGTGTCCGCTAACACCACTGAATTTAAACAGTTTTATATTTTGACAAGTTTTTCGGGTCTATTTTCGATAGATGTCTATGGAGACGACGATAGTAGAGAATCGCTGCGGTCGACAAGATGGCGGGGGGCGTGGGCGTCCGAGCACCTCGTATCTGCTGCGCCGTGTTTCACTCCCACGCGGACACGAGGGCGCGCGACCGATGTCCGCGGTGTCCAATTTGTCTTGCTGTCGTTCGTTTTTCTTGTGGGATGCGATTTACGTGGTCGCGCTGCGTCGGCTGGCCGTGAAAAGCGAGACGACGGCGCCGTTGTGGGGGGCGGGGGCGACTTCGCCAGCCCGAAAATAAAACTTTGGGTTTGGATTTTGGCGATGGTTTCGTGAATGTCCTATCGTTCGTTTTTCTTGTGGGATGCGATTTCTCGGGCTGTGTTAGTAAAAACACGGTGATGTTTTGACACTGAAATGTAGTTTTTTTCAAAGATTAGCGAGACCATTAGCTGAACCGTTGATACTTCTTGATACTCAATTTTATAAAATGTAAAAAATTTGGGCTCTTACTTTCATTTTTTGAGCTTATGTTTTAAAACTGTTTTATATTTTCACAATAACATATATTTATTAAATATACAGACATTGTTGCATACAAGGTATTTAGACATTTGGGTTAAATATTTATAATATAAACTAAAAATCTAAAATACATGTACTCAAGTGTATTCTTGTTATGGGATTTTATATCTTATGCCAATTCTTCTATTGAATTACCACACTGTAAAACCTACTGTTTTTCATATTTTTTCTTCTCTAGTATTTATAAAGAAAATTTTGAAATTGATCTATAACGTCACGTCCAGGTAATTGACGTTGAAATATAATTAGTGTTTTTATTGAATTCGAATACGCGTTTTAGGGTTCTTGATAAATAGTGACTGAAGGAAAGGAGCCATTAATCACTTATAAAATTATATCTCAGAAATCCGAGATATCAGTGGATCCCGGCTTGACAACAGCTTTTCTATAATCTAAAATAACCTCTTTTGTTCTCTTTCAACCACCTTGAAGCGTTGACACACGTTCAGTGTAATCAAATACGTGTTTCCCGTTACTCTTATTTCAGTTATTGTTCTCTTTTCCGAATTTTCATCAATAAAAAGAAACATTCCTTTGTATTCAAAGGAACACTTTCACTCCCCACTATAATAAAACACTTCCCGACAAAAAATCATCCACCTCAGATCAGCATAACATGTAAATCATCAACAATATGTTTTACTTTCTTTCGTGCAACTTGCAAACACGTAATAATCATGCTTAATTTACTATATCTAAACCAATAACTATTTTACGCAGAACACACGTAGTATATTTATACCTTTTTTCGACATTATCAAACATTACAGACATCAGCAAGATTACTTTCTTCCAATTATTTCATGTCTCTTATACTCCTAATACATTAACGTCTAGACGTAATTAAAATCAATATCCAAGTTACTTTTATAAAAGTAGATTGAAGAAAAATCGTCGCTTTTAATTATAAACATTTTGGTTAGGAGAGTTGAATGTTACAAACTGTCATCTCCTGTCCTACAGATACTCAGTTATGTGCATTGATTAACTCAATCGTAAATTTCAGTCGTCATCCTCTAGTAGCAAGGAGCTAAATTATTTACTCATTGATGTACTCTTGAATCCCCAAAGTAATGGTAGGTGAAAAGCCACAAAAGTATTTATTTCGTAAATATATTATCACTGTAAATAATAGCCTGTAGTACTCCTGACCTTGAAAGGAAGCTAGCACAAACGTTTCATGGCACGGAACCGCCAGGCGTGCCACTGCCACCAGTAAGAGAACTTGACACCACTGCCCTATAAAATCCTGCAAAGGCAGAACACATTCATTTTAGCAAAATAAGTGTTAATTAACCTTCCAGCGGGCGCGCGTTGTAAATGTTCACACCAGCAGGCACGTGTTGTAAATTTTACGACATTCAATGACTCTTGAAAAAATCAAAGAAATTATAGAACAATTGAATTTTATGTCGCATTATAATATCTAAGAATGATATTTACTACCAAAAACATATCCGTTGATAAACGTTCATATTTAATATCAAAAATATCTTGTTCCGATCCAGAATCTTTCTGATGCTCGTCTATATTTTTTACATTTGTTTACTGTCACTGTCACTATCCAATTCATGGTCTTCCTCCGATCAGACAGCTCTTGAAGAATATTCTGATTTTCGTTCACATGAATTCTTTATCTGGACATTTTACAGAAAATTTCGATTAGGCCAAATTATTATACAATATTTTAGCACAACAGCTGGCGCGAAGCGTAAAGTTTACGTTACTGTCCACTTATCCCGAATAGAGCGTTACAAAAACAGAATACAGCGTGCAAACTGAACAGTGACTGTAGGAATGCATCACTAAAGATACCTGCAAGGAATACCAAGAACGCAGAAATCTTTGACAACAATGAGTTGACAGCAAAACAAAAAAATCTGCTATTGTCGTAAAATTTACGACAGCGCGCCCGCTGGAAGGTTAATGTTTCGTTGCCCTTAGTGCAGCTTTTCCGTAGAAAAGTCATAGACTATGACTCATAGTCATAGACTATGACTCTATGACTAAAAGTCATATACTCTATGGAAAAGTTCACCAATTGTTCAGTTGAAGCGTAACGCGAGTGACGTTCCGACGCATCGCGCCTCCTCCCGCGCAGACACATTGGAGATTCACTCGCTGCGGCGGAGAGATCCGCCTATACTTCGTTTTTCCTAACGTGGCCGTTGACATTAGGTCATTATTACACCTTCAGCCTTATAAAATGAATCTTTTTGACAGTGGTAAGCACATTTATGAGACCACGAACCCCGTTGATAACGACGTTCGCAAATTAAATAAAAATATTCATTTTATACGGCATCGGGTCTAATAATGTCCAAATGTCGTCGGTCACTTTAGGAAAATCGAAGTGTAGCACAGGCATGTCAAACGTTGCCCGCCTGGGGAGCCCGGCGTTCCTACGGTCACGGGCAACTTCCCCTTAAACCCCAATAATTTCCCCTGAAAATCCAGAAATGGGTGTACATGCGCAACCTGAAGCGGCAGGAGGCGGTGAATAGTGGCATCATACGAAAATATTTGCGCCAGATATTTTATATCAAATAATCGACAATTGTATTATGTTTATATTCTTCACTACTTATTGCATCAGTATTTAATGTTTATTTTCGTACTATATTCTCACTCACATAAAAAGTGTTGCTAGTGACAGGAATATGTTTCAAGGGCGAATTCATTCCTTGTTTTAGTTTTTGTGTTGTGTTATTAAATCATTTAGTTATTGTATTTAGGAATAATATTAAATAAATTAAAAAGTCTCTACAAGTAAACAATTCTCGCATGCAGACGGACAGCGCTTTTAACAGACAAGAATATTTGTCTGTTAAACCTAATCTGAATGTAGAAAGTTCATGCTTTTATATCACTCTTAACAGGATTACAAAAACACTCTGTAACAGGATTACAAAATCAAGATACTTTTGATTATTTTTTTTAATTTGACTCTCAGTTGAGGATTTGAAATCGGAATGTTGTTTTATTTCATTTTAATGGATCATTTCTTTGTGTTAAAGAGAAAATGGGAATTAATATAGCTAAATTTGCGACAATAACTGTCAACTGACGTCTTGAAAAGACTGTCACGGTCAGGTACCCAGTAATATACCGTCACTCCGTAGCAGTGTACAACCGTTGCTTTTAAATCTCGCGCCCATTTCTCCGGACGCAGGGCTCGCGAGCTCTAGTGAGCTTGTCACCTTGCCCACGACCTTGACATCCCTGGCTCTAGCAGCATGCAACGAAGGTGAGATGTGGCGGGAGGACAGCGGAGAAGACTTGGCGAGAACATAGGCAGAGGAACTGCAGCTGACTCTCCACCAGCACACACGCCGAAGACCAACGAAGAGCGACGGAAATACATGAACGACGCAATCGTTCCATTGCGAGCGAGCGAGAGAGAGGGAGAACGAAGGAGAAAGAGAACGAAGAGAACGAAGGAGAAAGAGAACGAAGGAGAAAGAACAAAGGAGAACGATGAAGGAGAAAGAGAACGGAGAAAGAGAACGAAGGAGAAAGAGAACGAAGGAGAAAGAGAACGAAGGAGAAAGAGAACGGAGGAGAAAGAGAACGGAGGAGAAAGAGAACAGAGGAGAAAGAGAACAGAGGAGAAAGAGAACGGAGAAAGAGAACGAAGGAGAAAGAGAACGAAGGAGAAAGAGAACGAAGGAGAAAGAGAACGAAGGAGAAAGAGAACGAAGGAGAAAGAGAACGAAGGAGAAAGAGAACGAAGGAGAAAGAGAACGAAGGAGAAAGAGAACGAAGGAGAAAGAGAACGAAGGAGAAAGAGAACGAAGGAGAAAGAGAACGAAGGAGAAAGAGAACGAAGGAGAAAGAGAACGAAGGAGAAAGAAAACGAAGGAGAAAGAAAACGAAGGAGAAAGAAAACGAAGGAGAAAGAAAACGAAGGAGAAATAGGAAGAAAGAGAACGAAGGAGAAATAGGAAGAAAGAGATAGTGGGAGAAAGAGAAAGAGAGACAGAGGTAGAGTCAGGGGAATCACAAAAATCGTACCAATCCAGTTCCATGTTTGTGTGTCTTACCAAATTGTATTTGCTTCAAGATTATGTTAACATTGAGACACTTTTAAATAATTACAGAATTTTTAGCCTGACTGTAAACGAATATTCTTTATCTTTGAACGTTTCTCGTGTTTAAAATCAATTTTCTCTTCCAAAGTTCAACAATATGTAAGTGGTGTTGTGCTCACTCCTTGAGATCAATGGGAAGTGTGTTTCTTGGCCTAACAGTGGCAATGCGACGGCAGTGGTGTACAGAATTGTATCGTGTTAACGTGAAATGTTGCGGGAACAAGTTACATGAACACACGAGCAAATTGGTTTAAGTTTGATTCAAGTAGTTTTTAAGAACAGTTAAGTTTTCACACCATTTTGAACGAAAAAAACATTGTAAGTCACAGAACATCGCTTGTATATCGTATGAAATTTGCAAATTTGTGGCTACAAGTGGCTTGGATTTTGATAGATTATGTAGTTCCCATACCCTTTCAAGGTCGATGTTAAGAATTAACAGTGGCATAAGTGGGGGGGGGGGACGATGGACTCCAACGTAGTTTTATCCTTCTTATTTGATATAGGTAATGAATTATTATTTCATCGTTCAGGACTTTTAGTATTAGAACCGTTGTTAACCATGAGCAATAATTTTGTATTTCAGCGCATATCGGATATCGACAGAAATTTAGAGAGCTTTCGATGCTCAACCTTTTCCCGAAAGCTTCGCGAACGACCTTCCCCTCTCGAAGTTCCCCCTCGTTTCCACGTCCCTCCGCCAGGGCGGGTGCACGGTAGAGCTCACCGCTTCCGTGCTGTCGGGATCTTCTGGCAATCCACCGATGAAATATCGCCAGAGGCGCAATCTGATTAACGCGAGACACGCAAAGATGTATGACTTGGCCCTTATAAGTCTCGCCGCGCTGTTTAATATGTTAATCCATTCCGTTGTGCAGGGGAAATATTGTCACGACCGCATAAATAGTCGTCATCGGAGTACGAAGACATCGGGCTGCCGCTACCTCCGCACACGTCGCGGACAACCTGGGTGCACGCCACCTACCCGAATATCAAGACGAATCGATTATGCTTATACACACCAGAAAATAATTGCAAGAACGGTACACATCACAGGTAGCTAAGAGAACGCCAAAGAACCTGAGATGCCAGACACCTAATAACATTATTACTCATCGATGTCAAAGTTGCCCTTCCTACACTGTCAAGCTGATGTTCATTATAACCCGTATATTACAATGTTTTCTCTGGCAAGTCCTTTAGGGGCAATAACGCTTAATAACAATGGTGAAGTACGCAGATTGTTGGCATTAGGGGGAGCTGTATTTTAACAAACGGGCCACGGACCGTGCACATTCTCTATCCCTCCTCTTCCTGTACACTTACGGCCATATTCTCAATCATGGATTACTCGGGAGATAATCTGAGAATCGAGGAATTCACGGATTAGGTTAACACTCAGATAACTTTCTGTTCTTATTCACAAACCGCGGTCATCAGAGAATTGGTGGATTCGAGGTTTACCCTTGGCCACAATGTTATAGCCTCTTACATTTACGTGCACGTGAAAAAGAGGATAAAACCAGTAGCTAAATTAAGAAAAAATCCCCTAACACGTGGTGTAGCCAGAACCCCTCTTTTGTGCGTCCTTGATACCGAAAAAACAATTGAAAGGAAAACGTGAGTCTGTCCGTCCGCCTGTCCGTCTGTGAACACTGCTAGCGCCTAAACCATACGTACGATTTCTTCCAAAATGGATATTCCCCGTTCGATCTGGTTCTAGTCAAAGCTTTGAGATTTTGAAAAAGATCCTTCAAAATTTGGGGGTACTTTACATGAAGCCCCCTGGAGATTTTCAAAATTTTCTCAAAAACGGCTCCAAAATTTTTCTTTAAATTTCTTGTAAGAATAGAGTAAAATGCACTTATTAAGGTGGCATAGGTCCGATTTTCACGGATAACTGTGAATTTTCGAAAATTGAAAAAAATTGAATTTTATTCGGCGTTTTCCTCCAACTACAAAATTGCAGATAGAGATTTTTCCTTCAAATAAAATTTGTTCTTCATAGTGAGTTTTTTTCTTTAAGGTCGTGAACATTTTTTTCGCGTATTATTGCGTGCAATATGTGCAATTTTAAAAAATTACAAAAACTATATTTTCTCAAAAACGGCTCCAAAGTTGTTCTTTAAACTTTTGGTAGGTATAGTGCCTAATGTATTTTATGAGATGAAAAAAAACGCCATATTTCTCTATTCTTTTGTTTTTTTCAAAAATTGGAAAAATGTAATTTGTTTACTTGTCTCTCACGTCGTTAATATTTACATTAGCGGCGCTTTGTTCACATTATTATATTTACGAGTACATGTGCTTTAAATAATGTCAAGTAAAGTTTCACCAAAACACAACCGTTTTCCGTGAAAACTAGCTCAAACTTTCGCATTTTCAGAAAAGCTCAAACGCCATTTTATCGTATATGGCTGCAAATTTTTTCTTGAAACTTTTGTAACGGATAGTGCTAATTACACTCTTTAATATGACGTAACGTTTAGTTTGATTTTTTTGTGTTTTCAAAAATTATATAAATGTAATTTTTTGAAAGATCTCTCACATTTTTAATACGCACATTACCAGCAATTTGTAAAGATTATTATATTTTTGACTGTAAATGCTTAAAATAACTTCAAATAAAGTATTTTGTAAACTCCAAAATTTTCTGGGAAAAAGCTTCAAATTTCACATTTTTAGTAGGGCTAAAACGCAATTTTCTTTAAAACGGCACATAATTTTTAAACGAAAATTGCCATTTATGACTAGGTTTTTGTGTTCTTTAATATTCTAAAATTAATATTTCCGTTCTACCAATAGGAAACCGAAAAATTAAGAAAATGACAAAAAAATGTGCTTTTGGCGTTGATGGATGACAGCTGGCAAGAAAGAGTATGTGGCAATTCCGAATAGCTAGCGAAGACCCAATGAAATAGAAAACTAATTCGGGAACGTCTGTGCCATTCTGTAGCATCACTAGTTTATAAATAATAAACAGTTTACAAAGTGTTTTTAACGTGTTTCTATTCTTCTACAATGCAAATATTTGCCTAGAGTTCATTTTTTAAACCAAGTTTTCGGTGCTTATTGCGGCTCAAGCATTCGGAATATCCAAGTAGTTTATCAGACAAAATATGCGTAAAATTGACTTAGGAGTTTATTTTCGAAGTTTCGACGTTTTCTGCCTGGACACCCTGCATGTCGGGAGATGAGTTGAAAAGTTAAAGCTTATCTCTGGTAAGAAAATGGCTCGCCGACAGATACTTAGAGGTGGGAAACTCCCATGGCAATGTGTAGCTCGACTCTGCGTCTCATGTTTCACCAGGGAACATCGCCACGTCCTGGAATAAAATATGCTCTACAAATACGGCACTAATTATCACAGCAGTTGATGCGCATGATAGTAAAAAATATTCAATAAATTAAACAGGTCTGCTTTCGACTCAGTCTCTTTCTTTGAAGGTTGTGTGTTGGCATTTTGCAAAAAATATATATGGGTAATTCCACAAGAAAATGGCCGAAAAAAGCAAAACCCCTTCCGATTAGTCCATACATTTTTTTGTATGGACTCGTTCAAAGGGATGCAAAAACAGCTAGAAGCATAATTTTTAATGCTTATGTTTTACCTTTGACCTTGTTTTTATTTATACCCAAAATTAGTAAAACTTCTGAGCATTTTGAACGAACTTCAGAAAAAGTTGAAATCTTACGTGAAAATTCATTCTAATATAAGACAATGTTTCTTCTCATAGTAAATAGTTCAAAGAAAATATTTTTTGCATTGAGCTCATATCATTTCCATTTTATATTAATGTTTTTACTCTCGAATTCAAAAGTTCAGTTTTTTCAGATCTAATTTCCCAAAATACGTAATATTCGATTTTCGAGTTTGTTGACCCAAAATATTATACGAACTAAATTTTCACACAAATATTGGCGTGTGAAACTAGAAATTTCAAAAGTTATGGGTGTTTAAAGTCGACAGTTTTTTATAATCCATTTTTTAAATAGTGTACATATTTTTCACAAAGCCAATATTTCTAGATCAAAATGTATTGCTTGATAGTTTATGTAACCATTGCTAATCATACTCGTAAATTCTGTAAATGTTACCTTAATCTAAATGTATTAATGTTTTTTAAATTAAAAGTGAATGTTAATCTATGTATTTCCATCACAGTTAACGTTCTGCAATTTCAGATTGCGATCAAAGTGTATAATATTTTATACGTTGTCATTAGAAATCATATAAACACGTTATGTATATTGAAATTAATAAAAAATAAATGAAACTATTAGATCTATACTATCGATAATACAGATCGACGCTTTACTTAACCTTACCCATGTGTTTAACGGTAACACGCAATCTTGAATACGAGTTTGAAAGCATGACAGACGTAAACAAAATTCACTTAGAAGGATGAACGGCTTAAAGCAGTCATGTCAAGGTCGCGGGCAAGGTACTTTATTAACTTGTACAAGGAGCTGAGGTTTGGTACTTTGCAAGGTACTTTGACTTGAAGAAGACAGAAAATTTGTAGCCCAGTCCGAAGGGGTCATGCATTTTTTGGCCGATTTCACGTGGAATTACCCATGTATTCATCTCATCATTGTAATGATCATTCATTAATTCAAAATTGTTAGTAAAAACATGTACCAACTCACTGATACCCCACAAAATTCTACTATTAATATGCATCGTAAGGAGGGGCAGAGTAAGATGATACAAGAGATGGAAGAAAAGAAAGAGAAAGAGGGGATTACATAGTGTGAAAAGAAGGGAAAAAAGAGTAACTTCAGAAAAAAGATAATAATTATAGTGTTTTAGGGTCCCAAAATATGCTGAACCGACATAAAGGGTGAAATATTTTGCAAAATCGATAGTTTAGGAAGTAAGAGTAACCTACTGTTGACAAAATAACTTAATAATTCGCTGGGAAAATCTGCAAAAATTCCAAATTTGATCCTGTTTGCTATGGCAAATATGGACCAAGACATCCTTTATGGATATCGCAAGATATTCTTATCTGAGCTCTTTAATCTGCTTAAAGTATGCTGATTTAGGAGCGTCTTCAAAGAAGTCGTACAAGTTCATAGTACCGCGGGAACGGAGTACTTAATACGCTGCGCGAAATGAGAATGCGCTACTCCCAAGACTCGAGACGAGTGCCAAAATATTAGAATTTTAAATGAAGCGAGGTTCTCTGTTAAATTTTTAATTGCAGGTGAGGAGAGACGCGAATCAGAGCTTTAGTGGCCGCCATGATCGAAGTGGATATTTCCAAAACCGGGGTGAAGAATCACCGAAGGGACTGGATGCATGTGACAGTTTTATGCTTATCTACAAGTTTAAAGTTTGCGTCAGCCACAAAATATAATATATTGGGTGTCAGATGTATGTTGTATATGGCGTTGACGAATTACTAATCTAATATATATGGAAATGTAGTAAAAACGTGGCCAAATGTTCAAGCATATTTTTAAACAGTCCATTTATTAATGATCAAGTAAAAAGGCTAGGAATTGGTTGTTTTTAGGTAAGATTTATAAGACCAGCTATTTTGTATGACATGGTGGTACTTAATTAGTGTGATAAACAATGAACTACATGGCCGAAGCTTTCTAGTTTGTGACGGTGAAGTAATATACTAATAACGATGTACTTGAATGGCTTCTACTATTTTGTCATCCATGTCTTAAAAATCTTTTTCCATCGCACTGATACCTTGACCGAACATCATGACTACTTCCTAACATCTAAGTACCACATCAAAAGGAAACTGACTTACTTCCTAATCTGCAACCAGCAATTAGCAAAACATATCCCGCAGTGGCGATTCGAGGTAGAAATTGCAGGTGGTTGCAATGGTGTTCATAAATATTGCATATTCTAAGAGAAACCCCAATATATTGACCCACAATATAAAAGTTAAAAATATTGATAATATTGTTACCATCTTAACAATTAACGATAAGTAAAAATTATAGATAAGTAAATATAAGTTGAGCGACGAGTTTGCATGCTCGTTATCTCATTTATTCATTAATTAATTCTCCATATACTCATTTTTCTATTTCATTTACAATTGAATTTATGGCTAGAGAAGCAGCAGTCACAGCTGCAATTTGACCAACTACATTGTTCTACGCAGTCTGTTTGATGCAAGAATGTCACTCAGCGATGAGAAGTCTTTTTTTAAACAAAACTTATCTTTAAATTGGGGGGTCGGTGAAAGTAAGAATAGGGCCCTCCCAAATTAATGTAGGCCCAAGGCTCCCAAAGCTGTTAAAACGGCCCTGCCAGCGGTCCCTCTTTAACTAACACCTTATTGAATAGTCCCTTTATTCAATGATTCCATCACCAGTCAGCCTTGAGCGTTTTCTCAAGAAATATGGAAATAAAACAATCAACTGTAATTTCCGAAGTGTAATTAAATTTACTTGTAGTATTCAGAGTTTGACTCCCCAAGTCGTTCAAAATACATCGGCGGACCACAGATTACGAATAGCTGCTCCAAAGTGTTATGATATGCTCAATCGCAATTGTGCCGTTTTCTAACATGTTAACAGACAATGCACAATTCCATTTTAACCACAAAATATTAAATGGATATTAAACATTTAATTATACTCTAATGTGCTTAATGTTCATGTGATATAATTAAAAGAATACAAGGAATGCAATAGTGAACATACTGTCTAAAGAATAAAATAACAATAATTCGTGACATTTTCTTATCCCAAATGACACTGTGAGTATATGACAATGGGTGTATTGTTTTGGATGAGATGAAATCTGTAGATGAGAAATATTTTGAATGAAGTATGTTATTTTAAGTGTATTCTTTGAGGGATCATGGCCTACGTGCCCCCACCCTCGGATCCTTCACTAGGTAGTGACTAGTCACGTCACGTCACATCGAAGAGGAGGCTGGAATGTCGACCGGCGCGCCGTGCTCCCGGGATCAATTTGGAAAAAGAGGGAATGAGCAGAATCTCAACTTTCCTCTACGTTCAAAGTGATGTTTTGGAACCACGTGCGTTGCTTAAGAATCGAATTTGTTGAAAAATGCAACTGGTAAATACAAAGTATTGCCTCTGAATTCAAAACTTCTAGAACATGTTACAGATAATTGAAACGTAATTTAAATTTAACACCGGTTGAATTTAGATCAGAGCCAGAATTGCCACTGAAACTGCAAGCGACTCTGTCCAGGAGGTCCTAGGGTTCGAGTTCCGAAGATGGCGGAATTAATTGAAATTGAATTAATTTAAATTTAACACCGGTTGAATTTAGATCAGAGCCAGATTTGCCACTGAAACTGCAAGCGACTCTGTCCAGGAGGTCCTAGGGTTCGAGTTCCGAAGATGGCGGAATTAATTGAAATTGAATTAATTTAAATTTAACACCGGTTGAATTTAGATCAGAGCCAGAATTGCCACTGAAACTGCAAGCGACTCTGTCCAGGAGGTCCTAGGGTTCGAGTTCCGAAGATGGCGGAATTAATTTAAATTGAATTAATTTAAATTTAACACCGGTTGAATTTAAATCAGAGCCAGAATTGCCACTGAAACTGCAAGCGACTCTGTCCAGAAGGTCCTAGGGTTCGAGTTCCGAAGATGGCGGAATTAATTTAAATTTAACACCGGTTGAATTTAGATCAGAGCCAGAATTGCCACTGAAACTACAAGCGACTCTGTCCAGAAGGTCCTAGGGTTCGAGTTCCGAAGATGGCGGCTTTTCGACGCTAGCTCCATAGAATTCAGCCTCTGTCGGGAGTGGAATTCCCGCGACCAGCTGATGACACGGATGGGTAGTTTCTCGTGGTTCCTCTGATCAGTAACAGGCGAATGCCAGAGCAGTACCTTAACAAACGAGCCATGGACCATGCGAGATCTTTCCTTCTTTACCCTTGTTCTCTTCTCTCTCCTTACGCGCGCGCGCACACACACTGAGACCAGTCGATTTCTGAGACTTTATCCCGGCTGGGGCGGTGCCCCGCTGGGGTGAGATACCCTGAGGAGAAATTCGCTACAAGCCGACTTGTAGTTATAGTTATAGTTATAGTTAATGCCTTATTTTACGTGGCGAGACTCGGGCCATCAGGCCCGCTCTTCCGTCTGACCACGCAAATTTCGCTACGCTCCTTTCACCTAGCGGAGAAAGAAGGTATTATCTCGGGCGACGAAACAGGCGATTTGAATTTAGCTCAGAGGCGTCATTTAGGCTTGAGGATCTTTTACATGCAAGTAAATCTACTAACATGGGCCAGCCGGCTTTACTTCCCCTCCGCGGATGGCGTACGAAGGATTTTTTCGCCCTTAAAAATCCACGGCTTCGATCGGGTTTGAACCCGCGAACTTGGGTATGACAGTCCGGCACGCTAACCGTCACACCATCGAATCCGCAAATCCGCAAATCCGCGAATCCGCACCATCGAATCACTTGTAGGTCATCACCGGATCTCACCATTCACTGCGGAAGGAACACCACCGCCTTCCAGGGTAAAACATTACTACTCCAACGAAACCAATGACCTTAGAAGTTGACCTTCCCGGGAACATCAATCAATCAACAACGAAATTTGAAATGTCAATAAAATGTGAATGGATTTTAATTTTCTTTTCGGTCAAAAATAGGAAAGTTAGCAAATCGTAACGTTTCGTAACGTTAAATTCATTAATACACTTTTTATTGCATTGATACTCTTGGCATGTAAAGAAATTAAACTCAGAATTTAAAGTAGGCAAAATTTGTTGTATCTACAAGTAAAGTTTTATTTTCCGGTGATTCATATGACAGTGTATATGAGTGTGATGCTGATCAGCCTCACAAGGTAGAAATGTATAAATTTCAGACAAATGGTGAAGATTTGTTCTTGAAGATGACGAGTAAAACCATAGCTTTACTTTTGCGTTTGAGCATCATTCTGTTTCAGCACAATTTTCACAAACTCTAAATTTTACTTTTACGTTCACTACGAGTTTTATATCGTGTTGCCATCCTGTTAATCTCGGGGAAAAGAGAATATGATCATTCAAATACTGTCAATTCCTTCACGATGAATTTCATCTTGATGACCGTTAAATTATATATAATTTAATGTTTTATTTACAAAATTTGAAAATATTTATGTACGGTTGTTAATGTTGGAGAGATATTGTTTTTTTCGAAATTATTTTATATTTCTCATTACATATCAACGATCTAGATATATGGATTAACAAAGGGATTATATTAGCAAAGCTATCTTTGACATGGGCGACGAGTAAATGTAAATGAAAAAGACATCCGTGAAATCTAAATTCCCAATAATTTTATTTCATGAGCACTTGCATGCAAACTGCTGGAACGTTTACATCGAACCCATCCCAGTAAATCTGTCTTTGGCATCAGTTCAAACTCCGAAGCACCCGATATGTAGGAACATTGTGCGGATTTGTGATGACGTCACCTATTCTGGACCCCATTTGGAATTCAGCGGCCTGCTTCCATTCAATGAAAGTCGATGAACGAATACAAAGAATGAACGTATTACATGGCATGCTTTTTCTCAATTCTATTGTCGTGTAAATGAGCAAGGAATTTACATAATTTATAAATATATGATCACTGCCTATTGTTTTTAGAAACACGCTTCGAATACATTTCAGGACGGAACATGTAATTGTAATCCATTCCTCAATAATATATATATATATATATATATATATATATATATATATATATATATATATATATATGTGTGTGTGTGTGTGTGTGTGTGTGTGTGTGTGTGTGTGTGTGTGTGTATTCTAAAGAAATTAAATTATTTTGAAGTAAGATATCACGTGCTTTTAGGGATATACCAACCACAAAATATATGCAAAACTCAAGATTTATCCATTATTGAGGTTAACAAATTAATTCATATTAAGTTATTTACGTCAGAACTAATTTTGTAAGAGTGAAAACCTTTTAAAAAATCTCAGAATTCTGATTATTACAGTTTTTATGTTACCATTCCGGTCATAGGTGAGTAACACTGGAAGAAGGAACGCCTTCAGATTCTCGCTAAAGAAAAATCTGACTGTTTAGTTTGACAGGCACGTTATTGTGAGGTAAAAGTTATCACGTACATCTTGTCTCTGGAATCCACAAAACAGCTCCGAAGACTGATATTAAGCCCCCTTTCACGTTTCAAAATGGAGCAGACACCTCCATATGTTCAACTTTAATCCAAATGAAGTATCTAAAAACAGATCCTACTGTAACTAGTTGCACGAAATTGCAATATTTTCCCCAAAAATATTAACCATTTCATTCGGTTCCATAAATAAAAAAATACTGGTAGTGAAAAATAACGGGTTTGGTTTCACTATCACTACTGCAGTGATTTTACACAGTTTCGATTTCAGTTTGATGCCATAATATTTTTAGTTGAGTAAAAAATTTCTACGCCTGAAATGGACTTACCTGTATAAGTGAAACAGTCCAGTACTGAGACCTCGCCAAGCAGAACGGTATAGATGATGAAGTAGAAACAGAAATAATGAAGTCATAATCGGAAATGAGTTTGGAAGACTTTAGCCGCGAGCGTCCAATGTACGGTGCGAATGACCTTTAACCTTTTTTGCTTCTGTCACGAGATCATTTACTCTTTTATCGCTCCATGTTTACTGGCTCATAGAAGGAGTAAAGTGAAATGTGAAACCGAAGATAAACTCTCCATTGTCATAACTCGTAATTTAATGTGGGTATTTCCGTTTTTAAGAGTTCAGCTTTGGGTGTGACATTGAATATGCAAATAAAATATGACGCTAAAAACGCAATTCTACCCTCTTTTTTTGGCGGACTCATTAAAAATCCCTCAGGATGGATCCGACATTAGATGTTCTGTGAATGAAACATTGCATTTCTGAATTGAAAATAATAAATCCAATATCCAAAATTTGGCATTCAACATTTCTCTTCAAATGCTAAAAGGTGCAGTCTGGTGTCGTCAGATAATAATGTGTTAAGCTGAAACTGCAATTGCGAAGTGTCTTTAATCTCGGGAACACACAACATTTTTCGTAAAAGCCGCGGTCACAGAAACCTGAACTAAGGTTTCATTCCCTTATGGCATTCAAAACTTTTTCAGAAGTCTTTCTGCGTGAAACTGAAGCCGTGTGCTTCAGTAGAACGAGGAGCGACGAAATGCGAGCAGATGCGCGTGAGACGACGGCACAAATGAGGCAGAATGTGACTGTGGTGCTGAGCGTTCCGGCGATGCGGTAAATCCAAATTGCTTAAACAGCGCACGCGGGATGTTTTCCAATATGGCTTTGCAAGAACGGAAACAGTAACAGGAATCTATAAATAAACGCAAAACGCTTCCCAGCTCCAAAAACTTACAATTTGGATTTTAAAACTTTTTAAATAATTATGATTATTATTCCACTACATCACGACTAAAGATGTTATCAGTCGGCTGAAAATAAAATCTACTCCAGGTTGCAACCAGCTACCGAAGGAGCAGATATAAGGACTGTTGGTGCCTCTACAGTACTTTACGCAAAATGTAGGCTGTTCCAAATAAAGACATTTTTAATTATTGTTATTATTATTATTATTGTAGTATATTATTAATATTTTATTTGTATTTATTATTATTATTTCGTGATTATGGGCGCATCAACTCGTAAGGTCATTAGTACCATAAGTGTAGTGAATGTTTTTCCTCGGGGGGGGGGGTGATCTTCCCCCGCCGGTTGGCGAGAGTCAGCGCCGACCTGCCCGGCGTTTGGATTTTTTTCGAACCAAGGATCTCCCTACAGCGGGGCTGTGCCCTGTCCAGGACAAGCTCGACTCCCAACTGGTTCCCCGACTTGTGTGGTAGTGTAGTGCATGTGAGTGTCTGGAAGTAAAGGGCGACGACAGGACAAAGCAAAGGAAGGAAAGATTGCGCGCGATCCATAGCCCATTTGTTAGGGTACATTGTGCTATCGTCACCCTTTACTTACACATTAGATACATGCACTACACTAGCACACATACCGGGCGGCCAGTCGGGAGTTTTGAGTCTTATTCTGGCTGCGGCGGTACTTTGCTGGGGATGATATCTGAAGAGGAAAATTCGCCGCCAGCCGACGAATACGTCTCACACTCCAGTGGTGGAAGAACACTGCCACCTCTCAGAATAAAACATTCACTACGCTAACGGGACTAATGACCATGGGAGTTGACGTGTCCGGAAAATCACTCAATCGACCAGGAGGCTAGAGATCCATTTGACGATAAGTTTTTTTTTAAATATAGGTAAATAATTGCACCTGATTGCCGTTGATTGGTTTCATGTAGAAGTCATGAAGTTTAACCTATTAGTAAATATATAAAATTATTTAAAATTAAAAGATTTTTTGTATTTTTACTTCACCAATTTTGTAAACATTATTTTAGCATTTATATCAGTGACATCAAGGTCGTCTCTTTACGCAGTAGCAACCCTCGAGTTAGTACCGAAAAATTAATGTAAAAATGTTGATAAATATAGAAATATATTTTCATTAATTTCTTTATGCTCCGTCCATGTGAGTTCCACGGCCTGCAGATACTCCCTTGGATCCTCTCCTACAGTCTCTCTCAACATTCCTCTTGTGACGAGGTGGTCTACTGCGTAAAGCGGAGATTTCCTTGTGGCGCCCAAGCCACCGAGTCTTACTGGCGGCGCTGTTTTGACACTCACTGATTTAGTATATTCACTGAAAGAAATGACTTACTATAATTTGTAAAATATATCTTCACCGTGTAATTGTCTGAAGAAATAAGGCAAAGGAAAATTATATATTTTATTTGTATTGTATTTTGTGGATTTAACTTTTGCTTTCATAGAGCATTATTTTGTGTTCTAAAAATTACTGTAATTTAAACCCACTGATTTGTCTCCAAAAAAAACACCAATATTTACAGTTTCTAAGTCAATTCTTATTTCAACTTTTTAAATCTCCTTTTTTTAAATTTTGAAACAACACGATTGATCTCTTGATATTTTGATATTTTGTAGCTTTATTACTAATTTCCAAATGTCGCAGAAATTGAAAGAAAACTATACAGCCTTCAGCTACGTGAAAGGTGTTTATGATTTTGTTAGATGCCCAGGAACTCCGAGAAAATTCAAAAACAAGAAACAGTTTCGATTTTGACAGAAAATGCAAATATTTAAATAGCTTATTATGCGGATTCTCTTGCTTACCTACTGAATTTACATACTCAGTGCTTTACTGCGTATGATCCGGCTTGTGGCATGCGACAGTAAGGCCTTCAAAATAGAGGTCGTTTTCCGTCAAATATTTGCTATTTACGTATTACGTTATGCCAGCGGTAACACCAACGATTTTCATTTTCTTGGCATATAAAGAAATGTACTGTTTAATTATGCAATGATCTTTATTATCGCAGTGTTGACGACGATTTTGAAGAAGATTTTGTTAAGATATTTAATTTATTTCAGTGTCATACGAGAGTATTTCGTTTGCTGGCAGTGAACATGGTGTGGGTTACTTTTTGGAAAACCATTTTACGCTGTTTTGTTCAGTTGAATTTCTGAAGACCTCTAATTTTATATATTTGTTAATTAATTTATTGTATTATTTTATATACTTCCTGTGTGCTACTCTCTCGGGACAATGAAAGTATTCCAGTTCTTCGCTTGGTGTTCTTGAGCATTGTACGGAACAGTAATTGGAAAACCATTTGATGTTGTTTTGTTCATTTTGCATTTTGTAGCCATTTGTAGCATTTTGTTTGCCATTTGCAGCATTTTTGGTGCTGAAAACCTCTAGTTCTATCTATTTGTTAATCATTGTATTCTTGGCTGTCGGGGATGAGCCGCGTCTATTTGTTAATTCTATTTGTTAGAATTAATTACGTCTATTTGTTAATCAATTTAATATATTATTTCATGCGCTTGCTGTGTGCTTCTCTCGGTCCATCCCAGACCGAGGCGCGTCGCGTAGCGGCTACCGGGCTGTCCCGCCACCCCAAACCGGTTTGCCACTGTCACTCTCCTGGTAGCGTAGTCACCCGCTAACCGCCCCCCACCCACCCACCCATCCCACTGTCCCCCTGCACAACCACAAGCTTCCTTATTAGGACGGATGTTTCAAAGGCCGTAATTAGAAAATTAAATCCGGTGAGCTCTTAATGGATTCGGGTTTGACGCAAAATTTGTTTGTGGTGGACAGCGAGCGATGCTGCGCGGGAATTCTTTGCCCGTGGTGATTAAACCGCCGCCGCCTGCGCTCATTATGAGCAGCTCCCTGTCGCGAGGAAATGGAGTTATTAGTTTTTAACATTTCAATTTAAAACGAATTGCGGGAAACGTTGCCGCGAGCGCGTCCTTAAATAACCGTTTCGACGACTATAAATGCCATTGAGATTATTCAAAGTAAAAGTAAATGGAGATTCTACGGCAGATAAGAGTGAAATGAAGCGTATTAATTGTCAGTGAAAAGGAATCGTTTGTGTGTGCGAGGAGAAAGGTTGATTATAATTGTGTATGTTTTTGGATCAGTTTACATTCTGTGTTTAATATGCGAGGCATTTAAAATGCTACTTATTAATTTATATAAATTTGACGTACTCAGGAGATTTCATGCTAGAATTGATTTGACGCACAACACACTTTCATTACCCAGCATTTTATAGTTGTAATATCCTCAACAATATATTTGCTTTAAATGATTATTTGTTCCGCAAACTGCCGTTTTTCTTGGGTAATCTAATTTTTTCATTAAATAATAAAATATATTAAATCATTTCATATCAAATTTTCGAATACTTTTCGCAGATGCGCAAATTGATAACCCTGCTGTATTCTATTGTAAAGTTCATTACAACTAAGCAAGGACATGGTTGCTTACCTGCACCCCCCGCCTTGTCTTCTACCCTACAACTTTGCCTGCCGTCCACGTTGCCTGCCTACCCGTCTTGCTTGCCTGCCTGTCTCCCTCATCTGCCGGCCTTGCCTAGTCTGCCTGACTGCCCACATTACATCCCTCTCTAGTCTGCCCGTTTTGTTTTGTCTGCCTGCCTGCGTGCCATGTCTGCCTGCGTGCCATGTCTGCCTGCCATATCTGCCTGCCTGCGTGCCATGTCTGCCTGCCTGCGTGTCATGCCTGCCTGCTTGCGTGTCATGCCTGCATGCGAGTCATGTCCCTACCTTCCCATCTTTACCAAGAGTTACCGAACATGACGAACCTCGCACATTTCAAGAAATAATTTCCTGTTCAGTCTACTCTTCCTCTAAATGTGGATTTAAAAAAAAAAGAGAGTGAGAGAGAGAGAGAGAGAGAGAGAGAGAGAGATTTGGACTTGTCAGGATCAGTGCAAAGACATGCTGATTTGTGAGGTATGAGAAGTGGAATAAGCTTCAACCAAAATCTACCAAATTTTCTCTAGTAAGTGTATTCTAAAAATTGTAGGTATAAATTCTGTTTTAATGCTTGTAGCAATTCCATTTGATACTTTTCTCTGTAATTTTGATGCAAAAACAGCCTTCCTATGACACAAATTTTGAAAAATCAGTTTCAAATATTTTGTCGTTAAAAATTCATGTAATCAATGCTTTAAGTTTCTAGACCAGTGAAATGACAAAACGGTTGATCGCTGTCAAGTTCTCAGAGAAGCCACCGTATCCTCCTGCCAAATCAGTTGCAGCAGAGCGTTCCGCGATCTTGGCAGTTGCTTTATCTTGTCCATTACATGTAGATACATTCACAAAAGTGATGGAAAACTTCAAGTTTTTCAAAACCTTAGTGCTTTTATGCATTTAATTTTTTCTCCTCCTTATTGCTTCGGAAACAATTTTTTCATTTCTTCGGAAACTACACTTCCGCAGAAATGTTTTGTTTCAATAGCAATTTTCTTGTATACGAAATCCGATTCTAGGCAGCACTGGGAAGTTTCTGTTTAGAATTGTTACGAAGCTACTGAACACCACGCCAAATTTTATAACAATCACATGAATTACATCATTTTAAATAGATTTTATGTATTAATGTGCATGGGGGTCATTCATAAATTACGTAACGGTAAAGGGGGAGGGGGTCCGAGGCAGTGTTACGCTGCGTTACATTGAGATAGGGAAGTGCATATGAAAGGGGAGAGGGGGTATTGAAATTTGAGTTACATAATTTATAGACTGCCCCATGTACCTCTAGGAAGCAATATTAAAGAATTCTTCTAAAACGTTAAAACAGTTCAAGGTACCCCATTGCTCGTCTTAACGATCGCGTTATTTTTGATGTACGAGTTTCCAGACACCACACAGACCAACTACGAAGTTAAAAGTGAATCGCGAGTATATTTCATCGTTCAGTACAAATTGGATCACTTCGTCATAGCGCAGAACGCAAATGGAAGAATCACGCCGTACTCGCATTCCAGGTGGTTACTGTCAATAAATGAAATATGATAAGAGAACATTTATTTGAAAATGGTTTCTGCGCGATCGTCGAACGTTGGGCAAGAAATGCCGGTTTTGGACGCCCCTGCAGCCAGTGCCTCCTGCGAACGTTCTCGGGCTAATGATCGCCGCCATTTTTCTCCCGGCCTCCTGCAATTTATCTAATCCGAAGCGCCGGTCCCGCAGGCAATTGACATCCTCTAATGTGCGCTTTATTCCATTATGATTAAAGTCGCTGAGCCGTAGTCTATTAGGTTAAATAGTCTCGCGACAGCGATTAAAACATTGCCGCGTTTCGGCGATAACTATGTCCTATTACCGCGTTAGCCCGGAGTTGGAAACAGCCTCCGACTGCCCGAGGGGCAGGTGCGTAAGCCCATTACTGCGGGCGAATAATTCTATTACTCTCATTATCTGCTAATAGTTACCTTCTAAATGCCTCATATAATTTTAAAGGAATTCGCTCTCCACAGCACTGGAAAAAGCTTGTTATAAATCTTTATTTCCTTTTATATCGTAACCAATGGTAAACCTTTTTTTCGTGCGCCTGATTACATTAATCTAAAATAATAAATACAGCGTGTTCCTCCCAGTCATCAAACAAACAGAACGCGCAGCTATTTTCGTTGCGGTTTCCGCGAACGCGGGTCGAGCCTCGAGGCGTGAAGGAGAGGCTCCAGATTCGGTGGCTAATTAAACGCGTTGCAGCAGCTGCATATAAAATGCAGAATCGCCGAAGGTCGCTGCGGCGGATCTCGGCACTCGAACGGCGAGTAAGAACCGGACCAGGCATTTCCCGTTATTTGGGCGGCGGCGGGCAGCGAGTGGCGTGCAGTGGGCCGAAATGACATCAGGGACTTGCATTACATGATTTCCACGTACACTCTGCAAGAATTCGAAACATTGGTTTTCACTTTCTCTTATTCCTAATGCATAATACGTTCGTAATCGAGCGCAAAATTTTCACAGACATTTTTACAGAAGCACACGTTTGGGAGATTTTGAAATTGTGTTTTTTTCTTAAAAATAGTACTTTTTCTAACTTCCCCATCGCATTTTTTTTCCTCGTTCTTTAAATTATCGGCTTGTCCGTCTCGACGTGCGCCGGTTTTTTACATTTGATACGGTATATTTTTCCCCCAAATGTATAGGCTTTTTTCAATCAAGCTCAGTAAGCAACCCTAGAAATTTGGAATGAATATTTCGTTCTGCGTGTTACTTTAACATTGTATCTTAAATTCCTCCTATTTTCTGTATTTTCAACAGCCTCAAATTCCTCTCAATTTTTCGGTTTTTGTTTACACACTTACAGTACACTTTTATCAAGTATTCCTTTTTCAATTCCTTTTTTATGACGATTGAGACAAGTGAACATTGAAATTTAAAGATTTATAGAAATTATCAATTTTCTCATTCTTTTTAATAAAAACATGCTGTTTGTAATTTCTTAGGAACCTGATGGGTAGAACTCCTTTGTTTTACCACAATATTCTATAACTAAAACAGTATTTAAATAAAATGTACACAAAGTATTTTGTACTTTTTCTTAAAATTCTTCCTTTCTAAAGGCTATATACTCTTTTATAACAGGGCGGGAGAAATTTGGATGAAAATTCCAAGGATCTGTAAAAACGAGGGAAATGTTAAAAATGTGAATTTAGTTTCTTAATTCTGAAACCTCAATTTTAATATTAAAAACGAAGAAAGCAAAAAAAAGGATAATGATGAAAGAAATTTGAATATTGTTGAATGAAATTTTCTTTAATTCTAGTTTTACAAACACTTCTTCATTTTGAGATTAGGAGGTGAATTTTAAAGCTGATAACTCTCATTGACTGTTATGGCAAAATTTTGCACTGAACATGTATTAGAAATTTACATATTCTGGATCATGAATATGGAGAATTGGTGGTAATAGCAAATAATGTTTTTCATTGAGATGTAACTCTTGGAATGGGGTAAGAATTACACTAATGTGTGTATTATTTCAAACAATTTGCCAAAAATGCTAAATATAACTGAATCTTTTGTATAACTGAATATAACTGAAAGTTCATTTTTCCTGACAAACGGAATTATCTTCTTACAATTACTTCCAAATCCAGATTCCCAAAAGATAAATTTTACCACCATAAAGAGAAGCACATGATTTCCCAAACTTACTTTCTGTAACTCTCATTCCCTGTAGTTGTAACTTATAAACTTATAAATAACCTATTTTCCCATTGCCATCGTATACAACAATTATTGATTATTGAGCTCTCCAATGGGAGTATCCTGCTCTGTTTGCAACTAGGCGTATCAAGTTGCAGTTCTCCATTCACAATTATAAAGTGCTTGCCTCGCTGCATGAGAAAATAAAAAGAAAGATTTTTGTTATCTTGCTTTGTTCCTGCCCGGCTCATCCGGGCTTGAGTGAAGGCGCGCTGTTGCGGGCGGACGAGGAAAGGCGCGCGAGATGGGGCGAGCCGTCAGCGGTGCGGCGTGCGACTGGCGGGGCACACTATGGCGCTGGCGGTGCCGAACAAAGGACGATCACGCCGCACGGGGCCACGCGCGCGGCCTCCGCTTTCCCCGCTTGCGTCGCCCGCATCAACCCCCTCCTCCTCCCCTCCCCCCGCCCACGCCGCCGCCGCTACCCCCCTGTCGCCACGCCACTGCCATCGCTGTCGCTCTGGCGACGATTTCTCTTCACTCGCCTGCAGTATTGTCGAGTCGTCAGTCACTTATTTCTTGTTTTTTTTTTTTACATTCATTTTTCTGATGTTGTACCCTATCACCGTTATATGCTAAAATTTCTTTTTTCTACTCCCATTGTATAATGCTGTCATTTGATGGCTGCAACCAGTTGCGTAATGATAGTTATTTCGTTACAGTTTTCATTATGATATAGGTTCTTGACCTATCACAGAGAAGTTTACAAACCAAGTGTTGACACTTCATTAATCATTGAGAATCTTTATAGTAAATGTTTCGTTTGATTGTGTACATTAAAATTGAATTTAATATTGTATTCTGCTTCTCAGTTTTAATTTATTTTATTATTAGTAATTTTTCGTGGAATATTATTTAAAATAAAGTAAATAGTAATTTCGCTCGTTCCTCGCTCGTATCGTTATATCACACTCGTGTATTAATACCTATCATGACATTATCGTTTCACAATGTACTATCATTTCTTTAATCGATTCCCTATTACTTCTTTATAGCATTTTAATGTTAACTCTACTCGGGCATTCAGTTTTCATTCATTTTTTAAAAATATGTACTATAATCCCGCATCGCATGCTACCCAAATTGTGATTTCCTCTGAATTTTGGTCATATAACAGAACGTTTCAACTTGTCTTGAAACCACACAATTAATCTTCGATTCGAACCGAATTCGCACACCTTAGTCTTTCTGCAATTATTTAGTCACATTTCTCTTTTTCTTCTCTTTAGCGTTTCAAAGTTTCCTCGTGCCCTCCCTTTGGCTTCCCTTTGGCCTCCTGCGCCCCGGCGCCGCTCCCTCGCCGAGGGGGCCGTGCGCCCTCGTAACTCTCCGCGCGTCGTGTCACGCGCCGCCGCCGTCAGATCGCATCGCGACCCATTGTTCGCGCCCGCCGCCGCTGCGCCGCCGCCCTGCCCCTCCGCCCTCCCTGCCTGCCTTTGGCGCCGTCTGTAATTGGCGCCTTCGGACGCCGCGCCGCGCGCACTGTCTCGAGGTGGTCCAAATGCGCAGGGAACCACTGACGGAGATGGCTTAGGCCAGCAACTGTGTGCATTGCAGTGTCTTGGAGTTTTCGCGATGTTGGAATATAGACACTAGCTACACGACCACGTCCAGTTCATTCCCTGTTTTGGGAGGAATTCCAACATCCGGTTGCACTGAAGGTATTTGTTTGTGATTTCACTGTATATAGATAGATATATAGATATACCTAGTGAATGCCGGAGCAACACACTAAAAAATGGGCCATGGATCACGCTGTATCATTGCTTTTCCATCCTTCATTACTTCTCGATTCTTACACACACTTACACTTACTTGCAATACACTACTGCAGATGCCACAACACAAGGTCGGAACTTAAAACTTGTTCAGGGTGGTGTCAGGCCCAGTTGAAGAAGATACTTACCGGGGAAAACTCCCGCAAACCGACCGTTTAGGTTGGTGTCGTATCTCGCATTCGAGTGGGGAAGTATCGACGCCTCGTAACGTGTAGCATTCACTACACATTCGGGATCCATGAACATTTTAGTTGACGCACTCAGAATCATGAAATAAGGGATCACAGCAAAAACAAAGAGAAAACTACGAATACATGGAGTGAGACATATTAATAATAATAATAATAATAATAATAATAATAATAATAATAATAATAATAATAATAATAATAATAGGGAAACAGAGGCATTGTAAGTGTAGCAAGAAGCATTGCGAACAAGACTATGCAAGACAACCAGAATGACACAGACACTGAACTTCTGATGCTACTTAACATGAAATTTGAGACACAGAAAATGTTAAAGAAATCGTGGAGAGAGAAACCACTCCACGGACAATACTTAAAAAGAATGGACAAGGTGCAGATCAATAAAGATCAATCATTTATGTGGCTTAAAAGGGGAAGAATGAAGCCAGAATCGGAAGCACTTGTAATAGCTGCCCAAGATCAGGCCTTGAGAACACGACATTATGATAAAGCGGTTCTCAAAATTTCCCAAGATGATAAATGCCGCATTTGCCAGGAGCAAGTTTTTTTTTTTTTTTTTTTTTTTTCAATTTATTTACACGGATGGTTAATACATAGCTCAGTTTAAATCAACTATACATATGTTTGATGGCTTAATATCTAACTTAAACTAAAACTTAAAACTAATACAATGGTTGAGGTTACCCATCGGGCTCCTCTAGTCGGGATCTAATTCGGAGAATTTCCTGAGGAAAATGTGGAAGGGAAACTTATTTTGTATTCTGGTTCTATGTGATGGGTTTTTGCCGAGTCTGTGAACTGATAATGAAGGAATTTGGGATATGTTCGAGAAGAAGTTGGTTGCAAGGTAGGTGATATGATGGTCTATAGTCTCTAGGTTGAATTCTTTATGCAACTGTTTATTGGTGACATACCAGGGAGCGTTTGAAATAATTCTGAGAAATTGATTTTGCACTATTTGCAGTTTCCTTAGATTGGTTTTTGCTGCATTTAACCAGATTGGGCAGGCGTAGAGTAGCAAAGGTCTTATTATGGCTCTGTAAATGTGCAGTGCTGTATTGTATGATAATGGGCTGGATCTGTGTATTAATGGCTTTAATTGTGTTAATTTGATTTTGGCTTGAATGATTTTGGCGTCTATATGCTGCTTCCAGTTGAGTTTCGTGTCAATGTTCAGCCCTAAGTATCTGATTGGTTTATTGAGAGGCAGCCAGTTGATGGTTGTATTGTTTAGCAATAATGGACGCGGGGGTGAGTGTGGACGGAGTGTGAAGATTTTGGCGGCGGTTTTGGTTGGATTGAGTTGAATTTTGTATTTTGAAGCCCAGCTGTCAATTAGATTAAGATACAATTGAACTTTGTTGCTACAATCAGTAAGTGAAGGACCGGAATTATAAAAGGCTGTATCATCAGCAAATTGTGCAATGTGTACGTCATTTAGTTTGGGAATGTCTGCAACATATAAATTAAATAAAGTAGGTGAAAGGGGCGAGCCTTGTGGTAGTCCTGCTAAGATTGGTCTTGGGTTTGAGTGGTGATTGTTTACATTTACTGAGAAGGTTCTGTTATTGATGAAGCTCTGTATGATGGATTGGATATAATGCGGTGTGCCTATTTTCTTAATTTTGTATACGAGTCCTTCATGCCATGTCCGATCAAAAGCTTGTGTTATGTCAATGAAAACTGCTACTGTGTGGTATTTCTTTTGAAATGAAGTATAAAGATGTTCGGTAATTCGGAGAAGTTGGTGTAGTGTAGAAATTTTTTCGGTGAACCCAAATTGTTCCTTTGGTATGGCTTTTGTTGCCTGTAAGTGATCTTTAAGTCTTTTCAGAATTATTTTTTCAAAAATTTTGGATAAGGTGGGTAGTAAACTTATAGGTCGGTAGCTATTTGTGTGGGCATGGTTTTTGTTGGGTTTGGCAATGGGGATAACTACGGCATGCTTCCATGATTGAGGAAAATAACCAACTCTGAGGCAGGAGTTATATATATTAGCTATATATGCTATAGCAGGGGGAGGTAGATTTTTCGCTATGGTGTTGTTTATGTTGTCGTGACCGGGCGCTTTCCTGGAGGGTAAGTTTTTAATTATTTTGTTAATTTCAGCTGGGTTGGTGAAATGAATGTTGTGATGTGGGCCGTAGTATGTTTCTTTGCTGCATTTGTTTATCGTATTATGTTCAGGGTGAGGTTTTGAGATGTTGTTTGTAAATGTTGATGAGAAATAGGATGCCAGCTCTTCGGATTTTTCAACGGATGTGTATGCTTTACCTGTTGAGGTGTTTATTGGTGGTATCGTGATTTTCTTTTTCAATATTCTGTTGGTGAATTGCCATAAAGAGTTATTATTTGTATGGAGTGAAGATAATAATGCATGGTATTGTTGGTTGTTGTGATTTTTTATTAAGTTTTTAACTACTTTTGTAATTAGATTCAGTTCTGATTTTAGGTTCGGTGTTCTTAGTTGATTCCATAGTCTCTTTGTTTTGTTTTTTATCGAGATTACCTTTAATATTTCAGGCGGTAATTTTTTATATTTATTACTGCGGTTATTTGATGATTTATTTAGTTGTGTATCTTGGATAGTAGAGTGGATTAGCGCATTAATATGGGATACAGCCTGATTGATTTCGGCGGGGCAATTTAGTATTCTAAAATGTGGGATTTTATTTCTTAGTAGTTCTTGGAATTTTTTCCAGTCGATTTTTAAGGTGTTTGATTTAGGAACGGTTGCATGTTGTGGGATTAGCTTTTCTGCTGAGATCAATACTGGAATGTGGTCAGAATCTAGCTCGGATACCGTAATGGTGTGAAATTTTATGTTTGTGTTTGTTATACCTATATCCAATATATCTGGTTTACGTGTTCGATCATGAGGGTAGTAGGTTGGGTCTATTGTTGTGATGATTTTTAAGTTATTGTTTGTTATAGTTTGGGCAAGAATCTTGCCATCTTGATTATTAGTGAGGCAGCCCCAGCTGATATGCTTGGCATTAAGATCCCCTAGTAATAACGTCTTTTCGTTTGAATTGAATAGACTAATTAGGTTTGCGTCTTTGATTTTTGTTGAGGGAGATTTGTAAGCTGCTATTATAGTAATAGTTTGGCTATTTAGAGTTGTGCGTATTGCTATTGTTTCTACACCTGGTGTTTGTGGAATGTCAATTTGGTAATGAATAATGTGAGATGAAATTGCGATAAATACGCCTCCTCCTTTTGTTTCATTTCTATCATTTCTATAGATGGTGTAATTAGGGATGTAGAGTTTGTTTTTATTACACAGGTGCGATTCAGTAACACATGCTATGCCAATCTGGAAATGATGCAAAAAGTGAATAAATTCAGTTTTTTTATTTTGGATGCTGTTTGCATTCCAATTCATTATTATTAAACTTTTATTGGTTTGTCCAGCCATGATTATTGCTTAAATATTCTGTGACTGAATTTTGAATGGTTGAAATTAATGATGGTATTAGCGAGTTGATGAAATTTATTACACAAGAGGTGATGGAATTTATGATTGTGTTGATTATATTGTTGCTGGAATTATTGTTTAGGTGAGAATTTGATTGGATGCGGTTGCGTTTTGGATTTTGTGAATTTGAAGGGTTTGGATTGGTATGGTTTTGGTGAGAAAAATTCGGGATGGTTTGAGTTTCTGGTAAATTTGGAAAGGTAGTCTGAGAAAAATTTGGAGGTGGGGTAGATTGTTGGCGGATTACATTACTGCTGTTTTTAGACTGATCATTATTTTTTTGCACAATGATTTTTTTATAATATGAACACGATTCATTTCTGACATCGGCCTTGTGATTACCATTGCAGTTAACACAAACCGGTGGTTCATTTTTTTGCGGACACATCACTGAATAATGATTACCAGAGCAGTAGGCACAATTAATAACATGGTTGCAATTGTTTTTTGTGTGCCCGAAGTCTAAACATCGTTGGCATTGGATGGGTCCTTTAGGTTTCCGACGTCGTTCTGTAGTCACACGATGATTGCATATTTGATTGATTGTGAGAATATTTTCTATGGGTTCATTGCCACTAAACTCGGCCGCAACTACCGGAATTGGGATATTATCTTTATGCAGTCTCGTAATTTTAATAATTGATGGGTGACGTAATTTGAGTTCTGTGAGGATATCCGCTTCTGTTATGGATTGGTGGAGATTTTTGAACACAACTGAAAATTTTTTGTTTGAAGGATCCTTGAAAGAGTGGAAGCTTCTGTTTGTCTCTATGAGGTATTTGACAAGTTTTCGGAAATCTGTAATGGAGTTGGCACTGATTTTTGTTTTATTGTTTTTGAAGTCTGCTACAAAGTCACTAGTCACTTTGTTTTTAAGCTCCTTGATAAAATTGTTTGCATTGGTGATGTTAGATACGAAAATAGGGGGGATTTTAGCCGGTAAAACTGATTGTTCACTTACATTTTCACTGAGGTATGGAAAACGGCTAGTTTCTGGTGAAGTTACACCATCAGGCAATTCAATAAATCGGTTGCTAGTTTTGCAATTGTAAATACTGGGATCAAACGATTCATCTGAATTGTTTTTTTCTGGACTTTTCTTTTTATGTTCATTAGGATCAACAAAATCACTGTCTGACCTTTTCCGTGTGGAGCTTCCTGATGACGATGTTGATGACGATTGCTCGCTGTGCAGCGAACCAGATGTGAAGCGCGCATCCATGTTGCCATCGGCGGATGTTGAGTTCTGTGTTGCCTGTACACTTGTATCCATCGATTCACTGTTTGTTATATCTTGAAGTACACTATGCACTGCACTGTTGGAAAAATAATTGTTATCTGCATTGTGCAGGGTTAATAGGGCCTGCGAGACTACAAACCCCGTGGACGGATCAACTTCATTTTGCATTAACTATGCAAAAATGAAGGAAAACTATCGCCTTTCCGAGTGAAAAGCCGACAAATGTTAATAACGGCAAAAACAGCTGGGTATTTCACGCCACTTAGCCTTGCTGCACGTTATCTCTAGTTCGCCACTTTCACTACTGCGACGGCTTATCGCGCGGAGCGCTGTGAGGTGTTACCTCGGCAAGAGCTGAGCACGAACTGCCAGGAGCAAGTAGAAACCATTGATCATATTATCTCAGCTTGTCCAATCCTAGCAAAGACCGAATACCTGAAAAGACATGACAGGGTGTGTAGCTACCTCCACTGGCAGATCTGTACCGCCCTCGAAGTTCCAAACACATGCCTCAAGTGGTACGAACACTCACCAAAACCGGTGACGTCTGTTGGATTGTGTACGATATTGTACGACCAACAAATTCAAACTGATCGCACGATAGCGGCAAACAAACCGGATATAGTTATCCGGGATTTGGCGAAAAAATTGTGTTTACTTATCGATGATGCTGTACCTTGCGATCAAAACGTCGTTACCAAGGAGGCAGAGAAACGTCTTAAATACAAGAGTTTGGAAATTGAGATCAGCCGAACGTGGGGCGTTATAGCACAGGTCGTCCCGATAGTTATCGGAGGTCTGGGATTTGTTCCGCAAAATTTGAGTAAGAACTTATCTATACTCTCAGGGAATTCAAAATACTGGGAAGTGCAAGAAATAGCTTTATTTGGAACAGCCCACATTTTGCGTAAAGTAATGTAGAGGCACTGACAGTCACCGGATCTGCTCCTTAGGTAGCTGGTTGCAACCTGGAGTAGATTTTATATTCAGCCGACTCATAAGATCTTTAGTCGTGATATAATGGAAAAACAATAATAATAATGAAGCCATTGATCCCAATGTTGGGCAAGGCCTCCCACTTAAATAGTGACGGTGGCTCAAAATTGTATCCGCTCAGGTGAGCTGGTCCTGGAGAGCGTTTATTCAAAGCAAATTGTCCACTGTCTTTATTATTGACTCCAATTCACTTTATTCGCTAACCATATTGTTGTTGACCACTGTCCATGTAATTGGTCACTGGCCATATTATTGTCCACTTATTATTTACTGACTATCGATTATACTACCAGCACTAACCACTGTTAACTTGTTGGCCACTGTCCATCTTCTTTGCTGCTATTCATGGCTGACCACACTCCTGTCCATTATTGATTGTTGAACTCGCTGTAATTTTCGCACCTATTATCTTCACTATGAGTGAGAAGTTTCCACACGTTTCTATCTTTCGTTTTTTCTATCTTTAGCTTGCCGGCTGTAGCTCTTATTTCATCGCACCAACGAGTTTTTTGTCGTCCCAATTTCTTTTTCCATATTCTTGTGTCCTATATAGTCCCATGTAGCAAAAGTACAATTATTCTGGGCGTCTTCCTACAACTCTAATTTTGAAAATAGTTATTTTTTCTTAATGAAATATGTTCCTAAATACATTTCTTGAAAGAGGCCATACAATCTTTCAAAAATATGAGTACTTTTCAGGTAATTCTGCGCGAAATATAGGCAATTTTTATTTTTTTAAATTTTTTTTCTAAAAAACGGCACTAAATTTTTCTTAAATATTTCTCATTGTATATATCAAAATGTGGTAAAAAATATGGTGCTAGACCTATTTTCGGCGAACTCATCGTATTTTCGGAAGTTGCCAAGTTAACTTTTCAAAACTACAAAATTAATAATAGAGCTTTTTGACATAAACAAAGCCTTTACCAAAACATCAGCTCTTTAATAAAGGTCATGCATAGTTTTTTGAAAAAATGAGTAGTTTGCGTTTAATTTGGGCTTAAAATCAATGCAATTTATAAAAAATCTCAAAACCAATTCAAATTTTTTCTTCGAATTATTTTCATCAATAGAACAAGGGACTCTTAAAAGGATTGCGTGGGTTTCATTTTCGTTGTAGTCTCTAAATTTTCAAAAATTTCAAATTTACAAATAATGCGAAAAAATATGTGCTCTTGTAGCTCCACTAGTTTCTCATCAGCGAGCATGTTGAAAAGATCATTTTTACCTTTTCAGCTAATTTTAACCTTTATATTTATCGAGATACGTTATAGTTTGTACTACATTGTTTGTTCTTTGGCAAAGCAAATTATTAGCTTCAGTTACTCGTGGAAGGCATGCACGTCCACTGTCTAAATGGGGATTTTACATCCGCTTAAATGGGGGCGGCATAAATTATCGCCTATCAAGTGCCTCTTCTTTACCGCGACACCATTGTGTTTGCACAGATATCTTGTGCTCATTATTGTAGCTTTGCAAGAAGGTGCAAAAAGTAGCGAATTCCAGAACAGTTCCTGATGGCCGATGCATGTTAGAATTGTCTTTTGTTAAGCCAAAAGAAGTAGGTAATTTGACGCAAAAGTGAAAGAATGTTAATTAAACTCGTGTTAAAAACAAGAAAAATAAGCAAATTATTTTCTAGCCGTGTAAAAAGAAACAAAGTTGAATGAAAGTATTCTTGGAAGTAAAACGTATTGTCTGGAGCATAACTGTTTCTAAATAATTAAAATTTATACCATCTATAACGAACGTATTCATTTTAATAATTCTTATTGTACTGATTACCATTTTTAGTTGTAGAAGTCTAAATAAGCCTGTATCAAGTATTGTACGTCAGCTTTCTTAGTCAATGATTCCAATCTCAACCCGGTTTTTGTCCAGATTTCCTTGATCCATTGAACTACGAGGATGGCAATTTCTTTTGATTTTGAACAGAAATGTAGCTTCACTATGTGGACGTAATGTTGAGCAAGAGATTTTACTGTTTTGGACGAAAGATAAATCATTTTTTTGCAAGAACGAGAGCATGCCATAGGACTAGAAATACGATGGATGTTTCTCCTGAACGTCATTTTCTTTTATTGTAATATATTATCTTACCTTGAACAACTTGCCTTGAACAACTCTTACGTATCTATGTGTCTGTGTGTACATTCATGTATTATCATGCGCTTGAAGTGGTATCAAACATAACATTTCGACGTTGAATATAGGAGTATGAATTATCATCTCGTGTGTGTATTTTGAGGTATTGATTAATGAAAATGCCCTCTGGAATGAACAACCCAGTGAGTGTTCAGCTTATACCTGAAGGTAATGAAATTATTATTAGACGACTCAAATCCAAACCAAGAGAGATGAAGTGAAATTGAGTATTGGAATATATTTACAATGAACTGGAAAACTTAACTTTTATTGATTCTTCAACTGTTTCATTTTATGATTTTTTTGTTTCTCATTTTTCTCTTTATTAACAATAATGGAAAATTTTAGTATTTTAATATATTTCACGATGCATGATTAACTTCCGCTTTAATAAAAGAGTGGATTTTTCAGAGAGGCATTTTCTGAATAGTAGAAGATATTGTTGTTGTATACTATTATAGACTTAGTTGAATATTTTACAATTAGCATAATTCCATTTTCGTTTATATTCTACAATATTTTGCAATATTTCCAATAAACGTTGCAACAATTTGCAACATTTTCAATCTGTAATTTTGCAGTGTCTAATATCCCTTATTTTCGTTTGTTGTCGAGTATTTTGCATTTTGAGATACGAGTTTCACATCTTTCCAACGGCTAAAACTGACACATTATTTGCAAATGCATCCGTCGCTTTTTTTTTTCTTTCGTCAAAATATTTTAGAGTGCACTCTAGACTGTCCCAAAAGTAATAACAAGCGAATACCAAGAACTCTCTGTCATTCATACGCACGTATTTGCACGAGACAAACGTACGCGCGTCGCCATTAGATCCGCGGGGTCATCCTTTTGTATCCTCCACAACCGGAGGCCAGAGCGCACATCGTCCCTGCGGGAAGTAGCAGCGGCTTGGAGGGCAGGCTGTGCATGAAAAAACAAAGTCAGCAACCGCAGCTTCCGAGCGCGAGAAGGGAGCTTGTGTTTGATCCTCGGCCTCTGGGGACGGATTACGCTCCCTCACGCTCCCGCACGCTCCGCCACGCTCCCCTCCGCCCCGCCGCGCCCCCGGCACCGCCCCGCGCCACCGCTTTTCCGAGGCTTTCTGCCCGTCCGTATATTGTTATAGCCGCCTATCTCCACACACCAGTCTACATCGAGGCGGAGAACATTCGAGATAATTGGAAGCGGGCAGGTAGTGCCCGACCGCGCGCGTCTATGGACCCTCATAAACAATAATTGAGATTAGAGGATTTATCTGGCTGCTTCGTTATGTGGAGAGGGGGGTTGGCGGCGGCGGCGGCGGAAGAGCTCTGGAAAGGCCGGGAAGGGGCGATCCACCGATCGCATGGCCTGACTTACGACGTAGCGAGAATTGCCCGCGCGGCTGACAAGAGCGATTTTTAAACGAGCTTCGATCTCTCGATATCGAAAGATGTCTGATGTGCGGGGTATTCACGCATGGTTTTCAGATGATACGATTTCAGCGTATTCTATTGAGAAATTGACAGTTTCTTTCGTATCTCCAGACAGATGTTAGTCACGTTTATATTTATTTTTTTTCTTTTCCTGTAATTATTAATTTGCAATATTTTCTCTTGGAAGTCAAGATGTTAACTATTCTTGAACTCTGTTTTAAAAATAAGGAAACATTTAAATACGTATACTGCGATTTTTCTAACTCTGCCTCTGAAGGCCCATCTTCGCAATGGAATATGTTACGGTATTTCGCGTCTTTCTCTGTCCCGCCGCTACCTATCGCATGACCGCGACCGTATCAAGCAGTGCTTACGATCATACCACTCCTAACGGCAGGACCGAGAAAGGCGCGAAATGCCGTGTGATATTCCATCGTGGACATAGGGGCTCGAGAGGCAGAGTTAGAAATATCGCACAATAAGCGTTTTTCAATCTCCGATGGAGTCGTTTAACAGACAGGTCGGAAGATTTGGAGATGTGCCGTGATCCATTGAGCATCTCTTTCGCCATAACCTCTGCTACTACCAACGCCATGTCGGCCATTTGTGCTGAGCTGCTGGATCGTGAAGATGATTGCTGTGTTTGACACTTCCACCAAGTGCGAACTGCGAAGTTTTATTCTATTTCTTCAATAAGAACGGAAAAACGGTGCAGAATTTCAGCAAAGAATGAGGTGAGAGTACAGTATAAACGTTCAAACAAGATAATAGGTATGTTGGCTACAAGAAATGTCCGCATTTATGAAAACGCTCACCCACACCATGCTGATGTAACCAAACATCTTCTGGGGCAGAAGAAAATTTCTTGATCACCCGCTATATATGCCCGACTTAAATTCCAAAATGAGTGTCATATCTCCAAATGAATTGGCTAGGAAACAGCACTTTCAGACCAGTAAAGAACTTCAAAGAAATGTTCAGGCTCGTTTCTCATCACTGGCTGTAACGCTCGTCATAGAGCGGTTAATAAAAGCTCATTCACAGATGAGAAAAACGCCTCGAACTTTTCGGCGATGTACATAAATAACCATGTTTATACATACTGTTAACATACTACGTAGTTTGGGGAGAAAGTAAAATCTAATTTTCCAAGTCCATTGTCTTCAATAAAAAAGAATGAAAATTTTATTTACAGTTTTATATGTTAAACAAGTTTCAGTATCCTAGCATGTAATGTAAATGACTTTAAAAATATCAGTATAGCTGAAAAAGAAAATTTACATTGTCATGTCATTTACGTCCACTGTCCACTGATATTCAATACTATGTATTGTGAATCCCTTTCAGTGTACTCACTCATTTAAGAAAACATCACCGTGTTCTTTTGAATAGTAATTTACGTTGCACTTTTCCTCTTTAAACCATGTAGAAAAATCTTAAAGATTATTTAAATCACTAGGCGTTATTCTAGTAGTAATATTTCTGGTATATAAGAATGTGCATTACTCGTAGAAATCAATGGAAGTTCATTTTCATTATTGATGGCATTTGAAAACCGGTTAGAGCTTAATACATTTTTGACAGTGAATATTTCTCAATAATTTTCACGAAAATAATTATAGCATGGAATAATTTTATACACATTAGACAGTGTGGGAATAACTCTCACATGAAACACAAACTACTCGTTTGATCATAGCCCATTCTCAAACGTCGGTGATTCCGCCTGACCGTCAAACCAGATCACTACTTCTTTGTGATACAGTAAAACTTACTTAATGCGGGACGTTATAATGTGGAAATCCGTCTAATGTGAATCAATCCAATCACAAATTCTACTGTATTACATTGCCCAAAGCGTAATCCTGTCTAATACGGAAAAAAATTCTGGTCCCTTGAAGTTCTACTTTGAGCAAGTTTTACTGTACTTTCAACATTGGCCAACAATTATAACTAAACATATAAGTATTTCTGTATTTAGTCTGATTCCTGAAGAAAAGGAAAAGTGCTCCTGGATCATCATAATATATAAGACTGTCTTAAAAAAAACTGGACAAAGAAATATAATTAAAATCCAAAAACGGTCAAAAGATATTGGATTTTCCAACAATTGCCAAGAGGCATCTCTACACAATACGAGTTTTTTTTGTTGCATGCCATTACAGAAGAATGCATTCGAAGCAAATAGATCTCGAAAGTATTCCTTGCACCGCTGCACGAGCATCTTCCGTCATGGGCTGCGCGGAGCGCCACGTGCCGCTGACGTCCGCTTCCTTCTCTGGAGCCCCCCACCCCACCCCCACCCCCAACCCAACGCCTCGCTCCCCCCCTCCAGCGGAGATATTGAGGCAGATGACGTCGAAGTCGCCGAAGAAGAAAATTTCGTTTCCAACTTATGCAGCGTTGGCGGCAGTCGAGAACGTTGTATCGAGTGGACACTTGGAGATATCGGCATGGCTTCTTGTCGATTCTACTGCCAGTTACGGAAATTGGTTTAGTTCCATAATTCTGATATGGACGGCAGTTTGCCTAGATGTCATTCTGTCAGAGATCAACATGGGATATCGGCGTACTATCTAACATGTGCGGATAAAAGGAAAAAATATTTTGCATTGTAGATATTTTTTAATTGTATAAACGTTCTAAACATTTATTTCAAAACAATGATAAAAATACTTGAAATTACAGGACATACTACATTACAAAATACAATTCTTATTTACATCAAACATTTCTGGCAATGAAAATTGGTTGCTTAAATTAGCTAAAGAAGAAGAGTGATGCATAGATTTGTAAGTAAGAAGCGCGCATGCGATCTCGAGAGGAAAAAAACAATTCACAATATTGGAAAGGGCTTTCCAATGTGTAATCTCACTTTCTGTGGTTTCAATATGAAGTGGTATGACAAAATTCACTGTCGTTTAAGTAAAAATCAAGATATTTAATCGATTGTCTATCTGATATCTAGGGAATTCAGGTATTTTTCAAGAATGTTCAAAGAAGGAATATGACGCAAAGAGAAATATTTATAAATCTCTCAGTGATTAATATTAGTGTTCAACACTAATATTAATATAACCGCGATTTTTGAGAAATATTCGTTAAATATTATTTATTATGTATAATTGTAGTGTCATTAATTACTCATATTTTTCTTTTCAAAACAAGTTTTCCACAACTTTTCTAGTTGAATTGGTCGTATTCCTAACATTTTTCATACAGCATTAGATGTATTATTTGTATCTAGAATATCCATATCGTTTTTCATAATGTTTCCCTTAGGAGTAAAGTTTCTTTATATCTGCTGAAGTAAACACAAACATTTTCCATTACGTTACAAGTTTTTAAACGCTTTGCATTTTACAAGAAGTTCTTATTTCTTGAGTTATTGAATTTTCACTTTCTTGCGTACAGATTAATTTTGTCTCTTTAAAAGGAAAACATATTTTTTAGACAGAAGATAAGCACAACTAAAATACACAAATAAAAATTTCTAAAAACAATGCGGAAAATATTTCACAGAACTTGGCCAACTTTTGGGTCCCTAAATTTCTCCCTTATACTTTAAATTAACCATTTAATAAAATGTATTGCGTTCGCAATTAACACGCTTAAAATAGTTAAATGTACTTTACTCGCGAGGTAACTAGTCAAATTATTTAGTTAAATGTTATGTAAGACGTAATTCATTGAATGTAAGATAATTCTGATTCCCCCCCTCCTTCTTATTTTCCTTTTTGTTTTTCTTCTTTAACAAATCGAATTTAGTTCTGTAAACGCCCATTGTCATGTTGCTGTGTTTGTTCTCGTGTTTGTGAGCGAATGAATTCACGCTTGAATCTGTGTGTGGACATGGCAATATATGTGGCAGGTGGTGTGCACACAGACACTGAGAAGTCATTCCTTGCCTTTACATGATTACAGACACCTATTACGAGTATCGGAGCAGCCAAACCGATGTCAGAGCTCATGTCTTTAGGGATTTTCCCGTAGAAAAGGTGCGGCGCCAGGGCAGACTGAACTCGACCAACAAGTCAATTCGAGAAGACTGCCCGAGGCAGTGCTACCAACTTAACTACTTTTCTGCGCCCAAGGCGGCGATTGGATCTGATGACCGCCGCACGTTTCCATACAGCGAAAAGACGGGAATGTGAACTTCGCGTGCAAGGTAGCCTTGAGGTCTACTAGATAAAGGCATTTCTCCTTGGAACGTCCACTGAACTTGAAATGTAAGCGGAGCATAGCGCACTGCTCGTTAAGGTGGGTATCTTTGAGGATAAATTGTAAAAAGTGCATGTAAATTCTCAATACAATGCACAAAAGACTTGCATGCTGCATCAGGTAACTGGCGACCTTGCACGAATTTTTGAGCTTAAGATCTGTAAGTGTGAAACGAACCAGTATCTCTCTCGTAAATGCTTTTATACTGATGAATTGATTATGTAGGAAGCAGTGGTGGAGAAATGCTTCTCAGTTTTGCGACTCTTTAAAAAACCTCATATTTATTTACATTGCTTCGAGGAATTTTTCGTTACAAATGTTGAATACTGGTGAATTAGTTTTGTTCAGAGTAAATGTTCAACGCATTTGATGTTTTTTGAAAACTTTTATATAATGTTCAATTTTGTTCACAATCTTTAAAGGTGGATAGCGAAGTGTTTGTAAGGTTATTATTAAGTTCCTGTATTTGTTGTGTAACAATAGGAGGTTAAATAAACATAATGAGTTTACAATATTGCTCGCGAGAAAATTATGATATCCGATTTTCTCTGGAAACAGTACTACTTTCACGATGAATGACAGCACTGTCTAAACCCTTAAAAACTACAGTGAAGAGCAGACGTCACTCTTTTTTGACAGATGTTAGACTATACTATTCCAAATGCTACTGCGTATGATCATACTGGATACATTTTAAGGTATGGTCTAAGATTCAGGAAGCGTTTGTACTCATAAGAAGAAAAATTATTTAAGGACATATATCACTTAACGCAGTTATAGTAGAAAACATATGAATGCAATGTTTCAATACTGTTACAAAGTGGTAATATCAGTCACGGAACTTAAGCACCTCCTGTAATATTTGAACGGTTGAAGATATTGCAATGCAGTTTTCATGAAAGTTCATGAGGGAATGTGGCTAATTGATGTATGAATTCGTTTCCATTTTATCACTTGTATTTTACGAGACATTGAGGTAACTATGTTTTTTCAAATGGAACTATAAATATGTTTCAGCCCATCATGATGAGAATAAAAGACGAATCCAATGATATACATATTGTCTTCTGTTCAATAAACATTTTTTGAGTAATTTTGATCTTTTAGCGACTCGTATTTAACAGATATTTTGAATAAATGTATGTATCAGCTATCCCCATTCCCTCATGCACTTCTGTGAAAACTGCATTGCAATAACTTCAACCGTTCAAAAATAAGATGATGCTAAATTTACGTGTGTCACCCTGTTTACTGAGTAATACACATGTGCAGAATTCCAACTACTTTTCTCGTTTCCCGAGTAAGTGCGGACATCTCCACCAAGATTCAATCGTATATTTAGGTATTTTCAACTTCTAGCTCAACTTGAGGCTCCCGTTTGTATGGTTTAAATTGATACAAAAATACATGAAATGTGTCAATTTCTCTTATTGGCAGATACCTCGTCCTACCCTGGTGTTCGGCGCATACTCGAAATATAGTTTACTGCGTCAGATGGATACATGTATGATGCGTTGCCTACCATTCAGGGCCATATGTCACACGAAAAAAGTCGCTACGACATTTCCCATCTCAAGCTCATTGCTTTTGATTAATTAATTTATTGATTAGTGATTCGGGGTGCGACAGCTGCTAAGGTCATTAGTCCCGTATGTAAAATGCATTTTTTATCGTGGTGGGAGGAGGATGTGATATTGCTTCGCTGGGTGGCGAGATCCGTCGCCGACTTGTTACTTGTTTTTGATGACTGCGAGTGCGGCGAACGGGTTGCGAGTGCGTCATGATCCTCTCTAGGCCCTCCTTGAGAGGGTTATGGCTGCGTGCGTATGTTGCCTTTCCTTTTCTGACCTGTGATGCATTTCTTACAATTGATTGCTGATATTATAACATGTATTGCAATTGATCAATGCCGCCCCGTATCGGGGCAGCAATCGGAGTATAAGGATCAATTCCTTTTACGTATTCACAGCACGTAGACTTATAAGTTTACACAAAGTACTATTGTCACTAGCACTAACTGAGTGTCTGTTAGTGTTACGACTATTTACAAGCGCTTCGCGATTCGAACGGTTCGGCAAACCTGAATATGAATTATGCGTTCTAATTGTATCATAGTGTAGGTTCAACTTTCCTTACAAAATTAATTTTAAATCACGTTAAAAAAGAACTTTGTGTCAAGTAATGTACAGAAATAATGTCCTTTAAACTACATTTGAAGGAAATATTTCTTTAAAAAATGATCTAATAAATTGAAGGGAATAAATATTATTCTAGTAAATTGAAGGCAATTTATATCGCCGATGCGCCACCAACTACGAGTCAGTCTGTTGTCTTTACCACAAGAAGATAATGACTTTTTCTCCCTATGCAATTGAAGGCCTGAATTCATTCCTCATGGCTATTGAAATGTACCAACAATGTCTCGTCACAAACTATTACGAGATCGTTGACATCATTCACCTTAGGACGGTTATAATCGTGACCCGTTCCGAATTTATAGTAAAATTTTGGGCGCCAGGAACAGGTTACGTTAATTAAAACCAATGCTTCCACAGCTAATTTTAACAAATGGATAAATGTCCGGCTAGCTGGGTCAATGGGTCCCGTTAAGGATAATCGCTATCGCCTAGATAGCCGATTACTTGATCTGCCAACTATACAGTATGGCGAGGAATCTGAAAGGGAATAATTATATATCTCTAACTACTTAACAATTGTGAATGACCAAATGAAAATCTTTTCATTTCCAAAAGAGAAATTTAACAATTTATTTACTTCTATTGACAATTGTTTTATCTTTAGGTCATGACCTCGTTTTAAAATAATACCTTTGTACTGCAGTACTGATCTAACGTCTTGATCTACGACGCCCCGCAGTATCTTTCCACTTGAATGCAGATGTTCCCAAGTCCAGCTTCTTTCTTCTGATCTTGCGACACTGCCGACGAATCCAGCCCTCACTGCCTAGAATATCTATTGGTTCTTACGTGATATTTAGTGTTCCTAGTCCTCCCCAACTAGTGGTAAAACATTAAAGTCCAACACCGCAATATAAAAGAAACTTTCAAAGTCTTCATCGAATTTACCTCTGCCCATCAACTTTCAGAGTCCGGAAAACTATTGAGTCTTACGTCAAAACTTACAAGTCCCACTCCCCTGATATTAATCTCGCTAGCGATCTGTACTACTCGACGACCTCTATCAGAATGTCCTTTTCTCCACCGTTTTTCCGCCCTCAACGCTTCGGTATCCGTCCTTCGTTCCTCTTTTTTAAAACAAAAAACCAAATTCGACAGTCCATTCTCCCTTAGCCAATCCATTCATCTCTTATCAAACCAAGTAGCCACGCCCTCGATAGTCATTCCTTTTCAGACCAATCCCACATTATTTTATGTCTTTCTAGCCAGCGCCCCCACCTATTCAAGGCCTGAATGTAGTTTATTGACCTTGCCAACCACTACGCCGGCGTTGCTAAGGCTGTATATTGCCATTTGCAGACCCTTTTACCCAACCCATTTACAACCAATGTTATTGACAAAAGATTATATATTTTGGTATATCACACTATCCTACATATCGCGGCGACGTAATCAGTATTATTTCCCATGAAAGCTAAGAAGGTAAGAAATACCACGACGACCTTTCCCCTCTCGACCTGTCAGCGGGGGGGGGGAGCGCGCGGCGTGGCAGAGGCGAGGCGTCGCTCGGCCGTCAATCCGCACAAAGCCCTGGGTGGTCGCGCGAGAATGACCCGCGTATTTCTGTTGCCCTAACAATAGGCCGCGGGGGTGGGTTGGCAGCCCTAGTTGCTGCATGAGTCAGCGCGCGGGCAGCGGGCACGTGGCGACCGTCTGCCCTTAGCGGGCGTCGAAGCCGCTGCGACCGCCACGTCAGCCCGACACACAAACGACGATGTCGAAGGTTGATTGGTGATTCCGGGGGTGCGTCAACTGCTAAACTCGTTGGTCCCGTGAATTTATTTCATGTTTTTATCGCTGCAGGTGGCGAGATCCGGCGTCGGCCAACCCATCAGTGTACAAGTTTGCCCCAATCAGGTCTCTCCACCAGCGAGCCGGGACAGCTTCTGATATATGTGGTAGTCTAGTACTTGTGTGTGTGAGTAAGGAGTGAGGATAGGACAAGGAAGAGAAAGAGGTGCGGTCCGTGTGTTAGGGTAATGCCCCGGTATTTGCCTCGTGTAGATCAGATAAACTGCAAAAACTATCAATTAGAGCAGCCGGTGCTAGAACTTTTCTCTAGACAGCGGCTGAATTCGACCTGCTAATGTAAGCTACTGTCGAAAATCCTGCCACCGTTTGGTCACGAATCCTAGCATCTCCCAGAGGCACTGCAACGATACAGGATAGAAGTTTTTAAATCTGCAGAGCATTCAAGGTAAGAGTTTGCACGATATTTTGATTTTTAGTTAATACCCCATTTTTTAAAAATAGAAAAATGCATTACTTGACGCTACGTAATTATTTATGTATTTATTTTACCAATCAGAATTTGTCCTGAATCTGTGTCAGACCAGTGGCCGAAGTCTTTTAAGTCATAACAAACCTAGTATTCCCTATAATGTTCTAACGTTTTGAATCCTGATGTTTACATTATATGCTCTCTTTCTTGTAACGAAGTTGTGGAAAAGTAATCATATGGCGTACAGCTTAGAATAAAATGCTGACGGGGAAAAATCCGGTCGTCAGAAGACAAATGTACACTTCTTTACTAAAATACTTAAAACTTACTACAACTAAGAATGTTCTTCGCGCGTTATCTACTTCCAGACTTCTAACTAAAGAGTGCAACGGAGTATCCTCCGGTTCTAATACCCCAACCTTGCCTCAATAGTTTCTTAAGAATCCTTTCATGAAGTGAGTCCTATTACTTCTTGATATCATGAGAACGAGTGATGTTTCTAAATTAGCAGTGATATTTGTCGATTTCCATCCATTTTCCTCTCCTTTTTTGATAACTCAGTGCTATAAGAGCATATGCATAAATTCTTCATTTGGCGAAAAGCTCATAGATACCATTTCATTAGTCACATACTGCGTTCCACGTCATAAATACGATGCCTCACCTCACCCCTTCTTGTGTTCCATAAAAATGTGTGAACCTGACCTTCACAACCCCATTCTGGATAGTGCTAATTTGTGTCGCAGGGGAGCATTTTTCGCACTCTGCTGTTAGATCTCGAGCATTTTAATATCCGAAAGCCTGTCTGAAATAAACCGCTGTACAGCACGTTTTCACATTTTCTCAACTCTATTAACTGAGACGACTCTCGATTGTATACATTTGAGTGAAAATTTCACTCGGTAGTACAGTTTGCTTTCCTCGTTTCTCCCTAAAACGCCAATAAATACGTGTGTCTGTGTTTTAACCTGTTAATAGAAGATAGTTTTAAAAAAATCGTAATTAATAAGATGTCTTTAGCAGGTTAAACCTGTAATACTTTAAGTATAACAGTAAAAAAATATTTCACTTTAAAATCTTTCCAAATTCCCACACTACCAAACCCTCTTAGTAGGAAATATTTAATTATAACGTATTTGGATGCTTTCTAAACGTACTTCTCTATCACTCTCCAAATGTGCGACCCGTAATTCTTATCGGGATGGACTAGCGATTTAAACATTGTGTCGCAAAACTTTGATAGCAATCCAAGCATTTTCTGCACCATGCAAAAGATGTATTTAATCACGATCCTATCTTTGCTTTGGGTTGCTACTATTTGGCTATTCCATCCTCCGTTCATTAAAATTTCGCTCCAAGATAAATAAATGGTCAAGCTCACTCCATGTGCTCTGATTAGACCAGCGTAGCTGAAGGCTTCTGATGAAGAGAGATCAGTCAAGACTATGTCAAACCGCGCCCGCATGAGCTACTTGCCCACCTGGAGAGCCAGGCGCCCCCACGGGGACGGGCAACTTTAGGGCCTTTTAACTCTCATGTAACGTGATGGACACCATTACAGTGGCGCGCTCTCCTCTATCACCTTCTTACAATAACTAAAATACCAACTGCTGCCAACGATACGTGGCTGCTACGTGAGTTTGCGAGACGCAAGCAGGCGCGTATTGTTACAAAAGATGTTCGCGCTTTTTTAGCGGTATCATAGATGTATATATTACGTATAATTGAACATTTAGAAGACACTTTTCCTATTTCTCACAAATTAGCCAATTTTTATGTGCGGATGTTGGCGAGCCTAACCTGCAGCTGTACCCGGCGACAGTAGCGCCTCCTATAGTAGCACCCTCCAGCTTTGTCCCCTGTTTTGATGGAAAGTTGCAAGGCCCTGGGCAACTTCCCCTGACTCCTCGCTCACTTCTCCAGGGCCCTGCAACTCTCCATCAAAACCGGGGACAAAGCTCGAAGGTGCTACTATAGGAGGCGCTAGTGTCGCTGGGTACAGCTGCAGGTTAGGCTCGCCAGCTTCTGCAAATAAAAATTGGCCAAATTGTGAGAAACACAAAAAGTGTCTTCTACATGTTCAATTATTCATTATATATATATATAAGAAACCGCTGAAGAAAGCGCGAACATCGACGCTATGTGTTGTAGCATTATGCGCCCGCTTGAGCGTAATGCGAACCTACGTAACAGTCAACGCAGTTTTGAATTATCGTTGGCAGCAGTTCGTATTTTAGTTCCTGTAAGAAGGTGCTGCAGGAGAGAGCGCCACTATAATGGTCTCCACCACGTTATATGGGAGTTGAAGGGCCCTGCACTTCCCTACCCAATCCAGAAAGGGGTATTCCCGCGCACGCTGAAGCGCCGCGCGGCGGGAAATAGTGGCATCATACTGAAACACAACGCGTTTCTAATTGCCCCACAATTTGGATCGCGCGGGCACAATAGTGGATCTTTGTGGAGAATCGGAATGAACGATTCAAGGGCGAACGCGAGAGAGCGCGAGAGCGAGGCGGCAGTGCGTCGATGGCTACGAGAGGGGACGGCACGAGGGATGAACGTAACAGTGAAGTCATCCAGGTAGGAGTCCAACTTCGTCGCGATGGGAAACGAACTGAAAACAAAGAAACACTGTGTGGTATGTGAATAATGAAGCATCGCATGAGGTAATGAACAGAGAAAAGTTAAGTAAACGGTAATGATTTTAGAGTAAATCATGGACGGACACTTGGACACGTGCGTATGAAGGTAAATACGGGAAAAGTGGACATGGTGAGCTGCAACAGTGCGAATAGTTAATTGAATCTGATTTACTGCAACTAGTTCAAATAGACAGACCTAAGAGACATTATGATAACCAAAATGAATAACACCTAAACCCGGGTTTAATGAATACCGAGGAGGAAGACGAGTGTACAGCGTAACGTAAATATTAAGAAAGAACCGTGTGAGTAAAAACGACTGGTGCGCGAACTTTGTTGCGTGCAAGTGATATTCTTGATGACGAGCAGAACTTGCTGTATATAGAGTGGTCGCTGCCAAAGTGGCTTGGCGGAGCTCTATTGCTGCCATCGAGAAACATCGGCTGGCGCGGGAACGTTGCGGCAGCGGGGAGATGGCGCTAGCGAATTGGGCAAGGTCACGAGGCGGCGATGTGGACACGCCTCGTCTGACGCCCCCGACGACGTCAGCAGCTGGCAAGCGTGAAATAACCCAGGTACGACAAAACTCTAAGACTCTTTATAAGCAGAATTAATTTATTTCAAGTCGACCGGGAGAAGCAATTGGAAGGTATAGAAATATGTCGAAGGAATAAAATTGTATTGTCGGTAGTAATAGTTAAGTGTTTATTATAACGAGAGCAGGAGGCAAAAGTTCTTAAAATGTGCAACTCGCATGAGATTAGCTAAGTAAGTGTTTTCCTTGGGATTAGAATCCTTCGATTACTGTAGGAGCGCCGTTGAGAAACTGAATGGAATTGAATCAATGAGTAAAAGTAATGCAAAGTAATGTTTAAACTAAATAGAACTGAGCGAATTAATGTGTAATAGTTTCAAGAATTAATATTTAAACTGTTATTTTTTATAGTATTCCTAATCCATATTCAATGGTCAGCAAGTATCGAGGATTTTTACTTGTTTATGTTACAATTCTTTTATAAATAGCATAATAAATCATCAAACGTGCCATTCAATGTTTCTACTCCCACCCATGAGCCCATTCACGCTAAGGGACATAGGCGTGTTGGTTTCTCACCAATCTGTAAATTAAAAGTTATTATTTTGTGCACACACCAACAGGTACGTCAAAATACGAAAATATCTTTGCCATATTTGTTCTACGAAAAATCGAAATTTGAATTGTGTGTGGTACTTACTTTATTAATTCTTCACATGACTGTCTATAATAAACTTGTTTATTTTCATTTTTGCCTCGACATTTTCAGACAAACAACACTTAAAGTACATATATGCACATTTCTCTGTTTATAACACAAAAACAACGATGTTTTGGAGCTTCCTGTGCTTCTGTGTTATTTAGTACTTAACGTTATTTCATGTTTACCTTCTTTTTAAATTGTATAAACATTTTTGCCAAGAGATAGGAAACATTTGGAGAATTCTTTCCTTCTTTTCGTTTTGTGTTGTGTTATAAATTCATTCAGTTATTGATTCTATTTAACAATAATGTGAAATAAATTAACAAGTCTCTGTATGTTAAAGTTATCGCCCACGAACGGACAGCGCTTTTAACAGACAAGAATCTTTGTTTGTTGAACCTAACCTGAACGTAGAAAGTTAATACTATTATATCACTCTTAAGTAAACGCCATTACTAAGCTAAGATACTTTTGATTCAAAATGTTTAATTTTACTCTCAATTGACAATTTCAAATCTGATTAACGCATTATTACATTTTAATGGATCATTTCTTTGTTTTAAATAAAAAATGGGAATTAGTATGCCTAAATTTGTGACAATAATTGTCAAGTAACTTCTCCCAAAGTCCGTCATGGGCCAGATATCCATTGACGTACCGCTACTCCAGAGCTATTTGTAAAACCCCTTCTTTAAATCTCGCGCCAATTTCTCTGGACGCAGTGCCCGAGCTTGTTACTTTGCCCGCGACCTTGACATGTCTGGTCTAGACTGAGTGATGCAAAGTGGGGTGCATCTCGCAGCGACGACTCATGACTTGGATCCGACCCCTTCACTAGCGCTGCTGCGAGCATTCTCTGTTCTTCGGTACGGGAGAAGAAGGCATTCCTTGTAGCCTCTCGAGGTCTTTTAAATTATTTTGAATACCGTCAATTGTTTTAGAGCACAGAATAATAGTAAATAATCGGTATGTAGCAACACGGAAATTTTTAATTCTTGTATTTCGGCGCTGATGTATCAGCTTCCTATACAGAAGTCATTCAATCGTTTAAAAAAGCACTTTAAGGGCCGGCATCGTTTAAGAAACTTAACCAATGTAGCAGTCTATAACTTAAGGGTAGATTTATTTATAGCTCATTTCTTACCAGCTTACCGTTGTCTTCGGTGGCTATCAATACGTTAAAAACGTTTTATTTCCACTTTGGAAGTACACAATAAAAAAAATTTTAATCATATTACAGTTGCCCGTTTCTTTCATTTCGGACAAATAAATTACAATAAAAAGTATTGATTCAAATACTTGTTTAAATGTTTGTTTCATTACAAAATTAAGTCAATCTTATGAGTCCTAACGATTCATATAAATACTTGAAAGATATTATAGTATTTTCACTGCGTTTCATTGGTGTACTCGTAGGTGATTGAAACCATAAAAATGCGTGTTTTTCTATAATTCTTTTACTATATTCTGGAGCAAATAGGTTAACCATAGACAAATCAATTAATCTTGTCAACAGGAATCGAATAAGCCGTTGTTCATACCTTTGTAGCTCCCGTATGACTCAAAAATTCCGTTTTAGTTGTTTAGAAAACAAAAACACGATTTTTTGACAAATTTCTTAGAATAATGTGGATGAAGTCGCAAAACAAATTTTAGATCCCCATCACGAGACCATGATAAATTGAATGACACGTTATTTGTCTCGATTGGTGGACTGGATGTGGTCCACCAATTGTTGTTAGAACAATTATATTGACTGACGTAGGTACAGGTTTTGTTATAAAACAACAAATATTTCTACCTCCAATCCTTTACCAACATTTGTTGACATAAGAAAAAAAGGGTATCAAGGCGCATTGTGATAAAATTTGATAAACCCCCTCATTTCCCTACCATATACCAAAATGGGCACTGAAGAAAATGAGGGCATATTACCTAATTCTCTCTTTACAGTTACCTGAGAGCGAAAATTTTAAGTTTCGAAATGTCAATCACGCTTTTGGTGCCTTTATTTATTCAACTACGTATAGGAAAAACCTGGACTAGATATACTAGAGGCCAAGAAAACGTGCGAATGATATATTTCTGTCGCATGTGTGACACAAGTTTACTACTTTTCAAAGTAACATTAAATTTAGTTAGTATTTAAGGACAAAACCGAAAGGTTTACTATACAACTTAGCAATAGCGAAAGAATTAACCGACTGTACCTCATGGAAGGTGTGACATCAATTTTTCTTTCTCGCTTTCTACATACAGAGTAAATTACGTAATGTTGCAGCGAAAAAAACGTTTTCTTCGGTAGGAAAATTTGTATTGTAGATCCCGATACCAAAAAAGTGGATATTTCTTGTTCCTACGTAAACAGTAAATTAATTCTAACGCGTTGTGCTGAATCCACGTTTCGTGGATGCTTGATACCGAAACGTTGGTGTACCGTCTGCTCGTCGATCTGTGATTTCAGAGTCATAGGGTTCACAAGCTTTCTTGTTAGAAAAATCCTTCGTCTCGACAAAATCTAACGTTAAAACGTAATTTTTAATTTGAACAACTTCGTTATATACATGGCGTTTTTAATTTTAGTTTTCATCTCGATCTTTTATTGCTTTCCTTTGATTCTTCAAAACAACATTTTACATGGTGAAACTGCCCTTTGTATTTTCTCTCTGTTCTACGTTTACTTTCTGCGTTCACTAAATGTTCATCTTTTTCAGAGAGGCGATATATATTTAATCTGAAGCTGGAAAGGAGTTGGGGTACAATTTTAAGAACGAGTTCTCTACTTTGCTCTGAAATGGGAGTTAGGAAAATGCCTGAAAGAAACACAAAATCTATAAAACTACTATAACATTGCCCGCAGTTAATACCGTGTATATTAAACGTTTAAAACGAAGTACGTTTTGCACACTAGTCTCCCTTCCCTAAGTTTCAGTATCGAATTGATTTGTTGCATATATTTATTACATTTTCCCACCAAATCGAAGAATAATCTAGAGATCATCAGCAGAAGCACCTGCAGTGAATAAGCGAATAAACCTGCAATGAAAAGTAAGTAACAAAATGGCAATGATTCCATTGAAAGTACTGATGCAAGAAATACAATCAGGTGAGGTTAATCAGGAAGAAAAATAAACTTCATTTTATAAGAATTTGTTAATATTTTAACTTCATCGGGTTTAATAAGTAGATTTCTTTTAAAGTAATAATCCCACGAGAATTGCAAGACAATCACATGTCTCTCATTTTCTTAGCCAATTATCGAGATCAGTTCAACATCAAATTTTAGCGCTCCCAAATTGTTCATCACAACTCAATAATTCCTCATCTTGTAGTTAATAAGTTAGTTATTCTAAAGACAACGAAGTATGCCTCCATGTTCTCAGTACATATTTGAAACGATGACGCAAATGGATCACTAACAAACCTGCTGGAATAATTTTCACGAAGCAAAACGTCATATTACAAAATGTGGCACTTTATGGTGTGACGGTCTGTCAGAGTTGAAGGATTAATCACAGACACCTGCTAGGGCGGACGTGAAGCAAACAAACGAATTCCACGATCCATCGGGCGTGGCTGGCATGAAGTTGAGATTCCAAGTAGATAACACTGAGCTATGTTGCACATGTGTCCTAATTTTAAAGTGTGTTGTTTCTCTCTGAGTTTTCAACAATGAGATCATATTTACGTCACATGTAATTCTTACAAGACAGTTTTGCGGTCTTGCCTGTCGGCAATTTCTGTTTTATGGCTCTACCTGTCAAGAGTGCTTCCCGTGGTGTAGCGGTCTGACTAGTAGCCTTCCATCATTGCGTTAGGGGATCGACCCCCGTCCGCCCCCGGCCTCATTCTGTCCGCGAGCCGTCCGCATCCCGTCCGCCCCCTATCCGTCTCCGACCCTCCGCCAGCACTTCGTCAGCACTCGATCAGCACTCCGGCCGTTCATCCTCCGTTCACTCCCCGTTCACCCCTCGTTCACCAATCTCTTCGCCTCTCGTTCATCAACCCCTTCGCCTCCCATTCGCTCCCCATTCACCAACCCCTTCGCTCCCCGTTCGCCTTCCGTTCGTCCCACAATTGGCCCCTTGTTGGCCTCTCGTTGACACCCCGTTGACTCACGATTGGCCCCCCATTGGCCCACATTGGCCCCCTGTTGGCCTCCCGTTGGCCCCCCGTGGGCCCCGTTGGCGCAGGTTGGGCCCCGTTGGCGCACAGTTGGCGCACCGTTGGCCCACCGTTGGCCCACTGTTCGCCGCCCGTTCGCCGCCCGTTCCCTATCCACCTCCCCCCGTCCCGCTCTATCCGCACACCATCCGCTCCCCGTTCGCCACCCGTTCCCTATCCACCTCCCCCCGTCCCGCTCTATCCGCACACCATCCGCTCCCCGTTCGCCGCCCGTTCCCTATCCACCTCCCCCCGTCCCGCTCTATCCGCACCCCATCCGCTCCCCGTTCGCCACCCGTTCCCTATCCACCTCCCCCCGTCTCGCTCTATCCGCACCCCATCCGCTCCCCGTTCGCCGCCCGTTCCCTATCCACCTCATCCCGTCCCGCTCTATCCACACCCCATCCACTCCCCGTTCGCCACCCGTTCCCTATCCACCTCCCCCCGTCTCGCTCTTTCCGCACACCATCCGCTCCCCGTTCGCCACCCGTTCCCTATCCAACTCCCCCCTGTCTCGCTCTATCCGCACCCCATCCGCTCCCCGTTCGCCACCCGTTCCCTATCCACCTCCCCTCGTCTCGCTCTATCCGCACCCCATCCGCTCCCCGTTCGCCACCCGTTCCCTATCCACCTCCCCCCGTCTCGCTCTATCCGCACCCCATCCGCTCCCCGTTCGCCACCCGTTCCCTATCCACCTCCCCCCGTCTCGCTCTATCCGCACCCCATCCGCTCCCCGTTCGCCGCCCGTTCCCTATCCACCTCATCCCGTCCCGCTCTATCCACACCCCATCCGCTCCCCGTTCGCCACCCGTTCCCTATCCACCTTCCCCCGTCTCGCTCTATCCGCACCCCATCCGCTCCCCGTTCGCCGCCCGTTCCCTATCCACCTCATCCCGTCCCGCTCTATCCACACCCCATCCGCTCCCCGTTCGCCACCCGTTCCCTATCCACCTTCCCCCGTCTCGCTCTATCCGCACCCCATCCGCTCCCCGTTCGCCGCCCGTTCCCTATCCACCTCATCCCGTCCCGCTCTATCCACACCCCATCCGCTCCCCGTTCGCCGCTCGTTCTCTATCCACCTTCCCGCGTCTCGCTCTATCCGCACCCCATCCGCTCCCCCTTCGCCACCCCGCCACCGTTAGTTTTTAGACTAGAAATTAATGAGTTTAAAATTTTAGTGTCAAACTTTGGGGTCGTGCAATGTTAGGTTGCGTGACATTGTGGGAGAGGATAACAAAGTCGATTTGCAGCAGATGACTGAATAAAGTTGATTGCAAAACTTTTATTTTTCCGATTTTGTAATAAACACGAAAATAATCTTAGACCATGAGGAAATGTCTGGTCTAGAAAATCCAATACCATACCAGCCGACACGTGGCATGAAAAAGTATATAAATGATGGCGCCTTTTAACATTTGGTAAAAGCCTCTCTCAGTTCGTGCAAAATAGACACACCTCCTCATCCTTTTTCCACATCAAATCCATTTGTCACCTTTCAGACCTGGTGTCGTTTACTTCCCTGTGTTTTTCATTACGTTATCTCTACTCATTTCGATTCTCCCGACATTTCTGTTGGGTGTTGTATTTCTTGTTTTTCTGCGCCCATTCCTACATCGCAATATTTAATACTCGCTTCTGCCTATCGAGTTCTCTCTTCAGATTAATGAAAATTGAACAAATAATTATTCTTAATTAAAACAGCGAACCTGCGCGAAAATTTGGCACATTTGAAATTGATTGCATATACACTCGATTGTCGTCACCGAGCGTCAGGTTATTTTGAGCATCATATACTGCGTGATGCTTCTGGGTTTATGACTCCCTATCTCGATCAAGTTTTTCGTTCAATTTCCCAGATCCTTGAGCGAATGCTGAGATGGCCCCCTTGTTTTGCTTCTGGACTAAAATTTAACTTCACTATCTGTGCACGGCTTCTAGAGTTCAATTGGGAAATAAAGTTATTCAAATTATCATTCTCCACATTATGGCGGTAGGAAATATATTCCTTCACGAAGGACATGAAGAGAGAGAAAGACCAAAATCTATTGCTGATTTGCCTTTGAAAGCAGATTTTATTAAATCGGGGCGAATGTTTTTTAACAATTCTTCCCAAAACCGCTCATATCTTTCTGTATTCAGAATTTACCTTGTGTATGGTTTAGGGTAGGGATCCCAGAATTATGAAAACGTGTACAGAATTCACTTCTCCTCGTAGCACGTCACACACGGTTTTTAACTGTTTCCACGTTTTTTTAATGTGAGCATCGCCTTATTCACCCAACACATACATCTACGAATGTTTTCAACTCGCAAAAAAATATTTGTCCTATCTGAAATGTGAAGTCGAGTGTTTTGATTTCCGTAATCTCGTTTGTTGTGCAAGAGCAGTGATTCAATATTTCACTTTCTCCGACGACCCTCCAACATATTTTTAAATTTTAATTTTTGAAAACTCAAATGTTATGTGAATAATAAACTACAAAAGAAACGTAATTTGATTCAAATTAATCATATTTATTTCATTTTAACCTCCAGTCATGACGTGAATTAGGCTCCAATAACGATCGAAACGTAGTATACTATCTACTGCAAGTAAATCTGTAAAATATGAAGCCTGTAATACATAGAATGTTCATAGTAATTATCTATTGTATTAATTGACGCAAAATTCATATTAAATTGTTATTAGTTAAACATTAGTGTCAACTAATTTTGTAACAATCAATAAAATACATATTTCTAAGCCGCTTGGAATCTGGAGGCCTGTAGCAAGTGTCCACGGTACTCATTTCGAAGAAAGTTAATGGCTGGAAAATTCATTCCAAACACCCAAATGAAATTCCAGTTTCACTAAACTATAATTTTGTTTGTGGCAATTTCCCTTTTGTAACCGAACAAGGAAATTTTTTAAATGACTACAATACGTACTTCGGCGACAAGTCTAACAATGTAGACATCCAAGGCGAATCAAAGATTATCTGCTATAATGATACTTAATTTCCCGAGTAAAGTATTAAAATTCGTTCAGGCAACTGAGAATAGAACTATAATATTCAAAGTGTTTTTTGGATAATGATTTTCTTCCTCTCAACAGCTTTAATTTTCACTGGCACTTGTCTGGTTTCTTCCTTAACTTATTTGTCGGCACCGTCCATCTATTCTCTAACTAATGAGCATCTCTCGCTTATTCATGACAGTATCTTCGCGAGAGCAGTTGCAGCGTTTTTGCATCGTGGCTGTTCGCCTGCAACTTTCTTAGATGAGCGAAACGAAGACATAATAACGAAGTCATTAGTAATGTTTCAAGAGCTAGTGATTAATTTTCTGTTCAGGTTTTTATTATTTTTTTAACTTGCATCAGATGAATATGACGTATCCTACTTGTAATATAAAAATATGATTAGAAAGTGATGGTTTGAATGTTTATTGCATTGCATAAAAGAGATCATAGAAATATAATCTTCAATTGTGTGGTTTGCTCTCGTACTAGATCTCTCGATGCTTAGTAACAAATCACTCCTTGTTCAATAATCATTGGCATTTTCACTGTCGTTATCTTCATTAATCCACGCAACATTCAGTGAATCTAATAAAAACTGATACGATTCTTTGTCTGAACTCTTGAACAGTATATTTTTCACAGAGGAGGCACGAACTTCTGTAATTATGTTCCTCGAATCATAGTTTGTTACTTGTCACGAATCCTGCAACATATCCAACGAAACAGCAAGAGAATTTAGATCATCCCCATCGCTTTTCTTCTTCATTTTAAAATTCCTAATTCAACATGTAGACAATTTTTGAATTACATAAATTGATGTAAATGTTCTTAATGTTTGCGAATGAACTAACACCTAGAAGAAAAGAAATCGAGTAAGAGAATACTCGAAATTGTGGCGTTATTGGAGGAGTCGAGAATTCGCCACGAGATTTTTCCGTTCCCGGAAACAGATCCCAGATGAAAAGAGCGGAAGTGAGAAGCCTTTGCGAGCTGCGCGCGACCGAGCCGTTGGCGCTGGCTGCGGGGGAGGGGGTTGAAGTTGGCGATTGGGGCTCGGCGCCATATGTTGCCGGCAGCCGGCCCGGAGACGCAGCTTGCATGGTGGCGGACGTGAGGGGAGGTTCTGATGTCTGTAGCGTGCTCACTTCCTGAAGAGTTGACTGGGAATATCGGTTACAACAATTTGTACAAAAAAACAACAATTTGTACAAAAAAATTGTGCAATAAAACTATTTTGTACAAAAAACAATTTGTTCAGTAAATTAAATTATCACAGGTGTTGTCATTGCCATCATCAGTCAGGAAGCCACAAAACGACTAGTCGTCTTGTGGCTTCCAGACAGCAGAAAACTGATGATGATGGCTAGGCCATCGAAAGCTGCTCTTGTTGAAAAGTAACATTGTTGGCAATGACAACACCTGTGATCATTTAATTTTAAGTGCTAACGACATTTTACCACTAAACCAATATTGTTCAATAAAACTATTTTGTTCAAAAAACAATTTGTACAATAAAACTATTTTGTACAAGAAAGCAATTTGTACAATGAAATGACCAAAACGTCATTTTTAAATAGATTACCAATTAAACGTCATCGTAGTAGAATTTGTTTCAGAGTTTTCCACCTAATTATTTTTGCAGCTCTAATTGGGCAATTTTTTGTTTGCTTAAGCAATATCCCTAGATAATAAAGAGCTTCGATATTTTTTTGTAAGTTAATGTACTGAATTTCTTCTTGAAAACACACCCTTTTGTCTAAGAACCATCGTTTAAAATTTAAATATTGTTAGCAAATGTAATCACCACGTCCATTACATATCTTAAGAAGCTGCTTCCAATACAGGCTACATTACACAGGCCCTCTATTTCGTCCTATCGGCCATTTCAAACTCAGTCACCGTCATCTTTTCAAATATTCAAACCCTCACTCATGTCGAATTTGTGGCTCAAGTATGTCTAAATCCCACATGATTGATTTCCCAGGAAAACCTGAACTTAAGAAAAAAACTTAAAATTAACCAATATAATTTGTATTGTTGAACTCGGCATCACACTGTAGCAAAATTATCCATGTGTTCAGAGATTCCTTACTCGAAAAGTTAATTTATTGACAAAATTTGTGTGAATTAAATTTTTGATGATGTAACTGAGGTATCAAGATGGAATAGATAATCTGCCAGCGTCGGAACTTGAACCCCAGGGCTTCTCGGTAAAAAACGTCGCAGTGAGATCAGTAGCTCTGAACCAGACGGTTTTAATGTGTGGCATAAATATTATTCCCAACTAAAAATATCATTGTTGAATTTTGGTGCCGTTGATTCTTAAGAACGTTGATTAAATCTTTTTTTTTGTGCCAACTAAGCTGCGTCCATGTGTATTCTTATGCTCGCAGTCAAGCCAAACACACTCCATTCTCATTTGAGCCAAGCAATATGCATGAATCTGGTGCATTTGTAATTTCTTCTGGTTTTATTTAATTTGAATATATTAATCCTTTTAATGAACTAATATGCATTTCGTGTCGTCAGTTAACTTGATTATATACATTTCGTTAGTTTGATGAGAATCTGCCAGTCAAGTTGACTGAATGCATTTCTTATATAAACTTCACTTACAGTACATTATTTACAATTAAACAAGATACAGAAGAAGTATTTAAAAGGAACTGCTTCTCACACGTGAATGTTAATGTAATGAACAAAAGAAAATTTATGAGTTAGAGGTTCTTATTAATGACTTTTTCAAATGAATTTTAAATAGTATGCTGTGTGCTGATCATTTAATTCACTTTGATAAGTACTCCTACTCTTTTTCAAACATTTCGTTACATTTTATTGTCTTATGATCTTAATTTGTAGTCGTAGCATAAGTGAATAACATAATAAATTAACTCATCTATATCTATATCTATATCTATATCTATATATATATATATATATATATATATATATATATATATATATATATATCAGGGTGTCCCTTATATTCCCCAAATAATTATTTTTGCAAATTTTTTTGAGCTCACCCCCTAAATATTTTCTATTGGGTCCTATTTACTCGAAAATAACACTTCATCTCAATATGTCGATATTAACCCGTGCCGACTTGAGCGCGACATTTGAATGTTAGGGATCATTGGTTTTGCTGGGTTAAGTCAATGGAAACCTATTGATACATTTTTAATATATAATTTTATATTATAATTTAATTCATTTTCACTCTTTAGACTGTGTTATGGTTTCAACTTTTATTATGGGTACTTTTTTTCAGCGTTTCTTTCTTGCAATATGATTACAGTGAACGATGTTCTTAAACAACTCAACAAAAATTGCTTTTGCTCCTCATCTACATTCAGTAGTCCATGAAAATCTTGCATTGATTCAACAGGTCTTTCCGTGCAGTCACTCACTGCTTTTCATCTTTATAAATAACCTTTTAGCTTCTAAATATGAAGTTGCTTTTCCAGGTTAAAGGACAGTTTTGAATAAAACAAATACCCATCTTCAGGCAAGAGAACAGGTATCTGCTTTTGATTGATACAGAGTCGGCTTGTTTTCATTGAAATGAAGATTAAATTGAATAAGATGTATTGATTATTAACGAATTAATAATTAAAGAACGGTCATCAGTGTACAATTGCGCTTGCCATGTTATTCTTCATCCAATTCTTTTCAAAAAGGAATTCTCTTCCATGTGTAGATTTTCTCAGTCTAAACTTGCTACCACTTTGATTTTTATTTGTACGCCTGCTTCATCAGAGAGTACGACAGACAATTCTTCTAATAAATACTACATACGGTGTCTAAATTGTTTTAAACTTGCTTTTGAAATTGTGGAATCTATCTTTTCATGCAATTTTAGAAATTTTATAAAGTACCCTGATAAAGAACTTTTATAGCTGCACTGCCCTAAAGCCATGGTTTGACATAAATTTACAATCAACAGAGAGACATTATTTAAGGAATTTTTAACTACACAAGATAGTTTAGAATCTGATATGAGCAGAAACATTTTAAATATTAAATATCTCTTGCCATCTGTCGAGTTCGATGAAAAGCCTCGGGAAGATGTATCTTTAGTTTGTTACTTTCATAAAAGTTCAACATTTCTTTAAAATCGGACTCATTAAAGAATATTGCCATATTCTCTTTGCCACTTTGAAAATTAATGGCGTTAAATCTTTTTTAACTTTCCTTAAAACGCTAAAAAAGTGGTGTCAGGATTGCTTGCTACATTATGTATTTTACATTCACACACATTATAAAATAGGGTTTTATATATGCAATGGTGGCACGGAAAGAATAATGCTCTGGCCAAATTTTCTTCAAGAAAGACGTACACTCCTTCAAACTCAAGTGTTTGATGCAGTTGTATCACATCAAAGAATTTGTAATCTTTTTTCTTCTTGTAATGTTCTTTGTCTCGCCCTTTCTTCTTTATCCGCAAGATGTTCGTCCAGTCCTTCAAGATAACTTTTACATCCTGGCTCTCTCTGCCGAAATAAAAACATCCTTTCTTCTTCCAACATAATCATTTGTAAAGCATTCGGATGTGCAATATCAAATAGATTGTTCAATTTATTTCTAAACTCATCTTCACGATGCTTAAAAACATCTTCACACTTCTTTGCGTTTTTTGTAATTTTCTTCACTCCGTTTAGTTCAAGTTAATAAGATTTTGTGAACAAATGCTGATTAGGTCTTGTTGAAATTCTTGCTTTCTCGCAAAATATCATTCTCTCACAAACCACAAGTTTAGCGCTTGCCCTAACTGTTCATTTTACTTCCCATATGTTGTGAAATAAAACATCAAGCACTTGACTGATGGTCAATTGTGTCCGTTTATTTGGTGCTTTATATTAATAGTTAATATTATCTCCTAAGAAAAACACACTTCTTCGACACTGCATATGACACTAACATATGACACTGTTAGATTAGCAACCTGTGAACACGAGTAATACGATTGATTAAAATGCATGCTCTGGACATGTCCGTCATGCAAATTCGCGCTCAAGTCGGCACGGGTTAGAATACTCCGATCTCAAAAAATTTTTGTATAGGTATGTTTTAAGTGCATTGGAACAAAATTGGAGGGTGAGCGGTGAAAAATTTGAAAGTCGGAAAATAAGGGACACCCTAATATATATATATATATAAAGACAGAACTGCACTGATTTACAGCGCGATAATCTCTTAATCTACTGAACCAATACTGATGAAACTTTTATACTAGCTTCCTTTAAAGGTCTGGAGTAACATAGGCTATGATTTACAACCATAAACCTTAACATATTCACAAAATAATTACTTTTCTGGACATTTTTCGACTAGCATTACATCGTAGATTCAAGAATGCATCAATGTTAATAGTTTAGCTTTGCGCCACCTGAGGCGCACTCTTCGTGAAAACTGAGGATGTCTGAGATCTACTGCTCATTTCATCAACAGCCAGAATTATTACGAAATTCGCTGGGGTTTGAATACGGCTATTTACACATGTCCGTGAATGTTAGTTCAGAACGTTTGTGTATCGTTTGAAAGACAGCCGTAACAACAGTGGTAAGGAATGTCAATATACATGTACATGTATTAAGTAATAATATATAGTATAATGTTGAGTTAGGTTGAGAACGTAAAAAGTACAATAATGTACAATGTAGTTGAGTTAGGTAGAGGTAGTAAAAAGTACAGAATGTATAGTAATGTACAATGTACATGACATAGATATCGTATATTTTCAGAATAACCTCTTATTTACAGAAATTTGTGAATTCTAAATTGTTGAAAACAATGGTGAAGCGGAAGACGCATTTGTCAAAACATACTAAAAGTGCGAAAAGATGGGCTGAATATAAAAGTTCAGAATCGGCTACACAAAGGCAAGAGCAACTTACTGAAGACGACAACACTACAAGGGGAGAAGTCAATTTCAGTAATTCCCTAGGAAGTAGCTCAGCTTTTCATTGTGATCCCCAATTTGATTATTTGCATAGTCCAGATATTCAGATTGGTCATATGGAAAATGTTTGTATGTTTTGTGGAGCAAAAAAATGGGCATTCGAACATAATAGCATGTGTAGTTCTAATGGGAAAGTAAAGTTAAGGTCTTTAGTGGAGCCTCCTGACATTTTGAAAAGCCTGCTACTTGGTGAACATCCATTATCAAAGCATTTCCTACGCCATTTGAGACAATACAACTGTCTTTTCCAGATGACATCTTTTGGCTGTACAGAACATAAAGAAGGATTTTACATGCCTACATTCAAAATTCAGGACCAAATTTATCATCGCATTGGTAGTTTACATCCAACAACGAACCCTGGATTTCTGCAGGTGTATTTCCTTTCTGAAGCAGACCAAATGTCTTTGCGTCAAAATATTGTTCCTAATTTAAATCCAGAAATTGTACAAATGATACAGAGTATATTGCACACACACAATCAGTATATTAAAAGTTTCAAGGCTGCCATAGAACAAGCACCTCCAAATATTCTGGATTACAAAATCCTTATCCGAGCTGACATGATCCCTGTCAATTATCACAGAGGCTGTTTCAACCAACCAACAACAAATGAAGTGGCTATATTACTGGTGGATGAAGATAAAGGGCACCGAGATATTGTATTGCACAGTAGAAATGGAAGGTTACAGCGTGTTTCAGAGTTACATCGTGCTTACGACCCTCTTCAGTATCCTCTCATATTTGTTAATGGAGAAGATGGGTATTATATTAATATTCCACAAATAATTTCAGGAAGAGGAAACCAAAACCTTTCAAAGAAAATATCTTGCATGCAATACTATTCTTATAGATTTATGGTGAGGGAAGGTACAGTGAATTTTCTGCTAATGTTCCAGCAATTATTGAATCAGTTTGTTGTTGACATGGCTGCTAATATGATTACAGAAAGACTTGGATATATCAATCAAAATCAAAAAACATTAAGAGCAGAGAACTACATTCATCTTCGAGATGCAATTAACAATGACGCTAACATAAATCCACAAAATATTGGACAGCAGGTCATTTTACCATCTACTTTTACTGGTTCACCAAGGTACCTCCATGAAAAAACCCAGGATGCTATGACATACGTGAGACACCGTGGTCGCCCTGATCTTTTTATTACAATGACGTGCAACCCCGAATGGCCAGAAATCAGACATGAATTGTATGTGGGACAGAATCCTCATGACAGACATGATATTATTTCACGTGTATTTCATCTGAAATACCAAAACTTAATGAATTTGATCACCAAAAACCACATTTTTGGCACAACTGTATGCCATATGTCAACAATAGAATGGCAAAAAAGAGGATTGCCCCATGCTCATATTCTGATTTGGCTTCAAAGAAAAATACAACCAGATGAAATTGACTTAATTATTAGTGCTGAGATACCCAATAAAGAAGAAGATCCTCTTCTTTATTGCATTTTATGTCTGGAGAAATAAAAATTGGCAGAGAAGGAAACGTGGACAACTGGTTGCAGGGCATTTGGGTGTAAGAAAAGATGCTGCTCTTGGAAGAGTTTACACTGTGCATCCAAACTTCACAGAATGCTATTACCTTCGTCTGCTTCTACATCACATTCGTGGTCCAACTTCTTTTGTTATGCTAAAAACAGTGAACAGTATTGTACAGCCTTCTTACCAGACAGCGTGTAAGAAACTGGGCCTCATAAAAAATGATGAGCATTGGAAACACACGCTGAGTGATGCTGCACTTACACAGTCACCATCACATATTCGTGAACTATTTGCGATACTATTGGTATTCTGTCAGCCATCTGATCCAAGCAGTTTGTGGTGTGAATTCAAGGAAGTCATGTGTGAGGATATTCTTTTTCAAAAGAGTTTGCATGAAGACAACCAAGATTTACCATTCCCAGTGGATGTATTCAATGAAGGATTAATTATTCTAGAAGACATTATTGCATCTTTCAGTGATAAACGACTTTGTGATTTTGGTATTCTTGAGCCAAGTAGACAAAGTTCTGACTATACAAGAGATACATATAGTATGTGTGATGTGCATCGATACCTAAAAGAAAATTTGCCAAAATTAGTTCCTGATCAAAGAACAATCTTCAGCGCAGTTACTGACAGTGTTCAAAATGACAATGGTATCCTGTTCTTCATTGATGCCCCTGGAGGCACCGGTAAAACGTTGGTAATCAATTTACTTATTGATAAATGTAGATCAGAGAGAAAAACTGTCATTGCAGTCGCGTCTTCTGGAATCGCAGCAACATTATTAAAAGGTGGGAGAACAGCACATTCTACCTTTAAATTATCTTTGAACACAACTTTTATAGAACAAGCAACGTGTAATGTTAGTAAGAATAGTTCTATTGCAAAGATTTTTCGTGATTCAGTATTAATTATCTGGGATGAGTGCACCATGAGCAACAGATGTCACATAGAAGCTGTTGACAGAATGTTACGGGATGTACGATCATCTTCCAAATTAATGGGAGGAGTTACTGTTGTATTTTCTGGTGACTTCCGGCAAACCTTGCCTGTAATTGCTAAAGGCACTAGATCTGATACAATCAAAGCAAGCTTAAAGACATCCCCAATTTGGCAGAATGTTAAAATAATGACTTTCAGTACAAACATGAGGACTTTGTTAACTGATGACTCAGATTCTGCGCAATTTGCAGCATTGCTTCTCGCAGTTGGAAGCGGTTCAGTTACCAATATCAATAGTCAAAATATATTAGTAGATCATCGGTATGGTCACGTGAAGATATAAGAGGATGTGCAAACAATCCTAAATAAGACACACTCATGGTTTTGTGAAAGAGTTATACTGTCTCCAAAAAATAATGTGGTAGATGAAATTAATCATCAAATCCTACAGCGCTTTCAAGCAGAAACAAAAGAATATCGATCATTTGACACTGTTCTGAATGATGACGAGAGTGTTCATTATCCATCAGAATTTTTAAATTCGCTCAACTCAGCAGGTCTTCCACAACATATATTAAATTTGAAAATTGGTACACCTATTATATTACTTCGTAACCTCAATGCCCCAAAACTTTGTAATGGAACACGACTTCAAATAATTAAGTTTGCCAACAATATTTTACACACCAGAATTCTTACTGGTCCAGCATCTGGTGAAAATGCTCTAATACCCAGAATTCCTATGATTCCGTCTGATTTACCTTTTCAATTTAAAAGGCTGCAGTTTCCCATTAAACCATGCTTCGCTATGACAATAAATAAAGCACAAAGACAATCCTTCAAGTTTGTTGGTGTCGATCTTAGAGAAAGCGTCTTCTCTCACGGTCATCTGTATGTAGCACTCTCCCGTGTTGGGTCAAAAGATAACCAATTCTTGCTTCTTCCAAAAAATAATGAAACTGCCAATGTGGTGTACCCTGAAGCTTTGGTTTAATTTACAAAATGTGTCGTTTTACATAAAACATTCTTCAGTGATTCTGTACATTTGTTGTAATTACATTTTCTTCACATGCCAGTTGTCTTCTTTGCAGTTAATTTTGACCCTGTTGAACTTTGTTTAATTATGAGCTAGAGACTAAGTAGTGCAGTGATATGTAATGCAACAACGGTTATTTAAATGTGGAGACTAATAAATTTGTTATTTTGTATATCAATTTCTCCCAATTAATGCAATCATCCATTTTTTGTACAAAAAATAGGCAAATATTAATTTATATACAAATATTTGTCGATGCAAATAAAATATTCTTGGAGTCTTTGGTTTCTATTTCATTATTCAAATTTCAATATCAGTAGTCTCTAGCACTTCTGATGAAGTTAATATTGATTTGTTAAGTGGTTCAGAACATTGTCAATTTATTGTGTACTAGCTGAAGTACCCGGCGTTGCTCGGGCATTATTACAGAATATTATTAGACAGGAAAACTAATTCCATCTTTTCATGCCATGCGGCTGGGCCTACATCTCTATCTTTCATTGTATCTCTTCTCCGCCCTTCTCCTTCCTGCCATGATCTGTCCGTCTCCGTCCCGATAGCCATGTGTTGTCTTGACCCCCAATTTTTCATTTACTTTTGTATTTATGATTCAACAATTACGTTTGGACATCTACGTCTATATCGCGCTTGAAATCTACCTTCTAGCGTCCTCGTGTGAGAACTCTCACATGATATACTCCGCTTACAATAGGAAGTCCGGTCAAGGTCAAGAGTTCGCAGATCAGTTTCAAATCTTTCTTTATGAATATAAATGAAAAAATATAAAAGAGAGTAAGTTTTGCAAGGTGACTATTTATTAATAGCTTTAGTACAATATAGAAAACTCCACAAAAATAATATACGTGAGTGTACAAGTATTTTATTTTGTAATTTAGATTTGTTTATTGTTTTTCGTTATAAAGTGAAAAATATATTGGAGCTGGAACTTTAAATAAAAAAAATATTTTTTTGAAGAAAAGTGAGGAAGGTAGATTGTAACTTTCCAGTTGGGGGTCAAGACAACACATGGCTATCGGGACGGAGACGGACAGATGATGGCAGGAAGAAGTAGAGCGGAGAAGAGATACAATGAAAGATATAGATGTAGGCCCAGCCGCATGGCATGAAAAGATGAAATTAGTCTTCCTGTCTAATAATATTTTGTAATAATGCCCGGGCAACGCCGGGTACTTCAGCTAGTTCGATTATAAAAACGTATTCATTTGATAATATAAAAGTTTTCACGTGCTTTGTGATTCTAGTCCCCCAAATTTAACATTAAGATCAGGAAAAAGGTATAAAACTCGTGTTAAAATGTGTTTATTGAATATTTATAATTTAGTTTGTTTCGGTTAAAAGTTCATTAATATTTGTACATTTAAAGAAAGAAAATCTTCTAATATTTTAAACACTGAGCAAATGCTATTATATTCAGTTTTGTACGAATTCTTGTTTATTATTCTTTCCTGAAAAGATATTCAATTCACTTCAGGTTAACAATGTTCTTAAAGCTAAAATATGCTCCCATTTAGCTACTTGCAATTTTTCTCATTAATGAAAATTGCCAACAAATATAACGTCAAACGGAGTTCAATTTTCAACTCCTAAAAAAATCTGAAACTTCAAAATAAACACCTCCTCTAAAGTAATTTAAAAAAGATCACAAACATCATTCAAAGGGTTTAACTCTACTAAACATTAGATTGTTCCATTAGTCAAAACTCCCGAAGTCGCTTTTGATGTAAGTTTGCAAAATCTTCATTCTACTATTAAAATGTAACCATATAAGGCAATTCTACTTCAAATTATTATAGAATCTCTAACCAAACCACAAATAAATAATACAAATAAAAATAAATAAAATAGAAAACATAATTACACTACATTTTATTCGCTAAACATGCATTCTACTTTGTGCGGTTTTTGTATGGCGTGGTTAAAATGCCACTTGAATACAGTAGCGGTAAGAATCGATAAACATCTGCCTTTGACTGGCCATTCCAACGTTTTTCACCTAATGGCGAATGTCTTAGAAAAGCACTTCATGAGGCAATCTCATCTCGACTGTTAACTAAGTGCGGTATGAACTTCATTTTCTCTCTCTTCGTGTACGAGAGTGTTGTTTCCTACACGAGCACCCGTAGGGAATTAAACCTGTAAACTTGGTTATCGAAGCAGATTTATGACCTCGGGGAGTTTGCACGATGTTCTCCTACACCACATACTTAAAGTTAACGATTTATGCGCGTTCTACCATTCGAAGCCTAGTCTTCTAGGCTTCCCTTCGTACGTACCTTGTGGAAGGAGGTATTTAGGACTATTATGTACATTATGTTAGGTATTATTATATTCAATGCTACTATAACTTAGTAACATTACAATCAAAATACTTCCGTAAATAGAGCGAATCAGTTAGTGTGGGTCAATAAGATGATTCCATTGCACATTTCCTCATTGCAATTTATATGGCAGAACCTATACGATTGCAGCTTTAATCTCATGCAAATCTATAAATTCCTGTTGGCAACTAGCGACGTAAGAACAAGGACGTTCTATCTACAATTCTTGTGATTTCAAGTTTATTGAATAATTTTGTGTATTTACGCTTTATCTAAGCACAGCCTTCATTATATTGATGGTGGAAAGAATTCCTGATGTTCTGGAAAGTGACATTTCTGCAAGTCCAGAAGGTTTATCTGCACCATCAGCTGCGGTGGACGTTTTGTGGTGCGTGTATGATTAATTTTGTTTCTATATTCATGTTATGTATGTTATTAAGAGGTTATAATACCGTATGTGAGAAAGCAACTGAAGCGTGGTTGGAAGCGTGATAGTTCTTATCACAAATGTATGGAAGAGCGTTATTAAACCAGATTCGAGAGACCACTTTTTCTATTTTTAAATATTCAAATGTTTGCAAATGTTAACCTATTTTCTCAAAGTTTTTCAAAAACCATGTATTTTTACAATTTTTATTAATTTTTGTATTTTAACGCGGTAAGGTCTTTTCATGGATACATTTTCAGTTCAAGTCCGTGTTTTTTTTTACATTCGTTGGCGTTATAATTACTGTGTAATGCAAATACTTTATTCAGGTTGCAAATAAAAACAATGAGAATCGTCTGCCGCCCTCTGCTGCGGGGAGACGAACAGACGGACAAAACACATGTAGAAAAAAAACAATTCTTTTTGGTATCAGGTGACACTAAATCGAGAATTTTAGTTGAAATGTCGAAATCAATTTTCCGCAACATATCTTACTCTACACTACATTTAATAATCCACATACACGTACGTATAAGAGGGGCTTATGCCCATAAGATAGTAAAGTAAATAATGATGGCTAGTCGTTTGAATTTTTTGAGAATAACAAACATATGAAATTCTTCCAGTGTGGTGTTATCTTGGTATGAATCTGTTAACTGTAGATACTGTAAATAATAGTTTTAGGCAGAGTATTATGTATTGATATATTATTTCTTTAAAAATGTAATGATATAACAGGGGAAGTTGTACAAAATGATATTAAAAATACATAGCACGGCACCATTGTTCTCGTGTGACATAATTTAATGGTTTATTTTTATTGTCAGAAGTGAAATCCATAAATTCAGATGTCGTAGGCTTCCGCGACCCGAGTCATGATCTGGGCTGACCGGGTGACACAGCGTCGAAGGCTGAGGTGCCGACGTACTACTCACTGTATGCTGTTCAGCCCTGAAGAAGGCCACGATATGGCGGCCGAAATGTCGGCACTTCCGCCTTCGACGCGGCGTCACCCGGACAGCTTAGTCCATAATTTCTCCCTAATATAATGATTTTCCAGCCAAGTTCTCTTATGAGTGATGTTCTCGCTTACATAAATTGAAAGTCCCTGAGATTAAATAAATATAAATTGAGCTAGCCAACACAGAGAGTCGCTTGGCTTTTTCAAATTTATTTACGTGAAACTTTTGTGAGGAAGTAAATAGGTAAAAGGAAGGGAAGGGAAGAAAGGTAGTATCGCAACGTGCGTAGATAGTCTATCAAAGAAACTCGAGTCTTTGTGTGGGCGAATCGTCATCCCTGTACAACAGAGCAACCTGACAATCGTGAAGCAAATGGATAAGAGTGCTATAACGGTTCTCAATATCTGTGAAAATGTCAATTTCATAATGTGCACTTTAAAATAACTATCATCCACAAAAATGTATACGTAGGAGATAGTTATTAAACATTACAATGTATGTCAGCGACTCTAAAAAACTAAAGATATTCAAATTTTCATGTCGGAATAGAAAAAATAAGCCACTATGTCTGATTAATAGGTATACGTTCATGAAATTGATTTAATTTTTACCTATACTCCAACCCTTCCGTAGCCTGTATTTTCCAGCAAATAAAGGATTGCAAAAATTTGCATATTGATAGGAAATTTTCATGGGGATAAAAAATTGGGCAATACCAAACAATGGAGATTCTGAGTCAGTTGTGCCCTGTTGACAACTCGTTTCCTTCATGAAAAATAATCAAATTAGTAACGTAACGGAAAACGCCTATCGTTAACTTCACAAACCGTAATCAATTGATTGATGAAGCAAAATTGTCACCAGAATGTATATTTCAGTCGCTTGGAGCACGTTGACAACACATATGGTGATGTATGCTAGAACGTCTGCACAAACAATTGAATATCGGTTCATAAAATAGTAAAGTAGGCATCTAGTTAAATTTATGGAATAAGGTGTAACATTTTATATTGAAAACCGTAGTTGTTAGGACCAAATTGTCAAGTATGGATGCAATAAAGCAATATTATAAACGTGTTGCACTCGCTAATTTTCGTAAAATGTATAGTTTATCTACGTCAAATCGGTTTTATTTTGAAAAACACAAATTAATTTTAAAAACCTTTGAGAGATAATGCAATATCGTGGTATGATTGTTCCGCAACACATTCTATCAACAGTTATTCAAAAAGTGAGGAAATTCAATTTGAGAATGAATTAAAGGAATTTATAATGTAAAAATGACATTGACAAACGTACCATTAGTACTTAAGAAAAAACACAATTTGATGACACCATCCACTCGAATCTGATGTTGAAATATGCCGAGAGCTAGAGTCAAAGCAGAAAAAATATGAGGCAATTACTCATTGGATGTGACAACATGACTAGCAGCAAAACAAGTGATGGCAGCATAAAAATGCAAATGACATGATACCAATATTCGATAAACGACTTTGAAGTAAAACATGCAAAATGAATGTACTTAGTACGAAAGTGGACTGAAAGTTGGCAAGTACAAAGGCGATATGAAGTAGCTCGGTGCTTGGAGGAGAGATGTGAGAGCAAAGCAATGAAGAAGACAGGAGTAACGATGCGATGAGACAAAACTGCAGAGGCGTTGCCAGAATCCTGGGAGGTTAGCCAACTAACTTGGATCATCCCGTTTCCACGACTCTATATATTTCTCGGGCATTAGCGTCCGGACGTTGATGTCATCCGGGCAGTCCCAACTGTCGAAAGATAGGCTCCCATTGGGTGAAAACTGTTCACCCGCAACCCGCCAGTTTCTCTCCTCGCCTCGCCTCCACGCCTGTAACCTTTGCTTCACGATCGTAATCATCCCCTTGGATCTCTTGAATAGCTTTCAGATGTTTCTTGATTTTATTTCGGCCACCTCGCCCATTCTCGCGGCCGCAACTTCCAAGTTTTTTTTTTATTTTTTCTATTTTTTTGTTCGACCTACTATTCAATTCAAAGATGACTTATTTTACGTGGCAACGCTCATGCCATTAGGCCTCCTCTTCCATGGGATCACGCTAATTTTGCTACGCCCCTTTTGCCACCTAGCGAAAGAACAAATACGTCACCCGACGAAACAAGTGATTAGAATTTAGCTCATAGGCTTCTCTTAGGCTTAAGGTTCTTTCACGGGAAGTAAATCTTCAACATGGGACAGCCGGCTTTACTTCCGGAGAAACGTGTGCAAAGACGTTTTAGCCATGACTTGGATTTGAACTCATGAACTTGGCTACGGTCCGATGTGCTAACCGTTATACTACCGAAGCCGCCGAACACCTAATTCCAATTTCATCATATTCATGAACGGAATTTCCTGTTGTTGTTATTACACGCGGGACAAGTTTCACTGTGATGCGTCAATGTCGACCGGCAAGGCGCGGGGCGGCAAGGTGGGTGAGGGTGAAAAGAGTAGCAGAGAACTTGCTTGCTTCGGAAGGGATTGAAACACGTGCCGAAAACATGTGAGGTTCGGCGAGTATTTGCACAAGTTGGCGTAGGCATTGATAGCGGGATAGTTTTAATATCTGAAAGTTATTAGATGCTTTTATGATTAGCGTAAGCTGGTCTTACAATTAGAAACAGTGTTATTTTCTTTTCTATTAGAATATCAGTAGAACAGTTGAACAATAGAACACACAGTCACTTGGCATACACATTCACGCTCACACTTATACTCAGGCTCTCACACACACACATACACACACACACTCACATAAACACTCACATACACACTCACACTCTCACATACACACTCACACTCTCACATACACACTCACACTCTCACATACACACTCACACTCTCACATACACACTCACACTCTCACATACACACTCACACTCTCACATACACACTCACACTCTCACATACACACTCACACTCTCACATACACACTCACACTCTCACATACACACTCACACTCTCACATACACACTCACACTCTCACATACACACTCACACTCTCACATACACACTCACACTCTCACATACACACTCACACTCTCACATACACACTCACACTCTCACATACACACTCACACTCTCACATACACACTCACACTCTCACATACACACTCAGACTCTCACATACACACTCAGACTCTCACATACACACTCAGACTCTCACATACACACTCAGACTCTCACATACACACTCAGACTCTCACATACACACTCAGACTCTCACATACACACTCAGACTCTCACATACACACTCAGACTCTCACATACACACTCAGACTCTCACATACACACTCAGACTCTCACATACACACTCAGACTCTCACATACACACTCAGACTCTCACATACACACTCAGACTCTCACATACACACTCAGACTCTCACATACACACTCAGACTCTCACATACATACTCAGACTCTCACATACATACTCTCACTCACATACACACTCACACTCTCACTCTCATATACACACTCACACTCTCACTCTCATATACACACTCACACTCTCACTCTCACATACACACTCACACTCTCACTCTCACATACACACTCACACTCTCACTCTCACATACACACTCACACTCTCACTCTCACATACACACTCACACTCTCACTCTCACATACACACTCACACTCTCACTCTCACATACACACTCACACTCTCACTCTCACATACACACTCACACTCTCACTCTCACATACACATTCACACTCTCACTCTCACATACACACTCACACTCTCAATCTCACATACACACTCACACTCTCACTCTCACATACACACTCTCACTCTCACTCTCACATACACACTCACACTCTCACATACACACTCACACTCTCACATACACACTCACACAAATTCACACTCACAAACTCACTCACATACACACCCACACTCACATCCACACCCACACTCACATCCACACACTCATATTCACACATACTTATACACACTCACATACTCACACACACACACACACACACACACACACACACTGAAACATGCACACGTGGCTGGCCACGATGCGACGTGGCATTGGGAAGCGCCTCGAAAGCCCGCGGCGCCGCGCGGAAACGAAGCGGATTCCAGCCACAATCCGCGCTGGCCCCCGTCGACACGGCGCAGCGTGGAGCGGTGCGACGCCGCGCGACGCGACGCGGCTCGCCTGAATTAAAATACTTGGGTGACATCAGCTTAAGCTGTTTCTCTTGGCCGCGGGAAAATGGCTTTTTATAAAGCGGCCGCGGAGGCACGCGCGGATGCGTGGGCGAGCGGCGCGGGGCGGTGGAAGGGGCGAGGGGCGGGCGGGCGGGCAAGCGCTCGGTATTTTTAAGCAACGGGCTGAAGCTCTAAATATTTTCATACACGCGTAACTTTTCCGTGTGTGTCTGTGTGTAATATCGTGATTTGGAGAATAATGCGCGTGGGGGAAGTATGTATTCTGGAGAGCCGAATACGTAATACAAAACGACTTCTTGTGAATGGAATTTGAATGGGAAAACGGGAGATTGGAAGTATCGAAACGATTCACATGATGATTTTCACGGAGTTGCCATGACAAATAGCAAATACATAGAGATCGTAACATCGAGATGTAGAGAATTTCGACTAATGGATCGATTGATTTTCCGAGCACGTCGAATGCTATAGTAATTAATTCCATTAGAGTAGTGAATGCTTTATCCCCGGAGGTGGCGGTGTTCCTCTCCACTGGATGGTTGAATGCGGCGCCGACTTACACGTCGGCTTATGGGGATTTCCTCCTCCAACAATCTCCTCGAAGAGAGGCACCGCCTCAGCCGGGACCAAATCAGCCACCGTGGCGAGTCGAACCCTAGGCCCTTCGGTTCAGATTTGCTGCAGAGTCAGCGACAAAGAGCTCAGCTCAGCGGTGCCGAGTTACCAAGTTTCTCCTACAAATCATCATTTGATATTTAGTTTATTTTGTTGACTAATTACTACCTAATAATTACAAATACTTACCGGATAGTAATTGCAGTGTATTATTTTAAAATCAGTTTGATACTTTTTAGTTGGTACCCTGAAATATGATGATCGAGCTTGTACCTGGAAACATATAGAGATTTGGAAGTATTGATACGTTCGGATCCACGTGGATTCCTCTTACATGTTCTATCCTCACCTCTTACTTTCCCGCCTTAGATTCACATGCACTACACTTACACACATGTCGGGAGCTTAGAACTTGTCCTGGTTGGGGCGGTGCTCCGCTGGTGGGAGATATCTGGGTGGGGAAAACCCCGCTATCTGAAGTGTAGGTCGGTGCCAGATTTTACCATCCATCGACAGACCACTGCCATCTCCCGAGGGGGAAATGCACTATACTTACAGGAATAATGACATTAGCAGTCGACGAGCCTGGAAACACGAAATCAAACCATCAATTTACGTCATTCATTAATATGACCCTGCGCAAACGGTCCGCTCCCGGAAAAGTAAGCAGCACACGTCCCAGTACGCGCTACGGTCGGGCCAGCACCATTAGGTAAGCAGCGATGCCAATGCGTAGCACCGAAAACTTCAACTACGACGCTTTTCTCAGTCATAAATAAATATTCACGTTCAGTGGACTCCTTGGTATTATGTTGCATACTTTTGTTCAATTAGATAAATGAAAATGAAAAATTCTGTCTATGATACATTTTTATTAAATAAATAATTATTAAATATTTTCTATTAAATGTTATATTATTTTATAAAATTGTTATTAAATAAATAAGCCAAAGAAAAATCCGATGAAATTTTTTCAAAGGAAAAACCGATGAAAAGTTACGGGTAAATGAAACATCATGCCTTTGTAGCTTATAACGAAACAGTTTTGTACTCCTTGCCAAATGTCTAAAAAGTTTATCGGGATGAATTTGTTGTAAGAAGGAAACGATTTATAAAGAAGAAAATTCTTTGTAAACATTCTTCTTAAAAAATATATTTGAATAAAAACACACAAAATTAACTTCCAATATTTTTATTTCAGCTCTTTTAACAAGATTTGTACTCTTCGGTTTGTCTGACACCGCATAATTGTTATTATTTCGGAATTTGCCCGTTAAGTTAAAGTTGCATGGTATCGCCAGACTGATTGTGAAGCCTGATGCTCGATTTATGACACCAGAAATGTGGCGTAAATTAATTTTCATCGAAAGATAGAGAGTGAGTCACGTAACTTTAGCCCCTTCTGCAGTTTGTGAACGGTTGAAGTTATTGCAATGCACGTAATACAAAAAAAACTTGTGTGAATAGGATGTGAATAGGAAAACTGGAGATAGGAAGTATCAAAAGGATTCACAGGACCATCTTCACAAAACCAATACTGCAATGTAGTTTTCACGAAAGTACATGATGGAATGGGGATAATTGATACATGCATTCATTTCTATTTTAACATTTGTATATTTCTAAATATTGAGGTAACTTTGATTTTTTCAAATGCAACCATACTTATTTTTATTGTATATCATGACGGGCGTAAAATGACGAATCCAATGATATGCAGATAGTCATATGCTAGCTAAGCATTTTTTTAGTAATTTTAATTTTTTGCCACTCGTGGATATTTTAAATGTCACCACAAAAGGTCACGTTTACGTGCGCTTGGGAGAGGTAAGTTGATCGAAGTATTTACTCAAAAATAGTTTTGATAAGTTTTTTACTCCAGTTTTAAGAAATTTTAAACGAACACTTTCGTGTGAGCCTAAATATGGTTTCAGCACTCACGCGGACATAAATAAACATTAAAGTGCCCGAAATCCTTACTCATCATCTTCATTATCATAATCCAGAATGGATTCGAAACCGCATGAAAGTTACGACATGACGGCCTTAACGAGGTCGCCTTATTTCTGGTGCAAGTGCGAATATTGGTAGTTATTTATTATGTTCATGGCAATACATTGTCACAAGTATTAATATTTGTCGCAGTGTTGATGTAGTATCTTCTTTTCCTTGCTATGAATGAACTGCAGTGAATGAAATACTGTAGTAGTGACCCAAACATCTTCATTCTGATGTCAGCTGTCAAACATATCACCCCATTTTTATTGTTTTCGTCGCAGAGTCTAAAAACATGTAGCGAAGAAAAACAAGACGTTAAAAATAGTTAAGAATTGTGACAGATGTGATGCCAAACAATCTTTGCAAACATTAGTTTCTTGCTTGACAGTGCTATATTTCTATACTGAATATTATTATGATATATTTTTAATTGATAAGAATGAAAGAAGTCGTCCTGGATGGACGAGGTGGTTAAAAGCGTGTCGCGACGCAGCCAAGAAGAAGAACTCAAAAGTTGAATCGACCTACGCACATTGCGAGAGTTGTGATTATACCTGGCTTCAAATCCAATTCAATCCATGTGGAGTACAAAGCGAGTAATCTTAGAACAGAAGTACTACTCTGCTGCGTATGGGGGACCGAAGGCCGAATGGTCTGAGGTTCTTGGTATAAGAATTCGTCTCTACTCACGTACTCGATACTAGCTCTCGTTATGCCAACTTCACGGTTGTGTGCCTGCGTCATTATCAAAAAGACAGAAAGCACGAAAAGAAACCAAACTCCAGCTTTATAAAACAATGGCTGTACCTACTGTCCTATATGAACACGAAACATGGGTAACAACATCTAGGGAAAACAGGAGAATTAACGGAGAAGAAATGCGATTCCTGAGGTAGGTGCTGTACTACACATTAATGGACTATATCAGAAATGAGAGTAATTAGAAATTAGTAATAGTAATGACAGTAATTAGTAATAAGAGAATAATTAGAAATTACCAGCTTATAACGAAAGATAAAAACATATAGGGAAAACTATGTAGACCAATTTCAAAGAACAATGAGAGATTGCCCAAGTAGGGCTATTACTATCTCCCAAAATGAAAAAGAGAAGTAGGAAGACCGAAGAAGAGATGGACTTATGTAGATAAATTTGCCAAAACAGACTAGATCAGCCTAATCCTTGCTGCTGATGATGACAAATCTACAATTTTGTTCTAATTGTATACTAATTTCGCAGTTTGTTTCCAATTTTTGAGACGTGAAGGTGCCAGCATGGTATAGGTAAAAGCAGACGTAATTTTGTGGATTCGTCAAACAATCTTCCATGTTATGAAAGCTTATTTCTATAAAGAAAGATTTTCTTAGATAATTTCTTCGTCTTACTGGAAAGTTTACGTAGTCGTTTACTCAAACGAAACATGGCTGGCACTTATTTGTTTTCATGACAAAATGGGTGGGGGACTTAAGAAGACAGACTGGCCGCAAGATGCGTAGTACGAGGGCGCGTGGGAGCAGCTGCAACTACCTTTCCTGCTCCTTTTCGTGGAAGGCCCCTTGTGGATGCTGTTCTACGCTGGGTCGGATCGACGAGCACGGAGAAATACGGGAACGTTCAGGTGGTTCATTACAAGCCCCTCCCCGCCTACTCGTCTCCGCTCCGCTCCTCTCCGCTGTGCGGAAATGGCTTAGAGAAACAACAGAAGCTGTTGTAGCATCTCTGAGAAGATCCGAGGGTTCGAGTTTCGGCGGTGATGGATTTTTGATCCTAGTCAGATAGCTCGGTAAAATTCAGCTCCTGCAGGATTTGGCGTACGGAAACTCTGAAGGATAGTTTTCCGTGTTTTCTCTGATTTATAACAGAGGTGAATCCCGAATCAGTGCCCTAACAAACAGGCTACCCTCCTTTTCTTACACACACACACACACACACACACTCACTTACTTGCACTACACTGCTTCTCTTGTTGGGATATTGAAGCTTATCCCGGAAGGTGTGGTGTCCTGCTGGCGGAGGTACTTGTAAGGAAAATATCTCTCTGGATGACGTATACGTGGGCGTCGGATCTCTCGTTCTAGCAGGTGAGAATCGCCTCACCCTTTCGTTGACGCGTGTGCAAACGCATAATTAGCAATCAATCAACCGTAAGTAATAAGTAATTGAGTAAAAGTAAATAAATCAGTAATATGTAAATAAATAAGTGAATCAGTAATTAGTAAATAAATAAGTAAATTAGTAAGAAGTAAATAAATAAGCCAGCATGTAATTAAAAATTAGGGCATTAGGGGGAATAGATGTGGGTGTCCGAGAAGTCAGCGCAGAGGCGAGGATCCAGTCAATCTAATGTGGCACTGTTTCATTTTAGGTTCTGAGCAGGGCAACGACTGCAAGCAAAATGTTTGACATCTTTGCCAATAAATTAATAAGTAGTTTAGGAAATGTCTGGTAGATTTCCATGTACTCGTCTTCTGACTTCCCCCTTGAGGTTTTTTTCTTTCGTCACACCTTATGTTGTCTTCTCGTCGATTTTTGATTCGATAGAGAGACCATTTAGGCAAAGTACCAGAATTTGAAAGGTTAAACGTGTTAAGTTGTAGTTATGGTAATGGCTCAATAGCCGTCGGCCTAACCACATAATGTCGTTATACATGTTACGTATAAGTATATTGTTTTTCTTTCTTTGTACTTGGCGCGTCGGCCCGTGTATTGGGCATGGCCTTCCAGTAGCGTCCCGTGCTCGCGGCCGTGGGTTAAGGGGGTGCGTGTGGTTAGCACGAAGGCATCCCCACGCCGTATTCTGGTCTTCCCAACCTGAGAAGTAAGTTTTCTCAGCGTCACACAGCAATATTGCAAGGAAAACGCACATTATAACATTGCCCGACTGGGAATCGAACCCGAGGTCACGCTATGGAAAACGAGCACACCGACCAATCAACTAAACCGCCAGGGCCATGATATGTACGTACGAGTAATTATTACCAAATAAAAAAATATAAACTTAGCTACTGCTACGCGCCTCTCCGCCCGTTTGTCTGCTCCGGCGCCGCTTACCGTCGCCTATTCCTTCGACTGTCGCAACCGCCCCCCTCCTCCGTCTCGTCCTCGCAGTTCGCGACATAAACACGGGGATCTGCGCGCGGCCACCCAGCTTTCCCGGACCTCGCGGACGTAAAGGAAGCGTCGGCGGCGTCGGCGACTGAGAGAGGTTATAGTTCCGCGAACTCAACGTCGCTCTTTGTGTGCGGGTCGCGGGTTCGCTGGAAGGCGGGGCGGCACTGGGTACTTCGCTTCTGTGGGAGGTTGGCCGCCCCAGACGAGCGGCGACGAGTCGCCGTCCCGGATATCGTTAAGGGCGACCACCCCGGAGGTGCGGGGTGGAGGTGGGGGGTGGGCTTCTGGCGCGGGACCGCCGACATGAGAGATGACGTCTTCGCGATTTCTGCGGGCGGTCGCGAGCGGCGAAATTCAGCGGTTTACTGTTCCAGGAAGCTGGGGTTGTAATATGGAAGCCGTTACCGTTAGGTTCTGAAATAGAACTTCGTGGATGCTGGTGGCTGGGATGAGAAGTCTTTGAATCAGCAATTGGTTCAAAGGTTCAAAGAATCAATTTTTGATTTTTTCTGAGAAATCTTCGATTCAGCGATTGGTTCATTGATGCAAATGAGTGATGAGTTTTACCCTGGAGATGGAGAATCTTTTTACTATCTGGAAAGAAGAAAAATTGATCTATTTTTCATAAAGCAGGTACATAGGAAGAACTGAATTATAGTTTACGCATTATTGAGGAGAGCTATTGAATTTTCTTACTTTCATATAATATTAATGTCGAATATATTTCTAATGTAATGTGTTATTTTGAGATAAAAATTCTTTAGAGAAAGAAGAGCAAAAATTAGAACACAGATGATTCTGAAAATCAAAATTTGGACTTAACAGTATTTGAAACGAATAATAATGAACTTTGCCTTGAAATTTAGTCCAATAACATGTCATTACAATTATTTTTAATTCGATAAATGTTTTAATATTTTCACAAGAGACAAATGTAATGAGGGTACATCGTAGACTTTGAAAAAGACATCTTGAGTAATAACTCCTAGAGATCCGGAAGATAAAAGTTTCCATATCATTTAAGAGCTAAGAGAGGAAAGAAAACTGTCTTTCGAAGATTGATTAAAACCACTCTAAGGATACGCCTTTGCTCCCAGTCAAAAGCCGATTACTCCAGCATTGTCCATTAGAACAGAAACACATTGATTCCCGCAGTGACAGCTTTCTTGGCGACCCGATGTTTCAGGGCACTTTGATCACGATGCTGTGGAAGCCGAAAGCAGAAAGAGTAATGCGTTTATGAAAGTTCTTCGGAAAGAATCATTCACCGAAGTTTGAGAATTATTTGAACATAAGAAACTTTAGGTTTTTCAGTAGACGTCGAGCAGATGAACTCATTTTTTTCCAAAGCGTGATATTCAGACCTACTTTCTCTAGGAAGATATTGACACCGTCGAATCATTACATGAAAAGGTCATTCACAAGTGCAAAACAGGCTCACAGCAGAGAAATCTACGGAACATAAAATAAAACTTCGTAAAACACACCCTGCTTTATGAATTTAGATTTCAAATCACAATATGGGTATCAAAAAACAAAGCTATTAAATACCTCGGGATCCCCAACCACGTATTCAACACCGCATCGCCCCAGCCGAAACAAGCACTAAGCTCCCGACGGGTCTTCCGGCATGTATTGGTAGTGTAGTGCATGTAAATGCACTACACTAGTGCATGTGTGAAGGGAGGAGAATATTACGGAATGCGAGGGAAAGATTGCACGTACCCCGTTTGTTAGGGTACTGCATCGTCATCGATATTCTATCGATCGGAACAGCTGGCCGCTAGAATTCTTCTCCAGACAATGACGCGACCTAGCCAGTATAGAAAATCCTGCCACCGTCGGGACTGGTTGCTAGGACCTCCCGGTCAGAGACACTGCAGTGGCATCAGTTGATACCCTGAGAAACCTCTCCCGGTACTAGCGAATGGCAGGTGAGTCACGGGCCATCATGAACAGTCTGGCCCCGAATTGTTGAAATTGAGCGGCGCCGCTCTACTTCCCACTAAGGATGCAACATCAATGTCCATGTTTTCAAAACATCGATGTTTCTATAAAAATATCTATGTTTTAAACATCGATGCATTGAAACCGATGTTTTTCGAACATAGATATTTTGGGCTCGATGGTTTTAGGTTTTCATTGTTTTGTTCGTAAATGAAAGATACTCATAATCACGATTTTAAAAGATGAAAAAAGAAACAATAATGTATAGTACCAATATCTATTGGTATTCGATTGAAACGAACGCGGTTTGTTCCATCTTCATCGAACAGGCTACCATTCCTTGCTCGAGATGATCCTGAAGGCGTGGTATTTCTTTCGTCTTTTCTGTATTTTACACGTGGAGAGACGTTGTATAACTTTGTTTTCAGTTAAATTTTAATTACAAATTAATTAGCAAGGCCACTATCAATTTTTTTTTGTTATTTAAAGTCGCATTAACTAGGTCATTAGCGACCACTTTTGGATGTAACGTTATGATATGAGGATGAAACGATATGGTGATGATAGGGGATATAAGGACGAACACATGCAACCCTACCCGAGGCGAGACTCGAACCCGCGACCCCACGGTCCAAAATCACTACGATTCTATTGGCTTAGCGATCGCGGCCACGGGGCCGACAAAAATTAAATTTTGTTGCGTACGAATTTAATGTTAAAGGGTACTGAACCATCTTTAGAACATCGTTGTTTAAAAACATCAATGGTTTTTTGGTCGATATATCATTAACATCGATGTTTTTGGTTGATATATTATTAACATCGTTGTTTTTGAAGTCGTAGGCTTCCGCGGCCGGAGTCATGTGGATGATCTTGGCTGTCCGGGTGACGCCGCGTCGAAGGCTGTGTTGCCGACGTTTCGACCAACTTATCATGGTCTTCCTCAGGGCTGGTCTGACCTGACCTTGCAGACCAGCCCTGAGGAAGACCACGATAAGATGTCAAAACGTCGGCAACACAACTTTCGACGCGGCGTCACCCGGACAGCCAAGATCATCCATCGATGCTTTTGGTGGATATTTATTAACATCGATGTTTTCTGATTTATGTATTATTAACATCGATGATTTTATTTCAAACATTGATGTTTGGCAGCACCGATGTTTTCTTGCCGATGTCGCATCACCACTCCCCGGAGGCTTCCTGACGCCCGTCTTCTCCTCGTTGCCGCGCGTGCGTCGTCGCCGGAGGCGTCGCGGTGGACGCGTCGCGTCGTCACGGGCGCGGCGTCGCGACGCGGCGCGCCGCGGCGCCTCGCCGCCATCTGGCGAGGAGCCAGGCGGCCCATTCACGCGCCCGCCGCGATCACCGGCGTCCGCCGAGGCCGCCGGCGCCGCCGCCGCTCCGTGATTTACAAGCCGGCATCGCGACGCCACGTCGCCTAATACAAGCGCGATTTATAAAACGACCGCCTCGCTCCGCCCCGCCCCGCCCGCCTCCCTGCCTCGCCTGCCCGCTCGCGCGCGCCGAGTTTCCGCCCCATATGGCTGCAATCGCCGCCCCCTCTGCTGTGTCGTTGCCCTTACCTACACACTGCGCTCGTGCTTACGCAGCCACCAACTCCAATTTACGTGGACTGAGGGTTTTTCTTCTGCAGCAGAGATTTGCTGCATAGTACTTTTAAAATTATTCCATTGCATGTGTTCCGTTAAGAGGAACGAGAATATTAACATAATATTAAATATGTTAAAATAACTTAAGTTAAAAGTTATTATTTCTATATCATATTATATTATTCAATTATTATACCATTTAATTATTATACCTCTATTATGCTATAAGTTGATTGCTACTTTAGTGAATTAGGATCCTATTCAAAGCCCGGTATCTCAAATGTACTGATCGGGAGGTCCGAGTTTCGAGTCCCTAAGGCGGCAGGATTTTCGACACTAGCTTTCCAGCCAGGTCGAATTCAGTCGCTGTCTGGAGGAGAATTCTATTGGACGACTGCTCTGATCGGTAGTTTCCCTTGGTTTCTCCCATCAATACCAGGTGAAAGCCAGAGCAGTACCCTAGCAAACGGGCCACGGACTACACGCTATCTTTCCTTTCTCTTTCTTGTTTTATCCTCACCCCCTTAAACACACACACACACACACACACACACACACACTAATAAACACTACACTACCACACATGCCAGGATACCGGTCGGGAGCTTAGAGCTTGTCCCGGCTGGGGCGGTGCCCTGCTGGTGGAAGGTACCTGGTTGAGCGAAAACCCTACTAGTCGACGGTAGGTCGGAGCCCGATCTCGCCATCCAGCGGGAAATATCACCACCACCACTTCCTCCAGAGGTAAAACACGCATTACACTTACGGGACGAATGACCTAAGTAGTTGACGCGCCTGAAATCACGAACAGACTGTCAATCAAATGCACTTACGTGCGCGATTAGCTCAAGTTTCTTCTGGGCCAACTGGACTCCCGTTTTAGTCTTTCTAACTCTACAAAATTAGAAAATGTTTACACTCGGTTTTGAGATATCAGTAACATAACTTTGTTGTGAAGTGAAGTAAACAAACTTAAATCAGTTGCCTTTTCGACATTTTACCAATAAGTGTCTTTTTAGCCTCGGCGTGATTCTGTACTGTCTGTATCTATACTTTTTACAAGGTCTTCGAATTGTTATGTGATATTGAAACCTGTTTGGCGTTGAATTTGTACCAGACATTACGGGTCAGCACAAACATTTTAAAATTTGATTTGATTTTGATTCAAAATGAAGTTATCGTTTTTTGAGTTTCGTTGTCTCGAATTGATTAATGTACGTATTTTTCATGTATTATACAATTTCGTGAATCATTCATAATTCAATAATTCACTGAATTGCATAAAATGCCTACATATGAAATTGGGAGATTTTGGGACGTAAACAAATGTATTTACATATTTCTTTAAATATATATGATTGAGACAATACCATGGTACAAAATCTATTGAATTTCGCCAATAATTTTAAATACATGATTTCTGTCTACAGACAAACTGAAGTGGAAACATCCGTATCTTTTTTAAAATTAATGATTCTTTTAAAGCTACTGACATAAGCAATTAGAGTTTTTAAACTTTAAAATAGTTCTTATAAAACAATTATATAAAGCGAATATAATGTAAAGGAATGAAATTTACTAATAAGATGACATTTAGAACATAATTCACGGCAATTGCAGTCAGATCCAGTATTTTTTTAAGAATATAAATCATATCGTCATCAATGTTAATACAGTGAAGTACTTCATGATGTAGTTCACATACTCCTGCAGAGTGTGCACTTTCAGTGATATTACATTTTTAAATAATATAATAATAATCTGGATATTTCGAATTTTGATATATTTTAAATGCATATTAGTGGGCTATAAACCTCAGTTGCCCAAGTAACACGTGTCTTATGTTTCTATCGAAATATTTATTTTCTGTCCGTTGAAACATTAATGAACTCAGTTTTTACCTTCCAAAGTCAGTAAAGTGGAATATAAAGTCGATCATTCAAACATTCTTCAAGTAAATACTTATCCGCATTCGTGTTAGGATATGAAACGTTCTTACAAAAATAAGTCCCCGATAAGGGAAAAAACTCACACTTAGAGACAATGCTGTTTCAACCACCCTTTGATCATAGAGCAGTAATGCATAGAATAATGAACTAAAAATACACAAGAGTTTTCAAGCGGCAATAAACGTAATATTGTGACGAAGACTGTTTCATTGACTACATCATTTCTGCTGTAACATAAGAATTTCCTCAAATTAATTTTTCTTCTGGAGGTTTTGGCTTGATAACAAATCGAATGTCCCATTTTACAGCCATTTGAGTGCTATGGCTTGCTCTCATTTTTATCCCTTTACTGGATATATTAAATAAATATAAATGATGGCGTTTAAAAATTAATTTTTTTAAGACACCTCTCATTTTCTTCATTTACTCTGATAAAAAAGTGAGTTTTTAAGGAGCATTAAAATACATCACAAATGAATATTTCTACACATTAGAGCAAGATACATAATTAAAGCTGAAAATATTTGAGACTCAGGCAAAATTTGAAACTCGTGAGCTTTGTGGTTGCTAAATGAGTGTTGTGAACGCTAAATAAGCTCTTGACGTAAGTCTGGTACGGAACGACGGGAGCCGAATGAAAGTCGATAATCCTTTCGCAGAAATCATCATTTCCGCGTCACGCCTCAACGAAGTCGAATAAGCTCCCAACCGCAAACCCGCCCCTTCCTTCTGGGCCACATCGGCGTTTGCGCCCTCACCCTCACCCGCACCCCCGCCCTCACCCCCGCCCTCGCCATCACTCCCGCTCTCGTCTTTCCCTCTACTGTCCCCCACACCTCCGATCTTGCCACCGACAGCGTCCCACCCTTCCCCTGTTCCACCATACCCGTTTTTCTTGTGCCCCTGCTTCCCTTTCACGATTCTCCTCACCCTCACTTTCACCTTCCACCTCGTCTCCGCCCTCATCATTGTCCTAGCCCTCGCTTTCTCTCTCTCGCTCTCGCCATCGCACTCGCCTTCGCACTCGCCCTTGCCCTCGCACTTATTCTCGCCCTTGACCACTCTCTCGTGCTGTCGCCCTAACGCTCATCTCCACCCTCATCATTGCCCTAGCCCTCGGTATCTCTCTCTCTTTCTGTCATTCATGTCCTTGCCCTTGCCCTTGCCATCACCATCGCCATCGTCCTCGTCTTTGCCCTCACTATCGTGCTCTTTCTCGCCTTCTCTCTCGCCCTTGCACTCGCTCTCACCTTCCCTCTCGCACTCACCCTTGCTCTCGCACTAATTGTCTCGTGCTGTCGCCCTAACGCTCGTCGTTACCCTAACGCTCGCCCTTGCCCTCGCATTCGCTCTCGCCCTCGATCATACCTACGTACCTCGCCTCTGCCGCGACCACGCCCCCCCTCTTGCCCCACTGCCCGCGCCGGCGTTCACGCACGCCTTGCCCTTGCCTTCGCGTACTCCCTCGCCACCTCCCTCACCCCCCCCCCCCGGCCCCTGCTCCCACCCCATGGCGCAGTGGGGTGCAAAGCGAAGCGGCTTTCGCGAGGCGGCTGCACATAATTTCTCGCCGCCGCCGCCGCGTGGAAATGTTTCGCTTCCCCTCCATTGGTTCAATTATCGTAATTAATTAAATACAGACGGGGTGCGGCGGGTGCCGACGTTGGGAAGGAGAGGGGGGGGAGGCGGTCCAATACGCCCGGAAACGATTCGGGGAAAGGGAGAGAGGGAAGGGCTGGGAATTTCTTAAAGATTTAATGACGATCGGAAATTGTAACTCTCGAAGATGAACGCCAGAAAAGGCAAAATAACATTAACTGATAATTCTCTCTCCATGCTTAACATTCATGTGGACAAAACAAAATATTTTCCTCTCGCATTTAAATCTGTCTCACTTATCAATGCAGCTCCCGTTTGGCGTGTGCTTGATTTCGAAAGTATTCTTCACCTATAGGTGGAGTATTATTTCGTTTACTTGTTTTATTACACTATTTGATTTGTACTTATTCCATTTCATTTCCCACACACAGGTTGTCTCAAAATAAATATCACTTTCTATACCATGTGATATCTATTTCTATACCAGAAATCGAATTGTCGTATTAATCGCATTAGTCGTAGTAATTGTATTTAATGTCCGTCCATGAACACTGCTAGAGCCTAAACCATACGTACGATATCTTCCAAAATCGATATTCCCCAGTCGATCTGATTCGAATAAATGTACCATAGGAAATGACATGAACGCCATTTTGCTCTATTCTTTTGTTTTTTCAAAAATTACAAAAATTTAATTTTTTTGGCTTGTTTCTGACGTCTGTAATATTTACATTAGCGGCGATTTGTTTACATGAGTATATTTACGATTGTATGCGCTTTAAATAATGTCCAGTAAAGATTCTCGAAAACACAACCATTTTCTGTGAAAACTCGCTCAAAATTCTGCATTTTCAGAAACGCTCAAACGCCATTTTCTCATAAATGGCTCCAAGTTTTTTCTTCCAACTTTTCGAAAGGATAGTGCTAATTTCACTCTTTAATACGACGTCAAGTTTATTTTGAGGTATTTTTTGTTTTTTCAAAAATTACACAAATGTAATTTTTTTGAAAGATTTCTCACATCTTTAATATGCACATTACCAGCAATTTGTGAACATTATTATAATTGTGAGTGTAAGTACTTCAAATAAAGCATGACTTCAAATGAAGTTGTTTGAAAATTCAAAAATGTTGTGTGAAAAAGAGCTTAACATTTCTCTTTTTTAGAATCGCTTAAACGACATTTTCTTAAAAACACATTTTTAAAAGAAAATTGCCATTTAAAATGAGATTTTTGTGTTCTTTAATAGTTTCCGTTCTACCATTAGGAAACAGAGAAATTAAGAAAATGTCAAAAATATGTACTTTGGGCGGCGATAGATGGCATCTGGCAAGAGTATGTGGCAATTCCGAATAGCTAACCCAGACCCAAGGAAATAAAAAACTTATACGGGAAATCCTGTGCCTTTGTGTAGCACCACTAGTTTTTTTTCTGAAGGGAAAACAAAAATAGTTTTTTTGAACTTTACATATGTAATTTTTTTTGTTACTTACCAACTTATTCTAAACTTACATACTGTTCAGTGGGAAGGTGTCACATCATGGGTCCTCTTATCAGTTTACTATGCCTGCGAATTTGTTTTAGAATTCATGGAATGTATATGTATTTTGAATTATGGATCAATGGATTGATTGTTCGTGAGTCTAAATTCGGAGTGAGTTGGGATTTGATGCATGTTATAATAGTCCCGTGTAGCAAGGTATGTGATATGATAATCTAATGATACTATATTGCATTCCTATTGAGTCTGATTATTGGGAATGAACCACGAGGGTTAGTAAATTGGTCTGAGGAATTGGTTTTGGATGATTTGGAGTTTACGAATATTTGTATTTTTCAGCATTAACTCATACGGGAGAGGCGTAAGTAAATGTGGGTCTTATAAAGGTTTTGTATATTCCTGCTATGCTTATTATGGTTTGTATTATTTTTAATTCAATGTGATCGCGCCAATTTAATTTTGTGTCGAGATATAATTCTAAATATGTAACAGATTTGTTAGGAGGGTACCATTCTATGGAGATGTTAATTGTTAGCGGCTTGGGAAAAGTACATGATCTACGTGAGAATATTCTTGTTGCTGTTGTGGTGGGGTTTAACTGTATTTGGTACATCGCGTCCCAGCTATCAAGTGTGTGCGGGATCATGTCACGTGACGCTGCAGAGGAAATGGTCATGACTCTGACCCATCGCAGCCGGTCTCTCATTTGAAAAGTATGGTGAGGAAGAAGTCGTGTTTTCTGCATCAGGGCCGTACACTAACTCCAGCTCATCACCGCGAGCATCCATGCATACGCTTTCTGCTCATGAAGGCGAGTTAGATAACAACTTAGAATGGAAATGAACAATTGATCAACAATGAACCAGTTTTGGGGGTAATTATAAATTATGTTCAATAAAAGATTTTAAACAATACTTGAAATAAGAGAGATAACAGGTAAATGAGTAGGATCCAATAAAAAGTAATTGTTTTCAAAAAGATTAAGTCATCGCATGTGCCTCATTCAAAAAATCACCGACTGGTAGATTTAATTAACTAAGCAATCATGACTTGCTTACGCAATATTTCAAATGTCTCTGTCGGCCTTTTTTAGCTTATCATTTTCAGTCCCTATTTCGGAAGCAGCACGTGACTTTTAAATTACTTTATTTAACTTAATGCTCAATTAAAATATTATATTAATATTTCTTATAAGTACAACCCAATTCTGAATTTATATAGCACTGTATTAATATGACACCGGTATTTCATTCTTCCACAAATTCGATAGCTACATGACAACTTCTGAATCAGGTCATAAAGGAAGTATTTCAGACTTCTTAAGTGATCTCGTTTAAAGTTTCTTTAACGAAATAATAAGATGATGGCTTTCTTGACTCGCTAACCCGCCGGCAAGTTGAAATAAGTCATTCCCAAAATACTACAAATGTGAAAACTTCTTTAATGGCTCGTCGACATGCTACACAATGTATTGAAGAGGGCGACTGGATTAAATAATGTAATAATTGAAGGCGGGCTTTATGGCCGCGCGGGGGGGGGGGGTTGTCGGTCGCCGTTGAATGGCGCCGTAACAAAAGCGAACTGCAATAACGCCACGTCGGAAATCCACCGCCGTTGAAACGTGGCCAAAACCCGCGCACCATATCACGAGCGGCGACCGCCATTGTCTTGACCTCCAAGTGGCAGCAGCGGAGCTCGCTGGTTCATATGCTACCCGAGGGACACGCCGTTTGTCACAGCTGAAAGTATGTCGACGTCCGATCCCTGGAGGGTTTGACAGCTTGATGCGTTTCATAGTGAGTAATGGTACTATTCTTGAACACTTTCTTATTGCTGTGAACGATTGGCGGTCTTCGAGTGTAAGAAATCAAGCAAGTGCCTCCAGAGCAATTTTAGAAAGATTTATTTTTCATCATAAATGTGAATTATATTATACCTAGGACCTCAGTATTTCTTGACATGTGAATTTGTTGATGAGAATACTTTCGTTAATTAAAATGAGCTGCATTACAATAATTGTATAACTACAATAAGGAGGATTGTGATAACAAAACTAAAGAACAGTTTATCACTTACGTATGTGTGAATTTGAAACGAATGAGCCCGAAAATTCTGTTTTCTATTGGTAGTACTGAGTTGCTTTGCTCACATGCAGCTTTGAACGTTTTTGAACATTTTTAAGATTATGAAACATATTCCTTGATGAATTTGGACCATTAACTTTATTCGCCTTTTGGATGCTTTTGCAGGAAGAAGAAGAGGAACTTGGAAAGCTGAAGGAAAAATAAGATTTATAAATAAATCATGGAATTAGACAACCATAAATTTACGATTACGAAACGATACTAGAGAGTCGTCAGTAATATACCAAACATGTTCAAATGTATTCTCAGTAAAGGAACTTAATGTGAATGTAAAATACACTTTATGCACTTATTTTTTATCAAGTTTGGTCTTTAATTTTCACTTTTTCATGTATGATGTATGCACAGTACTTGCTACGGCTAGTCTGGCTAACTGAATTAGTGTGCAGATTAATGATAACCTCTTCCAAAATTGGATGTTACTGTCCGAAGTAGGATCATCTTCCAAGAATAATTCGAACTTTAGCGGGATGAAGATAACATTAGCCAACACGACATGGTTAGCAGGTGATAGCCGGTAGAACGTGATTCAGGTAGAATGTGACTGATAGTGATAACTTTCTAAAACAATAAAAAACAAATTGTGTACTTTCCAGTTCCAATGGATCAATCGAAAATTTTAATTCACACGATACCATCTAACAGAACTTCATTCTCAGTTTATGCTTCGCTTTTCGAGTTGGCGATACACATCACGATTTACGTGAAACAAACTCCAATCTGTGTAACGCATAATTTCCTATTACTTTTTATGCCAAATGACTTCTCCAAAGATTCAAGCGGAAAATGAACTTCCTTTATTCAGAGCCTCACGGCTAAGTGCAACATTAACTTATAAAGTCTGAAATGATTCATTCATCGTCTTTACTGTAGATTTTATTAACACTGTGCAGCAAATGTGCGAATTAATCAGCTACTCTTTGTATTAGCCAGATTTTGGATTTCAGCTATAACGTGGTATATATTGTAGAGAGAGTTACGCAATCCTGTAAAAATCATGTCGATATTTCAATGCATTTTGGGCGCCCCCACATAGTCGTGAAGTGTTATTTAACGTCTAATTTTCGCCCTGTCCGTCTATCTTCTAACCGTTTTGTTTGTCAGCCTATCTATCTACCTACAAAATGTCTATTTCTATCAGTCAGTCTCTGCCTTTCTGACAGTGTATGTCAGTCTATATGTCAGTGTATGACAGTCTATCTGACAGCCTATATCAGTCAATCGGTCTCTGTCAGTCAATTTGATTGCCTGCCTGCTTCCCTAGATGTATGTCTACCTTACATGTCTACCTGTGTACATTAGGCCTAGGCCTAAACAAAACCAGAATTTGCCCCAAAATTGAAATTCCCCGATTGATCTGGCCGAATTCAAGACACCGAGGATTTAAGGCATTTTTATTTTGTCTCTCAATTTTTAAGGTGTAAGAAGATTCTAGACTATTTTCAAAATGTTATCAAAACTGACTCCAAATTTTTCCTTTATGGTTTTGTTTGAATGGAGAAAAATGCCCTTGTGTAATAGGACATAATTTTATTAAGTCCTCTAAATTTTCGAAAAATCCAAAAGTTGATTTTTTTAACTATTTTCTACAACTACGTTGTTAAATCTTGAGATCTTTGTCTACCAATTTTTAGATCTTTTAAGCTTTGGAATTTTCATTTCAATTATAGAAGTATCGTGATATACCAAAAGACTCCACAGTATTTGGCATGAGAATAATTGTGTCAAGCCTGCCATTACTTAGGGGATTGTGCGTATTTGGGACGTTCGGGATCCAAAAAATCGACGTTGTTAGGCAACATATTAATAAATGTGATTCTATGTCAAGGCGCGATAATAGGACATTTCGTCACGGCCTGGTGGTCATGAGATGTTATAAATGTGAAGTAGGTTTTGGAAGTCTTGTTTATGCGAAAAGTGAAATATTCCCACTCTCATGAAAGCAGTGGAACTGTGAACATCTAATGATAATTGGAATGTGTCAATGTTAATTTTCATTGTAAACTGAGTTTTTTAGTGAAAGATATTGAGGCGAACAGTTGATGGTTCAATCTTATAGACCGATATGGTGTAGAATTAAACTTCAGAAGCATTATTAATCGTAAATTAGAAATGTTATTTTTGTGTTTTGCATGTAAAAGTAAATTTAGTTGATTTAATTTCAACAGACGTCGTATTTTCCCAAGAGTTTATGTTAGGACATCTCCGTAGCTGGGTAGAAAAATATTAATACGTTATTGAAATAGAAGTCGCGAGCAGAGGTTTCATCCGAAACCTAGCGAGGGCCAGTCGAGTCGCGATATAATATATTAAATTACTTAAAAGATCAAATAATCAGAGTCATTCCGGTGGGTATTCGGAATTTATTCGGACAACAAGCCCAAAACATCTTAATAATAGAGGTGCAGAAAACATCAATTGTACAGCACCGGACGTGGAAACCATTTCAGAAGAAAATGATCTGAGAAGTAAAGGTAAGCTTACGAATGTTAATTTAAAAAGACCATACTGTACATTCATGTATTCAGAGTTCAATAATTTTATTTCTAGAGATCTCGAATATTGTGTAAAATTATAGTAATAAATGTTAAATTTGGTTGATTCTAAAAGAGAAAAGGCTGATAATTCATTGTAGTTGCCATGAGTTTAGTAGTAAGTTTTTCTTCCATAGAATTTCCAGTAATAGTGATTCTGCAGAGCCCACGACTGAATCTGATAATTTGATGAGATTTGAAAAGAATAATGAAAAATAACAATGTTATATCGAAATGCATTACAGCATATACATTTTTTTCATTTTAAAATAGCAGTAGTTTTTGAATGATTTTCAGATGGTGACTTCTTAATGTCTTTTAAATTAATAGAAAAATGTTTACCATCGTAAACCATTTACATTGGTCAAAGACAAAAATTCCAACTTCTTTTGGATCTAACTCATGTCTAACACTGAGTAGAATAGGTGCCTACTGACGGAAACCAAAAAGTATTTAATTTAAATGACGAAGTGTGGTAGACTTAACTTCGTGATTAACTGCATTTTGATTCACGACTCAAATTCCCGCCCTGGAACGTTGTTCGACTCACATTGTCGATACACAGTCAATGTGAGAGCGGTTATTCTGCCATCTGTCCGCGGGCAGGAGAAACTCCTCTACGGATAGTTTAACCCAACGCCTGTAGAGTGCAGCAGTTGGTAAACGTAGTCGCTGGCATTGCCGTAGAATTCATCCGTGGCCGACGAAATCTATTTCGTCGGCCACGATTCATCACTGTAGTGCAAAATCAATCGTAAAGGCATTTATTTAAAACTAATGAATTACTGCCCTGTTCTGCAGTCACTTATAGAATTTCTCGTATGTTTTCGAAGAACTGCGATTCTACTCATACTCATTCATTTTTACTGTAGTTTTTTTATTGTGAAGCAAATGCTAACCGAAATACATATTTATATTCTCGCTACTGTTAACGCAGTATAGAGAAAGCATAGAGACGGCAAATCCGTCCATCCGTCTGTCTGTAAACAATGCTATCGCCTAAACCATAAGCGTGATTTTACCAAAATTGAGATTTCCGCATCAATCTAGCTGATGTCGCGGCCCATTTAATTTGAAACCGATGTTTTAATTTTGGGTTACTTTACCCCCCCCCCTAAAAAAGGCACCAAACCACCATTTCTGATTAAATTTTGATATTGGGTAGTATGAACGAATGTGTCTCGTTTTCGTGGAAATCCTTGATTTTTCGAAAATTCCAAAAGTTCAATTTTTTCTTTGTCTTTCTACAACCAAAATATTGAACATAGAGATTTTTTTCCTTAATGCAATCTGTTCTTTAAAGACAGAATTTCAGATTAAAGTCATGTAAGATTTTTCGAAAATTTGAGCAATTTTTGCGCAAATTTGCGTGAAATGTAGGCAATTTTTATTTCTTTTAAACATTTTTACTTTCCCGTATACGTACGTATACACGTAGTGATATACGTAGTATAGGGAAAGTTATGAAATGCTGCGCAAAAAAATGGCCAATTTTCGCCAGAAAAAAATTCGTTGCCGGGCCTTGATAACGAAAAAGTAAATAAATCCAGTTGCTAAATTAAGAAAAAAAATTCCCTAACACGTGGTGTAGCCAGAACCCCTCTTTTGTGGAATCTTGATACCGAAAAACCAATTGAAAGGAAAACGTCCATCTGTCTGTCCGTCCGTCCGTGAACACTGCTAGCGCCTAAACTATACATACGATTTCTTTCAAAATGGATATTCTCCGGTCAATCTGGTTGTAGTCAAAGCTTTGAGATTTTGAAAAAGATTCTGTAAAATTTGGGGGTACTTAACATGAAGCCCCCCCCCCCCCCGACATTTTCAAAATTTTCTCAAATACGGCTCCAATTTTTTTCTCTAAATTTCTTGTAAGAATAGACTAAAATACACTTATGAAGGTGGCATAGGTCCGAATTTCACGGATAACTCTGAATTTTCGAACATTGCAAAAGTTTAAAATTTTTCGGCGTCTTTCTGGAACTGCAAAATTGAAGACAGATATTTTTCTTTTAAATGAAATTTGCTGTCCAAAGTGAGTTCTTTCATTAAGGTCATGTACACTTTTTTGAAAATTTTAGCAGTTTTCGCGCAATATTGGATGCAATATGTGCAGATTTAAAAAATTACAAAAAACAGATTTTCTCGAAAACTGCTCCAAATGTTTTCTTCTAACTTTTGGTAGATATAGTGCCTAACGTATTTATGAGATGACAAAAACTCCATATTGCTCTATTCTTTTGTTTTTTCAAAAATTGCAAAAATGTAATTTTTTTATTTGTCTCTCACGTCGTTAATATTTACATTAGCCTTGATTTGTTGACATTATTACTTTAAGCAGTACATGAGCTTTAAATAATGTCAAGTAAAGTTTCTCGAAAACACAACCGTTTTCTGTGAAAAGTAGCTCAAAATTCCGCATTTTCAGAAACGCTCAAACGCCATTTTCTCATATATGGCTACAAATGTTTTCTTGAAACTTGTGTAACGGATAGTGCTAATTACGTCTTTAATCTGACGTAAAGCTTATTTTGAGTTATTCTTTTTGTTTTTTCAAAAATTATACAAATGTAATTTTTATGAAAGATCTCTCACATCTTTAATATGCACATTACCAGCAATTTGTAAAGATTATTATATTTGTGAGTGTATGTGCTTCAAATAACGTCATATAAGATATTTTGAAATCTCAAAAATTTTCTGTGAAAATAAACTTCAAATTTCGCATTTTTAGTAGCGCTAAAACGCAATTTTCTTTAAAACGGCGTTTTAATAATTTTTAAAAGAAAGTTGCCATTTAGGACTAAGTTTTTCTTTAATATTCTAAAATTTAATATTTCCGTTCTACCAATAGGAAACCGAAAAATTAAGAAAATAACAAAAAAATGGCGTTGATGGATGGCAGCTGGCAAGAAAGAGTATGTGGTAATTCCGAGCTACCGGCGACCCAAGGAAATAGAAAACTAATACGGGAAAGTCTGTGCCATTCTGTAGCACCCCTAGTTTTCTGTGTGTATGCCATACGAATCCAGAGGCCATTGTTGTAATCACAACGCTGCAATACCAACAATGCAGTTGCGACGTCCGCTGCTAGTTCGCGTTATTACAAACTAATAATTGTGTGAAAATACGCATCGGCCATTATTGACACATTTTTGTAGAACGTGGTGAATACACTGAATTCAGTGGCAGAAAGTTGTTTTCGTTTAAACGTTTGAAAAATATATATATTTTTCGCAATTCGTTTGTTTAAGAATTTTTCAAAAGGTAGCTGAAGTGTAAGACATAAATTATCACACTACAGTATTACACAACCGTTAATGATATTGCGAGAAACTATGTGCTATTGTAGCTCCACTATTTTAAACTGTGATACAAGATGAACATTTTATCGCAGTAGATCAAGAAAGTAATTAATTCACATCAAAGCATTAATTGTCATTGCATTTTTTTAAACAAAATAGTTAACTTTTCAGAAGAAAATAACAACGTAAATATTTCCAAATTCAATTATAGTCTAGTAATTAAATTTGTATTATAGTTTCATACATTTTCGTTTTTTTCAAAACTATTATTTTTGAAGCACATTACAGAAAAATGCTTTGAAAGAATTAGGCGATTATGAAGCAAATAACTTGCTGCATATGATTTGGAGGGCATTTCTGGATATATTAAAATTTTTTTGCTACAAACGTTTATAATTAAGTAATAAATTCTAGTAGCGGTATATTATTTTCAAAAACAGAATTTTATTTTACCAAACAATATTTTATGTTGCATAAAAGTAAATGTTTCTTACAAAACATATACTATTAATAAATTAATCGAAGAATTGAATAATAAAATATTGAATGAAATAAATAAATAATGAAAGAAGGATGAGTTTGGAATGTAACAGTGAAATACACTTGAAGGAAGACTCTGAGATTTCACGGATTATATGAATTGTGGAACAGCTGTTCCCGAACTGACAATATGTCTGAGGAACATAAATAAAACCACTGTCTTACCATTGATGACATGCGAGAGATTTGCGTAGATGCACACATCACTTTCTGCGCCGAAACGTTCACAAATTGTAGAATGATGAAAAGACACACTTGTGTTACTTCTGAGCATTCCCAATCTCCTAAAGCCGACATTTGCATTACTCTTGAGTGATATAAAGTGGTCGCACTTTAGTATGTCTGAGCACTGGCAATCGCGAACAGTAGAGCACATGACGGCCTGCTGGCTGGCGTTATTGGAAGTTCTCGGACCTCGGAGCCCCGAGAGCTCCAGAAAAGGCGATCGCGCGCCTAAGAAGCCAAACTCAAGGGAAGTCAATTTACCCGGTGTTATGTCGTGCCTATCACGGCGCGCATAAGTTTGTATGTGGCGCGCTAGCATCAAGGCAGCGCGCCCTGACGGGAGCCGGCGGCGGCAGCAACAAGCTACGGCCACGGTTCGGCAGGCTGGAGGCAGGGAGCGAGTCTCGCCGCCGGACGCCGGCCCTTTAAAGGGAGCCGGCCGACACCCCGACAGGCAGTTGGGAGTGAGCCCTGAGAGCACCACGAACAGCGTACGCGCCGAGTCCGGAGAGCCAGCCACCAAATGAATGTCGTCGTGGAGTAACGACTACAGCAGCAGCAGCAGCAGGGAGCGTCGAGGCGGACGCGTCACTAGTAGGGCATTGGCGATTGCCCGGGATACGTGGAACAGGGCATTGGTGATTGCCCGAGATATGCTAGGCAGGGCATTGGAGATTGCCCGTGAATAGCAGTATGGCTGATAGTGATTGTAACAGATATATTAATAAACTATTGTTAAAGTTGCGTGCGAGGTTTATTTTATGGACATAACACCCGGCTCAGGTTTTCTTTCAGCCTACTCCTTCAGGGCATCAACTGATGTCACTGCATGACTCTGACCGGACGATTCTAGGTTCGAATCCTGACGGTTGTACGGATTTTCGACAATAGCCAGTTAGCTAGGTCATATCCAATCGCTGAGCGGACGGTTGCTCTGAAGTTTTCCGGGGTTTCTCTGATCATCACCAGGCGAATGCTAGAGCAGTACCCTAACAAATGGACAATGAATGGATCGTGCGCGATCTTTCCTTTCTCTTCATTGTCCTATCCTGACCACTTACTCCCACACACTAACGCTATCATGCACTACACTACCACAGATGCCGGGGGACCGACAGGGAGCTTAGAGCTTGTTCCGGCTGGGGGGTACCCCGATGGTAGGAAATGCCTGGTTGGGGAAAACCCCTCTATCCAAAGGAGAGATCGCCATACAGAGGAAGCACATAACCACAACATTCCGAGGGAAAAACATGCAATACACTTACGGCACTAATGACCTTAGCAGTTAAAGAATTGGGAATCACAAAACAATCAATGAATCGAGCCTACTCCCCTCTCACGCCTCGCAGGGTTCATCGCAGCCGATTTGTAAAATTTCGAATTAGCGAATATGGCGAGGGTGACAGTAATTTCAAACCATATAGTGTCATATGATCAGCGTTAATTTATATCCTAGTACGAACAGTAAAAAATTCTGGTATTTTCACTAAAATTCCTGGTACCAATGTCAATTGATTTATATTTTGAATTTGGTCTTATTATAACTTTTTTTTAACGGATATAAGAAGTTCTTTAACTGAACTCGATATCGATTCATTTTGTATCGATAAATTAAATGAAAGACTAAGACGTTCTATCCTTTTCTACTGTAGCATATGCGAGAAAAAGACATTCCTATCTCACCCTTAATGTTTTTACAGCAGTGTTTTCACCGATATCATAGTCATTTTCAATACTGCTGTTAGATTTAAATTATTGAATGAAAAATATTAAATGAATCTTAATTCTTACATCAATTACCATAGACTTAAAATCCTGATTTTTAAACTTATCTGGATATCTCCATCCTGGAACATGGTATCTTCATTAAAAACCTGGTAAAAATACTAGCATCTTGGTTACGTCTGCCAACATTACATATGATGATCACCGACAGCACCAGCTGGCTGGTTAAATGTTCATTACCAGACAACGGCGGATTTTTCTTGCTTCGAGGAAAAATGTGTACCTCATTGGTGCTCAGAGGGTCGATGCTGCCATAGGCCACTCGCATAGTTCACCGATTACGGGGCGCGTATATGGTCCTGTGGCTGGACCCAGGAAATGGCCCAATCGCTCTCGTTCGCACCCAGGCAGCAGTAGTAAGAGTAGGGTAGTTATAGGGGTATTGCAACGGAAGTGACGTCAGCGATGACGTCACAACGTGGGCAAGAGCACGGCTTTTGCAACGGAAGTGCGTCATCTATGACGTCACCACGTGGGCAAGACCTACCGCAGGGAGGACGTCAACGATGACGTCATGGCTTTTGTCACGAATGACGCCAGTGTTGTCAAGGATGACGTTAGGACCATGACCGACCGACTCTGACGTCACTGCGCGGGCTGTACGAGCGGCGACCGACGGAGGGACGCGCGGAAGGTGTTTGTATGTAGTAGTAGTCCGTTGCTTTTTTGTTTTGCTTATAGAACTGCCCACGTGGAAACATTGACGACGACAGTGACGGCAGGAGCGCCGTCTACACCATCACCGCTGCCATCAGCGGTATCGTCGACGCCGTCCACGCCGTCGTCGTTGTCAGCTCCGGACTGGTGCGTGGAGGAGGGGACCGAGGAGGTGGCGGAGGTGGCGCTGAAGGCGCTCTCGGCTTGGGAGGCGGAGGAGAAGAGGATGGGAGAGAAGCGTCGGAAAAGTGACCCGACAACCGCTGCGCCCGCCCCACAATACAAACATACATACATACCAACATTACAACTATACTAACATAACAACATGACAACTATACTAACATAACAACATGACAACAATACAAACATAACAACATGACAACTATACTAACATAACAACATGACAACTATACTAACATAACAACATGACAACTATACTAACATAACAACATGACAACTATACTAACATAACAACATGACAACTATACTAACATAACAACATGACAACTATACTAACATAACAACATGACAACTATACTAACATAACAACATTACAACAATACAAACATAACAACATTACATTAATTTCTACATATGTGTATATTTTTGTCTTCCTATAAGCAAATGTACAAAGTTGTTTTAAACAAAGATTCATAAATGTACATTTGCTTATAGGAAGACAAAAATATACACATATGTAGAAATTAATGTAATGTTGTTATGTTAGTATAGTTGTCATGTTGTTATGTTAGTATAGTTGTCATGTTGTTATGTTAGTATAGTTGTCATGTTGTTATGTTTGTATTGTTGTCATGTTGTTATGTTAGTATAGTTGTAATGTTGTTATGTTTGTATTGTTGTAATGTTGTTATGTTTGTATGTTTGTATTGTGGGGCGGGCGCAGCGGTTGTCGGGTCACTTTTCCGACGCTTCTCTCCCATCCTCTTCTCCTCCGCCTCCCAAGCCGAGAGCGCCTTCAGCGCCACCTCCGCCACCTCCTCGGTCCCCTCCTCCACGCACCAGTCCGGAGCTGACAACGACGACGGCGTGGACGGCGTCGACGATACCGCTGGTGGCAGCGGTGATGGTGTAGACGGCGCTCCTGCCGTCACTGTCGTCGTCAATGTTTCCACGTGGGCAGTTCTATAAGCAAAACTAAAAAGCAACGGACTACTACTACATACAAACACCTTCCGCGCGTCCCTCCGTCGCTCGCCGCTCGTACAGCCCGCGCAGTGACGTCAGAGTCGGTCGGTCATGGTTCTAACGTCATCCTTGACAACACTGGCGTCATCCGTGACAAAAGCCATGACGTCATCGTTGACGTCCTCCCTGCGGTAGGTCTTGCCCACGTGGTGACGTCGTCGATGACGCACTTCCGTTGCAAAAGCCGTGCTCTTGCCCACGTTGTGACGTCATCGCTGACGTCACTTCCGTTGCAAAACCCGTATGACTGTCCTACTAGACGTGGAACACGACCGGCTTCCGCGTTCGCAGGTGAAACAACAGACGAATCCGTGCCGCTCTTACGCAATACTCAGTCACGCCGAAGGCAGATACACCTCCGATGTTGGTAGGATTTTTGACACTAGCTACAGAGCTAGGTCCAACTCAGTCGCTATCTAGAGGAGAATTCCTGCGGCTAGCCGCTGTGATCGGTAGTTTTCCGTGGTTCCTCCGATTAATACCAGGCGAATGCCGGAGCAGTGCCCTAACAAACGGGCAACGGACCGCGCGCGATTTTTCCTTATCCGATCACCCCTACTTAAACTTAGTCGTGTACTTACACACATTACACCAACATACGTACGTACCGGGAGACCGGTCGGGAGCTTAGAGCACGCCCCGGCTGGGGCGGTGCCTCTGTGGTGGGAGATATCTGGTTGAGGAAAACTCAGTTAACCGATGGTAGGTCGGCGGCAGATCTCACCATTCAGCGGGGGAAGTTCTCTTTCACCTCCCACAATAGAACGTGCATTACATTTACGGGACTAATGACATTAGTAGTTGACGCGCCCGGAATCATTAATCAGCCATTCTGAGTCATCGCAATTATCGATGACGGGAATAATACGGTGTCTGCTTTTCGGACACGAAGCAGCGTAGTTGACTTACCACGTGGTTGAATGACGAACTTGTCGACAACAAAGTAGACCTACCGAGTGCAGCACAGTCAATTGCGCAAGAAGACAAGGACGAGAATGAAGCCAGAGTCGTGAATGTCGTTTGTATTAGCTTTGAGGAGCTTTGGAGACTGAATTTGCGTGACTACGTGTAATGGAGTTAACACATTCAGGTCGTAGCTTCAGCTTAATTTTATCCACCACAGGTCCTAAGGTTTTGGTGTAAAATTGAAGGGTCATATCCTCTAAACCACTAAACCTAGAAGCAAGATTCTTCCCTTATTGTAAACAAACAATTTTGCACTTTTATATGAAGTTCTAACTTTTACATTTAAATTAATATTTTAAAATATTTTTAATACAAATAACACAAGAAATGGACTTAAAAATACTTCAACATTTTAATTTTAAATTAATTCTTACAAATTCTGTTAATATTTGAACATTATACGTAACACAACGTTCGTGTTTATTGGAATAATGAAGAAAATATTATTCTTTATTCCCAATAATTGTTTTCAGTGTGATAATTTTGAGGAGCGCTCCTTGTGGCTTCACTGCACATCCGTGCATTCCAAAGGTATCCGTGCATTCCAAAGGTAATACCACTAGACTGGCAGCAAGCTAAATCTAACGGTGATTTTTTTGGTACTTTATTGATGTAGAAACCTCTGTGAATAGTCAGCGAACGGAAAACGCATAATATAAGCAGTAATGCAGTATGAATCGCCCGCCCATAGATTCTACGGATGTCGTAATTTAATGCGCCCGTAGATTCTACGGGCGAGATCTGTATATGAAGATTACTCGCCGGCGCCTTCCGACGACTGAGCTAGCGTAATTTAATTCGTTTCAACCTTAATTTTTCGTGGCGAGGCTCAAGCCATCAGCCCTGATCTTCCGCCTGACCACGCAAATTCCGGTAAACTCTTTTTACCATCTAGCAGAGAAAGGAGATATCACTCGGGCCACGAAACCAGCAGTTTTAATTTTGCTCAGAGGCTTCTTTTAATAAAACAGTCCGGTACGCCGTCACACCACCGAAGCCACGCGTAACGGTGGGGGTGGTAAGTTCGGCCGTTGTGATGGCATTTTTAAGAACATCGTTTGAACCTTTCTGAAAATGCGCAATATTGAGCTTAAATTTACAGAAAACTTTTGAGCTTTTGAGAAACTACATCAAAAATAATTTGAAGCACTTAAAATAACAATTTGAATAATGTTCAAAAAACGCATGTAATGTAAATATTAATTACGAGAGATATATTTCAACAACACTACATTTGTAAAATGTTTAAAAAATCAAAATAATATATCAAAATGGCATGTGTGTAATGTAATTCAGTGCTTTTATCTTATTCGTACAAAACGTTTTAATAACATTTTTTTGAGTCGGGTTTGAGAACATCTTGCTTTTAATATTGCTAAATATTTCACTCAAGATTACGCGAAAACAACTAATATTTTCAAAAAAAGGACATCATATTAATTAATAACTGAATGTAGAAAACTAATATCATTTGAAGAAAAATCTCAATCTTCAATACCAAAGTTGAAGGAAAATGCTTAGAAACTTTTAAACTTTTGCAATGAAAATCGGATGTGTCCCGTTTTTATTCACGAACTTCCCTGTATTCAATAAAAATACATAAATTTGGGGTAATTTTTGTGAAAACATTAAAAATGTCCGTATTGTACAGTATGTCCCAGAAATGAAAACGTCTATTTAAAATTGAAGAGACCGTGACATCATTCAGACGTATTGATGAAAATAAAAATTGGTGAAAATGCTGCTAAGTTTCGCCGCCAGCGTTGTTCACGGGCGCATGGACGAACTGACCGTAATTTCGGCATCAAGGACCCATAAAAGGTTTCTTCGCAACGTATTAGAGGAAGTAAATTACTTCATATAGGAACAAGAATTATTCACTTTTGCTGCAGCAGGAACCTAATACAATACGAATACAATTAAAATACGAATTTTTCTGCCGAGAAAATTTTTCTTTTCTCTTCTGAATTACATAACTTGCTCTGCATCTCTATAGTTGCACAAACTGCGACATGTAAGAGTAAAGAAGTGTACAAACAATGTGTAATAGTTTGTTTAAAGTTCTCCGATGTCTCTATTATGGGAGCATAACACAAAGTAAAGTAGTTTTGTTTATATTTGAAATTAAATATATTAGGCGACAGCATTTGATAAGGCGAAACAATGAATAAACAACCGTTTAAGCACTGAATTACAGTTTAGGTGTCATGGTATGCGTAATATCAATACCACCTTAGAACACGATAGATAGATCTTAGGTTTCTCTGTCAATTTTTGATCTATATCATAAATATAATATTTCCTTATATCTACATATAGCCGACCAAAAATATAATATCGTTTTTCATCTATTTCATTATCATAATACACTTTCATAAAAATCTAACCCAACCCATTTGATATGCTGTTATTTATTTTCAAGTTAAGATTTAAAAATTAACCACACCTATAAATATTTTCTGGCTGCAATACAATTTAAAGTTTTGATGTGAGACACAGCTGATTGCGTGGGTTTATATTATGAAAAACTTGAACAGGGTATAGTTCGTGCCACGATAAGTAAATGTTCATTTTATATAATTTACAGATAAAAAATATTTAACAAAAGTGTTGGGGTTATTGAATAATATTCTATAAAAGTATTAAACTTGTACATATCCATCCGGACATGCTCTGCCTACCTTTATTTTATCTCAAGCAACCGCCACTGGTGTTCGTTGAATTCTTCTAGAACAGAAATAATTACCAGCGCTGAAATATCATCGGCAACTGGCGCGACTTTTTCCTTCTCACGTGTAAAGTTTATAGTAATTCTGTGAATTAAGTGACGACTATGGTCCGATTAAAAAAAATTGGTGATTGACAGTTGCGATTGGAAAGGAACGACGTTGACAGGTTGCGTACCACTGAACACGTGTTCCCAGGAATAAACCATAAATAAACCCATGAAATAAATTCTTTTTAAAGTAACCAAATCATAAACTCATATTTTACGAAGCTACAGCTTCAGAGGCACAATTGTCAATCACCAACTTATTTTAATCGGACCATAGTGTATAATTATAAATTGCTGTTTTATACAGATATTTTGAAAATGGTGATGTGAATTAGTATGTCGGTGTACGCCTTCAACTTCATTTTACATCTGGTGTATTATGAAGAACAATATTATTATGCACCATGGTTATGGTATAGTTTTTTTTTTTTTTTTTTTTTTTTACTTTAGCTACATATTCAATTAACAAAATGTCAATAAACCATGTCTTCTGCATTACCGTTCTAATATTTTAAGTGGGAGGAAACAACCGGATAGTATAAATATTAATATATGAAATAAAAATTCATAGTTAACTACTTGTATTCATACGAATACGTTGGTTGAAAATTGTTTCATTTCTTAGTCAGAAAGAAAATCATCACGCCAAATATTCTTGCTACGTTCGGTTTTTGTAAATGCAAGTATTACCACGAGCAAAAAGGAAGAATATCAATAATCAAACATTAAAACATTAATATAAATATTTGTTGATACAATTATATAAAAAAAGAATATTTTACAGCCTTTCCTTCACGTCAACCACTTCTCCTTCTTCCTGGACCGGTTATTTAAATTCTGTATCACGTAGTTCACACGCTCACCAGTAGATGGCAGACACCATCAGCGAATGCAGGTAGTTCATGCTTCGTCCGCCGCGAGGCGCTTGCATCGAGAGCGTCATATGCGCTCCCGGCGACGCTGCGGGCGTGGTCGGCACCGCGCGGCCCGTATTGGCCTCGGCGCGACCTTGCGGCCGCCGCCCCTGACCTCGACCGCGTGCGCCTGACCCAGTTCGCGCGTGGCGCGGCCTGGCTCGGCCGTGACGCCCGGGCCGCCGGCCTACTGGCCCGGCGCGCCGGCCCCGTGCACAGCCGGCCCTGCCTTCGCCGAGGCAATTCGCGCTCTCTGTCGCCCGCCGGAGCAGCTAGCTCTTCCTTCCGCAGCCGCCGCCGCCGCCGCCGCCGCCGCCACACGGCGCTGACCTTGGCCTCCTGCGTAGGGACGCCCCTGGGAACTTCTAATTCTAATACTTCTGAAGAATGTATTAAAAAGAAATGAGAACACTTCAGAAAAAATATGGTAACATCATCATTATTATTATTATTATTATTATTATTATTATTATTTATCATCATCATCACTATTATTATTATCACTATTATTCTTGTTAATATTAATTTTATATCAATAATGTGATTATGTTATAATGCTATGTCAGGAATGAATATTTTGTTAATATTATTGTATAATGGTTATGATAATAACTTTGGCATGATAAAAGCCATTATTTTTAACGTCTCGCGAAAAACAGGCGTGAAACATCAGAGCTTCAACTGTAGGCTAGTATCACAAACGAAATGAATATAATAAAGAAATAACCGTTTCTATCGCAAATTAAAGAAAGTGCTGTGTACACGACAGGCACTGATAGCAAATGAATCACTGATGAATATAGATTGCAATATACTTCATTTCATAAGCAAAGTCCCCGGAGTGCTTCAAACTTCGCGCGTAACACCAAGCGAGTCGAAACATCCCGAAGATAAACGATGACATTTATCTTCAATGTAGGTGATGAATAGTGGGGGCGATTATAACTTTATATAATGCTTTCGATGACTAAAATTATGATAATTATGTTGAAATATGATTTATCGTATAATTAGTTACGGACAAATTGTTAAAGTATTACGAATGTATAGCACACGTAGCAACGCAAAGTTTTTGTAGTTCACTATATATAAGCTAATTAGAGAAATCCTGGTACCCGCTTGGGACGGCTTGATAGGGGCCTTCGAACTCTATCAACCCCGAGAGTCTGACTGTCAGAGGTGCAGAATGCTATAACGCAACTGTGTGGGTACTAGTCCCGGGCATATAATTGCCGATGCCTCATGACAAACCTTGACTCTCATTATGCTTCCTTACCAACAAAACTGTGATGGAATGTTCAGGAGGAATTCTTTCTGTAGATTACGGCGTGAGAAACGCTTTTTTTAGGCCTTCGACGTAAGATATTTTTATTCTATATTGGAGACGCCCATGAGCTTGCGGTGTTGCTACATGCTATTAGATCTTTCTGTGATAGGCCCTACAGAGGATCAGCGCAGCGTGCGGTGCTGCCCATGCATGAGCTCTCGCTTACTGGAAAATGTTCCCTGACAGGTAAGAAAACCTTGGTCTATAACGTTCTTTGTTGTAAAATTCAATCCAGTCCGAGAGACTTGCGTGCCACGACGCTTCGCCCCCTCGCATGAAATTCAATTTCAGTTTGGTCACGCGCATGGTGAAAGCGAAACATTTGAAGCTCTTTTTCACAGAAAATTTATGACTTTTAGAAAAATAATTTGAAGTCATTTGAAGCACTTACACTCACAAATTCAATAATATGTACAACTTGCTGGAAATGTGCATATTAACGGTACGAGAGAACTTTTAAAAAATTACATTTGTGTAATTTTTGAAAAAAACGAAAAAATACCCACAATGAACTTTTCGTCACATTAAAGAGTGCAAATAGCATTATTTGTTCGACAAGTTTGAAGAAAAAATTTGGAGACATTTATGAAAAAATGGCGTTTGAGCGTTTCTGAAAATTTGGAATTTTGCCTTTCAAAAATTCGCAAGGTAACCGAAAAATTAATAAAATGTCAAATAACTGTACTTAGGGCGGCGATAGATGGCAGCTGGCACGAGTATGTGGCGATTCCGAATACTCAGTCCAGACCCAAGGAAATAGAAAACTAATACGGAAAAGTCTGTGCCATTCTGTAGCACCACAAGTTTTTCTTGCTGGCCTCGACTTTTTTACTCAACGGCATCGTTAAAGACACATTATTCGGATACTTGACGTATCGATTCTTTTGTATCCGATATTACTGGTATCTGTGTCGATCAAGTGAATAGAAAATAATTTTCTATCATCACCAATATTGAAGCAATGGTATCTAAATTATCGGTATATGATTAATTAATTTTTCATACACCGATAATTTAGTGTATTCGATTGTCCAAACGTTCTTATGTCACTTTCATTTTTTTTCCCAACTGCACTTTTTTTAGACAATCTGATTAATTGTTGAGTAATAACAACAAAAAACGGGAAAATGTATGCCGCGCACACCCACTAGATGAGTTTGTTCATTTCAAATGAAATTTTGAGCGTTTATTGCGTGGCGCAGTATTTTATTTTGTATTCTTTCAATTTTCTGGAGATTTGTATTAGCTGACAGCCTCCACCCTCCCCAACGTTACAAAGATGGCTACTTTAAAAGGCGAGAGAGCCAAAAGGATAAGAAAAGTTACAAGTAGTATGATATACTGTTTTACCTTGGATGTAAATTCACATATCCAATTTTAAGCTGGTCGTATTTAAATCTTACGAATTATTGTCTCTATTCCTGCACACTACATTTAAATATTTTAGGGTTAAAAGTCTTTCCTCTTTTAATTGTTTTATGTGGTCAATAATACAAGTCCATAATAGTCACGCGCTAATGAGCTTTCCTTCGGCTTGTTCTGTACTCGTGGGTATAAATAAATAATTATTTCATTAAATTAAAATATAACTCAGCAAATATGACGAAATATACGCATCTTGTTTTGAAACACTATGAATGCAAAGCTCCTTTGTTTGTTAAATATTCAATTAACGTTATCCAGACTATTGTGACTTTCATAATTAATTAATTTGTTTAATTCATTGATTAATTTGATAATTGTATTAATTAAATTAAATATGCCCCAAAACTTGAACGACTTGATAAAACATTGATGACAGATCAACCGTTTTGTTGATTTAAATTTGATTTCTTAAAAATGTTGACTTAAATTACAATTTAAAGAAGTGCAATAAATCAATTCGATTTATATCACAACCATCCAAGTTTCAGCTTCACATCTAATACCCTTAAATGCATTAGTAAAAGTCGCTAAAATCATGTATTTTTGTGTTTCATTTAACGAATCCATGCGGATAAATATCTCAATTTAATAGAAATTTATAGAAATACTCCAAATGATGAATAAGTATTGACGACAATAGAAGATAATGAATCATTTTTTTCTTGCATGCAAAGTCATTTTTCACTTTAATATTTTTCATTAATAATTTATTTTCTCTTTTAATACCTCTTTCCACTATTGAGAAAATAACTGAGGTCTTTCACAATTCCCACTGGATAATGACGGTGCAACCTCTTAGGACATCTACACTGGTAAACACCTTAAATGAACATTACATGAGCATTTAACTGTGTTAGGAGCATTTGATAATTTCGAAAAGGTACTTTTTTTTAATGGTCTCAGCAACTACTAGGTCACCAGTGACCACTATTGGATGTAACGTTATGGTATGAAGATGAAACGATATGGTGATGACGGGGGGGGTGAAAGGACGAACACATACAACCGTGCCCGAGGCGGGACCCGAACCCGCGACCCCACGGTCCAAGATCACTACGGCACTACTGTCTTAGCGATCTCGGTCACTGGGCTGACTAAAAGGTACATTGAAATACCTCAAAATAGTTGTATTAATATGTCGTCAATTCGTTTCCGGTCTCTGGATGTGGTGGAAGACGAGACGAGACGGGACGGGCAGGGGGCGTGGCTGTTTGCCGTAATGGGCACTGGTTCTTTCCCCTCGGGGGCACAGCATGAGCTCGATCGTCATTGCTTGATGAGCTGTTGGACAGGTCGTTACGCTGTCGCTTCCGACAACGTCGTCGCGGGGGCGGTGCCTCTTCCGTCAGTGACCTCGCCCCTCGTGGCCCGGCGCCGCTCCTCTCTTTGCTCGCTTGGTGACCCCACGCTCTTTCCTTAAACTGTTCTTCTTTTGTCGCATCGCGTTGCCCCTCGTTTTCTTCGTGGCCTGGACGATCTTATCTTTCTTCTTCCTTATTCACTGCTCTCTCACTCCGTGTCTCTCTTCCCTTAAATCTCTCGCTCTCTCGCTCTCTGCGCCTCGCTGCATCTCTCTCTTTCTCTCTCTCTCTTGCCCTCTGCTCTCTCTGCGCCTCTCTGCCTCTCTCTCTCTCTCTCTCTCTGGGACCTTTTTCTTGTTTCCCTAAACTCCCATGTACACTCTTTCCCCTCCTATTTCTTGTTGTCTAGTTATTTCTTTCCAACTCCTTATTTTCTTTCTCACCCTTTCCGTTTCTTTTTCTCTTAACCTTTCTACACATCGCCCTTAAATTCTATGGATTCCGCCGTACGCTGAGAGCTCTCGTTCCTTCAACATTCTAAGACTTTCGCGCAACTCTCTCTCCCTCTCTCTCTCTCTCTCTCTCTCCCTCTCTCTCTTTCTCTCTCTCCCTCTCTCTTTCTCTCTCTTTCTCTCTCTCTTTCTCTCTCTCTTTCTCTCTCTTTCTCTCTCTCTCTTTCTCTCTCTTTCTCTCTCTCTTTCTCTCTCTCTCTTTCTCTCTCTTTCTCTCTCTCTTTCTCTCTCTCTTTCTCTCTCTCTTTCTCTCTCTCTTTCTCTTTCTCTTTCTCTCTCTCTCTCTCTCTCTCTTGGTTACGAAAGCGGAGGCGATGACACGAGAGAGACAGTCGTGCGAATCCTTCTCCCTCGCCCTCGCCATAGACGCGACTGTATGAAGCAATGCTGGCGATCATGCGACTCCTAGCGGCACAACCGACAACGACGCGAAATACCGTGAGACATTCCATCATGATGACATGCTCCATTCGCCAAGAAATAAAAACACAAGTATAACACTCGCCATAGACTACTTTATGCCCTCACACAGTGAGATCTATTGAAGACTGGAGGCAACACTCAGTACTCAGAAATCGTGACGGTCCGCCATGACGATGAACGTCTTTTCTGTCCTGTTTATCTCAGAACCAAATAGCAGGAATTAGCGTCTCATTCCAATTTTAAACATTTATTCTCTTTTATTTTTACTAAAACTTAATAAAAAGTTAGAAGTAGCCAATATTTAATACATCGAAATTGCAATTTATCTACAATACTTAAACAAAATTCAGTCTTTCATTTCGTGGAGACTTTTTTAACATTACGTAAAGGAATGTTCTTCGTTTGAGTACTGTATGTTTAATAATTTCGTTAGATCGACATAGAGCAAATAATAGTCGTCGGAAACCTAAAAAAATATTATTGAAGTAATGACACCAAATAATATCTCATCTTTTTTTATAGCAATTAAAGTAGCATTCACATGTAGTTGACAGTTTGTTTGCTTTCTTTACGACCGAATAACACGCACAAGACGCATTTGACTCGTAAGAAAGTTTGTAGGTAGACGTTCATCGCAGCAAACCCAACGTCACGATTTTCAGTACTTCAAAGCATTGCAGTTGTGCATCCAGCTATAATGTTGAGATCACTGCCCTCGCACAACACTCCGCCCCACTCCTCTCGAGCACGAGTTTCCCTCGCAGGCTGCCTCCGGGCGGGGCGTCGCGCCCCGGGCAGCCGCTAGATGGCAGGGCGATGGCATTGAACGAGCCTCCTGCATCCGATGTGAAGCAATGGACTAGGAAGACTGCGGGAACCGCCGAGACGGGTGAGGGCGGAGAACGGACAAGGTGCTGCACAAAGGAAAAGGAATAGAGTAACCCGTGCATTTAGTATGGAGATCACAAGATTCACGAGAAGGATGATTACAAACGTTAAAAAAATGAAGTAGAAGACATTTCAAAGAGGCAAAAAAGAACCAAAAGATTGACAGTAGAGATTAATACTACGGCGGCTCGTGCTTAGGTTGCACGGTTGCACAACCCCCAGATAATTGAAAAATATTTTGTAATATGTTAGGAATATGAATTATTGTTTTAATGACAATCAGTATTCAAGATATTTTAGCAATAGCGATGTACATTCTTGTTTTAATGACATTCAACATTCAAGGTATTGCAGCAATAGCGACACATGTGAAATTATTTGGAAACCAAAGACGGCCCAACTGGCGCTCTTTCCGGCGTCCGGTGCCCTCCCAGGTATTGCACCACGCTCTTGCCTCTGTTACTGCGTTTACTGCATTTACTCTTTGGCCTTATACAACACAGGGCCTCTGGTGCACCAGCCAATGAGTGGGAGATATGGTCGCCGCACGCTGCACGGTGTCCCGAGGTGAATCCCAATTTTTTCTCGTTGTCTGACATTAGCTGTTACTTAATTTTATGAACCTGCTGGCTGCTCTGATCGGTAGTTTTCCGTGGTTTCTCCTATCAACACCAAGCGAATGCCGGAGCAGAACCCTAACAAACGGGCCACGGATCGTGCGCGATCTTTACCTGCTCTTCTTTTTCCTATCCTCACCCCCTACTTACCTTCTCCCTACACACCCATTTACACTCACAAGCACTCCATTACCACACACTCGGAAGAGGCGTCGGGAGCTTAGAGTTTGTCCCGGCTGGGGCAACACTACGCTGGAGATACCTGGTTTGGGAAAATCTCCGAAAGTCGACGTGGGTGGGTGCAGGATCTGACTAGCGGGAGAGGATCATCGGCACCTTCCTGGATAAAAAATCACTACTTTTACGCACTAAGAAGCATTACATAACTAATTGCTTTATCAGTTAACGGGTCTGAAATCACTAATCAATCATCAATGAAAATGATTTTCCCCTTCCTCTTCAAAGCAAGTCAATCGAGGAAGTTGCTCGCTTGATGGCACATCGGTTTTTCTAACGTGGCCGATGATATTAAGACATTATTACACCTCCTACCTTACAAAATGAATCAATGAAATTTTAATTAATTCGCGAACGTCCTTCTGAACGGGGCTCGTAGCCTCAGAAATGTGCTTACCATTCTTTAAACGGTTTCATTTTATAAGGCAGGAAGTGTAACAATGACCAAATGTCAAAATTCAAAATCGCCTGTTCCGTCGCCCAAGGAATACCTTCTTTCTCCGCTAGTTGGTGAAAGAAGAGTAGCGAATTTTGCGTGGTCAGACGGAAGAGCAGGCCTCATAGCCTGAGTCTCGCCACGTAAACTAAGGCAATTCAATTCAATTCAATGTCATCGACCACGTTAGAAAAACCGAAGTGTAGGCATCATGCGAGAGTACCTGAAAGGGGAAGGTGGAAAGGTGAGGGATATGGCGGGGCAGTGGTGTGGGCATTGGGCGCGGCGCGGCGTGGCGTGGCGTGGCGGGGCGTCACTCGTCCATCACGCGGGCGAGCGTCGCGCGCTATCGCCCGGGGCGGCGTCCGCCAGATTCCGCCCTCCGTGATATATCACGCGATAACGACCGCCACTCCCCTTCCCCTCCGCCCCCACTCCCGCCCCCGCCCCCGGCCCCACCGCCGCCGCTCCGCCCTCGGTCGCCGCGCGCGTCGGCTCCGATAACGAGCTTGTCGCGCGCGCGCCCGTTTAATTGCTTCTGCGAGGCGACAGATCGCGCGGCGATCGCTCACTTCCGGCCTCCCGACCGTGTTTCCTTGTCCCGCTCCCGCACCACCCCCCCGCCACCCACGCCAGCCAGCACCCGAGGCTTAACCGCTTCCCCATCTCCGCCCCCGCCCGCGCTGAAGCACTCGGCCCGCGGCCTAAGACGGCGCTTGCGGGTGAAAGGTTTTGCCGTTTAACGGACTTAGAACAGTTACGGCTTCCTCGACAAGGGAGGAGCGGGGCAGGGTGGGGAGGAGTGGTGCGGTGCGGAGGGGGCGGGGCGGAGCTAGGCGGGAGGGGGCGGGGCGTGGCGTGGCGGGAGGGGGCGGGGCGGGCGCCACCGCGACTCGGGGGCTGTCCAAGCACACAGCTCTCAGGCTGCCTGCCGGTCGAGGGTCGCACGAGGCTGTGATTGGTGCTGAAATGCCCCGGATCGCAATTTGGGTTTGTCGCAGAATGAGCAAAAATGCGTCCTCTTTTATTCTTTCTTTACTCGTCGTAATGTTTCTCTCTTTCAGTACGCCTTCTAATCGTCTTCGTCTCTTCTCCACAACTTTCCTATCCCATACACCCCATTCCCATGCCCATAACTAACCTCCCTTTTCCTTTCCCATACACTTTCCTCTTTCTCATCTTTCAGGATTTTGTTCCCTCCTAATTTTCCTCTTTGTACTCTCCTTTATATCTTCTTATGCTAAGCTCATGCCATTCGTTCATCTTTTCCATTAATTTCTGCTCTTTCCCTTTTTCGTTTTGCACATTCTTTCTCTTAAGGGTTATTATGTGGTTCTTCAGAAGTCAACTATAATATAAAATTAATGTAGAAGCCATTACGAGCAAAGAAATGGACTTGAGAAGGGTTACCGAAACGTTCGACGTTCCCAGATCTACTCTTCAGAGGTTTGTTTGGGTTGACACAACCCCGGAAGCAGCGGTAACAAAAGTAGGATGAAAACTTAAAAGTTTTAAAAAGTCCTTGAAAAAGACTTGGTCGAATACTTATTTGTCGTGGAAGGAAAATTCTATTAACTCACCAAGCAAGATTTTCGCAGAATAGCTTATCAATTCTGTGATTGGATTTCAACACTCAAAGTAGAAGGATTAGCCGGTGGCGCTTTGTTCACGATTTTGTGAACCTTCAGAAGAATCTTCAAACTGTTTTGAAACTGACTGCAGCATTGTTTTCAGGTGCCAATGAATTTAACAACAACGCAATTAACAATTTCTTTGATAGCTTCGAAGATGAGTATGCTAAAAGTAAATACGTATCAGATACAGTATTCAAGGTTGGCATGACAGAAATATCGGTCGTGCAAAGTAAAATCCCCTGGGTCAATGGGTTAAGGGGGGAAAACAAGTAGGTGCGCTGAGTTGTGCTGAACGGTTAGTGATTTGATACATGAGCGCAAGTAGGATTTTTATTCTGCTATCCGCTCAGATCCCTCTCTTGTGTACTAATAATAATTTATTTACAATTTCTATTTCCTAACTGTCGCATGTCGTGGATTACTCAGTATTTACTTCTCTTAATTTATTTTACTTCTTTTAGTTCAGAAATAGAATCGTTGCGGGCCATAGAAAGTGTGTATATTCAGGGGTCGACACTCCCTTATAAGAGATTTTAAGCACAAAAGATTATGTAAGATCTTTTAATCATTGAATTTAAACTATTGAAATGAATGAAATCATGTTTGTTTTTTGAAAACGCTATACTTTGTAATCTTCTCCCATTATTTCAATTTCTGCAGCTCGCTGTAATCGCTACAGATAGACCATACAAAAACATTAAATATTATACAAATCAACTCATCACATTCATTCCTCATTTACAAACACATACACTCTCTCATTACCGTATTCATGACAATTTTCCCTTTTTTGATTGAAAATATTCTCCATATCCACTATACTTAAATCTATGAACAAACAAGACTTGATCTTCCTACACCACAAACAAATCTTCAAAGTCTGTCAATTTCCCTGGGACTCCTCAGCAAGTTTGAACAACGACCTTTAGTACTAATTTTTTCATTTCTAGCATTAGAGGTTCGGCGCCATTTTGCGGCTGGAACTCTTTCGGCTTCCCTTTCGTCTGAATTCTAATTAAATTTTCAAAATTCCTGCCCCTCCAATAAAATAATCTGAGACTCGATTATTAGTAACCCGCGAACTCGCTGATTATTTTAATCCCTCTTTTTACAATTAAATTTTTAAGTTCAAACCAACAAATCTCTTTCAATGCGAACTGCATTGCCAATCTGTATCCATTCACTATCACGACCGAAACTAGTTCTGTTCCCCATCAACGCTCAGCACGTTCTGTCCTGAAAGTTATGACTCTCGCCTTTAAGTTGTCTTCTATGTCCGATCGCGTCCCAAGTCCGTTTCTTCTTGCTAGTTTGCGCGCATCCCCCTTGAATTGTTCAGTATCCATGATCCTTCCGATTAGCTCTTACCTGTTCGCACATCACAGTGTTTATTCTTTAACATCCGGTCTCGTTTTATATTTATAATTTATATTGGTTTTATGGAAATTCCTCACGTGTCCATTAATAAAATCAAACACTTTATTTCCCACCTTTTCATTATTCACTTCCTACTCTCCTTCCGTATTTATATTTTAATTTTGTCGTCATTATTAACCTCGATTGTTGCTCACCTATATGTTCCTTTAACTTTTTTTAGGATGGTTTTTATGAAGACCGAGGATAATCCTTCACAATACCTCCGATCTGGATTTTTCCAAGGAAATATGACTGAGCTTCTCTTGGAAGGCGTTCCACGACGTGCAATAGGTAGGTGCATAATATTTTTACAGGCTTATTGAAGTACTTTATAAAAAAACAAGCTAATCCCACAAAAGAAAGATTTGGGACTCCTTATTCTAAATGGCCACAACTCTCACGCAACAAGTGTAGATATAATAAAATTTTCAAGAAAGGACCTCATATCGGTCACTTTTACAGCTACATACGTCGCATAAGCTACAGTTAGAGCCTCATGAGAAAGCATGTTTTTAGCCTTAAAGCACCATTTCACTGAACATGTACGTCAATTGATGCGTCACAGTGAGGGATAAGTTGGACCCTTCAACATTACTGAAATGTTGAGAGAAGCTTATTTGAATTGCCGGACCAGATCAATTGCTGTGAATGACTTTCAAGTCGCAGGAGTACATTCACGCAACATGAATGTCTTTTCTGCTATAGATTTTGTAGATACCTGTGAAGATGTAATGGATTTGGAAACCCCGCAGAAAAGAATCGTGCTCCATCAATCCTAATGGAATAGTGTTGGTGTAGGGACCGCAGAAAAGAACAACTAAACTCCAACTGGGACAATTTTCTTCTTCGTCCAATTCTGCTTCGAATCTGTGCCTCATAGAAGATGTAATAAATAAAAGTGAAGTATGTTAACCAGGAGTAATAAAGAGAAATTGTTTTCAGAAATGTACAAGTTCTTCAGATAAATCTATCCGCATTCGATGCTTTGGATCCGTAAATAGCTCGTACGAGGATAGAAATATGCCATTAATCGACGTTATTAAACACACAACTCACATCAAACGAGTCCCTTTTAAATTACAACATTAAACAGGAAGCTCAAAAGTTCTATACAAATTCAATACCCTTTTATTTCCTGTTGCGATAAGGTGCACAGGCATACATGGTGTATATAAATGTCACACGAAATTATTGTTCTGAAGTACCCTAGGGCGTTTAGAGAACTCCTTTTTGCGAAATAAACTTTTACGGTACATCAATATTCATCCCATTCGGTCGGTATTTTACTAATATCGAAACATCATTACTGCACAATTACACTGAATTCGTGACATGCAGTAACGAGTAGGATTGTTTAAAAATTGGGTCGCAATTTAACAATATTTATGTCATTCCACGTCAAATGAACCTTAAATTTCATTGCATCCATTGTATCTTCTTTTTATTCTTTAGTAAGATTTCTCGTAGTTCCCCTCATATCATTGAATCTAAATCATCATCCGCTAGTAACAAATTAACGCCCAACATAATTTTGTGTCCATAGCTCTAGCCCATTGTCTTCGCATTCTTGTGCGCTGAGACATTGCTGGGGCTTCTGGTAACATGCATTTGTATCTTCTAGTGGCAAACCATTGTTAAATTATACCACAAGAGCGTTTCAAAGCGGTCTTATTTTTCCTGATATTAATTGGAGAAGACATGGAACCCTACATATCAGAGGAGCCGGCCGCTATAATTCTCCTCGGCCGGCTATCTAGTAGCCTAGCTATCTACCTAGTCCCGAAAATACCCCACCGCACCGAGGCGGTCTCCAACACAGGATCTCCCGGCCAGGGATACTGCAGTGGCAACAGTTTTTGCCCTGAGCCATCTCAGCCGGTAAACCAAACCCAAGGTGTGCGCAAGGAGCCTACACATCGGAGGCCTTGGGCACCCAGGGCGCTACACCCAGGGCTGCGGCGGGTGGCTGTGACGTCATTAGCCGCAGCGAGGGCGATCCGTCACGCGGCGGGGGGCGGGGTGGGGGGAGGGGGCGGGGTCCGGATTAGGAGGCCGTGCCTGCGCCGCAGCCCTGGAGATGCGGGCTAATGGACCTGCGACCCCGCCCCGCCCCCCTCGCTCCACGTCGTTCGGATCCTCCGCTCTCCGCTGATCCGGCAGCGCGCCGCAGACTCGCAAGTCCAGCGCCTAAATCGCGATCGGTGTCAGCGTCGGCGCTCCGCTTGTCGGACATCCGCCCGCGCCGCGAGCACGTGACTGGCTGCCCGCGCAGGACACGATTACACGGGACCGCAATACTCGCCCCCGCCGACGCGTTCAGCGGTGGGGCTTGTCGGCATTTGATCCACTGCCTTCCGTCGGGAGCCTTTGAAGCATCAATAGCGTTCCGTAATGATTATTTTATTGAGGATTAAGGTTCAATGTTCATATTAATTTAAATTCTCAATAGAGCAACATAGTTATAAGAGTAATGAATATCAATAATTTCGCACTAAGTAACTGTTTTGTTGATTAGCGACTCTACATTGTTTTTGTTTTTCCTGTAAGTCAGTCATCACCTGTATCTAAGGTATTTTATGTTAAATAAAATAAGCTGTAAGTGCATTTGATGATTTCGATCTACTCTGACATTTTTCTCTACGACCGTTTACTGATATACGTATTCCTGCTGTATATTTAATCGACAAATGACTATTACACTCTCCGTGGATTCCTGTTCGGAATTCACGACCTGTCAACCAATCACATTCATTCCTAGAATTTTCGGAATCCACGGGCAGAATTGCATTCTTTTTGCAATTTGCAATACCGTTTTAAATAACAATCGCAATGCGCAGAAGAACCAAAAAGGCAAAGGGGAACAAGTGGGTCAAAACAGGGAAATGAGGACGAAGAGGACAAGGGGACAAAAAGGGACAATGGGGACAAAATGGAACAAGGGAACAAAATAGGACAAGGGGACAAAATTGGGCAAGAGAACAAAATTAGACAAGGGAACAAATGGGACACGGCACAAAATAGGACACGGGACAAAATGGGACATGGGACAAAATGAAACGTGAGAAGAAAATTGACAAGGCGACAAAAGGGACGTATTTATCCAAAGATTTATGAACACGTGTTTACTGACGTAAAGCTGAGCTAAGCGCATTCTTACTGACGTAAATAACAAAAAAATCGCTTCAATGTTGAAGAACATGTATGTCGAAATTTTCACAAAATACTCGTATTGAGGGGACATATCCCGCGATCAACTTTTCCTAAGACTTTACCTGCCTCACCACAAAAGCTTTCTCCGGTTGCATGCCATTCTATTTGCGTAGTAAATACAAATAAAATCTTGCTTCGGGACCAGTGCTTCGAGTACCAGCCTTTCGCGTTCGAATTTGAAGATCGTAGAACAGAAGGAAAATACTCGCTTTAACTTTATTCAATTTGTCTTACTCTTGTTCTGTAATGGGTAGATAGTGTAAGTAAAGATTGTGTGTTTTGGATTTAACTGTAATAAATATTCTTAAATTATTGGAAGTAAATTCTACGAATAATGTGGGCTCTTCCAAGGCGGGTCAATTCACCCATGGTCTTCTCTTAAATATGCGGAAGTGAAAAACATTTACTTGCGTAGAAAGAAGAATTGAAAAACATTTTATTTCTTTCTTTTTTCTTCTTCACTTCAAGGAGTAAGCACATGTCGGTCTTCACAATATTTTCATTATGATTATCATTATTATTGCCACCTTTTCTTGGGTCTTCCGACATCTCTTTTCCCAGTGGCTCGACGGAGCATTGTCAAAAGGGGATTCTATTGGCGTCCGTTCTTCATATGTGTTGTCTCCAAGAATATTTATATTTTTCTATTTTATCAGTTATGTTATAAATGCCCAGATCGTTTCGGATATCTTGCATTTCTTATGAGATCACATTTGGTGCAGGCTTTAACTTTCGAGAAAAAAAAGCGCTGACGAAGACCTCTGGCATGACAAAGATGACCTCAGAAGGGTAGGCAGAACTCTTAGCCTGGTGAAGGCAGTCTGCCTAGGAATGATGTCCTGAAATTTCACCGATCTGGCTTGGAAGCTGTGAAATGGCAGCCCCATCACTGAGCTTAACCTGCGCAGCGCTCGTTACGTGGCCAGGAGATTTTTGCACGTACTGACAATCTTCACAATAATCAGCCGGTCTGTTCAAGGCAACGAAAAGCATTTTCTTTCACTATTTTTTTCCCTCTTTCTCCTTCCAAAAAGATCGGGCGGAATGCGATCTGGCTATGCTTTCTCAGGTAGCTAAATGTGAAACTGGAAATTAACTGGAAAGTGGGTGTGCATTTTCGTGTATGTAGAATGTTCTACATTTAAAAGAAAGCACAAAAAAACCTGTTAAAATTTTATGATATAATGGCCCTCCCAGTTTTACTGTATGGATGTGAAACTTGGGTTCAAAAACAAGAAGATTGTAGGAGGATTGAATCAGCAGAAATGAGATTTATGAGAGGAGTAAAGGGCTGTACATTAAGATACCAAATAAAAAGTGAAAAAATAAGAGAGGAACTAGGGCGGAAAGAAACAGTACATGACAAAATTAAGAAGTACAGATAACGATGGGTGACACATATTGGAAATATGCCGCAAGACAGACTTCCAGTGCAAGCCCTGAATCATAAGCTGCGAGGAAAATGAAACATTGGAAGGCCAAGAATGAGATGGAAAGAGGCTGGAACAGGCAACATGCCTAATCCGTAAAGGAAGATGATGATGATGATGATGAGAATGTTCTGTAGACATTTCATGATCGATCTCTACAAATTCGAACTCTAATGTTCATAAAATGAACTGGTTCAAAGGGTGAGTTTGTCACGCTTTCACTAAGTGGTTCGTACGAATGCATGGAGGTCGTTGGAACCGTTGCGCTGTGGGTGTCGCTGGGAAATTAAAATTAATTTGTAGGTGCATTAAAGACGTTAAAGGTACCTCAAAAAGTGTAATAATAAAATAAAATAATAGTGACGTATTTTCATGATTATGAAAGATAATAAACACAAGAAAAAAACAAAAACCAAATGTAAACCCTCATCTCCTCCACAGACAAATGCATATGTGCGAACGGGTAGGTAGGTTCTGGATATTGTATGTATAATCTCACAAATTGGGCCCAACCAGGGCCAGCACCGAAACTTAAAAGAATAAAGTTGTATATTACAACTTATTTTATTAGAAATGGGGCATGACCTCATTGCTCGTCACGTTTTGACCCTCGTTTTTCCCAAGACTAAGCATGTCAAGTAAGAAATGTATTACAACATTCATCTCCTTCATAGATCAAACTATGCCTAGGTGTTACGGGCAAGGAGGACGTGAAAAACGTATACATAACAGCACTCACAAACCAAGGTCGAATTCAGTCGCTGTCTGGAGGAAAATTCTTGCGACCGGCTACTCTGATGGTTTCTCCGATCAACACCAGGCGAATGTCGGAGAAATCCCCTAACAAACGGACCACGGACCGGGCGCAATATTTCCTTACCCTTTCTTGTCCTATCGTCACTCCTCACACACACACACACACACACACACTCACACACACACACAATCACACAAACATACAAACATACAGTACTCTACCACACATGCCGGGAGACCGGTCGCGGGCTTAGAGCACATCCCGGCTGGAGCGATGCCCTGCTGGTGGGAGATACCTGGTTAGGGAACCCCCCGCTAGTCGACGATAAGTCGGCGCCGGATCTCGCCATCCATAGGGGGAAAATCACCACCACCTCCCGATGAAAAAACATGAAGTACACTTATGGAACTAATGAACTCAATAGTTGACGCGCCCGGAATCACTGACAATTAATCAAGCAATCAACAAATCAAGGCTAACCAGGGTCGGCATCGAAACGTTAGGATTGCCAACATGTGTGCGCGAAATCCGCGGCCAAACCCTCGCGGCCGTCGTGGCACCATGCCCGGGCGACGACCTCGGGTGCACGGCGACAGGGCAAAGCCCCCCCCCCCTTCCCCTGGTCGCGATGCGTCTCTACCCCCGGGGGTAATCGGATTCGGTGGCGGCGGCGGCGGCGACGACGGCGACGACGACAACGACGACAACGACGACGACGACGACGGCAACGACGACGACGACTCCGCGTTCGGGGCGACGGGGCTGCGGCCAAGAACCTCTTGGCTACATCTCCTGGGCTTGTGGGGCTTCCGCAGGCCTTGTACGCACTGAGTGTCGGACACGAACGCGGAGACGCCTTTCCGGACCGGGAAGGGCTGCTTAGGTTGGTTTGATTTTTCCGGGCGCGTTAACTACTGTCATTAGTCTTTTTTATCGCGTGAGGTGACAGTGATGTCCCCGCTAGATGGCGAGGTTCGGCTTGCGGGGTTCTTCCCGACCAGGTATCTCCCACAGGCGGAGCACCGCTCCAACCGGGACAAGCTCTAAGCTCGTGCATGTAAGTGGAAGTGTAAGGGGTAAGGATAGGACAAAGAAGAGGAAGGAATGATCGCGCACGGTTTGTGGCTCGTTTGTTAGAGTACTACTCCGACACTCGCCTGCTATTGATCGGAGAAACCACGGAAACCTACCAATCACAGAGACGAGCCGCTAAAATTCTTCCTCCAGATGGCGGCGACTGAAATCCATCTAGCTATGTAGTTAGGGTAGAAAATCCTGGCCTGGCACCGTTGGAACTCCTCCCGGTCGGAGGCACTGCATTGACATCAATTCATGACCTTAGTCACCTAAACCGGTGCTACTTGGGTTCGCTCAAACAATGCTGGCTAATCAACGGTATTATCCAAGTTCAAATTTTCGGTGGTTCTTCTGAAAAATTGTGATGGAAAAAAACGGATGTAACTTTGTCCCTTGTGTGGTAAATTCGCGATTATATTTCATTCCATTGTTTACTTTGTCATTCCCTTCTGAATTCCCTTCATTTTCCAACTTTGCTAAGAGAGACTTCCGTAGTGTGTTCCTCGTCACTCCGGGACCGATGGATCGTCCGGTAGGTGCATGGAGGTGTGGACATTTTTACTGGAATGTCTTTGTGTGAGTCTATCATCAACGTGTTACCGATGAGTATCACTGAATAGTTTGCAATGTCGTTTGGAAGATGAGAATACTGGGCGTTATTTGTCAGACCAACTTATAAATTAATTCCATTTGACTATAATTTTTCCGATATGAGGAAATAGTTTAAATTATCCGAAAGATTGTTTAAGGCATTACCAACGAATTGCTTCAAAAATGCGTTTGTAATTGGGGAATACGTTTTCGTCCCTGTAAATAATGTTAAAATTATAAAACATAATAACTTCAACAACAAAAACAATAATAATAATAATAATAATAATAATAATAATAATAATAAAGCATACACGAATACCTATCGGGCAAAGGCCTCCTGTTCAGAACAGGGTGAGATCACATTACAAATCAGATGGGCTACTTCTGATCCTGGTTATTATCGTTATGATTTCATCACTAATGTAAATATTAATCTTATTTATATATAATATAATATTTATATACAATACAATATTTATATACAATACAATATTTATATACAATACAATATTTATATACAATACAATATTTATATTTATATATAACATAATATGTTTAAAAAGTTATTTTACTCATATTATTCATAATTAACAGAATTTACTAATCCTTACGCGGAAAAGTTTTAATGTTTAATACATGTCTAGAGCTGATTGTCTTTCTTTAAAATATTTGACATTCAAAAGAAACTGTTAACATTATCCTATTTTTGTAATTGCCTGTGAGGTTGTTGAAAGGATAGGAAACGCAATATTTATTTGTTTAAATGTTGCAGGGCACGTTATACATCTTATGTTATGGTTGAGGATTTACAGAATTATTAATGTACAATTTGCTTTCAGCCTTGTTATTTTTTTAACTGTGCATCTGGTAATTTTATATAACTTATGTACGTAGCCTCCAGTGATGAAGCATTTCGCAGCCGAAAGCCTCCAAAAATGCCAAACTTTTTCCAACATCGTTAGTTCCTCGCCACGACACGCGAAACCTCTCGCCAGAAAGGAAATCACAAAAAAATGGGGCTTAATATAAACGGTACACAAGAAGAGGGCAAGTTAAGGGCGATATAATTGAAGCTAAATTGTGAATTATAAAATCAATTTACGGGCGCAGCTATCTGCGGTGCTTGTAAAAATCCGTCGGCGCGAGGCGGGGGCGGGGCGCGGCGCGGCGCGGCGTGGCGGGGAGGACGAGGCGACCGGAGGCGGTTGTGCATACAGATGATGAATTATAGCGGCCGCGGTGAGAACTTGCTTCGTATAAACGTGAGGACACAGTGGGAAGTATTCCCAGTCCGACGGGACAAAAGAATATACTTTGTACAATGCTCGTATTTTATTTTTTAATATAGTGTGGATAATCGTGAGGATAGGTCAATAAAAGTCGGTTATTCTTACAATTCCAAAGTTTCGGCCATTTATTTGGCCTGCTTCAGGGCTATAAATATACAATAACAATAAAAGATAAACATATAGGTAATGCAATTGGTTAACACGATTTGTCATTACATAAGAGAACAGGCGTGTTGTGCATAACTAATTTCCATAACATATTTCGTAATGTTTCATCACGTTTCGTAAAGTTTCACCACGCCTGTTGTCTTATGTAATGATATCGTGTTAACCAATTGCATTACCTATTTATTTATCTTGTATTGTTGTTGTGTATTTATAACCCTGAAGCAGGCTCAATAAATAGCCGAAACGTTGGCATTGTAAGAATAACCGACATTTATTTACCTACCCTTACGATTATCCACATTAAGTTTATAACATGAGGTCAAGTTCAACACAATGATTTATTTTTTAAGCTTTATTATGCATGAAAATTATTTTAACGGATCACACAGACGATCGCGTTATCTAAATTACCAGTTCATGTGTGTTATATTTGGAAATTGTTTCCAACTGCTATGTTGATCCTTACTGGAAATTGTGTTATTGCGATCTCTATGAAGACTTCCAGAGAGTATTTAGTCATACGCAAATTAATTCTTTTAGATGCTCTGAGATTGAACTGAAAGAAAGTAGGTTCAAAACGTTAAGTACTTCAAATTGTTGTATCAGATTCTTTGATTCACATTAATGTGTGTATATAAAATATTAAAATCATTGAAACGATTCTTGATGTCTGAAATAACAGACTATCTACTGAAACAAAGTACGAACCACTGCTGTGATCCACTGCGAACCACTGATGTGACACCATAACACGAATTGAACTAAATATAATGATTGTGACCACTTCATAGGTCCCTTCACAATATTTCTGAAACAAAAGTAAATCACTGGAAAGAAATATGAGATACTGATGGTTCAGAGCGATCATGTTGAGACATGGAATTTTCGAAATCTTTCAACAAAAGTTGTGAATATAAGACAGATGCAATCGTGATTGGTAGCAAATTAATGAATTAGTACACGTGATAATTTGTTCATAAATCTTTAATTACGAAAAAGGGTTTACCTTCCTTAAAGTCCGTTAATGTATCATAAAGGCGTATCGAATCGCAAAGTAACGCTGAAAGAAGGTAGGGAATAAGCCAGAAGTAACGTTTGCTGTTCCGTAAGAGTTGAAAGAGACGTGGAAATGGATGTGACAGCAATTTGATAGGATGAGGTGAGATTACGAGAGCCGCTGTTGTCACGTGCAGAATAAGGAGTGTTCATGTAATATAAGAGGTGTTGCGGAAGTGGCGCAAGCGGGCGAAGATTGATTGATTGATTATTCAATGATTCGGAGCGGGGTATTAGTCTCGTGTAAGGTATATGTTATTCTCGGAAATGTTTTTGGGCTCCGGAATCCCTACCTTATTCCTTTCCCAACAGTAAGTGTATTAAAAATAAAAATAGCAACGAGTGTCTTAGACCTGATATAATATGCTTGCCGTCAAAATAATCAAATCCCCCATTCACCAGCTACCAGTGAAACGAAGGCTCAATAACAAGTACACGCGTAATAATGTCCAGAAAGGGTGTGGTGTTTCTCCCCCACTACGACTTGAAATACGGCACCAACAGACACGTCGATTTGCGGCGGGTTCCCCATACTCCTGCAATGATTTCCCCCCTTTTCTTGCAGGTGCATCTACTCCAACAGGGTACCTCCCTAGCCGGGTCAAGCTCTCAACTCCCGACTGGTCTCCCAGTCAGAGAAGCTGCTGTGGAAACCGCAGTTGCCCTGATTCATCTCAGCCGATGCAGGGGAGGCTGATGGAAATGATGGATACAGAATGTCAGCGTTTAAAACACAGGAAGCAACATAAGCCAAATAGAACCGGCGTAAACTGACGTGAGCGTAGGATTGCTACAATATTATTGATTGATTGATTGATTGATTAATTGATTAGAGATTCCGGGCGCATCAACTGCTAAGGTTATTAGTCCCGTAAGTGTCATGTCTGTTTAATCGTGGGAGAACGCAGTGACCTTCGCCCGCAGGATGGTGAGATCAGGTGCCGACCTACATGGGCTTGCCCGGGTATTCCCCAACAAGGTATCTCCCACTAGCGGGACACCGGGACCAGCGGGCCTCCCACCAGCGGGACCTGAGCTGGGACAAACTCTACGCCATCGACTGGTCTGGTGGCCTATGTGATACTGTAGAGAATGTTAGTGTGTGTGAGTGTGTGTGTGTATGTGTGTGTGTGTGTGTGTGTGTGTAAGTCAAGGTTGAGAATAGAACAAGGAGGAGGAAGACATTGTGCGCAGTCTGTGGCCACTTTGTTAGAGTTCTGCTCCGGTATTCGCGTGGTGTTGATCGAAGACATCTCCGAAAACTACCGATCGGTGCTGCGGGCCACTAGAATTCTCTTCCACTCAGCGACTCAATTCGACCTAGCTGACAAGCTAGTGTCAAAAAAACTGCCACCGTCGGGACTCGAACTTAGGACCTGGTGTTGGTGTAACAATGTTGGTGATGGTGTGACAGTGGTGGTGGTCGTGTAATAGTGTTGGTATACCTGTGATGGTAATAGTGTGAGAGTGATGGTGTAGCAAAGAGCTGATGGTGACTAGAGACAGGATTTTTATGTAATTACATTTTTTTGTCTTTCTCTTTTTCGTTCTAAAAATTGTTATCTTGGAGAATCGCCGCCGTCCTAACAAAATATCGAATTTTTTCGTTACATATTTTTACATATTTAGTACTATATTACATATTTTATTTATTTTCATAAACATTTCACAAAATATTTTTTTATTTCATCAATTTTTTTCTTTTACATATTTTTTATGAAAATTATTTTTAAAAAATCAGATTTTTTCCTACATTATTACTGAATTTGCTTCATTGAAGACTATCACTGAAGACGCGGTCAGATGCTCTTACAGTCCAGCGTGCCTGCTTCAATATTATCTCACAGTCAGTGACAAGAGATTATCATCACCTTTAGGTGTGAAAAGTATCACTGACTCCAGGTTTCGTGAATTAAACCTTAATTTCCGAGAAACTTTTGGCGATTGTCGATTTGTAACACTTCGATAAGTACTGCACGCTTCAGTGATAGTTTGTTGATCGTAGATTGCCAATTTCTACGAGGGCTTCTAGTGCGTCTAGTCTGCCTGATAAACTACCGTCCTGGATAGCAATAGATGAAGCTTTTATTACTAACCGAATGGTGCAAAACGTGGAACAACTTGTGCTCTGTAAATGAGTTTTCAAACGTTTGTGTAATTTTTAAAATTTGTTAAAATGTTTGATAAAAGTAACTTCAAATTAGGTAAATGTGATTTATAATTAGTGTGTTTTAACATTACTATATACGATTTTACATATTTATTACATATTCTCGCTGTTTTCATTACATATTGTGATAAAATAATGAATTATTCTATTTTATCTAATTTAATTTACTTGGCTAGCTCAGTTCTCTGGTTCTCATGCTCTCTATACAGAGAAGCCTGAAAGTCTGAAATTATTTATATTCCGAAGGAATTACATACAAAGTGGCACAACAATAATTTTGTTTATTAAGAATGTGATTTGAGATTAACAATATAAAAATTCTCTTGCTTGATTTCATGTATTAGATTCACGGTACCGGATTGTCTGGCGTTGTGAAACGATGGCCCCGCAGTTCGTAGCCCCTTGACTTCCGCGCCGAAAATCCGTCTTCGCGCCGGTCTTGCTGCTTCTTTCTTGCTGCTCACTTCTTGCACTCTTGTTCCACAATTTGTCCTCCTTATTCGCGTCGATGTCCAACTTAAATAATTCAGCTTACATACGCCGCTACCACCAGGATGCCAGTCAACCACCAACTACCCTTTCTCGTCCAGGGCCCCCTTCTCGCGCGTCAACAACCTTCGTTACCTAGTAACCGCGACCGTCCAGATTGAAGCGCGGCGTTTGTTTTGTAATATTTTTGTATATTACAGCTCCGTCCGTCCAGATTAACGCGCGGCGTTTGTTCTGTAATATTTTGTTTATTACAATATTTATGTACATATTTTGACGTTTGATACTACATGTTGCGGGTCTTTAATGATGACGTTGTGGGTTATGGGAAGTCGGGGGCGAGTTGGCGCGATCCTGCAATGGCGGGAAACGCAGAGTCCTTTCAGCGCCGCGACATCGGAAACACCGCGTGCGGTGCGGAGGGGCGTGCCTTTGGCAGGGCGGTGGCGGGAGGCTTGCGGTGCCGGCAACGCGAGGCTGTTAAAAAGTTGCGCCCACCCGCGCGATCTACGCGGCCGGCGCGGCGGGGCCCTTGCGGCGGAGGGCGGGCGCAGATTGTTCCCAACTCGCCCGGGGCAGGAAGTGGCTGCGCGTCTGTCCACGATGATGGATGGGCGGGGCCGGTCCGCAAGACCGAAGCAGATGTGCGCGGACGCTGCGTCGGGGTTGCGAACTCTTTCCACGCCACTAATACGGAATTTCCCCAAATAACTCCTCCAGTGAAACAATATTTCTACAACTTTCAAAAGAAAAATATTCTCTAAATCAGCGGTGTCAAGGTGTGCTACTGGTGGCAGTGACGCGTCTCGCGGCACCGTGCCATACCACGAGCTTCCCTGCGCCGCTAGCGTCGGGAGAAGAAACTATTAGTAACCCCGCCGTTTTACAGTAGTGATGGCGTTGTCTCTTGCGGCGGGGTTAACTGCGTGGAGAGGCGATTTCGTCGTGGCACTCGGGCCACGGACTCCCGCGCGTGGCATCGACCACTGCTCTAAAGTATTGACCAACGACATAAGCTGTCCCTGACGATTCCACTGACGGTTCCCTTAAATTTAAATAATTCAAATCAACCAATCATCGTCCTCTGAGCTGCTCGAAACCCTCTATCTTCGTTATTCTCGTGTTTTTCTTTCTCTAGGCCTGTCATTTTTTATCTTTTTGGTATATAACAATGAGAGAGAATAACGTGTATTGTTTCTTTTTTATTCTTAATAATTCAGAGAATAATATTTCTACCTCGACTCCGAATGAAAATATTTTCCCCTCAAAATTCCCCAAACATTTCCTCGTCTATTTAAATTTCCCATCCTTTCCTCACGAAAAAATACAAAATTCCCAATCTGGCAACCCTGTACTGCGTTGGTACGTGCTGTGCAGCGGCGAGAATCCCTTTCCAATCAGTGCCGGATCTAAACAGTGTTGGGCCTGGAGCAATGCTGAAATGTAGACCCTCCCCCTGCCCGAAAACAGATTAAAAATGTGAAATTTATATCAAGAAACTGTAAGTTATTTTATTTCAACAAATTACAAAAAATATGTTTAAGCTAGAAAATATTTTTGGAAATATATTTTAAATATTAGTTTAAATAAACGTATTTAGTGAACAAATAATCCAATTTCCTTGGTGATCTTTAAACGCTAAAAATGTTGTGTTTAGTGTTTAATAAAATCACTTGTTAAATACATGCAATATGAATTTCAGTGGAACGTATTGTAATGTTAGTTTCATTTGATTAATTTCATAGAGTCTTTCCTTATAAATAATGACAATAATTAAATATTTAAGATAAAAAATTAATTGAAAATTGCATGAAATATCAGACTACTAAACTGCGACTTATATAATTATGTTAACGATTTTCAGGAGTTCTAATTTCTTTTTAAATTATTACTCATTTTTCCCATCAGTCCCATTGCCGGGGCATCCCATCCCCTTGACATGCGAAGCCTCGGGCGATCGCCCGATCTGTCCACGCCTAGCGCCGGCGTGTAACAACATACCCACTTGTTATTTCGGCTGAAGGTGGAGTAACAAAAAAATTCAGTAAAATCTAAAACAAATGGAATTATCTCAACGAATCCTAAACTACCGACAGAAAGCAGTGATAGATCTCGGCAATTACAAGCTATACCACAATACTTAAGTTTGAGAAAACGAAGAGTAAAGGTTTAGACATTTCATTCTCTACATTGGGATAAAGAACATTAATGTACGAATCACACTGCCATCTTGCGGCGTATCTTAAAAATAAATTCACAACATATAGATACATCAATGGGGCATCAAAAACCACTAATATCTCAATTTCATTAGAAATGAGGCATGGTGTGTTATTGTTCCGAGGTCTTCATTGGTTTTAATAAAATACAAAAGTTTTGAAAGGTAATGGTCAAAACATGTTTCACCCGTTGCTTCGTATTGCAATGAAAAATCACGTTAATGAAGGGACAGGTTGCTAGGAAAAACTATTATTGTATTTGTGTTACCTACGCAAATTTTCAATGAGACTGTGCCTCCGTTGCGAGCAATGTTCATTTCCAGTTCTTAATTAAATCTAATTAAAAAACCTTCTCTGACTATTATTCGATAGGAAGCACAATAGTAACGATAATTAATTTTACAGTATACTTCATGTTTCCCTTCAAAACCTCAGAATGCGTCAAATAGGTCATTGCAGGTTCGTGCCACCCTCGAGAAACACTGCAGCAGTTGACTGACAATTTTACGTTACAAAAAACCTCGTTATCCACATTTTCAATGCACCGACTCGAAAAGTTTTTGCATCGTTACAGGACACAATTATATCCCAGGAAGCCAACTAAATAATAGAACGAAGAGCAGGAAAAATAATAACGAAATAATTCATCAACCACAGTTATCGCCGTCTGCTACTTCTTTCCTGTTCGTTCTGTACACAAACTTCGTTTGTTTCCCTCGCCTGGCTCCCAGAGATGGAGGCGGTCCCCGGTCCGCGATAAAATAGGGTCCAAAGGTTGCAGCGTAATTATTTTCTAATTAACATTACTCACGCAAATTTTCGCTCGATTCCACTGATAAAATGACGTCGGGTAAAGAATGGATTGACTCATTAGTCGCAACGCGATAAGTGGGAAGTAATTACCGTGATATGCCGCTACCAATTTGTTGGTTCCTTTGGGACGTGAGACCGAATTTAAGCTGCGTTCGTGCACAGACCTCAAGAGCAAGGCGCTACCCTTTTGAGATCTTCGCGAGGTCAACTGAGCGAGTGTTTTGCGTGCGACAAAAGGTAGCCGCGGAATTATGAAACAGTAGGGATAACATCTACAAATGTTGGGTGATTTATACTTTTGAAGTTGTGCTTGTTGCATGAAGGAGTTATTTCGTATATCTTTATGTATTTTGACAGCTCAAAATTACGACTTCCACGTTCTTAAGAGAGGTATTTTTGTAACAACTAATATTTACTTTTCAATTTGCTTGGAAAATACGTCAAGATTGCGGTTTGTAAAATATTTTCACAGACATGTCCAGTAAAAACACTGAAAATACCAAATTTTTAACATAAAATGTTGTTGTTAAAAACAACTCGTCAGGGGATTTTGAAAATTTTAATTGTTAATACAATGTTGTTCAATGTTGTTAGAGGAGTATGGAAGAGAAATGTGTATATATTCTTACACATGTATGTATACGAGACAAGAATGTTTCCAGAATTTCGAAAGGTAACATTTTAAGATAAGAGAATGACTGTAAGACCGTAATGACCTTCACCACCACACGTCGGACTAAAAATTAGTAGGCTCTTGACCGTTATGGAATGCTACTTAAGACCTACTATATTTATACAGTTGTAAATTAATTGAAATAATTACTACGATTTATAAAATGTAAACAAATCCTTAATGAACAATTGCACCTCTCAGTGAAGAAGAGCAAATATTCCATGAGTAGCAATTCCATTTTAATGTGCAATAATATAATAAATAATTTTATCTAAATGAAAAATGATATATCCAAATTACACTGTCATCGCGTCGTTTTGGAGTAGTAATTAATTTTATAACTCCTTTTATATAATAATGTACTTACTTTATATATAATACGCGTTGCATCACCTTGAACTTTCTACATTATTTCCTTTCAATGCTTTCTTCTTTTTATGTTTATTATTGTCAAGTTAATGTGAATTATGCCTAACTATTCGACGAGTAATCCAAGAACTTTAGAATAGATGAGGAATTAAATTTCCCAAACCTTCAAGCAAATAAATCTTTTTTTAATTCTGAAAACCTTCATGCTACTTAATAGAAATTTTAAAAAAACTGCGATGGAAGTAGGAAAATTCGCAAGAAGCGTTGAAAATTTCATTGCTGTTAGAAAAAGTGCGCTGAAAGCTACTGCATCAACGGGGTGAACAATGTATCTTCCGACTCCACCCCAGGGGCAAAGCGAAACAGCGAGCGCAGCCAGCTCGGAGCCCCACTTGGCACCTCGGCGCTGTCAGATTCCGCTGCACTTACATTTGACTTATAACCCGATATCCGGCGCCCCCCTCCCACCACTCGAAATTTATCTGCAATTCTAATGGCTGCAGCGCCGCCGCTACACGTGGGGGTCATTGCCGCACCCTCTCAACAGTCCTCGCACCGTAACCGCCAACCGCCAAAACGCCGTCCCCACGCCTTTGCGGCCTTCTCTGTCCCTGACGTGCAATTTCGTCTTCGAAGGCCATCCCCGAAACATTTCTACCAATCTCTCTAGTCGCAATTTAACAATTATTTTGTTCTGACCATAGACTAAGCCAGTGGTGCCAAAATCTCCTACTGGTGATAGTGGCACCCCTCGCGGCACCGTGCCATGCCACGAGCTTCTCTGCGCCACTAGCGTCGGGAAAGGGAACTATTAGTAACCCCGCCGTTTTACAATAGTAATGGTGTTGTCTCTAGATAAACTTCGTGGAGAGGCGATTTCGTCGTGGCACTCGCGCCACGGACTCCCGCTCGTGGCATCGACCTTGACAACACTAGACTAAGCCCTGATCCCATCGTACCCTTTGAATCCCTTCACTCGCACAGCGTTCTCATTGCCCCTCCCCCCGATATTCTCTTGTCTCTTGTCTCGCGCTGTCGCCCGCTCTCCTCCTCTGCGCTCCCCTTTCCTTCTGATCCCCTCTGCACGGTCTGTTTCCCGCAGTTCCCCGCTGTCATCGTCGACTCTGCCATTTGAGAAACCCATGTTAGGCTACACATCCATCGAAACTCCCACCACGACGCTGATTTTATTGCCACGATTCTAGTGTCATATTTGCTCGATTTCAGATAACCCAACTACTCCTGTTAAATGGTGCACAGAAAGGTAATAAGTTTGGTAGTTTTGATATTTCGTTTCTATGCTTTTTAAAAAATATTTGGTTAGTCAACCAGATTTGTGCCTGATAATAAGTTTTTTCAAGCCAAAAATGTTTTAAAATCATGACTTTTTTCATTTTTTCAAAATAATTCAAAAGTCATTCATTCTTATCCAAATAACGACCATATATAAAATGAAATAAGATAAAAATTTCCTAAATTTAATGTAATTAACCTTTTTTCTCCAACCACCAGTTTAGATCCGAGAGCACCGCGATATTTGGTGTTATAAGCAGAAAACTTGTAAAAACGGGAATTATCCAACTTTGTGTCAAAATAATTCAAAAACCTCCACTTCTTTTATTTTTTACCAGATATGAAATGCAAGAGATTTAATTTACGTACGTTTTATGTTTTTACTCTTTTCTCTGATTAGCCGCTTAGCCACGAGAGCGCAGCGGAATTAGATGTATACAAGGTATAATTTTCTCTCTGTATTTAGCTTTAAATCTTGTGGTATGTGATTTCCTTCCGTGCGATAAAAAGTGTTGAATTTTGTCCGCACAAAATTTCGCGGTGCTCTCGTGACTGAACTGTTGGCTGGAGAAATAATCTTAACGACATTAAATGTAGGTAATTTTATCTTCTTGTCATGTAGGATGATCATATAAGATAATTATTTCCAAAAAAGATATGTTTTTTGAAAAAAATGAGGAAAAATCAAGTTTTACACATGTTTTTAAAATTAAAAAAAACGGCTTTCCAGACAAAATTCTTGTAAACAAATCTGATAGTCGAGTTCAGCAACCCAAAAACACATAGGAATAAAATTTTAAAACCACACCAAAAAATTCCCGTATTTTGTACCATTTGGCAGATTGAAATTCTCCAAAATGAGCCTAAGTCGTCCTTGTCCTCTTTGTTATCACTCGTCCTCTTTTCTCATTAACCCAAACGCGCCTTAGTAACCGCTATTTCCATCGTCCCCACTGTAGGACCTACGTCTTCACTCACATCGCCACTGCCTGCCACCACCTGTCTTCCGCGCTGTAATTCCACCGCGGAGTCCGGCTGCCAAGCTCGTGCACTTGCATACACATCACTAGAGACCGGATTTTTATGTAATTACACATTTTTTGTCTGCCTACTTACCGTTCTCAAAATTGTAATCTTCGCGAATCATCGCCCTCCTAGCACAATATCGAATTTCTTCATTACATATTTTTACATATTTAGTACTATATTACATATTTTGTTGTTTTCACAATATATTTTCTCATTTTATCAATTTTCTTCAATTTAGTTTCATATTTTTTTATGAAAAGATGTATTCCTTTTTAAATCAGCATTTTTTCTACATCATTGGGGAAATCTAGGTGTCCAAAATATCATTGTCACTGCGTTTTGTGATCTGTAACCTTAATTTCCGAGAAAAAATTGCGATCGCCGACGTGTAACCCTTCGATGAAGATGCCACAGTGCATGTTTGCTGGTCGTAGATCTCGCCTGTTTGTGCGATGGCTTCTATTGCGATTAGTCCGGCTGCTGAACTACGGTTCTGGATTACAATAGATTAAGCTTTCACTACTGACGAGAAAGTTGTATGATGAACAGTGAGCTGCTTTTCTAAATGTAATTTATTGCTATGTAAATGGTTTTTAATAAGAGAATTTTAATATTACATATTATATCGGATTTTACATATTTATTACATTTTCTTACTGTTTTCATTACATATTTATGTATATATTTTGACGTTTAATACTACATATTTTTCCGGTCTCAACACCTCACCTCCCGCAAAGAGCTGTGGCGGCCTGCAAGCGCTCCCGTCTCCCGCCATCCCTGAGCAGAGGGGAGTCTGTTCGAAACGGGGAAATGTGTATTTAAGGAGTAGTGAAATGAGTTGAAAATATTGGAATTAGAGTTGATATAGTTGATATGTTGCTCTCTAAATCCGGTTTAATTTTACCGGCTGGTAGGTCTCAGTAAGAACACAGTTGTCTCTGCAACTTTTCAGCCCGGGAGAGATGGCTCAGAGCATCAACTGATGTTAACTGCAGCGCCTCTGGCTGGGAGGTTCTAAATTCGAATTCCGACGTTTACGGGATTTTCGACTTTTGTTTGTAAGCTAGGTCGAATTCAGGAGGAGAATTCCAGCGGCCGGCTGCTCTGATCGGGAGTTTCCCGTGGTTTCTTCAATCAACACCACGCGAATGCCGAAACAATACCTAACAAATGGGCCACGGTCCGAGCGCGATCCTTCCTTCCTCTTCCCTGTCCTATCCAACCCTTTACACACACACACCTACATGCACTACAATACCACCCATGCCGGGAGACCGGTCGTGAGCTTAGTGCTATTCCCGGCTGTGGCGGTGTCCTGCTCGTGGGAGATATCTTGTTGAAGAAAACCCCGCTAGCCGACGGTATGTCGGCGCCGGATCTCGCCATCCAGCATGGGAAGTCCACAGCTACCTCCCGGGGAAAAAAACATTATCTACACTTTCGAGACTAATGATAGTAGCAGTTGACTTGCTCAGAAACACTACTAATCAATCAATCTGCATCTTCACAGAAAAGTAATGAGCTTTCGAAAAACATTGTAAGACATCATTTAATGCACTTGCACTCACAATGTAATAATGTATACTGTATAACAGTACAAATCGGACCTATTTGGTATTCATAGGTGTATTTTGTTGTATTCTTACAACAAATTTAAAGAAAAATATTGAAAACATTTTTGAGAAAATTTTGAAGCGGCTTTATGTAAAGGATCCCCAGGGACTTCTTGTAATGGACTCACAAAATTTAAAAAATGTTTTTCAAGATCGCAAAGCTTTGGAGACGGGCCAGAGCGACCGAGGAATATTCATTTTGGAAAACCTACGAATAGTTTAGGCGCTAGGCTGTTCACAGACGGACAGATGAACGGACTTTTTGTAAACAACATGTTTTTGGTATCGGGGGACTCCAAAATGAGAACTGACGTTGAAATACCGATTTTCCACAGCGATAGGTAACTTTCTCTCTACTACATATGTATACAACGTACGCATGTGAGGAAATAATATAAACAATTATAAGGTAATTAACGAATGAATAGGCATTTCTAGGTCGTAACATTGGAATAGGCACCATATAGTGGTCCCTGTTTTCTCGTGTAGTCACCGAATATGTATGTAATCAATTTAGAGTGTCTACATCAGGTGAGTAAAATAAGTATTTTCCTCCTAGACCTATCTCTACTAATAAGAAATCAGCATCCGAATCTGTGTAAAATTTCTCTGATCGTTTGTCATGGATGACAATAAATAACTCTTTAATTAATGTAACCTGTATTATGACCGCCGAAACTTTTGCCATACACTACTGTGCCCTGCCAGCTTTCGAACGCTCGAGAGAGGGCAGGGCAGGCAGTGGTGTGATAAGAAAGGCAGGAATGAAGGTAGTTAGCAGAGGAAGCCCTGAGGGAAAGCGTGGTTGCCAGCGGCGCGATTTTATTATTTTTTATTTATTTTTATGTTTGTTTATTTGTTAGTGGAGTAATGCGCAGTGGGAAACAAAAGTGCTATTATGTTTGTCTCCGACTTATAGAAAAAAATACTACTCGTATTTTCAAAAAAATCAAGCATGACCTTATTTTAAAATTTATTTTTGATAAATACATTTCATGGAGAAAATCGGCTGACATCTATAGCCACCCAAAGTACATTTTTTTGACATATTCTTAATTTTTCAGTTTCCTAATGGTAGAACGGAAATATGAATTTTAGAATATTAAAAGAACACAAGAGCCTCGTCCTAAATGGAAATTTTCTTTTGAAAATTTGTAGCCGTTTTTAATAAAATGGCGATTAAGCGCTACTAAAAATGCGAAATTTAAACTCTTTTTCACAGACAATTTTTGAGTTTTCAAAAAACTTAATTTCAAGTCATTTGAGGCACTTACATTCACAAATGGAATAATGTTTACAAATTGCTGGTAATGAGCATATTAAAGATTTGAGAAACCTTTCAAAAATATTACATTTCTGTAATTTTTGAAAAAAAACTAAACAAAATAACTCAAAATAAACTTTACGTCATATTAAAGAATGTAATTATCCGTTACAAAAGTTTGAAGAAAAAAATGCAGCCATTTATGAGAAAACGGCGTTTAAGCATTTCTGAAAATGCGGAATTTTGAATTAGTTTTCACACACAACGATTGAGTTCTCGAGAAAATTTACTTGAAATTATTTAAAACACATGCACTCATTAATATAATAATGTCAATAAATAGACGCTAATGTAAATATTCACCCCACGAGAGGCAAGTCAAAATATTATATTTTTGCGATTTTTGAAAAAACAAAAGAGTAGAGCAATATGTCATCTATTAGAGTACATTTATCACTATCTCTACGAAAAGGTTAAAGAAAAAATTTGGAGCCGTTTTTGAGAAATTCTTGCTTTTGTATTTTTTTTAATTGCACATATTGCATGCAATATTGCGCGAAAATGACTAAAATTTTCAAAAAAATGTACATGACCTTAAAGAAAGAACTCACTACGAAGAAAGAATTTTATTTGAAGGAAAAATCTCTACAATTTTGTTGTTGGAGGAAGACACCGAATAAAATTCAAATTTTCGCAATTTTCGAAAATTCAGAGTTATCAGTTAAAACCGGATCTATGCCGTCTTAATAAGTGTATTTTTCTCTATTCTTACAAGAAGTTTAAAGAAAAAAATGGAGCCGTTTTTGAGAAAATTTTGAAAATGTCCGAGGGGCTTCATGTAAAGTACCCCCTAAAATTAAAATATCAGTTTCAAGGGGCCACAAGATCAGCCAGATCGACCTGCGAGTATCAATTTTGGAGAAAATCGGTTGAGCGGTTTAGTTGCTAGCGTTAGTCACAGGCAGACAGACGGACGGACAGTCGTTTTGCTTTCAGTTGGTTTCGGGGTATCAAGGACCCACAAAACAGAAATTCTGGCTGCAGCACGTGTTAGGAGATTTTTTTTCTTAATTTAGCAACTCTATTTGTTCCCTTTTTCCGTACCAGCGCCCCATAAGAAGAGTTTTTCTGCCGCAAATCGGTCGTGTTTTCGCGCTGCAAATTTAATGCGCTTCAGACAGCGGATGCGTCGTAAATTAGAATTTGCAATTTTGTATATTATTTCTTTGTTCGTTTTCACATTTGACCTTTTGTTATACATTTACACATTCATCTATAAAAAAATAATTTATTTTCAAAATTGTGAAATAAAATTTGCTAGTTTTTTATGGGAGTATCGACAATGCAGGGAATTCAACAACTGAATTACGTTCCGCTGGCGTGAATTTCTGTGAATTACGTGTCATTGTTGTGACTTGATATTGCTGTATGGTATCAGGCTTCTTTTTCCAATACAAGTTCACAAAACGTTTGTAGTATATTTTTATGCAGTTGTAGAATTCACATAGTTTTGACAACACTGCGATGGAAACAGTGAGTTGTTTGCTTGTTTGTTAATTGGACGTTTTCAAATAATATCTAAGATGTTAGTAGGGCAGAAAGTTCAATAATTCAATCCTACATAGCTGTTTCCAATAATACGGGAAAGTATTTGCTGTTGGAGACCACTAGTTTTAGAATAGATTTTATTTAAGAAAAATCTCTTTTATTAATATTACACTTTACAGTATTATTTATTTTTGCAATTTTCCAAAAAAACAGTTTGTCACCTTATTTTTTAATCCAAACTTTGCGGCATATGAAGAAAAAAGTGAAAGAAAAACTGAATGAGGTTTCTGAAGAAATAATTGTTTAAAAGATGCCTATATTTCACGCAAAATTATTCGAAACTACTCTTAGTTTGGAAACATTGTTCATGGCATTAGACTTCAGATAAGTCTTTGAACAGCAGATTCCATCACGCAAAGGAAATTCTGTATTCAATACAGCAGTTGTAGGAAGATCCCGAAAAATTTTTAACTTGTGCAGTTTTTGAAAATCCAACGAAAATGAGACCTGCCCCATTGAATTCTTTACGCTGTACTTTACAAAATATAATCGATTTTTCAGTATCAAGACCCATCAAATATAAAGTATGTCTACACTACGAGTTAGGGGAAGTAATTTACTACGTAGACGTCCGCGTCTGAAGAGACGAACACAAGACAAAACTGACCCGGAAAGTTGGCCCGCCTGACCTATGCTCACTCGGTCAACGACCATTGGAGGTAGAAGAGGTGTGTTACTTTCAATTGCTCTCATCTTTTCTCATTAGGGAAAAAGGGTACAGCGGCATGGTGCCGTATCCACCTACAGCACAAGCGTGCGTGTTGGGTGACCCTAGCGCAGAGGTGCAAAGAACGAGCAGTTAGGGTAGTAAAAGCGTTTTGTCCTAGTTCAGGACTCATCAGACAAGCTTTCAGCCTGTGACGTTGTATGAAGTAATTTACTATTTAAAGGAATAAGATTCATTCACGTTTTTGTTTTCAGGACGCGATAATGAGACATTCTCCATCGAAAAACCCCCGATTTCTTGCACAATTACAATATATTTTACGTAGTAAAGCGAGAAAGTAAAAGATAAAAAATGTGCCGAAATGAAAATAGTTTGTGCTGGCATCCAGTTGGATTGCAAAACAGTACGAAGATCCCAAAAATTATATTCTACTGGCGCAGTCAAGTTCGTAAGTATGATTTTGTCCAAATGAGGTATTTGCAGTGATTCTGGTTTGTTTCTTTACAATTTTCTAGTAAGTGGTATCAGATTCTTATGAAAAATTGACCATATGAAAGATTGTCACTAAATAATCACAGTGACGTTGCTTTAGGTTTCATCATACTCTTCAACATTTTCATCAAAGGATTATTTAATGAATAAAAACCGTCGACCACGTTCTACTCGCCACTCTTAGACAATATACGATGAAAATTGTGTTGGCAACACAGAGAAATTACTCATCCACAGGCAAGTACGTTCCTTTGAAAAAACTAGGTACTTAAGAGAAGATAATGCCATAGCGTATGTGCGTGGATAAGCTATTTACTGCGTTGGCAGGTCTGCTTTTGTGTCAAAGAGAGCCTTTAGTCTCCTTTCATGATATGGTCCGGTGCAACGGGACGACATGCGACAATTCAGAAGGCCTAGAGTCGGAGGCGTCGGCAGGGATGGCAGGCAAAAGGGAAACACACGGCGACCACTGGCCTTGTCGTGATAGTAGGCGGACAAAATATATTTAGTTTCTTACTAAACTTATTTTGCCAATTTGTCTTCGATATTATTAATCTTAGAACATAAAAGATAAAATCCAACTAGGTGAATTTTACACCGAAAACTGATTTTAAATTGAGTAATGGAAACAAAACAATGAAGTCGATTATTCGGCATTACGGATCCACAAAACGTGTTTTCTACCATCACAACGTGTTAGAGGAAGTAATTTGCAACATACAGGAACAAGATGCATCAATTTTTTGTCTTTACTAGCTCCCGACAATATGAGTTTTTCTGTAGAAATTGTGCCTTTTTCCGGCGAACGATTACAATACTTTCTGTTCTTCACAAATAAGAGTGAGTAGGAAAAAAATACACATAAACGCAGTTCCTCGAGTTTTCGACTTATTTCTAAGATAAAAAAATGTGTTATGTTTATCGAGAGGAGGAACTCGTGTACTAATAATGTAAAAGGTTTTAAGTTTTAGTTTATATTTTGATATTTCCATATCCGAAAATTTCACCCAGTTGGGAATCAGAATATAACATTGTATTAAGAAAGAAGCGATATTTCACATTAATTAGTACCTTTAAATATATATTTGTGCTGAGCTGATAGGTGAAAAGTAAACGCTGAGAAAGAGAAAGAATACATTTTTCACAAGAAAAAAAAATTCTAGTGGCACACTTACGGCCGTATTCTCAATCATGGATTACTTCGAAAATAATCTGTGAATCGAGGAATTCGTGGATTAGGTTATAAAAACACTCGGATAACTCTCAATTCTTATTCACAAACCGCGGTCATCAGAGAATTGGCGGATTCGAGGGTTACCCTTGGTCAGAATGTTACAGGAAATATGATTGGCTGTGGAGTATTCGATGTGGTTCTGTTTGTAAACATTAGTAATAGCGCCACTTCAAATGCGATCTCCAATGTTATCATTTCGCGTACTAAGTAATGTATCCAGGGCCAACCAATCTAACATTTCTATTTAAGAAATTAATATTTTCACAATTGTCATTGACAAATACGCGAATACTGTTGTAAGCAAAGTTACAAAAGCAAAAAAGAAGCATCACATAACCTGCAAACGAATTTCAACTCAGTAAGTATTGTTTAGCAGTTTAAGAACAACTATAAAGGCTTGAAAAGAATGGTTTAAAAGGCAGGAGTGATAATAAAGTTTCTATTTACAATGACAGAAGCAGCTACAACACTGTGTACTTAATTGGATGGGAAAATTACTGCATTCATCCGCCTGAAGAACGTACTGCATGTGACTATGATTTGGGATATGAAAAGGCAGTTAATATGACTCGAAGTAAGTGTTTTTGGTTTTATCTACCTTGCAAGTTGTGTATTTAATTTTCAAAACAACAGTACTGGCTCTGTACCAAGAGTTTTACAAATATTTTTGATTGATACTTTGTGTTCTGGTGAAGGGCTACATGCAAAAGTTATTTCAGTAGTTTTTAGTGCAACTAATAAAATAATTTCACTTCAAGACTATTTTCAAAGGAATCGTGCCACCCTAAACCATGGTTTTACCAAACAAAATCAAATCAAATATGATGTCATGAAACATTCAAATGCAAGTAATACTTGCACAATTTTTTAAAATGAAATGTATACAATAAAACATGATAAACCATGTCTTTTAATAAAACAAAAACAAATTCAGCATAATTGTCATAAAATTCAAAAATTGGAAATAATCCTGCTCAGATATCAAAGTTACTTTGTCTTCTTCAGAAGATACAAAATAAAATTTTATTTTTGTTTTGGTGTGACATACTGGAATAAATGTGAAATAGTATATAAAATATTCTTTGGTTTTCACATAGATTCCAAAACTATTATTTGCACATTTTCATGAACTCTTATTGTTAAATGTACTAATTCATATTTATGTTTTGTGCTTCTCTGAATCCATAGTAATATATACTTGTTTAATGAAAAATACCCTTCTATTTCTGGAAGCTGAAGCAGATTATTGTTACTTCGTTGTTGAAAATGTAATGTAGGCTAAATATAAAACATATTGAATTTTAAAAATCATTTACATTTTATAATATCATTGAATTTAAAGAAAGATTAATTAAAGGTCAACAATCATTATTGATTATATATCTGTCTTATGATATCTGATACCACAACTTCTATAAATATATTGTGCATATTGTTAATGTGCATAGTCTATATTAGATTGGGATTCCAGTATCAAACATTCTTTTAGAATATTATTTATGTTTGGACTGACTGCAGGGTTGGATTTCTGAACTTAGGATTTAAAAAAATTAAGATCTGTTGTATAAGGGAAGTAATTAAAACAAAATTGTTTTGGTTTTTCAATTTGTTTATTGCTAGTAATTTTATTATCAATTTTTTTAACAACCGAACCATCTTTTAAAGCATTTGTAGAGTGCTGAATTTATTTTTTCATTTATTCTCTTTTCAAAAATCTAATTCTACACTCTCAATTGTAAATGAATTGAAACACTTATGTTTCCTGAAGTTCATCTTTGGTAATCTTTACTATAACGTTGATGGATTTGTGACATATCGTTGACATTGTAGATAAATGAAACAAGTTTCTTTATTATCAGCAAACTTTTGTTGGCAGTGATGAAACCAGTTATTTTACAATTTCTACAATCATATTCATGTCAATAATATTCGTATGTTTTTATTGTTTGTCTTTCTTCATTGCATAAAGAAAGGTTCCATTCATTATAGACAATCAGGTGATAATAAAAAATATTTAATACAAGGTTGAAGTTTGTACATAAAACAAAGTTGGAGTTTTTACAATGTTTCAGAGATCATTTGTCTCCATCATCAGGTACTTTTTGGCTTATATTGGATATAAGTTTTAAGTTTGTAAATCATAAGTTAATTAAGTTACTTAAGTAAGTGAATGGTAAGATGATTTGTCTTCATCATCAGGTACTTTTTGGCTTATATTGGATATAAGCCAAAAAGTACCTGACGATGGAGACAAATGATTTGTGATGATGGAGACAAATTATCTTTGAAACATTGTAAAAATTCCAACTTTGTTTTATGTACAAATTTCAACCTTGTATGAAATATATTTTATTATCACCTGATTGTCTACAATGAATGGAACCTTTCTTTATGCAATAATATTCATATTTAGAAAAAGGGACTCATAAAGATATCCTTTAAAAATGAATATTTTATTTCCAAATAGGATATGTCAGAGATAGATAACCAGTACCAGCAGCTGCGAAAGGGACCAGAAATTGTGAGAATGGTATCTACTTCCCAGGAATGCAAACAGTACCTGAAGGATTCCACATTCTTAAAGCATCAAGAAGAATTTGAGTTTATGAATGAACATGAGTTGAGGATGCAATGTTTATCTACCTAAAATTTGAATATTATCAAGATATGAAGAACGAACAATTCATTCTTTAAAAAAAATTAAATTTTGTCTACACGTTAAATTAGTAATGGAATCAAATATGGACTACATCCTTTATTTGTTTGTTTTTAGCAATTTGAGATTTTATATTTGTTCTACAAATGGTTAGCAAAGGAATAAAATATTCATTACATTGAAACCATTCAGCATATTTTGCTATGTCTCTTCTTTTTTATTTTTGTTTATTGTGTTTATAACTTAGGGTTCAGTAATATTCCTGTATTTGGGCATTAAATTTATGAAAATTATCATTTATTTACCAGAAAAGTTTCTGTTTCAATATTGAACATTAATGAAATAAAAATATTTGTTAACTGCATTCAGTTTTTATTTATTTACTTCAAATGAAAAAACTTATAATTCAATTTAACCAAGGATCTACTTAGTAGCATTTTTGTCTAATTGTTATTGTATTCTTTCTTTAAACCTTTGTAATCCATTTCAATTTATTTGAATTTATGGTATATTCAAATATTTAACTTGAAATTCCTTGACCATTTATTTGCCTGATTATGTTAACAATATCTACACTGTTTTTGGGTGTTGCAAGTATATATTTCTGATGATCTCCTATAGTGAATGTAAAAATTAAAAAAGACATTCTAATAGATGAAAGTAAGATAAACTATGACCATACCTTTTATTGAAAGCAAAAGCTAATAATGTGATTTTATTAAAAAAATAACCTGCACTGATAGAATGATAAGTCCAAATTATATAATATTAAATACGATAATTGCTGAACCCGTTACTAGAAACAATATTATTCAAAATTATTCAGCATTAACTGACTACTCAGATTTATATTACTGATGACGGAATGGAAGCAAATAGAGGAGTCTCTCTTTATTTCAAACGCATTCCATAAATTCAACAGCAAACAAATCGTACTTGGCGGAGTCGTCTGTATTGTTTAACAGGGTCGCCAATGGCAACAAGTGCAATTCGCGAATTATACGCCGAAATCGGATGTATAACCCACGGATCGAAATCGGGGTGTCTAATCCTCGAATCGCAACCGATCCTGCCTCGTGAATAAGGATTTTTGCTTTGATTCGCGAATAATCTGGACTCGACGATAATTCTCGTATTACACGGTATTGAGAATATGGGCGTTAGAGTTGAAGAGGTCTCTTTTTCAGCTGGCATCGATCTGTTGCAGAGTGACCGACGGGAGGTGGGAGAATGAGGCAGGCGAGAGACGGGCAAGGGAGGAAAGGGACGATGCGCAGGTGGGACAAGAGAAAGGAGAGCGTAATCGAAGGGCGCTTGATGACGTGGCCTCTCATTTCGCAGCCAATTTGCGTGTGATAATGACACGCTATGCGGCGCCGCTCAGGTGCCGGCGGCGGCGGAGACGAAGCTGGACAGGGGGGCAGCGAGGGCTGGCGGACGACTAGGAAGAGGAGGGAGCGGGACAAAGACCGCGAGGGTTGCGCCAAAGGGATAGAAGGCTTAGTAAGGGCAGTGAAGGGAACATGGGTGTAGCAGCCAAGGGTCATTGCAACTCCCATTCTACTCCGAGATCAAATTCAGGGTGATTCAGAATAAATGTCCCAAAGGACATGTAGAGAAGGGTTCAATGATGTTCATGTTTTGCCGATGAATATGTGGTGGGAAATCTCGTGTAACTCATCCTGCACTGGTGTTTGGTGGATGACAAACTCTATCAGTGGACCTATTGTCCTTTCAAATTTCATGTATCTGCCAAACACATGATGAATTATTTTCATCGGGAGAGAGCTAAAGACATCAAGAATGTCACCGAAAAGCCTCTGCCCGGGAGGTCCTAGGTTCAAGTCACGACGGTGGCAGGATTTTCGACACCAGCTAGATTCCTAGGTCGAGTTCCGTCGCTGTCTAGAGGAGAATTCTACTCTGATCGGTAGTTTTCTGTGGTTTCTCCGATCAGCACCAGGCGAATGTCGGTGTAGTATTCTAACAAATGATTTTAGTACTTTCTGAAGAAGAAAAAACTAGTAAAACATAATATAGCACATTTCCGAAACGCGAATAAAATGCCAAAATACCACAATGATGGTATGGCGCACTTTCTTTCTTTTCAGCATCTGATCCTTTCGTTTAAAATAGCTATCGCCATACAGAGAAAGAGAGAGAGAGAGAGAGAGAGAGAGAGAGAGAGAGAGAGAGAGAGAGAGAGAGAGAGAGATTCGGGATGCTGCTGTGACGTAAGCTAAATGCAACGCCAGTGAGGTGGCCCTCGGCACCCAGGCGATGAAGGCGCAGGTATACCATTGTATACATCGATGTGAAGAGTATGTATAGCACCGCTTGGATCACTCCTAAGAAGATGATTCTTCGTCAGTGATGCCACCCACATACGATAATAATATTATCGTTTTGTATGATAATTTCACGTTGTTTGAAGTAGTTTTATTATTTCATTTTATTTCTTAATAGATATTCTTCACGTAGGTATTCTTCAATTGTTTTGAGAGAGACGGGGAGAGGGAGAGGGACGGGGAGAGGGACGGAGAGAGGGAGAGGAACGGAGGGAGGGGGAGAGGGATGGAGGGATGGGGAGAGGGACGGGGGGAGGGGAGAGGGACGGAGGGAGGGGGAGAGGGACGGAGGGAGGGGAGAGGGACGGAGGGAGGGGAGAGGGACGGAGGGAGGGGGAGAGGGACGGAGGGAGGGGGGAGGAACGGAGGGGAGGGGGAGGGACGGAGGGACGGAGAGAGAGAAAGTGGAGGCCATAATGCATAGTAGCTAATGACCATTTATATTTGCTTCATTAGCATTAATTTAGTGACTTAAATTTATGATAAATTTGATAACGTTAAATAACTATGAATTCTTTCCAATGAAACTTTGACGTGAATTTAGAGCAACTTCAGAAAGGTCGGAATACACTTGTCTTCTATTAGATTTGAGAAACACGCATCTTCTCTCATCTTACTTGAAGCGAAGAAACGGCATTTCCACGAAAAGTCTCGAGGGGGTGCAGAGCTCTCGACAAGAACACGATAACGATATTCCGGAACTCGAGAATTACGAAAATCATAACGCATCTTCCTCCAAGCGGAGATGGAGCCGCAGGCAGTGTGGGAAGGGGGACGAAACTCCGCACGGGGTGGAGGGGGTATCCGACTCCCCAATCCGGATAATCCGTCGCCTCGAGCGATCCGGCGGAGAGGGGAGCGGGAGTGGGGGGAAGGGAGGGGGAGTGGGGGAAGGGATGGGGAGATGACGCCGGGGCATTCATCAGCGGATCCTGGCGGCCTCTGCTAACAAGGTAACTCCCGCTCGATCTGGCGTCTCCCAACTTGGCGACGTTTCGTCGTTAGGTGGCGCTGTTTGGCTGGCGCGGGCCGAGTGTGAAGCTTGACTTCGCGCGTTCACCCGGAACATTGTTAATGGCACAAACGTCGGGTTAATGCTGTGCTGGGTTGAATGTTGGTTGTCCTACTTGTGAGTTTGGTAGTTCTTTGTATCAATGAAATGTCAGAATCAGTAATAATGCCGTCCACCCCACTGAGGTCATAATCTACGTTGTTTGGAATTCTAGATTAGAATGTCGATTCTGATAACAAGGATACATATTTCTAGACACAAAACTCTCAATTACAATACATGTGTTTAATTTTTGTTACTTTGGAAATAATCATTCAATAACAATAAGGATAATAATAATATTAATAATAATTAACTCTATAATATTATGATTACATTGCTTTGCAAATGATGGAATAAAATGCACACTATTTCCAGCATGAATGACTTTTTTCATGAAATTCATTGTTGTTTTAATTTCTTCTTTATCTTTGTCCATGATAAATTCGGTATTGCATATTTTGCCACGATGCCATTGTAATTAAGGTTCATAAGATGTTTTTCCATTAGAGATACGTATTTTTTCGATTTTATAGGCTGACAATAACACAATAACACAATAACATTAATGTGGTGTAACGTGTGTACTCATATTATTAACTGTTGCTCTCAGAATTCACTCTTCTAGCTTTTATTGTTTTACGAGTGATCGACTAAGATATAATAAGTAATATTATTCTAATTTTCAAATTTTTTTGGTTGAGTAGCGATATAAAACTTAATGCAATATGTTACAAATCCACTCATTTAAAATATGAATATTTCGAAATTTTTATTTCAATCTTCATGCAAACATTTTTTTCAGAAAGCAAATTTTATTTTTTCAGGCTTCTATGGCGTTTCGTAAAACGTTATGATGATTAATTTGCACATTCTTTTGACATATGCTCATAAAATGCGGTTTAAATATATTAGAATAATCTATTTACGATAAATACTACTAATATTGGGACAAAAACCCCTTTTGGCGCTACATTACTTACATAGGTACCGAGTTAAAGCCATTGTCTTGAGAAGAATTCATTGATTGGTTGCTCTGAAGTTTTTCCTGGTTTCTCTGATCAATACCTGGCGAATGCCGGAACTTCCACTTCGTTGACACCCCTTACGCACGCACACACACACACGCGCGCGCACACACACACACACACACACACACACACACACACACACACACACACACACATATACTTACATGCCCTACACTACCAAAGACGTTGGGAACTTAGAGCTTATCTCGACTAAAGTGGTGCCCCACTAGAGGAAGATTCTTGGGAGTCGACCTTGAAAGCTGAATTGTAAGTCAGTCGGATCTCGACACACTGAGGGGAAAACAGCGCCACGTCTCTGGATAAAAACACGCACTATACTGACGGAACTAAGAACCGCATCTGTATGTCCTGTCTCTAAAGTGCCCCAGAGCATCAACTGTTGACACTGCAGTGCCTTTGACCGGTAGGTCCTAAAGTTCCGAGTCCCGACGGTGGCAGAATTTTCGTCGCTAGCTACATAGCTAGATCAAACTCAGCCGCTGTCTAAAGGAGAATTCTAGCAAACAACACCAGGCAGGGCACGACGGTAACAAACGACGCACGGACCGCTTGCGATCTTTCCTTCCTCTCTTCCTATCTTCGCTTATTGCTTACTTCAACTACACATTCACTACACTATTACACACGTCGGGAACGAGCTTGTGTAGGAGCTGGGTCTGTGCCTCACTGGTGAGAGACATGTGGGCGGCGAAAATCCCGCAGCTATCCCCATGGGGGAAGCACCCTGCTAGTTACGGCAATAACACATGCTCTTCTCTTACGAGACCGTAGCAATTCACGCGCTTGGAAACTCTAATGAATCAATCATCAATCTATTGTTACAAGTGCAGGACCCATCTGGAGGCTATTGGTTGGGAATTAGTGGTCAAATATGCAGAGGTGGATGTAGTGGGCGTGAGGGCGGTGGATGACTAACGTTGAGTATTGCTTCGTACGCCGCGAGTTGGTTAGTTGGTTAGTTGGTTGGTTGGTTGGTTGGTTGGTTGGTTGGTTGGTTGGTTCGTTAATGTCTTATTTTATGTAGCGAGACTCGGGCCATCTGGCCCACTCTTCCGTCTGACCACGCAAATTTCGCTACTTTCCTTTCACCATCTAGCGGAGAAAGCAGGTATCATCTCGGGCCACGAAACAGGCTCTTTGAATTTATCTCAGAGGATTCTTTTACGCTTGAGGATATTTTACATCCAGTAAATCTAGCATATGGGGCAACCAGATTTACTTCCCCTCCGAAGAAAGGCGTATGAAGATTTTTTTCGCCCTGAAAAATCCACTGGTCTTTGAACCCGCAGACTTGGGTACAACGGCCCGTTACGCTGAACTTTATGCCACCAAACCCGCCGAGTTGGCGTGTTGGCGGTGGGCAAACATTCGACGAGCGGCGGGTGAGTGGGAGGCAGGCGGTGTGTGCGAATATCTTTCCGCTTGTGCCTTTGCAAGGGTGACGTGTGCGGCGGACGGCGGTAAGCGGTCGTGCGGACGGGATATTTTCCGCGCCGCTGACGCGCTCTGCCGAACGTCGGGGCAATCAAATTGGCGACGCTGCCGCCTGTTCTTTCTCGCTGCGTGCATCCGCAGGCAGCCTAGCGGATCCGTGCTTCGCTCGGCGCTCACCAGGCTTCGCATTACGCGGCTACCTGGACTGGTTTCCGGTCAGATAAACAGATCTCACGTTGCCCGTTTAGGCCTTGAAGTTACTGAATGTTCGCGATATGCGTCTATCTCCAGGATCACTTCATTCAGGAGAGCGGCAGAGGTTCAGTGCCGTTGCCTCGCTTACATTGCTGAGGAGGTCCGAGGGTTTGAGCCCCGACGAAGGAGGATTTTTCGCACTAGCTACATCGCTAACTTAAATTCAGCTAAAATCAATTCAGCTAATTCAATTAAAATAATGTTTATTCTGAATCAATTTATGTACTTCTGTAATTATTCATGTGCTAACTTGTGAACTGAATTTTCAATGTTATAGAGCCACTGATGATGGAAAAAACACTCCTGAAACACGTGTATGTCTGAATTTTCTAATCATTAAAAACGTTTCATCTACTATTGTGGTTGATACCTCTTTTTCCTTGATTTTTTAAAAATTCAGTCATGTGATAAGGATTCTTGCGGCCAGATGCTCTGTTTGGTAGTTTTCTGAGGTTACTTCAATCAATAGAAGGCGGGAGATGGAGCAGTACCGTCACAAATAGGTCAAGGACCACACGAGATCTTTCCTGTACTTACGTTATGAAAAAATAATTCGTTTGGATTCAATATATTACAAAAATAATTTTGTTACTTATTCTTAAATACTTTATAATTATTCCACATTTCAATATTGAGTCTACTACTTCATGTCGTGTCATAAAGAAGTAATAAGAACATTAGAACAGAATAAGTTATTTTTCTTTATACGTCGTGTTTATTTTGTTAGTCACCTTTCTACTTCAATCACCTGACAGTACTCACAATATATATACTCGGGATCCAGACAACGGAAATTGTGTCTTGTGATGCGTTTGTTGTCTGAAATTCTAGGAATTTTTTGATCGTTCTTTTCTGAGAACACCTGGCAGTCTCCTCTTTTCTTCTCGCTCAAATGTTCTTCGTGAGAGACTTGAAACCTTATCGCCGCAAAGCGCCGTGCCTCTCAGATACCTTGCGTGCACTCGCGTGAGTGTATTTTAAGCTTCTACGTGAGATGGTATCATAATTTGGCATTAAGGGAAATTCGTTTTGACTAATTCAGATGACTGAATGATTGGAATTTTCATTCTGTTGAATAATGGTAGTACTGATGATGGCGATACACATGGAGTAGATAAGAACCCATGGGCAAATAAATCACTGGTGCTCAATGCCCCCCCCCCCCCCACAAAGCAAATGCATTTTATTTGTATCATGTGCACACTAAAACTATGAAGTAGAAGACACAGAATAGATATGAAATCGGATATTTTTACTCACAACTTGCACACGGATGAGTTGAGATTTCGAAAGAAATTATTGAATATAATACAAGCCTTAAATTACTATATCCTCAAAATTTAGCTTATCAAATCTTACATAATATGTTTAGAAAATAAAACTAAAATTATTAGCAGACATAAAATCATAAAGGATTTGCTTCTGAACTTCATGAAAGCACAACTTTATAGGGGAGCTGAAAAATCACACCTCAGCGTTTCAAGGAAGTAATGTTACTTTGCCTTAGAATATTATTGTTTGCTGTTTCCAGACGAACCAACTGCTATGACTATTAATGTCGCAAGTGTGTTGCACGCAGTACGAGCACCCCGGGAGGTGGCAGTGTTCATACTTCACTGGAGCGAGTGATCCGTCGCCGACCTACACGTAGCGGATTTCCCCCTCTACGAATCTCCCCTTATCAGGACATCGTAACCGTGATAAACTTTGAGTTCCAGAACGTTTTTGAGTATGTAATATACATACTGTATATGTTCTGTCATTTGGCTCGACAGCCCGCTACGGGCCTCGGCCGACCATCGGCCATGGGATAAGAGGTTCGTGTGGTTAGCGCGAAGACAACCCTTCACTGTATATACTGGTGTTCTTAGCCTTAGGGTGGGCTTTCTTATCGTCACATAGCAATAGATACTGGGACATTTGTAAGAAACCCCAGCCTGGAATCGAACCCAGGTTTACGCCATGGAAAGCGAGCATTCTAGCCAACGAGCCACCGCGGGCGGTGTACTGCATACGCACGTTATACAATACGTACACCGACAGAACGTAAGGAAGCGCCTTTTTGTGGTTGCAATGCAACCCGTTTGACACTAATGCTTAACGATGCGAGAGGTTGCCTACCTTTCCGAGGAGCTAGGCATTGATAAATGTATTTTGTCGAAGTTTTTCAGAGCAATTTCATTCTTCCCTCTTTTTACATTTTATTTGTGGTCTCTCTGAGCAGCGAACGTTTTTGGCATTTTGAAGTAGTGACAAAAATAGAAAATATCAATCAATTAATATTAATCAATCAAAAAATATCAAATAATTAAAATCAATTATGACTGAAGTAAATTTGTTACTTGCAATTGACAAATACCATAGACTTCTTAAGATTTAAAATTAAAAATGTTCATTATTTATTCCAATTTATTTATTGTTCTGGGCAAATTATACTGCTAAGAATATTTGGTGTAATATTATTGGTATTAATCCATAATTTCTAGAGACACTAATCGAAATAATACCGCACTATTTGGTTTCTTTGAATTATGCATATTCCGTTAAAATAATTTGAGGTATTCTTCGTTTACTTTTTGTCAATGTATTCCCAATTATATGGGTAAATTTTCATGGGCTAGCGCGAATTCATATAGCTATAAATTCATTGTTTAATGCTTCAGGCAAAAGTCATTTTGTCACAGGGCATTGATTTACGCTTTTATTTTGGGTATTTTCTTTACAATTCAATTATGTAAATGCGAAGTGCCCCATTGGGATATTATCTATTTAGATGTTATTAAACAAATGAGATTTTCATTGAGGAGTAAATCCCTTCTGGTAGAGACTTTGACGAAGAACACAGTAAACAAATGGCACGATTACTTGGATACTTCGGTTTTTGATGAGTTGAGTTAGAACGTGATCACGTCAATTGACGAACAAAATTAATAAGGTCAGATTGATATATTTTTTGTTGAAAACGTGCATTCAGTATTTGCAAACGCTATATATAAATCATCGATCCAGAACTTACAAGCACAATATTACACATAAGTTGTCTGAAGTTGAGATAAGAAATGAAAAATTGGATGACTTAAATTGCTAGTGTGCATTATTTGATCAAGAAAAATGAAAAGAATTACAAAAATCACAGATGCAAGGATAGGAAAAAGACAAAGCAGATCTGAGATAGAGACATTGTAGAGGTGCTACGTTAATTTATGAGCATCACTCGTATCTTTAAACAATAAGATTTTCATCGTCAATTAATAATAACTAGTGGTACTAAAACAGTAACACGACTTGGTGTCAACACGTTAGACTTTTAAAACTATTAAGTAATTTATTTTCAACATATTTCCAAGTTATATGCATCAAACACAGGTCTCCATGGAATCTTATTTTTTTATCAGAAATGTTACAAATTCAGGAATGTTTTTACGTCCTCTCGGAAAATTACGATTAAAATTAAGAAAGATTTGGAGAAGTAATTAAAATTTTCTTCTTGGAATTCAATAAAGCAAATTTGAGATATAAAAAATTCAAAACATTCCTACTGTCTGGACGATCTGAATCGCCTGGAAACCATTTCTGCCACATCCATAATTTTAGAGTTTTGATTGATGGATGGCATCTTAAACCTACTGTTTAGAAAACTAAGAACAATTGTAATCGTATTCTTTATCTCTAGATACAGAGAACATTCCAGGGATCGAAGAATCCACCCCAGTTGGCAAACGCAGCCAGTTCGTCCGGGAGCTCCAGCGGGCGCTCAGGCTTTTCCTGTGGGATGAGAGCCGCCGCGCCGCGAACACCGCTAGCGATCCTGACGGCTCGTCGCGAGACTGCCTCTGCGTCGCCCAGTGGGCGCTAGTTAGCAGCGTTTCGGAATAGTTATATAGGTACCAAGGTATAATAAGAGGTGTGTGACGTCATGGGTACTCACAGCGAACACAGACACAGAGCTTGCATATATACAGTAATATTTACAAACAAATATGTACAGTTAAATGGTTAAATTTTATACATTCGCTCTGATAGACCTTCTACTATCCTCTGATCGCGGAAGCCATCCGAAATCCGATTGAGAATCGGTTTAACTAGTGGCATTCGCTACTCGTTAATTCGAAGCGCGCACAATGCCCAGCTTCCGTGACCGGATGTCACGGAAGTCGATCGCAAGAGCGATCTTAACCGATTGATGTGTGAGTGGTGGATCCCAACCACACTCCACTCGGAGCTCGCATACAGCATCACTCCTACGTGACCGCAGTCACATCTGGGACACAAAGTCCCCGCAGGCGCGTCAACACGTGATGTGGCCCCGCGAGCCCTGCTCACCGCTGCACCGCCCTGGCGCAAATTTGTGCATCAGCACGAGGTCCTCACTCCTTCTCTAGAACCCGCCCATTCCTTTCGTCTACTCTCTTATTACTGGAGGCTCACGTGACCTCCTACGTCACGCCGCCTCCCCCGCCCTGCCTCTAGAACTACCAGCCCTTTGTTTAGTCTTTGGGTACTTTCTCTAGGGCACCTTTCTCTTCCTGCTTGGCGAGGCGATTTTCTGTTGGTAATCCCTCCGCCCATACCCAAATAGCTACCACGAGGTTCGCTTGCTAATACGTTACAGTTGTAATGATCGAACAGAGAGAAAATACTCAAGCCATTACCAGAACAATTGCATGAAGAAAAAGTTCCATTTATTATAGACAATCGTTCTTTGTGAAAATATCGTATAATTTACAAAACGTAAGAATTATTTACACATTTATTGATTTGTTTTTCTTACTTTTGCTGAACTAAACCTAGACTTTATATCTAATATATCTATAAGCCAAAGAAATTTGTACCGGTTGATGGAGACAAACAGTTCTCTGAAACTTTGCACAGACTTCAACTTTGTTTCATGGATTATACGATATTTTCACAAAATATATATAATAAATGAAAATTCTTCTTTATATAATTTGAAGTATCCTGTCAGGGCCTCAAATTCTATGCTTGCCATGGGCGCCTGAATACCAAGATACGCCTCTGCTGAAGACACCCTGCATTAATTATCACAGTCTCTTTTCTACAACGACGCGCATTTTTAGATAAGAATCTTAAAATTTCCATTCCTTTTTTCTTTCTTGTTAATGGTGTCAATCATCTCATTTCGGGGCATTGTGATTCGCTGCGACGACCACCATCTTCTCACGCTTCTCACGACGGCAGTCAAGCGATTTCTGAAGGCGCTTCTGCAAAGAACAACGCTGCGGTCTGCGCGGATCCCCTTCTTATTTCTCAGCGCCGGATTAAGTCTCCAGCGGGGAATTCTGTCTGGCGGAAATACTGTTCTGCGAAACAGGCCGTACCCTTCCCCTCCCGCCAGTCGTTTCTTGTTCTTTCTCGAATCGTTACGAGCTCTGAGTGGCGATGGAGATACTGCAGGATATCCGCCTTGTTAAGTGGAGGTCGAGGTGGATGAAATGGGGGAAATAGAAAGACGCAGAGAAGTCCGGGATTTGCGTATGTTGCACTGAAAGAGATGGATACATTGTGAGCCAGATTGCCTCTTTCATACGATTCTCCTTTCGTTTATTGGGGATGAATAAAATACTTTCTTAAATTTGATACGTGCTTACGCTGAGCTCGAAAAATCGAAGAGAATTAATAGTTACCTAACTTACATGTAAATTAATAATGCTTCAATATTATGTGTGTGGTGTTTTTTAATATACTTTTGTCAATTCAAAATGTGTGTGATTCTTTCGTACAATATCTTCAATAAATTCAGTATTAAAAATGTTCGGAGTCGATTAAATATGAAATTTACTCAGGTGGCAACCAGCTTCTTAGAGAGCTAGTAACTGTACAATACATTTCGCAAAATAGGCTAAACTCTCTCTCTCTCTCTCTCTCTCTCTCTCTCTCTCTCTCTATATATATATATATATATATATATATATATACATACATACATACACACACATACATACATACACACACATACATACAGGGGTGCCAAAAGTCACTACTCATTAACGTAAGTTATTTATTCCAGTCGTTTATCATGCACTGTTTCAAATTGTTTTCCATCTGCATCGACACATCTCCGAACACAATCCGGAACACTTACGCATATTTCTTCACATAGCTTCGGATTCAAATCAATGTTCCGAAAAGCATTATCAATAGCAGTTCTTAGGTTCTCTTTTGTGGTTGGATTAACAGCACATACCATATCTTTAATCAATTCCCGAAATGAAAAATCCATGGAAGTGAGATCTGGTGTGTGTGTGTATATGTATATATATGTATATATATATATATATATATATATATATATATATATATATATATATGGGGAGAGGGAGAGAGAGAGTGTGTGAATTCGTCAACCCTCATAGAGGTAGCCGCGCCGCCATATACGGTATAACTAACGAGACAAGTTTTCGTTTCACACAAATATATTTTATTATAATTAAAAATAAAGTACACATTGTTTGTACAACTCACTCCTACCACTGTATTATTATGATTAATTTCACGAAAATGCCCATTCATTGACTGTGTAATTCCAATTCATGAATTCCAGGAGCAATTCAAGGAAAATAATTAATTTTGATTAATCAACATTATTTCATTCGTTTCTTACTGGTTAATCTCCTCTCTATAATAGTTAAGAGAAAGTAAAATAATTAATTCCTTTGAAAATAAAGTGACAAAACTGTAACCTCCTCTTGTGCACTCAAATATTACCGAACACATTTCTCTACAATCCATTAATTTCTGAAATACATTCTTACGTATTATACAGTTAAATACTATTTAAATAGCATCGTCTTGTAGTCTTTTCACTAGCTGATTTCTAGTTTTCTCAAAACTTCATGTAAATTTTATTGGAATCGAAAATATTACCTTCCATTTGAAATACGTCCCTAGCAGCAGCTGCTTTCACCCCGCGATCCGGTGTGGCCTGCAAACCGCGCTCCCACCAGCTGCGTCTCGGCATTGGTCGCGAGTAGCGAATCCCAAAGCGCTGGTCGGAGCGCTGCGAAAGCCCCGTCTCGTTGGTTGCCGGCGCCGTTACACTAGAGTCCCTAGATACAGCGAGTAGCGCAAACGCCGCCGTTTAATATCCTCGCACCCGATAGTCCCGCTAGGCGGCAATCAGGAGCTGAAGGAAAATTATTACAATTGGTGACTTTATAGAGATGTTTAAGATTACTCATATTAATTTGGGATAGATTCGTGGTCCTCAACATGTTGAATACCACACATTTCCAATTCTTCTGACGACTGGATATAAAATGGCGGGATCGGTGGAACAATGAAATGCGCTACTCTCTGTATCTAGGGACTCTACGTTAGATTTTAGCCGAGCGGAGCCCTTCGGCTGGTGCTGCACCTCGTTAGACATTAACCCACCGGCTGGTGCTGCACTTCGGTTCGTTTCCGTTTCCTACGACCCGTTCTCTGCTGCTTCTCTCTTTTCCTAGTTCTCTGCTGCTTCTTTCTTTTCCTAGTTCTCTGCTGCTTCTTTCTTTTCCTAGTTCTCGGTTGCTTCTCTCTTTTCCTAGTTTTCTTCTGCCTCTCTCTTTTCTTCTTTCTTGCGTGGATGTGATTGCTGCTGGATCCTTTTTTTACTTCTCCTCGATGAGTCATGGACATTCATATGTGTTTTAGTTCAGTTCTTGCAACCGCAAAAATAAATTACTTTCCACAATTTGAATTGCTTCAATAAATTGTTTTATTGCAATAGTATTTTTAGAATTGTCTTCACTTTCTACTCACACAACGTCCATTTTAGTGCATGCATTTTATCCAATTGGCGTACTATTCACGTGGTTTAGCGAAATCAATTAACAAAAATATTTGTAATAATATTTCTTGAGGTAGTGAGTTAAAATGAAACCGTAGATAGTTCTGTCAACACAAAGCTGATTTCATTGCCTTTGAGTGATATATTGCCCGCCTTCTCTTGTTGATTTTTATGATTCTAATTTCAATTATGTCCACTGCGAACTCGAAAACTGTTACGCTTTTCAGTCCGCATGACACCAGAATCAACTCGCGGACTCCAAATAACTTATATCTCAACTCTTCAAATGCAAGTTATTAACTGTTTCTTTGTCTGGTTTTGTCCGGCGAACATTAAAATGTTGAAAGTTTTAGAAATTTTAATAATATGAAGATAAGTATTTTACGACATATTTGTGTTGTTGATATTTGTAACTCGAGTGGACAATTGACTTCAAACAACGTGAATTTATTATTTAATTTTCTGCATGATGCATGCTGCAGCCGGCTCTTTCCGTGGAATGTCTAAAATATTATTGGTTAATCGTGAAAGAGAAAGAATATCAAAGAAAACATAACAGTATTAATGTAATAAAGAAGTAGATATTTTTAAGTTATTCCAAAATAAACCTTGTTAAAATCAATTAGCTCGCGACAGAAATTTAATCATGTAAATGAATATGATAAAACAAGTAATTGGTTTTCCTTCACATCACGTTGTCTAGTTAAAGTATGTGTCAGCGTTTGAACTGGCCAGGACAAATATATATTTTCCCCCTTAAGTTCAAAGAAGTTCAAATTTAAGAACTACTAGTAGTGTGTAAAACGCTACTTAATTTGAGCATGCAAATCATTATGTTAAACTAATGAGTTAAATGCATGAAAAGGCGAAATGCTATGACTGAATTTATATCTACGATTCATTTAGGAAACGGGATGCCTAGAACTCGTTATTTAAACTGTAACGAGAAAATAGTATTACAATGTTATACTATGTCCGTTATTTTTATTCTTCACTGAATTATAATTTAAAAAAATATTTTAACTTGCATAACATTTTGAATCCAACTAGTTACACAGGTTTTGCAACTGCGTAATAGCAAAAAGTTTGTCCTTTCTGTTGAGAATTAGAGAATCTTCCTTCAAGCAGCACGAGCGCATGTGGGAAATTCCGAGAATAGCTGAAAAGCGAACCCACAGCCGTCAAATGTCGGTTCGCCTGCTTCTTGCTCCTCGTCGGGGGGGCTTCTGCCATTTGTCGTTCCGCACGCGCCTAAGAACCAATTAACGACCTACGGGGCCCTAACAGATGGCGACGTTGGGTTCGCCCTTGGGAATGGGCCCAAGGGCGCCATCACCCGCCCCCCCCCCGTCGAGGGCTCGTTGCCCACACCGCACACGTCGCGAGCGCCACGCCCCGGCCCTTGCCGGCCCTTCGCGCTCCACCCCAGCCCTTATCACTCAACGTTCCTACATCCCCCCCCTCCGATTTGCAGCATTTCCGTCTTGGCGCCTCTTCGTGCGGGGAGGCAGTTCTACGCCCATGTGGTTGGTAATTCTCGGAAGGACCTCCTTGTGCATTCACATAATGAGTCCTGGGATTTCATATCCTGAGGTACGTGAAATTCGAACCCCTAGTTGAATCATTCCTAAGAACTGAAACACTACTTTCATTTTCGTGTGCATAGTAAAGGCGATAATTTTACCTTTTTAAATTTTTTTAAATTTTTAATTTTTTTATTTATTTATTATTAATTTTTTGAAGCCAATGCAGAAGAGATTGAGAAAACGTTTCAATGTTGTTTCAATTCTGTAATGTATCTTTGTAACATCTGTAAAATCTCTCAAACATTACAAATTTCATTCTTCTTAATGTTCTCCTGGAGTCATAAAAATTGAAATACACAACAAATATGAAAGAATATTTTCGGCCCAGAATGTTCTTAAAAACTAAATAGCAATCTGTTGTTTATTTCAATTTGTATGCTTTGTTTGTGGAACGCAAATACTACATTAAACTTTCCGTCATCTGATTTTATTCCATATTAACATTTTTAATTTATGCTTTATTTCCAATTTTATTAACTTTTTAAAACACGTTCTTTTTTGTGGAAGTTCTAATTGTATTGTAATAATTTTTAAAGAGTTAAATTCGGAACAGTATTCAAAATTATTCTACTTGAGATAAGGAAACTGAAGATAAAGGAATAATCGCTTATCATACTTTTTTCCAACATTCCCATACTCTCTCAAAATATGAGTTCTGGAAATCTTATAAGCTGATACAATTTCACCCCTTCTTAACGCATTGGAGCCATGGGTCCACATACCACTGCCCGCTCTAGTCTATTACTGTTCTCTTGCGAACCAAATCACCCGGCGCGCAATGGCACCCAACTCGCCTCTTGCACCTGTCGCCCCGCCGACACCGAAGCCGCGCCGCCCACGCCGTCCACACCGCAGCCAAACCGCCCCCGCCGCACGCACCACCGACCCGGCACGCCCCGCCGGCCTCGCACCATCCCGCTCCGCTCCGCCCCGCCCGCCCTTCTCACTCCGCCCGCCCTGCCCGCCCCTGCTGTCCCGCCCCGTCCTGCCTGCCTTTGCCCTGCGTGTCCCACCATGCTTGTACCGCCCTGCCTGCATCGCCCCGCCCAGCTTGCTCCCGCCCAACTTGCCCCCGCCCAGCCTGCCCCTACCCTGCCTGCGCCCGCCCTGGCTGCCCCCGCTCTGCCTGCCTCTATCCTGCCAGCCTCTATCCTGCCTGCCCCCATCCTGTCTCTCCCTGTCTCCGCCCTGCCTGTTCCCGCCCTGCCTGTCCCCGCCCTGCCTGTCCCCGCTCTGCCTGTCCCCCGCCCTGCCTGTCCCCGCTCTGCCTGTCCCCGCTCTGCCTGTCCCCGCTCTGCCTGTCCCCGCCCTGCCTGTCCCCGCCCTGCCTGTCCCCGCCCTGCCTGTCCCCGCCCTGCCTGTCCCCGCCCTGCCTGTCCCCGCCCTGCCTGTCCCCGCTCTGCCTGTCCCCGCTCTGCCTGTCCCCGCTCTGCCTGTCCCCGCCCTGCCTGTCCCCGCCCTGCCTGTCCCCGCCCTGCCTGTCCCCGCCCTGCCTGTCCCCGCCCTGCCTGTCCCCGCCCCTGCCTGTCCCCGCCCTGCCTGTCCCCGCCCTGCCTGTCCCCGCTCTGCCTGTCCCCGCCCTGCCTGTCCCCGCCCTGCCTGTCCCCGCCCTGCCTGTCCCCGCCCTGCCTGTCCCCGCCCTTCCGGTCCCGCCCTGCCTGTCCCCGCTCTTCCTCTCCCACCCTGCCTGTTCCACCCTGCCTGTCCCACTGTGACTGCTCCGCCCCCTGCCCTCCCCACCTCCGCCCTGCCGTCCCGTCTCACCGTTCTGCCCGTCCCACCCCAGCCCTGCTCGTCCCGTCCTGCTTGCCCAGGCCCTCCCGCGCCGCCTCGCCCGTCCCACCCTGTCAGCCCCGCCTGCCCTGCCTGCGCAGCCCCCCCTCTCCGCCCGCGCCGCCCGCGCCGCCAGCGCCACCCGCGCCGCGGCGCGCCGGTCGGCCTCTCCGGGCGGCGACCGCAGGAGCAGGCGCGCTAACGTACGGCGCGCCCTCTCGCCGCCGCCCGCAAATTAACCGGCTGCTACCACCGCCCGCGCGCTGCTGCCGAGCGGTAATCGAGTTACCGCAGACGCGCCTCGCGCCGCCGCCCCGGCTGCCCGCCCCCCACCTGCCTCTGCCTTTCCCCGCCGCCGGCGGGAGCACAGTGGCAGTTGCCTCTGCAGCGGGTGCGTCTGCGAGGATCCGGGCTTCGAGTCCTAATAGTGGCAGATCTTCGATACTAGCAACATAGTTGGGTTGAATTCAACCAGTCTGGAGAATTCCAGCGAACGACTGCTCTGACCTCTGTATATCCGAGGTTTCTCCAATTAATTCCAGGAGAATATACCCTGAAATCGGGCCACGGATCGCGCTCGCTCGACTTTCCTCCCTTCTTCTTGCTTCCTCCTCTCCATTTACACATACACACATTACATGCACTACACTCCCACACTATCAGGAGAGCAGTCTGGGAGCTTAAAGGTTTCTCTACCAGGGCAGTGCCCCGCTGGGAGAGATACCTGGAGGCCAAAACCCCCATACTAACGAGTAAGTCGGCTCCAGATCTCACGATCACAGTCGCTTCCCGGGATTTGACATGCACTGCTCTTAGGGGACTGATTACCAGAGTAATTGATGTTCCTGGAAATACTGCATCAACCTATATTTTACCCCGTTCTCATCATTCCTCAACACAGTACCAACCTTACGCATCGTTGTGCTTCTGTCACCATTGACGAAATCATTATTTCCACCCCACGCCGCCCACCCCACCAATTTGTTCCTACTTTCACCGCCGTCCTCGCTGTGATCCCCACTGCATAGCCGTCGCTACTCTTGACTCTATCTACTGTTCCTACAGCTTCCTAAAACCGCCTTCTTTCCGTTCTGCCTTTAGCCGCCAATGTCATCTACTACCTTCTCACTTGTTACTGCGATGGGCGCACTTCTTATTCCACTGACAGCGTCATCCCTGTGCTCGCTGTTGCCTTAGTACCTTTCTTTTCATAATTCTGTCGTCTCTACTAACTCATTTGGTGCTATCCCTTCTGATCTTCCCTCAGCTCTTCATTGATTATTAGTGATTTTAGGCGAATCAGCTACTATCGGGCGGGTCGTTAGTCCCGTACGTTTAGTGCATATCTTATCGTAGGAGTGGGCGGTGATCTTCCACCGCTGGGTGCTGAGATCCGACTGTGGCCGACATGTCACCTCGCGGGGTTTTCCCCATCCAGGTATATCCCACCAGCGGGACACTGCTGCACACACAACCATCCGGGTCAAGCTCTAAGCTCCCGACTGGTCTCCCGTCTTATGTGGTTGTTTAGTCCATGAAATTGTAAGTGTGTTTGTATGTAAGCTGTTGAGGCTAGGACCAGGAAGAGGAGGGAATGATCGCCCACAGTCGGTGACCCGTGTGTTAGGGTACTACTCCAGCATTCGCCAGGCGTTGGTCGGAGAAACCACGGAAAACTAGCGATCAGAGCAGCCGGTCGCTAGAATTCTTCTCTGGATAGCGGCAGCTGCCTCTCTTTCTCCCCCCTTTGCGTGTTACTCTGATGTTCCTTCAGTCACCCACGCTATCGTTCCCGCTCCCTGTCTCGCCGCCGTCGCCTTGCAGGTCCCACTGCTGCGACGTCATTCCAGTTCCCGCCGTTGATTTCGTCTCCCTCATTGCCATATCCTCCTCCGGTCTCTCTCCCATTCCCTGGTCTCTGCCACCGCCTCCCTCCCTTCCGCCCTTCGCGTCCGTCGGGCCCGCCCCCGCACGGCCCCGCCCCCGCACGGCCCCGTCCCCGCACGGCCCCGCCCCCGCACGGGCCCGCCCACACACCGGCCCGCCCCCACACCGGCCCGCCCCCGCACGGCCCCGCCCCCGCACGGCCCCCGCTCGGGCCCGCCCCCGCACGGGCCACCGGCCGCTCACCTCGCCGCGAAATCGAGCGACAAATTCAAACAAACGGTTATTGGGAGCGGCCCTCGGCGGCGACTGCGGCGCGCCCCGCGGCCGGGACCCGAACCGAATGGATATTTCGTCGTTACGGGCTCCGTATGCTCGTCTCGTCCCGAGGCGGAGCGGGAGACCCGACGGGACGCGGGGCGTGGAAGCACTCCGAGTTAGCTTTAAGAAATATTACGAGGGGCCCCTGTTTCGTAGAGATAAAAAGCGAATGTAAAAGAATAGTGTCTTACGGGCCACAAAAAAGATTAGGACTAATTCTGCAGTTGATGTCTCAGTAGGGTGAGAAGTTTCAATATCTACATAATTTCTTGCGGGAAGTGCTGGCCCTAAATATACAGATGTTTCGCGTTAAATAGGCATTACTGAATTAAAATATTGTTCTCTGAAAATCCTTCAGTATTTCCAAAAATGAATCGAATTCCCGAATGGTAAGCTCTAGCTCTTCAGTTGTTTTTTTTTTCACATTCTCATTAATTTCATTTAGAATTGTCTTTCTATTTAAAGTTATTATGCCGCAATCCATGATGTGAGTTCTCACATCGCAGGACGTGCTTAAGTTACATTGATTTATTTCACACGCCAAGTAAGATCATTGAATGAATGAACAAACATTGATTATTGTGCTCCGATTACCTCTTCATTCATTCAAATCATTCGTTCAAAACTGTCAAAAAGTTTATTAAAATTAATACTACTTTAGAAATGTGCAATTGATATTGTAGTTATTAGTCAACGTGTACTCGTACAACTGCAGCTAAGGTATGATAAATGTTATGATGAAAGTGATGATGGGAGAAATGATGAATGATATTAATCCTGAAAGGAAATTGGTCTAATGGTCGTGAATGCTAGTCGTCGTGTTTAGTGTATATCGGGTCATAGAATTCCTTAGAAGCGTAACAGAGCCTTATCTGAGAAACTGCAGCCTGGATCGACTTGAGTGAGACACTTCTTGGCATATTTTGGCGCGAATCAACTTGGCCACATTACAAGGTATCCTTACCAGAAGGAGGAACTCTCGCTTGCAACAGCTACGGTTGTTGAACAGCGTCTAGCGATTTCGCGATGGTGAAGCTTATGGTGAAGAGGCAGTCGCATAGTCGGCAGAATTGTAGCAAAGGGATTTTATGAGATGGTATTGAAACAATCTGTCTTCGTCTTTTGGGGACCATACTCAACGCGTGAGTTATTTCAGTCTGATCCTTCTGGAAACGCTGGACATTGCAGGTTACACCCACTGTCTGACTCTTTCTGCTTCCCCATCTCCCGCGTCAGTACACGATCCCATTGTAATTGAAATAACAATGAAATAAAATAAATAAAATGAAATTGAAATAAAAAAATTATAATTTTTAAACAAACCAATGCAGCACACCACATGGTTCCCTTTCTGCTCTTTTCTAATATTTGTATATCCAGAGGAATGATAGAAAATGTATAAAAATCTAGAAAACAATAAGGACTGGGTTTTGGGGTTCTTGTTTCAAAATATTGTTGTTACATTGGCTTATGTGTGGATAGGTAAAGTTTTAGTTATTCAAGCTGTTGAAATGTCTTACAGCAAAAATATTCGAGAAATGTGCATAATTTCTATGCAAAAAATTAAATAATGAAGTAGTGCAAGTAGCCGAACCATTCATCACTGCTATTACAATGCACTGTACGAGGGCAATCTAATAGTTAATGCAAACTTTTAATAACTTTCAACATTGTTATTTTCAGTTGCTTAATATATATTTATGATTCCAATTAGGATTTACTGTAGTTTTTTATTATATCCTTTGTGTCAATACTGTGCATCCAATTTACCACAGTCCACTGTATTTCTCGACATGGCGGACCGAAAGTTCGGGTATTAATTTGATATGCGAATAGCGTGCTATACACGGCATCTGACTTCGTGCGCATTCAAGTACAAGTTAATTGGCGCACCCAGCGGGGGCATCTGGCTTCACCGGCAGCGGCGAGCAATATTCCGAGGGAACTAGTCATTACGCAATTTCATAAAACTTCATGGCGCATCTCGGCGGCGCAATGATTGTGTGGCCACGCGGGCCGCTCGTTCCGGAGAGGCGACGCCAGCGCCCCTTGGGGGCAGCGGCGCTTGCACGCAGACGCGCGACGGTCGTCAGCGACATCTGTCGAAGGCGCGGCGAGTTATTAGGCGGCGCTACAACGGAGGCGACCGCAGTGGGGCCGCGCAGTTAATTAGGCGGCGGTGGCGGAGAGGGTGACGTGGAGGGAGCGGAGGTACAATGGCGTATTTGCAAGATGTGGCACTGTCAGTGGTGAAGGCGGAGAAAGTGAGAGAGAGATTTGGAGGAAAGTGTAATGAAGACGTATCGGGGTGGCAGGGGGCGTAGCCCCCTCAAAAGTCTGACATATACCCGTAGTAGAACGAATTAAATAATTTTAATTCCGTAAATATGATAAATTTCTCACTTTATCCCTTCTTAAGCTAACAATTTCGGAAATTGATACATTTAGTTAAGGAATATGAGTCTGAAGAGTAGCGTAACTGAGGTTCAATGGCGATTTCGCAAGATATGGCAGTGATGGAGATGGGGAAGTGACAGAGATGTGGAGGCAGACAAAAGGCGTAGGCACAGGGGAACCTTGACCCCCTGAAAATTTCGAGAGGGGCCCCGTAGTAATACTAATTAAAACATTTTATTTCCATAAAAACGATAAATTCTTGATTTATCCGTTTTAAAACTGACAATTTGGGGAATTGATGAATTTGATGCCTTCATTGATTGATGAATTTGAGGATGACCTGAAGGGAGCGGAGGTTCATGGGTGGTTTTGCAAGATGTGGCCCCTGGCCATGGTGGAGTCAGGGGAAGTGAGAGCGATCTAGAGGAACGGTAATGAAGACATGACATTTGCATTTGGGAAAGAGGCTTCCTAAACCATCCGGTAAGTCTATTTCATCATTAAACATATTATATTTAGTATCATTACAATATTATTAAATTATTCTTGTATTATTTATCTTTATTTTCTAGTAAAATAAGTATTTGATACACTAAAATATTTAATAGAAAAGGAAGCACAGTGGCGGACAGAGTAGCCGAGAAATGTAGGAAGCCGCCCCTTTGTTTGCTGCACTCACGTACCGAGGCCGAGGAGACCTAGAACATGAGAGGAGGTGTATGGAAAGCGAACAGACGCAAGAAGGAGTAGGAGGGCTCTCCGAAAAAGATGGGACAGAAAGTTATAGATAGAGACCGGATTTCTATGTAATTACATATTTTTTGTCTGTCTACTTACTGCTCTAAACATTGCAATCTTGGCGAATCGTCGCTTTTCTAACATAGTATCAAAATTTTTCGTTACATATTTTTACATATTTAGTACTTTATTACATATTTTACATATTTTGCCATTTCCACGAAATATTATTTTTATTATATCAATTTTATTCAATTTTATTACAAATTTTTATGAAAAATATTTTCAAAACAGCAATTTTCCCTATATTATTACTCCGTGCTATTTACTCGAGGTATGCTACATAATGACGCGGTCGGGTATTCACTAAGTCCGGCGCGCCTGCTTCAGTAAACTCAGTGTGGCGAGAAGTGTGCCTCAATGACTTATTATCAGTTTCACCTTTAGGTGCGAAAAGTATGACTGACGAAAAGTATGAAGTTTGTGAGACCTGTGTGACCTTTAACCTGAATTTCCAAACGTATGTATTATATTTAAAATTGCTTTAAGATTATTTTTATAAATATAATTTCGTATTATGTAAATGTTCGTTTTATAATTAGTGTATTTTAATATTACATATTACATTCAATTTTACATTTTTATTACATATTCTTACTATTTTCATTACATATATACGTACATATTTTCACCTCTCATACTACCTATTTTTCCGGTCTTTAGTGATAAATGCGAGGATAGGAAGTGATGGAAGGGAAGGAGGAACCGGAGGAAGAAAAGAAGTTGATAGCGGAATGAAAGCAGCAGAATAGGTTACATTTTTGAAAGAAGGAAAAAACTGGCAAATAAAGAATATGAAAGATGAGACGGTTAATCTGGATAACTGGAAGGAGTTTGAGATGGAGCAGATGTTGATGGAAAAGGAAGATAACCATGTTGGGAAACCAGTAGGGAGTTTAGAGGCTATGTAGGATGGGCGGGGCATTGCTGGGGAAGATACGTAGAAAAAGAAAATCTCGAAAGTCGATGTGTAGGTCGGCGCCAGTGCTCACGTTCCAGAGGGGAGGATCGTGGCTACCTCCCGTAGTATAATTTCTATTACACTTACTTATTCAATGATCTAGGTAGTTGACAGGATCGATAAATACTAACTCACTCGAATGCCGTATCAATGTGGATGAGAGGACGGATAGTATGGCAGAAACAATGGTGGAAATGGATGGAAACTTTACGTGTTGAATGATTGATAGGTGATTTTGGGCGCGTCAAATCCTAAGGTCATTTGACCCATAAAAGTCCCGCATGAGTTTTTCCCTGGAGGTGATCTCTCCCTACTGGATAGTGAGTTCCGGCGCCGATCTACACGTCAGATAGTGGGTTTCCGCAGTCAGATATCTCCCACGGACGTGGCGTGGCCCCAACCAGGACGAGCTCTAAGCCTCCGACTGGTTTCCCGACATGTGTGATAGTGTAGTGCATGTTTGTGTGTGTGTGTGTGTGTAAGTAAGGGGTGAGGATAGGTCAAGGAAGAGGAAGGAAAGAGCGCGCGCGATCTATGGTCCGTTAGTCACGGTGCTGCTCCAGCTGTCGCGTGGTGTTGATCGGAGAAACCAGGAAAAAAACCCAATGAGTGCAGCCGGCTGCAAGGATTCTTCTCCAGACAGCGGCCGAATTCGACCTAGCTGACAAGATAGTGTCGAAAATTCTGCCACCGTCGGGACCCAAACCCTAGGACCTTCCGGTCATAAGCACTGCGGTGACATCAGCCACCTAAGTCGGTATGTGGCGATGGGCAGTCCCCAAGGAACTCGGATGGGGCGTTGCCGCCAGGCAAAGCGCGTGGTTTGCGACGTGCAGTGGTGGAGTATGCGGGTGCGGTGAGGGTTGCTGGGTGTCGAAGTGGCGTTACGGAGGGCGGACTCCACGGAAGGGCCCTTCGCCCAAAGTGCGCGCCCTTTCTGGAGAGCGCCCTCTGCACGGTCGCTGCCTCGAGAAGCGCCCTTGCGCAAATGAGAAGGGCCTTGTGCGGCGAAGGGCGTTTGTTAAATGTGGGCGACCGCTATCATCTGACGCAGCGCGGCGCTGCTATGGAGACAGTGGTCAAGTGCGTGAATTATATGTTGTCTCTGGACATGTCTTTTGATTTTTATTACATTTATTACAAAAAATGTATTAAACTGAACAACGTTTCAGGATGTTACGCCATCTCATCAACAGGTTCTGTAGTAAATGTTTACTACACAGAGAACATTTACTTCAGAACATGATGCCAGAACTTGACTTGTCATGGCTAGAGTGGTGTCCCTCTTCTGAGAGATACCTATTTTGGGAAAACCCCGCTAGCTTACGGTAGGTCGGAGCCGGATCTCGCCATCAAGCTGGGGAAGACGACCACCACCACCACCACCTCCTCCTCCTCATGGTGAGGGAAAACATGCACTCCACTTACGAGACCAATGATCTTAGCAATTGACGCGCCCATAATCGCTATAAATAAATTCACTGGAACCGTAGTTTCTGCGCCAACTTAGAGTCATTGTACTGCCGTAAAATTTTAGTTCAGATCGCAATTCTGTCTGAAACTAGCAAAATATTATTTTCAAGGAGATACTGCTAATCTGTTACTTTTATCCGACAGGTGAGGCAGTTAGGATTGTTCTTCTTCTAATGAGTGATCGTTCTCCCCGTTGCTTCATTAAAATGTTTTCTTCCTAAGATATTTGCAATATAAAAATATATCTAAATCGAACTTCTTTTTATTACTGGACGCTACTCTTTGCCTTTAATCATCTATGTCTTGTAACTTACAGAGCCTATTCAAGCCGTCTTTATTCGGCTTTAGTGTTATGGCGCTTTTTATCAGTCAGGTATATATGAAAAGAAAGAGTAGGTAATACATTTAAAACAATTTTTAAATAACCCTTTAAGATGTATAGAGTGTATTGAACAACATAATTTTGGAACATCATGTTGTACATTTTTTAAATTAGAAGACAATTTAATTTGTTCTGTAAAAATAACTTAGCATTTTTTATGCCAGGTTATCTTAAGATTTCTGGGCTTGTCAAAGTAAATATCCTCCCAATTTCCAAGAATTTAAAATTAATTGCTGAACATATTTGTACTCGGTGTGCATTTCTTCTTAGTTTGCAATATTATACGAGTAATATATTTACAGAGCTGAATGTTTACTACAATTCATTATAAGACATTTAATGCAAACATTGAAGTTTTATGAAACCAATTATCCTCAGAGGAAATTGATACCAGAGCACGTTTTACGGCTTCCTCTATTAATAAAGAGAATGTTTAAAAAATATTGCAGAGCTCTCAGAAAATTAATTTTATATTAAAGTAGGAAGATTGTTGCAGTAGTTGAGAGGAAAATCCCAGAGGATAAGTCTTCTCTCCAGACTCATAGCATGGCAGCAATTTGCTCGCCTCGAAGGGGAAATATGGAATATGAATATGCATATTGCTCGAGATAATAATGAAAGGGGGTTGCCAGAATTCATCCTTACGTGGATACAGGCTGATCCTTCTAGTACATGGCGACCACAGGATTGATGTATCCAACATATATTATCATATAAAAATATAAAAATTTTTGTAAAACGTGCTTTATTTATTTACCAAAAATAGCAAATGTATTACAAACCTCACTTCGAACTTTACAAATAATAAGATAAGAGAAGTGCTGCGTTTTCTCCATTTCAATTTTCACAGAAAAAAAAATAACTTAGGTAACCTATCACCTTTGCATTCTGTTTACTTGCTTGTTCGTAGTGGATTAAATGGATTCATTAAATCAAATATAATAGTTTCCTGCGGTAGGTACTCATAAAAATGACTCAGTACTATATCCTAAGTTATAACGTGTTTTTTCCAAAGTCAAAATCGTACCATGTATCATAAAGATATACAATTAAAAGAAATTGACAAAATGTTAAAAAGGCAATCGGATAATTTAATGTATTTTCATGAAATAAGTTTATCATAAACAATTATATTATATTTAATCTTTTATTTGACTGTAGTATATTTATAAGTATGACGGTTCTGTTATTGAATGGAAGAAACAAAATTGAGAAGAGCAAACATTAAACTTACAAGATTTCCGGAGTAGTAGTCACTTCATTATTTTTGAAGTAATCATGAAATGTTTAAATGAAGAGACAATAGATTAGGCAATATGTAGATCACAATAATTTTATGAAATTTTAACTATTGTATTTACCGGTATTTAATTTTCACTTGCTCGCACACAACGTACGTAATATAGTGAAAATTATTGAACGCAGTAGCGAAACACGGTGAGCTTCCAGCATAAAAATTCGTATTGTTCGTTCTTGATACTTAAAAAGTTATAATAAGTTCGTAATTGTGCTGCCTTACTTCCTCTAATGCATTGTATAGCCAGAAACTACAATTTGTCGGTCCTTCATAACGAAAATCTTGTTTAACGCAAAATGTCTGTTAAATCCGTCTCTCCGTGTGAGAACACCGCTGGGCTAAACCATAAGTAGGATTTTCGCCAAAATTATTATTCTCCGATCGATATAGCTGATATCACTGGCCCTCGATTTTGAAACAGATATTTTAAATTTTGGGGAACTTTACACGTTGTAATATGTTTATGTTACGAGCGTTTCTATACATTATTGCAATCGTGAGTGCAAGTGCTTCAAATGATTACTTACAGAGGTTCTCAAAAATACACGTTTTCGATCGCTTTGAGAAACTTTCAAACGACATTTTCTCAAAAATCACTCCAAATGTTCCAATGAAAATTCTGAGTTTTTCATTTACATTATTTGAAGATGTGGGAACTAGGGAACTAGTGATATAGATTCTATAGAATGGCACAGGCTTTCTAGTACTAGTTAGTTTTTTAATCTGTTCATTTGAGCCTCTTGCTTTTTGGTTTTATCATACCTCTATTCCCAGCTACTTAAAATATATTTTTCACGTTTTCGCTATTTTTCGAGACTTAATAGAATCCTACAGACAAATAAAACCTGGTCGTGTATAAAAATTTAGTGTAGTTTTTAACATTATGACTTTTGAGAGTTTCTAGAAATGTATTTCTGAAAATTTGCATGTAGGACCAAGTTTTACTCCACTACAATATTCTTAATGCCACATTTTAAATTTTCCCTCGAGAATCAAAAAAAATAATTGAAAATAAATTGTTTATACGCCGATAGGTTGCAGCTGGGAAGAGGGTGGAACAAAACCCAAAAGCCAGCTCGGAGTAAAGAAATTAGGAAACTAGTATTAGAAAGTCTGTGCCATTTTGTTACACCACTAGTATTACTTGTAGCAACACTAATTTTAATTTCTCGCAGATCAATTACGTAGTAAAGAAAGTTATGTAAATATTCAGTAAAAACAATTTTACGACGGCGAAATCTCTTATTGAGGATTCTTGATATGAAAATGTGAATAATTTTTGTTTTTATACTGGGTGTCAGGGGAGGAAACGTCGAAAATTGGAAAATAAGCTCTTAAGACAATTTTAAGCATATTTGGTTTACTAAACTACTTGGATATTCTGAATGCCAGAGACGCAATAAGCACCCAAAAATTGATTTGAAAAAATGCTTTCTAGACAAAACTTTGCATTGTAGAAGCATATAAACACTCCATAAACAGGTAAATTGTTCATTATTTGCAAAAGAAATGAAGATATTTGTTAGAAAGAACTAGTGGTGCTTCAGAATAGCACAGAGTTTTGCGTATTAGTTTTCTATGTCCTTGGGTCTGAGCTAGCTATTCGCAATTGCCATATACTCATGCCAACTACCATCTATCGCCGCCCAAGCTAATTTTTTTTATATTTTCTTAATTTTTCGCTTTCCTAATGGTAGAACGGAAATACAATTTTAGAGTATCAAAGAGCACTAACCTCGTTCTAAATGGCAATTTTTTTTTGACAAGTTTGTAGCCGTTTTTAAAGAAATTGGCGTTTAAGCGCTACTGTAAATGCGGAATTTGAAGTTCTTTTTCACAGGAATCTTTTGTTTTTTCGAAAAACTTCATTTGACGTCATTTGAAGCACATACACTCACAAATACAATAGTGTTTACAAATTGCTGGTAATGTGCGTATTAAAGGTGTGAATCTTTAAAAAAAAAGTGCATTTGTGTAATTTTTGAAAGAAAAAAAAACAAAAAAATACCCCAAAATGAACTTTTGGTCGTATTAAAGAGGGCAATTTACACTATGCCTTCGAAAAGTTTGAAGAAAAAATTTGGAGTCATTTATGTGAAAATGGCGTTTGAGCGTTTCTAAAAATGCAGAATTGATTAATTTTATGAATTAGGTGATTTTTTTATTAAAAAATGAAATTTTTTATTAACATATTTATAGAAAAAACATTTCAATCAATTTATTACCCTATTTGTGAACTGAAATGCATCTACAAGTCATATTTTTAACCAATTATTGTGGCAAAGTTCATATCAAAAGCAAAGGAATAAAATAAATGCCATAAAATTATTATATTCTTAATTTAAACACGAAAAACTGTTTTTTCGCTGTATATACTTACCATGTGGTTATTTTAGCATCGTATTTTGAAAATAATAATATTTTCTACATCCAAACGTGTGGGGAAAATCTTAGTCGAATTGCAAACAAAGGCCGGGAACCCCCCTTACCCGGCCAGAGCCTTTGAAAACTCACTCCTCACTCCTCGTTTTGAAAATGTGCACTTGTGCAATAAAGTATAACATTAAACCACATACTTAGTACACTGTTCAAAGTTTATGAAACGATGGAAAGTTGGCTGCATACCGCAGAGCTTCATGTTATTCGCAGTAGAGTTCCGACAAGGCGTGGGTAACGCTGCCTCGAGGGAACATCAGAGAAAGACGCTTTATCGGAATGTTTCTCACAATTCTCATAAAAACTGTGTTGGATACCTTTTTATTTACAAAAGCAATATGGAGATACATTCTCATGTACATTTGAGATGCCGCTTTGTTATTAGATATTCTCATACAATCTTACGACAGAATCCGAAATAACGCTTTTTCTGAAGTAAGAGTGTTAGCATTTGCAACCAGGCAAAGTTGTGACTGCTTTGCGACACCGATAGTTTCCCGTTTAACGATTCCATCTGCGTTCTAAATATCTAACGCGAACTTTTTTTCATGCGAATAAAAATTCGAAACTTTCCAAGAGACTAAGAAACTCGTGCAGTTTCGACCTTCCCTTCGGGTGTGGGACAAAGTTTGCTGTAGATATGAACGTTCATTGGCGGACGCAGGCCGGAGGGGTTTAAATGAGATTAAAATATTTTATTCACGAAGAAGTTTCTTGCTATGTGAAAGAAAAGCGCGGAAGATTCGGATAGCAGCTGCGACGCCATTCAATGAAAGAGAAATCAATGCAGAAACAGTTGAAACGCAGACAAAAGAACAGAATCTCTAAGTACAACAGTGTTTAATGTAATTGCGTTCCACTATACCTTCTGGAGTGTTTCAAAACAAAGAGATATTACAAAATTAAATAATCCCAACAGTGTCGCTCTAGTTTTTTTTTTCAAAACATTCCGCTTTTGTTTCCTCTGAAGTTATATTTTTTGCGACAAAAAGAGTTTTTATAATTCAGGGAATACATTTCATCTATTTTGTTTGTGACTTTTGCGTTAGTTTGGGACTTTTTGTTATCAAAAGATAGTTTACTTTATTCTCTTTAAAATAATAGAAATAATTTGGTGAAGAATACAATATCAACATTAATTCTCGCTCACTAAATTAAAAAAGAAAAAGTATATATATAAACAGGATATTGGTATGTATATAAGAGCAAACCTCCAACACCGTTCGACCGATCTCCACGAAAGTTGGCACATCTACGTGCTTTTTCACCGAGAAGGTTTATGTGTTGTTAATTCTGTTGTAACTCCACTACATGGCGCTACATATTCACTTCAAATGCAACCTGCAACACACTCGGCAGCATTTTGAATCTATATCGTTAAATAACTCCTCCTATCGTTAAATAAAATGAGGCGTTCTAGGGCCTTAAAAACTAAAATTTTGAGGCCGAAAGCCTCAAAGAAACGTTTCTCACACCGTAATCTACAGAATGAACTCTTCCTGAAGATTCTATAACATTTTTGCTGGTACGGCGCTTTTCGATATTACCTGACCTGCTCAGAGACGTGCAGAATTGGGAAGTAAATGTGAATGAGAGGGAGAGAGAGCGGCAGAGACAGACACACACAGAGACAGACAGACAGGGACAGGGTGAGGGAAGGAGGGAGAGACAATGAGAAAGGTAGATGGGAGGGGAAAGAAAGAGGATAAAGGGCAGAACAACGTTTGCCGGGTTTTCTTAGTATCTTATATATTTTGAATTCAATGGAATATAATTTGCTGGATAAAATGTGTGAGAAGACGAGAGCTCGATTAGAGGTTAGATCTAATCCTGGCGAGACAGTAGTGTAACGTAAAGAAAACCATTTGATTTATTTTTTTAGAAAATATACCATCTCCTTTATATTTATGATTTTTCCTTCCTTTGGGTAACCGAAAACCTTCTCTGTACAATGTTGTGTCACGCTTTGAATTCCTTTATTAAAACTCACGAGCGCGGAAAGAGAATTGATATATCTGATGAACCTTTCTTAATAAATTGACAACTGATCCGAATCCTCTATTCTCGGAAACAGCCGCCCTCAGAACAAGTAACTCCATTACGGAAGCGACCCCGCGCCTTAACGACGGCGACAGTTTAATCAAGCGGCTCCGTTCATTCCGCCGCCATGATTGATCCTTGGAAGCCGTCGCCCATTTCCAGCCGTGGCGAGGGCGAGGGCGGGGCGAAGAACCGGCCTTCTTAATCGAGCGTTAAACTTCGGAACTCCATCGATCACTTCACCCGTCCCTTCGGATCTCCTGGTCGCGACGTCGTCGCCACCGCAGCTTTTAACGAGTGGCTTGGTCGCGGCCCCCGCGCCGCCGCCATCTTATCGCAACAGGTACGTGGGATGGCGCCCCGCCCGCGGCAACAAAGGACGGTCGCCTCGCGACTTATCGGCCGTTCACCCCTCATTGCTCGCTCGCAGCGCTATCTGTTGAGATCTCGCGCAGGGAAGGAGAGGCCGGCTTAGCGAAGAAAGAAAAGTCTGAGGAAGGATGGGGAACAACAAGTAGAGCAGAAATGATGTTGTTTGCGATCACAAAACAAGCTGGGAAGGTGAACTTCCAAGGGCTGAGCAAACGCAAAGCTTTCCACAGTTTTTCCTCAAAAGAAAAAATAAGAACCGAGATCAAATGCATCTTCTGTTAAAAATATGTAGATTTCCTGAACTGATTGCTAAACGTAATTGATTTAATTTCCATTGAAATGATAAGACATTTCAAAATATTCGTATTTTCAATATCGACACACATTTATATATTTGTTAATTATGAGTTTTTGTTAAGCTTACTCTCTGTGTTTGTTATTGCATGTTACTGTTGTAAAAACATACTACATTCAGTTTTCATACATTTCGGTAAATGAAAATCTGTGTTTACTTATTACATTTCTATTAAATCATTAATTGGTATTTTCAATTGTTGTATAATCTTTATTTAGCAAACAAATATTAACGCCTATGATCTTCAGATGAGAAATTCACATATTTACCTAAATTTTGTTATGCTCGTTTTGTTAATGTAATTTTCAATCTACATACACATCATTCCATTTCCCGAGAGCCGAATTTACTCACTTTTGTTGTTTCCAAAATAATTTATTTTATATTATATGTTCGATGCCTCTAAAATGACCTCAGGTTGCAGTATTTTGAAAATTTACTCATGGCATAATTTGGTATGTTTGCTCTTTGACTTCGTAGAACTTTTGTCAACTTCATGACAGGAGGTAAAAGCACGTACGGAGGAGAATCTGCCGAGGCACATCGGGGTGCGACGGGACGGAAGAGAAGGGCGGGGTAGGAGAGGCCGATGCAGGACGGGCAGGCAAGGGTGATCGTGTATAGGGATGGCGGATCGGGTGGGTATGTGGCCACGCGGCAATGAACGGAGCGAAATCTGACCGAGTGGGGGATTTTTGATTTGATTGATTAGGGAATCCGGGCTTGTCAACTACTAAGTTTATTAGTACCGTTGGTGTAGGGACTATGTTTATACCACTATGTTTTTATCACTGGATGTGACGGTGATCTTCCCCCGCTGAATGGTCGGATCCGGCGCCGACCTCTCTGTCGGCTAGCGGGGTTTCCGCAGCCAGGTATCTCCCACCAGCAGGGCACCGCCCCAGGCAGGACAAGCTCTAAGTTTCCTACCTATTTCCCGGCATGTATGGTACTGCATCTAAGTGTAGGTGTAAAGGGTGAGGATAGGACAAAGAAAAGGGAGGAATGATCGCACGCAGTCCATGGCCCGTTTGTTACGGCACAGCTCCAGCATTCTCTTGGTATTGATCGGAGAAACAACGGAAAACTACCGATCAGAGCTGCCGACCGCTAGAATTCTTCTCCAGACAGCGGTTGAATTCAATCTAGCTCTGTACTAGTGACGAAAATCCTGCCACCGTAGGGACTAGAACCTGGGACCTCCCGATCAGAGGCACTGCAGTGACATCAGTTGATGCCCACCTCTTTCGGTCCGAGATGGCGGAGCGGTGAGAGGCAGAGCAGTGTCTGATAGGGTGATCGGAGAGCAGCCAAAAATGTGGAGCGTGGAGGGAGTGGACGGACGGACGGGGCGGCACGAGTTCATCCGGAATAACCGCAGAAATATCAAGGTGCGAGTATCATACGCGTACGTTTTCTTTAAAGGAAATACTTACCCCCACTCCTTTAGTCAGATTGGTTGACTTAAGAATAAATGATAGCACTGAGCGTTGTTGGAAAACTCTGATATCAGAATTCTTCCCTCCCATGCAATAGAAACGATTTTGAATTGAAATATGAACTAGAGATTTAATATAGTCTTGTCTACAAAATAAACCCCCACACCTCGCGCTTCTACGGAATGAGGGCCCAAGAAAACGTGCGTAGGTAATACAAATGGTCCCGTAAATTACCAACGGCGAGGAGGTAGGGGAACTCCGGAGCTAACCGCTTAAATTTGATTATTGAGATTTTTGGTAATATATAAACTGATATCACTAATAATACACACGTGTATACATTTAATAAAATATATTATTCAATTTCTGGCTCTGTATATGAGAAAAATATTGACTTTTAGATCGGTATTTGTATTTCATGACATTTCATTTTTGTCAAATAAAGGGCAATGTATGAAAACGCCTTATATATTAAACTATGCAATACATTTACAATTCTACCAATATTTCTAAAATGAATTTGAATGTTTAGTTTTCCAGAGTAATGTCCTGATTTTTTGTTCACAGCCAATGAAGCTGTATTAACTCAATTTACAGCAAACTCTTGTGATACGTTGTAGTACATAAATCATATTTTGAACAAAAAGCATGTCATAAACAATAAATAAAAATATGATTTTTTATTTATAAAAATTAGAAACTTATAAAAAAACAAATAATTATCATTGGAGTCGATCTTAGTCCCCCCTCTGGTAACGCTGCGAACAAATAAAATTAACCTACATCTATTTTACAATTCTCCTGATAAAACTCTGCATAATCAATTGTGATAAATTACAAGTGCAACAGTTAAAGAGTAGATTATGTATCACAACGCCGGTTTATTTCTTCTATTCTTTGTTGTACATACTTGTATGTATTTCATTAATTTCTTCTCAAAATGAACAAAATGACGGTCTTTTTACATACGTATATTATAATACGGGGCAAATTCAAACCAAGTACGTCACTAGAAATGTTGGTGGAACAAATATTTTAGGGATAAAGATCCAATGGAAAAAAATGAGGTTATTTTACACCTTTGTTAAAACCGCAAGATTAGAAACTTAGAACTTATCAAGATTAGAACAATAGAACCGACAAAATGCAGCTGATTTTCAATATTTAGGAAATCATTAACATGAACCTCACAATTATCACTCTAATATTACTTCATGATACAAAAGATAAGAGTTATCGTAATATTATTAATTCTAGAAAATTAAAACCATCAGTACCGTACATTCATTTCTTTCTTGCGCTTTCGAAGGATCTGAGAAACTGCCAGTCGGACGTATCCCACTGGAAGGGTGTAACCATCTTTAACAATGACAGAGCCGTACCTTCCCCGCACGGAAAAAGAAAAAAAAAAGCCCGGAAAGTACTTCCACCACATGTTCTCCAACATGGCGGCCGGCGGCTGTGGAAGCTTCGCTGGGAGCTCACAGTGCTGCGCTCTGGTGGGCGGCGGGGGCGTAAAACAGCCGCCGCGCGACGTACGATTGCAGGCGCGCGGGGCGGGGCGGATTTGGGAGGCGGCGGGCGAAGGAAAGGATTGTGGCGAAGCCGGCGCCCCGCGAAGCGCGAGGAAAACTCCTCTCGGACCCAGAGCACGTTTCGAGGAAATCAATAACAGAGCAGCGCGCGCCCGCGACTTTATTCTTCCGTTCCCTTCCATTGTGAGACACATTTAACTTGGTCTTGTGGCCGTTCCGCTGCGCTGCGCCAAAAATACGGCTGGCTTCTTTTTCAAGTCGTGAGGCTCGGGGTGTCGCACCGTTGCGTTGCGCCGTCCTAAAGGCATGAGGAACCAATACTTGGTTCGCCTCGGCGTGCGAGTTTCGTGCTTTTGACTAACGGAAGCGAGTTCTCGTCTGTTGTTTTTACATGCTCGGTAAATCTGTGTGACGTTATTTCAGATTCAGTTTATGTCCATGCCTTCCGTGTTTTTATGCTTTCATTATACTTCATGGTCTTAACTGATTTTCATTGTTTGAGTACATATTTTCTGTCGTGAAAAGCGAATGTTTACTGATAATTTTCAGTGCCTAATAAAGTATGGAAGCATTTACATTTATGTTCATCAACTCAATCGTCAGTTACCAGCACACTACAAGGATAGGGTCATATTTAAATTACGTCATATTTTCAGTATACCACATAAGATTTAAATCTTGAATCCCTGAAAATATTGAATCCTACATTCAGATAATAAAAAAGCACGTTGTTCCTCCAAAATATTTCTATTAAGATAATTGATTTTTTTATCATTGAATTGTAACGTACTTTTCTGACAAAAACATTAGCCATGTTATGCTAACAAAATTTAGTATATTACTTGACAAAGTTTACTTTTAAAACGGAAAAAATATATTTGTTTTAATGTTATTATAATATTTGTATTGCACAGCAAATTCTGACATTAATTTAGCTTCACAAGTTTGTACACTCTGTACCACTTACGGTTTTATGTTTTAATACAAATATACATTTAGTAATAAAATAATAATTATTAAATAATGTATTAATATGAATCGTAAATGTATTAGTAGTTATCACTCACTTTCTCTTGTTAACGCCTCTGTACGTCTGCTCCTTCTATAGTTTTTCTCACATTTCCCTTATTTACCAGCCTTAATTTTTTCATGTGAACAGATTGAAAGAGAGAAAACTTTCGGAGGAGTTACAACCAGACGCTTCCAATTCCAATTATTAAAACAAATTTGTTTCTAGTTGATCGTGAACGATTGGTAATGCCAGATTTTTACACATGAATGCAGAGTAAAACGCTACTTGACTGTTGTCAACATGAACCTTTTATTATTAATGATATCTCATTAGATGTTTGGTTCCTCTCCTGGCCGAGTTGCATTCCCTCATTTGGTTTGCTCTATTGTAATATAGAAACCCTTAGTGGTTTCACTTCCAAAAACACTGTTAACAATCTGTTAACATCGTAGTTCTAAATTTGTATAAGTGATCGAAACGGAGACTTCGTGATTTAAGTACAAATTTGTTCTAGACCACTGAGTCGGCAAATGAAGTTTAGTGCTAAATTTGAAATAATAAAAAAATCGAGAATACTTATAAAATAATTTTAATACATATGTGCCTATTTTGTTTTTCTGAGACCATTTTGCGCCTAAGCTCTCACACGCACTCGTAGCTGCTGTGCTCTAAACTGTCAACTGTGCCGGTTGCGAAAGCACGTTCAGCCGGAACAGGTAGCCGAACTGCTTAACAACGCTCCGTGATGTCACAATGTAATGAACATTTTGCATGACCTTCTTTAAAGAAAGCATTTTGCATGAAGATCTTAAAAAAACAGATTTTATTAAGGGAAAATCTCTTCATTCAATATTGAAATTTTAGGAAGACTCCGAAAGTCTTTGAACTTTTGCAATTTTTGAAAAATTAGTTATTTCAATGAAAATTACTTTTGCACCATTCTTTTTATCGTTTTCTACGCTATCTGATGGAAAAGTTCAATAAAAAAAATTGGGAGCCATTTTTGAGGAAATTTTGAAAATGGTTTTTGAGGCTTCTTGGAAAGTATCCCAAAATTAGAATGTCAGTTTCGAAGTCGCAGGGACTTGAGGTTGCTCAGATCGATAGAGGAATATGAAATTTGGAGAAAATCATTTGAAAGGTTTAGGGCAGGGTCCTCAAACTACGGCCCGCGGGCCATATGCGGCCCGCCGAGGACATTTATACGGCCCGCCGGGTTTTTATGGTTTAAAGAATTTTTTCTTAAAATCCGCACATTTATTATGTGTTAGGATGTCTAGGGATGGCAAAAAATCGATGGTTTTAAAACAACGATGTTTTCCACCAGAAACATCGATATTTTGCTTTCGATGTTTTCTTCACATCGATATTTTGTTGCAAAAACATCTGTGTTTTTTAAAAATTGTTTTTAATAAAGCAATATAGATGATTTGCGTTATCCTCTTTACCACGCTGTACATTTCGCCAGTGCAATCTGAGGAAGTTTGGGATCTGCTCGCGTTATGGCTGTATGTTATCGGTAGGCCTGTCATTGCCTGAACTCTGCCTCTCAAGGCCTGTCTTCACGATGGAACATGTCACGGTACCTCGAGTCTTTCTCAGTCATGCCGCTAGATATCGCATGATCGCGACCGTATCAAGCATGCCTGTCACCATGCGACATCTAGCGGCAGGACCGAGAAAGACGCGAAATGCCGTGTGATCGGCCAAAGGGGGCTTGAGAGGCAGAGTTAGAAAAATCGCACTATAGTCCCTCCCTCCTCCTCCCTCTAGTTCTATAATCCGGCCCTCCGACGGCCTGAGGGAGAGTGAACTGGCCCTCCGTTTAAAAAGTTTGAGGACCCCTGGTTTAGGGTCTAGCGTTGGCCACAATTGGACAAGGGACGATCGCACGGATGGATGGACCGACGGACGGACGGGCTGATGGACTGACGTTTTGCCATCAATCGATTTGTCCGTATCAAGGACATTGATTCTGGCTGCATAACGTGTTAGAGGAGGTAATTTACTAAATATAGGAACAAGATCTATCGATATAGTCGAGATCTATCGAGATAGTCGAGATCTATCGAGAAAGTAAGTCGAATAATACTTTTACGGGTTCTATGATTCAGATCTATGATTCGGGCACTTTCAATAAGTCCTTGTTCTGTTTAATCAATTTACTTGTCCCTTGAAGTAGGTAAATTTACACTTACATTTTACGATCTTTGATATTGCCAGTATCGTGTATATTGATAGTGGTTTCATGAACGAGTAAACTAGAATGTAGCCGATTGAAATCGGATTGTTTGAGTGGCAAACGTATGTTGGCGTCATAAGCGAATTAGGATGTCTCTTTGACCAGCGTTTCTCTCTAAGAGTTGGTGGGCAATGCAGCCGAAAAAGGTATGTTTCCGAAACCTGACCGAAAAAAAAAGTTTTTTGGGTCTCTATTCCGAAAATGTAGTTTTTTCTAATCGTAGTGTAGCGTTTTTTGTCGAAACATTCTTCGTGTGTTTGCTTGTACGTCCATCTATCAGCCTGTACACATCCCTCGCGCCTACACCTTACTCAGAGCTTTCAACAAAATTTGTATTAACTGACCGACGTTTCGATCCTTAGAAAAAGAGTTCTTGTTTCTCAAGAGAAGGGTGAAGTGTTAATGGAAAAGAATCGATAATAATATATTATTTAAACATTACAATTAATATAATAAAGTATGATATAATAGAACTGGTTTTTATTATTAAATGCTTTCCGCATTTTACATATCCCCTTCAGGTACTTCATAAAAAATCCATTCCCTCAGGCTTTGAAATTTGCCTTGGTTGAATTTTGAAGTTTATACGTTACACAAAACCAGTTGTGGCAGAAACAGATGGGTGTGCTGTGATTTCAGGCAATTTCGATATAGGTTTGTGGTCCCATAATACATTTTGTACCCCAAATAGGTACTAACATGCTAAGTGAATCTTCCCGTCTAGGTTCAATATATCAAAATATCATCATGCGCATATTCTGTATTAACATACACCCTTCAAATTTACGATCTTCACTATTTTCATGCAATTCCAAATATTATTTTGGTCAGAACTTTAGTTTCTCAGCAAGTGGCAATGCAATAATCTTGTTAAAAATATTTCAGTGGATATCAATATAATATTCCTGCGCCATTCAACTTTCATTTCTATTGCGAACACAATGAAAAGTTTCTGATGTGTCATCATGTAACAGAAATACTTCGAAGTAGTAGAAAGTTAATCTTACGAATGACACGCGATCAAAGCCATTCGTTGGAATTTGCAACAAAAAAAATTGTTAATTGGTGGAAAGGAAAATGTACCACAAGAATTAAATATGACCCTTCGTCGAATAATTTTACTTTTTATCCATATAAAGGTTTGTAATATGCTTTCTACATTGTAATTTATAGTGATGTCGACTGCAGCTTGCGTGAAAACAAATGACAATTGACATAACGGAACGCGTGTATGTAGTTTACTTCCCCCTCCATTGCTGATGGTCGTGTTTTGGATAGACCCAATAGGCAACAGTGTTGTGTACACAATGTACACAATAGATTCACTATTGTTTTTGAACGAATGGACTGACCACAAAGCATTGTTGTCGCAGCCGCCAAACGCCATGATGTCAGAGGCCACTCGTGTTTGCGATGCTCTTCTGCCAGCGGTGATGTTTTGCAGGCACGCGTTTGCTTCAGCTCTCAGCAAATTCATCACTTCAATATTTAGGGGACACGACAGACTGGGTACCGATGCCATCAGCACTTCAGATTTTTCATGGGAAATTTAGTAGTTTACGAATTTTCTTGATGAGCGATACTAAGATAGGGAAATACTATTTTAAAAAAACAAAAATGTGCAAAAATTAAAAATAGTAGTTTATGCAATTACTAGTTGCAATAACAATTCATGAAATAATGCCATGCTTTATTACATGAGTAAATGTTTTGAAAACGAGTGAGGTTAGGAGCGAGTTTTCAAATTTGTACGAATGCAATAAATCAACATTATAAACTAGTTACATACGGTATTTTTTGTATACCAGCATTATAAATTTATAAGAGAATCAAACTCAATTTTGCGAAACAACTTTCTTGTTACCTCTTGGGAATTTGACAACAATGCGACAAACGGTGCTTGGTTGTTACATTTACCTTAACCTCCCCACAATTCTCTCGATGGGATTGGCTGAACATGTGATGACGCAATCATTTATACCGTCAAATGCTAATACGTCATTATTTGTGCTGTAAAATGGCCGATAATGAACGATTTCTTGCAACAGAAAAGGCCATTTATAATGCTGGTATACAAAAAAAGAATAGTATCGTGTTTAAAAGTTTCATAGAACCATGCCAAATGTGTGCATACTGTTAATTATTGACAGACGTGTGCCAATCATACATGTTGAAAACGTAAAAAATTGCATTAGAAAATAGTGTAACCGTGTGTACCAGACATAAAGCAAAGTTGCTTAACTTATTGAAGAATTCTATTGTAATGTCGTTGGACTTACCAATGTTCCTTTGTGGGGTATCAATGTTTTATCCCAGTATTCATTAGAACAGTAGGATTTATTATGTAAAGAGTGTGTGATCGTGAAACTTTTAGATCGATCTTTTAATTACTAACCGCGAACAATTTGCCTGCCGTGCATCAATGTTAACAAAACAGCTTAAACTTGTACTTTTCGTCGCCCAGAACGCAAGCGGACATTACCCCTGAGCCAGAAAATGCCCCGAACGCGAGGCGGATCAGGCCGTAAATTAAAAAGTAAACTAATGAACGCGCAAATTCGCAGGCCCCGCTCCGCGTTCACCTGCCCGCGTAAATTACTCGGAGGGCGTTTTTCTTTTATCTGCGATAAACGGCCCGTATGGCCGAAGAGGTACACGGGCATCCTACGGTTTGCCCACCAACCCGCAAAACCGCCCATCCTTTCTCGTTCACTTGTTGTTCTTCCGTCACCTGTCTTTCCCGCCCGCCCGCCCGCTCACACTTTCTCTTGGGCACCTGGACCACCCACTCAACTCATCCACTCTGTATCATTCATTCAAACACGCTTGCGCAGAATTTTTTTATTTATATTGTGGAAAGCGCTCACACGGTCTTGAATACAACAGATGCAGTTCCAAAACTACATATGAGAATCAAAAACTGTACATCACAATGTGATATCATAGCAATAAAATAGTCAGTCTTCAAAGGGGTACAATAAAAAGTTCGTCCCTAGAGGAGCACGTGCAGTTTCTGAATCAATTTTACCGCTGTCCGTGTCAGACACAGGAAATCCGCCGGTACCCCGCGATAGGCTGTGAGTTCACAACTCTCCACTAAGTGACGCACGGTCTGTAGGGCGCACCATACTCACAGTTTGGAGACGGTACCACGACCGATTTGAAGGAGAAAGCCGCGCATTTTCCATGTCCAGTACGTGCCATTGCGCAGAAATGTTCACTAGACATGTTCCCGGAGGGTGGAGGACTCTTGACACTCGCTACATAGCTATACTTCGGTTTTCTTTCTTGGCGCGTGTGGGGGTGGGGTCATCAAAATGGAATATCTCACGGTATTTCGCGTCGTTCTCAGTTGTGCCGCTAGAGTCTCATGATCGCGACTGTATCGAGCAGTGTTGGCGATCATGCGACTCCTAGCAGCACAAACGAGAACGACGCGAAATACCGTGAGATATTCCATTTTGATGACACACACCCACGCGCCAAGAAAGAAAACCGAAGTATAGCTGGTGTGCGAAAGGGTGGGTGACAGTGTGGGCAAGTGCTTGGTGATCCGGGGTTGAATGAGTGGGTGAAAGAGGAACGAGTTAGGAAATGGGCGAGCGAGAGGGTGAGTGGCCAGATGTGTGATCTAAAGGGCGAGAGGGGATGATGAGGGAGCAAGCAGGTGGGTAGGCGAACGAGCAAGCGGGCGTGTGGGCGAGCGGACAGGTGGGTTGACTTGAGAGCGTGTAGGTGGGTGGAAGGCGAACTAGAGGGAATGTGAGCGAGAGAGCGTGTGGGCGTGAGAGCGGGTGGATATGCATGGAAGTATTTATTTACCAACTCAAAAAGTACATAATGCTGCAAACGGCGGCAAACCGCTTCGTTGACACAAGTCCATGAGCGTTTGTTCCAACTTGTGTGTCTACGTCGTTTACAATACGCTTTCGTTCATTCAACACAATTTGTTACATGACAATAATTGAAAAAAAGATTTAAAACAAAATCGGTTTGTATTCGGATGAGTGGATAAGCTAGAAAGCGTGTAGTTTTTTGAGAGGGTGAGTGAATACATGGGAGGGCGAGCGAGCCGAGATGAGGGTGGAAGAGTGAGCGAGTGGGTGGGAGGGCGAGCAAGCGAGCGAGTTGGTGAGAGGGCGAGCGAGTGAGTGGGAGGGTGGGAGAGCGAGCGAGCGAGTGAATAAGAGGGTGAGACAGCGAGCGAGTGGGAGGGTGGGACAGCGAGCGAGTGGGAGGGTGGGACAGCGAGCTAGTGGGAGGGTGGGAGGGCGAGCGAGTGAGTGGGAGGATGAGAGGGCGAGCGTGTGAGTGAGTGGGAGGGTGGGAGGGCGAGCGAGTGAGTGGGAGGATGAGCGGGCGAGCGAGTGAGTGAGTGGGAGGGTGGGAGGGCGAGCGAGTGAGTGGGAGGATGAGCGGGCGAGCGAGTGAGTGAGTGGGAGGGTGGGAGGGCGAGCGAGTGCGTGGGAGGATGGGAGAGCGAGTGAGTGAGTGGGAAGGTGGGAGAGCGAGCGAGCGAGCGAGTGAGTGATTGGGAGGGTGGCAGGGAGAGCGAGTGGCCCAGCGGTTGGGTAGACGAACAGAGAAGCAATGCGGCTGTGCCTCTTCCCTCGCCCGTTCGTCGGCCGCCCATCCTCCCGTGCGCGGGGCGATATTGTCCAGCGGCTAAAAAGCGCCGCTCTGCGCCGCGACGCTCCATTAGCAAGGTAAGATAAGGCGCGGCGCGGCGCCCGCCCCAAGGCGGGGCGGGGCGGGGAGAGGGCGGGTGCGGCGGGCGCCACGTGGGCGCTGCTGAATATTCAAAGCTGCGGCGGCACAGCGCAGCGCTGCGCTCTCGCCTTCCCAAGAGCCACCCCCTCCCCACCCACGGCCCCCCACTCCGCCCCCGCCCCTTCCCCTCTCCGCACCTGTCCGGGCGGAATGGAAGACGGCCACGTCGATAACCGGCTAACGCCAAGTCTACAAAGAGCCAATTCTCTATTCCGAAGAACGTGCGTCTTTTCCATTTCCAGTAGTAAATGAGGGACGCGATTTCAAACTAAAAGTAATTTTAAAGCTGATTTTTCACATTAATAAAATATGCGTGTTATTTTATAGGTCCTTGGATTATTATATGTGCATTATTTCACTGCTTTTATTTCGCGTTTTTTTTTCTCCGTTTCATATGCGCAACTGTTTGTTCATTGTAATGAAAACTTAAATTGGTCGCATTAAAATTTTAAAATAGCTTCTATATTTTATCTCTGATTTGTAACATAATGTGTCTGTAGGTAAATAAAACAAGTGTTTATGAAATTAACCATTATCCTACACAAAGTAATTTTTGTTGCCAATTCAATTGTGTAATTTCAAATTAGCACATTTATATCACACTAGAAGAACAACTGTTTTATCCTGCTGCTTCCTCTGACTTTATAGTGGTGGTTATATTTCAAGCGTGCAATTAGTTTTTTATTGAAGCTTTCCTGTAGCGTGTTTTAAAATGTCCGGATAGAAACATCAGAGAAAAACGTAGGTTCGATGCTAAAATATTTGCATTTTGATGTTTGATTTCCATAATAAATGTAGTGTGCAAGCGATTTTCACTGAATTTATTCTTATCAATGCACTCGGAATAAAATACTAATTTTTATTCTCTGCCTTGGAGAGAAATAAAAACATTTTCTCGAAAAATTACATTGTGTATTCCTTGACCTCGTACTCGCGTTTTTTAAGTGCATTTATCGTCAGAAACACTATCTCTGACTTTTCCATTATGATTTGCGACGAAGCTTCCATATTCATGTTTTGTTGGAACACGTCACTTCACCTCCATATTGAGATAACGATGTTTATATTCCATAAGACTTCATTTGTATGGTACCTTTTATCCTTCGCTACGAATTAATTCTGATTAATAGTCAGCCTGTTGATATTGTTCCAAGACAGAACAATGGGCACTAGCTCTTCCCATTGAAAACTGTGTATTATTTGTCTAAAAGAATATTCTCGAATACTCTCATTTTCTTTTTCCATAGTATGCGAGTTTTAATTTCCAAAAGAATTAACTGATGCAATATATATTTTAATTAATAATTTGAAGCATTGTTAATATACTATATTTTCATAAATATTGTTGTAGTTGTTCTACCTGCCTCACAAATTGTGCTCTAAAGAATTTGGGTCTAAATAAAATTATGGCTAGAGAAAATTATTTAGGCTGGTTGTATGTCAGTTTACTCACTCGTTTATTTTGCTGCAAAAGCATGATATGATCCTAAATAATTAATTTAATGTTAAAATATCGGATCATGGTAGTAAAGATTTTCAGCACAGGATTCTACATTTCAGAAATAAATATAAATTTCACTGCCATTATCTATAGTAATTATCTACAGTCAAACTTTCCAAAACTTTGTAGAATCAGTCTCTCAATAAGAAGTATTAGAATACAAGTGTTCTTAAATTCCATAGTCTCATATTAACTACTATCAATATCAGAGTATCTTTTCTCGCAGGATAGTCAAATTTAATGTAAAATAATAGTATATTAGAATTGTTACAAAATTGATCAAACTTTGTACGCTATTCGTTGCATTGCATTACAATTTATTTATTTTTAATATCACCCTAAAGGTCTGTTCTTATATTGTTCCAATCTCATTTTGTAATAAGAATCTGATTTTGTAAATAACTAATAAATAATGCTCCTCCTTTTTAATTTGAAAATTCTAAAATTTTCAGCTTTATATTAATACGATTTAGAACCAGTAAAGCGAATTATATTTACGCCTTTCTATTCTTTAATTCCCTGCACTCGATGGTTGAGGGCATTCAAAAGATAGGTCTTCAAAAGTCGCACATAATTGTGCGACCCCAATTGTCACAACAGAAGTCGACGCTTACCTCATTTTATTGCTTGCACCATCGCATTAAAGAATTTAATTCTGACAGTCTTCATGAGAACATTGACTTTTTCCCCCGCACTTGGCCAGAATGCCCCGGCGTAAATTCCACGAGTCACTCCTCTCGGGGCGGCCTCCGCCACGGGCGAACGCATCGCTCCGGCGAGCGCCCGCGAGTGCACATCGCACTCTGCCCCGCCCCGCTCCCCTCCCCGCGCCGCCTCGCCCGCTCCACCCGCCCCGCTCCGCCCTGCCACGCCCCGCCCTGCCACGCCCCGCCCTGCCACGCCCCGTCCCGCCACGCCCCGCCCCGCTCCGCCACGCCCCGCCCCGTCACGCCCCGCCCCGCCACGCCCCGCCCCGCCCCGCCACGCCCCGCCCCGTCACGCCCCGCCCCGCCACGCCCCGCCCCGCCCTGCCCTGCCTCACTTCGCTCCTCCCGCCCCACACCGCTCCTGCCACCCCACCCCGCCTCGCCCCGCCCCGCCCCGCCCCGGAGCATAAAGCGAATGGCGCCAAGCGACGCCTCTAAGCCACTCGCGACCCACAAAGCGACGCGCGGCAGGCGTCGCGGCGCCGCGCCGTCCCAAACAGATGACGCCCGCCGTCGGAGCGCCGCCTAAAGAAGACGCAATTTAGCCCCCAAATCCGGGCGCACGCTCGCGTCTCTAGGCCTGCCCGCAACGGAAACACCGATTACCGCCTAATCCCGTGTTTTCCATCCCGGAGCCTCTTCCCGCGGCCGGGGAGTCTTCCGCCTCCGGTCGCGCGGCAGCTTGCGCGGCGAACCGCGTGGCGGCGCGCGCGGCGCCGCCGCACAGAGGGCTAAATGGCCAATCTAGGCGGAACTAGACCCCCCTCCCTAATATTTTAATATCGACTTTTTGTGTTAGTGAATTTGATCATCGATGTTAGTAGAATGATATTTGAGAGTTGGTTTATTTTTTCGGCTCACGTTTGCTACGCTGGGGAAGTGGATTACTTATCATATCTTGAAGGAAGCGCTGCGTGAGGCAGTCGCTCTGCAGCCACTCGAAGAATCAAACGCACTCAGATCTCAATGAAAGGCGAATGCGAAACTCTGCTATATGGAATATGTTCAGTGAAGTATGTACTTTTCAGCAGTAGTGATATAATTTCAATTCTTTGCTTCTCTCTTCGTAAAATAAGCTGTAAAGTAGGCGTTGCGCGAGACCTAAATTTTTCATTTTCCCGACTTTCAAGTAGATTTTCAACAATGTAAATTAACTTGCATTACAGTAAAACATATGTCACTAAATAGCTTCGTGTCTTCACTTTATGATGCACTAAGTTTCACGTCCAGATACGTCCAGATGAGGATATTATGTTTTATTTCATACCATGGCGCGCATCCAATAGTCACCTACTGTAATCTGTTTCCCGTTTCGCGCGAGAGAGGGGACATGAAAGCAGAGCTAATGTCTTTTGTAAAGAATAGATTAGGTTTTTAAGAGTGCGAAAATACAATGGAGAAATGCCTTAAAGATGCTGTAAGAGTATTTATAACATTTTTTAAGTAGGTGGAGAAAATGCGACCACGTCGAGCATCATTTCATTAAAAAGTATTCTGGGGAGCTAGATGCTGTAATTCAGTTTCCGGAAGCGGTATACAGGGCAATAACACCTAAAATGATTGAAGCTACGCAATCTACTAGTTCAGGTGCAAGCCGGCCGAGGTAAAGTTTTAATGAGTGTACTGGGGAGGGTAAAGAAACCGCATCGAAACATTACTTACGTCGCACTCGAAGGAAGAAATTGTGTACGCAGCGAGGCAATCACTGCATACATCGGGTAAAAGAGATGCGGCCAACATGTTCCAGGAGATGACTACAACTGGTCGCATCATCAGAGGACTGACTCGTCATCAATTGTTGGATTCTTGTTGGCCAATTGTAATGTTGTAATGTCAAATTGTCAGTGGAAATGGTGTGAATCAACCAAAGCAATGAAAGACATAAGAACATTAAATTTACGTAGCAATGAAATTGTTTAAGGGGTCAACATGGGTAGTGTGTAAAAAGGCAAGTATAGACAAACAGTGGGTTAGAAAAGGGTTAATCTGCAATAAAACTTTATGATTGGTGTCTTTTATGTGAAACATAAACGTCATAAACTGAAGAAGAAGGAGAAGAAGTAGAAAAAACATTTCTTATCAATTGTGAAAAATTAAATAAATCTTTTAGAAATTGTGCAACATAAAATAAAAGATTAATAAATTCATTTATGTTTTGATTTAGTTGTTGAGAACAAAACATATCTGCGTTCGGAGAAGTCATAATATTTTTAAAAAATGTTTCGAACACAATTCATTAATAACAATAATTTGTATTCATTAGTAATTATAATCATAAATGAGTAAAACTGAAGTATATTTAATGTGTATTAATTTCACAACCTTAACAACCGTTTACATTCCCTAGAATCACTTAAAACAAAAGATTTAAGGCTAGTTCCGTCTAGAATCGCCATTTAGCCCACTGTGCGCCGCCAGGAGGCACCACCAGAGCCCGGTCTTTGTCCCGGGCGCCGCGTGCGGGATTAGGATGCAGATGAACCGGGTTATGAATAATAAGGTCCATTCGTTCTCCGCGAGGAGGTACGTCTTGCGGAGGCGAGGGGAGGGACGGGGAAGTCTTTACTCCGTGCGCTGGCGGCGGCGCGGGCGGGTCGCGTCGTTCGGGCGGAGGCGGGCGGTGCGCGCGACCGCTCCGCGATTGTTTCCGGGGGAGCAAAACCAAATGAGTTACCCGTCCTTAAATGAACTTTCTCCCCGCCGCCATTACAGCGCGCCGCTCTAACGACACGGGCCGGGCGCAAGACGGGGGCCCGGCCCCTGAGCTCCCGCCATGCATTAGTTGCGACGTCGTTTGGGCAAATGCCAAATGAAGAGGAACCCGAACAGCATCGTAATGAGAAGCAAAAGGGCATTTTTAATGGTATCATACGGGCGAACTTTCATGCATAGTGCCTGCAGGAAAAGACCCTCCCCCTTTTGGCTTATTTATGGCCTCTATCAGGGTAATGCGATAACACAGACTCGGGGAAGTGGCACACGTGTTGAAAGCGTGTGTTACAGAGGGTTGAGGGAGGGGCTGGAAGTGTATGTAACATTGATGCGACGGTGGTAGGAGTGGGATCAAAATTGTGGCGGTGTTGGTGTGGCGGTGTGGTTGTGCAATGTGTTGCCTATTGTCCTGTCACATCGAAAAACTAGTGGTGCTAAAACAGGACATACTTTCTCGCCTGTATTTTCACGCAAAATTACGCAAAAAGTACTAAAATTTTCGAACAATTGTACATGTTCAAAATCTTTCTTTATGGAACAGACTTCATTAAGGAAAAATCTGTATCATTGTCATTGTAGACGTATCATTGTCATTGTAGACGACTCCGAAAAAATAATTTTTGCAATATTTGGGAAATCAATGTTTTCAAGGAACAGGAAACGATCATCATGAGAGAGAGGAGAACATTGGTAAAAGAGAACATCATTTATACGTACGTATTTAAATGTTCTGTTCCACATAAAATACCAGCTTTTGAAACAAAACTTACAAATTTAAGTATTTGTTAGCATTTAAGTAAAATATTCAAGACAGAAGGTTTTCGTAACTGCCAGACCCAGCCTAAGGCTGTTACTCTTGCATTTTGGTTGGAGTTTACGTGGCCTCTCTCTACTTCCTCAGTTAGAAAGAAAAGATGTGGCGTAGTCTCAACTCATAGTAATTTTTACAGCAGAAACATCATTCATTAATCTTGCAAGCAAGGAATAGGTAGGAAAATCAGACCACTATTTTATTTTTCTACCCCCCTTTTTAAAATGTTCTCATGAAATTACTGCAGATACTTTTATAATGATAGTCATTATGAAAAAACTTCATTGTAGTACCAGTGTTTGATCAACCACAGTGAAGTTTACAACCCAAGAATTGATCATCGTTCTATTAAATATTGCGTTCTACTGAGACAACCCACAGAACGATGACAGTATATCGAGTATATCGAACCGGCAGAGCAACATGCTGTAGATATATTACTGTCCGCTAGATAGCGTTGACTGATTCCTGGATACTATCTGCCACATGATGGTTCAGTGAGAAATTTTAACTTCTAATAGTTATCATTAGGGCCTGGATATTTATTACCTAAAAATATTAGAATTATGCAAGCACTTATGATCTCAAAATATGAAATTATTACCTTAAATATGACTTAACGCCTTTTTAGTTGCATTTTGGAAACCTTCAAAATCTTTCTGCTGTTTAAAAAACCATTATATTGAAAATATACTTTTCAAATCTAACACATTCACAATTCACTTCTTTTCCTTTGGCGCCCCGTTAAGATAATTCTACTTGCTAAAGTTATTAAATTAATTTTATAAAGTGGTTGACCTTGGCACAAAACCTAACAAAACTAAACTAACACTTCCTTCGCATCTGGTGCTTTCTACGCTTTCTTTTTCTCCGTCTACATAGCTTACCCTCCTAATACGTATATATTTATAGGAAAGAGAGACATTTATACATATCAAAGAAATTGTAACAAATTAGATAATTAGAAGATATGAAAAATCTCCTTGAGACGACTCCAAGCAAGTATGCGAAAAAGAAATCAAAAAGATAAAAATATGACCAAAAAATACAAAAATTTATAAAATATTACCATAATACGAAAAATTAACGGAAAATGACCCAAGGGTACATAAAGGCAAAATATGACTTACATGACACATGAAAATTGCATTATTTTAGTCATTGTAGATAAAATAATGCTTATCTTACATTTTCCTTGGAAATACCGCAAAGAAAACATATACGACTTATAAATATTCGGGCCCTAGTTATCATGAGTCTCAGAAGGACTGTGTGAAGCTTTATATATTGGATACATGTAATATACGACGCTCCATTGTATATCGCTTGGGTCATTGTTTACTTCAACTCGTGTATTAATATCTATAATGAAATAATCGTTTCATAATATGTTTTAATATATAAAGATCAAAAGTAACTGAGCATTAATAACGTGACTTTAGACAATCAGTCTCGCAACTATTTTGTTGTCTGTATATGTGAGTTTTATGCAAAATGTGCACACTGCTTACGTGGAGTTCCAGGCAAAAAACTAGTGGTGCTACAAGAGCGCGAGATCAACAGAGAACTTCGACATTTTTTTAAACAGCGATTACTCTGAGGAAAAAATTAAAAAAAATAAATTAAACCCGTCTTTTAGAAAAATATGATGCTCTTTAAAGAACTGATTTTTTAGAACAGATTACATTACTACAAAAAAGTCACTGTCATATATATTGTTATTTTGCGATGTTTACGGTTTGCAATTTTTGAAAATGCAAGGAGTTTTTGCCTGAAAATGGAATCAACACGATTTTATTTCATGTTCTTTGCTACATACAAGGAAAAATTTCAAGAAAACATTTGGAGCATTTTTAAGAACATAATTTTTAATAATTGCGTACGATGCATGCAAAATTACGCGAAAATTACTCACATATTCAAAACATTTCTACCTAGCCTTATTTCAAGATATTTGTGATGAAGAGATTTCATTGAAGAAAATGTAAACATTAATATTGTAGTTGTAGAAAGATGCCGACAGAATTTTGAACTTTTACAATTTTAGAGAATATAGCGAGTTCAATGTAAAAGGGTACTACACCAGTGCTTTAAGATTTCTTTGCTCTATCAGAGGGAAAAAAATAAGAAACAATTTGAAGCTAATTTGCGAACAAATTGAAAATATCATTGGCGTTTAATGTAAAATACTAAAAAAATTAAAATATCCGTTTCAAATTTAAGGAGTTGTGATGTAAGCTAGTTCGATCGTGGAATCAGGTTTGGTGAAAAACTGATTTGTATAAACATTCAGTGCGGAGTTAGAGTATAGAAGTTTTTTTGTTTCTTTCTTTCTTTCTTTTTTTCTTTTTCTTTTCTCTCTTAATGTAATTTAATGTTTAATGAATCAGTCAGTTTTTATGTTACTATCATTATTTTACCATTATTATTACTATAATTACTATCTAATCTGCTAGTTATATTACCTTATTATTATTATTGTTATTATTATTATTATTATTGGTATATGTTACTGTGAGACTGTGTATTTTTGTTTTAGTAATTAGCTGCCACCGGGTTATACCCATTTGCAGTGTAAATAAATCTAAAATTCTGCTTAAGATTTCACCGCTAGCGTTTATAGACGAACACACAGACGGACAGACTAATTTGCCGGAATCATGATCCACAATAAATGGATTCTGACTACACATCGTGTTAAGAGGAAGTATTTCATTACACAGTAACAAGATATATCGGCATTTGCGTTGCCAGGGACCGAAAATAAGATTTTTCTGTTGAAAAATTGTCATTTTCCCTTAACATTACAGTACTTTCTCTTTTCTTCGTGAGCAGTATGCGAGAATGTAAAATATTCCTCTTCAATATTTTGTAGAAAGAAGTCCTCAAAAAGTGTAAACTTTTGCCTTTTTCGAATTTAAGAATTCGATTTTAAGAATTTTTCCAAATTAAGAGGTTAATGTAATTAGGACATGCATCGTTTGCTCTATTGGAGAAGAAAATAATACAAAAGTAAGGAGCCATTTTTGAGAAAATTTTTATAATGTGGCTTAGCTTTAATTTAAAGTACCCCCAAAAATCCGGCTAATCTTTTCAAATTCACAGAGTTTTCATTTCGCCCGGATCATTTCAGAAATATTATTTTCCGTTCAGTGAAGAACGGACTAGTTGCTAGCCGGCAGACAGAGGCATCTTATGCCGCAAACTAATATTTCGGTATCTATAACCCACAAAACTATATTCTAACTACACAACTTTTTAGAGAAAGTATCAATATAGGAGGATTACGTATAGGAACATTACCGACTCTTTCGACACCAGAGACCCGCAATTGTTTTTTTCTTCGTCAAACAATTCCCACTTTCCTATCCAACAATACTTTCCATTTATTACTAACTACTTAGTAGGCGAGAAAATAAAGATAGTGAAGTAACCGTACGCGCCAAAAGTCAATCAAGAATGTAAGCAAAGTGTATTTAAAAGAATGAATTCATTCTATCCGTTGAATGTTGGGAATTCTGAGAAAGGTCCCCTCACAAGCTTCGGGAATATAACTTTATTGAGGCCCCTAAGCTGCGAATGTAAGAGGAGTTCAAAAATCGCAGTTACAAAATCAGGGCTTACTATTTGACTTTTCCTTGCACATAAGTAACTCTACAACGTTTTCTTCGGATGGACAATTATGATAAAGGGTTTTCATATTTTATCAAGATTAGGGGTTATTACCAGAATTTTCCTTGGACATAAGTAACTAACTCTACGTTTTCTTCAGATAGATATGAAAACGTGTTTTCATCTTTTATCATGTTGCTATAATGCAGCCATCTCGCAATTAGGTGATAAGCTTGCATGTAAGTCAGACAGTCGTGATTCAGAGCAGAGATTGCCTAGTGTGTCATCGCAAAAAATTTAAAAAAATCGAGAAAGTATTTTCCACGAGTCGTTCTATTGAATCGCCAATATTATTACATTATGTACTTGTCACATACTGAATTATTATTACGATAATAATACAAATTATTATTATTTCTGTTACTATTATTATTAGTATTAATATTATTATTATTACTATTACTATTTTTACTATTAATATTATTATTATTATTATTATTATTATTATTATTCTGTAGCACGACTAAAGATGTTACGAGTCTTCTCAATACAAAATCGACCCCAGGTTGCAACCAGCCACCTAAGGAGTAGATCTAGGGACTGTCGGTGTCTCTACAATAAATTTCGCAAAATGTGAGCTGTTCCAAATAAAGCAATTTCTTGCATTTCCCAGTTCTTTGAATGACCTGACAGTTTAGCCAAGTTGTATTATTTTATATTATTACTATTATTACATTATCACAACCTTGAACCGAAGACCACGACCTTCGTCCCAAGTTTACGTCTGCTCAAACCAATTATCGTTGCTTCCATTCTCCTTTCTTAAAAAGCGGTCGGTGAAGTGCTCTCATTTATTCCATATAATTCTTCTACAGGATATTTCCGAGACATCCTGTAGCGCCTCATTGCCAGTTGTCCCCCAATCCTCCAGTTCAAGCCATTGGTTATGCGCCAAAACAGACACAAATCTGAGGGCAGAGAAGCGTTCGCCCCTTATCGCGAACATCATAAAAGAGCAGTTCTTTTTGCTGCGATGGGCCAGAAGGGGTGGGGGGCGGCGCCGCCTCTGCCGTCGCATGGCCCACTGCCCCGCCCGCGCGCCCTGGACAAATGCCCGCCATTAGTCAGCCAGTTAACCGACCCACCGGCGCGGCGCGGTGCGGCTCGCAGCGCGCCCGCTCTCTGATCTTCGCGTGTTTGTTGTTCGCTCCCCGTTTTCCTCGGCCTAACTGCCGTTTTCCACCGAGAGCTCCTGCCTTCCTTTGACTCCGTCTTTGTGAGATTGTGGGGTGGTCGGTGATGTTTTCTAGGGATCTTATAATTCGAATCTCGGCTTGAAGTTCTCCACTCAGGCTCTCTGTCTCACCTTCCAATTCCGTCCTCACTTCACCTCTTTATTGTGACGGGCTTCCGTCCTCACTTCACCTCTTTATTGTGTCTGGGGTTTCCGTCCTCACGTCACCTCTTTATTGTGACTGGAGTTTTCGTCCCCACTTCACCTCTAGTGATTTTACCCGTATGTATATTTTTCCGCAAAGGCAACGGACTGTATCCTCAATCAACGTTAAAAAGTAGTTTGCAGAATGAAACCTTGAATTTTCACTGTCGCGTGTCTCTGCTTTCTTCCTTTTTCACTGTGTTAATTTATCTAATAGATCTCTTAATCCTTTAATTTTAATTTTATTCTTCAATACCCCATTCTTTTCATCTTTGTGGACTATTATGGATATAGCAGACAGATGTTTTTACGATTTACTCTACGCTTTCCTTTTCACGAGGACCTATTTCTAACAATAAAATAATATGACTTTCCTCCTATCTTCCTACTTTTCACTGTCGTTCTCCCTTGCTTTCACTCGCCCTCGCCTTTACTGTTACTCCTTTGCCTTTTAACCCTTAAGCACCCAGTACACTCTTTTATTTTACCCTTATGCATCCTTGTACACTCTATCTCGCCGCTTCCCCTTTCCTCCTCTTCACCACTTTCTCTCTCTGTCTGACTCCCGTGCCCGCTTCCTCGCAAATCCCAGTCGGCGTTGCTTGTCTCTCCCGCGCCTTTCTCGCTCCCCGCCCCGTGCACGCCTGCGCGAGCGCGAGGCGCCTGTAATGAAGCGGCGCGGGCGCGCATTCGGGCCGCTCCGGCTTCCGGGGCTCCGGGGCGCCCGGAAGGGCACGCTCGGGCGAGCGCCGGCGGCGGCGCGGGGGCGGCCGCGGGGCCCAAGGCGGCGGCGGAGAAGCTGGCGGTGGCGATGGCGGGAGCGGGAGCTGAGGCAGGGGCGGCGGGTGGTGGGAGGTGGGTGGAGGCGGCGGTGGAGTTGGGGCTGACGCGGAGGCGGTGGCAAACGCGACGGCGAAGAAGCTGGCGGTGGCGATGGCGGGAGCGGGAGCTGTGGCAGGGGCGGTGGGTAGTGGGCGGAGGTGGGGGCGGCCGCGGGGCCAAAGGCGGAGGCGGCGGTGGGGACGACGATTGGGTAGGAGGCGGTGGCAGAGGCGTGTGAAGAGGAGGCGGCGGAGGCGCTGGCGGTGGCGGGAGCGAGAGCGAGAGTGACAGCGGCGGCGGGGTGGTGGGCGGAGGCGGGGCCGGAGGTGGGGCGAGGGCGGCGGCGGGGGGTGAAGCAGGGGGGCGGGTAGTGGCGGGGACGGCGGCGCAGATGGCGGGGGTGGAGGCGGGACGGGAACGGCGGCGGCGGCGGCGGGGGCAGGGTCAGATGCAGGGCGGATGGGAGGGTGGGGGCGTCGCGTGGTGGGCGGAGGAGGTAGCGAATGCGCTGGTGGTGGCGGGAGTGACAGCGGGAGCTGAGGCAGGGGCGGCGGGGGGATGAGGCAGGAGGCGGGCGGCGGGTGGTGGCGGGTGGTGGGCGGAGGTGGTAGCGGAGGCGGTGGCAAAGGCGGCGGAGGTGGGGCCGATGCTGGGGCGGCGGGATGCGGGCGGGAGCGGCAGGGAGGGTGGCGGAGGCGTTGGCTGGGGCAGAGGCCGATGCGGGGCGGACGTGTGGGTGGGGGCGAAGCAGAACTCCCACTGGAGCTCAGAACTCACGACGACCGGATTCGAAGCGCCCAGATCCGCAACTTCGGCTAATGAAGACTGACGTTACCCCAAGACGTTAAAGAAAACGACCAATACAATGGCTCAAGCTCTAATGTACGAACATTGTTCTCATGAGCTTTCCGGCTTCTCAAGGGGAATTGGTTTGTTAATTTCCTTTCTGGATGACATTACTCTCAGAAATGCTTTAACTACAAGGAAATTTCGTCGTAAACTATTCCTAAAAATCTTCTCACTTTTTTCTTGGATACGTTATTCATTCGACTACGTGCGGCCAAAAAATGAATGTCATTGTGAGATTTCAATTTTAAAAATGTAGTACTCGAAAATTCAAATACAGTTAAAATGTACAAATGTGTACATGGAATGTGTTGAGTCAAAATCGTCTCGCAAAATCCTGAGCTGTAATACTGATTTTCTTTACTCTTTCCATAACCTACAAATCCAACGCCAAGCTAAACGGGCTTAACCAGTGCGATGATCTTTATGAAATTGTCTTCATATCAGAATTACATTTATCTCTAAAGCTTAGGTCATTAAAATTTATGAACACATTTAATTGATCATGTAACTTTTCAACTGTAATAGAATAGCCTTTCATCTATTTACTGAAGTAAATTATTTCACTTATCTGAAAAATTCCAAATAGATCCTCGACCAATTCACAGGTACAAGTCTAATGACGTAACGCGATAGATATTCTTCCAAGGAGTTTAGTCTCGGATTGATCCTCAGTCCCAAAAATGGATTGAGGCCTGGCCCCGTGCTGCAGAGGACTGAGGAGTTTATTCTCGGAATATCCTCAATCCGAGATCTCAATCGAGTCCTCAATCCCAAAGACGTATTGAAGCCTGGCTCCGTGCTGCAGAGGATGATTTCGAACAGCAACAATCGGCGTAGAAAAAAAACTCTCTCCGGGAGAGGGAAAAGCCGAGTCAACAGAGCGCCGCCCTTCCACCCGGAAGACGAAAAATGTAAACAGCGCTAATAAGGAGCGTCGAAATAAGCCAATTCCGCCGCTTTGCGCCGCGCGGACGCTGTCTAGCGGAAGACGGCGCACGCGCTCCTCGCAGCGGAATCGGAAGCGCTTGCCGCTCCCGAGATTTATGCGCGTGTTTTGTTTCTAGCCTTCCATTGTTCGCTTTCGCGGCCGCTGAACCGTGGACGGAGCGCGGCGCCTAGAGGCGGTGATTAAGCCATGAGAGCTCGGCTCAGCACGCGCCCGCGCCCGCGTCTGGGATGGCGAGAACACCAATCACTTGAAGCGGAGGCAGGGGAGGATTAGGCCGAGGATATTCCCGACAGCTTAATCATTTGAGTGCAGTCTTGTGTTCGGGAATAAACATGTCCTGGAGTAAGACTGCCATTCGAATAGCTCTTACTCCTTAACGCGTAATACTTTTTGTTCAAACTGAAGAGTTAGTGTTACAATTGTCTCAATTTGCATTTCTTTGCTATGGTTGTAAATTTATCACATTTAAATTTTGCTCACAGGTCGTATGACTGTCGGTAATTTATATTTAAGGATTATTTTATGGATATGCTCGTAGGAGTCTAAATGACAAATACATGCTTCTACTACATATATATCAAGTGATATATATCACCACATACTTTCTCGCATTATTTGTTAGAGTTATGTAATATAATATTGCAACTTGCCTTTGAAGTATACCTTTAGTCATCAGCCTTTAGAGTATTTTCAACATTCAATTATTGCTATTTCACAATAAACTATAAAACCGTTTCAAAATGCAGTTTATGTAATCTATACAGAGCAGGAATTCTCTGTCTCTCGCGATTCGTTGTTACATTGTGTTCTGGTACTTTACAAATCCGAAAGAAGTTTAAGAAGATGAAGGAAGCAGAGTATATGAAAAAGAAGGATATAGAAAATAAAATTAATAAGAAAGAGTAGAAGAAAAAGAATTAGGAGGAGGGGAATAAGAAGAATTAGGAGAGGAAGAAGAAGACAGTATTTTTGATTCCAGCATTGATCTTAATTTGCTGATCGTAACATAGTAGGCAGTCATGTATTTAGTGAACTGTAAATAGCGTTTGATGCTTGTAATAATTTGAACCTATTGAAAATTTATTAATGTATCGTGAATGCTTGTTCTATCCACAACATTCGTTCGACGGAGAATTTGCGTCTCCAGAACACGCAGCATCGTTTACAAAAACAAGGAACGACCAATTCTAACTAGGAAACGAGAACAGGTTAGGCATTTTGAAATTAGAGACGCTACATCAGCACATACTTTCTCGCATTATTTCTAACTTGCCATTGTTGAAAAATCAGGAAGTTCCACGAACATTTTTAGAAAAATAAAATTTACATTAATTTCTAGCATAAATTTTACGAAAACTTCTCGTAATTTCCCAATGCAATTGCCCAAAGATTTTTTAAAGAACTGAATTTTTATGAGAGATTTTATTTCAGTCAAAAATCTCTATATTCAAATTTGTAGTATAGCAATGTTAACTTTTCGTACGATTTGCAAATACCGTTGCGAGGAGAGAGAATATCGCGGAGGCTATGGTCTTTAGTCCCGTAAGTGTAGTGATTTTTCTCGGGCGGTGGCTGTGATTTTCCTCCGCTGGATGATCAGATTCGGCGCCGACCTAAACTTAGGCTTTCGAAGGATTTTCACAGCTAGGTATCTTCCAAAAGCGGGTGACCGCCCCAGCCGGGGAAAGCTCTAAGCTCCATACTGGTTTCCCGACATCTGTAGTTTTGTAGTGCGTGTAAGTGTGAATGAAAAAATGGGGCGAGGATGGAATAAGGAAGAAGAAGGAAAAATCCCACTTGGTCCGTGGACCGTTTATTTCAATAATGATTGAATCATAATTGATAATTTTTCAGAGGTCACTAGTAACTTTTTTATATTTCAATTTCGTAAGTTGAAAAGTCTTATTAAATGCTTTGCCTAATTCGGGACTTCTCACATAAATTCCAAAGTACTCTTGGATAGCATCTACGACAAAGCACCTACGATAACAGACGACTTTGACGAAACGGATTTTGTAAACAGTATCAAGTGGAAACTTAAAAAATAGTCTTAATTCCACTTCTAAAAATTGTCGTTTTGTGAATTTCGCTCAGAAAATGTTCCAAAAGCTCTTTCAATTTTCATGCAAGGAGCATGAACAATTGGAACAAAAATCAGATAAAATGCAGACCTAGTGAAGGATGTGCTAAATGCAATTACATTTGTTTCAAGTGTGAAACTAAAGTTTTGCAGTTGATTCACACCAGCTTTTACGAAAGAACGAGCGAGGCTTTGGTATATGCAGGAGGCATGGTTGTCTGTCTGCTCTTCGTTTTATGCAGTACGCCACTCCTTAATTTCATTCCTAAAAATCGTCGCTTTGTGAATTCCGCTCATAAAATGTTCCAAAAGCTCTTTCATTTTTCATGCATTTGTTGAAATTGAAACAGAAACTTGATAACATTGCAGACTAGAGAAAGGATCTGCAAAAAGCAATTGCTTTTGCTTCAAGTACGAAACTACAACTTATCCAATTTTATTTATGACAACCCTTTATTATTCACCATTTACACACAGAACACAACGTTACGTAACGTGTTTTGTTACATCGTCAGGTTCCTAAATTACGGGATACAGAAATCAATATTCGTTCACAATGTCAAATTGGTTAGTTAACAAACTATTTCACATTATCACTTAAAAGTTTATACAATTCAGTTAAAATGTTTCACTGTCAGTTGAGTAAAAATGAATCTTAATATCAAATATCAAATAAGTCAACTACCTAAAAGCAAATAGTTCTTCAAAACTTGTTGAAATATTAAAATGAGTATTGATTTCTGTATCCCGTAATTTAGGAGTCTGATGATGTAACAAAACAGCAACGAAACGTTGTTTTCTATGTGTAAATGGTGAATAATAAAGGATTGCCATAAATAAAATAGGATAAGTTTTATTAACAATCATACATTGACAATCAGGAAATTTTTTTTCAATTTGGTCCACAAACTTTACTGTGAAACTACACGTTTTGCAGTTGATTCACACCGGCTTCTACGAAACGACGAGCGAGGCTTTGGCTCAGGCAGGACGCATGGTCGTCGGTCCGCTCCCCGCTTTATGCAGCACGCCACTCCTTAATTCCGCGCCGACGAAGCGGGGCTGCTTCATTGTTATGCGCGGCCCCTGAGGCACACTTCCGCTTCCGGGGCTGCAGGCGGAGGAATCAATTCCTCTTTATCCCCGACAAATTTTCCAGGAATGTGGCGATGCCCGGCTTTCCACGCTTCTGCATGCACTGGTTGATTCACGATTCCCATCCCCAGTAAATAATTCGGAGGATACTTTCTTTTCCTTATTTTGCTGATGTGTCTCGATTTGTTTCGATTTTGTGGAGAGAAATTCAGGGCTGGAACAAGAAACTGTATTTTAGGGAAACTCAAACCTGAATTTATTTTATATCGCGGTGAAGTAAAACTTAAAGGCCACGCAGCTTTATACAAGCCACAAAAATGTTTTACTCATTAAATAGTATTTTACTATTTAAACTATCGTCAGCTAATTAATAACTTCTATTTGGATTGCAGTATTATTTAATAGTGCTAATATAATTCTTAATTAAGTACATGCTCACGTTTATTTGCAAAAAGTGCCTGCAGAAACTACTGAGAAAACTATTCAGAGTATAGTATCGGATTTCTCCATAAAATATAATTTACTTCTCTAGATATATATTTCATGAATAACATTTTTAAGTCAATACTTTAACAAGCAATTCAAAAACGTTGCTTTAAACAGTGACAACCATGTTTTGCGATATGTGCCTTGAGAAATAAAACCAAGTTATATCGTCTTAATAGAACGTTCATCGGTAGCATTAGCCGATTCCACGAACGATGTTAACTAGATCCACACGCAAAGATATTCTTTAGTATTTGAATTGTCATTTTTGACAAACAGGAAAATATTACTGGAAATATCACATTACATCTTGTGTTGACATGTAGTTGGAGCAAGATCATTTATCACTTTATTTACCACCGTTTACCATGTTTTTATCTCAATTAACTAATGCTTCAGAACATTGTGTACACGCAGTGTCGAAGTAACAATAAGAATAGTATTTCATTCTTAAAAACTTTACGACGTGAATGAGAATTCAGAAACAACTAGAAACAATTATATTTACTGATAAAAGAAAAAGAATAAAATAAGAATTATTTTAAAAAGTTTGCGTAATGAAGGTACAGAATTGCTCTATTTCTATCCGCCAGCTTCGTTGGTGGCAAGAAATTGAAATTAAAATTAACTGTACGTTCGAAAGTGGTAGGTGTTGGGTCGAGACTATCCCGTGTAAAAAACTGCTTAACTATTTAGTTTCATGCAAGTAGTGAATCAGTAGGATATCATATAATTTTTGCAGACATTTTTGCTATCATATTCGTACTAAAATATAAACAAAGTTATCGGTCGTATCTATTTCTATGAGCACTAAAAACGTGAGAAGTACCTAACGGATTTCAGTGTTTTCTAAGCCGTTGTTGCTGAGTTTTAGTAACACCTTGCTGTTTGGTGATATCCTAAAACAAGAAAGGATAGTTTCAGTTGAACTCAATTATGCTTAATCTGTTTAAAAATATATTCATTGTGCGATTAGGATATTATAATATGAGCAAAGTTTAAAAATAATATTTTCAAACGACATTAACGCAAATTACATGATAAACATGATCAAAAAACTTCACTCAGTCAAATAAATATCACGACACTAAACAACTAGGTCCCGACGATCTTAAAAAATCTTGCAATTTGCGCAGACAATGGAAACTGTTATGTTTGGTCTTCGTACCATGCATGAACAGAATTTATAAAAAAATGCTTTTAAAAATTAAAAAAAAGATTTCCTAGCAATTACTCTCCCATGAAAAGAGTGGTTATTGTTTCTATTCTTTCGCATTTAATAAGGAAATAGAAGCTGCCTTTAATTTCCTCTTTCCCAAAGCTACTTCGTTTCTTACCCCAAGTATTCATCCACCGCCGTTACCTCTACGACAGCAACCGTGTTTCGGTTGCCAAGCCGCCCAAAGTACGACCCACATCACCTCGCGATCTCCAACTATCACTCTCCGACCCCCAAACCACACCCGCGCCACCGCACCCCTGCCCCGCGCTAACTCTCCTCCGTCCTTGTACCCGTCCTCATTTCCAACTCAGCTCCTATTCCAACTCCAACTGCCCCCCTCCCCTCTCGCTTCCGACCTTCCACCCCACACCAGTCGACGCCGCAACCTTCAACCCACCCCCTACAGTCCTCCTTCCTGTCCCCTCCTCACTCCTCCCCTCCCTTCCCCCTCCCTCACCTACGCGCCGACAGCCCCGCACGGCGCGTGTTCCCGATTTATTCGCTGGGCGCTCGCGCGCAGATAAAAGTAACAAATGAAAACCATTAGTTAAGCTCGCATCCGCGAGGAGCGCGGGGGCGGGCGGGGGCGGCGGCGGGCGCGCGTGTAATCCGGTGTCCTGAATAGGCCGCGACGCTGTTGGCTGTTGGGGGCGGGAGAGGTAGGGCAAGGGCGAGGGCGGGGTGGGTGATAGGGCGAGCCGGTCCGCTCGCCTCGAGTTAACTAAAAATTTAGTGGTCTCTGCAGGGGAGGGGGATGCATGTTTAGGGTTTTGCACCAAGCGCGCATTTTGTACCTCATTACGGTTAGAAGGGGTTGTTTTAACACCTCTCAGAAAATAAAGGGTGGAGTTTGTCATTTGTACCTATTTCCCATCCTGCCTCTGTAATTAACTTTGGAATTAGTATTAGGTACAATTATCCGCCATGTGCTGACTAATACTTCCGAGTATCTATTAGAAGTATTTATTTTGTATGAATTAGAAATATTTATTTCGTAAGAATTATAAATATTTATTCGTATGAATTGCAAATATTTATTCGTATGAATTGCAAATATTTATTCGTATGAATTGCAAATATTTATTTTGTAAGAATTTGAAATATTTATATATTTGTATATATTAGTATATATTAGAAATTGTACTTGTAAAGTACTTGTAAAATTATACAAAACTGGTATATTTTTTAGATGGATTTTGACATTTTAAAGTTTAAAATTTAAAACGTTTTGTAACTAGTGGTGCTACAGGACGGCACAGACTTTCCCATATTAGTTTTCTATTTCCTTTGGTCTCGGCTAGATATTCAGACTTGCCACACACTCTTGCCAGCTGTCATCTATCGCCGCTCAAAGTATATTTTTTTTACATTTCTTAATTTTTCCGTTTCTTAATAGTACAAAGGAAATATTATTTTAATAATATTAAAGAACAGTGAAACATCATCCAAAATTGCAATTTTCTTTGAAAAATTTGGAACTATTTTTAAGAGAATGGCGTTTCAGCGCTACTCTAAATGAGACATTTGAAGCTCTTTTTCACAGGAATCTTTTGTGTTTTCGAAACACTGTATTTGACGTTTTTAAGGAACTTTAACTCGCAAATCCAAAAGTGTGGAAAAATTGTGGGAAAAGTGCAAATTAACGGTGTGAGAGATCTTTCAAAAAATTCAGCAACCTGATGTTTATGTCATCTCGTAGAGTACATTAGGCACTATCCTTACCAAAAATGTCTCCTGTCTCGGCTGCCCGGGTGACGCTGAATCGAGGCCAATGATGCAGAAGTTTCGACCATCCAGAATGCCACGATACGATAGTCTACAATATGACAACGATATCATGAAGATATGACAACAAAAAATACTACGATATGATGATGGACGAAACGTCAGCATCACTTTCGTCGGTATAACGGTTAGCGTATCGGACTGTTGTACCCAAGTTTGCTGGTTCAAACCCGATCCGTGGATTTTTAGGGGCAAAAAATCCTTCGTACGCCTACCTTCGGAGGATAAGTAAAGCCGGCACGTTGCAGATCCACTGCGTGTAAAAGAACCTCAAGCCTGAAAGAAGTCTCTGAGCTAAATTCAAAATCGCCTGTTTCGTCGTCCGAGCAATACCTTGTTTCTCTGCTATAGCGTTTCGAAATTTGCGTGATCGCGTGATACTAGCTTGTCACCTAGGTCGAATTCAGTCGCGTCTGGAGGAGAATTCTAGCGGCCGGCCGCTCAGATTTCCGTGGTCTCCGATCAACACCAGGCGAATGCCGGAGCAGTACCCTAACAAAAGAGCCACGGACCGCGCGCGATCTTTCCTTCCTCTTCCTTGTCCTATCCTCACCCCTTACACACACTTACACTAACATGCACTACACTGCCACGCATGCCGGGAGACCAGTCAGGTGCTTAGAGGTTGTCGCGGATGGGGCGGTGCCCCGCTGGTGGGAGATACCTGGTCGAGGGGAAAACCCCGCTAGTCGATGGTAGGTCGGCGCCGGATCTCGCCACGCGGGGAAAAGATCACCGCCACCTCCCGAGGAAAATCACGCACTACACTTACGGGACTAACGACCTGAGTAGTTGACGCGCCCGGAAACACGAATCAATCAATCAACCTAGTCTCGGCACGTAAAATAAGCCATTAACTAACAGCCCTCGACGCGGCTTCACCCGGACCGCTGCCTAGAGCCGTCACCTTCCACTCTGGCTCCCAAGCGGCTGCCGGCGGCGGCGGCGGCGGCGGCGGCGGCGGCGGCGCCATCCCGGCGCGGCGCCAGTGCAGGACAGGGCGGCGCAGCGGAAGTGCGTGGCGTGACAGGTGCCGCCCCCTGGCGCGCCGAGAGAACGCAGCCCCAATTTCCGGCCAGCTGGCCCCGCGCCCCGCCCCTTACCATCACTCCTCCCCTCCCCACCTCTCCCTCGCTCTCTTCTCCTGCACGAGCCGCGCCCGCCAACGCGACCCTCTCAGCCACCGGAGAGGCCGCGAAGGCGGTTTTTTGGAAGACGCGGATGTATAAATTAAGGTGCAAGTGACGCGCACGTGATGGGCACGGACTCGGTCCGTTTCTTTTTTTTCTGGAATAATCTTTTGCACGTGTGCGACATAACATCTCTCGCTAGGTTAACGTTCCATTACGTTCTCGAGAATCTTCTGACGAATGCTGATACACAAACATGAAGATGTTCTGTTGCGAGAGGCGAAGTGAAGCTTTCAACCATTGAAGCGCTTACTGATGTGTTTCTTGAGAATGAATGTTCCCGTATCATAATATCCATCATTAAATAGTGCATTATTGCACTTCAATGCGTGGATTGACATTGTGAGTTTGAGCTGCGCATAATTTGTGGTCATGGGGTAAAAGTTCTTAAGTCAAAAATCGTAGTTTGCAGAAAACAAGGGGCGAATTTTCGGCAGAAAGCTCTTATTGAATTGAATTGAATTGAATTGAATTGCCTTATTTTACGTGGCGAGACTCAGGCCATGAGGCCTGCTCTTCCGTCTGACCACGCAAATTTCGCTACGCTCCTTTCACCTAGCGGAGAAAGAAGGTATTATCTCGGGCGACGAAACAGGCGATTTGAATTTAGCTCAGAGGCGTCATTTAGGCTTGAGGATCTTTTACATGCAAGTAAATCTACTAACATGGGCCAGCCGGCTTTACTTCCCCTCCGCGGAAGGCGTACGAAGGATTTTTTCGCCCTTAAAAATCCACGGCTTCGATCGGGTTTGAACCCGCGAACTTGGGTATGACAGTCCGGCACGCTAACCGTCACACCATCGAATCCGCGAATCCGCATCTTATCGGGCTCTGGTAACGAAAAAGTGGGTAAATCCAGTTTCTAAATGTAGAAAAAATTCTCTATCCCATCGTGCATTCATAGTCTATGTTTTGTGGGTCTTTGATACCGAAAAATCGAATGACGGCAAAACGTTTGTCTGTCCGCCTGTGAACAACGCTAGCGATAAACTGTGCAGCCGATATTCTCCAAAATTAATATTCCCCAATCGCTCTCGCTGATGTTGTAACCCCTTGAATTTCAGACCGATATTTCAATTTTGAGGGTTTATTATATGAAGCCCCTTGGATATTTTCAAATTTATCAAAGAAATGACTCCATCGTTATTGATTAAATTTTTGATAATGTTCTCTTAAATGACCTTCAGACTATCAAACAACAAAATTTTTTTCAAAATTGTTGGCGCCATTTTTTTGAAAATTTTGAAAATGTCCCAGGGGCTTCGTGTAAAATACCCCCCAAAATTAAAATATTTGTTTCAAATTCAAGGGGCCATAAGATCAGTCAGATCGATCGCGGAATATCAGTTTTGGAGAAAATCTGCTGAACGGTTTATTTGCTAGCGGTATTCACAGACAGACGGACAAAAGTTTTGCTTTCATTTCGTTTTTGATTATTAATGTCCCACAAGAGGGATTCTGGCAAAATGTGACAATTTTGCATAAATAATTGAAACAAAAATTTTTGTTAAATATTTTCCTTACATCGCATCCAACATCCATAAAATGTGGTATAATTATTATTCCAAAATTAATGAAGAAAGAAAATTGTAATCAAATTAAGGCATTATCATATATATTATTTTCGTTAAAACCGTGAATTTGTTGTCCCTCCTACTCGGCTCATAGTGAACGGATTTTAACAAATGAGGTACCAAAAAATGATAAAAAAAACAGGAATGGAGGTCACTAAATATTGCAAATCACGAAGCTTTTCGTTATTAATAAAATGCTAGGAAACTTTTGTTGTTTGAACTTCGCGGCTGGGATAGTTAGCGTGCCCTCCACGCGCTGCCTGTCAAGATGGCGGTTATGCGCACACCATCCGCCACAGGAGAACTCACGTGGTTGTCGCATGTGAATCGAAGCGGCGGGAAGCGGAAATCTGTTGTGCGTTCCGTTAAGACAAACATGTGTGCGACTATTTATCAATTGTGTTGTAAGTGTTCAATGTAAAATTTTGTGTATGTTCTTATATATCTTTTGTGTGATATCTACGGATTTATGTAATTCGTCTAGCATACGCCAGCTGGCAAGAAGCCTTTGCACGCGGTATTACCAACGTGGCCAACGTGTATTTCTACATGTGGCTGGAAGCGGAAAGCATCCCTTCAGTGCGATGTAATCGCACGGGTTCAGCTAGTTATTATTAAACGAATTTTAATCTGCGTATGCTCCTGTATGATTTTGCCTTCGTCTTTATGAAACATAAACATAGTATTTTTGAGAAATGTACAATGAAGACCAATATTTTTCATCGCACTGTTCTTCAAAGTATTCAGAAGAAAATTTAGACAAAAAAACCTTTTTTTGTTATTTTCTCCTAAACATAGGTACATACGGAGTAATTAATGTAATATAAAGTAATTCATGTATGTCTGCGTAAGATCGGTTTCGAGATTTTAACGGAAATGTTTGGGGTCCCCTTATACAGATAGTGTGTTGTTTTTACACCCACGCCCGTCCGTCTGCCTGTCCATCTGTGACTGTCCCTCTGTGTACAAAGCTAACGTCTAAACTATTTGAAGGAATTTTTCTAAAATAAATAAAAAATCGATCAATATGAACAGACTCAAAGCCCTGCGACTTTGAAAATTAATCTTTAAAATTTGAATGCACTTTACATGAAGCACCAACAATAGTTGCAACATTTTTTCGAAAATGGCTCCAAATCGTGTCCTATAAATTTCTTGTAAGAATACAGTGAAATGCACTTGTAAATGCGACATAACTTCGGTTTTCACGTGAAAACTTGAACCTAACAATACCTGAACCTTTCAAAACTTACAAAAGTTAGAAAATTTTAGAACCTCCTCGTACAACTACATTAAACTATATATATATATATATATATATATATATATATATATATATATTTCAATTGAAACTTGTTCTTTATAATTAGTTACTTAATTTATATCATGCAGTTTTTTAAAACATATTAGATTTCGCGCAATGTTGTTTGCAATATGGACAGTATTAAAAAGAAATTTCTCAAAAACAGGTTCAAATTTCTGGTTTAAAGTTTTGTACGCATAATGTTAAGTGCACTGAATAACATGATGCGAACGCCATTTTGATGTATTCTTTAGATTTTTAAAGAATTTCTCAAATTTATATTCTTTGAAATATCTATCATTCGTCAATATTCTTAAATAGCATTTACCCTATGGGTGCTATTTGTACAGTATTGCATTTGTGAGTACAAGTGCTTCAAGTGATTTCTTATATGTTTCACGAAAACTCAAAAGTTTTCTTCTTAGAGCGAGCTCAAAATTTTTAATTTTCAGAATATACTCTCAAAGGATTTTTTTTCATAAACGATTTCAAATTTTGAAACTACAGGGGAAATGAGTATAAAGAACCAGATTGTACTGTTCTATAATATTTATGTTGTAAAGGCAGCGAAATAAAATTTCAAATTATGTACTGGGCGAGCTGTGACGTATCGGGGATGTAATACATAAATTCTGCAAATAATTCTCTCGATGATCTCTGTATTAGGCGCGGGGAGTATCAATTTGGCATTGATTTCGGCTATCAATTTAGTTGTTAATACCTCGACAACATTTTTAAGCGGGAAATATTGTGCGCTCTTTGAACGGCTGACTGTTGGCTCTCATTACCAACTGTTGAGAGTTTAAATCCACTTACCGGCACGTTAATACACGCACGTTCCTACTTGCTTCCATATGCAAGAAGACAACTGCTGTGAAATCACTGTTGTGACGTTTTGAATTTTGCAACAATGTTAGAGTGCGTCTAAACGGAAACCTCCAAGCTTTTTAAGGAATTCTCATAACAATACAGCGGCTTGCCAGGTGATCAGAAGGCGCTGCCATCTTGCGGTCATATTTGAAAGCAATTTATCAACAGCTGGAGTTCTGGTGCCAAAGAGCTGCCCCCCCCAAAGCACTTCGTGAAAAGAAGTGTGTCTGCTGCTTTCTTTACAATTAGCGCGCGGATTTTGGGGGGAAATATTATAAGTAGAACGCGGGCGTTGAAAATGTAAGCTCTGAGCTGGTAATTAATGCCAAAGATTGTTATTAATAATTGATTTGCTCGAACAGCGCCAAATTTGAATCATTTATTGTTGCCCTTGTGCCCACACAAGTCTAATTTAGATTCTACAATAAGTTGAATTAATGAGGAAATATGAAAAAATATATTTTAGACATTGATAGCAGCTAGGAAGGGGATAGGAGAAATCCTACTAAAGAGATAAGGGAATTAACTAGTGAGAAAAACTGTGCCATTCACTGACACCATTATTCAGCAGCCCTCGAGTATTTCATGCAAACACAAAAGTGTAGGAAGTGTAAATTAGTTTTTGCAATAATATAAATAGTTGGCGTTTGAATCCGTCTTCTTATCCTTTTTTGGAAACTCTTAGGATGCGTTTCATTAATTTCTTTGATTCAGTAATGTAGAAAAGCTTAGATTCAACATGCGAGTACATTGCGCAATATTTATTGAGTGTGAGAATGTAAGATAAACGTTTCCTTCCTCGCCTCTAGCTCCACGAAGATGGGGCATAATTAAAAACTTTATATTTGATCAGCCCGAAAAGGGAGCTTGTGCGTATCACCGCCCCTTGCAAACACCGTTCACTGCGTGTTATTTGTTTTGGGCGAACCGACTCTCGCGCAGCGAAAAAATTGAAGGTGAAATTCAGCAGTCTGGCCCAACGCTACATTGTGCAATACGGGCGGGTAAACATAATCCGAAAGGGTGCATTTGTAAAACACATGCAAATGGGTAAATATATTCGGAGTTCTGAGTCAATATTTGTGTCCAGCGTATACGAGACGTATACAAATACGTGCGATATTTCAGGAAAGAGCGCTTTTAAATTCGAACCGCTTCGCACGACGAGTACACAGTGGCAAAACTGGGTTTTGTGCACCGGTTTCTCTCTTTTTTTTGGAGACAGCCATCTTTGTTTAACTAAGTGTCGCCCATGGGCGTTTGGATATTGCGCGCATTAAACACGCACACGGTTACATATTGCCTGTTTGTTCTGTGACGTCTTTCTGCCTTCCTCGAGACATATCTCGTGTTATGTGGGAGTTTGTATACACTACATCATTTGTCTTTTACAGTTTGAATGTGTGCTGTCATTCTGTGAGAGTATGAGATACGAGACAATGCATCCAGGAGTATTGTGTAATTTTGTTTCTGGTTTGAAATTCAGATTAAATTAAAAGTTGAAAGAAACATTCTATATTAGCTAAAAGAAATTAAATTTGAATGGAAGATATAGCAAAATCATGGGCATATGCTAGTGTTATATACTACTATCTAGAAAGTGATTATGGAAACAACGCCGGTAATAATTATGTATGTCGTTAAGCGCCTCTATCTTGATTTTATCTGCTGGATAGTTCCCGTTTGTAGGCTCAGAAGGCGTGAGTTTCAGTACTCAGTGCTGTTTAACTAATTTCAGTAGGGAAAATCTTTCGCAATCGTTCACAAAATCAGAACTTTCTGTTGTTCTATTCTGTCTAGAAATGATGAGATGGTGCAAAACATGATGAAATATTTTTGCGACTAAACATTCACTGTTTTGAATCAGAATTATTATCTTAAGCGAACGTGTGAGAAGGGAGGTGTATAAAGGATTTAGCCGCAAAAGGCGCCAAAAAGTATCTCCAAACCAAATCGATACTCGCGACGCTCAAAAGAAAGAGGATGAAAAATGCCGTAGATTCCCAAAAAATCAGCATCCAAGAGCAATCTGCTGCAGAGATACGAGAAACGTGTTTTTCGCGGTTTATTTTTATCAGATTCTATTGAATATATCATGCTGAAAAAAATTGCAGAGACAGGGAAAATTAGTTGTATTTGAAGTATTTTTGCCAACCTATTTTGATGCAAAATTTAAATGTAAAAAATACATTTTTAAAATCGACGTGATAACGTTGAAGAACTCTCTCAGTTTTCCCCCTAGAATATATCTTCTTAAGATTATAGTTTTCCCTTAGTTTATATTCTCCTAGTATTTCTATAACATATTTTTTAAGAGTTTTAAACAATAAGGACGATAGTAAAATTAAATCCAATTTTATCCGTTTAATAAAATTTGAAATTCGCGCCAAAATATGATTGGAAAAAACGTTTTTACCAAAATTTACACACAGATTTAATCATGACATACGAACTCGAAATTACATCAATTCGGTATCGATTACTCGTGTTACATCGATTACTCGTGTTACATCGATTAGGTATCAAACTCAATCGGAATATCTATGGTGAAAAGACACACAAACATTAATAAAACTTTTCCCCCTATTAGGTTGAGATAATACGATTACTGAAAAAGTGTCACTCCATTAAAAAAAGGCAGTATCACCGAATATTGAGTCTCATTATTCTAATTTAAAATATTATGCCAACATGCCAGTCTATCTTATAGAACGTATCTAAATATATAAATAGTATTGGTAAAAGCATTAGTTTAATGATTTTGATGCATTTAATCACTGAAATAAGAAATATCTTTCGAAATAATTCAAATTGTTCAAAGACTTGACGTACCGGAGCTCTCACTCCTGGTGTTCTTCTACACATTTAGTTACTTTGAAATACTATGAAAACCAATGCTCTGAACGGATAATTGGTCCTGTGTAAACTAACTGACTTTGAGTTTGATACAACTAGTAACAAGGAAACATAAATTCATGTACTATAATCATCTGTTATATTCATTAAAACAAAACATTTCCATCGTAGGTAGTATTAAAAAGTTATGCATTAAAGTCTATTTTGAATTCGTATGTACACCATGTTTTTTATCTCGTTTCCCTCTGGGTGAGTGTTATCTTTGTTACTGTCATCCGTAATTGTGAGTAATTAATGCCTATGTGGAACACTTACTCTTATCTTCTAAACTTCATTGACTAAAAATAAGATCTGAAAATGACATGCGATCGCGAGAATGTTTCTGAAAATTCAGTATTTAATTTGTATAGTAAAGGAAACAGATAACACCCCTCTAGTTGTCGCGAGCTGAGGTCCTGTGGGGAATGTAAAGCGATGTCTCATTAGTCTCCATAGCGTGTCAGGTAGGGAGGAATGACCTTTATACGAGGTCATTTTGTTACATTTAACGCAATTCTCCCCCTCACGCATACCTCTTCACATACACTGCGACAACTGTGATGTAGATGATAATTACTGACCCCCTAATTCAAAAGCTTCTCGGAACATTGTAATAAGCAAATGGGACGGTGGACGGTGCGAATTAACTTGCACGTCACCGTATGGTAATAACACCAACGGCCGGGGAGCCTAACAAGGCGACGTCAGTCCGCAACGTGAAGTAGGCGACGAATGTGCGAACTGTCGACGCCAACATGGTGTGCGCTGTACTCAGGGCCATGCGCCCGCTGATCTATATATCGACCTTCCTGGGCTGCGTGCCCTTCACGATGAATCGAGACGGCGAGCTACGTCGAACGCCCTTCAGACTCCTCTGGACGGCAGTGGTGGTCACCGTGTACGTCGCCTATGCCGTACTCTGGCTGGTCATTTTCAAAGTGGACATGAGCGCACAGTCGAGTTTGGGCCAGTTTGTGGAATGCGCACTCAGCTTCTACAGCTTCATCCCGCTGATCGCTCCGCTCGTCCTGTACGCCACCGTCAAGTTCAAGGACTGGCAATGCTTCGTCGGGAACTTGCACCAGATCGACCGCCACTTTCTGCCCAACCTGTGCCCGGAGAACGCCGAGCGCCGGGTGTGCGTGCTGAAGCAGATCGTGTTCCTGGTGGCGTTCCACGGGTTCGAGTTCGCGTTCGCGGTGTGGGCGTGGTCGTCCACCTACTGGTTCGTGTACACGTGGAGCGTGCAGCAGATGCTGCACTCGGTGCTGGACCAGCAGATCCTCAACGTGATGCTGGTGGTGCGCGATCGCCGCCGGCGCATCAACGAGGACCTGCTGCTGCTGGAGAGCGCGCCGGGCGGCGCGTGCCCCAAGCAGGAGGTGTACCGGCTGTCGGGCGGCCGCCCGCTCGCCTGGGAGAACGACGAGAGCCGCGTGGAGAAGCTGCGGGAGGCGCACCTGCGCCTGGCCGACGCCCACGAGGCCGTCAACCGCATCTTCGGGTACCTTTGCATTGTCTCGCATAGACAGTATCTCTATTGTGACGCCCACGAGGACGTCAACCGCATCTTCGGGTACCTTTGCACTGTCTCGCATAGACAGTATATTGTGACGTCCACGAGGACGTCAACCTCATCTTCGGGTACCTTTGCACTGTCTCGCATAGACAGTATCTATATTGTGACGTCCACGAGGACGTCAACCTCATCTTCGGGTACCTTTGCACTGTCTCGTATAGACAGTATCTATATTGTGACGTCCACGAGGACGTCAACCGCATCTTCGGGTACCATTGCACTGTCTCGCATAGACAGTATCTATATTGTGACGCCCACGAGGCCGTCAACCGCATCTTCGGATACCATTGCACTGTCTCGCATAGACAGTATCTATATTGTGACGCCCACGAGGCCATCAACCGCATCTTCGGGTACCTTTGCACTGTCTCGCATAGACAGTATATCAGTGGTGTCAAGGTCTCCTACTGGTGGCAGAGGCACGCTTCGCGGCACCGTGCCATGCCATGAGCTTCTCTGTGCCACTAACGTCGGGAAAGGAAACTATTAGTAACCTCGCCGTTGTACAATAGTGATAGCATTGTCTCTTGTCTCTTGCGGCTGGGTGATGAACTGCGTGGAGAGGCGATTTCGTCTTTGCACTCGTGCCACGGACTCCCACTCATGGCATTGACCTTGACAACACTGATCTATATTGTGTTGTATTGTTTTGATTTAATATTGTACCCAATTATGTATGTAGTATTATAATGTACCTATAACTACAACGTATTTATAGTTGCTAATAACCACGGCGTTGATGCGAATATAAATAAATAATTTTAAAAAGAAATATCTAGCCACTGTAAAGCACCGTAGCGTAGAGAAAGTCGAGTAATGATGCAAAAAATACGTTGTGGAAAATATTGACGGAAATTTTCGTTTTTGAGGTCACTGCACCCGAAAACTGTTTTCAATTTTTATTTTTCATATTCTGCTTACGGAGTAAGAGAAAGCCTGGCCGACGTGCGCGAGGCGGCCAACCACACGTTCGGATATCTTTGTACTGCTTCGTAAATAAAGTATCTTTGTAATGTGCGTCACTGTAGCATAGGGAAAGTCATGTAATGCTGCAAAAAATCCTTTGTGGAAAATATTGGCGGAAATATTACTTTTCGAGGCCACTGCACCCAAAAGGTGCTTCTTTCATTTTCATTTTTTCGTATTCTGTTTACGCAGTGTGGAGAAAGGCTGGCAGAAGCGCACGAGTCGGTCAACTACATCTTCGGGTAGCTTTGCACGTGTAGAAAGTATCTTTGCACTGTAAAGCACCGTGCCATAACGTCATCTAAAACTGCAAAAAATTCATTGTGGAAAATATTGACGGAAAGTTTGGTTTTCGAGGTCACTGCACCTCAAAAGGATTTTCTTTTATTTTTAGTATTCTAAAGTGGATATCTCCAGTGATAGCTATAAATGCAAACAAGAGTATGAAGAATGCTTGTGTTTTAGTATCTTAAGAGATGTAACTTGAAAAAATAAATACCTTAGAAAGCGAGGTTAAAATCTATAAGACAATGGTAAGACCAATGGGACATATGGAGCTGAAACACGAGTTGATACGAAGAAAACAAAACAAGTCTATCAATCAGTAGAAATGAACACATTACGATATTTAGAAGGACAGACCAGGAGTGGTAGGATAAGAAAACGGATACAAAACAGTGTAAAATAACTAATAATACCAAATTTGTGAAAAGACGAAAAAGTAATGGAATAATTACATCACTCGAATGAGCGGTGATAGACTGGTGAAATATCCTGGGATATGATACCATTAGGAAGGAGAAACCCTAGAAGACCGCAGAAAAGATGGAGAGAAGATATGCATGAGAGATGAAAACAGATCTACAACCTACATACAAGAAAAAGAAAAAGAATTTTGTTTGTAGATCTTGAAATTTTGTCATCCAATTTTGTAAAACTGTCTGACTTGTTCTTTAATGACACCACACTACAAATATAGTTAAATGTTCTGAATAAGAAGGTATAGTGACAGATTCCGACTACCCCGTTTATTTATTCTTATTCTTAATTATATTGGCTAGCTCGAATTTTTTGATTTACTTGAACGCTTTATACTTACGATCTCAGGACTCGTCTGTTTCTTTCTCGTAGGCTGAAAAATACCGCTCGTACGGTGATTTCGCTGGTGAATATTTTTACTTACGTTGTGAATTTTATTAACTTACTATATTTAATACTTGTGTAATTGATGACACAGTATTTCTGAATTATATTTTAGTGGCGTTAAGTGCCAGCTTCTATTTCTGTTTATTTAAAAATCAGTTATTTTATTCATTCTTTTCTAATTTATAATTTTAACAAATTTATATCCTTCATTAATTATCATCCAATCTGTTTATTTAGAATTGTGATGGCCATTGAAACATTTAGCAATTATCATTTTATGATCTTATTTTTAAATTTAAATATTAATTTAATTACTAAATATTCTTGTGCTTGAAGAATTTTTGATGCAAAGTCTGTTTTGTTCTTAAACTCTAAACTTTCCTGGACTTGAAGAATTCTTCCGCTTTCTTTGCGTTCAGTAGGAATTATCTCGTCTCCTAGACGTCCTTCACCATTTCTTCAATTTTCCTCACTGAGTTTAATTGCGTACGTTTTCACACTGTTCGCGTCCCACTTCCATTAACTACTTTCCATTCGCGACTCAAATTTCTCATTCGCGACTCAAATCAAAAATCAATCAAAGTTAATGCGTGCTACTTTCGGATATGCAACTTCCCTTTAACATTCCGTCCGAAATATAACTTTAAAAAAACTTTTCTCAATTCAAATTCTCTGCCAGACATGGCCATACGTTCAACTCCTATCAGACCGAGACTAATTCTGACGCAATATTCCCTTCCATCGACTCAGTTTGTTTTTTCCGTTCACACTATTTGCATTGTTATTGATTGAATCCCATGCTAACGTGCAACTGGGATTATCGGAATTCTCTTGTCTATTGTAACTCTGTTTCTTATATTCACAAAAATTTATTAAACATTATTTTTCTAATATTTTAAATATTTATGCGAACATGTCTTTATTGTTATTTGCCGACATCCTACGTCCCCAATATCTCATTTCTGTTTATAGTTTTCCGTATTTTTCTTTCTTTCCTATCTTATTCCGTTGACATATTTTTTTATTAATTAATACAAAATATCCGATATGTATTTTTACCTATCTCAATATAAACGACATTTTGATATATTTTTGCGATTTAAAAAAATATACAAATTTAATATTTTAAAATTATTCTCACATCGTTAGTGCATACATTATGGGCACTTTTATTCATTATTTCATTTTTTATAAGTGCTTCTTATGATTTCTTTTGATGTTTGTCGAAAACATAAAAGCTTCCTATAAAAATGAGCTTAAAATAAGCATTTTTAGATATTTCAAAGGCATTTTCTTAAAAACAGCTGCAAAGTTTTGAATGGAAAAATTTGATCATAAAATGTGTATGTTTTTTTTATAAAACGATATTCTCGATATACATGTTACATGAAAATAAACTTATCCATTGTGGTAACTGATACGTACTGTCAATATTATGTTCTTCAGTATTTTTTGTAGAGTAGGTTAATATTGAGAATATTGTCTACTGCTGAGTGTTATGAGGATGGTTGGTAGTGGAGAAGTAACTTTAATTGATTGTTGCTATGGAAAGTGGTACCGAGTTTATAAAATACTTACATTGAATGCTATATTGCAGATTAAAGACAGCCTATGTTTAAAGAGTGCAGTTTTAGTTTCGTTGATAATTTTATCAACTTCTGGTTTGGAATAACCCTAACATTTCCAATAATATGTTTAAGTGGTTTGACTTCCTAAGACAGCAGCTTGAGGAAGGTGAACTCAAATACGTTGACATGAAGGTTGTCGGTTTGAAACCCGAGTTAAGCATGGATGTTTTAAGATGGCTTATAGCATATGATGGAATTCGAAATTCCATATGTATTATATCTATAACGTAATCCTTCCACATTATCTTGGCCTGTAAGGTCACGTATGTCTATAATCTGCATAAGGAACAGAATTCCTACTTACAGACCAATGGTAGAGACACCGAAATGAGACCATGGGGTGTAATGATACATGAAGGTATGGGCTGATATAGGCATACACATCTTCGCGGTGTGGGAAGGAGATATTCTATGAATGTTCTCAGCAGAGCGCCAGATAACATGAGAGGCCCTGGTATGTCCTTCAAGCGAACGTAGGTGGCAGCAGGGCAGAGGGAGGGGCGAAACCGAAAAGCTAGTCCAGTCTGGAAGAGAAAAGGTTACTGTCAGGTATGAGAAATTCTCTGCCATTATTCGTTAGTTTAGCTGCAAAACTATGTAATGGTATTAGTAGCTCTATTTTCGCAGTGTTATATTCATTACTTCATATTGAATCAGCTTCTTTATGTAGGGTATATTAGTGAGCCATTTGTGTTTTCTGTGTGCAATATTATACGGAAAAAATATTAAAATTTCTAGTATATTCTATTGGGCATAAACAACTGCTGTGACAATGTTCATAACAATGCCGTGCAGGAGTATTCTTCTGGGTTGCGCTCATTGCCAAGTGACGAGAGCTGGGGAGACGACCTCTCGAAGTCTCAGCCAGGTATCAGAATGACATCGCCAAGAAACTAGGACTCCAAGGTACTTTGTAATGTGCGAATTTTTCTTTGTTTCTAGACACTGCAATTTGAAATCCGATTATTTATAATGAAGTGATGTGTATTTACAAATGGTTTACCCCGAATGCAATTATGACACTAGATAACTAGTGGTGATACAGAAAAACATTGCTTATAAAATTTTTCGTAACATTTTCATCATATAATATTTCAACCTCTAACCTACTATTTTTGTAGCCTTCACCCAAAACATTTTCATCTAAACAATGCGCGTGAAGTTCGAAAACAACCGCTTACCTTACAATTTTGAAACTTCAAATGTTCAGACGAAACAGATATCTGATATTTAATTAAATATATTTTGCTGTATTCGTTCAAAGAAGTTTAAATAAAAAAGTACTTGACCAGGAGGTTTTTTGAACATCATGTATTTGAGCTGGAGTGCCTAGGTTTACAAAGGAACAATATCACTCTTGAAATGTACGGTTAATGTGCGTTGGCTTTGCTAACATAAAGTTTAAATGTTGAGGTGATTTTAATACTTCCTAAGAAGCAAAATTGTCGGTATATGACTTAATGTATCCAAAATAATCTAATATTTTTAAAATATTGGTACATGAAATAATTTAAAGATATAAATGTTGGATAACAGTTTGGATTTAAAAATAAATTTTCTAGGAGTCCTCCAAAAAATTTATCTTTTTACAATTTTTGATGTTCCATATTTTTAATGAAAATTTGCCCTATTTTAAATTATTTATCTATTATAGAACAAAATTAAAGAAACAAGTGCAGCTGTTAGTGAAAAATTCTTGTTTATTCTTTTTATTTGTCACGAATTCAAGGAAAAGTACGCGGAAACTAATCATATTTTGAAACAAAAAGTGTGTTCAATACATTCATTAGAGATTTACTTTAAACAAATTTCGTTAAGAAAATCATCTCTATTTGGATAATGTAGATGAAGAGAGGCGTCCAAAAACGTACATTTTTTGCTGTTCTCCAAATTACTGACGTTTGAATGACAATTTTACCTACGGGTATTTTACAAGCGTACTTTTTACTTTCCCGCATACGTACGAATATACGGAGTATTATAAGTATATGTAATGTTGCGCAAAAAATGGAAAATTTTCAGCAGAAGAAAATTCGTTGCCGAGCCGTGATAATGAAAAAGTGGATAAAACCAGTTGCTAAATTAAGAAACAATTCCCTAAATTAAGAAAAAAATGTTGCTAAAATAAGAAAAAAAATGGAAGGTTGGGGAAGAAGGTGGAGTTTAATATGTTAAAGTCCTCGCACGGGTACGCTATGTAAATCCTTCAAACAACTAAAAAAATAAATATTAGCCCGAATTCGATGACTTATTTCCGAATTAATTGCCAAAATTAAATAAAAATAGGTAACACAACAAAGATCTCGATGTCAATAAGGGAATTGTAACAATGCCATGCACGAAGTATTCTTGGTGGGGGAAAGCACTTATTGCCGGGTGATGACGGGCTGATGAGGCAAAAGATCGTTCGAAGCCTCGGGGTAGAAAGAACATTTTTTCTTCAGGTGACAAGCGAAGATTCCAAGGTATTTTCCATTTGTGTTAGGTACTTTCTATGTTATTTTCAAATCTGTGTAATTGTTCATAAAATATTCATTCAAGTATTTGATAACGGAAATGAATTAAAACTTAAAAAAAGATGGAAAGTGAGAAATTAGTTCGTACACAGAAACAACCTATTAATCCTTTTATTGTACAGGGCAGTTTTGACGCCAATTAAAATATATACGAACACGGATGTAAAAAGGCGAAAGTAACCGTTTTAGTAATAAACAATAAATCAATGCATCACCACACCTAGCAAATTTATTTTCCTGGCATCCGCTGGCAGCTACGTAAGACATTGTCAGAATAATTACTCACTCAACCTTTCTGAGGAAATTTCGGAGAAAAAATTAAATAATAAAATATTTGATTTGAATTTTTAAAAGTATAGACAAATCGGAATAGATATCTGAGAGAGTCGTTAATTTAAAATTGTTAACTACTGACACAGAATATCAAAGCGCCTTTAAAATCTAAAATATTCCCTAAGAAATATTACATCTTATTATTATATATAAATTAAACAACTTCTTAAACTTTAAAAATACTCTACAAAATCCATTAGGGAATTATTTCACTACATTATTTATTACCGTTCTACAACTATATTGTTCGAAACTCGCAAGATAGATTCACTAGTTGATGTTAATTAAGATTAGAATGGTATCCGTAGTTTTCAAGATTTCGTGGTTAATATATATATCTTGTTCCCATTTCTAGCTACCAGAACCCCGACAATCATACTCTGGAGAACTATACATCAAAAACTCAAATCTCTGCATGAGCGAAGGTTTTGAGTGAGCCCAGCGGCCATGCTTGCTGGCTTCATGCTTTCAAAGACGAAGCTACATGGAAAGAACACGGAACTGATAATATAATCTCCGCATAAGTGAAGGTTGTGTGACAGCCCAGCGGCTATGCTGGTGGGCTTCCTTCTTTCAACGACGAAGCTACATGGAAAGAACACGCAACTGATAATATAATCTCCGCATAAGCGAGGGTTGTTGGACAGCCCAGCGACTATGCTGGTGGGCTTCCTTCTTTCAACGACGAAGCCACATGGAAAGAACATGCAACTGATAATATAATCTCCGCATAAGCGGGGGTTGTGTGACAGCCCAGCGGCTACTCTGGTGGGCTTCCTTCTTTCAACGACGAAGCCACATGGAAAGAACATGCAACTGATAATATAATCTCCGCATAAGCGAGGGTTGTGTGACAGCCCAGCGGCTACTCTGGTGGGCTTCCTTCTTTCAACGACGAAGCTACATGGAAAGAACACGCAACTGATAATATAATCTCCGCAAAAGCGGGGATTGCCTCACAGCCCAGCGACTATGCTGGTGGGCTTCCTTCTTTCAACGACGAAGCCACATGGAAAGAACATGCAACTGATAATATAATCTCCGCATAAGCGAGGGTTGTGTGACAGCCCAGCGGCTACTCTGGTGGGCTTCCTTCTTTCAACGACGAAGCCACATGGAAAGAACATGCAACTGATAATATAATCTCCGCATAAGTGAAGGTTGTGTGACAGCCCAGCGGCTATGCTGGTGGGCTTCCTTCTTTCAACGACGAAGCTACATGGAAAGAACACGGAACTGATAATATAATCTCCGCATAAGCGAGGGTTGTTGGACAGCCCAGCGACTATGCTGGTGGGCTTCCTTCTTTCAACGACGAAGCTACATGGAAAGAACACGCAACTGATAATTTAATCTCCGCATAAGCGGGGGTTGTGTGACAGCCCAGCGGCTATGCTGGTGGGCTTCCTTCTTTCAACGACGAAACTACACGGAGAGAATACGGAACTGATAATCTAATTTCCGCATAAGCGGGGGTTGTGTGACAGCCCAGCGGCTATGCTGGTGGGCTTCCTTCTTTCAACGACGAAACTACATGGAGAGAACACTCGACTGATAATATAATCTCCGCATTAGCGGGGGTTGCCTCACAGCCCAGCGGCTATGATGGTGAGCTTCCTTCTTTCAACGACGAAACTACATGGAAAGAACATGCAACTGATAATATAATCTCCGCATAAGCGAGGGTTGTGTGACAGCCCAGCGGCTATTCTGGTGGGCTTCCTTCTTTCAACGACGAAGCTACATGGAAAGAACACGCAACTGATAATTTAATCTCCGCATAAGCGGGGGTTGTGTGACAGCCCAGCGGCTATGCTGGTGGGCTTCCTTCTTTCAACGACGAAACTACACGGAGAGAATACGGAACTGATAATCTAATTTCCGCATAAGCGGGTGTTGTGTGACAGCCCAGCGGCTATGCTGGTGGGCTTCCTTCTTTCAACGACGAAACTACATGGAGAGAACACTCGACTGATAATATAATCTCCGCATAAGCGGGGGTTGCCTCACAGCCCAGCGGCTATGCTGGTGGGCTTCCTTCTTTCAACGACGAAGCTACATGGAAAGAACACGCAACTGATAATATACTCTCCGCATAAGCGGGGGTTGTGTGACAGCCCAGCGGCTATGTTTGTGGACTTCCTTCTTTCAACGACGAAACCAAATGGAGAGAACTCTGACCTGATAATATAATCTCCGCATAAGCGGGGGTTGCCTCACAGCCCAGCGGCTATGCTGGTGGGCTTCCTTCTTTCAACGACGAAGCCACATGGAAAGAACACGCAACTGATAATATAATCTCCGCATAAGTGAAGGTTGTGTGACAGCCCAGCGGCTATGCTGGTGGGCTTCCTTCTTTCAACGACGAAGCTACATGGAAAGAACACGCAACTGATAATTTAATCTGCGCATAAGCGGGGGTTGTGTGACAGCCCAGCGGCTATGCTGGTGGGCTTCCTTCTTTCAACGACGAAGCTACATGGAAAGAACACGCAACTGATAATATAATCTCCGCATAAGCGGGGGTTGTGTGACAGCCCAGCGGCTATGCTGGTGGGCTTCCTTCTTTCAACGACGAAACTACATGGAGAGAACACTCGACTGATAATATAATCTCCGCATAAGCGGGGGTTGCCTCACAGGCAAGCGGCTATGCTGGTGGGCTTCCTTCTTTCAACGACGAAGCTACATGGAAAGAACACGCAACTGATAATATAATCTCCGCATAAGCGGGGGTTGTGTGACAGCCCAGCGGCTATGCTGGTGGGCTTCCTTCTTTCAACGACGAAACTACATGGAGAGAACACTCGACTGATAATATAATCTCCGCATAAGCGGGGGTTGCCTCACAGGCAAGCGGCTATGCTGGTGGGCTTCCTTCTTTCAACGACGAAGCTACATGGAAAGAACACGCAACTGATAATATAATCTCCGCATAAGCGGGGGTTGTGTGACAGCCCAGCGGCTATGCTGGTGGGCTTCCTTCTTTCAACGACGAAACTACATGGAGAGAACACTCGACTGATAATATAATCTCCGCATAAGCGGGGGTTGCCTCACAGCCCAGCGGCTATGCTGGTGGGCTTCCTTCTTTCAACGACGAAGCTACATGGAAAGAACACGCAACTGATAATATAATCTCCGCATAAGCGGGGGTTGTGTGACAGCCCAGCGGCTATGTTTGTGGACTTCCTTCTTTCAACGACGAAGCTACATGCAGAGAACTCTGACCTGATAATCGAATCTCCGCATCAGTGAGGGTTGTGGGAGACCCCAGCGTTAATGCTTGTGTGCTTCATTTTTTCATGCACTTCGAATGCACATGGGGAACCTATGGAGCACAAACACTATTATCCGTGTGCCCGAGGTATCTGGGAGTGGCTAGCAGCTATGCTGATGATCTTCATGCTTTAAATGCACTGCGCATTTACAGGGGAAAACTGCGGATTACAAATACTATTCTCGCGATGACCGAGTGTTTTGGGAGAGCCATGTATTTACGGTGGTCTGTTTCATGATTTGCAAGCTCTCGAGGAGCTGTTTCCTGGAAATGTTCTCCAGTTTACTGGAGGTTTAGGGCGGATGTAGTGGCTCTGGTTATTGGTTACTTGTTTTGGAAGTGCTCTGAACCTACACGGAGGATCTACATAAAATTTAATTTTTGTCCGAGAAGCGGGATGTTGTGACGGAACTTGCTGATATGCTGATTTAGTTCGTGATGTACAGTCACTGTGAACTTCGCCGCGTAAATTCTCATCTGATCAATGCATGTCTTTTGGTGAAGGTGTTGGAGTGAACGTTTTGGTGACTACATTACGAAGTTGATGTTTAGAATGCACTAGGAACCGATGCGGTGGTGCGGACTAACACGGAAGAATTTGGGGGGGGGAATTTATTTTGAAGAATTTTTCCCACGGCTGTGCATATGAACTACGTTTTTTTAATTTGAAGAAGATATATTTGTGTTCTTATTTGTAATAAGTCTTTCAATAAATAAATATTGTATCATATCGTTGTCCTAAGTCTTATACGTTTTTGTTGAGACATTTTTATTGGATTTCTTTTTGTAATATATTAGAGTATATATCGGAGATTTGTGGTTATAATTTGTAGTACTTTTTAGAATTTTACGTAAGATTTGCCTTAGTTTGTTTACATCGCTCTCAAAACGCTTGTTACTATTTAAAAGAATATCTTAGCAAATTTAAGTGATTAGAAATGAGAAGTTTTATTTTGAGTTTAATATGTTTTCTGTTTTAAATAATTTCCAACTTGTGTTGTTGATCCTTTTTTTCTTTAACAGTTCGGTCAGAAGTTTATTTTTCAAAGTAATGTAGTTTTTAGTCTCATTGTAAATTATTTCTTCTTTGTAAAGAATTGATGTTGTTAATGTTGTATTTGAAGTCGCAGTACCTAGGTTGGGAGGTTCCAACACAAAGGACTTCTGAATGAAATTTTATGAAATTGTCACAAGGACTCACAAAACATTGATTCAGAATACATGATGTGTTAGAGGAAGTAATTTACTGTGTACATGAATGAGAATTATTCTATTTTTCATTACCAGAGCCCGTCAATAAGAGATTTGTTTCGAAAATTTGCCGTTTTCCGGCTATTAATGTACGTATGTGTGAAAAAGTAAAAATTGTTCTCAAATGTTTTTTGAAAACTGTCCCTCTGGCTGTTCGTGTGTGAACAACGCTAGCGGCTAAACAGTTTACCCGATCTCCAAAATTGACGTACTCCAATTGATCTGGCTGATTTCGCGTCCGCTTTAATTTGAAACCGATATTTCAATGTTTAGGGGAACTTGACATGAAGCCCGTGGGACATTTTCTAAATTTTCAAAAAATGGCTCCATCGGTTTTGATTAAATTTTGTTGTTGGACAGTCTGAAGAATGTTTGAGAGAATGGTACTGCACTCACGTTCGTTGAAAACCGTGATTTTTCAAAATTGCAGAAGTTCAAAATTTTTTCGGAGTCTTCCCACAACTAAAATATTAAAAGAAAGAGATTTTTCTCTTAATTAAATCTGTTCCTTAAAGATAGGTTTCGAAATAAGGTCAAGTACAATTTTCCGTAAGTTTGCATGAAAATACGGGGGGGGGAGAAAGCAGGTACTGTTTTAGCACCACTAGTTTTCAAATACATCTCAATAGTTTTTCCTCGTATGTAGGAACGAACGAAAAAGAAAGTGAGGTTGATTTCACTTTGGTGGAACTCTATGAACTTTTGAATATCGCCAATATTCAAAATTCTTTCGGTGTTATCCTACAGCTACAATTTTAAAGACAGAATTTTATCTTCATGACATCTGTTCATCAAAATTAGATCTCAAAATAAGTTCATGTGTAATGTTTTGTAAATGTAAGTCATTTTGCATAGTTTTTCGTAAAATACTGGCAACTTTTAACAATTTTAAACAGCAATTTTCTGAAAAAGTTTTCAGACTTTTTTCGTTAATTTTTTTCCTTGTATGTAGGAATGGATGGTGAAGAAATTGGAGCCGGTCGCTTTTTTGACGAACTCTCAGTATTTTTAGATATTGGATAAAAGAGAAAATTAATATTGTAATATTACAATATTGTTAATGGAGAATGTTTGTTACAAGAAATATTTAAAAAAGTCTGTTCTTTAAATTAATGTACATTTAAAAAAGAGTATTTTAATGTATCATTGAAATTCCAAATTTTCCAAAAATTCCAAAATTTGAATGTCCCGAATGTCTATTTACTGTTTTTCAGGAGATATTAGATTGCAATTCGACAATGGCTACGCCGCGCCGCATTGCGATACGGCAGTTTCAAATTTTGAGAATTCTTTCTCGTTGTTGGGAGATGTTTTAGCTGTGTGAAACGCAGTTTCAGTATTGTCGAATTTTTTGTTTTGATATATTATCTTTGAAACAATTACTTTTCGCACCTAATATTCTAAGATTGTATTGAGTTTTTCATGTAATCACTGAGATGTGTTTATGTGGACTGTTCTTATGGTATTATGAAAAAAGTAAGTAAACGTTACTAAGTGCTGGAAAGCACGTTCTGTTGTAATACCTCTTGTTTAGTATGGTGATAAAATAGGATGAGGCGTGGCTAAAGGAATTGCCTTGAAAACTGCACGTAGAATTTGAAAGAATGTCAAATTCAGACTACAACATTACATATTTTATTGCATCTGTAATGCATTTCGCAAATCTCCTTCCATCTTTTGCTTACATCGAAATATAGCGAATTTTACTACTTCTGTTTCCACAACGTGACTGTGATGTGAAAGCAAAACATCACATTAGCCATTGATGCATTACAATCAACTCATTGCCATTTACTCCACGAGAGAAACTCTCAACAAGTAGCTGCACGTGACAGCAAACAAACAATCGTTAATTATTCCGGTCGTACTTTTACAAAAGCAAACAAATCTGTAATCTACATCTTCTGTAAATGCACCCACTGCATTAAAATTAATTCACACATACTACAATGATTATATGTATTAATTAGAATGGCTTAATAGAAGATTTAACAAAAGCGTTAGGGAAATTAATATAAGTAAATATTCAATCCAATCGATTCCTCTTTCGAGGCATTGATACTAATATTTGATTTATCATGATGTAATAGAACCTTGCTTTAAAAATTGGTGTAGTTCATAGAAAGGTTAGTCTCTAAAAAAATTCACCATTTTCTTTTCTTGAAGTAGGTTATACATTTTCTTTCTGAGTACTCAATTCTGGCGCAACTGCCACAATTACGGATTAAAATATAATTATTAATTTCAATTCGAAAGTAACTGCCTACATAGCGTGCGCAAATATTTCTCCGCAGAAGTAGGATCTAACCCAACCATTATACAGCTCGCGGGCCGGGTCAGGCTCGCGAAATGTGTTCGTACGGCCCACGATTTAATTTTTAATATTCTCAGCGAAATACTATTTAACCCTTAAACACCATAGTGCGGCCTGTGAGACCGCTGCGATATCGATTCCTAATTACTTTCGTAATTCACTTCTTCACCCACATAAATTACTCACGAGTCTTTACACTGTTTTATTTACCATTACATTCCCAATTTCTTCTCTATGTGAATTATGTCGCCATTCCCTTGTATTTTCACTAATACTCGATCAATTGCTTCTCCTCTGTCCCCCATTGTTGCTGTCGTTCTGTTTATATATTTTACCTGAATTCGTCGTTCCCTTATACACACCTGATAAATCATCACAATATTACAACAATACGGTAGTTTTTCTTATTTGAAATTTGAGTGTAGATGTTTTAAAACAAAAAAAAACAACTGGAGAAGACACTTGAAATGAGAGATGCAAGTTATACACAACGCTTTAATGAAGAAAGTCGGACAAAACAAACGCAGACCTCGTAGTAAACTTGACCGGGTAGCAAAATCAATTATAAGATTCTACTACTGAAGCACATTTTCTAGTAGCAAAATGGATTTGTCAATGTGAAAACCTTTTGCTTAAGAGGAATTTGTAGAAAAAGTGCATGATGGTTGTTTTGTGACGTAATGTGTTCAGAAGCTAAACATTAAATTGAAAATATTAGGTTATCCCTCTCACTCTCATAAAGTTAATATTTCATTGAATTTGTGGAAACTTATTTGACAATCAGTTGTTATTATTAAAACTATTAAAACCCGCCACACATTCATTAAACAGACTTAAAACTTGTTAATTAAAAACGTAATATTTTCATTTAATGTAGTTTAAACCATATTTATTAATGTACGAGTCATGTTTTTCAGAGTAAATACCGTTTTGGGAAAAAATCATAAAAAACTGTTTTTCAAAACAATCTTGATTTTCATATTTCTCTCAAAAATGCTCGAGAACTACTAAACTTTTCAAAAGATGTAAACAAAGTTAATAAAAAAACTAATTGTGAAGAAAAAATGCATTTAGGAAAAACCGTTATCTTTAATATTCTAGTTATAGGAAGACCGAAAATTTTCCAACTACTGTAATTTTCAAAAATTAAGATTTAACAGTGAAAACAGACAACGGATTGACCAGCAGACAGACAGACGGACGGACGGAGGACGGAAGGATGGCCAGACGGATAGACAGAGACAGACGAACGAACGAACTCGGATTGTCACACGGACGGACAGACGAATTGATGGTCAGACTGAGAGACTCACTGATCGACTGGCAGGAAGACAGACAAAGGGACAGGCAGACGGGTGGACTTTTTAAAAGCACCTTTTCCGTATCAGGGCACTCCAAAACGAGTATTTCACTTGAAATCTCGAGAAAAAAAATCCGCAGCATGGTATAACTTTCTCTGTACTACTGCAAATGCAAACAATAAAGTAATATTTAATTTACAATGTGATGAATTATTCCATGAGAAATATCGAGTAGAGAAAGAAGGTTTTTGAACATTTTAGAAGCAATTGCAATTGAAAAATGTGAAAATTTAAAAACGTGCCAAAAATAATTATTAGTCTTCGAGGCAACTTAAATTTGTGAACAATATTTTTCTCTAAAGAATCTAAATACGGGAATAAGATCATGATTGAGTGATTTACATTGGGAGGCTGTGTTAGCAATAATTACTATAAATATAAAACCATATATTAAAAAAATAATAGGCGATGCAAAGTGACTTTCAGTTTGCCACATTGTTTTTGTTTAACTGTACTACATTGCTTTTCTTTTATTCATAAGCAAATTGCGTAATAAATTTTCATTTAAACGAATAATGTTTGTACTTAACTACAAAAACAGTATTAATATTTCGTTCGGCCTGTGAAGAAAGTTTTTTTCTCATAGGGATAGGGGACACAAATTGTTAGCAACGCCAGATCTAACCCAGATTTAACGTGAACAGATGATCTTCTACCCGCTACGTCACATACAGTTTTTACTGTTTTTAATGATTTTTGATTAAATAAATCATAAAGTGCTATATTAGCGTAAGCTATTTTTACATTTTCCATATAATATATCAAGGAGTTTATTTCTCACAAATAAGTTATTACTTTATAAATCAATTGAACAGTTTATGATACTTCGTCGAAAAGAACAGACTTAAGAAATTCACTATTGATTCCAATTTTCCTGGATTAAAAACTGAAGTACAGAATACAATTCTTTCAGGTATCTAAAAACGTCTTCCTGTCATAAGTGACATTGAAACATGATCTTTATGCTCACCAGAAGCTCGAATGATAACCACAGAAATTGACTGTTTGTTTGATCTTGATCCTAATTTGATTATCATTTATTGGATTGATACGTATTATTTTGAAATTATAATTTTTTTCATTTCTATTGTATTTCATTGTTGTGCTATGATTTTTTACATATTCTCTTTATATTATCTTTATTTTTCGTTTTATCTTTCTCAGTTGTGCATTAAAAACATATTATTTGTTTTTATAATCTATTTTCATTTATGTCAATAATTTTGGCTGTGAGACCTATTGCAATGGGAGTTTTTCCCTTGTGAGATAATAAATAAATTCAAAACTTAGCAATACCGAAACTCAAATAATTTTAAAAACGTTGTAAGAAAAAAGCAAAATTTCGATATAAGATTTGCATCTAATAAAGAAATGTTTGAAAGTGACGTTGGGCAGTTGTTGCAAAAAAATAGCCCCTCTTTACGAGGCAAAGAAGTGGAGAATCGACCGAGTTGGGGCGATGTTTTTGACAATTTGCCCGATGTTTGATGTCAGAATGTTTCGATATTGTGAGATGTGTTTAGAATCTAACAGAATAATTTGTAAAAATAACTTCCTATGTGAATTTAAACTTTCAATTTTTTCGAAAATTTCTACAGATTTTGAACATGTTTCCGAAAGTGTGATATTTTCAGCAAATCTAATTTTCTTGTAACAGTTTTGCCACATTACGGTTAATTCTAACATTTTGTCGACAGCCTTCCTGTTCTTCTGGAGATGGCGTACGTATGGGCGCAGACGATGATGCATGTCTACTACCTGCTGGTGAAGAACTCAGCATTTGTGGGTGACGGGATGGTGGTGACAGGAGCTCACGTGCTAAATCTGGTATGTTGGGAGATTCATCGTTTATTAATAGTATATTTTGCAACTAGTTTGTAATGTTAAGCTCTTTGCATGAGTGCATGTTTTGAAAAAGAGCGACGTTAGGAGCGAGTTTTTCCACTTTGTGCGTATGCAAAAAAGCAAAATTATAAACGAGTCCAATGCGTTATTTTGTGTAACAATATTATATACATATAAGATAATGATAGTTAATTTTCGGAAACAATTCCTTTGTGACGTCATGGGTATTTGATATCTGTGAGAAAAAAAATCTTTCCACAATTCTTTTCTGCGTTTGGCTGAATGTGTTATGATGCAATTATTAGTGCCATAATGACAATTTCGTTTTAAAAAAATGGTCTCTTATGGCAGAGATGATGACAATTTCTTGTGACGAAAATGGTCGCTTTATAATGCTGTAATATAAAAAAATATTTATATAATGCATTCAAAATATCTAAATTTCAAAATTACAGAGAATTTCCCAAAGTATTTGCTAAGGTGGAGCACGAGTTGGAACATTAATATTTAGACTGCGTTTCCAAAATGTTGAAACCACTAAGTCCAGCGGAAGTAAATACGGGAAGTAGGTATATAGCAAAAATGATGGGTAGATGGAAAGTGATTTGTAAACGCAATGTAATCCATTCGTATGTAGAAGAGTTGGTAAAATATTCCGTTTCCAGCTATCCAGTTATAGACGAAGTGAGTGAATGCAAGTGTTGCTGAAAAAGTGTAGTTTGTAATATTGTGATTTAACCCGGGAGAGGTGGCGCGGGATCTTTTGTGACCCCACGTATATTTGTTTTGCTGCAGTTGCCTAATTTTGCGAGTCAGAACCTTTACATTTCATATACCTTTCACCACATTCTTTACCTTTTGTCTGAAATTTTTTCAAAATTTTATATGTAATAATTTATCTATAAATATTTGTGAAACCAATACAAACACCTTAAATTTCGTACTTTTTCTAAGTTGTATTGATTGGCTTTGAATCATTTTCAAGAAATTGTTTGTTTTTATGTGAGACAATGTTAGAAAATGAAACTTACTGAATTATCCGATACCTTTGTCGTTGAAATATTCAGAAAAATGTAAATGGAGTAACTATATAAAATGAAAGATTAATGATAATTTTGCCATTTTATTTGTTTCAATTCCTCATTTGCATGTTTGTTTATAATAGTGCATTATGTTTATACGACCTTAAAAATGATTGATTATTTTTAAAATAACTAATTTCGCACTTATTTCTTGCTAAATATAATTTTATAAAGAAACAGTTTAAAGGTGTCAGAAATGACCCCGCGCCACCTCTAACGTAACTCTAGCAACCGCCACCTCACCAGGGTTAAGAGAATGTAATCAAGAGAGCCTCGTAAACGGCTTTGTCACTGAATGGAAAATAAGAGAGTTAACCTGTTATCGTGTCTTCGTTTTTCCAGTTACTAAAGAATTATCATACGCCACCAATATTTTATAAAATATACGTTTAAAATATGTATGAGGTGTTGTAAAACCCATTCCAAGTACGGACGTACACTTGAACGCTTTGTAATCACGATTCTTGTATTTCATTAAATATTCGATATAAAAGAATCTATTTTAACGCTTTTTTTATTTGTTACATATATTTTCATTCATCTAAAATTTAATTGACGTTGAATTTTCGTTTTTTGACATGCATTTTCTAAAGAATATTTTATCATTTATATTTGCTACTGTAGCATCTTATTTTATAGAAACAACTGCAATGAATAACAGTAAGAAATTATTATTCATTTTAATTTGATGTTCTCTTTGCGATTATAAAAATGGAAAATGCAATTCAACAGCTGCGTTTCTATGAAGTGCAATCGCGCCCTTGTTGTTCTTCGCCTTCTGGAGAATTCTAAAAAAAGCACACAAATTGAACAAAATGGGTCCTTGACATTACAATTTTAAAAGTGATACAAATGAAGATGAGTGTACTAAAACTAAATTGCAATTAATGAGACAATTGATGTTACAACATTGTTTTTTCCTCAGTAGCGCAGAAGTAAGAAATTTATTTACAGTGACGTAAATAAGAAAATGTTCATACCATTGAATCAATAAGCTCCACTTTATGGGAGACCTGGACACTAAAATGTAAACAGTTCCGATTTCACTCCCGGCACAAGCTCTAACCGCTAACCGGATTGGGTTCTCATCTTCGCGAATTGAATTACCAACTTCTTGCTTCCTGGCGCTTTTGTGGTATGGGTGACGTCACACCAATGACAACCCTTACACCTTTTGTTTGCGGTGTTTGCTCCCTAGATCAGGCAGCCATAAAAAAACGTGCACTGAACTGTTGCGCGCGCGCCTTTTTCATATATTCTCACACATGCATAACCAAATTCATAGTTGAATTTCCAGTAACATACATCACCAATACATTGGTATTTAAACCGCCAAAGGTATCTAAGGGCATCAACTGATGTCACTGCCTTGTCTCTCACCGGTAGGTCCTAAGGTTCGAACTCCGACCATAGGATCTAGCTACGAAGTTTGGTCACGTTGAGCTACTGTCTGGAGGAGAATAGCAGAAGCTGACTGCTCTGATCAGCATTTTTCCACGGTTTCTGCGATGAACACCTGTTGTATGCCGGAGAAATACCCCTAACAAACGGGCCACGGACAACGCGTGATATTTCCTTCCTCTTCTTTGTCCAATACTAACCTCTTACTTACACACACACACACACACACACACACACTATACTACAACACGCGATGGGAGACCAATTGAGAGTTCTCGGCGGGAACGGTGCCACGCTGGTGGGAGATGCCTAGTTGGGAAAATCCCCGCAAGCCGACGTAGGTGGGAGACGGATCTCATCATCCATCCAGGAAGATCACCGCCACTTCCCCCCGATTTGTAACATGCACTACACTTACGGGACTGATTTATTTCTGTTTGCCGTTTAGGCGCCCGGAATCGTTAAGCAATTGCACGTGATTTTCCAATATCTTCCAGCACCACTGCATTGACACGCAACGTGTGCCTCTTGCAGACGCGGTCGGTGCTGGGCGTGCTGGCCATCAGCCACTGCTGCCAGTCGTCGGTGTGCGAGGCGCGGCGCACGGAGCGCGTGGTGGCACGCCTGCAGGCGACCAACCGGGACGCGAGCGGCGGGCGCACGTTCGCGCTCGACCGCTTCGCCAAGCAGCTGGGCGCGGTGCGGCCCGAGCTCACCGCCTGCGGCCTCTTCGACGTCGACATGCCCTTCCTCTTCACCTTCTTCGCCTCCATGTTCGGCTACCTCGTCATCCTCGTGCAGTTTGACAAGTCGTCTGAATCACCCCTGAGGAATGCGACGAACGACGGTTGGGTTTGAATGGAAAATTCCAGGTTTCGGCACCATAAGATGATTAATTGTAGTCTTTGAGTGTCGTGGCTCTTTCACGACTGAAGTAACTTTGGGTAGTGTTTGTTATGTTTCGACATTTTTTTTGTTTGTTTTGTTCGACAAGTCGTCTGAATCACCCCTGAGGAACGCGACGAACGACGGTTGGGTTTGAATGCAAAATTCCGGGTTTCGGCACCATAAGATGATTAATTCTAGTCTTTGAGTGTCGTGGCTCTTTCATGACTGAAGTAACTTTGGGGTAGTGTTTGTTATGTTTCTCAATTTTTACCGAATGGGTATTTTCACGCTGGGAAAAAAATTTAAATTAAATAATATATTATAGTCCTCGAAATTAAGCATGAGAGTAAAATGTGTGAAGCCGTTGTAGAGCAGATCACTACATATGCGAGACATGAGGTGTCACAAAAATAATCATTGGAAACGAGAAAGTGTGGCGATGGAATTTGTGAGAAGAACTTGCAGGGTGTCGAGATTGGATCATACAAGAAATGCCGAAAACAGACTAAGAGCAACCGCAAAAACGCCAATCACGGTAATAATCACCATAAGATAAATACAATGGTCTAACGATGTAAGAAGAATCAGATACCCAAATAGAGCGTACGAGTGTCGTCCTAAAAATAGGAACAAAAGAGGACATGCCATCCTTGGAAGTCGCAACAGCCATATCAACCTTGCCAAGAATGGGGAGGAATAATTTTTTATAAGATCTTCTGTAAATAAGAAAACAAAAAATTGTGAGTCGTCATTCTCATGCTCGAGGTCGCTTCAATCACCTTTAAGTTCTGTAAAGTATGAAGTGCATGAAAATACGACATATTTTCAGACTTGGAATAATTTGTGTTTAAATAGTTCAGTTTTTTGTTAGCTGTAACCCTTAGAAGCTTTTTTCCTCTGTAAAGCACCGAGCAATGGCGGGTTTGTTTAATATAATAATTTGACCTTTTTGTATACACATTAAAAAAGCACAATATTCTAGTCAAATGTCAGCTCTTTTAATACTCAAATACGATTACCTTCATTGTTTTTGTTTCCAAGAAAAATCACGGGAAGCCACAAAAAAAACCTCTTAACAAGGAGATAAAGAACTTAGTTTTTGGTGAAATAGGAACATTTCTATAAATGCTCTGAAAACTTGTACCTCAATTTTTTTCACATTTTGAAAATAAAGGAAGTGAGGGATCGTTAAAATGTCTACCTTGCTTTGCAACTCTGTGATCTTAAAACGTATTTTAAGGATGTAGCACAAAAACGTTTCAATGAAAACGAAAACTATTGGGTTTACCTACTTTTCAAAAAGGCCTTGTCAAATGCAAAAATGAAACTTTCCACTGAATTTTTTATAGAAGCCATCATGAATGTCACTAGTATTTCACTGTACCCGGCTCCACGTTTCATCCTTTATAAATACAGTGTTCGACAAATATGCTCTGTTGAAATCTCTGCGAAAAGTTTGGACAGTCTGTTGCATTTTTAAAAGTTACAAAAACGAAAGGTTTGCTGTAGAAGTTAGGCAATAAAATTCCCGCATAACCTCAGACACTGCGTCGCATGTAAAATGACTTTTGTTGTTGCAAAGAAAATATTTCAATTTGAATGCAGCTGGCGTCAAAATGCAACACTGAAAAAATTAAAGCGGATAGCTAGAAAAATTTTCGACTTCTTCTCGCAAGGCTCACGACCTTGTAGAAGCGAATAGGTTTGCAAAGAAGCCACGTTTTCGAAACTGGCGTATGTCATGTTTGGTTTCACAATGAGATTGCGTCGTGATTGGCATCTCACAACATGGTGTATTCCATCTGAACCAGCATCGTATCCGATATCGCTCATCTCTCTTCATTGTTCGACCTAAATTATAAAACTGCCATTTTTCATGCAATGGAATGTAAATGCATACCACTGTTGTAATCACTTGCCTGGAAGGGCGGGATAATCAGTTGTGAACCCTCTTGATAGCGCAGAGAAGAATATGACACAACTGTGAACACACGTTGGGTATTCCTTAGCAGGGAAAATATTCCTAGACGATGTTCTCGTTATGTTGACTCAGTGCATTTTGTTTCTAATCGATTCAAATGTCTCTAAAGACAACTACATTTCCTTCAGGCAAAGATATAGTGTAGTTTATTTCGTGATGAACTGCGAAGTACTTTCATCAATTTTAATACAACACTCTCTTTCAATGAAAACGGTTAGTCAATATTATTGATTAAACTTCAGCGTGAAGACCCTGTGGCGCTGATAAACAGTGTCATGAGGTAATGCTATTTTTTATTAGTGCCATGTAATCTTCTACACAGGATTAGGAGAGGGTAGGAAGAAAATGAACATTTGTTTTGATTATTTGGAAAGAATGAACGAAGAACACGAACTTTGGAAAAGGGATTTAATTTTTTCATTTCAGAAAGGGAAACTAATAATTGAAATTATATAAATGAGTAATTGAATAAGTGCATCTTAAACTTCTTACAAAAAAATAAAACGTAATTTATTGATTTCCTAATAAAGTGTGTTAGTATATAATATTTTGGATTTTTATAACAGACGTAGGATGACTGATTAATATTAATTGTATCTCCCTCTAGTATAATTCTGTGCCTTCGTACTTGAAAAACAATATAGCTAACTGACTTTATCATGGCTCGTTTGCTCCCTGATGGTCGACCCACTGACAATAATCGATTAAGATCGATGTGATCATCATAAACATTGTTGTGAAATTTCCAACTTGTCTGTAGGAATATTAAAATTGGGATAGTAGGTAAATAGGAATATTATAAGTAATATTCATATCAATAATTGATCAATTCGTCGGTTTTTTTCTTTACATCCGTTTCTAAGTGTGTACAAAATTATTTTACCTTCTTCAAGTTGAAATTTTTTTGACGTCAGAATTAGGGCATCTGTGCGATATTGACTTATTTTATTTGCACAATACAGCTTTCTGACGTCTCTATTATTAGCCATATTTCGTTAATTTCAAGACAGCAAATTAAGAAGCCATCTGTCAATCATGAATGGAAGAATGGAAACACTAACAACTGTTTAACAACGGCTCTAAAAACGGTATGTCAGTAAAACGAGAGTAAAGAAAATGCATGGAGACTCGATCAATTAGTTGATCAGTTTGTTCTTCGTAGAATACACAGTTTAATCTCCTTGGGTACGAAATGGGAAGCAAGTACATTTTGGTTCTACCTTATTTCCAACAGCATTAAGAAGTAATAGGCGTTGCAATGCTACGACGCGATTGGTCGTGGGTCTTGCGCCCAATTTTAAAGGTGTGCAGATTTTTCGGTTACGTTCCCGGACTACAAAAACGCCAATTCGTTAGAACTTGGCGCTCATGTTTTTGGACAACCACTGTTATTGTTATATACGCCTCCGCGTTAGCAGCTAAAACACTGGGCCTTTTAGAAGAATATAATTTCGGTGCCTTCTCCATAGAAGATATTTTTATAATATTTTTCCACGACTGGGGTTTCCTGGTTCCGATTTTGACCTGCATATTGTTCTTCACGCAGAAACTCAAAACGTGGAACCAAATCGCTTCGAAGTTATCTGAACTGGACGTAATACTCGTGTGCAGCTGCAGTCAAATAAACAAACCAAGGAAGGTTATCATATACAAGCACATGGCTGTAGCACTCTTCATGTGCGTGTTGCAGACCGTGATCGACATGAGCGTATGGACTCACTCAGCGTACGTTATCATCTCGCACGTGATTTTATACGTATCGAATATAACGATAATCGTACTGTACATGAGCGTGGTGTTGTTGCTAAAGGACCGTTTCTCCGTGATAAACCAAGAACTGGACAGTCTCACGAGGAAGATGGCCGCGGAGAAGTGGGCGTGGTCGGACGCGGCGGTGCGCGTGGAGGTGCTGCGAGCGTCGCACCTGGAGCTGTCGGAGCTGTGCGAGCGTGCGAACGCGCTGTTCGGCTTCTCGGTGGCCGGCGAGCTGCTGTACTACTGGGTGGGGGGCGCGCTGTGCGTCTACATGCTGTCCACGCTCACGTCGGGCTCGCTGGTGGAGGGCGGGGTGCGTGCGGCGGCGTTGGTGCAACGCCTGCTCAAGAGCGCGCTGGTGGCCGGCGGCGTGTGCGGCGCGTGCGACGCGGCCGCCGCCGAGGCGCGCGGCTGCTGGCGCAGGCTGGCGCGCCTGTTGGCGCTCGCGCCCGCCGCCTGCGCGCTGCGCCAGCGCCTGCGGGACTTTCTGCGCCAAGCGCGCGCCGTGCCGGTTGCCTTCAGCGGGTGGGGCCTCTTCGCGCTCAATCTTCGCTTTCTGTTCGGGTTCTTCGGGGCCATGTTTGGATATGCCATCATTCTTGTGCAGTACTCTAAGGACTGATACTGTACTGTACAAGGACTGGTTCTGTACTCCAAGGACTGATACTGCAATGCACTGTACATTATTGTCGGAACTAATTTCGCCGCACGTCGCGCGCGCTCATTGTCGACGCGCCTGTGTGACATGGGAATTGTTGGAGCTATCTGGTTAGCGCCTTCGGGACTTTCTGCGCCAAGCGCCCGCCGTGCCGGTTGCCTTCAGCGGGTGGGGCCTCTTTGCGCTCAACCTTCGTTTTCTGTTCGGGTTCTTCGAGGCAATGTTTGGATATGCCATCATTCTGGTGCAGTACTCCAAGGACTAGCTCACTGCACTGTGTATTATTGTCGGAATTAATTTTACTGCACGTCGCGCGCGCTCATTGTCGACGCGCCTGTGCGACATGGGAATTGTTGGACCTATCTGGTACCACCTCTATTGAACCATTAGCACATACTTGTTGCTAAATTCATACTTTTTGTGCGCTCGGAAGCGCCAGTCTTTTGTTATATTGGTCGTTTAATTGAGGTAAACAAGGAGCTATAGAACCATCCATGCAATACTCCAAGAACTACGGTTCGATTAAAAGAAGTTGGTGATTGACCGTCGCGAATGGAACGGAGCGACGTTGACAGTTTGCGTACTACTGAGCACGCGTTCCCAGGACACGAAAATAAACACTTGAAATAAATAATTATAAAAGTAACCAAATCATACACGCATATTTTATGAAGCAACATCTTCAGAAGCACAACAGTCAATCACCATCTTATTTTAAACAGACCTTAGCTTATTGCATTATTATTGTACAATTAATTTGAATTCACGTCGCGTCGGTTGATTTTTGTCCCGCCCGTGCGCGCACGGATATTGTTAGATCCATCTGCTATCATTTGTTTTCAATTCGTATCTCTTACTTGTTAAACTTGTACTATACGTGCGTTCCAAAGTGCTAAACATCGGGGCCATGGGTGTCAAAGAATAGAAAAAACTTTAACAATTTCTCAAAACTCTTGCAATGCTGCGATAACACTAAATGAAAAGCACACTAACTAGGCGAGGCTGCATGACTGATACGGTAAAGAAAGTGAAATTAGTTTAAACATTGCAAAATGTATTGAAGCCTACGAGGCACAAATGTATAATTATTCTAAACACATGTCTAGGCTTTACAAACAAGACTACACTCTTAGTAAAAATGCTCCTCCTTTTACACATCTGTCTAGTAGGGGGCCTAAATGCAGACACAAAATGCCCTTCGCTGAAAGCAAATGTCCACGGGCTGGATCCGCTCTCCGTGATCTGCGCTCCATAGTCCAGCGTGTCTACTCCCTGGACATTCCCAGCTCCTCCTCCCCAGCCGCCTTTTTGCCCTCTGCTTCGCCAGCCCCGCCTCTCCCGACCACACCCCGAGGTCACCCCGGACGAGTGGAAGGGGGGGCAGCCGGGCGGGGAGGCGTTGGGGGGAGAGGGGCGGCGACGGTGGCGACGGTGGCGACGGCGGCGGCGACGGTGACGGCGGTGACGGCAGCGTGGGGTGGCCTGGCATCAGCCGCGCGCCTTCTGATGCACGAGGCAGTGCTCCATGCGTAGAGGCGCAGGGGAAACAATAATTAATTATTTTTTAAATTAATTAATTAAATTTTTAAATGGGACGCGCGAAATTCATGTTCGCGCCCCCATAACACACTGGTGCACCATGGAACTCCCATAATTGGCGGGAAGACCGCAAAGAGGTGGGCGAAGTCACTGCAACTTTAACCGCGCCGTGAAAATATGCTAACAATGGGCCGTTTCTGTGCGGTTAACAAGATCTCTGCCACGCGGCTACATGATGAACAATGACCTCAGTGGATGCGGCCTCTTCGCGTTCAACCTCCGCTTTCTTCCGGGTTCCTCAGAGCCATGTTTCGATACGCCATCATTCTTGTGCAGAACTCCAAGGAATAACTAAATAGCAGTTAAAATTGTAACTGGTCAACTTGAAACCGTTCAAAAATGTACTTCTCTCGAAAACGTGGCAGTTAATGGGAAGTACTGCTACATGATTTGTATCAGAAAATCAGAATTTGTAAACAAGTCATGATGATTTGTGAAATTTATCTAATTTTTGAAATCAAACATTTCTGTGTCTGTCTTTCTCATAGAAAGAACTACTGTTGTCTAAAAGATAGGCATCTTTACCTATTCCGCACCATTTCCGTTTTCAACTCCCAGTTGATAAGTATCACAGAATCCTCTTGAAAATTAATGAAGTGACAGCATATGAACCTCAAATACATTTTTGTATTAACACGTACGTCTATACAAATATTTTGCTCCAATACAGTTTTCTATCAGGAACGGAAATCAGCATTGCATTGGATTTACACTTGCTAAAACTAGATATTTCCTAGTGTAGAAGGAAGTCAGCAGGCATATACTAATGTGTGATTGTGCCTTTAGAGAGCAAATTTTACTTCATTTATGGTGTGTCCCTGCAGTACCGTTTACTACAAAAGTACAATCACTTGGCGTAATATCTAAGGCATGGAATTCTGACAAACTATTTTCGCGTTTGTTTGTCAAATGACGTACACCTCGGAACCGATAAGAAGAAAATGCACTCGTTTTTTTTGCGAAATGCCGCTTCCTTTCTCCTTTCTGGTAACTCTTCTGATGACTGTGTAGATGAATGACGAAATAATTACATGAGCGGAATTGTCAGTATTTTAATACAATACGGAGGTACCGGGCTACCAGTGAATTTCTCAAGAATCGAAATATTAGGGCAAAATCTCTGCTGTTGGTGTAGAATGCGCTACGTTTTCAACCAACCGTCAGACTCTTCACTCTTTCCTACATTTTTTAACACTTTCACAGCAGATATCCCCGTTCGAGGCAACCACCAAACTGCACTCTCGTCTGACGACACTATCATTTTCTCAGCAGACTCGCAGCTTCCCAAGGAAATAAATCACCTTCAAGACGCCCTCAGGATTTCATCTTTATGAAGACTCAAAATTCTTCTGCATGAGAAGGTAAGATAATCGCAATAATAATAATAAAACTTATCCAATTTTATTTATGTCAAACCTTTATTGTTCATATTTACTTACAGAACACGTTTCGTAACTTGTTTTAGTTACATCATCAGGCTCCTAAATTACGAGATACAGAAATCAATATTATTCACTATGTCAAATAATTTCACATAATCAATTAAAGTTAATACACTGAGTTAAAATGTTTCGTGTCAATTGAATAAAAATGAATCTTAATATCAAGTAAGTCGACTTCCTAAAAGTAAATAGTTCTTCAAAATTTGTTGAAATAATAAAATATTAAAATGATAATATTAGATTGTTATAATAAAAGACGAAACATACAAAACACAAACAAAATAAACAATATATCTCAATGAGACACTCACCTTAATTATTTTTATTACTTTTTATTATTAAGAAACATACACCGACAATCAGAAACAATTTTACAATTTTTCAATTGGTCTACAAGCTTTACTAAGATAATCACACTCCGGCGTATCAACAGACCCCCCCCCCCACCTTATACACATTAAAAATGAAAATACACCTTGGAACGTCCCAAATAAACCAATAAAATATCTAGCTGTGGTCATTGCTTCTAGACTAGCAAGAAAATTACATATCTTGAATAAATCTAATTAGGCACAGATCACAGGATTCAAACTTTACCCTTATTAAACAAGATGGATCTTAAAACAGATCTCACCCTTTTACTTTACAAAACTGAACAAAGCTCTTTACTTACTTACACATGCATTCTATGGGGTGGATTACTCCTTCGGAATGAAAGCTCTCCAAACCTTTCAGAATAAAATGCTTCACTTTGCATTGCTGCTTGTATGAGCGCTGAGATAGGTTTCCAAAAGCAATTGCATGGAGTTTGATCTTCTCATAATTGAACATCTGTCAAACAATTTATTAGTTTTCCTATCATCCTCTCCAGCAGCTAATATGTTCAAATTAGGAAAATCTATAAGCATCACAGCAGTATCTAAATTTCTCTAAGACAAGTTTAAGCCTCCAAGAAAGAAGAATCTTATACCTTGTTCATGTAGTATTTCCTAACCAAAAGCACAATTTATTCCCCCATTCCTTATTCTCTATTCCCAGAAATTTATTTATTATTCAAGGTCTTCAGTGGGAGTTTTCTGGTAATTGGGAAACGCTAATATTAATCTTGCTGGGTTACAATCTCTATCCAGTTCTTGTAAATCGTTGTCTCCTATTTGAGAAATTATAAAATAAAAACTTCTTAGAACAACTTCCAATTGTTGGGTGGTGTTTCTGAAACTATGGAACGGAGTTTTGCAGTGTTGAATTTTGTTGATGTATTTTCTTTAAATGAATTAATTTTTTGCGCCTAATGAGCTACGATTGGTAGTATGTTTTAGAAGTGATGGATGAGATGTGCTAACGTGGACAGAAATTATGGTATTATAATTTTATGTAACTGTTTCTGATGCGAAAAAGACCGTGCTGTTGTAGCACCACTAGTTGCTCTCTTACACGTGTCACTTGTACATTAATCGTCATATTTGTGCTTCGTAATTTGTATTGTGGCGTACTGGACATGAAAAGCACAGACGACAGATTCTGAATAGTATGTACAGTATATTTACAATAATAAATTACAAGATAATGTTACAAAATTGAAAACCTTAGGCAACCTTTCTATTCTCTAAGCCGCGAAACCCCGCGACCGTCCCTAGGCTGAGCCCAGTGCCTCTGCTCGAGAGCATGAGAAGCTGCGCGAAGTGCGAGCTGTCGGACATTAGTCCCCGTAACTAGATGTTACATGGCCGGATGCCAAAACGTGCAAGGTAGCACGGAGATACCTCACGTCTTTCGACTCACTAGCGTATCCCCCGAGCGCATGTCGGCGCCGCAATAAATACCCCACGGCTCGTCCCCCACTCTACCAGCGGCGGGCGTCATTCGGCTCGCAAGCCAGCCCTCAGCAGAGAGCAGCCTTCGTCAATGGACTCGCACTCAGGCACGCTCAGTTGTCCTGGTTATTTTTAGGCTGGGATTTCCTGCCCGGCGCGCGCCGGCGAGGCGCCGCCGCATTCCACCCCCATCCCCCATCCGGCTTAAGGCCGGGCTTTCCAGCGAAACGGCACGTGCGCCACCTCGCGACGCTACAGACCCTCCCATGCCGGGGGTGAGAATTTTTTTTCGCAGCAAAATATGCCCAGGAAAAAAATTCTGCTAGCTAAAGTACCTGGTCCTGAGACCTTACATCATAATTTTTTACATGAACATAATAATATCAAAACCCTATCTAGTCAAAATTTGTGAAATAAATCTGTGGGCTGTCCCCCCGTTTTTTTCTAACTATGTTGCCATTTACATTTAAACCTTACATCTATTTACATACATAAATATTCTTGACGCATCTTGAACTACATAAAATCCTGAAATACAAAACATTTACTTTACATTGAAATATTACATGATAATTCTTGACGCCTCTTGCATTACATGAAAACCTGAAATATAAAATACAAAACATTTACGTTGCATTGAAGTATTACATAATAATTGTGGAATTCGTTATATACATCATGTGCCGTTCTTAACTGAATTTATTGACACATGTATGTATCTACATATAAAAATGATCACAATAACAAAACAATTTTACCCTTGAATTTTATAAAATTATTTACATAGAATTTCACCGACATTTATACATGTCATGAACGTGTGTGTTCCCTACACTCGCCTGTGGATCAATTCACACAATCAAACATGCGACTAAGCGCATCTGCATTAACATTTTCTGAGCCCTTTTTGTGCATGATGCGTAAATCGAGGTGCTGAATTAAAAGGGACCAGCGTAATAATCTGGGGTTTTTGCCAGACGTATTACGCAACCAGACCAACGGGTTGTGGTCGGTTTCGACCTGAATTGTGGCCTGCCCGTCGAGATAAATCTTAAGTTTATCCAACCCCCAAATAAGAGCCAAACACTCAAGTTCTGAGGTGCCATAATGAGTTTCTGTATCACTTAATTTACGGCTTAGAAAAACAACTGGTTGTTCTACTCCCTCGTCATTTACTTGGTAGAGAACCACGCCTAAGCCTCTCTGAGATGCATCTGCCTGAACTCGAAATTCCTTGCTATAATCAGGAGCATATACCGCTGTTTTTTCGCTAAGAGCTTGTCGCAACTCATTGAAAGACTTTTCACATGCCTCTGTCCAGACGACTTTACCCTGGCGCTCGCGTCCCCGCAGCGCATCTGTCAGTGCCGCCGCTTTCTCCGCAAACCCGGGTATCAAGCGTCGATAATATCCTACCAATCCGAGCAAAGAACGCACTTGTTTCTTTGATTCTGGTCTAGGAAAGTTCTGGATTGCTTGTATCTTGGCTTCGGCCGGCCGCAATTTCCCGTTACCGACGACGTAACCAAGATATTTTACATTAGCCCGCGCAAACAAGCACTTGCGCGGCTGCACTGTCAATTTGGCGGATTTCAATATACTAAAGACCGTATCTAGGTGCCGAATGTGTTCTTGCCAAGTGTTACTGAAAACCGCGATGTCATCAAGGTACGGTACCGCGAATTCTTGGCAGTTTTTTAGCAAAGTGCCCATGATTTTACAGCATTGATAAGGGCCGTTCTTTATCCCGAAGGGTAACCTAAGCGGTCGATACGTGCCGAAACTGGTCACGAACGCCGAATATCTCTGCGCCCTATCCGTAAGACCTATCTGCCAGAAACACTTACTTAAATCTAACACACTAATGATTTTAGCTGCAGCTACCTGTTCAATCCGTTCTTCGAGATTGGGTAACGGAAAGTAATCTGTTTTAATAATCTCGTTGAGGCGCCTAAAATCTATGCAGGGCCGTGGAGACTTGCCCGGGGCCTCGATCAGGATCATAGGAGATGTATAATCACTCTCCGCCTCCACAATGATGTTGTCGCGAAGCATTTTGTCCACCTCTTCCCGCAATATCTTAGTTTGTCTCGGCGACATGCGGTAGGGTGCACTTCGGACTACTTTATCAGTGTCAGTTAATTCAATGTCCATGGTCGTTACATCTGTAAGACCAGGTTTCTCACTAAAAATACACCTGTATTTACAAATGACATTTTTAAGTGCTTCGCGGAACTCGGGTTCAACCTTAGTATCGTTTAGCATTTCTTCCGCGTCAAAGTCATCGGAATCTAATCTTAACGCGTAGCGGTCTAACGCGTCTTCCTCGCCTGCGGCAGTGACCGTCGCAGAACCGAGAAAGTTCACGTATTCAGTACGTTGGTGATACTTTTTCATCATGTTGATGTGATACACGCGTGGTTCTTTCCGCCCCGGCATCTGAACTACGTAATTGTGTTCGGACATTTTCTCCCGAACTTCGCCTGGCCCGACCCACTGCACCGCGAGTTTCCGCGTTCTGTTAGGCGCCAAAACCAGCACCTTCGCGCCTATTTCAAAACTGCGCGAGATCGCCTTGCGGTCGTACCACACCTTACGCTTGCGTTGTTCTTCCGCCATTTTGGTATGGGCAAGTTCACGCGAACGCTTCAGTCTATTAATCAACTTGAACACGTGCTCAACCACCGTGCTCCCTTCGCTTTCTGCTGCACCCGCAAGCTTTTCGTAAAGCAGCGTCATGGGTGTGCGGAGATTTTTCCCATAGACTAACTCGGCTGGAGAAAAACCTATCGATTCGTGCACACTCGTGCGTAACGCGAACATAATTGCAGGAAGCTGGCACTCCCAGTCAGTCCTTGCCTCTAAACAAAGAACCTTCATCAACCGGTTCATGGTTCTGTGCATCCGTTCTACGGCATTAGATTGCGGATGATAAGGCGAACTTCTAATTAATCTAATGCAAAATCTCTCGGCGAATTCCGCCATCAGAGTGCTAGTAAAACAAGTTCCCTGATCTGTTTGAAGCTCTCGCGGAAATCCAATCCGACTGAACAGATCTAATAAAGCTTCAATGACCGTGACCGTCGTCAGATCACGTATGGGAATAGCCTCGGGATATTTTGTTGCTAAACACATTGCAGTTAGTATGAACTTGTTTCCTGACTCAGACTCGGGAAAAGGGCCACAAGCATCTACATTTACTTTCTCAAACGCCTCACCCGTTATAGGTACAATTTTTAAAGGCGCGCGAAGCTTCTCGCCGCCGTTACCTACGCGCTGGCAACTATCGCAGCTACGTACGTAATTTTCCATATCTTTGTAACAGTTCGGCCAGAAGAAATACTTGGCCATCGCGTCTTTACTTTTTGTGACACCTAAATGACCGTGGGCGACTTCATGGCAAAGCTTCAATATGGTGCCACGATACACCCGCGGAGTCACAAGCATGGAGAATTGCTCACCGCGCTTGCTCTGCCGTTTCCGGAACAAAAGGCCGCGTTCTATAAAATAATCGCGCCGTTCCGTTTCTGGGCCTTCGGCTAGCTCGAATAGCGGTAAGAGCTCTTCATCCTGTCTCTGAGCTTTGGCAAATTCGGACGGGTCTAAACGGGACAATGCAACGCTCCCGGAATCTACTTCAAATTCCGCGTTGTTTTCAACAACATTGCCCGGGTCATTTACCTCGCCTAACAAAACACAAGTTTCCTCGTCGGGAGCTTTCGCGTCCGACGCAGGTTTTTGGGGTGCGTCGCGCGCACGACTTGTTCCTACGACCACGCCTAGCTCGACCGCTCCTTCCCCCAAAGCCTCGTTCATGACCGCAACCGGTGCGTCACCAGGGCGCTCGGCGGCCGGCGCGTTGCCTGGCGCCGCCGCCATCGCCTCCGGCCCCACCCCGTCGCCCTGCCCGGCCGCCGTCTGGGCACGGGTTCGCACCGCACAAATAAACTGCGGTTCTAAAAACCCTTGCCTGATTTCCGAGAGAAGCGTGGCAGATCGATTACTCAGAATGTAATATTCTAAGTCGCAATTTTTCGCGACTGCGGCTTCGGTAACAAGCTTACCGAACGGGCCTACGATTTCTACCTTAGCTACCGGTAGATTTTTCGGCGCCTCGTCCAAGGGCTGCTTAACCCATACGGATTCGCCGGTATATTGATTCGGCCTGACGTATTTGCTGTTGATCAGATCAACCGTCGCCCCAGAATCTCGTAAGAAGCTAATAGGATTTCCGCAAACCGTGCCAAAAAATGTGTGAGGAAGCAACAATTCCTGCGCACTGGTGTCGACAACGTGACACATTTTCTCGCTTGATTTGAGCTGAGGGCAGTATTTCTTAATGTGCCCCGGTTTTTTACATAAATAGCACGTGCGTTCCTGCGGCTTGTCGAATTCCGCGTTCCTATCTGCCTTGGGCGCTGCGGGCTTAGAAATGGAAGGCACGCTCTCCGTCACCTTTTTCCACTTTTGTTCCCCCACAGGCTCCTTGTGATTAACCTTAGAAAAAGCTTTCCTATACGCACTAGACCTATTGTTTTCGTAGGTGTCCAGCCTACGCGCCAAATCTTGGGACTGCGAAACCTCGCCCCAAACATCTACGAAATGGGCACGTATGTCCGCCGGCACCTTCCGTTTCATCTGATCGGTGACAATCAAGTCTAATAATTGATCATAAGTTTCAACTTTCAACCCTGAAATCCATTTCTGGCAATAGTTCGTCAGTTCGCGAGCATAAACATTCCATGTAGTTTTCGCACCCTTTGCATGACTGCAAAACATCTGACGACATTTTTCAGGCGTGAATTTGTACATATCCAAAAGCTGCGTTTTGATTTGATTATAATCCTGCTCTGAAGAATCTGATCCTACAACTAACCATGTATTTATTTCATTGGGAAGCAATCCCATTAATTGACTGACCCATTCTACCGGCGCAATGTCGAGCTGACGAGCATGCGCCTCAAATACACTTAAAAACAAGGTAATATCCTCACCTTCGCCTTTGAATTTATCCATAACATGGCTGATACGGATACTACTTCTGTTTCCCGAATCTCTACTACCTAAAGATTCGCGCGAGGTAGCCTGATTAGCTAATTTCAGCCGTTCGAGTTCGTACTGCCGTTCTTGCTCTTTTTCCTGCCGTTCGCGTAATCTTTCCTGCTCCTTTAATTCAAGTTCGCGTGCTTCTGCGACCTGTTCTTTCTCCTGATCAGCAAGTTGTTTCACGAATATTTCATCGTACTGCTCGCTTTCCGTGATGATAGATTTTAATCTAACTATCGTCTCGTTCCCTTCCAACGTTTCCCCCATCTCCGTCGCGACCCTAACAAGCACCTCTTTCCTATAACCCGCTAAGAAAGACATTTTGCCTGAATTGATCCCCGGCCAGTACAAAAAACACACTTACGTTCAGTTGACCTCGGTGTCGCGTGAGCGCCAGCGCCTTCTGGATCCGGTGTTCTGGCCTCCTTCCTTCCTCTCGTTCTGGTCCGTCCGGGATGTCTCCTTCCAGTGCCAGTACCAATACCAGCTCCAGTTCCAGTACCAGTTCCAGCTCCAGTTCCAGTACCAATACCAATTCCAGTTCCAAGTTTTAGAAAAGAAAGGTTCCGAGTCGGATTGTACCGCCCCGAAACTACCGTACCGAATTACCGCACTTTCGGTTTCTCGTGGCGTGCACGACTCTGCCGGCGCCACGTAATTACGACGCGTGTGCACCTTTAACTGCGGTACACTGTCTTTACGCGTACTATTCCAGTTTTAGACAAAAAACTGTGGCACTCCGGCGTGAGTTTACAATAACCGCTGCTACCAGTTTTAGACAAAAACTGCGGCACTCCGGCGTGAGTTTACAATAACCGCTGCTACCAGTTTTAGAAAAAAAACTGCGGTAGCCCGGCGTGAATTTACGATAACCGCTGCCACCAGTTTTAGAAAAAAAACTGCGGCACTCCGGCGTGAGTTTACGATAACCGCTGCCACCAGTTTTAGAAAAGAAAGGTTCCGAGTCTGTGGCGTACTGGACATGAAAAGCACAGACGACAGATTCTGAATAGTATGTACAGTATATTTACAATAATAAATTACAAGATAATGTTACAAAATTGAAAACCTTAGGCAACCTTTCTATTCTCTAAGCCGCGAAACCCCGCGACCGTCCCTAGGCTGAGCCCAGTGCCTCTGCTCGAGAGCATGAGAAGCTGCGCGAAGTGCGAGCTGTCGGACATTAGTCCCCGTAACTAGATGTTACATGGCCGGATGCCAAAACGTGCAAGGTAGCACGGAGATACCTCACGTCTTTCGACTCACTAGCGTATCCCCCGAGCGCATGTCGGCGCCGCAATAAATACCCCACGGCTCGTCCCCCACTCTACCAGCGGCGGGCGTCATTCGGCTCGCAAGCCAGCCCTCAGCAGAGAGCAGCCTTCGTCAATGGACTCGCACTCAGGCACGCTCAGTTGTCCTGGTTATTTTTAGGCTGGGATTTCCTGCCCGGCGCGCGCCGGCGAGGCGCCGCCGCATTCCACCCCCATCCCCCATCCGGCTTAAGGCCGGGCTTTCCAGCGAAACGGCACGTGCGCCACCTCGCGACGCTACAGTATACAGCCATTACCAATAATTTCTGTACGCTTATCTTCCCTGTTACTTTGCGGAAAATTTCAGTTTTCTATTTATTTCAGCATGTTGGGTTCAATTCCTTAAAATCAAGTTCAATACCATTGTTTGGATATTATTTCAAGTTATTGCAATTAAGAAATTGGAAAGCTAATGTCGATTGCATTCTAATAACGTAATGCTCCTAATACAATTCGTGTACTCGTAGTTTAGGTTTAAAAGTCGAGGCTTTCGAGGAGTTTGGTGGAGTTGTTGAATTCATGATGACTCATTTCTTTTACTCTTATAATTGTGCACCTGAAGTTAATGCATTATATTTCAATATTTTGACAGAAAAAGTGTGAATAACATATTATGTCATATTCTCAATGGAAACGTCTATTTTTTCACTAAATTGATACGACTCTATTTTAAATTATCGGGGATGTCGATGGAAAGAATCAACCCTAATGAAATTTTTATGGCACATCTCCGTGACGGAGAACATACGTGATAAATCTAATACTTTAACAGTTTGTATAATAGTTTGAAGTGTAAAGGGATTGGAAATAGAATGAAACCTTTGATAGGGAAAACCACGATAATGTAGGGCTGGTTATTTTGCAAGCTTCATTTATCAAAAAGAATTCTTTCAGCTTTATAAACAGATGATATGATTTTCATAAATGTGTTACACCGCACTTGTGCTATGATGAGAGAGAAATATTAACCATGAATAAATGTCAAATATGAATGTGGTGTTCAAGATTATTGGTGCACTATTGGTATCGGCAAAAAAGTTTGGGTGGTAATGAATTGGTCAGGGCTGAAAGTATACAGACACTGAATGTGATTAAAATGACCACAACAAATTTTTGTTTGAGTAAAGAAAGAATAAATTTTTATTCCAAAATTCAAACTATTCCTCAAGAACGCAAAGAAAAACATTGATTATTTTTTAGACTACATGAAATCATTAAAGAGATAACGTGACAGAATCGATAGACTTACAATCACATACCACTGTGGATCGTTACAAAGATATTGTTAAGGCAGCGATATAGCTCCTTTTTCCAGATTTGGGTTATTTTTCAATTTTTGGGAGAGCGTTCATAAGTTTGGTTGGTTACGGCGAGACGAAATATTCGTTCGCTCGTGCGATCTCTGAGTCTCACACGCAAAGCAATGCCTTCTTTTAATCTGTATTACACAAATCTGCTCATGCAATGTGCAGGTTCCCGCGAAAATATGGCTTCTCTTTGAAAGTTTTTCTACAAGGCGACAGGTATGCCAACCTTGCTAAATTGCTAAGGGCCTGGGACGGAACCCCAGCAAGTGCTGCCCCCTGTCGAAGACAGATGAAACTATTACGACCAGAGACTAGGCGGACTGCAATTTCGACAGAAAACAAAGGAATTTTATATACCCGCTCTTTTAGCGCCTTGCGCGCGGTTTTGGGGGGAATTTTTTATAAGTCCGACGCGGTACGTTCAAAATGCAAATTCTGAGCTATCAATTAAGGGCCAAAGATCGTTATTAAAACACAATCTCCCGCCACGGCGCCAAATATGAACAAATAAACAATGTATGTGCCAACATAACTCCCGCCCGCGCACGACGTCGAACCGGGACCTGCGAGATCAGAGAATTTTCAAGCTTTGAGTAGCACAGCAAGCTTTGGGTAGCAAGCGGGGCAGCGAAAGAGAGAAAAACAAAAACAAACAACATCAATCCCCCCCCCAAAAACAAACAAACAAACAACCAAGAATTGAAAACCAAAGAATAAACAAAATAATCGGGTTCCACGGACGTACTAGAGTAAGCGTGCTCCTGCACCTTTGTGTACATAATGCGATTTTTCGGCGATGACCTTCAGTCATCCGAATGAGAAAGACGAAACAGACAACAAATCAATGAGTATTATTTTGCACCCATACGCGAAATGCTGGGCAATGAAGGATTCTTTAGTAATCGACCAAGAAAAAAATGCACAACCATCAATATTGAAAGAAAAGGAAAACAAACAAAAAACAACCCAACTGGTTTCATAAAGAAATTAAAACCAACTCAGAAAGCTCTGCCCACGCGAGACGTATCGGCCGTTCGCATGCAGCAGCAAATTCGAAGTCCGGACTTTCAGAAACGCCCCTTGCAGTCACAGCTGGTCGCCGAACGCCAACTTTCTTGTTTTGTCAGAATTGCCATTTGAACAGGAGCCACAACGCGAGAACCTATTAGGTAAAATAAAGAACAAATAACGCAGCTGAACATTTCGTCGGCACGAAGTGATAAGAAAGGCAAATGGATATGGTGCACTGTCAGAAAGGAGAAGATGCAATTTTTTAGAATTTGTTAGCAAGATACACGTGCAAATACACTGTTTCGTTTTTGTCTTATTCGATGTTCGGTCTTCACCACTCTAGCTGCTGCACGCTGGGGCGCCTAGAACATGTTATTTTTCTAAGGTTACCCTTTTTGACGTCTCTAGGCCGGGTATTTAGGAACCCTTTCCTGCAGAGAACGCTAAGCCTAAATTTTCATTAAAATGAGAGGGTACTTCATCTTAACTCCATAAAAGAAGAGTTCGTAGACGCCCTATGCAGGAGGTGTGGTGACAAGCATATCAACATTGTAACTAATAGCATTTTCAAATCAGGTCTCGTTTCTGACGCCCAAGCAACTGTATATTAGAAATTTTAAAAATGTGTGTGTGTGGGGGGGGGGGTGGCTCGGGTAGGTTGATCCCCGGGAGCGCCAGGTCCCGTGGCGATATCTGGAGATATGCCCCCTGAGGGAAGTCTAGATTAAATGTTAATACTCCTTTGGCAAGATACACAGCTTCTGCACTGGCCGAGTGGTCATCCCAGATGCAGTTCTGAGTTGCACGGTTCGAACCCGGCCCGTGGCATCGGGGAGAGGCTGAATGACCACGCCTACTTTCCACAGAGGTGGAGGAGCATCTTCGATCAGAATGACTAAATCCCCCTCTTTCAAGTTTGGAGAAACAGACTTCCACTTAGTACGAGCCTGTAGTGAAGAAAGATAATTTTTGGACCAGAATTTCCAAATGTTGTTTAATTGCCTTCTTACCATGTGGTAACGACGGGGTGTAGGGCTCTTCTGATCTGCTTCTAAATCGAAAACTAATGAGTTGAGAGAATGTCCATAAATTAGATGATTTGGGGTTAGTAAAAGGGTGTCAGTGTCTGTTTCGGAGCAAACAGCTAAGGGTCGAGAGTTCAATATGTGTTCGATCTGTGCTAATAGAGTATTCAGTTCTGAAAGAGAAATACAATTTTGCCCTAACGAGCGTTTTAAATGATGCTTTAATGAGCCTACTGCGGCTTCAGCTAATCCATTGCGAAAGGGAGATCGAGGAGGACAGAATTGCCACTCCACACCGTGTATTGCAAGAAAGTTTTTTAAAATTGAGTGATCCTTATGAGAGCTAAATATCTTAGACAATTCCGCCAGCTGGCTCTTTGCCTTCACAAACGTTTTGGCATTATCACTATAGATTACTCTGGGGTATCCCCTGCGAGAACCGAATCTTTTTAGAGCAGCTATGAATTCGTGGGTGGTCAAGTTCTCGACAATGTCGAGGTGAACCCCTTTGGTAACATGACACACAAATATAACAATCCATGTCTTAGAACGAGCCCTGCATCTACCAGCAACCGGCTTTGTCAGCAAGGGGCCGCAGTAGTCTACTGAAGTAAACTCCCATGGCTTCGATGGTACAACTCTCGATGAGGGAAGTTCCCCCATTATTTGAGACAGCGGCTTTGCCTGCCACCGGACACAAGGTAAGCAGTGGTGGATTACACTGTTCACGAGTCGGCGAATTGAAGGAATCCAAAATCGTTGTCTGACAACTGACACCGTCAATTGGCAACCTGCATGAAAATAACTTAAGTGAATCATAGTGACAAGGGCTCTTGTAAATGCATGCTCTCGAGGGAGAATAAGTTGGTGTTTTGCTTCTGGAGGCAAAATGGACAGTCTTAATCTACCACCGACTCGGATTAAACCATCCTTGTCTAAGAAAGGATGAAGATTCAAAATTTTTGAATTTTTTGCGATCTCTCTTTTATTGACTAAAGCACTATATTCAGGAGAAAAGAATTCCTTCTGAATACATTTCACAATCAATTGAAGGGACTTTCTTAGCTCGCTTGTCGATATAGGTCCGGCCTTCTTTTCCATTATTGAAGCCCGGCTTCTACATTGATGTATGAATCGCAAGCAATACGCTGTGATCCTCAGCAGCTTGTGGTAAGAGTTGAATTTATTCATAAGCTCGAAGACAAAGCATTTTTCCTCTGCACGGGCAGTGGCAAGAAAGGTTTGTGAATGATGCAGAAACGGTACATTACCACCATCAGCGACCTCAGGCAGTGCGTTCCACTGAGAAACCGGCTCGGCCAACCATTCAGGACCCCTAAACCATATTTTACTAGCAGCTAGTTTCTTGGCAGTAGATCCCCGTGAAATGAGATCAGCTGGGTTTTCTCTCGACGAGATGTGTGACCATTCTTCCATCTGAGAACACTCCCTAATCACAGCAAGTCTATTAGAGATAAAGGCATCAGGTTTATTTGGAGCATGTTTAATCCAGTGAAGTACTATAGTGCTGTCTGTAAACAAATGTACAGAGTCAATATTACAAACTAAAAACAAAGCATCGCGAACCCTCTTCATAAATTTGGCTAATAATACTGCGCCACATAATTCCAGACGAGGAATTGTGGTGCCAGCCAAAGGTGCCAGTTTTGATTTTGAGGCTATTAGATGACTGACCTGCCCTTGAGGGGCCACAGAAACTAGGAAAATGCAAGCGCCGTAGGCCCTTGACGATGCGTCAGAGAATCCAGCCAGAGTTATACTGCTAGCTCCATCAATTGTCATCCTTCTAGGAAAAATCAATTTGGTCAATAAAGGTACCTCTACCAGTAGGCATTTCCACTGATAGACTAAGTCTGATGTTAAACTAACATCCCATTCCAGCTTTTCCTTCCAAAGAGACTGCAAAAACATTTTGAATCTTATCGTTACAGGTGTAACTAAACCCAAAGGGTCGTAGAGAGAGGCTGCGATATGCAACACCTTTCTCTTAGTCCAGCTAGTGTAATCAGTAAAAATTGATGTTTGGATATTGTGAGCTAAATGCAAGGTGTCACTTCCGGTGTGCCAGAACAGGCCGAGCACCTTACTTGAGTTGTCAGAGGTTAAGGCAACAAGATCTTCCCCTTGGGATTCCCCAAGCAAAGTATTAATCATAGATTCAGCATTGCTTCTGACCTTTCTTAATTTGAAATTGGCTCCTGATAGGAGATCCGAAATCTGTTTGAATAATTGAATTGCTTCAAACTCTGAATCTGCTCCATGCAACAGGTCATCTACATAAAAGGAATTTTTAATGGCAGCAGCTGCTAGTGGAAAGGTAGTCTCATTATCTATCCCAATTTGCTTCAAACACCTGGTAGCTAAAAAGGCTGAAGACGCCAGTCCATAGGTTACCGTCATTAATCTATACGTTTTTAGCGGATCTAACGAGTTTTCTCTCCATAGAATTTTTTGATAAGAAGTATGCTCATCGTTTAACTTAACCATACGATACATTTTTTCTATGTCAGCAGCAAAGGCGCATTTGAAAATTCTGAATCTTAAGAGAATATCGATTAATTCTGGCTGCACTGTTGGCCCACTCATTAGAATTTCATTTAGGCTTTTGCCAGAAGTGGTTTTTACTGATGCATGAAACACAATCCTTAATTTAGTGGTAAGAGAAGAAGGATTCTGCACACAAAAATGCGGAATATAATTGCTTACTTCACTCCTTATTGCCTTGCATTCCTCAGCATGCCCAAGGGAGATATATTCTCTCTTAAATGCCATATAGTCCCTCTTTAGCTTCTCATCTCTTTGAAAACGTTGTTCTAATGACAACATGAAGTGCCTTGCGATGTGATATGACCTCCCCAATACCGACGGATCTTGCATAAAGGGTAACGACACAGAAAAATGCCCAGATGGCAACCTTCGCGTGGTCGCTAAAAAATTAATTTCGGCTGGATGATTTGTTTCCTCTACTTTTGAAAGAGATGCCTCATTTGCCCGTATCTCTTCCCAAATACCTCGCATATCAGATTCTACATTGTTTAACAGTGCATTTTGTGCTTCAAGCAGGAAAAAACAGTTTGTATTAGGACATGCCTCAGTTTTAATTTTTGGAACTTGCCCAGCTATTACAGCTCCTAATTCAGTGTCAAAGATGACAGGACTTTCACTAGGTGTCGAAATTTTGGCCTTGAAAACTTCAAAGAATACTGCAGAGTTTAATAATATATCCACCTTGTTTGCTAAATGGAAAGACTCATCGGCTAATTTGAGATGTGATGGAATTCTAATTTTGGTTACCTCTATCGAGCTTTGAGGTATTTTAGATGAAATTGACGGCACAATTAGACAAGGGACTGATGATTGCCAATCACTAACACGAGATTTGATGGTTAGGTTAACCTTCCCATTTGAGCCTGATTTCAGATAATTTACTGAGTGGATTGCAAAATTACATTTGGATCTAGGGATACCTAGTAACTGCACCAGAGATTCTGTTATAAAGCAGATCTCGCTCCCTGAATCTAACAGTGCTCTTGCGGGTACATCCATTCCTTGCTTATCTCTTACATAAATTATGGCCGTAGGCAATAGCGAGCAGGATTTTCTTGAATCACCACATGCCAAATGTGTTAAAGTTTTCTCAGTTTCTACATTACCTATCATGCATTCTTCTCCTGCTATGGAATCCTCTGACTGAACTTTTAGGTGAGTTACCAATTTTGGCTTTGGAACTACGTTATCATTTGCTAACCTATTAGCAGAAAAATCTTTATTTTTGTTAAAATTTTGGTCATGCAGCAAGGAATGGTGTTTCTTACCACACTCTCTACAACGTTTTTTGCTGCAGGGGTGGCCTGCACCAGCCTTGAATAAACAGTTAATACATAGGGAGTGTTGTCGACACACCTTGGAGCGATCCGATACACTCAATTGTTGAAATTGGGCACATTTGTAGAGTGGATGACTCTCTGGACACAAGATGCACTGCATGGCATCCGACACCTTAATACTGAATACTTTTTGGCTGCTCGAGTGTTGATGAGGCTTTCCAACTGTAACAAAATTTGATTGGGGCCTTTGAGAGATATCCTCATTGAACTCTAAAGCGTTTACCCTTTGGTTGAGAAAGTCTAATAATTCTTGTAAGCCTGTCATCTTTTTGGCAGAACTGTGGGCAAGATACCATGATTCTCTGGTTTTTAAGTCTAATTTTGATAATACTAAATGCTGTAGAATTACTTCACCTAAATCAATGTCCAATGACACTGATTTTAAACCACTCCAGTTCATGGCAATTTGAGAAATAAATGGTTTAAGGGACGATGCATTGCTCTTAACTTGTGGCAAATTTAGCAAGGCTTTGATATGAGTATCTAATATTTTCGCCTTATTTGAGTATTTTTTAATTAACAATTCCCACACTCTTTGAAAATTATCCCCTGACACGCTTAAGGTACTTACTAAATTATAAGGTTCACCTTTCAAGTGTGCTAATAAATGCATGTATCTTTCAATATTAGTAAGTGTTTTATTATTCACTACTGCGGTTAAGAAAATATCATGAAATTTTGGAAATTCATCATATAAACCACTAAAAACGGGCAACTTTACATGAGGCAAGCTTGTGTTGTTGTAATGTAATCTTTCGGTTGGAGTATCTAATGCGGAGAGGCACTGACCTTTGATGTTCATAACCCTAGCCTCAACACTTTCGAAGGGGGGGTTCAACTCAGCTAGTCCTTCCTGTTTTAAAATGTCATTGAATTCTGTTCTGGCATCAGCCCAAATTTCATTTACACGTTCTATGATACATTGTATATTCGACCTGCTAAGGTCTGAGAGTGATTTTAGACTCTCTTCGATTCTAGTTAATGCTGATTCTATAAATTCCCAACGCAATACTGTCTGCTTTCTCAAAGGCATTTTAAAAGGAGTTTCTACTTAGCAGAGGGGGCAATTTATGAAATCTTATGCTCTCATTGTTAACACTATGCACTGCTTTTCGGCATGATGCCAGCGATCGCGAAAATACTTGAAAGGTCACCTTCTATTGCAATATTATGCTACACCATGCAACACTACTAATAGAACACTGAAAACACAATTTGCTATGCTTCCTGCCGGTTGCTGAATCCCGTGTTTCTGGCACCAATTTTGTTAAGGCAGCGATATAGCTCCTTTTTCCAGATTTGGGTTATTTTTCAATTTTTGGGAGAGCGTTCATAAGTTTGGTTGGTTACGGCGAGACGAAATATTCGTTCGCTCGTGCGATCTCTGAGTCTCACACGCAAAGCAATGCCTTCTTTTAATCTGTATTACACAAATCTGCTCATGCAATGTGCAGGTTCCCGCGAAAATATGGCTTCTCTTTGAAAGTTTTTCTACAAGGCGACAGGTATGCCAACCTTGCTAAATTGCTAAGGGCCTGGGACGGAACCCCAGCAAGTGCTGCCCCCTGTCGAAGACAGATGAAACTATTACGACCAGAGACTAGGCGGACTGCAATTTCGACAGAAAACAAAGGAATTTTATATACCCGCTCTTTTAGCGCCTTGCGCGCGGTTTTGGGGGGAATTTTTTATAAGTCCGACGCGGTACGTTCAAAATGCAAATTCTGAGCTATCAATTAAGGGCCAAAGATCGTTATTAAAACACAATCTCCCGCCACGGCGCCAAATATGAACAAATAAACAATGTATGTGCCAACAGATATTTTGTGTTAAATGAAGTGATAAAGGACATAAGGAGAAAACAGCCATAGTTATCTAAGAACTTGAATTATTTTTTTAGAAATTGGAATGCTAAACATTCATTGACTCAATATAACATTCTTGTCACTAAATGTTTAGATAAAAGAATGGACTATCAAAAGAACATTTCCCATTAAAAAATTGTTGGTCAGATTTATTTGTCAATTAAGACAATACAAAATTAGTAGGAATAATTACGATTTTCAACTTTCGTGAGGTATTAACAGAAGATCTAGTGGTCACGGATCTATCCTTGAGATACGCCTGTTTCATGTAGCGCTCAATTGCGATCATCAAATCAATGGAGAATCTGGCCTGGTCTGTGCAGCCGCTTGTTCGCGTGTGTCGCGTTGTGGGATTCGTGCCCTTTTCGTGCGTGCATGGTGGTGGTTTACGTTTTAGCAACGCACGCGTGATGTGGACCTTGCTGGTACTCACCATTCACACATCATCTGCCATTTCTCTTTTTTACGGTACTCTAAACATGGTAGAATTTGGCACGCACAAAATGGGTGATCTTGTTGAGTGTATTTTGCCATTGCGCTTTCTGGTGCAGATTTCCGCCATGCTCTCTGCATTGTGGTTTAAGCGCCATGACTGGAACGTGCTTGTCAGGGATATTCTGTATATTGACATACACTGTCTCCAGGAAACGCCAGATACCTACGCATCTCGCCGAAAGAGAATCATCTGCGAGATAGTTGTTTGTTTCTTCGTAATAGTTTTCCAGAATTGTTTGATGATGACTACATGGCCCGAACCTTGGGCAATTCAAATACCCAGATTTCTGTTACATGTGTCACAAATTGCTTTCATCATGCAATTTATCAACGTCATTTTGGTGTTTAGAGATAAATTCAAATTATTGAATGCGAAACTGTCAATGATTACCACCACAAAGAAAGATCTTTTTGACTTGTCGAAAACTGTGTGTCCAAGTGAATTGATTCTACCTGATGCAAAGTTTGAAGATCAGATACAGAAACTGCAAGAGGATCATATGCGTTTAATTGACCTGTGCGACGAAGTGAACAATATTTTTGGATTTCCAGTGTTAATTTTCATGTGTTGTTATTGGGCAGAAATTTTAATGACTGTGTACTATTCATTGGTTCCAAACTCACCTTACCTGGTGGAGACTTCGCATCACGCATGGGTTATTTTATCACTTATTTTTGTCAGGTATGTTTTCATTTAGACACATTTATTCTCAATGAGCACTTCACGTCCCCACACTACAGAAGTCACCGCAACTGTTTTTAATTAAAAACTAAATGAAACTTTAAATTAAGTTTCCGGATATTTCTAGTAGAATATCATTTTAACCTATAACATGATTCTTCACATATTCTATGCATTAAAATGAAATTACAATTATCTAGCTGCTTTGTCATTGACATATATTTCATTTCTAAAAGCTGCATTTCTCTGTGTTGAATAGTTTTTAATTGTGCACTTGTACGCTATCGCTCAATATATTTTCTTGTTGCTCGATATGTCCCGACGGTGACAGGATTTTCAACACTAGCCAGATAGCTAGGTCGAGTTCTGTCGCTGTCTGGAGGGGAATTCTAGAGGACGGCTGCTCTGACCGGTAATTTTCTGCGGTTTCTCCGGTGAATAACAGGACAATGCTGGAGCACTACCCTAACGAAGGGGCCACGGGCGCGCGCGGTCTTTCCTTTCAGTTCCTTCTCCTTTCCTACCCATTACACACGCACACACATTTAAATACACTAAACTACCGAACATTCCGGGAGACCGGTCAGGAGCTTAGAGCTTGTCCTGGCTGGTGCCTAACTGGTGGGAGATACCTGACTGAGAAAAACCTGCTAGCCGACGATACGTCACCGCCGAATTTTGCCATCCATCGGGGCAAGATCACCGCCACCTTCCGAACAAAAACATGCACTACAATTATGGCATTACGACCTTAGCCTGACGCGTCCGGAATCACTGGTATCAATGAATCGCCCGTTCACAAGGTTTCAGGGCCTCAAACATGCGAAGAGCCAGCCGCTCTTCGGATTGCGGTTCCAACCGTACGACCCTGTCGACAGATCCTGTCTATTTTCTTGGAGAGTTGCAGTCGACAATCTTCGCCGAATCAAAAACAGAAATAACCTTACGCATATACTGACCGTAGTGTATGTATGTGGCCTTGAAAGATTCCAAAAGCGCTAATATGTCTCGGACAGTTTCTCAAAACAACAATAGATGCTTTGTAAGTGAGCGCGCGGTGAGACGAGAGCAATTTCCACCACGTGATCCACCCCGTTCGTGTGAGAAATGATGAGGATTCTCGACTGCGTTCCAGGATATTGTCGCATGGCCGCAAACGGCTGGCGCCCGCGTAAGCATAATGACGTAGCTCCGCCGCGGAAAGAGCGTCTCAGCAGTAAAGGCCTGTATAACAGCTTAACCTTCCACTCCGTCCGTTCAGATCGGCCCAAACTGGTCCTGCCGACCTCCCTTCCCCCCCTTGTCGGTTCTGATAGGCCCAAAATGGCCCTGCCGACACTCCTCCACCCTGCTGGTCCAGACCGACCCTTCGGGGTCCTGCAGCAGCTTCCCGCCCTTTCCGTTGATCGCCGTGCATTTCGAGTGTCGCCATGGCCGCTGCAAAGTCGCTCTTCCGGAGGACCGTCCTCGCCGAGGCTGGGCTACGTCAGGCGCCTATGTAAGTAACACCTCTCCAATAAACTGCTGTTTACCATGACTGGGGTCATCCCTGTTCTTATTGCTCCCTTTCATCCACCTTAGGCCCACGACAATATGAATGAACCGTCGCGCGGGTTCGCTCTAGGTACAGCAGCGACGCGCCGCGGCGGTATTGTAAGGTTTTGTTGTGCGATGAGCAAGGAAGCCTTTTGCGATCCCTACAAAGCGATTGCATGCGCGACCGCATGTGCGAATCCCACAAAGCGATTGCATGCGGCCTGAAAACCCCCGGGCACATAGCAAAGCAGTAGCCTGCTGGTCAATATTCAATGAACGGCTTGTGACAATGTGTTCAGAGTGTGGCATGATACAGTCGCATGCACCGGCTCTATTCTTGAAAGAGTACCACGAGCGTGCGACTGTATCATGCAGCTTACCTGCAGGTTGCGTGCGCGAGTTTGAGGTGTGTCGTCGTTTGCAACGCTGTGGCATGATTGTGCTTGGACGTGTTTCTGTGCGATAATCGCATGCATCTGTGGGATACGGGATACACGTGAGGCTTTCTTCTCGTAAGTAATCATTAGGATGACGATGTAGTTGACAAATACTATGTGCAAAATCTTTGATCAAGCGTATTTCACCGCCGCAAAGAACTCTCGTGTAAGTCTTTTAATTGGCTTGTAATTAATTGAATTTTTATTACGTAATCATCGGAAGTATGAGAAACCTGACTTGAGAAGTAACAAGTTGATAACGAAACGTGTGTCTCGAGAATGGGCGATTTGCGGATGCAGAAGTCAATAGTAATTGAGTTCTCTTTGAAAGCAGTACAAGTTTCACTGCTATCTGTTGGTGAAATGTGTCAATATTTTGCATTAATCACTAAGACAAGGAATTTAGAGAAATGTACCCTTATTTCGTATTAGATTTTATTCAAGCATTTTACAGAAATCCGGATTTAGAAAATAAAATCAAATGAAATTTGTGTTTAAAGACAACACCAATGACAGACGTTTTAAATAAGTTCCTTTGATTATTATGAGATTAATATGTCGATCATGAAATTGTACGTTCTATTCACTTAATAAGTTAATGTGAGAAATTTTCCTTACGTTAACCACTCTTTACAGTTTATGACAAGTTTCCTGTTTCTTGTACCCAGGGAGAAAAATAATCACGATTCGTCGTCTGAAATCGAAATATTCCAAGCACAAACTCTTGCTTGTTCAAGGATGCTCGTACCATGTTGAGTACCTTATTGAACTAATAAGGAGAATTTTACGTGCTTGTGCAAAAAGATAGCGTACTTATGCTTGTGAAGCATGTACGAATAAATCCTGAGCGTACCATCAGTTTTAGACCCCACGAACAAATTAAGGAACTTAAAACCATCAGTAAGCTTTCTTCCACCATCACTTGGAGACCACCATCACTTGGTGAAATCTATCACTTGGTGTCCACCGTCAGAGAATCCTAGCGGATGGCTGCTCTGATCGGTATTTTTCCGTCGTTGCTCCGATAAACACCTCGGGAATACCGGAGCATTATTCTAACAAACCGTCCACTGACAGCACGCGATCTTTCCTTCCTCTTCCTTTTCCTTACACACACACATACTTAAACGCACACTACCACACATCATACCTCAGCCCTGACACGCTCATCCCAGCTCCCGACTGCTCTCTCGACACGTGTAGTAGTGTAGTACATGTAAGAGTGAGAGTAGGGAGTGAAAATATAAAAATCACTACGTTTGAGGGACTAATGACCTTAGCAGTTGCCGCGCTCAGAATCACCCATCAATCATAACAATGAATCAGTCTAAATCCAATACAAAGTACAGTACATCCTTGCGTGCATGTGGCGTAACGCGCACGCGAGCGGGTGCGTGGTTGGCACAACAAGGTATCTCCCCCCGCGTGGCACCGACCAGCGCGGGAGAAACTCTAAATTGGACATGGGTGGTAGAGTGGTGCATGTTAGAGTGTGCGTGTGTGTAAGAGAGAGAGAGCGAGTAAGGGGTGATGATAGGAGAAGCACTACATTTACGGTATTAATTACCTTAGCAGTTGGCGCTTCCAGAAACTCTAATCAAACAACCAAACCAAAAAGAGTACATCCTTGCGTGCATGTTGCGTAGCGCGCGCGAGCAGGTGCGTGGTGGGCACAACAAGGTATCTCCCACAAGCGTGGCACCGCCCAGCGTGGGAGAATGTTAAGAGTGTATGTGTGTGTGTGTGTGTGTGTGTGTATGTGAAGAGAGAGAGAGAGAGAGAGAGAGTAAGGGGTGAAGATAGGACAAGCACTACAATCAAACAATGAATCAACCAAACCAAAAAGAGTCCATCCTTGCGTGCATGTTTGTTACCGCGCGCGCGAGCAGGTGCGTGGTGGGCACAACAAGGTATCTCCCACAAGCGTGGCACCGCCCAGCGTGGGAGAATGTTAAGAGAGTATGTGTGTGTTTGTGTGTGTATGTGAAGAGAGATAGAGAGTAAGGGGTGAAGATAGGACAAGCACCACAATCAAACAATGAATCAACCAAACCAAAAAGAGTCCATCCTTGCGTGCATGTTTGTTACCGCGCGCGCGAGCAGGTGCGTGGTGGGCACAATAAGGTATCTCCCACTAGCGTGGCACCGCCCAGCGTGGGAGAATGTTAGTGTATGTGTGTGTGTGTGTGTGAGAGAGAGAGAGAGACAGAGAGAGAATAAGGGGTGAAGATAGGATAAACACTACAATCAAACAATGAATCAACCAAACCAAAAACAGTACATCCATGCGTGAATGTTTGTTAGCGCGCGCGAGCGGTGCGTGGTGGGCCACTAGCATGGGAAGATGTTAGAGTGTATGTGTGCGTGTGTGTGTATGTGTGAGAGAGAGAGAGAGAGAGAGAAAGGTGTGAAGATAGGACAAGTACTACAATCAATGAATCAACGAAACCAAAAAGAGTCCATCCTTGCGTGCGTGTTGCGTAGCGCGCGCGCGAGCGGGTGCGTGGTGGGCGCGTGCGTGGCGTGCGACGCGGCGGCGTCGGAGGCGCGCGGCGCCTGCCGCGTGCTGGCGCGCGCCCTGGCGCTGGCCCGGGCGCTGCCCGCCGGCCGCGCCGCGCGCCTGCAGCGCTTCCTGGCGCAGCTGCACGCCGCGCGCGCCTCCTTCCACGCCTGCGGCCTCTTCGCCCTCAACCGACGCTTCGCCTTCGCCTTCTTCGCCTCCGCGCTCGCCTACCTCCTCATCCTGCTGCAGTTCGACCACTGACGCACGCGCCGCCGGCCGATGCGACGCGCCTGCGCGGGTGTTTGTGCATCCTCGGACGTGAAAGCACTATCGAACTTCGGCGCATGCGCAGTTCACGTTGAGCATCACTTTAGTGCATCTGTGCATGCGCACAACATCTGGGCTTCGCCTACGCCTTCTTCGCCTCCGCGCTCGCCTACCTCCTCATCCTTCTGCAGTTCGACCACTGACGCCCACGCCGCCGGCCGATGCGACGCGCCTGGGTTGGGGCAGCCTGAGGGAGTTTGTGCACCCTCGAACGTTAAAGTACTATCGATCTTCTGCGCAGTTCAGGTTTAGCATTACTTTTGTTCATCTGCGCATGCGCACAAGATCGATAGTGCTGTCCGCTGTGGCGTGCACAACTCTCTAGTGATACGACATCATTAACAAAACGTCGATGTTCTCAAACATCGACGTTCGAAATTCATCGGCTAAAAACCATAGATGTTTTTCAACATCGATGTTATCAAGCTGGATTAGTAACCTATAAATTAAATTCGTGTGCAACAAAATTTAATTTTCGTGTTCGTCAATTCACTAAATAAGGGTACGAGAAGAAGAAGCACTCCTTATGCGCAGAGCGCATTTATTGACAACTTCTCAATTGGCGAAGTGACATGAAGAAAGAGGAAACACAAACGCATGGAAGTCAACTCGAGCGAGAGAGTTTGGTCATTAACTGTAGTACAAACAGCGTTTCGTTGGTTTGAGCCCATGAACTGACAGTGTTACCAGCAGCTATATTTTTTTATTTTAACTCTTATACTATGGTGATCATGGCGAATTTTTCAGTCAGAAACAAAACATCGGAAAAGAAAAAAATATCCTTCATAAAATATCGATGTTATTAAACGTCGGAGTTAATACATCGATGTTCAAAACATCGATGTTTCTACAAAAGTCTGTGTTTTGCAAACATCGACATCGATGTCACATCGCTAGTCTGGGCATGTGGATGGCGACGCTTGTAGGTGAACACTCACTGGATGGGAAGGTTTAGTGACAACACACGATGTAGCTGTAGCGTCGAGACATTCTAGGATACGAGTTCTCATGGTAGAAGATTTTGAACATTAACGTAGCTAAGATTGGAATTCAATCACGACTTATAATTTACTTCACCTTCATTGAATGTTTGACATGAACGTAACTTGTTACCTAAAATATAATTTTAAATAAACTCTTTTCTTGCTTTATTAAATTACGTTGTTCTTTACATCATTTGTAAGAAATGCGTGGTTTTATCAGTTGTATTATGGGTTAATTTTGATAAACAATTGCTTTTTAATTTCAAAAATAAATTTCAAAATATTAAGTGGAAAAAAATAATGAAGTAAATCTGTACATTACGACAGCGTATATTGATTTCTTTACATCCAGTAAGCCCTACTGTTCAAAATGATCATTGTTGTTCTTCAATCATTTGTTCTTATTGTTTGGTCTGTTTTGTTTTGGGATGTAGAAGATTTGACATAAACAAAAACGATTATGGAGAATATCGCTTGGTTAAATTCGGTTACAAGAGAGGCTCATTAAGTAATTAAAAACTGATCTGACTCCATTTGCAGGGTAATGCGATTAACATACTGCAAAAAAGAAAATTCCACGTCATATTTTCCCAAGTAAAGTTTGAAGTGTAATGAAGAAAATATTTTTCTGGACTCTAATTATGTGCCATGAGTTTATTCATTTTCTTGAGTGTAAATTCATCCCACTGTCAAGTTTTTGTTTTGATGTAAAACAAAAGAGCCAGTGGAAAATTACCGGAAAGTATTAGAACATTTTCTGCGTAAGGTTGTTGGAGATTACTACAATAATTGCCACATAATTAAAAAAGAATGCTTTTCTGTATTGAACACTTCTCTGAAACTGGGCGATTCATGAATATTATTAGACAGTCGCCTACTTTTAATTTAAAACGATTTAATGTACAATGAGTGTTACAATATAATTTTAACACTTCATTCCAATGTTTATCTGTATTTTTGTGTAGAATGTATAAAACTGTGTGTTCATCAAATCAATATTTTCAAATAAAAGTTGATCCACCATAAAGTACCACGTCATTTGTGTTTTACATGTACTTCATTCTTCACGTTCAACAACTCTGTGGCGGCGAGCTTCTGTTCGTGCCATTCAGCGCCGACGGCGCCTCAATTGCCTCTTCATATCCGCGGTCTACCTGCAAGTGTCACGTCCATTGTGCGCCTCTCGACACGGAGCGAGCACTGAGGTACGAGGCAAGTGCGCCGACAACTACCTCCTGCGCGGACACCGCATGTTAATCCATATAGCCAGGCAGCTCTCTGACACTTTGCCCAGCCGGGCGAGGCGGCGCGGCGCGGCGCGGCGCGGCGCGTTGCGTGACGGAGCAGGCCAGTGGGGGCGGCGGAGAGACGCGCGGCGCGGGGCGGAGAGCGAAGGGAGAGGCGGGGCGGGGATGAGCGAAGCGGGGCAGAGCGGTGTGGGTTGGGTCGGAGAGGGACGATATCCGTTGTGAAACGCGATGTGTGACGGGGAAGAATGGGGAGGGATAGGGCTGGGTGAAATGGTAAGGAGCTGGCGGGGCGGAGCCGGCCGGGCGGAGCTGACGGGGTGGACCTGGCGAGGTGGTGCTGACGACGCGGTGCTGGCGGGGTGGTTTTGGAGGGATGGTGCTGACGGGGCAGACCTGGTAGGGTGGTGCTGGCGGAGCGGTGTTGGTGTTTTGGTGCTGGCGGGGGGGTATTGGCAGGGCGGAGGTGGTAGGGGGAGCTGGCGAGGTGAAACTGACGAGGCGGTGCTGGCGGAGCGGAGCTGGTCGGGTGGACCTGACAGGGTGGTGCTGGCCGGGCGGTGTTGGCTGGCCGGAGCTGGCGGGGCGGACCTGGCGGGTTGGAGCTGGCGGGGCGGAGCTGGTGGGGCGGACCTGGCGAGGTGGTGCTGGCGGGGCCGAGCTGGTGGGTGGTGTTGGCGGAGCTGAGCTGGTGGGACGGACCTGGCGGGGTGAACCTGGCGGGGCGGACCTGGCGGGGCGGACCTGGCGGGGCGAAGCTGGCGGGACGATGCTGGCGGAGTGGTGCTGGCGGGGCGGACCGACCGGAGTGGAGCTGGCGGGGTGAAACTGGCGGGGCGGTGCTGGCAGAGCGGTGCTGGCGGGGCGGACCAAACGGAGTGGCGCTAGCGGGGCGGAGCTGGCGGGGCGGAGGTGACGCGAGGCACGCCGCACAGAGCGGGGCGGGGCGGGGCGGGCAGACGCGACGCGACGAAGCGGGGCGCGGCGCGGAGAGCGGAGGGGGCGTCTGTGCCGAAGCACGTCGCAATGAATGTACTTTAATTATCCAGCGGCTCTCCAGGGGGCGGCGCCGCTGCACGTCAGTCGCCGCCCCGACGCCCGGGGCCCCGACGCCCCGGCGCCCGCGCGCCTGCGGCTGACAGCCCCGGCGCGTCCATCGCCCACGGCCCGCCCCTCCCCGCCCCCGGCCATCCACCGCTCACGCTCAGTCACCCATTGCCATGCACCCCTACCCCCCCCGTCCTGCACTACACATCCCTGCAGATCCAGCCGTTCGCTCACCATCCTGCCCAGTGTTGGAGATTCAATTTCTTCCTCATTCTCCTTCACATTTCTATCTTCAGCTACTCGGAAAGACTAATTTGAATTGATTGATATTTCCACATGTGCCAACTGCTGTAGTCGTCGGTCCTGCTTGTGTAGTCAATGATTGTTTATTTAGAGAGGTGGCCACCTTTCTCCTTCGGTGCATGATGAGGACCGGCTCCTGTCGGTACGTCGGCTTGCGGAGGTTTTCCTATCCAGGTATCTCCCAAGCAGGGCTGTTTTCCACCCGGAATAAGTTGTAAGCTTCCGACTGTTTTCCTGTGGTGACAACTGTGTTATTGCATGTATGAGGATGTAAGGGGACATGATGGGACAAGGAAGAGTAGGGAAAGATCGTGCGCGGTCCGTGGCTCTTTTGTTAAGATACTTCTACGGCATTTGCCTGGTATTAATCGAAAAAAAAGGAATTCTACCGGTTAGAACGGCTGCTTGCTAGAACTCTACAATAGACAGCGACTGAATTCACACTATTAAGTTAGTGTGGAAAATATGCGACCGTCGGGCGTCAAACTATAGGATTTCCCAATCTCAGTTCCTAAAAAGACTGCGGCAATACTGGTTCTGAGCTAAATACAGATGGTCTGAATTTCAAAGTAATGGTCATTTCTCTACAGAAAAACTTTGGAAATATAATATTAATTCGATGTTTATGAATCAAAGCCGTACATCTCTAATGAAAGTAAAATAAAATAATTATATTTGTTACTCAGTAACAAAGTCACAATTTGGTATTATATCTGCGGAACATATTTCCGAGCATAAACGCATCCAAATAGGTGGCAAGGTAGTGACAATTATGTAAAGAAAATATAAATTACACAAATTATTTGAATATTGGTTTGAGCTGTCGTTGCAAATAATGACTTAAATTCCAACTACTATATCAATACGCTTTAACCACGTTACAAGTGATTACTATCATTTGATTAATGATTACTATCATTACATTACTACGAGTAAGAAACCTGAAGAAGAATGTAAGCATTACGTAAATGATTTTCTGAGATACTCGTTCCGCAAGCTAAGTTTAGTTGTAGATTTCCTATTATTAATGAAATACTTTATCTTGCAGTACCAGGGGTGGATCCAGACTATCATTTTGGAGGAGATAATTACAGATTTTTTTAAAATAATAAACTATTTGGTATTATATTTTATATTATTTTGTGAAATATATATTATACAATATTATTTTTTAAATTATTACATAATTATAACAGATAAATATTTAAATCAATTTTGCCAAATAAAAGAAGGTAACACACGAAAACTCAGGGCCTTGGGGAGAGGCGCCATAGCCCTCATGTCTCCCTTCTGGATCTGCCACTGTGCAGAACAAGGCATTCAGTTCTCTGATGCTTCGATTTTCTGATTAATTTCTAAAACTTCACTTTCTATTCTTTTCATATACAGTCTGTTTGATTTTGTAATATTAAAACATTACTATCTTCGTGATAGTAAATCATGTCGATAATGAATGAATTTCTATATTTCCTTTTAATATTTAAAAAATATCATTGTTGTCCAATTTACCGATTAACAGATTAATCATGAATTTTTAAATATTATTTAAGCGATATCTTGTTAAGTGTACGATCTCCTGATAGAATTATTCTTAATCCAACTTCCATTTAAATGTCCAACCTAGTCATTTTTCTCTGTTTATTTCACACATCATGTCTTCTCTTTTCCCTTCCCCACTTTCTCTCTCTCTCGCCTCACCTAGTTTCATGTTCCTCACTTCCCTTCCGCACTCGGCCCTCTCTATGATTTAACTCCGACGCGGTCGATACCTTTACGTGTACTGTTCTGTCATCATTCAAACCTTTTCACATGCTCTAATACTTCTCAAAGTAATCCCCATTATTTTCGGAGACTTCGGAGCAGCGTTTCCCTACGCCAATGTGTCAATTTTTATTCTTTACATGACTTATTTGCTATTCTCTTCTCCACCTTCCTTGACGTGCTCTCCAGTCTTATCCGAAATTCGCCGTGAACCGTTATCATCCTCATTTTCTTTATCATTACCCCGTTTCTTGCCATCCCTGTTTTCCTGCCATCCCTTTGCAATCGCTCCTTCTGCGGATATTTGGGTCTCTGCTCGGTCTATCACCTGATTGACACTGTGTTCTCCCACTTCTGTCCCTCATGACCCCATCTATAGATGTATACGTGACAACCGTGACACGTGGTTCATTGGATGCAACGAATAGCATATGTAGACAAAGCTGAGTTAGGTGGGATGAATTCTCACGTTGTAATGGTCGTCCGAGACAGTACAGTAAAATGCACCAAAAACTTCATTAGATAAAATTGTTGTAAGCTTTTCTCTTCATTAATTTAAGATTTTTTTAGTTTTCTAACTTTATTTATGCCGAACTACAAAATTGTATTTATATTTTCAAACGCTGAAGAAACAATACAATTGTCACAATCAAGTATGTAAAGTTTTTTGCTGGATACTTTCATGAGGTATGACTGTTATTGAAATATTCAAGAGCATTTTTCCAAAGTGAGGTATCTCCAAGGAATACTTTTTTTAGGAACACAAAGTACCAAATTGTATTACACCATATTGTTCAAGATAAAATTCAACGACTTTTGGATACTTTTTAAAATATGAAAACGCAATTTTTGGCACAATTTTTAGCAGCACAATAGAGGATCATCTTAAGAAAACGTTCATACGTAAAGTTGGGAAAACAAATGGACACAGAAGTACATCATTTCCAAAAAAAAGCTCTTGGTAGATTTTAAGAGGTGGTGAACCAAGATCTGATGCGTATTGTTGTACTGTTTTGCGAATTCAAGACAAAATCAAGCATATAATTGCGCTCGGTCCTCTTAAGTGTTTGGAATTTTCTAGCGAAATTGCAATAATGAAAAAAAATGTAATGAGAACATGCATATATGGTTTCACGTATCATGAACATTTCTTTGCATCTTGTTTGAAAACTTCATGCAACTTAAAATGGTCGTCAACCATTATAAATTCAAAGGTTAACATTTTTTCGTGCCTTGTTTATGAAATAAGAATTACTTACACTGTTTCTTGTACTACAACTTCTTTCATTTTATTGCAAGTGTTATTTTTTTTTGCGGATCTTCAAGAACCTATAGGTTTTAATGTGTTCATTATAAATGTCTGATATAGATGTGTTGCGACATTTGAAATAGGCGCTTCCGGGGCTCGCTCGCACTCAGGAGGCACCCAGGGAGCTTGGAGAACGGAGAAGCGAACGCGAGCGGGAAGAGCGCTATCAAGAAATACGCTGAAGGAAGACGGACGTTGAGGAACGGGACGGAAAACGGAAGACGGCGAAACTTCGGTGGACGGTGGACAAAGCAAAGTCGCTCGCCTTTCACCAATGAGGTCCGGGTTCGATTCCCGTCGATTCTCTTGTGGAATTTGTTCCGACAAAACGAATTCAGCTGCTTCAAAAGGACTAGTCCAACCTTTGTGAAGTGTCCTAAACCTTACTCTCTCCCTTATTCCTTCCCAATTCTGGCCGCTGGGTAGTGACGCAGGGGCGCGCGGTGTGAGGCGCGTACGCGGAGATGCTACCTGGTGGTCCTCTTGACAACTGACAGAAGAGACGGGACACAAATATATATGGGCCATGTGAATACAGAGAGCGTTGATGGTAATTGAAGTAATGGAGGACTAGCGTACCCGTGCGAGAACTCTCGCATGTTAAATCCCACCCTTTCCCTATCCATTTGTCTATCCGTTCCATAAAGGAGAGGAACTACTAATGTACTTACAGAACATCAAACAAAATAACAATGCAATTGATGTTTGAAACAAATTTTCAATCAGAGTTTATTCAACATTATAGAGAGATGTTCTTGGAACAATTCATACTTCTTTAAAAACAACATTTGAAGAAATTTTTCAATCTTCCTTGAGACTTAGCTTTTCGCTTTCCTTGATAGTCAAATAATAGAAAAGGTACTCTTGAGAACGCCAAGTAAAGTAGAGCAAAAAAACCAGATCGGGCAAGAACAGACCTACTCATTGCAATAGTATTTAACTTTCCTTGATTTGTTATGAAGAACCGAGTGGGTTTTGGAGAGTCAGGGTGCCAGCTTGCTGGGGTGAGAAAATTGAAAAATTATTTGTTTACTAAAAAGTATTGAATTATTTTCTGCGTCCTTACGTACCTCAAGAAAAACAATTCCGAGCCAAAAAATAATCAAACTAAAATTTTCACCTTTGAGTTCTAAATACCATTTGTTAGCATTAGAAACAATTTAGTAGGCATTAATAAGCCCACTTCGGTATATGGGAATGTTGCTCAAACTATGTTTGCATTTTTAATATCTTAACGAACCGACACTTTGAGTTTAATATCAAATGGTGTTTTATTTACAATATGAGTTTGCAGTTGGGCGTTAGTGTACATACTCCCAGATGTCGCCAACATTTAAATCGTGCGTTTGGACTGCGATCGTTGGAAGTTGTCGGGTGACTTGCACTATTCTTTCTATAATTTTAAATTTAGTTGTTTTTTAATTGATTCACGTAGTATTGTAGGCTAGCGCGTTTTGATTTTTGTTTACCATTTATTTCAAGCTATTTTACTTTAGCTACTTTAAAAAGTTTGTTCTTTGTGTTGTGCCATAGCACACGTTTTCCCCCACTGCCTCCGCGTATATATACCCGTGCGAGAACTCTCGCATGTTAGACCCCACACTCATCCCTATCCTATTTTCATTCTAAGAGGGAAAGTAGTTAACGAAACGTGTTTATTTGTATCTATACTACTATACTTTTATTTGTATCTATAAAGGTAACTTGCAATGTACTAACACAATTACAAATAAAAATAAAAAACAACGCAATTAATGTGTGAATGAAACTTTCAATAAATATTTATTCAATATCATGGGGAATTTGCTTGGAACAATTCCGAACACTTACTTAAAGACATTTGAAGTAATTATTCAATATTCTTTGTGAATTAGGTTTTGATTTTTCGTGATAGACACAAAAATATTCGCGTTTTACTTTTGAGAAAGCTACGTGTCTGAACCCGTTGACTTGAAAATTTCATCGAATGATAACGAAAATATTGGTATATGTAAAACATAAACACAGTCTTCACTTTTCACTGAACATCCACATCCCTCCACAATTAAGTACACAGCCCTTATAGACCATGAAAAAACGTGAATTGAATAGTTTCACTACACGCATAAGAAACAATCTTCATAGGTATCAAGCAACTATTAGTTGTTGCTGGAGAGCAAATCTTGAATTAATGATTACGCAAATAAACCTCGTCAGACTGCACAAACTACGGTGTTAAATAAAGATTGTCGAATCTAAGCATTTTACTTTTTAAGGCTCTAAAACGCTTTGTTTATGAGTTATTTGCAGATATAGGTTGACATGTGATGCGGGTTGCATTTTACATGAATATTTCGATGCGTTTTTTTAAAGAAATCATTCATATTTTTAAAGTCAAAATGGAATTCGTCAAGTCTCCGTGAAATTCTCTTTCTTTAGAGACCTCATTTATAAAGATTGGTTGCGTCTGAGAGCGGGAACCCAAAGGTATACTACTGAAATAATACAGGAGACGATTGCGCTCAACGCCCAAGGGCTTAGAGAGGGGTTGCACAAAGACGCAACAAATGTTAAAAAAATCTGAGGTGAAGGCCACCGCGATCTTCTAAGGTCACGAGCAAGAGCGCCGCCGGTGCACTGTGCACGTTCGCATCGCCGCCCATCAGGCTGCGAGCTGCGCCACTGGACGAGGTAACGGGCGAGATTTAGCAGCGGGCCACTGGAGTGTATTGCTGGTCAACGATCGTTCGCACTCAGCATTCAAGACGCCGTTGCATGAAACCAAACTCATTCGACTACCGAGGTATTTTGCACATGTCTAATATCAAGGGGAGTAACGAAGTTACCCCAGGGAAAATTGAATGTAGTTTTAATACGAGGGTTGCACCAAAAGTGAGGTTCCCAATGAGCTACAGCCTCGAGGGAACGAGGGAAACTACATCCGACTACAGTGCCGTGCGCAGTGGTTCCCCCAATCTCGAGCCCACCCATCCGCGATTCAGTACGATGCTCAGTGTTCGCTTGGCAGCCGTCAGAGAAGGAAGTGTCGATCGCCGCTCCCGCCAAGTGCGAGGTTCGAGCAGTAATGCGGTTTCTCCACGCAAGGAAGTTACCTCAATCCAGAAGGAGCAATCCAAAATCGCCGGAGAGAACGACTGACGGAGGGCGTAGTGCTTCTTTACGACAACGCTCGACCCTAGTCGCTCCTCCAACACAAGAGCTTTTGAAGAAGTTTGGATTGATCGTTACGCCCCATTCCCCGTACAGGTCGGTCTTAGTCCCCAGCGATAATCACCTCGTCCTTAAGCTAAAGGAACACTTAGATGGTAAACGCTTCAAGAGCGACGATGAAGTCCGAGCAGAGGTCACACGCTTCCTCAACGGATTGGCGGGAGACTTCTTCGACTTAGAATACAAAAGCTGAAGCACCAAAAGTCTTCAAAAGTGTGTCGAAAAAAATTGAGACTATGTTGAAAAATAGACAACAGTGTAAGCTTTTCAACGATGTGTAAATTAATAACAATAAATAATGTTTTCTATTTGTAAAATATATGGGAACTTTACTTTTGGTACAACCCTCGTAGTTTTACCGTAAATGTCGTAATATTTTTTTTGGTTATGCAGATTAAACATTATTTTGATATATTAATAAAATGTTTAGCGATTTTCACAATATCTTTTACATGAAAGACTTCGTCCGCAACTAAGAGGTTTCGAATGCCAAATCATGCCCTTTTAGAACACTTAGTACTATTCGTATTTTCTCTTTCACATGATAATCTTCTCAACTGATGTATACGTCACCATTCACGTTTTCCTTGCCTTTGGCACAAATAACCCTTTCGTTCACTGTGGTGGCATTTGACACCACTGTGTTTCTGGAGCTACAGACGTGAAACGGAGAATGTCTCCCTTCCGGCACGCCGATGGCAATTGCCAACAACGTGTTTCCAGCGATTGCCACCTGATGGTATGATCTGTGTGTGCATGGCGTTGTGTCGCATGTGATTGTTTTTGTGATATTGCGGTCTCCTTCGTTGTATTTTTGGAATTTTGGTGGATATTAACGTGCATTAAGGTACGTATAAATAGTATGTATGATGGCAGTGGGAAATTTGCAATAATAACATTGTGAGAAATTTTGTAATTTTGCCGGTGTCATTTGCCACCTTTGTGTCGAAACATTGCATTATATGTTGAGTGAGGTTAGTTCATGCGCTTTTGTTTTTTATGAAAATTTTCTTGATTTTCGGACTAAATGAGATACAAGTTTTCTTTTATGTTATATTATACTTATTAGAACTTACAATTTTACCGTCCATTGCTTAAAGGTTGCAACATGTCTTCGTTGACAAGAACTGAAATTGAAGAACATGCTTACAACTTGGATAGCAGTGAACTTTCTGATCTCTCTGGTGATGAAGATGAGTCATGGGAGCCGCCTGAAACTGTTCAGACATGTATACCTGTTTCTGCTATTGATGGTGATGATACATCTGACGAAGAATTGGAACTAGAAACTCCAAACGAAAATCGTTGGAAATGGAGAAAGAAGGGCTTCGAAGATTGTAATTCTTCTTTCACGGGTGAACCTATTACATGGAATGAGGAAATGAAAACTCCGATTGAATACTTTTCGCAATATTTTACACCAGAAATATTTGAACTATTGGCCTCGCAAACAAATTTGTATTCTGTTCAGAAAACTGGTGGATCTGTAAATTGTGATAGTTTTGAAAAGAGAAAATTATTTGGAGTTCATGTAATGATGGGTTCATTAAATTTTCCACGTGTAAGAATGTATTGGGAACAGCAAACTAGAATACCTTTGATTGCAGACAATATATCTGTAAATAGCGTATTTAAACTTAGAAATAATTTACATTTGGTAGACAACGACTCTTCTGTTTCTAAAGAAAACAAGTTGTGGAAAGTGCTACCTCTTCTCGACAGAGTTCGAGAAACATGTTTAAACCTTCAGCAAGAAGAAAAGCAAAGTGTCGATGAACAGATGATCCCATTCAAAGGGAGAACTGTGATGAAGCAATTTGTTAGAGGGAAACCAAATCCAGTTGGACTGAAAAATGTTGCACGGTGTGGAGTGTTTGGATTAGTGTACCATTTTGAGGTGTATCAGGGCAAGAGCACTGGCATCAGTGTAAATCACAAACACTTAGGCCTAGGTGGTTCAATAGTTATGAGACTAAGTGAAAACATTCCAACAGGTTGTGGGTACAAATTATATTTTGACAACTTCTTTACATCATTGCCACTAATTCGTGAGCTTAATCGGAACAAAATATATTCAGTTGGCACAAATCGTGGAAACAGACTGAAAGGCTGCCCCTTAAAATCAGAGAAAGACTTGAAAAAAAAGGAAGAGGTGCTGTGGATGTTAGTGTCCCACTCGAAGAAGATTTGTGTGTAGTCAGATGGCTAGACAATGGGGTTGTTACCCTTGTTTCGTCGTATGTGGGAAGCAATGTGTGTGATAAAGTGAAGAGATGGAGTGCTGCTCAGCAGCAACACATAGAAATAAACAGGCCACAGATTGTAAAAGAGTATTCGGCATTTATGGGAGGAGTGGACAAAATTGACTTTTTAATTTCACTTTACAGGATTAATATGAAGTGCAGAAAATGGACTCTAAAATTAATCGTTCATATGGTAGATTTGGTTATCTGCAATGCATGGTTGCAGTATCAAAGAGACATTGAACTACAGAATATACCCAAAAAGCACAGAATGGTTTTACTTAAATTCAGAAATAATATAGCAGAAGTTTTAATTATGCACCAAGGAACTAACATATCACCCACAAGGAAAAGAGGACGACCACGTTTAACATTAGATATTAATGATGATGCTGATGGTATTGTTAGTGATGACAGATCTACTAAAAAGAAAGCTGTCTGCGAGTACAAACCAGAGTCTGAAGTGAGGTACGACATGTTTGCTCACTGGCCAAGCTATTTAGAAGGAAGAGAGCAGAGGTGCAAGTTAGAAGGGTGTAAAGGAAGAAGCAGAATTCAATGTATTAAATGCAAAGTTACATTGTGCTTAAATAAGCAAAATAATTGCTTTTTGAAATTTCACAATAAATGAAATTCAAAAATGTGGTTTGTTTACCAAATAAAATCTACAATCATAAAATCAATGTTCTTTTCTTCAAAACTCTTTTGTCAATAATTGTAAGTTCTATTTTTTCATGTATTTAATATTAAAAATAGAATTATTAAAATAATTTGTTCTACCATAAAACTTTTATTTAAGTTAAATGCAAAATAAAATCCAAAATCACCTATATTTAGCACATTCTTAATGACGGTTCTCCTGGTAATAAAGTAGTCTCAGAGTCACGTTGGTGTCAAATGACAACATTAAAATTTTGAGATCAATAAAATTAAAATTGCAAAAATTTTGCAAGAAATTGCTTCAAAGATGCGTATTCATTAATTATTTATAGTAAAAAAATTTTTCGTCATTTAATATTTAAATCGTAAACGAAAGGGATAATATCGTCAACTTTATCTATAACATCACAAAAAATCTGCACTTCACGATCTTCTTCACACAAATCGTCTGGATTGTGAATAATTAATAACTTTTCAAAACGTTTAAGACTGTAATTCTTCGACATGTTCACATACTAACGCACTAGTACTTCAATAACACTTCGTAGGAAAGTCCAGAACACCATCTCCCATCTCCCGCTCATAATATAACCTCAAACCTCGTTATTAAATCCCGAACGTCCAATACCAACAGGGGTAAGGTGGTAACCCCAGTTATAAATTTAAGCCGTGAAATGACTCAAGGAAAACACAGGTTTTTCCAACAAGATAGTTAAGATAAATATGTAAAAAAACAACTATACAAGATATCAGAAATGTAATACAATTATTGGATAATAAAAAAATGTTTTGTGGGGTAACTCAGCTACTCCCCTCGGTAGTAGAAGGGTTAAGGGCGAGCAGATTGAGAGAGTAAAAGGGAATATTTATGTTGTTTGGGGAAGGAAATAACATGAAGTTGAAAATCTAAACTAAATTCTCAAAGTAATACTAATTGAATGTCTTAAGACTGAGCACATTCTTGTACAATTGTGTAAACTGTTAATTACGTTTTACGTGTAGTTCATAACGTGTTGAGTGAGAGTAGTGTTCATGCTACTATGGTAAATTCTGTTATTTGAATTTTGTTATTTAAAATTTTAGTGCTCACAAGTATAATTCTGTTCCCTTGTGTTAACTTGAGTTTGAGTTATTTAAATTATACTTCGGTTTTTCTTTTTTGGCACACGGAGTGGGGTGTCAATAAAATGGAATATCTCGCGGTATTTCGCGACTATATGGCTGCTGACCGATCAGTGCTGGCGATCATGCGATTCCTGGCGGCAGAACGGAGAACGACGCGAAATACCGTGAGATATTCCATTTTGATGACACACCCCCGTGCGCCAAGAAAAAAAAACGAAGTATAACTTGTGGCAAGAATTCATGAGGTATTGACCGTGCACGAATCTAATCTAAAGAGAGTATTGTTTCAAAGAATAGTTTACTTCAAAGTGAATGATTAAAAGAGCTCAAGAGTGTTGTTCAAGAATCGAACAAAAGGGTGTGAATATTTCTTTGTTTTCTTTTTTTTTTTTGTAAATGTGTATTTTCAATTGAGTTTTGAACACATGAGCTACGTTTTCTTGATTTCTGTGCATGTATTTGGATATCTTTTTTCACCACAAAGATCCCGTTGCCCTGAGATAATGGATACCTTCTGTTCCCGTAGTAATTTTGAAGATTGTATTATTATTATAAATTAATCTATAAATTATAATACTCTCAGTTAATTAATTAATATTACTAAAACATAATCTGCTGTAATCATAACTGGTTCTCAATTTCGTGTAGTTTTACGGAGGTGGTAAATATTTTCACATGTCTTGTGAAGAGTCTTTTATCTTCAAGCTTGCATTTGTTACCTTTGATGAGGCAACATGAATTATGTTTCTCGTGTTTACCTTTTATATTTTCATGTCCACGGGGAAGACCTAATGAGATGGTTAATAATAAAGATAGAACACACTTCACAAAGAGCTTTATGGATTGTATCTCGTTAATTAGAAACCCTTCCATGTTTTTCTTATCTTCAAAAATTGCATTGGACAGTTTAATTTGTGAGAAAAGTACACGAAATGCAGTCATGCAAGTAATATTGAAAATTATGAAAACAAAGAGAAAAAGATGCGTATATTTGATTAGCTTGCTGGAAGTCACAGACACAGTAGTACATTATTCCTCTGTGATGAAGTGGGATACTTGTGTCTCGATGATTACTTCCGTTTATTGGAGTTTGTGGATGTTAATAGTTGATCAAACGGAAATGAAGTGAAAATTGTAAAGCCCAAGCTTGCTATTGTGAATTGAGTTTAGTGGTCTAAAGTATTACCTCCCTCATACAACAAGAGCAATTGAAATCTCAATGACGGGAATGCTATTGGAATCTAAGTGAAGTTTCTTAATGCAGCTTGTGTAGTGAATTTCGAAAACTATATAAGAAGACGTTCTCGGACCACTGAACTTATGACAGAAAGAAATTGTATTTTATTAAATAGAAATAATCTGCTTTTGGAAAATTTAGTTTTGGGGATTATCCACGGAAACCTCTCTACCATTAAATTCATATCTCTGAAAAAATAGCAGACAGTAAAAAAAGAGATTACTACAACAATTACATAAACTTTAGGATGGAATGTAAAAAACTTGGCATCATTTCTAGCAAAACTCGTGATTTTTGCTGAATGACAACTATGACTAATACATTATCGTGAATTATGTAAAACCGGATGACTTTAGTATGCATACAGTAGCTACATGATATCATCGGAAGCTCCTAGTTAAGTATTCAGTAAGCAGTTCTTGAAAAGTGTTCACATGAGAATGTCGCGACGTCGCGATGTCAATGTCGTGATGTCGCAAGACACTACCAAGAACCGTCGGAAAGAGCCTTCATCGAGGCAACGGGACTCCGTGTGGTCCTTGGAACCGTTAGCCTACCTGGTTGTCGCCTTTGGTTTCTTACCATTCCAAAGGGACGTTCAAAATGGCCGCCTGCGGCGCACCGTCTATCGTGTAGCTTGGTGCGCTGTCAGCATAGCAGTGCACTTTGGTGTCGGCATTGGCGTCGCTTATTTCACTTTTGTGCACCACAAGTCAGACTATTCAGTGAGCTTTGCCATTGAATGCGCAATGCTTCTACGTTTCTCCGTCGAGCTCTTCACCATAGTGTCATCCCTTTGGTTTAAGTTCAAATCTTGGGACATGCTGTCACGTAATCTAGCCTATGTAGATCATCATCTCCTCCCGGAAGATGAGGGTGCCTACTGTACACGACGCCATTTTACTTGGTGCCAAGTATTCATGTTGGTTATTTTTCTTGGAGTACAAATTTGGTTGACTAAGATTGCTTGGAATCATCCATGGCTGGTGCTGACTCTCCGCCAGTTTCAACACATATGCCATATCTTAGTGATTGTTCAGTACGTGAAACTCGCTTATCTTCTCAAGGTATGTCACGTTTTAATTTAATAATTTAAAACACTGGCCAACACATAGATATTGCCAAACTTTGGCATTATTCCATAGAATTTTTAAATGTGTAATTCAGCCTTCGTATCTAAATGTTGCTCTTAAAATTGTTTTTGTTTTGTGTAAAATATACATATGTGCAAATATTATACAGATCTGTTCGTGTTTGACCAGTGGAGAGAGAGATCTCTCAAAACCACTTTACGCAGTATTTTAGAAAAAAACAGAGCGCAGATCACGCTGTTGATGAACACAGTTCATGTTTTGAGGTTTTTAATGAGGGTTATATAATTTTATAAAATATTGTATATTAATCGTTATGAATGATTGGTTCAGTGTGTTCAAGGCTCTGACAACTAACCTATAAGTGACTCGTGTTTTTTTATTTTTTTCGGGTGTTTGGAAAGATTGTGTACGATTAAATTTGTACTAGTTCCTTTTCGAAACTTACAGGTAATTAAATTATTTCTTTCTTAAAGATCTTAATATCAATAAAACTAATGCCGATGTTTTTTTCAGTTCTACTGAATATTGGATATTTTATTACATCCGTTAAATTTGTCAATGCTTACTGTTTCGTATTTTCCTCAATAATCAAAATGGTATCGTCTAAGCATCTTCCGTAAAATAAAGCATTACATTACTTTAACACTCTCTCATGTCAACTCAGGCAAATAGACTACTCATACTCCCCTTATAGGTGTACCTTCAGATTATTGTCGAAACTACAGTTCTTAATGACAGATTTTATTTGAGTACCGTACTTTCAACATTCCCTACTAAGCTATATATCTCCTAATGGGATCTAATTTATTTTCTTTGTAAATATGTTCCCAACTGTATGTGACAAACCGGATTATGTAACATAGCAACATTCGAATTTGTTGCATGCCGGAATTGCCAAACTGTTTTTCTCTTCCTCACCCTGTCATCCCCTAAATCCCAATGCGCGATTCTGAATTTGGCAGAGGAGTGGCGCGCAGAACAGTCTAAAAGCGCAAGTCAAGGCTGCTTATCAGTAAAGATACAATAACATGAAAGTACTGTCTTCACGGGAATGATGGGAGAAAATGTGCAATCCCTAGAATATTCTAGTTTCTCTCATATTCAATATCTATCTACTTGAAAGTGTAACTCCCGTCAAAAAATGATTGCTAAATCATATTTTGACTGGAATGCAGCTGGCCGCCGGGCTCTGTGTTGCACCCATCACCAAAACTCCGTAATGAGATAAGGTGGCCGGCGAGTCTTCAGTATATGAGACACTAACATGTGATTTCCGCGATATTGGCTAGCGGAGGAAACTGCCGGGGGCATTCGAGTTTGGGACGAATCTCGGTGCAGATGCACCTTGTCACCCGTGAGGGGGTAGTCGTGGCTTGTGAGGTATGGCTTTCGCCACGGGACAAAAGGCCAGGGGCGGCACTAGTATTGGCACGCTGGGTTCTCTGGGTCAGACTAGCGCGGCTTGCCTCAGGGGTTGGAGTGTTGCGGAGTGCAGCGGAAAAAGTGTTCCGGAGAAGTGTAAATACTGTATAGTGAAGTACTATAAAGAAATCCGTACATGAAAAGTGCGTGTCTGTGTTCTTACTGATATAACGACGACGTCCCAAAGGCAAGTGAATGATCTTGGTTGTCCGGTTGACGCCGCGTCGAAGGCTGTGTTGCCGACGTTTCGACCATCTTATCGTGGTCTTCTTCAGGGCCGGTCTGCCCTGAGGAAGAGGCAGGGTGGTGGGCTGGCAGGGGTTGGTGAGGGGCGGGCAGACCAATCCTGAGGAAGACCGCGATAAAATGGTCGAAACTTCAGCAACTCAGCCTTCGAAGCGGCGTCACCTGCACAGCCAAGATCATTCACTTGCCTTTGGATGTCGTGGTGATATCAGTAAGAACACAGACACGCAGTTTTCATGTTCGTATTTCTCGTCTGCCAGCCGCTCACCAGACCCTGCCAACCCACCACCCTACCCCTTCCTCAGGGCAGACCAGCCCTGAGGAAGACCACGATAAAGTGGTCGCAACGTCGGCAATTCAGCCTTCGACGCGGCGTCACCCGGACAGTCCAGATCATTCACAAGACTCCGGCCTACGACTTCGTCCCCAGGGCAAGTTCCAGCTGATCAACGCGCGCCTGCTTCGCTGGATCCGCGCGGAGGAGCGGCGGGCGACGCTGCCCGAGAGCATCCTGTCGGACGGCGAGCGTCCTGTGGTGGCCGACTTCTTCTGCGCGCGGGAGACGGCCACCCTGCGTCGGGCGTACCTGCACCTTGAGCGAGGCCGTGGAGCAGGCCAACGCCGCGCTGCAGCTGCCGCTGCTCATCGAGCTGTGCTTCCTGTGGGGCCACGCCATGGTCAACGCGCACTACGTGCTGCTGCCGCGCACGCGCTACGGAGGCGCCGGCTCCTCCACCGTGCGCGTCGCGCTCGTCGCCTACGTCGTCCGGGAAATGTTGGAGGTAGAGGGTGCATTTTGTTCTTTATAGACTTTTCCTTCTCGGTATTCATCGTTTTCTACTTCTTCATATTCTGCATCTTCAACATCTCAAAAATCTTTGTATTCTTCATTGTCGTTTTCTTCGTCGTCATATTCTTCCTCACTGACATATTCTTCCTCATCGTCATATTCCTCATCGTCGTATTCGTCCTTATCGACATATTCTTCTTCTTCGTCATATTCTTCATTGCCATATTCTTCTTCATCGTCTTAGTCTTCCTCATCGTCATATTCTTCCTCATCCTTATATTCTTCCTCATCCTTATATTCTTCCTCATCGTCATATTCTTTTTCATCGTCATATTCTTCCTCACCGTCATATTTATCCTCATCGTCTTATACTTCCTAATCGTCATATTGTTCCTCACCGTCATATTCTTTCTCATCGTCTTATTCTTCCTAATCGCCATATACTTCCTCATCGACATATTCTTCGTCATCATCATAGTTTCCTCATCGTCTTATTTTTCCTCATCGTCATATTCTTGCTCATCGTCATATTCTTGCTCATCGTCATATTCTTGCTCATCGTCATATTCTTCCTCATCGTCATATTCCTTCTCATCGTCATATTCCTTCTCATCGTCTTATTCTTCCTCATCGTTATATTCTTCCTCGACATATTCTCCCTCATCATCTTATTCTTCTTCATTGTCATATTTTTCTTCTTCGTCAGATTCTTCATTGTCTTATTCTTAGTCGACATAATCATATTCACCTTCTTCTTGTTTATACACTTCATAATCTTTCTTTCTTGTTCAAAATCTTCTTCGTTCTTTACTTATTGTTCTAAAAGTTCTTCTTCCTTTTCTTTTTCTTTATTCCTTTTCTTCTGCCTTACGTGCCGTACCCGATCCATCGAACGTTTAAAGTTACTTTCGAGAACTTATTTCCGCCCTCAGCAATATTAGATTTATACAAGACATAAACATTTTTAATTTGGATCGTCAGAATCCCAGCTCCTCCATCCCTTTCAAAAAATTATAATCTAACAGTTTCATCTGTTCGAAAGTACTGTTATGCTTTCACCGTTAAATATGGTGGGGGATTTTGTAGCAACAGAAACCAAGCCCCTCCAACCATTTCATTCTTACATCTCGTCTATTACAATGATGCTGATGCGCATGCGAGATTCTCCAACCTTCTCAAAATGTCCCATTTCATGATATCCAAAGAGCTGTGGCGCTTCAGCTGTTGGAGGTGATGGTGGATTTCCAACAGAATTGCAGCCCCTCCAAAAAGTTCCATTCCATTTTCAAATTTCCATTTCGTTCTTCCATCTCGTCTCCTGCAATGGCGCAGTGATTGCGCTTCCGCTGTTGCAGATGGTGGTGGTGGTGGTGGTGGAGGAGGATTTTGTAACAAAAAAGTCCCAATTTCTCCCACCTATTCAAAATGATCCATCTCACGTGATCCAAAGAGATTTGCCCTTCCATTATTATATGTGGTGGGGGATTTTGTAGCAACAGAATCGCAGCCTCTCCCATCTTTTTGTAAAGAGTCCAATCCGCTTCCAAAGAGCTGTTGCGCTTATGCTGTTGGAGATGGTTGTGGATTTTGTACCAACAGAATTCCAGCCCTTACCCCCAACCTTTTGTAAAAAAGCTCCATTTCGTTCTTACATCTCATATATTGAAATGATGCTGTTGCGCGTGCTACATTTTCCCATTTTTTTCAAAATGTCCCATTTTATAATATCCAAAGAGTCGTTCTCCTTCTGCTGTTGAAGATGGTGATGGTAGAGTTTGAAGGAACAGGTTCCTAGCCCCTCCAAACTTTTTAAAAAGTTCCATTTTGTTCATCCATTTCGACTCCTTCAGTGATGCTGTTGCGCTTCAGTTGTTGCAGGTGGTGGTGGTGAATTTTGTGGCAAAAAATTCCCAGATTCTCCACCTTTTCAAAATGACCCATCTCACGTGATACAGAGAGCTGTTGCGCTTCCATTATTATATGTATTTTGTAGCAACAGAAACCCAGCCCCTCCAACCTTTTCAAAAAGTTCCCGTTCGTCCTTCCATCTCGCCTCTTGCAATGGCATCGTCATGGCGCTTCCGCCGTTGCAGGTGTTGGCGGTGTGCGCGGCCGGGGACGCGGTGGCGGCGGCGGCGCGGCGGCCGCGGGGGCTGCTGGGGCGGCTGATCCTGCGGCGCGAGACGGCGGAGGCGCCGGGCGCGGGGGCGGAGGCGGACACCGCCGCCCTGCACGCCTTCCGCCGCCAGCTGGGCGACGGCCCCGCCCACCTCAGCGCCGGAGGCCTCTTCAACGTCGACCTCTCCCTGCTCACCGCCTTCTTCGGGGCCATGCTCGCCTACCTCATCGTCCTCGTGCAGGTCGAGAAATGAGGTCCCAGGTTTGCTTTAGAGTTTTTAATAGTTTTCTAGATTCTTCGAGGGTCATTCAATAATTAAGGAGACAAATTGGTCTGGAGAAAAACAATCTTTTGGTTGGTAGGGCAAGTTTGGTAATTTTAGGACTTGAATTTGCCAACATTGGGAGGACCATCTGGAGGATCATCATTGGTGTGTTCTTAATCTCAAAATGAAATTGAACGACTGCGAGGCCACTTAAAAATTCTACATTGGTTGAACGTTCTGTGTTTCTTTCTGTATTTGCTAAAGGAGAAAAACAGCTAATATATACTCTATAATAACTAAAGTGTATGATGAAAGTTGTATAAACCGCGGGAATTTTTAAAAGTGTGTAGACCAGATCAAAGCCGAGACTCAATGACTGAAAGCAAGAGTCAGCATCAGCATCAGCAAGAAGAGCCCTTTTGATGGGGTTTGGAACACTGTAGATGCGTTTCTTATGATTATCTCGAAGAACAGCGTACAATAAACAGCCAATACTACTCGTATATGCTTTTCAACAATATGAAGACAACCACGAAAGAGAGAGAGAGGTCGTGGATCTTCCTTATCGAGCGCCTTGATGAGTGCCAGTGACTGTCTTCTTAGCGAGTGCATTTACCAGTGCCGAGTACACTGACGACCGCGCGCGTCACAGGTCCGATGTGTCGGGGTAGGGAGTTTGGTGTGTGTGAAGTTAGCACACCCAGTTATCCCAGAATTGAAAAAGAATATCCCAGAATTTTGTACTAATTAAGAATTAATTTATACCCAAATTTTAAAATTTTGATCCGATGCAGAACATCAAATATACCACGTTTAACAGTAGATGCTCTAACTTAACGTTGAATCAGCATATCCACCCAAAGAAAACGCATGAAACTAAATAAAAAATAAAAATAAAAAATATATTACATTCACGTCATGTATATTAAATTAATAAATTGTAAAACAATAAATAATAAAGCAATACAGAAGAAGATATTGAAACAAAAAAATTAAAAACAAGTCACACCTAGGGTTGGTTAAAAAACACTTATTAACCTAGTGGTGCTACACAATAGCACAGACTTTTCCGAATTAGTTTTCTATTTCCTTGGGTTTTCGCTAGCTATATTGAATTGTCACATACTCTTTCTTGCCAGCTTCCATTTATCACCGCCAAAAGTACATTTTTTTGTATACCAGTATTATAAAAAACCCTTTTACATTAACAAAATCGTTCAGAGTATGGCATATTATTGCACGAATCATTAAGTCATCGCTATTTCTGCACGAAATATGAGCCATCACTGACGCAATAGTCACGGCCCCTATATATTTTCAGTTATGGAGTTTAAAGAAGGCAGTGGTACCATATAAATAGATTGCAGTGTTCGCAGTAAAATCAAATACGTTATGAAAAAAATTACTTTTAAAAACTGATTTATTAATTTATTACTTTTTTAAAATTATATTTTGTTTTTATTTGGTAATATAACAAGAACAACATAATAAGAACAAAAAAACATCAAATTAATTCTTGTGAACATGTACATTAAGTGTACAATTTGATAAATTGGTCAGTAAGACTCCAGAACATGCATTTATATCTAAAATGCTTGTTTTTTCTTTGCTTTCTGCACTAACCAATATCTTGTTAGCTATTTGAATCTTGTTATTCACCCATTCTTCGATGTATGACTCGGCTACACTTGTAGTCCGCCATCCTCCATGACGTTTAAGTGTAGTGGTATCACCACCATTATCTGCGAGAAACATCGCGGATGTCCTCCTAAACGAATGACCAGAGTACTTTTATGCATTTGGTAATTTTAAAAAATTTGCAATACTTTTTGGTATTTTCGCAAATGTATTGATACCAATTGGATTGCAGCTGCATTTGCCATGATTGTAAAACAAAAATGTTTTTTGTGTTTAACATGTAAGGGTCTTAAGGAAATGTATTTTTTACAAATCTCAACATAATTAAATTCTTCACTGGATACGATAGTAAATATTCTGGGCTTGTCATTTTTTGTTCTCTATCAAAACAGAACCTTCTTTCACATCGTTGATGCACAAATTGTACAATTCGACACGTCTACAAGCACCAAATATGCCAAAAATAGCAACAACCTGAACATCATACCAGTTATTAATACAATACACCAGATAATAAATAAAACTTAACTATTATTGCCACTGTCATTATTGTACCTTCATTAAAGAAAAGTTTCATCATCAGCTTTTGTAAGAAGTGTGTTTACATTTTGTTGGGAAAATACCATTGCCTTTATAGGTTGATATCCCACATTTACGTGTTTCATAAGTAAACGTACTTTATGAAAAGTTCCAATATCAATATTCTCTTTGATCTTTAGCATTTCCTTTAATTTGGAGTAAGTGCACCATAGTGTCGACGCTTTACATGTTGTGGACTTAATGTTTAAAGAAGCATGCATTAAATTAACAAGCGTCTTTATTCTTGCATGTGCTTTATACCTACTTAACCAAACTGCTCCGATTGATACGAAAGAACAGCAGCTTTGGATAATAAATTTGCATATTTTTATCCATAAATTTCCTTAACTTTAAGTACTCTGCCTCATAAAGTTTGCAAGACTTTTTCGGTATCATAGCACTTTCTGCTTTTGCAGCTTCTTCCACAATTTCTCTAGACAAATCCATTATGTTTGAATCGCGACTTTCAAACTAATTGCCATTTGCCAACAAATTAGTTGTTAGGTAGCATTCATGGCGTCAAAACATGAATTTGAAATCTACTACAACTACGAATTACAACATAACACAATTAATTTCGCTTCCTTAAATTCTTATAATACTGTTATACAAAAAATTGTGTATGAAATTCGTTTATAATGTTACTGTTTTGCACTCATAAGAAGAAATTACAGAACTCTCTTCTAACGTCGTTCGTTCGGTAATATCTTCTTATTCGTGCAAGAAAAGGATAACGTTTTAAACTAATTGCGTAATATGCTATTGTCATTTTCCTAATTTTTCGGTTTCTTATTGGTAGAAAGGAACTATTAATTTTAGAATATTAAAGAATACAAAAACCTAGTCATAAATGGCAATTTTCTTTTAAAAATGATGTGCTGTTTAAGAGAAAATGGCGTTTTAGCACTACTAAAATTGCGAAATTTGAAGCTCATTTTCATAGAAAATGATTCAGTTTTCAAAATACTTTATTTGAAGTTATTTGAAGCACTTACACTCACAAATATAATAATGTTTACAAGTTAATAATACAAGTGTTAATAATGTTAAGATGTGAGAGATCTTTCAAAAAAATTACAATTATGTAATTTTTGAAAAAACAAAAAAATAAATCAAAACAAACTTTACGCTATACTAAAGAGTGTAATTAGCACTATCCGTTACAAAAGTTTCAAGAAAAAAATTCCAGACATATACGAGAAAATGGCGTTTGAGTTTTTCTGAAAATGTCGAAATTTGAGCTAATTTTCACAGAAAACGGTTGTGTTTTCGAGAAACTTTACTTGACATTATTTAAAGCATATATACTCGTAAATATAATAATGTGGAAAAATCGCCGATAATGTAAATATTAACGACATGAAAGGCAAGTAAAAACAATTACATTTTTGTAATTTGTGAAAAATCCAAACGATGGACCAGTATGGGTTTTATGTCATCTAATAGAGTACATTTACCACTATCCCTACCAAAAGTTTAAAGAAAACATTTGGAGCCGTTTTTGAGAAAATCTTGTTTTTGTAATTTTTTAAAATTGCACATATTGCACGCAATATTGCACGAAAACTACTAAAATTTTGAAAAAACATTTACATGACCTTTATGAAAGAACTCAATATGCAGAACACAATTTATTTGAAGAGAAAATCTCTATCTTCAATTTTGTAGTTGGAGAAAAACGCCGAAAAAAATTCAAACTTTCACAATTTTCGAAAATTCAGAGTTATCCGTGATAATCGGACATATGCCATCTTAAGAAGCGTATTTTACTCTATTCATACAAGAAATTTAAAGAAAAAATTTGGAGCCGTTTTTGAGAAAATTTGGAAATCCCCGGGGGCTTCATAAAAAGTATCCCCAAATTTTGAAGAATCTTTTTCAAAATTTCAAAGCTTCGACTAGAATCAAATCGTCTAGGGAATATCCATTTTGGAAGAAATCGTACGTATGGTTTAGGCGCTAGCAGTGTTCACGGACGGACAGACGGACAGACGGACAGACGGACAGACGGACAGACGGACGTTTTCCTTTCAATTGGGTTTTCGGTATCAAGGACCTAGAAAACAGGGTTTCTGGCTAAACCACGTGTTAGGGGATTTTTGTTTCCACTTACTGGTTTTATCCACTTACTCGTTTTCACGGCCCGGCAATTAATTTTTTTCCGCCGAAAATTGGCCATTTTTTCGCGCAGCATTACATGACTTTCCCTATACTACGTTTATCACTCCGTGTATACGTACGTATACGGGAAAGTGAAAATCAGGTAGCATTTTATAAAGAAGTGTCAATATTATAAGACTTTGGTCGTCTATGTGAAGTCCAACATCATCTCACCGATTAGTATAACACAAGTTGTTTTTCAAATTAGTCACATTCATCCGAGTTTACATAATAAAATGACACAAGTCATTTTTACCAACTAGAGTCGAAACTTCAAAGAAATAGAATGAAAATTAAAATACGCTCTCACAAAACTGGATTATGATTTCTATAAAACAACCCAGAGTTAAATTATTTTTATATTACTTATTATTTTATTTTGTTTTTATTTTTATTATGTAATTCTACTTTGAATAATCGTTTTGGACATGAAAGAATATATAAAATTTTTTTAGAACAATATGTTTCAATTTCATATACTTTTTTATTTTTATTTGGGTTTTAGTGTTTTAATCGAGCCAGATCGACCGGGGAAATCCCTTTTGGAAAAAAATCTTACGTATGTTTCAAGTGCTAGTAGTGTTCACAGACGGATTAACGTTTCGCCGTCAATCGATTTTTCGGTAAAAAAGACCCACAAAACGTAGATTCTGGCTACACCACATGTTAGAGGGTTTATTTTCTAATTTTCACAACTGGATTTATCCACATTTTTGTCACCAGGAACTAGCAAAAAAAGTTTTTTTCTGCAGAAAATTCGCAAAATTTTGCCATGGGAAACACTGAGTTTTTAATTGGCACGTATAATGAATGTTTTGAAATTTGAATACTCATGTTTTCATGTTTTCAATATTTTTAAAGGTGGAATGGTGCATTTTCTACAGCTGAACAAAGAAACCTATCTCCTCCCACAATGCCCTTCCTTTAACAAAATAACCTGTCTATACCCTAGACATAACAAATTAACCCGTCTTCTCATGTCAAAAGCATCATCTAACCGTTTACGCTTCCTAGACTCCATTCTCTCTTATCACATGTTCATCTGAGGGATGGAGAGATAGTAAAGATAGTTTTCTTCCCCAGTTTTTGTACATGCAACGCCACTAAACACACTCGCACACAAATGTCGATCGTTGAAATCAATAAAAAGATTCTCTAATATTGATAAAAGTATGTTTATGGCAACTTGCCTACCTTTTTTAGCAATGTTTGCAATCATAAAACCTTTATGAGAGTTTCAAAGGTTTTTTTATCGCTTTCATCTTCAACTTAAGATATATGACGGAGAATTTTTGTTCTTGGTTTTCATTGAAAACTGGCTGAGTACAGTATTGTAAGAAACGGTATTGAAAGAAATGAAAGCATGTTAATGCAATTGATGCAAACAATTTTCACGTAATGAAAAATTATTATTTAAATGAAAGAATAATATATTGCGAGAAAGTTGCAATGTATTACTTCAAATGTCACGTCGATGTTGTAGAGAAGGACTTCTAAGCTTTGAGAGAAGATGACTCGTGACTCTCTGTGGTCTCTGCGACCAGTGTTATGTCTCTGTATAGTATTTGGCTACGTACCTTTTAAAAAATGTCCCCAGAATGGGTTGGTAAGAACTCGTAGTAGAGTAACATGGAGTTTGGTGATATTATCTTCAAATGTTTTCTTGATTGTGTGGTCTATCGTCATGTGTTTTTTACGACTTAAATACTCGTATTATCCAGGTCTCGATGGCATGGGGTCAATCGTAGACAGTTTTGCGTGTGCTCTGTCTTACGGTTTCCAAATATCTACTATTGTTGTGACAATTAGCGCAAGATTCCAAGCATGCTCTGATTTAGTTCAAACAATTGACTTTCTCGACAAAGAGTTACTACCTGAAAGTCAAGAGGTCTACATTTCTCGAAAGGCTTTTCTTTGCAAACAACTCGTGATCACGATAATCGTTGCTCTCAGCCTTATGACAATCGCATTGGTAAATTGGGGGTATGATTGGATTGTAACAGTATCTACTATGCTATATTTTCTGCAGCTTAGTCATTTTCCGATCATAATGTTGTACGTCAATTTATTACTCATTCTAAGGAAAAAGTTTTGTCTCATCAATAAGCGTGTAACGAATATTGTTGGTCATTTTAAGAACAATATCGTTGCCAGAAGACCACTAAAATGCATTGAAAACACGGAAACCTCTCTTTTGGTCATTTCTAAAACACTGCAAGAACTCCAAATAGCTCACCTATTCTGCTCTGATGCCTGTGGTTTAGTGAGTGTTATTTTCGGGTTCCCAATTACGTATCACCTCCTGACCAGCTGGACAGAGTGCATCAGCACTTTATTTTCCCTCCGACTAACTTCCAAAGTGGCCGACGCTCTGGGCGTGTGCGCCTTGTTCGTGTTGCGAGCGGTGGTGGGAGTGTCGGCCATTTGCTGGAGTAGCGACGTGACAGCTTCTGAGGCGCGCCGCACGAGCGCGCTGCTGGCGCGGCTGCTGGCGCTGGGAGGCGGTGCAGCGGATCGCCTGACGCCGCTTCGACGCTTTCAGCTGCAGCTGCTGGCTTCTAAGGTGGAGTTCCGTGCTTGCGGGCTCTTCACCGTCAACCTGTCCTTTCTGTTTACGTACTTCGGATCGGTGATCGGTTACTTCGTTGTTCTCGCACAGTTCGAGTAGTCACAATCAGGACTACACCAACCGCTAAGGCCACACCAACTGCTAAGGTCATTAATCCTGTAAGTGTAGTGTAGGTTTTTATCGCGGGAGGTGGTTGTGAGCTTGCCACTGACTGGAGAGATTCGGCGCCGACCTACGTCGGCTTGCGGGGGTTTGCCCCAACAAGGTGTCTCCCACCAGCGCGGCGTCGCCCCAGACGAGTCAAGCTCTAAGCTCCCAGCTGAGCTCCCAGCCGACATGTGTAGTCGTCTAGTCCTTGAGTGTGTGTGTGTGTAAGTAAGGAATGATGAAAGGACAAGGAAGAAGAAGGAAAGCTCGTGCGCGGTCCGTGGCCCGTTTGTTATGGTACTGCTCCAGCATTCTCGTGGTGCTCATCAGAAAAATCACGGAAAACTACCGATCAGAGCAGCTGGTCCTTACAATTCTCCTCCAGTCAGTGACTTAATTCGATTTTGCTGACAAGGTAGTGTCAAAAATCCTGTCACCGTCTAGACTCGAACGCTAGGACCTCCTGGTCAGAGACATTGTAGGAACATCAGTAGCTGCAGTCTGTACATTTGCTTCATTAGTCACTAACCGTTAGGGACTAATGGCCTTAGCAGCTGACGTGACGGGAACATCAACCAATCAGACAGCATTTTTGTTCTTCTATTCTCATTTGCTACTTTGCAAGTGTCCAATAGTAATCAAATTTTAGAACCTTTCATAATAAACGTTACATTATTACATTTGGGAGGATCGTTGTAAAATTTGAAAATGCAATTAACATCATTCCAAATTCATATTGACAACATAGTAATAAAGATGATGCATTTAATTATCTTCGCACTTATCCATTTAATTATCCATATTTCGTAAATGGATGTGTCGGGTAGTGGTATGTCATCATGATCAAGGAATATAGGCACTCTAGAAAATTAATATATACAATTTTTATTCAAATATCTGTACTCTCTAATATCATGCAATTCAAAGGTATAATGTTACGTAAATTCACATCAAGACTTTAAAACGTAAGTAATCAATTATAATGTTATGAACCTTCGGAATATTGATTTAATACTACAAATTGTGATGTTTTTAACACTCAGTTTTATCAATGAGATATACATCGCTACTTCTTCATTAGAATAAAATAATTTCATTTTCAAGAACATGTGTTAGTTCAACTTTTACTTTCGACCATGATTCCCGAAAATACGTTATTATCACGTTTTCTGCTTTTTCTGTCTTTAGGGATGGGATATCTCCCCTTTAGAATAACTGCAAGTGGTGAGTTACAACGATCACTGAGTCGATGGGTTTGGAGCATGGTAGTGTTGTCGTTGCGAATACTCATAATGCTCTGTTCAATTGTCTCAACTGCGTCTTTTTCCAGGCAGCAAACAATTGGAATGCTCCTAGATGCCACTGTCACTTGTTTCAGTCATTTCATACCTATATCACTTATTCTATTATGGGCTGTATTTAAGTTTAAAGACTGCAACACTTTGTACAGAAAAATGTACATTGTCAATAAATTGTCTATTACACAATCATGTGAGAAATACGCGGCGAAAACATTTCTATTCACGACTTCAATTATATATTGTCTGATTAGTATCTCTTTGTTGTTGTCAGCTTATTTTCATTTATTTACATTTTTTGAGCATTTACCTTGGCATTTTCATGTTCTGGAGATAATGTCACAATTGTCTCACTTTTGTGCAGTGGCATTGTACATAAACATCGTCCTTTATCTGAGGAACAAGTTCAATTCCATAAACGCACAAATTTTACACATCGTGGCTCCTTTTTGTGAAGAAGAGGGTAATAGTGTAAAACCCAAATATTTCTCGACAAGCTCATACATTATGCAACAAGCGAGCTCACAGCTGGAGGAACTGCAAAGGATGCATCTGTTCGTCACGGACGCGTGTGATGCAGTCAATGAAATCTTCGGGCTTCCGATTCTGTGCCTTCTGATCGCCAAGTGGATCGGCGTGACGTGTTCACTGTACTTCTTCCGAGTGGATGACAGTGTGTTCACTCCAAAGTGCTTGCAGGAGGTGCTAGGCGTAGGATCCTTCGTGGCGTACTCGGTGTGCCAGACGGCGATCGTGTGCTGGACGAGCGACACCGCTGTTTCGGCTGCGCGCCGCGCGAGCGCGCTGTTGGCGCGGCCGTTGGCGCTGGGTGGCGCCACCGCCGACAGCCTGGCGCCGCTACGCCGGTTCGCGCGCCAGTTGGCGCTCTCGCAAGTCGAGTTTCGCGCTTGCGGCCTCTTCGCCATCAACCTGCCCTTCCTGTTCGCCTTCTTCGGCTCCATGACAGGCTACCTCGTCATCCTCATTCAGCTGGACTAGTAGTGGGAGAAAAAACGCCTTTTGATTATTTAATTTCATATTTTTTTACTCCTAAAAGAGTGACACTTTAGCACAATAATTTCTGACAAGTATAGATAGCTCACACAGAATTGTTAACAAGCGTAGGCACCACTAAAAAAGTTCTAGAAATGTTAAATAGACATATAAATAGATAAATAAATGTAATCTTCTTCATTATCAACATTAACATCCACAAATCCGTATACATCTAAGTCACAATGGAACAGTTGTCTCCATTTTATTGACTGCTGTGCGTGTTTTTTTAGCTCCCCGTAGTTTTCTCTTTAATTGTTTCTTAATGCCCATAATTCTTCTTTTCAGCTAAAAGGTTTCGTCAAAGTATGTTCATTTTTAATTGAAATATACATACACAGAATTGTGTCTATCACATCATTGTCTGTTTAATAAAGTTCTTAATAAAATGTTCTGTGCGTTTTAAGTGTTTCATAACGAACTAATCTAACCTAACCTAATCTAACCTTAAATCATTCTTCAGCGAACGTGAGTCATCAAATCATTGTATATTACATTAGTGACAGCTCAAGTTTGTCACAGATAGTGAAGAAGAGGTAAGAAAGAATCAATACATCTATAAAACTGAAAATGCAAATTATCATCCTTACGAGTAAGAGAGTAAAGTAGGCGTAGAGTAACTGATAAAGGCCAGCGCATGCTGTGTACGCTGAAGGCAGTATCGGTATTAGTTGCATGTTTATTCTTTGTCGGCCTGTTTAAAACGTGGAAGTTCGTATTATAATCTTGCATTCAGCCACTGAACGACTATCTGCTTGTTTGAGAGCAATTTCGCCGATCGTTTTACATTGTATTCTTCGAAATTTAGACTAGTATTCAAAAGTCATAATGAGTAACAACAACACATTACATTAATTGAGAAAATGAAACATATTGCATGTTCTTAAAATTGAAACCTTTATCATGGGAACACATCTTGAAAATCATTAATTTGAATTTCAAATTTGAAGGACAAAAGCTGACGAGGCTACACTCAAGAGGTAATGAGGTCACTCGAGAATCAAGTGATCTAGTCGGGCTCATCAGGTTTTCAGTTTAGTTCGATTTAGTAATGTCTGACTGATGGCTTCGCTACTTCATAATTCTAATCCACCTCCATAAGCAGTTCACATATACAACATAATGGATCAACTACCGTTTGCTTTACATCGGGCACTCCGTCCGATTTCATCACAGGGATATGGGAACTAAGCACAGTTTTAGAAGAAGATTCGAGGCGACTGAAGCATGCCCTGTTCAGGAGAGTGCAGTGTCTTAGTGATCTCGGCTAAATCAACAACTTCCTTTTCTCGTGTGACGATGACCAGGAGGTCCTTGGTACGAGTCTCGACGGCGGCAGGATTTTCGACACTAGCTTGTCAGCTAGGTCGAATACAGTCGTTGTCTGGAGGAGAATTCTAGCGGCCGGCTTCTCTGATCGGTAGTTTTCGTGGTTTCTCTACTTTTTCGATCAACACCAGGCGAATGCCGGAGCAGTACCCTAACAAACGGGCCAAGGACCGCGCGCGATCTTACCTTCGTCTTCCTTGTCCTATCCTCTCCTCTTACACACACACACTTACAGTAACATGCACTACACTACCGCACATGTCGGCAGACCGGTCGGGAGCTTACAACTTGTCCCGGCTGGGGCGGTGCCCCGCTGGTGGGAGAAACCTGGTTGAGGGGAAAACCCCGCTAGTCGATGGTAGGTCGGCGCCAGACCTCGCCATCCAATGGGGAAAAGACCATCACTACCTCCCGAGAAAACACACGCACTACACTTACGGGACTAATAACCAAAGTAGTTGACGCGCCCGGAAACAAGAATTAATCAATCAACAAATAATCATAATGCTTTTTAAAAACTGCATCATATCTTTTAAAAATCTAAAATTGAGGGATAAATTGCATCGAGAAGAAAATATCATGTATATATCTCCTCACATCCGGAACAATCTTTGGAACGGCACTAATAGATCTTCATCTCGAAGTGTGTGTGTGTGTGTGTGTGTGTGTGTGTGTGAAGGTATAGCTCAAAATGACCAATCATGAATTTGGGACAGTCAATTTCATAGCGTCTTTTTGAGATGATTTTAATATTTTACTCCCTTCTATTGTACAAGGAGGAAAAGCAAAAATATAGTTTTATTACTGATATATAACCTCATTCAGCTTGGTGGATTGCAGAGTGACTTTTCTCGAACAAGACCATTTCTATAAAAAGTACCTTCCGGTCTGGATGGCCGTGGCCTCTCGGACATTCTGTGATCATTCCTGCCCAAATCGACACCGCACTGTCGAGATGCACCTCTCTCAAAGGGAAAGCCTAATTTACATCATATTGCAGGACGAACGTGACAAGGTACCATCAATTTTAACCCACTTATGGCCATTGACCATAAATTATTATCTCATATGACTAATTTTGTAAATTTTACATTCTCAACCTACAAAATTCTCAAACTAAATACGAGTTTTTTGAAATTCTTGAAAGGAAGTTGTTGATTTAGCCGAGATCACAAAAACATTGCACTCTCCTGAACAGGGCATGCTTCAGTCGCCTCGAATCTTCTTCTAAAACTGTGCTTAGTTCCCATATCCCTGTGATGAAATCGGACGGAGTGCCCGATGTAAAGCAAACGGTAGTTGATCCATTATGTTGTATATGTGAACTGCTTATGGAGGTGGATTAGAATTATGAAGTAGCGAAGCCATCAGTCAGACATTACTAAATCGAACTAAACTGAAAACCTGATGAGCCCGACTAGATCACTTGATTCTCGAGTGACCTCATTACCTCTTGAGTGTAGCCTCGTCAGCTTTTGTCCTTCAAATTTGAAATTCAAATTAATGATTTTCAAGATGTGTTCCCATGATAAAGGTTTCAATTTTAAGAACATGCAATATGTTTCATTTTCTCAATTAATGTAATGTGTTGTTGTTACTCATTATGACTTTTGAATACTAGTCTAAATTTCGAAGAATACAATGTAAAACGATCGGCGAAATTGCTCTCAAACAAGCAGATAGTCGTTCAGTGGCTGAATGCAAGATTATAATACGAACTTCCACGTTTTAAACAGGCCGACAAAGAATAAACATGCAACTAATACCGATACTGCCTTCAGCGTACACTGTATGCGCTGGCCTTTATCAGTTACTCTTCGCATACTTTACTTTTTTACTCGTACGGATGATAATTTGCATTTTCAGTTTAACAGAACATGTATTGATTCTTTGTTACCTCTTCTTCACTATCTGTGACAAACTTGAGCTGTCACTAATAATATACAATGATTTGATGACTCACGTTCGTTGAATGATTTAATGTTAGATTAGGTTTGGTTAGGTTAGTACGTTGTGAAACACTTAAGACGTACAGAACATTAATTTATTAAGAACTTTATTATACAGACAATGAGGTGATAGACATAATTCTGTGTATGTATATTTCAATTTAAAATGAAAAAACATTAACGAAACCTTTTAGTGGAAAAAAAGAATTATGGGCATTAACCGCATGAGAGGTGATGGTTGCGCGGTTAATGCCCGGTAATGGTTACGTTAGAGGTGGCGCGGGGTCCTTTCTGACCCCTTTAAGTTATTTCTTTATAATATTATATTTTGCAACAAATAAGTTTGAAATTACTTATTTTAATAATGATCAATCATTTATAAGATATTATTAACATAATGCACTATCATAAACAAGCGTACAAATGAGTAATTGAAAAAATAAAGGACAAAATTATCATTTATCTTTAATTTTATGTAGTGACCCCATTTTCATTTTCCTGAATATTTTAATGACAAAGGTATCGGAAAATTCTATAAGTTTCATTTTCTAACATTCTCTCACACAAAAATAATTAAACAATTAATTGAAAATGGTTCTAGGTCAAACAACACAACTTAGAAAAAGTACGAAATTGAAGATGTTTGTATTGGTGTCACAAATACTTATATAGTTATTTATGTATCAAGGGCGTTAAGTAGATGTTTTTGCCCCGAGGGCGACTTCGAAACCCGAGGGCCTCTGGCCCGAGGGGTTGGAAGTCGCCTGAGGGGCAAAAACATCTAGTAACGCCCGTGGTGCATACAAAACTTTATGATTTTCTAGTTCGTTGCTGAATAAAACGAGAATTCGAAACATTTTGTATTATTTCTTGCGGCTAAAGTGAAAAGACGCATTGTGATAGTCAATTGTCAATATGACGTCAGATAAACAAAACAGAGTGTATACCTAATTTCTATTGCATAATCGTTATTGGACAGATTTGTTTGTGCAAAATGATAGAATATCCTGAAGTTCCTGCGGAAATTCTCGCAAAAGCGATCAATATTACGGACAATGATTCGTATTAAAATCTTGAGAAATATATGAAACTTTTTAATGTGTATTTGATATTTACCAGTGTGAATAAAAGTGTAAATTGCGCTGGTGAAACGGTACTTTTAGGTTATTTGTGTCTATTGTCAAACGTTATTTAGAATATGTTATAATTATATATGTAATGTATATGTATATAAATATATATGTTATAACATTTCGAGGATGTTAGCCGATGTGCCTTATATATCTTTTTACTACTACTACTAGTGCTGCTACTGAAAAAGAATATACTAACTAATCTCTAAGAAAGGTGATACGTAAGTGAAATGCGAGTGATTGATGGCAATTATAAATTCACGGAAACATTCCAAAATTGGAATTTTTATTTAAATTAAGCAAAATAAGGTTTATAAGGAATTATTTTATTCATTTGAGCATGACGCCATTTATTTATTGTATTTTCTTGCATCTTAACTTTAAAAAATCGAATTCATAAATATGTTCTGTGTGTTGTGTTGGTACTAGAGCGGGCCGTAAAGTATTCAAAAGGCCCTAGGGGATAAAGAATCAGGAACGCCCGCAAGGGTATTAAGTATACCATTACGTGTTTTGTTTCAGGTCTGTAAACACACAGCAATGAACTAGTAAACCATAAAATCAATTATTGCATCTAAAATTTTGAAAGGAACATGTTTCATGTCAACAATTTATTATTATTCTCACTGAACTACATTATTTACACAAAACATCGCGATGATCTTTACAAACTTGTTTTCTGCATTGAGCACAAAAAGTTAAGTTTTCCTCAAATTATTTGTAATGTCAAATACATAAACAATACACTTCACGCTGACACATTGAACCGGCAATCAATCATGGCATTGTATCAATGTACCAGCACGACTGAAGCACTGCTTCAAGCTCTTCGCACTGCCGACGGAGCTAGTGGCGTCATTTTGCACGATGGCTTGTCTGTTATCGCTCTTCAAGGAACCCGTGCAGCTGTCGGGAAGTGTTTACATTTTTCAAACAAAAGCTAAAGAATGCGGTGAAATGTAAAGTTCTGACTCGCTAAATTAGGCAACTGCAGCTAAGCAAAGATACGTGGGGTCACAAAGGATCCCCGCGCCACCTCTCCCTGGTTAAGAGACATTTAAAGAAAAAAGTCCATCGGGGAGCTAAAGAAACACGCACAGCAGTGAATAAAATGCAGACAACTGTTCCATTGTTACTTAGATCTAGACAGATTTATGGATGTTAATGTTGTTGATGATGATGAAAAAGATTACATTTATTTATCTATTTATATGTCTAGTTAACATTTCTAGAATTTTTTTAGTGGTGCCTCAACTTGTTAACAATTCTGTGTGAGCTATCTATGCTTGTCAGAAATTATTGTGCTAAAGTGTCACTCGTTTTAAGTGTAAAAAATAGATGAAAATAAATAATCAAAACGCGTTCTATCTCCCACCACTAGTCCAGCTGAAGGAGGATGACGAGGTAGCCTGTCATGGAGCCGAAGAAGGCGAACAGGAAGGGCAGGTTGATGGCGAAGAGGCCGCAAGCGCGAAACTCGACGTGCGTGAGCGCCAACTGGCGCGCGAACCGGCGTAGCGGCGCCAGGCTGTCTGCGGTGGCGCCACCTAGCGCTAACGGCCGCGCCAACAGCGCGCTCGCGCGGCGCGCAGCCGAAACAGCGGTGTCGCTCGTCCAGCACACGATCGCCGTCTGGCATATCGAGTATGCCACGTAGGTTCCTGCAGCTAGCCCCTCCTGCAATTTCTTTGGGGTAAACACATTGTCACCCGCTCGGAAGAAGTACAGTGAACACGTCGTGCCGATCCACTTGGCGATCAGAAGGCACAGAATCGGAAGCCCGAAGATTTCATTGACTGCATCACACGCGTCCGTGACGAACAGATGCATCCTTTGCAGCTCCTCCAGCTGTGAGCTCGCCTGTTGCATAATGCATGAGGTTGTCGAGAAACATTTGGGTTTTACACTATTACCCTCTTCTTCACAAAAAGGAGCCACGATGTGTAAAATTTGTGCGTTTATGGAATTGAACTTGTTCCTCAGATAAAGGACGATGTTTATGTACAACGCCACTGCACAAAAGTGAGACAATTGTGACATTATCTCCAGAACATGAAAATGCCAAGGTAAATGCTCAAAAAATGTAAATAAATGAAAATAAGCTGACAACAACAAAGAGATACTAATCAGACAATGTATAATTGATGTCGTAAATAGAAATGTTATCGCCGAGTATTTTTCACACGATTGTGTAAAAGACAATTTATTGACAATGTACATTTTTCTGTACAAAGTGTTGCAGTCTTTAAACTTAAATACAGCCCATAACAGAATAAGTGATATAGGTATGAAATGACTGAAACAAGTGACAGTGGCATCTAGGAGCATTCCAATTGTTTGCTGCTTGGAAAAAGACGCAGTAGAGACAGCTGAACAGAGCATAATCAGTATTCGCAACGACAACACTACCATGCTCCAAACCCATCGACTCAGTGATCGTTGTAACTCACCACTTGCAGTTATTCTAAAGGGGAGATATCCCATCCCTAAAGACAGAAAAAGCAGAAAACGTGATAATAACGTATTTTCGGGAATCATGGTCGAAAGTAAAAGTTGAACTAACACATGTTCTTGAAAATGAAATTATTTTATTCTAATGAAGAAGTAGCGATGTATATCTCATTGATAAAATTGAGTGTGAAAAACATTACAATTTGTAGTATTAAATCAATATTCCGAAGGTTCATAACATTATAATTGATTACTTACGTTTTAAAGTCTTGATGTGAATTTACGTAACATTATACCTTTGATTCGCATGATATTAGAGAGTACAGATATTTGAATAAAAATTGTATACATTAATTTTCTAGAGTGCCTACATTCCTTGATAATGATAACATACCAGTACGTGACACACCCATTTACGAAGTATCGATAAAAAGTGCGAAGATAATTAAATGCATCATCTTCATTACTATGTTGTCAAGGTTTATTATGTAAGGTTCTAAAATTAGTGATCGCAGATCGCGAGCAGTGCGGGCGATCATGCGACTCCTAGCTCCACAACCGACAACGACGCGAAATACCGTGAGATATTCCATTTTGATGACACCCCACCCCCACGCGCCAAGAAAGAGAATCCGTGGTATATATGTACTAGGAAAACCGGACAGACATTGTTCTGCCCTTCATCTCCCTCTTTCCCCTGCCATCACCCTCTCACCACTTCTCCCTCCCTCCCTCTCCCTGTCCCTGTCTTTCTCTGCAGCTCACATTAAAAGACAAACCGAGTCAAGTTAACATCTAGCTGATTAGAAAATAAGTAAATCAGTATTATTAAAGAAAGGTAAAAAATTAAATCTTGTATGTACTACTATGTATGTCCAATTTATATTAACTGCTCGTGATACAGATAGATATTTTATTTAATTTGCTTTGGTTATTAAGCACGGTGGCAAATTCTTTACGCATGCATCTAATACAATCATATGATACAGTAAAGAACCCTAGAATCCATACCATTCAACATAATGTAATATTATTACATTTAAGGTATGTCTACTAAATGAAGGGGTCATTAACAGACTACTGATCTCATCGATTTGAACATTATTATTATAATTTAATCGTAACTTAAAAGTCTTCATGATTGTGGGAAAAGTCCCCATTTAGTGCTGCAAGCAAGCTATCCCATGACTCGGTAATCCTATTTACAAAAGATTATTTTCCAACGTCAGTTATTTGCTACGTATTTTTCTAATACAGTCGTGACGTTCTAAGCAAACGTGTTAATGCATTTTTTTTTCTGAAATTCCCTCTATGTCGTATTTTTTCTAATGCTTTGTAAAACATTCACAAACTTGCTTTTTCCTTCGGCTCGCCAATGATTACCATGTCGATACCTTTGTTAAAAATATGTCCGAACGAATTTCCCCTTTTAACAAATGTTGCTGCTCCTTTCTGAACTCTTTCAATGGAGTTTATTTGGCTCTTTCTATACGGATTCCAATATGCTGCTCCGTACTCTAATACAGGACGCAAAATGGTTGTATATGCTATTCTCCTATAAATTCTTTTATGTATTCTACTAATTTACTACTTCCCTTCCTTAATACACGTATTACTAAGTGTAAAGATTTCCACGTCTTCCCAACAATAAAGTTGCCGTGCTCCCCCCATCCAAGTTGTTCATTAATTATCACCCCCAGATATTTACACTAGTTACCTGTGAAATTAACTTGCCCTCAAGCAAATACTTAGTTGTCCCTTTAATTATACAATGCCTAAAACCATTTTGCATTTATACGAACTTACCCTCTTTCTTTTGATTTCCGACCATTCTTCCAAGCATCGCAAATCGCGCTTTAATTTATCCTGATCCGATACGTTCTCGATATTTCTGTAAATAAGGCAGTCGTTCGCAAAACGTTTATTTTTTAACCTATTCCCTCTGCTATGTCATTTACATTAACCAAATACATTAAAGAGACACGTACACTCCCCTGCGGAACCCCTCGCGTTACACTAACTCTTTACGAAAGCCTGTTTCACACCCTTTACCCGCTGGTTATTTAGAAAATCCTTAATTCATAGCATCACTCTCGAGTCTATCCCTATTCTTTCTAGTTTCACAAGTAGTCTATCATGGGGGACTGGAGACAAGATCAAAAGCCTTCGTAATGTCTATTACCGCATCATTGATTTTACCACCCGCATCTAGTGCATCCACGATGTCCTGGCAAAAAGCTATTGTTTGACTTACGCATGAGTAACCCTTTTTGAACGCATGCTGCCCAACATATAGACAATTTTCTCGCTTCCACACGCTTTTAATGTGCTCAGCGAGTAGATGCTCCATCTACATACAGACAACTGCTAAGAAGCAGATAATTTTTAGTTTCTGATCGAGACCCACCCTTACAAATGGGTACTATAAATAGTTCTTTCCCACTCTGACGAATACTTGAATTATTTAAGATCATATCAAGGAGTAACAGTTACGGAAGCATGGCTTCACCTCCTGCTTTTAATAAGTCTCCCGAAATACCGTCGGGACTCACTGATTTTTTTTCCCCGATACACACTATTATTTTTCGAAGATCAAGTGGTCTAGCAATCATTCTTTCTCCCGACCCGTTCAAAGTGCTGCAAATACCGAACCTAACTCGAGGTACTACAGAATGCCACAGATTTTCCCGTATTAGATTTATCTTTCCTTTGGTCTCGGCTAGCTATTTGAGCATGCCACATACTCCTGCCAGCTGTCATTTATCACCGTCCAAAGTACTTTTTCTTAATTTTTCGGTTTCCTAATAATAGAACGGAAATATCGGTTTAAAAATATTAAAGAAATGTAAAATCTCGTCATAAATGATAATTTTCTTTCAAAAATTTTGAACACTTTTTAAGAAAATGGCGTTTAAGCGCCACGTAAATACGAAATTGGAAGCACGTTTTCACAGAAAATGTATGAGTATTTCAAGGAATTTTGAGCTAGTTTTCACAGAAAAATGTTGAGTTTTCCAGAACCATTGAATGAAATTCTTTAAATCACCTGTACTCATAAATATAATAACGTGAACAAATGGTCGCTAATGTAAATATTATCGAGGTGAGGGCAAGACAAAAAATACATTTTTGTAATTTTTGAACAACAAAAAAATAGACCAATTGAGCGTCTATGCCATCTTATAAGGTACTATTCCTAACAAAAGTTTATTGAAAAATTTTTGGATTCGCTTTTGAGAAAATCTTGTTTTTTTAGTTTTTTTAAATTGCACATGTTGCATGCAATATTGCGCGAAAACTAATAGAATTTTCCCAAAAAAATGTACATGGCCTTAATGAAATAATTAACTTTGGAGAACAAACTTTATTTGAAGGAAAAATCTTTGTCTTCAATTTTGTAGTTGTAGGAAGACGCCGAAAAAAATCAAACTTTTGCAATTTTCGAAAATTTAGAGCTATCCGCGAAAATCGGACCTATATCACCTTACTAAGTGTATTTTACTCTATTCTAACAAGAAATTAAAACAAATAATTTGGAGCCTTTTTGAGACATTTTTGAAAATGTCCGGAGAGCTTCATGTAAGTACCACCAAATTTTGGAGGTTTTTCAAACAGCGGCGCCTCGAGTGGAACTAGATCGACCGAGGAATATTTATTTTGGTAGAAATCGTACATATGGTTTAGGTGCTAGTGTTGTTCACAGAGTGACGGACAGAAGGACGTTTTGAAAAACAAAAACTTTTTTTTGGTATCAGGGGACCCCAAAATCTGTATTCCCGTTGAAATCTCGAAATTGATTTTCCGCAGCATTACGTAACTTTCATTATACTTCGTATATTACTCCGTATATACGTATGTATACGGAAAAGTATATAGAAATGAAGAGTTCCGTTTTGTCTTTGCTCTCTATAATTTTGTATTTTGCTTTCTCTCTGTAAAGTAGTAATTGGCCCAAATGTTTACTTTTGGTTCATGCACTAACTACATATTTGTACATTACAACTAGAAAATAATAACAGGATACATATAGAACTGACTTACGTAGAACTGGAGATATGATATTGTAGTTTCCAATGACGACCATAAAGGTCCGGAGAAATGACTTGAAAGTTTGTAAGATTCTAAAAAGCTCCAAAAAGAGAATAAATCAAAGGCTATGACTGTTAAAAGAAAGAAAAAAACGGAAAAAAACACTACCAAAAAACGCGAATCCTGTAACTTGTCCGGAAATTTATTTACAGTATTCATCTATTCAGACAGGAAAAAAATTGCATTCAGTCTGTAGTGTATCATCTCCCTAATCTGACGTGGCTCGGCCTACCCTTTCCTGCTCTGCATTGCCTTGAACGTCCCTGGCCTGTCGAAAAACAAAAGATTTAGATCTAAAAAGATCTAAAAAAGATCTTTTAAGAAGTGTCCCGACCCTCACGAACTACAGACCGGGGCTTGCGAAATTTCCTTTCAATCAGCGGCTAATTTTATATATCAGCGTAGTCATAAACACTTTCCTACTACATGCCTATTGGCAAAATATATTTTTCACACTTACATATTTCACACTTACATGTCCTAGCAGTTTGTAACATTTATTCTGAGACACTTGTGGAAATGAATTCAGTATGTAAGTAATGCGTGAATAAATTCATTTGTAATACAGGGTGGTTATAATTAAACTTTCCTTACAGAACACGTTATAATAAGGAAACTAATTATAGTACGAGTACCAAACTTGCTAGAATTACTGTCCAGAACATGGGGTGCCTGATTCCTATAAGTCATCGTGCCACCGACCAGTTCCAAATACAGCCTCCCGGTGCCGTGATCAGACATAGTGCTGAATAGTCGCACACACTAGACCAGTCGCCGTGCACTGCTACTCGTGAACATTGTTTATCATTTACAAAAGAAGTGAATATATTTGTTCAGAAAGGAAAATTAATCCAGAAATAAAGATGCAGTCGGATTTCTTAAATTGGGTCCTTTTTTTATTTCTGATTTAATTTTTATTTCTGAATAAATATGTTATTTTCTTTTGTAATAATTAACAATTTTCATGTTTCTAGAGTGTTTATATGCTTCTTCAACGCCCACTTTTGCTTAGAAAATATTTTTTCACACCAATGTTTGAGTGCTTATTGCGTCTCAGCCATTTGGTATATCGAAGAAGTTTATTAGACAAAACATGCTTAAAATTGTCTTTTCTTTTCGAAGTTTTTCGATCTTTTCTAAAAAGTACATCCTGTACGTACATCCTGTACATCCTGTACGTACGTGTAATTTGTTCTATCACATGTATATATAATTTGTTAAAGTATTTCAATCATGAATAAATAGGTATTCAAATTAAATAAATTTATACTTATTGATTATGTTTTAATTTAAAACAAATATCAATTATAAATGACTGGTGTCATTTTATTAACGAGGTGGAATTATTAATAAGTGAAGATAATAATGACATTCACCACTACGATACCACGAATAATAGTATACAATTCCTTCAAATGTGTTTTGTTTACTCTCGGAAAGTGAAGCAATGAAAACCTCTTTCGTAAATTATATGAGGAAATTACTGTTTGCCCTCTGCTGTCAAAACGTCAGTAGCAGGAGGCAGGTAAAGGAAAACACGTCATTAGGGCGGTCTGCCATCAACCGCATGGCGTTGCGGACTCATCCCATCACCTCTACCTGCCTCCACCCCGCCACCGCCCCAGACTTCGTCCCCTCGCCACCTCGATGTCCCCGCCACCAGCTTCAGTGGGGTCCATCCCTACATCCGGTGGGCCGTCCCTACATTCTCTCTCAACATTCGTCACCCCTCTCTCTCCCTCTCTCTCCCTCTCTCTCCCTCCCTCCTCCCTCCCTCTCTCTCCCCCCTTTCCCCCTCACCCTCTCTCTTCTTCCCTCGCTGCCTCTCTCTCCCCCTTTCCCTCTCACTTTCTCTCTTCCTCCGTCTCTGTCTCCCTCTCTCTCCCTCTCTCCCTCCCTCTCTCTCTCTCCTTCTCCCTCCCTCTCCCTCTCTCTCCCTCCCTCCCTGTCCCTCTCACTATCTCTGTTTAAACCATGAGTTCTCGTCCGCCGTATAGAATTGTCATTGTTTGTATATTCTATATTTATAGCTCTGCAGCAGGCCAAATAAATGGCCGAAATATTGGCACTGTAAAAAATCAGACATTTATTGACCAACCGTCGCTAATCATCATATATATCTACAATATGAGGTAAAGATCAACATAAAAACTTACATAGAATTGAGGACAAGTAAACAGAATAATTTCGTTGTTTATTCTAAATTTTCCAAGAATGTTATGATCGTAATTGGACATATATTTAAAAGAGTTTCTTTTTATGAGAATAATCCTGGATGTCCGGGTGACGCCCCCTCCAAGGCCGTGATGCCCAAGTTTCGACCATTGATTGACTGATTGATGAGTGTTTCCTGACGCGTCAATTGCAAAAGTCATGAGTCCCGTAAATGTGGTGTATGTTTTATCGCGGTGATCTCTCTTTCTCTCCCTCCGTAAGTCGTTCCTATTTTATGACAATATTCGCTACTGACCTACAAGTCGACTAGCAATGTTTTCTCCCGCCAGGCATCTCCCACCAGCGGGGCATCGCCTCTAAACAAGCTCCAAGCTCCTGACATGTGTGGTAATTTAATGCAGGTAAGTGTGTTTGTGAAAAGGCTGAGTACAACACTGGGAAGAGGAAGAAAAGATGGCTCGCGGACCGCAGCCCGTTTGTTAAAGTACTGCTCTATCATTCGCCAGGTGTTGATTGTTGAGCTGAGAAACCACGATAAACTACTAATCAGAGCAGCCGACCGCTAGAATTCTTGCGGCTGAATTCAACCTAGCTGTGAAAGAAGCTAGTGTCGAAAATCCTGCCACCGTCGGAACTCGAAACCTGGACTCCCTGTCAGAGACACTGCTGTGACATCAATTGATGCTCTGAGAAACCAAAGCCGGTACGTTTCGATCGGGTCGTGGACTTATCCAAAGGTGAAGAGATTCTCATACGTGTGAGAGTTTCTATAACACACATGAAATAAAAAAAAATACAATATTTGAAAATGCTGATTGTAGATAAAATTGTTACAATGAAAGCATATTCACTGCATCCACTTGGCATAAGTCAAAGTTTTAGTAGCCCCAAAACACGCGAAACACAAAAGAATTACCTCATTTTCCATACCTCACAAGATAATATTGCTGAGTGAACTCAGTCCGAAAGATAACTAAGATATGAAAATTGTATTCCTTTCGCTATTTACTCCATCGATAGAATATTGATTTCAGTTAAGACAATATAGACAAAATTGTATTTTATTTTCAACTTATTTTCAAACCCCAGGAATTTTCGAGTTATCTCTTTAGTAATTTCCATTTTAAGAGCGCATCCACGCAATCGTTCAATACCGGTTTAAACCATCGGCTCTCATGCACTACATTATCACGCATTTGTGGAGATCAGTTGGAGGTTTAGAGCTCCTTCACACTGTGGGATTCGTATTATAGGAGGAAAACTCACAAGTGAAGTTTTCGGTTAGCGGCGGATGAACTCACGTACCAGCGGGAGAGATAACTTCAGTGCTACCTCCAGAAATATAAAACACTCAGAAGACTTCTCAGAAGACCCGTATAGTTGACACCCCGGAAACAATAAATACATTCTCAAATCACTTGTACGTAGAGTTTACATTTGGGTTTGTATGTTAATAATTATTGGTGTCAACACGTCTTAAAATTCATCTCGCATAGAACATTACTACTTATAATTCAAATGCTTTGGAAATTTTGCATAGACTTGCTAATTCACTTCTTGCTAATTAATTCTCGGGATGGTCACAAGAGACCTTTGTCAGCTATCAGTCAGTACGCCGTGCCCGTCCCCACCCCGTCCTCGCCGTCACCCCCGCCCCGTCTGCTCCGCGTCCTGCCTGCCTACCTCTTAGGCTGATTGGGCGCTTGCCTGCCACTCGCACGAGAACGCCCGCCCGCTGCGGACGCCGTTCCCGGGACACCGTCAGGTACGCCTCGCACGCCGCGCCGCGCTTTCAAGGCCCTCGAAGCTGCGATCGGCTGTTGAAAGACCCTAAGTGCATTTATATTAGTTTATTTTCAAGGTGATAAAAATGTACTTTACCTTCGCTCCGGTGACTCCGTCAGGTACAGCAACGCCAGTCAGGGCCGCCGCGCCGCACCACGTGTTTAAGGCCCTCGAAGCTGCAATCGACTGTTGTAAACTACAATGTACGATCATTTACAATAGTTTAATTTTATAGCGATAGATTCTTTATCTACGAGAGGAAGGTTTTACTCTATAAATGATGAAGAATCTAGTAAGGGAATAAAGTATGCATTTTCGACAGTACAGAAATGTTTTTGAATTGTTCCCACGTACACACTACCTGGCGGTGAGGCGGGTAGTATCGGAGTCAGGCAGGGCATCACAGGCGGAGGACGATGGCAAGGAGTAGGATGGGTTTGGGCAGTTCGGCGTTAAGGCAGGCCAGGCCAGGCCAGGCCAGGCCAGGCCAGGGCAGATCAGGGCAATGCAGAGCAGGAACGGGTAGGCCGAGCCAAGCCAGGTTAGGGAGATGATACACTACAGACCGAATGCAATTTTTTCCTGTCTGAATAGATGAATACTGTAAATAAATTTCCGGACAAGTTACAGGATTCGCGTTTTTTGGTAGATAATCCGTTTTTTTTCTTTCTTTTAACAGTCAGATCCTTTGATTTATTCTCTTTTGGAGCTTTTTAGAATCTTACCAACTTTCTAACTTTCTAGTCATTTCTACGGACCTTTTTGGTTGTCATTGGAAACTGCAATATCAAATCTCCAGTTCTATGTAAGGCAGTTCTATATGTATCCTGTTATTATTTTCTAGTTGTAATGTAGAAATATATAGTTAGTACATGAACCAAAAGTAAACATTTGGGCCAATTACTACTTTACAGAGAAAAAGCAAAATTCATAATTATAGGGAGCAAAGACAAAACGGAACTCTTTATTTCTATATACTTTTCCGTATACATACGTATATACGGAGTAAGATACGTAGTATAATGAAAGTTATGTAATGCTGCGGAAAATCAATTTCGAGATTTCATTGGAAATACAGGTTTTGGGATCCCGTGATACCGAAAAAATGTTTGTTTTTTTTTCCAAACATCCTTCTGTCCGTTCGTCAGTCTGTAAACAACACTAGCACCTAAACCATATGTACGATTTCTGCCAAAATAAATATTCCTCGGTCGATCTAGTTCTACTCGAGACGCCGCGATTTGAAAAACCTCCAAAATTTGGGGGTACATTACATGAAGCTCTTCGGATATTTTCAAAAATTTCTCAAAAAGACTCCAAATTATTTGTTTCAATTTCATGTTAAAATAGAGTAAAATACACTTAATAAAATGGTATAGGTCCGATTTTTGCGGATAGCTGTCAATTTTCGAAAATTACAAAAGTAATATTTTTTTCGGCGTCTTCCTACAACTACAAAATTGAAGACAGAGATTTTTCCTTCAAATAAAATTTGTTCTCCAAAGTTAATTATTTCATTAAGGCCATGTAAATTTGTTTTGGAAAATATGAGAAGTTTTCGCGCAATATTGAGTGCAATATGTGCGATTTTAAAAAATAACAAAAACAAAATTTTCTCAAAAGCGGCACCAATTTTTTTTTCTTTAAACTTTTGGTAGGAATAATACGTACCCTATAAGATGACATATACGTTCAATTGCTCTATTCTTTGGTTGTTCAAAAATTACAAAAATTTATTTTTTTGTCTTGCTCTCACCTCGTTAATATTTACATTAGCGACAATTTGTTCGCGTTATTATATTTATGAGGACAGGTGCTTTAAATAACGTCATATAATGGTTCTGAAAAACTCAATATTTTTCTGTGAAAACTAGCTCAAAATTCCTCATTTTCAGAAAAGCTCCAACGCCATTTTCTTAAAAGCGTTTCCATTTTTTTTCAAACTTTTGAAACGGATAGTGCTAATCACACTTTTTAATACAACTTGAAGTTAATTTTTTTTTGTTTTTAATTACTATATGTAATTTTTTGAAAGATCTCTCACACCGTTAATCCGCACATTTGAAGCAATTTGTATACACTATTTTATTTGTGAGTTAATGTGCTTCAAATGACTTTGAATGAAGTTTTTCGATTACTCATAAATTTTCTGTGAAAATGTGCTTCAAATTTCACAATTTCGTAGCGCTTAAACGCCATTTTCTTAAAAAGTGCTCCAAAATATTGAAAGAAAATTGTCATTTTGGACGAGCTTTTACCTTTCTTTAATATCCTTAAAAGAATATTTCCGGCCTATTGTTACGAAACCGAAAAATTAGGAAAAATTACTTTCACGGCGATAGATGACAGCTGGCAGGAGTATGTGGCATGCTCTAATAGCTAGCCGAGACCAAAGGAAAGATTAATCTAATACGGGAAAATCTGTGGCATTCTGTAGTACTTCGAGTTAGGTTCGGTATTTGCAGCAAAAAATGACGTATTCACTTTGAACGGGTCGGGAGAAAGAATGATTGCTAGACCACTTGATCTTCGAAAAAGAATAATGAGTATTGGAAAGAATAAATCAGTGAGTCCAGAAGGCATTTCGGGAGACTTAAACGGGAGACTAGATTAAAAGCAGGAGGTGAAGCCATGCTTCCGTAACTGTTACTTCTTGATATTATCTTAAATAATTCATGTATTCCGCAGAGTGGGAAAGAACTATTTATAGTTCACATCTGAAAGGGAGGGTCTCGATCAGAAATTAAAAATTATCTGCCTGTTAGCCTAACATCAGGTGTCTGTAAGTAGAAGGAGCATCCACTCCCTGAGCACATTAAAAGCGTGTGGAGTCGAGAAAATTGTCTATTTGTTGGGCAGCATGCGTTCAAAAAGGGTTACTCATGTGTAAGTCAAACAGTAGCTTTTTGCCAGGACATCGTGGATGCACTAGATACGGGTGGTAAAATCAATGCTGCGGTAATAGACATTACGAAGGCTTTTGATCTTGTCTCCAGTCCCCCATGATAGACTACTTGTGAAACTAGAAAGAATAGGGATAGACTCGAGAGTGATGCTATGAATTAAGGATTTTCTAAATAACCAGCGGGTAAAGGGTGTGAAACAGCCTTTCGTAAAGAGTTAGTGTAACGCGAGGGGTTCCACAGGGGAGTGTACGTGTCCCTTTAAAGTATTTGGTTAATGTAAATGACATAGCAAAGGGAATAGGTTAAAAAATAAACGTTTTGCGAACGACTGCCTTATTTACAGAAATATCGAGAACGTATCGGATCAGGATAAATTACAGCGCGATTTGCGATGCTTGGAAGAATGGTCGGAAATCAAAAGAAAGAAGGTATATCCGTATAAATTCAAAATGGTTTTAGGCATAGTATAATTAAAGGGACATCTAAGTATTTGCTTGAGGGCAAGTTAATTTCACAGGTAACTAGTGTAAATATCTGGGGGTGATAATTAATGAAAAACTTGGATGGGGGGAGCACGGCAACTTTACTGATGGGAAGGCGTGGTAATCTTTACACTTAGTAATGCGTGTGTTAAGGAAGGGAAGTAGTAAATTAGGAGAAAACATAAGAGAATTTATAGGAGAATAGCATATACAACCATTTTGCGTCTGGTATTAGAGTACGGAGCATCATGTTCGAATCCGTATAGAAAGGGCCAAATTAACTCCATTGAACGAGTTCAGAAAGTAGCAGCAAAATTTGTTAAAGGGGAAATTCGTTCGGAAATCTTTGCAACAAAGGTATCGACATGGTAATCATTGGCGAGCCGAAGGAAAAAGCAAGTTTGTGTATGTTTTACAAAGCATTAGGAAAAATCCGACATGGAGGGAAATTCAGAAAATAATGCAATAACCTGTTTGCTTAGCACGTCACGGCCATATTAGAAAAATACGTAACAGATAACTGATGCTGGAAAATACTCTTTTGTAAATAGGATTACCGAGTCATGGGATAGCTTGCTTGGAGAAGTAAATGGAGACTTTTCCCACAAACATGAAGACTTTTAAGTTACCATTAAATTCTAGTAATAATGTTCAAATCGATGAGATCAGTAGTCTGTGAATGACCCCTTCATTTAGTAGGCATACCTTAAATGTAATAATATTATATTATGTTGAATGGTATGGATTCTAGGGTTCTTTACTGTATCATATGATTGTATTAGATGCACGCGTAAAGAATTTGCCACCGTGCTTAATAACCAAAGCAAATTAAATAAAATATCTATCTATCTGTATCACGAGCAGTTAATATAAATTGGTCATACATAGTAGTACATACAAGATTTAATTTTTTACCTTTCTTTAATAATACTGATTTACTTATTTTCTAATCAGCTAGATGTTAACTTGACTCGGTTTGTCTTTTAATGTGAGCGGCAGAGAAAGACAGGGACAGGGAGAGGGAGGGAGGGAGAAAAGGTGAGAGGGTGATGGCAGGGGATAGAGGGAGATGAAGGGCAGAACAATGTCTGTCCGGTTTTCCTAGTACATATATACCACGGATTCTCTTTCTTGGCGCGTGGGGGTGGGGTGTCATCAAAATGGAATATCTCACGGTATTTCGCGTCGTTCTCGGTTGTGCAGCCAGGAGTCGCATGATCGATCGCACAACCGAGAACGATACGAAATCCTGTGAGATATTCCATTTTGATGACACCCCCCCCCCACGCGCCAAGAAAGAAAAACAGAAGTAACATAAAGCAATATACATTTTGTTACTTAATTTTTCCATTTTTGTATTACCATTGTTATTTTTCTTCTAATTAATGTATATTGTAATTTATTATTTTTTTCTAATTAATGTATTAAGTAAATTTAGATTTACTATTTTTGTCAATGTCCTCGGCCTTCAGCCACCATCCTGATTGAGGTTTTCTGGGTTTACTCAATCGCTTATGTCGTTCGCTGGGATGGTGCCTAGTTTTTTCTCCCAGAAGTAAAAGTATCCTGCCCCCTAGATCTTCTTCATAGTTTATGAAATAATGTATATATTTAATGTGGTTAGGCGGAAGAGCAGGCCAAATAACCTGAACCTTGCCACTAATAAAGACAATTTATTATTATTATTATTATTATTATTATTAACCTTCGAGCGGGCGCGCGTAAAATGTTCACACCAGCAGACGCGTGTCGTAAATTTTACGACATTCAATGACTCTTGAAAAATCAAATAAATTGTAGAACAATGGAATTTTATGTCGCATTATCATATCTAAGAATAATATTTACTACCATAAAACATATTCGTTGATAAACCTTCGTATTTAATATCAAAAATCTTCTTCCGATCCACTATCGTTCTGATGCTCGTCTATATTTTCAATATTCGTTTACTGTCACTGTTACTATCTAATTCATGATCTTCCTCCGATCAGACAGCTCTTTCAGAATATTCTGATTTTCGTTCACATGAATTCTTTATTTGGACATTCTACAGAAAATTTCGTTTTGGCCAAATTATTACAAAATATTTTAGAACAACAGCCGGCGCGCAACGTAAAGTTTACGTCACAATGCAATTATCCCAAATAGAGCGTTACAAAAACTGAATATAGTGTGCAAACTAAAGAGTGACTGCCGGAATGCACCACTAAAGATACCTGCAAAGAATACTAAGAACGCAGAAGTCCTTGACAACAATGAGTTTACAGCAAAACAAAAAATCTGCTATTGTCGTAAAATTTACGACAGCGCGCCCACTAGAAGGTTAATATTATTATTAATATTATTATAATTATTATTAATATTATTATTAATATTATTATAATTATTATTAATATTATTATTAATATTATTATAATTATTATTAATATTATTATTAATATTATTATTAATATTATCATTAATATTATTATTAATATTAATATTTCTCCATATCACGACTACAGATGTTATGAGTCGGCTGAGTATAAAATCTACTCCAGGTTGCAACCAGCTACCTAAGGAGCAGATCTAGGGACTGCCTCTACAATACTTTGCAATACTTTGCGGAACTTTGGAACTGCCTCTACAATACTTTGCGCAAAATGTGATCTGTGCTAAATAAAGCAATTTCTTGCACTTCCCAGACCTTTTAATGACCTGGAAGTTTAGCCAAGTTCTTACACAAATTTTGCGGAACAAATCCCAGAGCTCCGATGACTATCGGTACGACCAGTGCTTTTACGCCCCACTCGGCCAGTGCTTTTACGCCCCATTCGGCTAATCTCAATTTCCAAACTCTTGTATTTAAGACGTTTCGCTTCCTCCTTGGTTACATTTTGATCGCAAGGCACAGCAACATCCACAAGTAGACACGATTTTTTCTCAAAATTCCGGATAACAATATTCGGTTTGTTTGCTGCTATCGTGCGATCCGTTTGAATTTGTTGGTCGTAATATATTGTACACAATCCAACCGATGTCACCGGTTTTGGTGAGTGTTCATACCACTTGAGGCATGTGTTTGGAACTTTGAGGGCGGTACAAATCTGCCAGTGGAGGTAACTACACACCCTGTCGTGTCTTTTTAAGTATTCGGTCTTTGCTAGAATTGGACAAGCTGAGACAATATGATCAATGGTTTCTACTTGCTCCTGGCAAATTTGGCATTTGTCATCTTGGGAAATTTTGAGAACCGCTTTATCATCATGTCGTGTTCTCAAGGCCTGATCTTGAGCAGCTACTGGAACTGCTTCATCTTCATTCTTCCCATTTTAAGCCACATAAATGATTGATCTTTATTGATCTCATAAATAATTTATTGATCTTGTCCATTCATTTTAAATTTTGTCCATGGAGGGGTTTGTCCCTCCACGACTTAAACATTTTTTGTGTCTCACATTTCATGTTTAGTAGTACGAGAAGTTCAGTGTCTGTGTTATTTGACGTGTCTTGCATAGTTTTCTTTGCAATGCTTTTTGCGACACTAACAATGCCTCTGTTTCCCATTCTTCGGTCAGATTTCATGACCTGCCTCATTAGAGGGTCATCTTGATGACTGACTACATACTTTCCCATTCCAACTATTGCATTGTGCCAGGAGGCTTCAATTTGTCTGAGGCCTCTTCCTCCTTCCTTACGTGACACATAAAGCCTATGTACATCAGCTCGAGGGTGGGCGACATGATGCATTGTTAGCAGTTTTCTGGTTTTTCGATCCAGGATGCGGTTTTCTTGCTCAGTCCAATCCACTAGTCCGGAACTGTACTCTACTACAGGCACCGCCAGACTACCAATTGCAGATATTTTATTCCTGGAGTTCAGAGCAGACTGCAGGACAAGTCTCACTCTTCTGTAATACTCCTTGCGAATTCTCTCACTGATGTGTGGTTACTGTGTGTAGTTACTCTCACTGTGTGTAGTTACTCTCACTGTGTCGTTCGAGATTGTATCACATTCTTCATGCCCAGATATTTGTAAGTTTTATCTGGCTCAAGATCTTGAATCACAGTGTGCATATCAACTTCAATGCTCTCTGACGTTGTCAGGTTGCCTCTTTTTAAATTGATTTTTGCACATTTGTCAAGACCAAACTTCATGCAGATGTCATTGCTAAAGTCATTCACGACAGACAGCATTTGGGAGAGAATCACTTCATTCTCAGCAAACACTTTCAGATCATCCATGTAAAACAAATGTGATACTGGCCTTTCATCACCATGGAGCTTGTAACCAAAGTCAGCTTACGACAACTGTCTAGATAGTGGGATCATCTAATGCAAAACAGCAGAGTGGAAAGTGAATCTCCTTGAAAAATACCCCTGTTGATCTGAATACTTGTTTCTACTACTCCCTTTCTGCTCTATATTAGTAATCTGGTACTCCACGACTTCATGCAAGCCTTGCAAAATTCAATAAGTCTAGGATGAAATCGATAGATCTCCAGGGCCTTCAAAATCCAGTCCTGTGGTACACTATCAAAGGCTTTTTGGTAGTCAATCCAATCCATGCTCAAATTACGTTTTCGTTTCTTTACATCATTCAAGATGACTTTATTCAGTAGCAAGATTTCCTTACAGCCATAAGAACCTTTACGACATCCTTTTTGTTCAACTGGCATTAGATGATTCTTCTCTAGATGTCTGTACATTTTGTCAGCTATGGCTGAAGTTATAACTTTGTACAGTACTGGCAGACAAGTGATTGGCCTGTAGTTCTTCGCCTAAGAGCTGTCTCCCTCTTTGGGTAGCAGATATGTGATGGCGCGTGTGAGCCATTCCGCGAGTTCCTTTGGATTTTCTAAAATTTTATTAATAGCCTTTGCTAGATGCGGATGTAATGCTGTTAGTTTCTTAATCCAATAAATCTGGATCTTATCAATCCCGGGGGATTTCCAGTTTGCCATGTTCTTAATTGCTTGGAAGAGGTCCTCTTCCGAGAATTCGTGAACGTCTTCCACTGTTTCCACAAGTTCATTTGCAGCATCAACTTCAGATTGAAGCCAAGATGCATCTTTGTTGTAGAATCTGCTCTCTTCCCAGATTGCTGCCCAAAATGCCTCGACATCATCTTTTGAAGGAGTGACAGCATTGCCATTCGGTTTCTGAGTCAGATTGCGATAAAATTTCTTCGCGTCTGTTTCAAACAACCGAGTCTGTACACGGAAATCTATTCTGCGTTTGTAACGTCTAATTCGTTGAGCCCTTGCTTGAATTTTCTCTTTTAGCTTCTCAACTACCATTAGCCTGCTGGTGTCATTTTCAATTTGGTATTTTTGTTCAACATTGAATATTTTTCGTTGAACTTTAGAGGTGTGCGTTGATTTAGAAGATGCCTCAGCTAAGAGTGATATTTCGCGCCGTGTGTCGGCTATCCGTTTCATAATTCTCTTCATCCATGGGGGTACAGAGCTGTTTACTCTGTTTTGCTGTCGGCCGTCGGTGTTCTTGGCTGGCCCCAAAATTATCTGATATACTAGATATCCAGTTGCATATATGATGTGATTGATTTTAGTAATATCTAGATCTCTGCCTGGGGTCTCTACCACCTCATTTAAGACAGAATTCACTGTTTCTATCACTCTTTTAGCTTTCGCATTTTCGTATATTTTCAGCGGTTCGCGAGATTCAAACGGAAGTTGACTAACTCTTTCTATCTCGCTCCGAAGGAGATTTCGCATCATGTCCTTATCGTGTATTTCATTGCCAGACGATTTTTCACCACTGCGTGTGTTTCACTGGAGTGAGATGAACCTTCCACGGGGTCATCATTTTCAAGTTCTTCATGTTCGTCATGTGGATAGTTCGAGCGAAGTACATACTCCGCATTTCTCTCAATGTCAGCAAGTTGTTCTGCTGTGAATTTTCCACTGCTGAGTGTGTATCGTCGTTGACTGGCAAGCTTCTTTTAGTCTAGGTCTAGGGTAGGTCTCATATCTGGGTTCCGCTCTCTCCATACCTTGAAAACTTCTATTTCTGAGCCCCCATTTTTCGCTTTTGCATAGTAAAAGCACCATATCACCTCCTTTAATTCATCCCGGGTCCATCTCTGACGATGGCTTCGAGCTACCGCCGGCTCTGGGTTCCTGGGACTAACATTCGTGGGATGGCCAGACGTCGACAAGGTGACATTAGCTCGGTTTCTGAGCAGGTATGGGACATTAGTAGAACAAGGCACGTTAAGATTCATTACATTTCTTGTTCTATCCATTTTGCTCATTGGTTTGAATTGAAGATTCGCAGGACGCAAGTTCCAGTTCACTGATCACACTTAACCCTCGGGTTGTTTCCTGCCATCCGTTACTGCGACCCACAGTGGCCTCGGGGCATCCCCCCGCAGGGCCCAGCAAGGGTTCCCTCCGATCGCCAGTCGGCATTACTAAACCCTACGGGATTTTCACTGACTGCTGCAGGCAGCCTCCTTCGCTGGCTAATGCAAGGTTCGGGCCTCCACTCTAATCAGTGGCCTGGGGTGCCAACCTAGATTCTCTCCTGTACCCTCTATGGGCCGACAACAGGAAGTCCAAAGAATCATGACCCTTCCCTCTCTACTTACTTCCCACTCTCCTCAAGATGGAGTACTTCGTCGTCTGACCCCTTACCTTCAACCTATTCAGCAAGGGAGGCCCTACCGGAAGCTAGGATACCACTGACATAGCTTTAAGGCTCATGGGAGTGCTCAAGCTCCACCACCAACTGCAAGGTCGTGTACTCCCTAGGTGGAGTTATTAATATTATTATTAATATTATAATTACTAGCGTACCCGTGCGAGAACTCTCGCATGTTAGACCCCACACTCATTCCTATCCTTCTATTTTCATTCTAAGACGGAAAGTAGTTAACGAAACGTGTTTATTTGTTTAAAATCTATAAATGTAACGTGTAATGTACTAACACAATTACAAATAAAAATAAAAAACAATGCAATTAATGTGTAAAAGAAATTTTCAATAAATATTTATTCAATATCATGAAGAATGTGCTTGGAACAATTCCCAACACTTACTTAAAGACATTTGATGTAATTATTCAATATTCTTTGTCAGTTAGGTTTTAGTTTTTCGTAATAGTCACAAAAATATTAGCTTTTTACTTTTAAGAAAGCTACGTGTCTGACCCCGTTGACTTGAAAATTTCATCGAATGATAACGAAAATATTGGTAAAGGTAAAACACAGTCTTCACTCTTCACTGAACATCCACATCCCTTCACAATTAAGTACACAGCACTTATAGACCATAAAAAAACGTTAATTGAATTGTTTCACTTCGCGCATAAGAAACAATCTTCATAGGTACAGGTATCAAGCAACTATAATAGTACTTCTAGTTGTTGCTGGAGAGCAAATCTTGAATTAATGATTATGCAAATAAACCTCGTCAGACTGCACAAACTACGGTGTTAACAGAAAGCGTAAATAAAGATTGTCGAATCTAAACCTTCTTAGCGTGTCGCTACAAAAATTGCTACCAGCAGGAAGGGCTGAAATATTGAGGTGGCCTTAATAGTATTGAAGCATGGAACCGAAAAGTTAATTGAATGGATCGGAGAATGTCTCATCTTGTAGATTGTAGTCTAAAAAACGCTTCTTTGAGGCCTTTTGCCTCAAAAGTTTACTGTTTAAGGCTCTAAAATGCTTTGTTTATGAGCTATTTGCCGATGTAGGTTGACATGTGATGCGGGTTGCATTTTACATGAATATTTCGATGCGTTTTTTTTTTAAAGAAACCATCCATATTCTTAAAGTCAAAGTGGAATTCGTCAAGTCTCCGTGAAATTCTCTTTCTTTAGAGCCCTCATTTATAAAGATTGGTTGCGTGTGAGAGCCGGAACCCAAAGGTATACTACTGAAATAATACAGGAGACGATTATTATTATTATTATTATTATTATTATTATTATTATTATTATTATTATAGCTGACCCGCTTGCAGCGTCGCGGGCGATGGCGGAGTCGGCGTCGTGGTCGCGCGCGGAGGCGTCGGGCGCGGCGCTGTGGGCGGCGAGCGCGGCGGCGGGCGTGGCGCCGTACGCGTGGCGCTGCCGGCCGCGCCGCCCGGCGCGAGGGGCGCGCGCCGCGCTGGGCCGCGCCGCCGCCGCCGCCTCGGCGCTTGCGCTGGCCGCGCACCTGGCGCTGCTGGGCGCCGTCGCCGCCGACGCCGCGCGGCCGCGCCCGCGCCAGCGCCCCGTCGAGCGACTGCTCGCCACGCTGCTCTGGACGGTGAGACGCGCCACGCGCCCCTTCGCTCTGCGGAATGTCTCGGAATGTCTCCGTAATGTCCCGAACGCCTCTGAAATGTCTCAGAATGTCTCATAAATGTCCCGGAATTGCTCTGAAATGTCTCAAAATATCTCGGAATGACTCAGAAATATCCCGAAATATCTTTGAAATGTCTCGGAATGCCTCTCGAATGTCTCAGAATGTCTCGGAAATCGAATCGAAAACACTAACCTTTACTACTAAAACTCGCTCGAATAACTCCACTATGATTCGTGATGAAAACAATTAAAAAATAATAAATAAATATAAAAACGTCTAGAACTAACTTAATGTCTCCGAAATGTCTCCGTAATGTCCCGAACGCCTCTGAAATGTCTCAGAATGTCTCATAAATGTCCCGGAATTACTCTGAAATATCTCGGAATGACTCAGAAATATCCCGAAAAACTTCTGAAATGTCTCGGAATGCCTCTGGAATGTCTCAGACTGTCTCGGAAATCGAATCGAAAAAACTAACCTTTACTACTAATCCTCTCTCGAATAACTCCACTATGATTCGTGATGGAAACAATTGAAAAATAATAAATAAAAATAAAAACGTTTAGAACTAAATTAATACATCTGACGAAATTCACTAAATGCAGATTTATGAAAAATAGTAAACCGCAATATGCGAATCACTAGCAACAATAGCAAACTAACAGAGCACAATTCACATGAATGGCTTGAATGTTGGGGGAATCTACTAAAGTAGTCATTTTTTCATTGCAAACTTAAATTTTCAAAAATGTCCCTACGCCGTAAACGTAAAGTTTTAGCAAATAGCGTCATTGCGCTATGCATTATGACAAAAGAAGCATTTCAAGCGTTGAACAAAGAAGTTGCATAATAAATCAGAGAAATTTCAACCACATCAGGTAGTGGTGACATCAGGTGGTTTCAACGACGATAAGTCAAGAGTAACAAATCTACATTGTGCACGAAGTTTTAGATTTTGTGGCCCTCCGCGATGAGTATCCAGTCTGGAATTTTGAATCAGCTTTTCGTGAGAATGTAGGAAGAATCTTACAACAACGTTCGTTATGAGCATACGACATAACCTAACCCGAACATATGATTTCAACTTTTTTTTCGTGAATTTCTTTCCTGTCACTTCTCCAATCTCGCTAATTCTTGCCAGCGTTGTGGAGTTGGTAAGGAATAATTGTAACTGCCTCACGTACGAGAATCAGTTTATCAGAGTTGGAAAAATGAAACCTTTCCCGTGTTTAGACGGCCATTTTTTCATAGTGATTATAGAGACACTTACAGGCGTACACTATTTCTGAAGGTATTAGGTCGTACCTTAGGCCTAAGGTAAGACGTTATGACTTCAAGTTCCTTCACGTGACTGTTAGTGCATGACACCGCTACCTTACGCGTGGCGCTAAAACTCCTTAATAAATACTCGCTTCCCCCCGCAGACTGAGAGAGTGACGTTGGTGTCGCAGGTGAGCCTGGCGTGCCCGGCGCTGTTCGTGGTGCGCGCGCTCACCAGCAACCGGCGGCGCGTTGCCGCACTACGCACCGCGCTGCGCCGCGTCGAGGCCGCCATCTTGGAGGGCGACGACGGCGCCGTGCAGCGCAAGCGGCGCTTCGTGGCACTACAGTTGTGCGTCGTGGCCGGCGTCCTGCTCTTCCATCTGCTGTCGGGTCTCGTCGCGTTTGACATGCCGCCCTGGTCGCTCGTCGTCGAGTTCATCACCGTCTGCCAGAACCTGCTCATCCTGCTGCAGTACTACAATATCGTTGGAGTACTCACCGACAACATGCGAAACGTCAACTCGGCGCTGGAGAATTTGCTCGGGGAGAAGAACACGCCGGTGAAACAAAAAATCTGTTTGTCTTGTTTCAGTCTGAGCGATCCTCAATTGCCTCTGCGTTTTGTGAAAGTCAGGTCACCAACAGCACAAGCAGAGGAGCAGCTGACGAAAATTAAGATGCTCAGAGACGTGCACTTCAGTCTCGCGAGAATCTGCGAATCTCTGAACGGAATGTACGGGCTGCACTTGGCGATATATTTGGCGTTCACTGTCATTTTTGTCACAAATTGCTTGTATTATATTTTCTTAGCATCGTGGTTTGCGGAATGGAATAGAGGTTTCTTGCATCAGGTATTACTGGTGGTGACAGTTTTGGATCTAATGCTGCCAGCTCTGCTTGTTACCAAAAAATGCGAAGATTGTATCGAAACTGTCGAAGATCTTAGAAGAAACCTTACTGAATTTCTACTATATCGTGGTAATTCGGAGCTGCATCGAGAAATAAAATACTTCCTGATTCAGCTTGATACCAACAAGATAGAGTTCAGTGCAGGAGGATTCTTCAGTATTAATTACAAATTAATCACAACTTTTATAAGCACAATTTGCGCGTACCTTGTTATAGCCATTCAGTTTGCTCCCATAATGAAGCCTTCAGCAGTTTGAAATGAAAGATTCTTCTTGATCGTTGAGTCTCTTGCAGCTTCTATTGCACGTCTAATGTATATTGCGTTGTTTTCCCTCTCTTTCTGGTCACTTTATTTTTTCTCGCCGACGGCAAGTCACTTAATCTCCATTTGTAAAAATCATTTATGTAAATTTATTCTTCATAAAGAGTCACTTCTGTAATGGCATTTCTTCGGTGCACAGGAAATGTGACATAGCTAAAAATTTGTACGTTTTTGATAAGTTAAGTTTTTTAAAAATGATATATTACTGTAAAAACGTTCTCAAACCTAATTCAGAAGACATCCAGTATTTGGTGTTAGCCACGTAACTTTATCGCCTCTTGCAGTTTTTGAACACTTGAAATTATTGCAATACAATTTTCACGGAAGTGCTTGAGGGAATGGAGCTAATTTATTCATGTGTTTATTTGTATTTTATCACTTGTAACACAATAAACTAAAAAATATGCACACTTTCATTTAAAAAAACAAAGTATCAAGTAAAACACAAGTGTTAAAATAAAAATGAAAACATGTACCATATAACCCCATTTCCTCATTCACTTTCCTGAAAACTGCATTTTCATGACTTCGACCGTTCAAAAATTGCAAGAGGTACCAAAGTTACAATGACTTACTCTGTTTACTAGAAAAGAAATTTGTAGTTTTTCCATAAACAAACGAGTTGGCTCAGGTTAAATCTGTTCATCAACAAAATGATGTTTTGATGTTTCTCGTTCCTTTTGCACCGACAATACACACATGCTCTCCACGTGTATTTTTTAAGGCTTTCCTTACGATCCCCTTCTTGAAAACAAAAAGGTTCACATTAAACCTTTCGACTATATACTAAGTTCAAAATTGCTTTCAAGATGTTATACGTAATGAATTACACCACTGAACATTACGTGAAAGCGTACGTGGTAAGCTGACCTTATTAACCCAATGATCACCTCCTGGAAGCATAGAAGTAACAGCTTAGTGATAGCGATGTTGATGCTAATTGAAGGCTGAAAATAGGAAACGCTGAATATGCCAAAATTATGTTTTTTAAGCTTTTTTCCCCTTTTTTAATCGCCACACGTAACCGCCACAGGCAAATAACTTGTGAAAAAGTGAAAAGAATTAGAAATGTTTTCCTGTTGTTCATTTTTTAAAATTACTTTACATTTTATCATACAGCGAGACAAGCGTTTTATAAGAGTGAACACAACTGCTACATAGCATGCATAGTACTAAGAGTTACAAACAGTAGAGCGAGGATACTCCCATTGCAGACCTCAATCAATAATTATTGTTTGCGATGAAAATTGGAGAATAGGGGCGTAGGTTACAATTACTGGAAGAATTACAATTACAGGTTACAATTATAGGATAGTGGTGCTAAGCAGCACATACTTTCTCGCCATTAGTAATGGTTATGTAATACTATTTACACCACAACTTCTCTTCGAATTAACACATATCAGTCATAATTTGAAATCGCAGAACATTTGGGGTGAATAATAAGCAGTATGCTAGAAAGTAAAATAATTAAAAGTTAATAAATAATACGATACTCTAGCTTTGGCAAACAAATGCAAATATATCGAAAAATATAAAGTAACTGTATTTATTGAACATTAGAGTATTGTAATATTCTACAAATATATAAAAGTTTTAGTTTGTTTTACCGCAAACGAAAGGCAGGTGTCATGTTATTCTGTTATCAGTGCGGCGTTATAACAATGGGTTACAGTAACCATCAATGACCGCTCATTTATTCGTTTTCATATTTAACACAAAGGTCGCAATTTACAATGAAATAGCATATAGTATAATTGTAACAAATAATAATAAAATGAAATATGAAATAATATACAAATTCCACCTTACGTAGCATCAAACTGCGTAAGTGCGGATGACTGAAAGCTGAGAATCTTTATTTCATATTTATTTCAAATAGGTTTTAAATAATTTCTAAAAGGTGAGTTTGCAAACGTATACCCTCCAATGTAAGAAACGAACAAAGAAATACGAAATAACATGCATATTCTAACTTACGTAGCATCCAATTGCCGCAAAACACCTCTAAAATTACGATCACGAAGTGCAGGATTTTCAAAGCGGGCGACTAACTGGGATGCCAAATTATTCCAAAAATACTCATATTTTCGAAAAATTCAACATGACCTTATTTTAAGATCTTTTCTCATGAATACATTTCTTTAAAAAATATCTTAATAATTGTAATTGTAGGAAGACGAAAAAATTTTGAATTATTACAATTTTCGAAAAATCAGGGTTTTCACCCAACATGAGACCTGCGTCCTTCTCTTAAACGTCCTTCAGACTATCCAACAACAAAATTTAATCAAAATCGATGACGCCCTTGTTTTGAAAATTTTGAAAATGTTCCAGGGGCTTCATGTAAAGTACCCCCAAAGTTAAAATATCGGTGTCAAGAGTCTACGACATCAGCCAGATCGATTTTAGAATATCAATTTTGCAGAAAAACGGCTGAACGGTTTAGCAGCTAGTATTGTTCACACAGAGACTGGTGAACAGACATACGTTTTGCCGTCAATCGATTTTTCGGTATCAAGGACGCATAAAACATGGATTCTGGCTACATTATGTGTTATAGGATTTTTCTAAACTTAACAACTCACTAGGATTTCTCCACTTTTCCGTTAGCAGGGCCCTGTATTTTGAGTTTTTCTTCTGAAAATTTGCCGTTTTTTCGCGCAGCTCTACATAACTTTCTCTTCTTTAAGAAGTTCGTTCTTAAGCGCTGGAAAGTAAAAAGTTACAGAAAGTAAGTTTGGGAAATCATGCGCTTCTCTTCAGGGCGGTTTAAATTTATCATCTGGGAATCTAGGTTTGATCTTACGTTGGTTCCAAGTGACTCCGATAGATGTAGAAATGTGTCTTCCTTCGAACGCTGAATATGCCGAATGAAAGAGCTTGGCACTTTCAGCGCTTCACATATCCACTCTTCAATGCACCTCGTATTCCGAACAGTCCCCTGCAATTGCGCAGCCCAGTAAACACCTTATGGTGCGAAGCTTGACTCGTGACACGCAGAGGAAGCGCCCCCATTCAACCCTTCATCAGCTCTCCGCCAATCAAACAGTTCCCGAGGTGGAGGAAGGGTGCGAGAGCGTTTGAGCGTTTGAATCGCGGTCACGCTATGACACGCGACTTGAACCTTATGTGTGTCAGGCAGTCGTGTTTCAAGATCAACTGCCACTGACTCCAAATGCCTGACAGCGTAACGTTTAACGACTGGTGAAAAAAAGACGGTGGGTATGAAGAGAGTGAAATTTTTATAAATTTTGAAAAATGTAGTGCATACTCATTTTCTGCACGAGCTTTTCCGCACTTTTTTCTACAGATAATATTCTATCATTTCAATAGTACCCGCGAAATGAGTATTTGCAGTGAATACTTGGTTTATTTAACTGCAGTACTTACATGATTTTCAAAATTGCTGTAGGAATACGGAATAAGTAGAAGATAGGAGGTAAGTTCAGGAAAGAAAGAGTTGAATTTTATAATGAATATAAGATTTTCGTTTTTGGTCGTCATAATGACTTGCATTTGGGCTCTTAAATGACACTCAACTTCCTTTTAGCTCTAAAGATTAAGTTGATTCAGATTAAGGCTATATCCATAAATATTTATAGAACAAACCCACTGCATTGTTATTCAATAAACATGCCTCCCATTTACATTGTCTTCTAAAATATTGTAACTGTTCTTCGTGGTGAATTAAAACACATATATTTATTTTCACAATGTGTTGTAGTTTTTTTGCGAATTTCACTAAAAATACTGATTTATACACAGATAGTCTTTTAGAATTAAATCACAATTGTCAATTATTCATTTGATTGTTCGATATTTACAGTTCTTGAGTAATTCACTTGATTATTTCTTTGCACACGACTCATTTCCTTTGTACTGCTACAGTATCCATTGCACTGGTATTCACCGCGCTCACTTCCTTTGCACTGCTACACAGTTTCTGCTTCAGAGCACTGACCACTGCATTGATGTTCATCGCGATGCACGCATTTCACAACCCAGCTTCAGACTGGCGCGCGGACGTCGGGGCCGCTCCATCTATACATGGCAGGTGCCGAGTCTGAAAGTTTCCGGAACTTGCGTCACTCATTGCGTGGAACCGTCAGGTTCGAGATCCGCCTACGGACGATGCAATACTCTTTACGATATTAATTTTCTCAATTGTTTCTGAGAAGTTTCCTGGAAATTATATTTTCAAGAATTTTACGAGATACAATTACGAGAAAGTATAACCCCGTAAATTTTCTCATTTCTCAAAAAGCATCCTAGTGACTCGCCCTAGTGCGCTGTCACTGTCACTCTCGCTCTATTTTTTCGGAACTTCCAGAAATGAAACTGAATGTGAAATGTGCTGAGCGGGGTATACATTTTGTTTACACACTTAAAAACACGAATTCTTAAAATTTTCATTCACTGACAACGATAATTTAATTCCTTTCAACCTCAAGCACATTAATATTAAAATTGAACGTTTGTTTTCGTGTACTGCATGTTAATGAAAATACACGATAAAAATGTCATTGATATATGGAGAAACCGAATAATGCGTGTTGTCCGAAGAAACTAGTTTATCCTGGGTTTTTCCATTTTTCATTGTAAATATGTTTAAGGAGTGTGTTTTGGTCATAATTAACTGTGTTGTTCTGTAACAAATTAGTATGAAAAACGTGTTCTTACTCTTTCTACTTCGAAGCAGAATGTTGTGAAATGAGAAATGCTCTTCACACGTACCCCTATCCAGGGTAGTGGGCCACCGGAGAATGAACCGGGCCCTGCTCGTGGAGGAGCATTCTCGTCAGCCCTTGCTCGTCCTCGCCCCTCCTCACTCACCCTCACCCTCTCCCACTCCTGCCGTGCGCCAGTGGCGCAATCTCTCCCTTCCCATCGCCACTCCCGCTCGCCCTCTATTATCCACCCTCTCGCACAGCGCCGGCGCCTGCGGCGTGGACGCGGGCAGTGGGAGGGGCAAGGCCGCTGGTGGGGTGAAGAGGAGAAGGTTGGGCGTGGGAAGGGGAGAGGGAAGGTGCGTGGGGGGATGCTGTGGGGTGCGCGCGTAGGCTTGGGTGATGGGCGGCGGAGGGAACGTGGGAAGAGGTGCCAGTAAGTTGCGGGGCGCGGGGTAGCACGACAGGGTGGAATGGGGGCGTGGAGGGGAGCGGGCAATGGAACGGGAGGGGACGTAAGTGCTGCGAGAAGGAAAGGCAGTGATGGTGGAGGCTGGGTGCGTGGAGAGAGCGGTGCGGACGGCGCGAGGTGGGACCGAAGGGTGGAATGAGGACGTGGGAGGGGTCAATGGAACGTGCGGGCACGTGGGTGGTGCGAGAAGGAAAAGCAGTGGTGAGGGCGTGGTGCGTGGAGAGGGCAGTGGCGGCGCAACGGGATGGGGTCACGACCGTTGACTTGGAGTGGGACGCGACGGAGGGAGCTGCGAGGAGGGGTGCGGGCGGCACGGGAAGGTGGAATGGGGTGAGAGAGGAAGTGGATGGAGCGGGAGGGGTGCATGGGGGGCGGGGTTGGCAGGACGGGGTCATGAGCGTTGGCTATGGTGGCGGCGCGGCGGGGTCGCGGGCGAGGGGCGAGGACGGGCGGGCCCAGGGATGGGGGCGCGCTTCGCTCATTAGCGCGGGAGCATTAAGCGAGCGACACTGACATCCACCCACCCACCCGCCCACCCGCGCCCGGGCGCGATCGCCCGCCGCCGGCTCCCAGAGGCGTCTATTCATTAACGCCGCCCGGCGCTGCCAACCTCGGCGACGCGACGTCCCCCGGCGGCCGCCCAGCGCTCGCGTCGTTACAGCATGTTCCACGCCCGGCGGCCGGCCGGCCGACCGGACGCTCACGCCCTCGCGCGACCGCCCCGCGAAGCGTGATGGACGCGCCCGTCACGCCCCGCCTCACCCCGCCTCGCCCCACCCCACGGGTCCGCCCTGCCTTCCCCGTCCCGCCTTCTCCGCGCCGCCTTCCCCACCCTGCCTGACGGCCCCACCTGCCCACCCCAATCTGCCCCGCTTCGTCTTTCCCTCCGCGCCTGCCCCGCCTCGCCTCGCCTCGCCCCGCCTCGCCTCGCCCCGCCTCGCCTCGCCCCGCCTCGCCTCGCCCCGCCTCGCCCCGCCTCGCCCCGCCTCGCCCCGCCTCGCCCCGCCTCGCCCCGCCTCGCCCCGCCTCGCCCCGCCTCGCCCCGCCTCGCCCCGCCTCGCCCCGCCTCGCCCCGCCTCGCCCCGCCTCGCCCCGCCTCGCCCCGCCTCGCCCCGCCTCGCCCCGCCTCGCCCCGCCTCGCCCCGCCTCGCCCCGCCTCGCCCCGCCTCGCCCCGCCTCGCCCCGCCTCGCCCCGCCTCGCCCCGCCCCGCCTCGCCCCGCCTCGCCCCGCCTCGCCCCGCCTCGCCCCGCCTCGCCCCGCCTCGCCCCGCCTCGCCCCGCCTCGCCCCGCCTCGCCCCGCCTCGCCCCGCCTCGCCCCGCCTCGCCCCGCCTCGCCCCGCCTCGCCCCGCCTCGCCCCGCCTCGCCCCGCCTCGCCCCGCCTCGCCCCGCCTCGCCCCGCCTCGCCCCGCCTCGCCCCGCCTCGCCCCGCCTCGCCCCGCCTCGCCCCGCCTCGCCCCGCCTCGCCCCGCCTCGCCCCGCCTCGCCCCGCCTCGCCCCGCCTCGCCCCGCCTCGCCCCGCCTCGCCCCGCCTCGCCCCGCCTCGCCCCGCCTCGCCCCGCCTCGCCCCGCCTCGCCCCGCCTCGCCCCGCCTCGCCCCGCCTCGCCCCGCCTCGCCCCGCCTCGCCCCGCCTCGCCCCGCCTCGCCCCGCCTCGCCCCGCCTCGCCCCGCCTCGCCCCGCCTCGCCCCGCCTCGCCCCGCCTCGCCCCGCCTCGCCCCGCCTCGCCCCGCCTCGCCCCGCCTCGCCCCGCCTCGCCCCGCCTCGCCCCGCCTCGCCCCGCCTCGCCCCGCCTCGCCCCGCCTCGCCCCGCCTCGCCCCGCCTCGCCCCGCCTCGCCCCGCCTCGCCCCGCCTCGCCCCGCCTCACCCTCCGCTCCGCCTCGCCCCGCCTCGCCTGCCCGCTCCGCTCTGCCTCGCCCCTCTCCGCCACGCCGCACCTCATCCCGGGTCGTCCCGGCTCGCCTCGGCTCTACCTCTGCCGCCCTCTCGTGCCATGTCACGCGTCACCGGACATTTTCCTCGCTCCCTTGACACAGAAGCAAAAGGAAATAATTTATGGGATGATCCTGGAATGGTTAACCTTACGAAATAATTTCTAATAAAATATTTTAGACGACCTTCTTTAAATAATACTTTTCTTTCATTTTTTTATTTTCAAAACATAATTTAGTTCATTTTTTTGGTTATTTACTTAGGTGCATAGTGAAATTTATCAAGTATAGTAAGTTCTGAACAAGATACACAGAGTAGATAAGTTGGTAATGAGATTCTGAATTTGTCTGATGTTTTAAAGGTTGTTCCTAGTTTTTACAAGACTTGTCAGCTCATTTTTAATAATTTCTTATTGAATACCAACAGCAATACAATCTCGAAATTGACTTTCTTATGATGCTTTGTGGTCATTTTGGTCATTTTTTATTTGAAGTTTCTGAATATAGATAATATGTTTTAGACGTCCGCCTTCAATTAAATACTCTGTAGAGCTGAAAAATATTTGATTAATATGAATACAGAATAAGATGTGTGTCTGTTGTGAAGTACCTGTTATTCTAACATTGACCTCTACTTATTTTAACTTACTTCACTTTTCCAAAGTGTATTGTGTGTTTTGCATAATAATTTCAATTGAAATCTGCCAGAGTAGACAACTTTCAAAGCATCTCTGATAGCAAGTCAAACTTCGAGGATTATTATCGTATCGGCAAGAATGCCCTGTCACGGCTGTGTTATATGAACAATTTGATTATCTTCAACATCATTCAATAAATTTCAAGCCACATAATTTATTTTAAGTGACACATTTTGTTTGACTTAATCGTTCTCATGACTATGGATCGTCATAGGGGACACAGCTATGTCACTTCCGTCTCGCAGTTGGAGTGTCACACAATCATCGAGTCCTCAGCCGTTTGCCTGCCGATACTTCTGACGTCCTTCCATCCCGTTTTCCACACTCTATGATAATTGGTTTCGTTACGAGAGCCGCGTATTTTGTATATTTTTTGTACTCTCGGAGCGAGTTTTCCTTGTCACTGTACGTTTCATTCTAGGGGTGAATGGATGTGTTTTGTGTCAGTGTCGTATGGTCTATTAGCGTTGCTGAAGAATTCTCGCATGTGAGTAAAATTGTTGAAAGATTCCGAAGAGCCAAAGTCTAGATGAAGAATTTTTCATAAGAAAGAAAATACGAAGGAGGAAAATACTAGAAAACACACTTTAAGGTACGAGTGCAATCGTTCATTCTGTCTACCAGTGTCGGCTAGCGGACTGAAACTGTGGTGAAGTAAACAATTACGTATCTTACACCACGAACAATCAACCACGAAAAATACCCGGCATCAACATCTCAAAAGATATTGCCTACTTTGATATAATTTTTGAGCGCCTCGCCGGCTAACCAAAATGTTCTCTCTATGAAATTGTCCTCTGAAATATATTATTTAAGAAATAAAAGAAAAGTCTCACGTGCGTTCTTGAGAGGGTGTGCGTCATGTGTAAGGAAGCACCAAAGGTTCGATGGATGTTTGTATCAATGTCCTCAAGAGTAAGTAGAAGTAGTTAGAAAAGTTACCAATTTTAAGTTATTTATATATATATATATTACCCTAATGACTCAAAATAATCGGTTATTGAAATAACAGGTTTTTATTGTTTTATGCGCTTGTACGCCAACATTATTAACTACGTTAGAGGAGTAATATCATTTACTTTTACTTAGTGATATAATACAACCCAAATGTACACATTGTATGCAACATATTTAGATTATCACAATTAGATACATGATTTAGGTTTCATTAACATTTAAAAAAATCACCACCCACTAAATACTTATTTTCTTAATCTCTCTTCCAAAACCAGTTTTTTGGGTTATTTCATTTAGAAACTCGCTCTAGCCGAGTAAAATATACATAAAAACTACCATAAAATGAAACCAAAAATTGTATTTAAAATCGGTAGATTATTCCCTATGCCCAAGGAAAGTGAATGAGTGATTCTGGGTGCGTCAACTACAATGGTCATTAGTTTCGTAAATGAAGAACATGTTTTAAACCATAAGCTGACGGTGTTCTTCCTTTGCCGAAACGAGAGATGCGACGCAGACCATGTCGGTTTACGGGTTTCCCACCTACAGGTATCTCTCTCAGCGAGGAACCGCCCAACCGGGGCAAGCTCTAATCTCACGATTTGAGATTAGAGTAGAGCAGATAAGGTGAGTGTAGGTGTAAGGCAGTGTTGTCAAGGTCGATGCCACGAGCGAGAGTCCGTGGCACGAGTGTCACGACGAAATCGCCCCTCCACGTAGTTCATCATCCCGCCACCAGTGACAACACCATCCCTATTGTAAAACGGCGGGGTTACTAATAGTTCCCTTCGCCGACGCTAGTTGCGCAAAGAAGCTCGTGGCACGCCACGGTGCCACGACGCTTGCCACTGTCACCAGTAGAAGACCGTGTAAGGGAAGAAGTGACAATTACGAAGAAGGGAAGATCATGCTCGGTCAATGGCCCGTTTCTTTAGGGTAATGCTTCGGTGCAGATAGGAGAGACCCCAGAAAACTACCGCTCAGAGCAGTCGTCTGCCAGGATACTACTCCTGGCAGCGACTGGTTTTGACTCCTACATTTGGGGTTTTATTTGGAGCGTGGGGACTTGTCTTCAGAATGGAATATCTCACGGTATTTCGCGTCGTTCTCGGTCGTGCACCTCGCCATCACTGCTCGCTACAGTCGCGGTCATGCGACTCCCAGCGGCACGACTGAGAACGACGCGAAATACCGTTAGATACACAATAACCTTGTATAGTATCATATCTACAGTACATAAATAATATGCAACATAATAATAAATATGTTTTTTACACAACAAAAATCTACGATGTCCCCCTCCCCAAAAAATGACCGGTTGGATCCTGTCCTCCCCCCCCTGGATCCGCCAGGGGGCGACGGCGCAGCGCGAGGCCCATTGACGGCAGGGGGGGTGGCGGGCGCTAGGGGCGCGCTCTGAGTGCCCGCTCGTGTCCACGTCACGGCGCGATCGATGAGTGCGCTGTCGTCCTACGACAATCGCGCGCCCGCCCCCGCCGAGGATCGAACCCACCACCGCGCCTCCCGACGGCCAAGGCGCCTGCGCGCGCCAGATAAGACCGCTGATGGATCGGAGCCGCTTCCTTCCGCCGCGAGGCACGGACGGCGCTGCGATCGCTGGACGGCCGCTGCCAGGTTGGCCGACACGTTGCGGCGAAGGGCAAGATGTTTGATCGGCCATTTTGTCTTGGGCGTTAAACCGCCGGGCGAGGTCACGAATCGAAGGTCCGATTAAGTTTTTTTTTTCTTTTTCAGTGTTCAAATACAGGCCGGCATATAACAGTTTTAGAGATGGATGTGATGGTCGATGTGTGTTTTTATACATAGCTTACATCTTCTCTGAAGTTTGCAGTTAACCATGCACTAAGTATTACTTTGCATAGCTACCAAGTAAATTACTTTGGTTTTGACCTTAGGAAGACAAATACTAAACCTTCAGTGAATCTGAATATTCAGTGCACGTAAGCGTGCCAGATAATTGAAAAAAATCTTATGACACGTGAGAAATATAAAAGTTTAATTTAATGACATATTCAATATTCAAGATATTGCAGCAATATCGAAAGAAAATGTATGATCTCCATGTACGAAATCGATTAGAAATAAAAGAGCGGGCCCGGTGAGAGCTTTCTGTGGCGTAAGATGCTCTCCCAGGCAGTGCGCCATTCACGCTCTTCAACTTTTTCTCTGCAATTATTCTTTGGCCTCGCGTTCCTAAGCTTTAAGATAGGGCCATTGGTTTGTCTTCGCACGGGAACGAACTATTTAGTACTCTTTGGCACCGAGCCAGTCGCTTGCTCCGCACAGCGTGGTGTGTTGTCGCCGCCAGTGAAGTACCCATTTTGTCTTCGTTTGAAAGTACCTGCAACTTAATTTTATGAATGTCTCTGTTCTTTCACACGGAGTCGGCAACAGGCAATCATTAGAAGCATCGTGACCTGGTCGTGAATAAGTGTGTGGGCGTTCTCAAGAGGTAGTTATTGTATAAGTGTTGTTTGTGGTTGTGTTGATTGCGCTGACAAACCAGATTTGTTAAGGAAGTAAGAATCTCTACCGATTTACGAGAGAATACATTCCTGAAAAAATACGGATCTTTCATTATTGCAATGTGCATCAAGGTAGTGAAATTTTCGAAATGAAATAATTTTATTTGCTTATCATCACCACTAAAAGCAACAATAACAACTACGATCTTGAAATGTATTAGTGTAAAAGGGCCCAAAAAATAGTGCGTGTTGCAAAGTGCTGGAGTGTAATCACCTTATTTTTTTTTCAAACGTACTTCGTTTTTGTTTTGTATGAATTCTATTACCGACATATTGTCTCAATGCAGAACCAACACAAAAACTCGAGTGCCTTCTGAAAATGAAAGCCAGAACCATATGCGCGGGAGGTGAATATACCTGACACGGACACTACGAACAAAATTCTGTAAGTAATGTTGGAATATAGACTTTTTTGTACTTAGTTTTAAATAATTTACATGGATTTCTTATGTTTTTTTAGATATTAGTGTTATGTATGTTTATACCTTTTTAGAATTTACTGAAATACCACTTAAGTCTCATATTGCTTTATTACAACGCGTATCTTCCTGCGAGTTAATGTGATGATTCTGTGGTCACGGAGTAATAGTTCTTAACTTAAAAATCTCAGTTTGGAGAAAACAAAGGTTAGATTATTGAGCCACCGTTTGTTCCTACGGTAAACGCAATTTCTTAATGTCTTTTTTCTCGTTAAGGAAGCAACATTTGAGTTCGGTCGTTTTACTAAAATAAAATATAGCGACTTAACTTGTAGTTTCAGTACTTAACCCAATTTTGCCAAAAGTTGCCTTATGAACTTTTACCCCGTGAGCACAGGATTAATAGAGGAAACATCAAAAGGAAGAACGTGTCCTGTTAGTTTTAACTCATTTTCCAGATTAAAAACATTTTCGATGATATTTGTGAGCTACGACATTGAACTTGGATTTTGTTTCTCATAAAATATTTAATACGAAACTGCATTGTCTTCGTTTGAAACGTTTTGCATTTTGTATCTATTGTTAACAGACGTTTATATTTAAAAACTTTTAATGCAGTAACAAATGTGACCCCTGTTTTAGATTATTATTAGCCCCCTTACGACAGCAAAGATATCTCACCCCCACATATTTCTAAATTCTCGCAGAGTCCGAGAGTTCAATAAAAATGAGACCCTCGCCATTATTTATGCATCCCTTCTTCTCTCCGTGAAAAAAAAATTAAAGAAAAAATATGAATCGGATTTTGAAATAAATATTAAATTTTTTGTTTAAATTTCCTATTTTTTGCGCCACATTACCCGGAAAACTGCTCATATTTTCGAAAAATTGAACATGAACCTAGTTAAATGTCCGTCTTTAAGGAACAGATTTAATTGACCAAAAAATCTTTATCTTCAATATTATAATTCTAGGAAGACAGCCAAAAAATTGCACTTTTGCAATTTTCAAAATCTCAGGGATTTCTCTTAAACGTCATTTACGCCATCCAAAGACTAAGTTTAATCAAAAATTTGGTGTCATTTTTGAAAAAAATTTGAACATGTTTTTGGGATTTCATGTATCAAAAATAGGAATATCCTTTTAAAAATTCCAAAACCTCGAATTCATTTAGATCAATTGGGGAGTATCAATTTTGAAGAAAATAGGTTGAATAATTTAAGATCTAGCGTTGACCACAGTAAGACAGACAAAATTTTTTGCAGTCAATCGATTTTTTTCTTTATGAAGGAGCCTTAGAACATGGATTCTGGCTACACCACGTGTTAGAGGATTTGTTTCTATATTTAGGAACAGAATGTATGCACTTTTTGGTTACCAGGGCCCGGAAATAAGATTTTTTTTTGTCGAGAATTCAGATTTATGGACATATTTTATCCACTTTTTGTTATCAAGCCCGTTTTTCTGTTCTGAGTTTTCTGGCGTACGGCGACATAACTCTCCCTTTTTATGAAGTACCTTTGTAAGAGCGGGAGAGTAATAACGAATAAAATACTCTGGTAAAAAAATGAAAAAATTAATATTTTAACAAATTCAGTCTTCACGAATAAAAGTATGAGAAAAGACAGCTATGAGTATGAGAGTTTAGTCTTACTATTTGTATTTTTCTGTCAAAGTCGAAACTGTTTTTTTCAGATATTTCTCTAGCTTCCTGGATACCTAACAAAACCGCAGACAAACTTCACACAGCAGGAGGCTGCGGTTTTCTTTTAACTTCTGCTCGCATTGGAAACTAGTAATATAGATTACTTTCATAGAGGCAGACATATTTTTTAAATTAATAATTGTCAGTTTGTGAGCTACATTTTGGAACATGTTTTCTTTAAAATTTATTTATCTACGGTTGATTGATTAGTGATTCTAGGCTTGTCGACTGCTAAGATCATTAGTTCCGTAAGTGTAGTGCATGGTTTTATATCACAGAAAGTTTGCTGTGATCTCCCACTGGATGATGCGATCCGGCGCCGATCTACGTCCACCGGCGGGATTTTCCCCAATTAGGTATCTCCTAACAGGGGCACTGCCCCAGCCGGGACAAGCTCTAAGTTCCCGGCTGTCTCCCGATATGTGTGGCAGTGTAATGCATGTGAGCATAAGTAAGCGGTGAATATAGAACAAGGAAGAGAAAAGAAAGATCGTGAAAGATGTATGGCCCGTTCGTTAGGGTGCTGTTGCGACATTCGCCTGGTGTTGATCGATGAAATCACAGAAAACGTGTCGATGAGACCACGGATCAGGCTCAGGGGCTGTCCATAAATTACGTAACGCAAATTTCGAGTATTTTCAATACCCCCTCCCCCTTATAACGCACTTCCCTATCTCTATGTCGGGCAGCGTAACGGTGCCTCGGATCCCCTCCCCCCTTAGCGTTACGTAATTTATGGATGACACCTAAGGCGGACGCCGCCTTGCGCCTGTGGCCGCTTTCACTCGCTCGGGCTACGCTGGCATGGCTTCAAGATGTGCAGGCTGACCGATCGTCACCACCGCCGTACCCCTGTGTGTGCCCCGAACGACGGCAACGCCCCCCGCTGCGGTATGGATGGACTGACCCGGTGGAATATAAGACCGCGCACGGCCACTGAAATGGTTGCGTGTTTCCCGCTCTTCGTGAGCGTGTTAGTGATCGCTGGCGTCCCGCTCTGCGGTTGCCTTCGGGTTGACCGAGACGGGAATCGACGCAAAGCTGAACCGAGTGTCCCACCGCCAGCCTATCTGCCTTCGCTACCGCCTTTGCCGCTGCCGCCGCTGCCTACCACCTCTTCACCCCCTGGTGTAGACCGACGAAGGATTGCGCTGCGTCGCCTCTGTTAGGATGTAACCATGCAATTGCAACAAGGGCTCATAATAAACCAATAATCAACCCGGTGTATATCTTTCTCCCGTTACATACTGATCAATGTCTTCACGACACTGTCTAGCTGATATAAAAATGTCTTCCATCTACGGGACTCAATCCTTAGGACCTTCCAGTGAGAGGAACTGCAGTGACATCAGTTGATGCCCTCAGCCACCTTTAGCGGTTTACCAACAGTTGGTTTCAGTACAATGTGAGTTTCAGTATCAAGTTTACATTAAACAACATTGTAAAAACCATTTTAAAAAAATTCAAAACTCAAACGAATATAAAGTTTTAGAAAAACATTATTGAAATAAATTTAAGTAAAGCAAACGCAGGATTTTTTTGTCACATGAGAGCCATACTCGGCTAACGCTGGTTTATTTAATAAAGAACTAAACATCTGCGGCGATATTACCTGCGATTTCGGTCCACCAACGTATTGCATTTCGTGTATTCAACCTGACAGCTTTAGAACTTGCCCGCGCATCGCAGCATCCAGCGCGCTTTCAGGGCGCGCAGGGCATTACGTCGACTGCCCCCCCCCCTCCGCTCTCCACCCATCCACCTTTCACTCGCCGCCCTCGTATTCTTCGCTCCTTGGGCCCCGTGCAGCTCCTTCACAGATATCGCGTTTCCGCTCGCGCCGACATCTGCGCGCCGCACGTGCGCCACGCCGCCCGCGCCGGCCCCGCACCGCCCCCGCGTCGTCCCCGCGCTGCCCCCGCGCCGCCCCCGCGCCGCCCCCGCGCCGCCCCCGCGCCGCCCCCGCGCCGCCCCCGCGCCGCCCCCGCGCCGCCCCCGCGCCGCCCCCGCGCCGCCCCCGCGCCGCCCCCGCGCCGCCCTCGCGCCCCTCTCAGGGCCTTCTTCCTCCCTCCGCGGCCCCGCACACCTCCAAGCTATTGCCCGCTACTCGTCTCTGCGAGGTTTGTCCCGAACGCTGTGACTGCTTCGGTACCAACCGGGAAAGCGGATGATAGTCTCGACCTTCTGACCGCCTGAGCTGGCTTAGGGCATCAACTAATGTCATTGCAGTGCCTCTGCAGGTCCTAGGGTTCGAGTCCCGACGGTGGCAATATTTGCGATCCTGCTACGTAGTTGGGTGTCATTCATACGCTGTCTAGAAGAGAATTCTACCGGCCGGCCGCACTGATCGGTATATTTCCTTGGTTTCTCCCATAAAATTTGTCCGGCCGTGGCCGTAGCCGTATCCAATCAAAAGGATCTCGTACCACGCGTGATGTTTCCTTCCTATCCTCGCCCCTTACACACACTTCCACTAACATGCACTGCTCTACCACACATGCCGGGAGACCAGACGGGAACCAAGTGCTTGTCCTTCCGTAGGTGGTGCCGAGCTGACGGGAGATAACTAGATGGGGAAAACCCGCAAGCCGACGTGTAGGTCGGCTCTGTATTTCACCATCCAGAGGAGGGGATCACCGCCACTCCCCATGTAAAAAACTCCACACTTCTCCGGTACCAACGAGAAGGTTGATTGTCTCGAGCAGGCGCGACGGACCCCGGTTAAAGGTGCGTGTGCGTACCGAAATTTTTGCGTTTTGGCATCGCGTTCCGGCGTATCCGGATGCAAACCCAACGGTACCAGTTTTTTCCCATTTCAACCCTGTTGTTCTCATTTCGCTCTCGCCGTCTTCTGCTTGTTTCTTCTATCACTGACTAATTTTCTTTGAACTTCTTTCCCTCACTCTCTGTCGCCAGTTTTTCGGTCGCGTCGCACTGGTTCGAAGTTATTCCTACAGCCCGTCTTCGTGACTTTCATTGAACCCAGCGACGATTGACATCCATAACATCCATCTCCATTGCTCTCCCTACACCCCGCCGATTGCTCATTTCTTCCGTCCAATTTTCCCTAACATCTTCTTCGTTGTTTCTATCACAATTACCATTCCTTCTTCGAACTTTTCTGTTGCCATCTCTGTGGTCAGTTCGTTGCGACCGTCGTTGACCGAACTCCTCGACGATTGACATCTACCGCACCTGCGGTCCCCGTACCAAGCAATATCTACCACTCGTTTCTCCTATCAAAACCGGATGAATGCCGGAGCAGTACCCTAACAAACGGGCCACGGACCGCGCGCGATCTTTCCTTCCACCTCCTTGTCCTATCCTCTCCTCTTACACACACACTTACTCTAACATGCACTACACTACCACACATGCCGGGAGACCGGTCGGGAGCTTGTTCCGTCTGGGACGGTGCCCCACTGGCGGGAGATACCTGGTTGAAGGAAAACCCCGCTAGTCGATGGTAGGTCGACGCCAGATCTTACCATCCAGCGGGGAAAAGATCGTCGCCACCTCCCGAGAAAAAACACGCACTACACTTATGGGACTAATGACCAAAGAAGTTGACTCGCCCGGAAACATCAATCAATCAATATCTACCACTCCAATTCTGCTCTCCAATTTTCGGCCTTCATTCTCCTTTTTTCCATCCCAATCCCTTCTTCTCCTTAGAACGCATTCTTTGTAGCCAGTTGCGTCGCATCCCCACGTTGTCGGTTGGAATCTATTCTTGCTACCCTCTTCACTACCTTACCCAAACACATCGTCGAATATCATCCCTGACATCCAGTCTCTGCAACTCTTACCAAGCCATCTCTATCACGCCATTCTCTTCGTCCGCCTTGCGATCATCTCCTCCATTTCTTCCGAAGTAATTTCTTCCAGCCATTCCCCATTCTCTTCCGTCTCTCTTGCACGTTTGTCGCCCCCGCCTTTTTTAGTCTCTCTTATGTGTGTCTCTTCTCCTCCTACACTATCACCCCTTTTCCTTTTCCTTCTTCCTCCCCCCCTCGCCTATTCCTTCGACGCCTATCGCTCACGTACATCTTTCACCAGTTCTTTCAACTCCGTTTCCTCTACCTATCCTACTCTCTTTCTCTGTCTTTCTCTGCATCTCTTTGTCTCTCACTCTATCTCTATGTCTCTTTCTCTCTCTGCCTCTCTCTCCCTCCCTCTCTCTCCTTCTTCCTTTCTCTCTATCTATCTCTTCCTTTGTCTCTCTTCCCCCTTCGACCCCTGTTTCATCCCTTTCCCATTTTTCCGTCGCTTCCCCGTCCTGTGTCCCTCGACTCTCCAGGCTTCTGTCCCTCCTCCGCCGCGATCCACCGCCTCCTTTGCTTCCTCCCTCCCTGCCGCCTCCCGCGCCACGCCCACCTGAGCCCGAGGCCTGCCGCCGCCGCCGCCGCCTGGCCGGAAGGCACAGGGTGCTTCGAGGGCCCCGCGGCACGTGGCCGCCCGCTGCAGCGCCGGCTGCGCAGGTCTCAAGTGCGAGCGCCTGTTGGGCTGCTGTTTGTGGAGAGGCGAGGCGAGGGGTTCCAGGTTATCTTTAGGACCGCGCCGTATACAAACGCCCGCTGTACTCTGTCAGCCCTTTCGGGTTATTGCATTTGTGGGAGGGCAAGGAAGAGGAATCATGAAGCTGAAATGGCCCCAAATGCATTGCAAAGTCATGAATTGGGCGAAGCCGGCGTGGTAGAGATGTGATGAAGCGATTAATTGATTAATCAATTACTTCGAAGGTGCGTCAACTACTATGGTCATTGGCTCCATTACTGTAATGCATGGGGCTTCAACCTGGTTTCCTCGAATCCCTAGAGTTCTCTGGAACGTTGACAGGGGATCTAAGAGATCCAAACCGTCGATGGTTTTTGGTCGATGTATTATTAACATCGATGTTATAATTTTGAACATCGATCTTTGGAAACATCGATCTTTTGTTATCGACGTCTCATCACTATCCGACTGGTCTGCTGGCATGTGTGGTTATGTACCGCACGTGTGTGTATGTGTGTGTGTGTATGTGTGTGTGTGTGTTTGTGTGTGTGTGTGTGTGTTTGTGTGTGTGTGTGTGTGTGTGTGCAAGGGCAGAGGAAGGAGACAAGGATTAAGAAGGAAAGATCGCTAGCGGTCCATGGCTCATTTCTTGCAGGAATTGCCCGATATTGATAACTGAAACCACGGAAAACTACCGATCAGAGTAGCCGTCCACTAGAATTTTTGTCCAAATAACGGCTGAATTCGACCGAACCAGTATAAAAAATTCACCATGGTTGGTACGCGAGCCCTAGGACCTTCAAATTCTCCAGCGCCGCTGCAGAATGTGTATATACAATACTGCGAGCCAACTGAGCGGGTTTGTCGCCGCGGGATGCGAGCTACCGAAGGTCACTGTATTTTAGAGAGTTTCGGAGTGGCGTGGCAGGATGCTGCGGAAGGGACCGCGATAGGGCCACCCGAGATATGGCGGGGGAGGCAGGCGTTGCGTCGTGCTTGTGGCGAAGGCGAATGGCGGCGTGGGAGGGGCGTCTGCGACGCGTTGAGATGAGCAGGCGGTCAGTGGCAAGTGGAACATTCCCCTTCGCCGCACCGCGTGCCACTCAAGTGCCTCAAGGGTGTATAGCGTGGGCCTGTGGTATATGGACGCCAAAACCAGCCGCCCGTGCAACTATCGCAAGAAACTTCTGGAATAAACGTCGTTGGGTATTATCACATCGCAAACCATCTGTATGTTTTGTATCTTGTAATTCATTGCGATAAAATATTCACTTGAAACAGAAGTACCTTGAGGTTTGACGTCAGTTGCATAACTGTCAATAATTCTATTTGTAATAATGTTTAAGTTGTGTCTGAGAGATGCACTTGCTTCGGAATGCAATTAGGACAAGTGGTATTATTGTTTTCTAAAACCTCAAAAAAGTGCAAGTGAATGCAAAAAAGAGCAATTGTTTTGATCACATGCGGGTACCGGAAATTAGTTTGATGTGTGAAACATCAGTGGTCCTTGGTAAGACTCTTAGTAGTATGTTAAGATGTTCTTCAATTGTGATTCGTTATTTTTTTACTAAAATTAATAATGTTCTTCGAATTTACATGTTCAATCTCTGCACTTAATTCACGTTAAGAGCATCAAACATCTATAGCATTTCGCAGGCGAGCGTTTATTCATCCATAAGTTGTGACAAATCGATTATTGCTACGTAACCGTGATGGATAAGTAGATACATACATCTTCAGAGATCTATAGAGAAAATACATCTTCGTATTAGTATCAGTCGCATTTGCTCTTGTCTCACGACTTAATTTTGAAGCATCGTCACTTTGAGCAAATTGACTCGCTTAGATGGCTCAGAACATCAATTTATGGTACTCTAGTGCCTCCGACCGGAAGGTCCTAGGGTTCGATACCCGAAGTTGGCTAATATTCGACACTAAATACAGAGCTAAGTCGAATTTACCCGCTGTCTGGAGGACAATTATATCCGCCGGCTGCTCTGATCGGGACTTTTACCGCTGTTTCTCCGACGAATATCAGGCGAATGACGGAGCAGTACCCTGACAAATGAGGCAAGAACCGCACGCGATCTTTCCTTCTTATCCTTCTTCTTAGATCTAACTTCGCTCCTTAGACACACTCTTACATGCACTACACTACCACTATGCAGGGAGACCAGTCGAGAGCTTACAGCTTGACTCGGCGTGGGCGGTGCCCCGCTGGTGGGAGATACGAAGCTGGGGAAATCCAGTAAGCCGACGGGTAGGTCGCTGCCGGATCTCACTACCCAACAGGGGAAGATCACAGTCACCGCACGCGATAAAATCATGTACTGCACTTCCGGGACGAATGACTTTAACAGTTGTCAGGCCTGGAATCGCTTAATCAATCAATCAACCAACCGAGCAAATTGAGACTCCTTTGAGCAATTTTACTATTTCTTCAAGTCGGAGCAGTACCCTGACACACTTGCCACGAACTGCATGCAATCTCTTCTTCTCCTTCCTAGTTCCACCCTCATCCCTTACGCACACTTACTCTTACACGCACTACACTACCGCATATGCACGGAGACCAGTCGGGAGCTTATAGCTTGTCTAGGCTGGGGCGGTGCCCCGCTGGTGAGGGGAATCTCCCTTAAGACGACATGTAGGTCAGCGCCGGATCTCGCCATTGAGCGGGGAAAGATCACAACCACCTCCCGCGATAAAATCTTACACTACACTTACGGGACTAATGACCATAGCAGTTGCCATGCCAGGAATCATTTCGTCAATCAACCAACCGAGCAAATTGAGACTCCTTGCTTTGAGCAGTTTCACTGTAAGTTCTTCAAGGAGATCGCGAGTCCCACCCCTTCGCCATCGCTCGCAGCCCTTGTCGCCCCTTTGACCACCATTCATCACGACCTTCGCCCCCGCGTCGCTGTTCCCAATGTGCGCCATCCGCCTCCGCCATCGCAACCCCTTCGCGCGCGTGTCCACTTACGCCCCCCGTTCTGTAGTTGTCATCGCCACCCCCACCCCCCGCCCTTTTTCGCGCCCCCTCGCTCCGACCCTCAAATGACCGCCGCACGAGCACCTCGCCCTCGCGGCCCTCCGCAAATTACGCCGACATCTCCGCGACAAATGGCTCGGACACCGCCCACCCTCGTGCGAACGTGTTTTCTATACGCGTAGCATGTCCTCACTCCTCAGTCGTAGTATCATTTGCTGAAGGTTTTGTTTGTTGAAGCATACGAATTATTAAACTTTTTTGGTGAATTTTGTTTTCCATATTTTGACAAATGGCGCCGCTCCACACGATTCCTCTCAAGAAACGCATGATCCCTTAAGCGCGCGCGTCAAATTTCGGAACATAGTGAGCGCGCGGCGCACGGAGTGCTCCAAGCACATTTCCGTTTTTTGTGCAATTATTTTGGGATATTTGTGTCTTAATTTATGGCACATATTATCACAGTCAATTATTAAAAGCACAGTCAATTCATTACAATCCACTTCTTCCGGCTCTTCGTATTCGAGCAAAATGATTGTAATGCGACAGGTTTCTCTCTCAAAATCACCCCTGGAACAAAAAGTTATTGCTTCTCAAAAGAATACGATTTGAATTTACTAGTTTGCGTACAGTGAGTATAAAATGATATTTTCCGTGAACGTGGAGATATCAAAGTTCGTAACAGAAGGATAATTTGAGACTCTATATACCTCTACGCGCGGCTCACAGTATGCGACAGACGGTCCGTCGATGATTGATCCACCAATAATTCAACCTAGGATTGAGTGAGGGCAATGAAACTTAACACACGGGAAGCCAAGACTACACTGAAAGGTTACACGATGTGATAACGAAAGTCGACTCATCTATGGAAAGTGGCGCAACAATATCCGCCGATGGCACACGTCCACTTAAGGTTTAAATATCTTCACTCGGCAACCATTGTTTCACTTGCCCACCGTTAAGTTAACTGGTTCTTGGAACATATGAATTTTCAAAAAATACGTTGAATATTGTACCGCATTTTTACTTTATGCTTGGTAGAAATAAATTTTGCTACTACATTTTATGAGTATTAAAATTACCTTTGTCCTAATTATTATCATCGTTTGCAAAGAAAAAAGAAAGAGTTACCTATCTTTTACCTCGCCTTCCGTTATCAATATCACATTGTGGAATGAATCTTTGGTCTACGCCCACTCTTGTTTCCAACTAGGAGATTTGGGTCTTGAACTCTTTTCAACTATTCTCTTCGACCTGCATGTAACTTCATCTGAGCAACAATCTCAGGGGAAGAAAAAACTTCGTACGCAACGAGCGAAACGCCATCAATTAAAAAATATACTCCGAGAGAAGAATAAAAAGCACACCTGATTATTTGAAAGGAAATGATTTGCTTTATTAAGTTTGTTGGCGTTCTGCCTTCGTAAACTCGTACTGTGAATAACTGCGGGATTTATTCTTGTTTAATATTAATATACGCATTGGTGCAGATGATCAAATTTACTATCAATGTATTGCGGTTTTACGTGTTCAGTAATTTACTGACTATTAAATCCGTTTCTGTTAACTCGCCTTCGAAGATAATCAACTCATCACATATAAATGTAAGTAGAGCGAGTGAAGCATGTATTGCTGGTCATTTCCAAAATAGTTAGCTCGCTCTAAATATAAATTTACATGACAAGTAAATTATTAGTGAAACATTAATTGCAATGTTTTTTAGACATCCATATAACTTATTTACGTGAAAATTGTTCTTTCCGCACTTAATTAGCTTGGTAATAATTAATTTTTGGAGGAAGAAATAGATCCGATTGATAAAAATTATATAGAAAGAAAATTCCCTTCCTGTCGTTGCGCTTATGACCTCGTCTGTGCATTTGTGGTGTGTGTGTGTGTGTGTGTGTGTGTGTGTGGGCGTGTGTGTGTGTGTGTTTGCGTGCGATCTCGGCCTCCGGGGATCTGCTATGAGGACTTTGTTATGGCTGTCATGGCTGTCATGGCAGAATAGATCAACCGGGGTATGGAAATTCAATTTTCGTTCTACGTGCAAGCACTTGCAAAACAAACGCTGCAGGATGCTGTCGTAGGGAGACTGCCTTCATAACAATGCTCGTCTACATTGCGCATTGCGCTTCATTACAACAGTTATTACCGTCATTTGGTTGGAATGCTTAGCGCCATCTCTTTGACAGACCCGATCTCACACCTAGCGACTATTATCTTTTCTCTAAAGAAACATCTGAATGGGATGCTTTCCTGATATCGGTGAAGAGAAAATAGAAGTGGAGTTTGAGGAGTTGGCGACACTAATCTATGACGAAGAAATGACACATATCTTTGACAAAATATATTAAAGTAAACTGTGATTATTTTAAATAATGGTATAATACTTGTCCTTGTATTTTCTCTTCATTCCTTAAGTTTCATTTAAATATATGGAATTGTGTGTCTGTAAAAAAATCTTATAGTCTTATTTTCTAGATTTCCTTCATATTAATTTAAACTTGTTTCTTCATTCTAAATAAGCATAACGTTCCCAAATATTCCATTTCACAATCTTCTTATTCACATACTTGTTTCAGGAACATGACATATACTTTCAAAGATCAAAGACAGACAAAAAATCGAGTAAAATCACTACGTGACTAGCGCTTATTTTGCCCCTGAAGTTGTCTAGAAGCCCTTCTTCGATGAATGATGGCACAATGAGATGAACAACTCGGGAGTAGTAGCTTCGAATCTTATCGAAGCAGTAATAGCAAGCCATGGTTCAAAATAGACGTTTCCAGAACTCTGCCTCCTAATATTTTCCAAATAATTGAAGAAAAGTATAATGAAATTCTGTTAGTTTCCAACCCCCTCCCCCAAGGGAAGAATCATTTCATTTGTAATGAGATGACGGGGAGGGGGATCAGGCCGCCCCCTGGCAGATGTATCGCCTGCCTCGCGTGGTGGAACCGGGCCTGTTCGGAGCCCTCCCCTGTTGCAACAAGCGCACGTGCTGACTCTTGCGCAACCCTCTCTGCCTCACCCTATCCCTTACCCTCACCCTCGCCCTCGCACACGCTTTCGCCCCTTCTGCCGCCCTCGCCGCCGTCGTCAACGTCGGCACCGGTGGCGCACAGTGGTTCGGAATGAAACACAAACGGAAGTGCTTAAGTTATTATTGATTGTCATAATACCATAAAGAAAAAGTTCCAATTATTACAGATAATCACGTGAAAATCCGGTATCATTTAATTCATTAAATAAAGTTGAAGGTCGTATGATGTTTCAGAGAACTGTTTGTCTCCATCTTCAGGTACAAATCCCTTGGATAAAATTAAATTTATATCATAAATATTGAAATGAAACCAATCTTTACAAATTCCAAGTTTAATTTAACGAACGTACAAAAACAAATGGAATGTAAGAAAAAAATTGTTTTTCGTACGTTCGCTGAACTAAACTTGGAATTTGTATGTAGTATATCTATAAGGTAAGCTTCTACTAATATTGTTTTCTGCTTACATGATGTTTTTATAAAGATTGATTTCATTTTTATATTTATGTTATAAATTTAATTTTGTCCAAAGAAATTTGTACCTGAAGATGGAGACAAACAGTTCTCTGAAACGTCGTACAAACTTCAACTTTATTTTACGAATTAAATGATTCGAGATTTTCTATAAGAAATGGAACTTTTTCTTTATATAAACGGAAGTGTTTCAAACGCAAGTGATTATGAAGAAGCAGTTTGCATATTGTTGTGGGGTTTCAATGTACAAATGTCTTAGCTCACTGGATTCCGATATAATATAATTTATAATTTAAAGAATGTTTGTCGAAACCACTGGCTTCATTACTCATCAGCGGAAATAGCGGAAGGTAACAACTGAGCCGTTGAGAGCAAAAGGGGTGTAAGTCAAATTTTGGAAGATTTGAGTTAGATGCACTGGTAGAAGGTTTGAACATTGTTCCATCAAGGGGCTAAAATGGCGTGAGTCAATCTTCAATAGTTCTTTGCTAGAGGCCAGCGCAAAGCAGAAGCAGCCATGTTGCTCATACTGCTGCATGCAATTTTGGCGTAAGTCTCTGGTGGGATGAAAGAACAGCTTCCAGGGGCTCCCAAGAAATAACTTCTTATTTATCTGCACCCATCACGGAAGAAGCATCGGCCAAAAAAACGCTTAACCGCTTTTTGTGATGCGAGCACAGGTCAAAATCGCCACTTCAAAATTACTCTCACTTGGTTAAAAGTCGTAACAAAGACCTATTTTTTCATCACATCTGTTTCAGACGAAATTGTGCATGCCAATCATTTGAATGTAAGTCGTAGTTTTCAGAAATGATGTGTGAAAAAATGGGGAAAGTCAACAAAATAGTTAATTAATTAATAAACAATGTTTCAGTCCAAAATATCAGTAGCAAGTTGAAAGAATACATCCCTAACACGTTCATAACAATTTAGATAATTTATTTCTAAGCACTATTGTTTTACAGTGTTTTTCGCCAACACGTCATTTTCCGGAAAGTATGTTTTTTGACTTACATCACTTTTGCTCTCAACGGCTCAGGTGTTGTTTACGTGAAGTTTCTGACCGAATGATCCGTCCAGAAACAGTCACCAGTTTGAAACCAGAGGATGGGAGATTTTCAGCAAGGTCGAACACTCCGAGAAATAACAGGTGAATACTTGCGGAACACACCACAAACCGCACGTGGTGTATTCTTTCTCATGTTTGTACTATCCTCTCCCCTTATACGTACACGCGCTTCGAGTTATATGCACTACCACATATGTCGACGAACCAGAAGAGAACTTGCATCTTGTCCCGTTTGGAGGAGCTACCCCGCTGGCAGAGATACGTGGAACAGGAGATCCCCATAGCTGTAGTCGCGTCCGGAAACACACATCAATCAATAACATCTCATCATTTGGATCAATGACAGTTACTGTAAACTAATTCCTGAAATAGTTACTGAGAACAAGAGATATGAAAATATCAAACAATTCAAACTTCAAAAGAAGTTAAAAAATCTTAACTTTTCTATCTTCCTTAATACAGAAGGACATTTTGAAATTTTGAATGCAACATTATTGTTTTGAAATATTTTATTATAAATCCATGACTTTTTAAACAGTATTAAACCTCAACGTTTATAAATATTGATTTTACAATTGGAAAATAAATATTGAGTATATTTATGAATGATGTAATTACGTGCGGTTCGAACCACTGTGCTCTGCCACCGCCGTCGTGGCGGCCCGTGGCTGCTCCTGCTGCTGCACCGCCCCGCGCGCGCCGCTCAGCGAAAGGGCGTTTAACCACGCCCCCGGTGGCACCGCCGCCGTCACCACAACCTCCACGCTACACCTTGACCTCAGCCTCCTTTATCTCCACTCTTCCTCCACCTCCTTCTCCATCCTCTCCACCTCCGCCAACTACCGCCATCGCTACTGCTGCCGCCACCTCCATCGCCATCTCCACTTCCACCGTTACCTCCACACTCAACTTTTACGTCAACCTCCCCCGTATTCATCTCCAACTCCTATCCATCTCCACCTCCTCATTATACTCCTCCTTCATCCTCGTCCGTCACTGTCACCTCTAACACCGCCATCGCTGCCGTAACCTCTATATCCACCGCTACCTCCATCCTACCTTGACCTCAGCCTCCTCCTGCTCATTCTCCTTCTCCTCCACCCTCTCCACCAGCGCTACCTCCACCGCTACCTATACCTCAACCTCCTCCATCTCCACCTCTATACCATCTCCAGCACCTCCTCCTCATCTTTCTCTTCCTCCATCGTCTGCACCACCGCCACTTCCATCGCTATTTCCTCACTCTACTTTCACCTCAACCTCCTCCATCTCCATCTCACCTCCACCTTCTCATCCTTCTCCTACTCCTCCACCCTCTCCTCCTCCTCCTCCACCCTCTCCATCACCGCCACCTCCACCGCTGCCTTCACACTCTACTTTCACCTCAACTTCCTCCATCTTCACCCCCACCTCCCTCTCACCTTCATCTTCTCATCCTTCTCCTCCTCCTCCTCCTCCTCCTCCACCCTCTCCTCCACCGCCATCTCCACCGCTACCTCCACACTACCTTCACCTCCACTTCCTCCACCTCTACCTCCATCTCACCTCCACCTCCTCCACCTCATCCTTCTCCTCCTCCTCCATCCTCTCCGCCACCCACACTTCCACCTCTAACTCCACCGCCAACGCCACTGCTACTGCTATCTCCACCTCCACCTCTCACCACCCCCTCAGTCCCCTCCGCTGCCACCACCACGTCCGCCCCCGTGGCCACTACCCCCACCGCCGCCGCCCTCGTGGCCGTCAGCTGCCGGCGCGGCGCGGCGCGCGCCACCGCCCGCGAGGGGACGCCCCGCAGCTGCCGAGGGTCCCGGGCGGTGGTCGCGGCCGCGGGGAAAGACAGACGGCGGAAGCTGAGTCTGAGATGGCGAGAGGCGATGGAAGCGAAGAAAGCAGCTTCTGCCATTGAGGTGGACGCAGGGCCGGAAATGACGGAGGCGGCGGACACGTGGACGAGATGGGGTGTGATGGCAGCGCCAGCAACGGACCAGGGGCGGATCCAGCCGACTATTTGGAGGGGGGGGAAGGGAGCAGCATCACAGATTTTTGTAAAATAATAAACTTGTTATTTTATTGTATATTATTTACGTATTGTAGATATGATATTAAGCAATATTATTGTTTAAATAATTACATAATTCGAACATAAATAAATATTAAATCGATTTTGGCAAATAAAGGATGGTCAACGTAAACTCTAGGCCTTTTTTGGGTGGGGGGGGGGCCTGGCCCCCAAGGCCCCCCCTAGATCCGCCAGAGCAACAGACACAGGAACGTCCGAAGCATCGATGGGAGCAGAGGCGCTCTAGCAGAGAGAGACATTGCCAGCGGGATCCCTATAAAAGAAACATTTGTCAATGCCACTGCTGACAACCTACAAAGAATATTGGAATATAAATGAAAGTACAACGTTATTTAGTATCACGTTTATCAGGGAAAGGTTATGTTTTGAAGACTGAGATTTGTCGAAAAAAAGTGACACCGAGAAATGAAAATAAAACATCGACTTATTTCATATCTATTGTGGACGAAGATTTTTTCCAATAAGATAAGAGCGTCGGATAGGAATGGAAAGAATCGGGATTCTCAAGAGAGTTGACCAGCGCTTTACATTAAGATCGTGCGTGTTGGTAGAACGTGTGTGCGAAGGTGTTGGTTAATTTTCAAAATTAATAATTTATTTTTAAACCTTTGTTCTGTGTCAGTGATCTTTCCAAACGCTCGATGAAAATTCATAGAGCGATGATAATTTACGGACGTTAAACGTTGTTATCATTGATTCTTCAACGTTTTAAATTAAAGAACTGCTTTTATTCTACCAATTAACTGATAAAATTCATTTATTTTTTCTTGAAAACTTCCTGTTCCCTAATTCGTAATGAAGAGTTCATTGTCCTTACTCTCCTGACCGATCGATAATAATATACACTGCTGCGATAGCGAACAAGAGAACATCCAACGTAAATGAGGTGCATGAGAGTCGGAATCGGTCCACGCCGATCGATCTTGTTGTGAACGGTTCTTCCATATCACCTGCTTCCCTTCTTCTCTCCCTTGCTGGTCACGCGCCCTTATTATCCCTTCCCTTCTCTTCCCCACGTTATCGCACGCTCCACTCCAGCCTTGTCTCAGCCAACCCCACCCCCCTCCAGGCCACACCTCCTTGATAGCTATCCCTTCCCTTACCGCTGTCACCACTACCGTAGCCATCATCATTGCCTCCACCACCATCATCGTAGCCACCACCGCCTCCACCACCACCGCCGCCGCCACTACAGTCATTCCCACCCCTGGCCAGTCCTTCAATCCCTGCCGCCACACCAGCAACCATCACCGCTGCCACTGCCACCACCACAACAACCACCACCACCACCGTAGCCACTACCTCCTCCACCACCACCGCCGCCGCCACTAGTCATTCTCGCCCCTGGCCCCTCCTTCAATCCCTGCACCAGCAACCATCACCGCTGCCATTGCCACCGCCACATCCGCCACTACCGCCAACCCTGTCCCCTCCGCCGCCACAGCCGCTCCCACCTCCTCCCCAACACTACCACCCCAAGAGCCGCCACTAGCACTACCACCACCACCACCGCTGCCGCCGCCGCCGCCGCCGCCGCCGCCGCCGCCACCGCCACCGCCACCGCCACCGCCACCGCCACCGCCACCGCCACCGCCACCGCCGCCACTACCGCCACCCGTGTCCCCGCAGCCACTCCCGTCTTCTCCTTAACACCACCACCCCACGAGCCGCCACTAGCACTATCACCGCCACCGCTGCCACTGCCGCCGCCTCCGCTGCCTTGTCACCTCTGGCGGCCCGCCGCGCCGGCGGAGATCGGGTTTCGCCCCGCGCCACCGGGCGGCACGTACGTCTTGTTAGGGACAGGAGGCATTGGATTCCGCGTGGCGCATGCGCTCATGACGCTGCGTTCTCCGAAGTCGCCTGCAACTGCTCTGCAAGCGCTCAGGTTTGGACACGGGCGGCAAGTAGTTCTAGAACAAAGCGTTTATACTGCGATTTTCGTAACTTTGTCCCTGACAGAAATCATCTGTTCACGGTTTCATCCAATCGGGAGCTTAAACTTCACCATAGTGACGCCACTGTCGCGAAATATAAACACCTGATAGGATGGCAGCTGATCCCTGTCAGGGACAAAGTTACGAAAATCGCAGTATATGACGATTGTGTTCTGCATCACAGCTCTGACTCCAGCGATCACTCACTGTGTCACTTGCACTCCTTGTTAGAATCGAATCGGGGATAATGATTGAAAGCGAACAGGAACAACATTCAATATAATCCCAAAGAACTAGTAGGTGAATTGTGCCTTCATGCGAACACGTTATTTTATTGTGTAAAAAAATTGTTACGTTATTTGATTTATTGCAAATGTAGGACACGAAAAGAGATTTACTGGTTATTTTCTGAATATTATGACTTCCTAGCAATCAAAATCTGTACATAATATAAATTATATAATAAAATTGTTTCTTTCTATGTTATAATACATCACAAAATCTCCAAAGATATTGATAAATTTTTCCACTCAACATGAACGAAACAGCTTCCTGACCAGAGATACTCTACAGTGTTTCAGAGCGAGGGTGTGGGAATTTCAATTCCCACTTCCCTTCAAAAGATATTTGAAATTGTGTTTTTAATTGTTAACTTGAAATAAAAGAATAGAAAATTCATATAAATAATATTCCTTTGAAAAATCATGCGATTAATGTAAGGTATGTCTTAAACATACTGCGTAAAACCAATAACAAAAAATAGCGTTGAAATGCTCACGGCTCTTTTCCCATTCCTCTCCTCTTGGGTTCGCCAATATTCTATTTTCAATTGCTTGGTTAAAAACTGTGATTGCGAGTTAATGTCTCGCAAAAAGCATTGCGTACTTTCTTTCCAATATTCCGGAGAAGTAACAATCTAATAAAAACAATTATTTGAAAATAATTGAAAATAATTTGAAAATCAAACGTAAGTAATTTAATTTCGAAAGTCTCGAATAAATTTACTGCTTCCTAGATCGACTATTTTATTAATAAACACTAAATTAAAGAATGATAAGAGGATATTAAATAAATCTTTATGAAATTAAAAAATAAAATGTAAAGTTAAAACAAAATCGTAAAACATACGAAGAGAGGAAGGTTGAAATGTTAAGTATTTCAATGCTTTCAATTAATTCGCAGAAGACGCTACCTTAAATACGGAATAAAATCTCTCACTTCGTTTGTCTTAAATAAAATTATCTGATAACGCAATTAAAATAGTTATTGACTAAATGAGGATGACCGCCTTTGAATGCTAATGAAATTCCGATCTGCCGCGGAACTTAGTTTAATATGAAATGCTTTATATTTTTATTATTTTTCGTTTAAGTTCAGTACATAAGTACAATCTCACACACAACATCAATTCATATAACATCACCAACTAGTTTTGTATCAAACATTTAAACAACAGAAAAAACTGACTAAAATTGAATGGCATTGGATCAAGAACTCATAGTTTGGAAAGTGTGAATATCATCTTAGAAATACGAAATAATTTCCAGGATATTAAACTAATGTTTTGTAGAATATAGTTTTGAAAAGCGTTAAAAGGCGTTTAAATTCATTTTTTATAAAAACAAGATTGGATTTTTGGTTAGAAATATGGTTCTTACACTACATCTTTTTGTTGTAACACAAGAATCAGAACTGTTTTATTATGCATTTTCGGGAGAGATTTGTCCTTTTTTTCACAAACACATGAGAACCAGTCTTTTTGTAACATGTTCTTGTAATCTCTGACAGAGATGGAGTGCGGTAGCTAGAAATGCGGTCACATCAGAAGTCAAGTGGAAGCACGTCTTTGCTCAGGAACTGGAATAACCTGCTTAAACTGAGTTCAATGTCCTGTTTGAAGATATTTTGTTATGAGACATTTCAATAATATACTGCGGGAAAATTTTGTTTCTTGCACTAAAGGTAAAGCTTTCTTCTGCATTTCACGAAAAGAACCTGTCACACCGCTACCTTACTACCATTTGTACTGCAAATGCTGTTAATACTAACTGTCCATCTGGATCTCAACTCATTTATACAAAGGTATTGATCCATTTCCTTCGGGTGTTCTGGTTGTAAAAGATTTTCCTTAAAATGTATAAACACAGTATTGACATGGTTTTCACTTTTCCATTAATCAAAAGTAGTATATTAATGGAGAAATGGGGGAAAATAAAAATATCAATTTAATATATGTCAAGACCAATGATTCTATGGTATGCACCGTAGATTTGAATGAGATAATTTACTGAAAATATTAAATTAAAAGGTTTTAAAATTTAAAATAAAAGGTAACATTTATTTAAAATAATAATCAACAACTTACACAATATTTTTTAAACTGAAATAATGATGAAATATTCAGTTAAATTCACAATTTTCAATAACGAGATCTATGTGTGTGTCTTCTTCACCTTTCAAATATTATAAGTCCCCCCCCCTTTAGCTTATTTGAATGTATACAATTCACTGTATCCACTCTTCCAAATATTCTAGTTCATTTAATTTTTCACAGTACTATCCTCAAACAATACGCAATCAATACATTGTATCTGTTACTCTACTAAATTACGCCTAACGATATTAGTGTTAAACTTCACGTTTTCACTCAAAAGAACGATATTTCTTTTCTGTTAGTTGATTTTCATCCGCCTTCTCAAGTAGGCAGTCTCCATGAAATAAAACATTGCCAACTTGTAATTTTCTATTCCAGTAGACCGTGTCTATAGTTATATTGTCTTGATATAAAATACTGACGAAATATGACTGATACCTAATTACGACTCGTGGGATAAACTTAGAAATCCTGAAAAGCAAACTAATCTACCCAGATTTCTTTACTATTCGACATCAAAATTCATCAGTTAAGGGAAACACTATCTTAAGAATTTATTAATTTAAAGTAAGATTTTTCAAGAGGATATTTCATGTGTGTTCTAAAATCATCAGAAGTTCCTCAAGAATGCGTTCAGGACAAAGTGAACGTCATAATCGCTTAAGTCATTTCAGAATTTCTAGTGCATCGGCGAATGAATGGAATAATCTTATTTCTGAAGTTTAAAGAAGAAGTTGAAGACCGATGAAAATATTTGATGTAATATTAAATTACTTCAAAATGTATTTTATCTTTAATTATTTTAAACCCTCTTCACCTTTTTTTAATTAATTCACATTTTTGTAAATAATTTTTTCATCCGTTTCTTGAAAACGTATTTTCAAAGAATACGTATATAATAAGCGCAAGTTTATTATAAAAAATTTCACTCTGTTCCTTCATCAAGAGATTTGTATTGCATGCTAATGTCCTGTTTGTTTAAACGTTGTATGAACTGCGTAAATGACATTATTATTATGCATTTATTTTTTGTAGCAAGTCTTATGTGAATAAATTAAACAACAAAAATATTTTAAATCGGTTATTGTAAGTTTTAAAGATACCTGGAGTTCATAAGTTTTTCGGCAGACAGGGATGACTTTCTTTGTGGTTACTCACACGAACACATGGAAAAACACGTGAATGCTCGCTAATTAATAAGACCTCTACACAATCAATGTTGTCATTGTGATTTCTATTCTCCGCTTCCTCGCATTTTAAATTACTGTTATCTAACGTATGCATTCTATTCATCCCATCCCAATTATTGACAAAATCAGAATTTACTCTGGTCCTTTTACACTTTCGCGGTAGCGACCATACCTCACGAAGTTGGAGACCTTCCATCACATCTCCCACTGGAGGGGGGGATCCTTTGAACTCAACTCTTGTGATGGATCGAGACGACCCGGTGTCCCACGCGCCTCTCCATTTTCCGTGGGGCAGGGAAAGGGGAGGGGAGGGATGCTTGTCACCGCACGTGCACACGTGCACGCGTGCGCGCGGAGGTAGGTCGGGTGGTGGCGGGGGCGGCAGAACGCTCTCGCGCGCGCGGTTCGGTGGCGGAACGAATAGTAATGAATGGGCCTTTAAGTGGAGGGCGTTTGTCCTGTCCCAGTGTATCACCTGCCCGCGTCATATTTCAGCGCTCCTTCCCCATAAATCGCTCCTCGGGCGTTGCGCACTCAACAGTCGAGCAGCGCAGTGCGCAGATTAAAAACTCCCCCTCTAGGGGACGGCCGGCACGGACCGGGCAGCGGGTGGCGGCGGGGCGGCGGCGGAGCGGCGGCGGGGCGGCGGCGGGGCGGCGGCGGGGCGGCAGCGGGGCGGCAACAGACCGGGCAACGGGGCGGCAGCGGGGCTGCAAAGGGTAGGGCAGCGGGGTTGCAACGGGAAGGGCAGTGGGGTAACTGCGGGACGGCGGCGGGCAGGGCAGCGGGGCGGCAATGGTTCGGGAAGCGGGGCGGCAACGGAGTGGCAACGGCCCGGGCAGCGGGGCGACAGCAGGGCGGCAGCGGGGCGGCAACGGACTGGGCAGCGGGGCGGCCAGGGACCCGGCAGCGGGGCGGTGGCGTGGCGGCGGCGGGTGGGGCAGCGGCGGGCGAGGCGGCGTGGCCGGAGGCGGGAGCAGGGGCGGGGGAGCGCCCGGGAGGGTGGACCGTGTACGCACGGTCCTCTCCGGCAGGGAAAAACTAATTTCGGGGAGCGACCACTGCTCACTGGTTCGGTGATAATATTTTCGCCAGAAATCCTTTATACGAGGAGTGGAAAGCTGGAGAGTTACTGGTCACTTTTCGGCGCGAAATGACTTGCGTATTGGAACACTTTCTAAAAGTCCCTTCGCCAGTAATACAGTGCCTATAATAGCTTTCTGTTAAAGGAAAATTTCGACATCGTTGAACTTGCGAAGAGATATTTTGCACGTTGGAGCCAGTAAAAAATGGTTATCACAAAAGGAGATATTTTCAGTTTATTCGAGATAGCCGCAAAGAATTTAAACAGTTCTAATATTGCTTGTTTCAAAAGAGTAATGAAGTGTTTTTGAGATGATATTGTTTGCGTCGATTAGATGACTTCTTAGTAGTGTACACCACGTGAAACGCTGATTAATGCATTTTTTATAAACATCTATTAAAAATCAATATATGTTGCGATATCCAGGTCAAAATCACAAATATTGGTATAATTTGTGTTACAAGCTAACAATCCTTGTCCTTGTGTTTTTCAATATGATGAGGATATTGTTTTAGATACCAATAAAAACCGGGACTTTAAACTCAGCGACATAGCTCACACAAAGTACTACATACAATCTGAGTGTGGTATAAAAACATAATTTCAACTTTCATTAACGTGTTAAATTTCTGTTATTATTTTATGTTTCTGGTGGCTTTCCACATTGATTAAATACCGCATGACGTAATGCATAAATGACTTAAAAGAACAGACATAAATACAAAATATTTTAATATATTTTTGTTAAAAGTAAATTGAAACAACAATGTATGTAGCATTGTCTATTCAAGCAACACACAAAAAAGTAAAATATGCACGTTATATATATATATATATAATATATTATATATAATATATATAATATATAATATATATATATATATAAATATACGTTATGAAAAAATATGTACGTTATTATTTAATTGTAAATGGGCAAATCTATAAGATCGAGATAATCCTCCCAATCAGAGGGGTCGAGAGTTTTAATCGTGATAGGGCTCGGATTCTGATGAAAATTCTTTGAAAATCTCTAAATATTAAAGTGGATGTTGGTATATATATTTATATAATGAGCTAAACTCCGTCACCGTGAGACCAATCTCCATGAATGTTGGCACTTCTACAAGTTTTTTCACCGAGAAGATGTTAAATTTGTTGTAAGTCCACAACATGGCGCTCTATAACAAAACTAAATATTTACGTCAAATGCAACCCGCAACACATTCAGCAAAGTTTTTGAATTTATATCGTTAAATAACTCCTAAACGATGCGTTCTATAGCCTTAAAAATTAAAATTTTGAGGCCAAATGCCTCAAAGAAACGTTTTACACACCGTAATATACAGGATGAAACCTTCTTGAACATTCTATTACATTTTTGCTGGTCCGGCGCTTCCCTACATTATCTCACCTGATCAGAGATGTTCAAAATCTGCAATTAAATGTGAATGAGAGGGACAGAGAGCGTCAGAAACAGACAGACAGGGACAGGGTGAGGGACGGAGGGAGAGACAGTGAGAGGGTGATGAGAGAGGAAAGAGGGAGTTGAAGGGGAGAACAACATCTGCCGGGTTTTCCTAGTGACCTATAAAATTACTTAAAAATAAGGGGGAAATGACCTAATTTTAAAAAAATACTCAATGTCTACGAAAATGCTTATTTATTCAATGAATTCTACAATTTTAAATCAAATTTATTTATATAAATTAATATAGTCTTCATTTTGTAACTTAATCCTTAGCTCTAATCTTCCAACCATTTGTTTTGAATGTTATCGAAGATCCATAAAAGTTATTAAGTTAATCAGTCGGAATTAACGAAAATTCGTGTAATTTTGAGAGTTCGAAAAACAAGAGTCCACTAAAGTAGTGAATTTCGTCATGAACTGATGATATAATAAACAATTTGTTTCAGTGTGTCACTGTAAATTCATGACACATTCAGTAATAAAAAACAAAAAAAGGGAAGAAAAGGCGTAAAAATGACAAAAATGACCTAAAATTGAAAAGTGGCAAAAATGACCCAATAACTACACATTTCTGTTATCTTTATAGCTTGGTAAACATTCCTTTACAAGTCAGTTACGTCTGGAATGTTCCAATGAAGAGATGGCATGTCCTCAGAATCCGACCCTTCATCATGACTGTCCCTTTTGTCCAAGGAATGCAACTGTGTCCTAACGTTAAGAGGTTTAGTTACTGAAACCTGTCAACAAAAGTACAAGAAAGTACGATGAACTTTTATAATATTTACCGAGAGGTATACTTCACGACCCCTCAAAACTAGAGTGAATTTGGGGTTATAAATGCAATACAAATGATGTGATGTTCATCTCCTGAATCTTTCGGACTAGAAAATTAGACAACGTACGTGTCATTACATTGGGTTTCGTCTCTAATAACGAAATTAACATAAATAATCCGCTTTTATTGTTAGGTATTAGTTTGTCCTTTATATTATATCAATATAATAGTGTGGAAATGTTAAGAAAAATATTTGAATTTGTATCATGAACTACCACTTACATACTTTTCGAATGAATGAAAATGCATAATCGTACAACCACTCGCTCGTTCCTCATGATCAGATCCTTTTCGCTCTGATGGCCGAAGTGTCATGTGACATGTCTTGGGTATAATAATGGGGAACTGACTCTTTTTCCTTACCTTTCCGACACATTTATGTTATGAGTCGGTCGAATTTAATATTTCTCCGATTTTCAAATAGCTTCCTGAGGAGCAGATTTAGAGATTGTCGGTGCCTCTACAATACTTTGCGCAAAATGTGGGCTACTCCCAGTAAAGCAATGTCTTTTATTTCCCAGTCTGTTGAATGACCTGTATTTTTACGTCCCACATTCGGCTGATCTCCATTTCAAAATTCTTATATTTATTATTATTATTATTATTATTATTATTATTATTATTATTATTATTATTATTATTATTATTATTATTATTATTGCTCCATATCACGACTACAGTTATTATTATTATTATTATTATTATTATTATTATATTTTGAAAACATTATTTGGGAAGGACTACATGGCTGCAGCCTGGAGAGGTGGGCCACACAATTTTTCGTAACTTTTTGTTGTTTTATTTTAAGCCTTGATACTTTTTGTGTAGCGAACAAGATGATGAATTAGCCAGCTGTAATATGTTTAAAATGTATTTTAGTATGTTTAAAATGTATTTTTACTGAATACTTGCATAACACAAAAAATTAAAATAATATACTTTTCAAAATGTTTAAAGTGCCGGAGGGGCTACACTACACTAGTAGATATTATTTAATTTATATTCAAACATTTTAGAAAATAAATTCTGAGACTTAGGATGAAAGTTCGTATTGACACATCGCGAGTCCCAACTCTTGCTATTTACAAGTTTCTTTTCCTCGCCAATAAGGAGAAAACAAGAAACTGCGTAGTAGGGCAGATAAAAACAAACACGATTGCAACGTCGAGATTCAACGTGCATAAACTTGTTTCATCCACGGCGACGTCGTGTCGAAATTGTCCTTTTATTCCACACGTTTTATTCTAAAAGCCAGGTGTTGACTTCGTGAATAGAAGTCCTCTGCGATATCGCCTGACAAAAAAATATAAAGCAAATGGCGTCTCAACGTCTTCGCAATCCATTGCCCGCGACTGAGCTCTCGCAGCCATTGAAACTGCAACGCGCCGGCAGATGGGGTTTTTTATTACGTGTCGGGTCCGGCGACGCGTGTCGCAACCCGATTTGTCCGCGCAGCGCGGCACGGCACGGCTCGTGCTTGGTCTAGCGGCACGCGACGACCTCTCTGGAAGGGCCACCTGCTCGTTCTGAACGCTGCCTGCCTGCCTCCGCGTCGCCGCGACTGCGGGCGCTCGCAGGGTCAACACATGGCGCTCCCAGCGGCCACGCGGCGAACTACGTTCGTCCCTCAGCCGCTTGCTCGCGTCGCGTCGTGCGCGTCTATAAATTCTAAGGCCGCGCTGGGAAGACATCTGGAACGAAGGGGAGCCGCGACTCTGCATATTGCGTTAGCTGCTTCTGTCGTCTTACAGGACGCTCTTTGTATGTCGCTCAGTCGAGGGTCCGGATTTTACCCCAACCTCTCCCAAGGACGTGACGTTTCTTCATTCCCTTGCGAGAATCAACAAATTGAATCATATTTTGAACAGTATTTTGGTACTTGGAATCTAATTTTGTCCCCCAGTTCAGGAGGGAATTGCTTTCTTATATTATTTCGCGAGTTTGTGGAAAGAAATTTAGTAAATAATTAATTTTAGTAAATACCTCATCGTCGTCCAAAGGTTAAGCTTTGTTTATGAAACCACATCTTCCTACAATTCTTTTCACGTCTGAGAAGGAGATACAGTATGCTCGTAAAAATAGAATTGTCACATTATTTTTATATAAATGCTTTCGCTAGTTTTTAAAGTATTGTCTAAAACCTTTTATCTATTTTTATGTCTAGTTCAACTGCAAGATTCTGTCTAGATTTATCGATTTTTAACAAAAACATTGATTTCAATGACTGGTAATTCGGAGGTATCGTTAATTTCCCATCTCTCTTTCTGTCGTGTTTCACCTCATAATTCTCAATGGCAATCTTCTGCCTTCGTTCTAAAATCGATCGACGTAAACGCGAAGGCAGGGCGCGTTCATAATGCGGAAACAAGAGGACGTACGGTCTAACGGTGATAAATGAATTCGAAGAATGACATCTGTAGGAAGTCGAAAACATTGTTCTCCTCTTTGTTAAGGAAATCATCGTAAGAACGGAGGCAGAAAGTTAATTACCGAGGCAGCAGCAGCAGCAGAGAAAACTTAATTAGAACATTTCGACTGCCTACACAACTCGCAAGAAGTGTTATTCTTTGTATTTAGGTTGGTAATGGCCCTCGGGTTTAAGAAGATTACCACTCCGATGGGCGTTTCCTTTATCAGGCAGTTTGGCAGAGCCTTCAACTTTCCCTCTCAACGTCGTCCTGTCCTGCGCTAATGGAGGCTGCGACAGGTCACGATCAAAAGTTCTGCCACCGCTTCAAACATAAACACTCGGAGAGAAACTTTTTAAAATGCCTGAACTTAAAAATTGTATGCCGTTTTAGAGACACCTGCAACGAAGACTTTTTTTGTTTTATCTTTAAAATTCACAAACAAAGTCATGTAAATCTTGTGAAATAAAAGAAGTAATAGTGTTCATTGTCTTCATTAAAGGCGTTTTTTGAAAACTTTTGGTTTATTTCGTTAGGTTATCTTTCTATCTAGGTTAACGTTAGGTTTATTTCTTCTTGCATTCAAATGTGGTGATGGCGTAGTTTGTCTTTGACCAATTCTTCTAGGGTTAGGTTATCTTCTTTTGTTCATTCAAACCCCTATTACGTAATATTGAAACCCCACTGAAGAAATGAAAGTATTATGAAGTATATAAACTTTGAAATCCCGTAACTCCAGAGTTAATGCGAATGTCCCATTTGATACTCGTGAGATTCTTTCTTTTAAATGAATAAATTTACATTTGACATAAATTTACTTCTCTCAGAATACATTCGAGGTTGACAGTAATCTTTTGATAGTCCGACGCTGGGTCGTCAGTCGTAAAACGAAAATCTACATGGACCTTCAACCCACGTGTTATTCTGATCGATGACCAGATTCATGACATAGCTTTCGTGGTAGAACAACTTTGAAAACTTCAACTTCTGGAAACAATGTCAACCGACACATTTACAACAAATCACTCTTGATGAACTACACTACGTGCAACATGCGGATTTTCCTGGACTCTGATAAGCAAATTGAATACATTAATTGTGTCAGTTCTTGTAAAACACAGTTCATTTGACCAAAGGACCATATTCTTGGTTTTCTTTGCATTTGCGTAGGTCGTAGGAAATGCCTAGAGTTGAAAACGACGTTGTAAGTGTCTACTGCGCAAATGCTGCACCCGCTGCAAATAGAAGTGTCGTAATTCCTCCGCATGAATTGTTCGCACTATGAGGGACTTGATGCCTTGACCTCGTGCACTATTTGCCTTGTTTTCGCGTCCGGGGCTTCTCGGATAGTATCAGCAATTGAGTTTTCTAGAGAAGTGGCGAGCCCTACCGCAAGTTGACGCTTGCCATAGCCCATGTTACACGAGCATAAGCGCATAGTCCAAAGGTTAACGTTAATTATTTACAAATCTAAACAACGAAGAGTATCCAATTTCGGCAAAATCAGTCTGTGTATTACATATGGGATAACGTTCCGACGTATGATCAACGACGACTGAATTAGCCTGTATATGAATTCCATCTCTTATTTTATTAATAATATTGATCTTCATTATTTCTAAGCAATATTCAAAAAGCAATGTAAGTGTAGCACTACAAAGAATTGCCCTTCAATTTCCGCGCCCAATATAGGTCAAATATTTTATTTGAGAGCATTTTGGATCAAGAAACTATATTTCTTTATATGGCAGCCAAAAGACAAGCACGAAAACACGCTCATAGCAAGTTTATAGACTGACTTCCTGAAACACCGAGAAATGATTTATTGCCTGTCCATTCCTCACCCAAATTCTCTCCTATTTCTGACGGCCTTATCTCAGTGGACAAATATGTGATTATTGAGATATCTGTATTCGTGTTTATTGAAATAATAATATTAATATCTGGCAAGTCCTTGAATGGTTTAAATATTCATTAAGAACTTTTTCTCTTTAAATTTCTCTTTAAATGCCTTCGAAGCGAAGTAATTTGTGTTCAAAATATTTGTATCTGATTCATCATACCAGCACAATTCTTTGGATTCTAACGATAATATTTTTTATCAATTTTCGTAAGTGGTAGGTATTCATAAATAGTTATTTGTTTATCTGATATACAAACATAGGTATGTAAATTGTGGTAGAATTCAATAAGTTATAATTCATTTCAAATATACAATGGGCACTTTTAGAGTGAGATTAGAAAAGAAGAGAATTAAGTACAATAAGTATAGAAAATAAAATAAAACAAAAGATAGTCGGAATGTCATTGATACCCATTCTTGCAGAACAGAGGCTAGAAATAATAGGCTAGAAACAGAGGCTGGAAATAATAGGCTAGAAACAGAGGCTGGAAAAAATAGAATCAGCATTATCTTTGGTGTAAGTAGTAAATTCCAGTACAGCGATTGAATATTCAAACTTTTTCTCGGCTTGGTTTTGTGAAATTCATAAGTGGGAAATTGTAATGATTTGATAGAAACGTAACAACTTGGTTACTAATTAGTAATTACTTCTTCCTTAGTAATATTTCTTAAATACGTCTGTAATGTAATAGGGTATTCATGAACAGTGGAGACACGAGGTTCAGTGGTTGGACTTTGCTTGCACTGGACGAGTACGCACAAAGTCATGCCACCCGTCCTTCCCACCTGGGCGATCTCATCTCAATGCTCACTTCTAGTCTGCTCGAGTTATGCGTGTCACACAAACGTGAATACATTCACCTACATATCCATCCACATTGATACATGGGTAAACTCGTTTTTCGTCTCAGAAACCTAAAGGATTTTATCAATGAAATCTCTGATCTGTCGAAATTTTTGACCGAATCCAATATTTTCGTCCATTCGACGTCGGAAAAGAAAAAAAATGCAAATAATTTTCAATAACAGTTAATAAATATTTTCAATACGTAACAAATTGATGTAATAAGAAAATTGAAGTATTGATGCGAAACCAATTTAATCAAGCAAGTGTTAGAGTAAAATTATTATGTCTGTCCTTTGAAGGACGAATTAAAATATATTTTAAAATATTATTGTGCATTTCTTTTTTCCTTTCAACAAACAGAAAATCAAATAAAATTGCAGAGTAAAAAAAGTGGGAGATGATTAATTATAAGTTCATTGTTTTAATAATATTTGGATAATAATTTTATATTTCGGTTACTGAGAGCTGTAGAACTCTATGTCACATTTGTCTAATTTTAAAAGACAGCACTTTAGTGATGTCTTCCTGCAAGGTCCTGGTTTTAGAAACGATATTTACAATTATATAAAATTTGTTACACTTAAATTTTTTTAATAAGTATTTTAATATTTTTTTAATAAATGTCAATACAAGAACACATTTAAATTGGTCCTACAAAACACAGTTGGTAACAGTCTTGTTTGTACAGTCAATAACTTGCTCGAAAATCGTTAATTTTAAATGAAAAATTGAGACTAATGCAAAATGTATTACAAGATAATTGAATTATTCCAGTTAAATAAAATGTAATTTTGTACACCTCGACGAAATGGTCTTGGATCTGAAAATTCGCCAGCATATTTAGTAGCACGGGAACCAGCCCCTACGAAGGATTCCAAGCAACTAAATGTGCTGGTGAACTTCAAATTCAAGGCCATTTCGTCTAGATGTACAAAGTTACATTTTATTTATTAAATTATCTTGTAATATATTTTGCATTAGTCTCAATTGTCCACTTTAAATTAATGATTTTTGAGTAAATTATGGACTGTGCAAGCAAGACGGGTACTAACTGTATGTGCAATTATATAATATAAGCCTGATAAAAAAACAGTTATTGAATAACGCATCAGAGATATGGAATATGAAACTTCAAAAAAAGAATGCATTAGTATTTGGCACAAGCGAGAAATAAATTTGGTTCTTAAACTGTACCATAAACAGTAATTAAAAGATAAAGTACAAAGAAAACTATGAGCTTTTCCTGGAGTGGTAATTTAATTTAGAAATAAATTGTAATGGGATCACCCGAAAAGACATACAGTACGACCTCGCATAATTGCTGTTGAAACGTCTCAATTCTCTTGCCATTGTTACGCAAATTCTGGTAGTTTGAGAAGATAGTGAATCACATACACGTCTTAATCGGGCGGAGGATGGGCTAGAAGCAGAGGCTTCATGCATTCCATGAAATGTTAGTTCTCGTGCATGCCATTTAATAGACCAAAATGACTACTATATAAGAATACTTTTTCCCGGCCAAAACACTCAGCGAGTTGAATGTGAGCATTCATTACAGTTAAATTTCAGCCGGGAATCATTTAATTTACTCAGGTTAAAATTGCAGAATTTCTTCACTTTCAGATCACCAACATACATGACGCATACGGAATTCATTCAAAATAAGTAGGCTTCTAAATGGAAATAATCCTTTTCAAAATTCAACAAATAGTATAAATTCATAAAAGTTTCTAGTGGTTACTTTCCTGCTAGACCATCTAAGTTGGTCATTGCGAATATCTTCCAAACTGTTTGAGATATTCAGCTGAAAGACGAAACATATAATAATAATAATAATAATAATAATAATAATAATAATAATAATAATAAAATGTCAACATAACCAATACATTCTGTATATTCTGAATAACAGTACATACACGCCATCTGCAGCCTTAACTAATTTGTTTAGATTGTTTATTTCGAACGGCAGACTTAAATTCATAACGGACGGAGAAAAGATTTAAATTTCTCCATTTGGTTGCATTAAGTCGCTATGATAACAGCAGTATTTCGAAAACTAATCATTATGAACCAGGGGCGGATCCAACCGATCATTTGAGGGGGGGGGTTAGATTTTTATTTAATTATGAACATATTAGTTACTATATTTTATATGATGTATGCACTGTATATATGATGGTATACGATATTATCGTTTAAATAATTACAAAATTTGAACATAAATAAATATTGAAATAAATTTTGTCAAATAAATGAAGGTAAACGGAAACTCAAGGCCTTTTTTTTGGGGGGGGAGGACTGGATCCGCGTGTCGTGGCCCGGAACGTGGCGTTTCCGTGAACATACTGGCCGTCTTCTCAGTTCAATCGAGACGGCCCTTTCCGATCAGAGACGAGCAGGAAGTGGCCGCCGTCACCTCGAGATCCTGCTCTCTCATCGCGAGGCGCGAGGCGTGCGCAGGACGTGCGGGGCGAACCCGGGGCCCCAACACGGGAAGCGACGGCGGCGGCGGCGCGCGCTGGGTGCGCAGGCCTCGCAGGAAGGGCGGCGGCGGCGGCGGCGGCGGCGAGGGGGGCGGCGCGCACAGGGCGAGCGCGGCGCGGTCGGAGGCGGGCGCGCCAGCCAGCCAGGCAGTCAGTCGGCCGTGCGGAGTCCGCCGATGCGGACGCTAGCTGCCGAGCGAGCGGGCGAACGAACGAGCGGGCGAGCGAGGGAGCGAGAGCGCGACGAGGGCGACGACGAGGACGCGAAGCGCGGCGCGGGCGACGGCGGCGAGGACGCGCGCAGCTGCAGCAGCCGGCGGCGGCGGCGGCCGGCCCTCGGCCAGGGCCCTCCGGGAGGACCTTGCGGCACACCGGCCCAGCGCGGAGCGGAGCGGCACGCCAGGTGGGTGACAAGCGCGATCCGGCGCCGCCGGCAACGCCCCCGCGCGGTGCGGCCGTGGGGAAGGTGATGCCGCGGGAGGTGTGTTGCTTCATGGGGCAGATTACTGGTTGACAGCGAGCTGATAAGCATTTAAACTTTTCTGTGAAGTTTTTCGTTTATTTTTGCACGAGAAAATTTTAAAATCCGAAAAATCACGTCAGCAAAAAAAGTGATGAGGTATGATTGTTAGCTGATAGTGCACTATACTTTTTTATGAATTTAATGGACGGAGAAAAGCTTTCAATTTCTCCGTTTGGTTGCATTATGCCTCTATGATAATAGTACAGTATTTCGTAAAAGATTCATTATGAACCAGGAGCGGATTCAGTCGATCATTTGTTGGGGGTGGGGGGATGGATTTAAACAACCAAATATTTTTCCAATTATCGCAAACTGTTCTTTGTTTTCGTAATGTCTCAAATTGAATTTATGGATGGGAATTCGTAGAAAGAAACTAAACGTAAATCTAAACAAATGTACCATTTTTTTTATTATTTACACAAATGTCATGTTTGGATCCTAATTTTATTAGCTTGATTATTTGCTGCGTTTTCAGAACCATTGAACAAATTGATATGCTTTTATGTGACTAAAGCCGATGGCAACCTACTTTTTATGATGTTTTGTGAAACCGTTCTCCCCAAAATGTGGCTGTGATGTTGCGTAAATTATTACATTCTACTATTTTGTTTTATTTTCTGTGTGTTTTTCACATGATTGGCTCACATAACATTCAAAAGAGTGGAAATTATTTGTTTTTTATTTCTTGTTATAAGAAAACGTAAGAAAAAACGTTTGTTGACTCTAGGTAAATACTGTTGTTATCTGTCTCAATTTGAAATTTTCCATGACACATTAAGTAATGCGATAAAGGCATATTATTATTTATCTACTCTGAAAGAGACTTCGCAGTGCGGACACTGGGACTGATGTCCATAATGGTAGCATTTTGACAAGATGCTGAAACTTCTATGTTCTGAACCTAAAACTTGAGTATTCCCGTATTACACACAAATAGTAATGACAATAAGAATGGATATGAAATACTTAGGCTGGGTAAATAATAATGTGTATAATTTTACACCACATATTCAACAGGACTCTTGATAAAGCTTAAGTTTTAATAAATTTGTATTTTAATACAACTTTAAAAAAATATTTTCTTATAAAGCAAGGTAACGCTTTACACACGTGGATAGAGTTTGTAACCTAGCAAGAAGTAGTTACCCAAATTCTATGTAGATTTGAACAAAAGTTGCAAAATAGTTCTTTTTGAAAAGGTTACTCGTTTCGGAAAGACAATGTCTTACAAATATTTAATATTCAATTGATATTTTTGAATAACCTAGCTTCAAATTTCACAGTCTGAAAATTACGAAGTACGTTGTATTAAAAGTGGAATGTTTCGGTTAGAGATTTGAAAACCAGTTCGATTCGCTACAGAATATCGGTTCGGTTCTTATCTTTTTTAATTCCGGCATAATATTCGCCGCCCTTATACAGGTGTCCCACTAACACCAACTCCCAAAACTTTAAATCTGTTTACGATATCGAAACACAATTTAATCCTGTTACGTAATTTATGGATGATCCCTTAGTATTTTGATAGAAATTTGACGGACAAAATATAGAAAATTGAAAAGAATATTTCCTGCAGTAGCTCTTGCAGCTGCCTGTGGGGCAGGTGACCGCGGTGCCGAGACTTACGGACGGAGGCGCCGCGATACGCAGGCTACCTTTTCCGAATGCGACAGTTGAAAGGGCTGCTAAAAGACATTCTGTCGGTTTAAGTTAAAATAACATGTCAGAAGATCTATTTTTGTGCTTAAATATTTGCCAAAATACTAACATACGAAATCATTGTATTCCTCTTTTTATGATCTATCTATTGCTTATGGGAAAAATATATAATTCCATGTAAAAAATGAAAGATGATTTAATTTCTCGAAAATTAAAAATATTACGAACCATTTTTCTACGGCTTATTACTTCTCCCAATATTCCTGAGCGAAAACAGCATTTCGATATCGAGAACCGTTTAGAAGATATAAGGGTGGCCTACAGTTGGTTGGACACCCGGTGTATAATAAATACATATTCTAATGGTAATGAAATATTAGTTAATCGAGATTGAAAGTAAGTAACATGCAGCATCGTTAGCAAGATAAGAAAAATAGATATTTGTAATATCATGTTTTAACACAACTACGTGTTCTTTGATGAAATGTGAATTACTATAATGTCTTTTCGTCATTTACACGAATCTTTACGACACAATTAAATCTAACGGTAATTAAACCTAATTTTGTAAAGAAACAAAATTAAAGGAGTATTTTAATCGACTTTATTTTAATCTACTTTTCTATGCTACAAAATATCCGTGCAAGGTGTCTGGAATATATTCAAAATTTATTTTATTATGATTTATGAACTTGCAAAGCAAAAAAAAACAAAAAACTTTCTACCTGATGATACCCGTCCGAGGCGTCACGGTAATCTTGCATGTAATGTTCGTAATATAGTAAGAGACACATGTGATGATTATTTTAAAGATCTTAAAGTTGTAAAAAATCACAACACACAAATATTAGGATGTGAGAAAAGGTGGTGAGCGACAAACTTATTCGATTTCAGAGAAAGATTGCAAAAAGAATGTCGGAATATATTTTCTAAAAAAATACGATTTTTCTCGTTCTGTAGGGAGTGAGTGTGTGTGTGTGGGTTTGTGTGTATGTGTGTGGGTTTGTGTGTGTGCCTGCCTGCCTATGTGCATGTGTGTTCGGAGTGATGTATGATAAAGACAGTTATAAACGTAATGTTGATCTTCGCGGTGTTTAGGAATGAAGGATGCAATACTATTTGCTTCCTACAGAAACCCAGTGCATCAAATTTAGACTATAGAACTTGCGCTGGCGCAGATCCCGAGAAAAAGCCTGGAGAACACGTACCTTCTCCCTCCGCTTGGAAACAAAAATGTTGCATGCCATTAAATTGTTGCCGTTATGATTTCCTTAAATATTTAACTTTTTACAAGAAATAATTGACAATAATCGTAAATGGAAATTTTCCATAAAAAGCAATCGTAATTGTAAATGTTCTCTCCTCTTGTAGAGTGTCGTGATCCGCGTCAGAAACCATCATACTTTGCATTTAAGTTGTTAACTGCAGCATTTGCACTTCTACGCATGCAATTGATTGTCGAATGTTTAATGCGCAAGTGTAGTTTGAGAGCCGCGTTTGTCGCGGACGGAGTGCCGGACAGTATTTATTTTTTTAATTGGATCCATGGCACGCAACGCCTGATTGGTTGATTTTTCGGCACGTAACCTGCTGGGGTTTTGATTTAGGGCGTGTTTGTTCATTTTCCTACTCTCTCGCTCAAAGGTTAATTACTTGCTTCTTTCGCGTTGTATAAAATATTTCACGTATGTGCACGAGTCAAGCTCATTATGCAGCTTTTCAGCGCTACAGCGTTCCTCATTTACGCGAAAATAAACCTTCTGTTCAACATGCGCTTGAATTTCATTCATTCAGTTTCTGTCCGGTCTCAAAACCGGGAACAATCAGCGGAAAATGTCTGGTTAAAAGTGGAGAAAGTGCGAAGGGCGAGTAATTTCGTGTGGGGTTTTGTGATTGAAATCCCGGTTGAGGGCAAATTCCGCTAGCTGCGTTGCTGTCGCGGTCAGTGACTTTGTAGTGGCCTCCCCAACAAGTTTCTGGCCGGGAGTGGAACTCTTGACCTACGCTTCGCAGGCTACCGCAGATGAGGTAGCGGAAAAGCGAAGGGCGATTCTGTGCCGAATGAGAAGTCACGCAATAAACGAAGGGTTTCGGAGCTCTAAAGAAGGGACTCTTTGATTGAAAGCGAGGTTCCCGCCCTTTGGCTGAGAAAGAAAATCACCTGTCATTTCAAGGAAGAAAACTCTATTGGGCCACTTTACTTTTATTCCGGGAATTTAAATTTCCTTAACACTAATGAAGAGAGAATGATGGGAAGCATTTTTGTAAACTTCTAAATAGAAATCCAAATGCGTAAGTTTAATATGTATTTTTAACTTCTACGACTCTTTTCTCACTTCGCAGATAATGTATTTAAGAGTCTTTTTGCCATTCGCATGCTCTGTCAAAGGGGTATTCATATGAAAATGATTTATGAATGATGTGAACATTCTTATTTTTCATTCCTTCTCGGTAATATTTTCTTTTACTTTGTTTCTACTTCTCATAATTTGTTTGCATAATGTTTAGCACCTTTAAATGCTCTTTCGAATTTATAAAGACTATTAGCTACTGACTATCGGCGCGCTCTGCAAAGGAAAAAATCTGGTATAAATTCCAGAAGAGCACTGAAGGTGGATAGCTTATAGAGTGAACTTCTGTAAATCCGAACGTTATACGAAAGCATTCTCTAAAGAACGTGAGAAACTTAAGGAATGTGTCAGGATGCCATTAGCATTTTTGTGACATTTTATTCACTGAGAGAATTTTTTATTTCCAGTGATGGGAATCTTGCGGAACTGGTACTGCGCTTCAAAGTACTATGGATTACGGAGCACTTATTATGTGCATTTAAGTGACGTTGCCTTGCCTCGTTGTGAAGAGCGGAGGATTTGCTGATGTCGCAGAGAGGAACTGTGCTTATCGGCGTTGCATGCTTTTAGGTTTGACAGACAGGGGCCGACGTTTCGGATCCTTTCAAACGAATTCTTGATTGACGCGCGCACCATAAGCCAGCTTTGCTTCAGGAAAATGGAAGAATACTCTTCTCTGGTAGAAAAGAGCAGTGGTTGAGCCTTCAAAATTGGTGACGCAGATAGCAATTATTTATTATTAATTAATTAACTAATTAATTTCGGTAACCGTAGTAACGGGACACTTCGTGTCTCTTGGGACTCGCAATTTTTAGAGACATTCGTGTATTACTTAAGATTGTGGAGTGATGGATGGAATCAGAGAAAGGGATCAGCTCCTTGCTCGATCCGAGGATGAAGGAAGTGGCAGAATAGGGAAGGAAGGATCGCGCGTTGGCCCTAGCCTGTGGTTGGGTGCTGCTCCGTCATTCGTATTTAATTGATCAGGAAAACCACGAAAACTGCCGATAAGAAAAGGTGGCCAACACATGCGATCCCGGTGATAGACACCCACTTAGAGTGTAGAATTTGGAACCGGCACATATACGAAATACAATAGGAGACACGAGCAACTAATTTCTTTGTCTACTGATATAGAAGAGTTTCACTAAGAAAGGACATTTTGACAGATCTGGAAACTAATGAACGTCATGCATAGTAATGACATTACAAGAGATAGTGATGAAGCCATTTGTAAATTACCTGTGAAAGAACGCACTGACAAAATGAGTGAATGGAGTAACTTGCAGTGATACTGCCTGCAGTGACCAAGCAGTAGCTGTCAAAGAAGTCCGTTCTTATAGTAATCTGTCTATATATCCGCCCCCTTAAAGGCGTTACTGTTAAATTATTTAAATGGCGAGAGCTGGAGTCTAAAATTCAATGGACGTTAGGAAGAAAATTTAACTACTCCCCCACCCCTACCCCCATCCTCACCTCCACTCCACTACCATCCCTACCCCTGCCCCTACCCCTTTCCCTTCCTTTCGAGTTTCCTGTACAAACACATTCAAGATTATTCATGTGTCAAATGGATACTCAAACGAAAACTAATTCCAATTCACATTGATGATGCCCTTTTTGCTTGCCTCCACTTGTTATTAGACGTGAGTGACAAAATTCAAGCAGGACGGGAGAGCAAATTGCGTGACTGACTAGAAAAACGTTCATATTCGAAAAGTTACGAGAAAATGCAACCCCAACCGATTGTCATGCAAGAAATACACCTCACATGAATAGAAAATGGAGATGTCGTGATCATTTGCAAATGTCAGGCTGTTCTATTAAGTCGTGAAAGCAAGTCCTCTTCCTAGTGCCGCTATGTTTCATTTGTCACTGACAACTTGCAATAAATCACTTAAGAATTTCTAGATATATGAATTTATTCCTCTTTCAGTCGCACGTTTACTTTTGTTTTCCGAAAACTAATTACGGATATATTAAAAAAATGATTGAAATATGTTCATAATGTTGTCAACACAATTCAATAATAAAAGTTTGTTTGACGGATACTTTATCGATTTTGTCATGACAAAGATACGAAGTTCGTTTATAATACTATTCAGACCCATACATGCTACCGGCGCAATACTCGTCTCGCAACACTCGTCGACTACGGAGACAGCGCATAGATGTCTCAACCAGTGACGCACTGGAAGGCGTACAGGGGCGTCATGATACGCTACCATACTGAGAAAGATTTATCCGAGTAAGTAAAGTAAATTTACTATCTCTATTTAACCATTATTATCTATCTAGTAGAAAATATTATGTATAATATAATTTCGAATTGAATGATCATTTGTTAAAAGATATACAAATTGAATTTTAACTTTTTTCTAAAATATCGTAGTGGAATATAACATTATTGCATGATCAGATTCTGGAAATGTAACTACTTTTCTTTCAGCTGCCACCTACAGTCAACTTCCAACACTTATTACTCGACTCAAATACATTTTTATGTCAGTCTGTGTGGCATACGCACGAGAAAGAAACAAGCACACTTTTGGCGTTAACCTTGAATTAGTGGTTCTAGTATTTTCATACGGAATATTTTAAATGAAAAAGTATGGATGAAAAATATTGCAGAAACAGACGTTGACCTGTAGCATATTTTATCTTTCTCAGTCGAATCCCGCCAATCTATTCATTTAATTTGTCTCGTAGTCATCACAAAGGATTAATCCTCATTGGCTGATTCCGAGAATTATCTTCTGCAATGGGAGATACTATTGGAAAAACAATATTTCAGTCATATTATGAATAAGCCCATTTTAGCTCCGTCTATTTAAATAATTAATCAAGTTGGCTAAACAGCAGGAATGTCAATTAGAATGTAAAGAACAATTTCCTATTGAAAAGGAATCATATTTCATTAACGCAAAGGATACCTTAGATTGTACGATTTCTCTTAATCACACACACAACGGAAACCTGTGTACCATCGGATAATTCACGGAATCAGCTAAATAGCGGGAATGTCAATTGCAGTTTAAAGAAAAATTTCCAATTGGAAATGAATCGTATTTCATTAACGCATCGGATAACTCAGATTGTATGATTTCTCTTAATCACAATCTCAACGGAAACCTATGTGCCATGGGGATAATTCATGGAGTCAGCTAAGCAGCGGGAATGTCAATTGCAGTTTAAAGAAAAAAAATTCCTATTGAAAACGAATCGTATTTCATTAAGGCAGCGAATACCGTAGATCGCATGATTTATCTTATTCACACCCACAGCGTGAACCTATGTACGCGTACCTCTGCTTATCCGCGTTCTGAATGGCCTCGAGCACTCCCAAATATTTAGCGCGTACCGAGCACTCATCCTTTTTGCCGCAGCGACAGATTTCCTCGGGCGAACATCTCTCGCTCGGCGGGCGGGCGGGCGGGCGGGCGCGGGGAGCGCGCGCGGCGCGAGTGTCACTTGTCACTTCCCCTTCTAACGCGCTCGCCCGCGCGCGCGAAATTCATTGCTGTGCAGCTTTGTTATATTTCATGCCGGCTGTCGCGGGTGATGGCGCGGGTAAACGGGGCGGGATATTCTTCTCTGCGCGCGTTTTTTTTGCCCCCCCCCGAGCCGCCCCGCCGGCGCGCCGTGGTGCGAAACGCCTCGAAACCGGGGCATAATTGCGAGTACGAGTGGATTTACACACACATACACACACACACACACACACACACACACACACACACACACATATATATATATATATATATATATATATATATATATATATATATATATAGGTATCAATTGGTTGTATGTAAATTTTTTTTTCTTTATTACACCATTGTGATCAGTTAAGGCAACTATATTAGTTGCAATAGGTCGTAAGACCAGGGAGTAATGAAAAACCGAATAGCAAGCTTCTACATTTGTGAAAGCGACTGTCAAGACATGGAGAGGTAGGGACGTTTTTCTTTCTTCCTGAAAACAACGGTAGATTTGACATACGACCTATTGCGGTTACCACGACAAACGTTAATTTTTCTTTCTGCTTACGTATACTAATTTCTTTTGTAAATAATAGGCAATTTACATGTTTTCGGTGTGTTTGTATGCTTCTGCAATGCAAGTGTTTGTTTAGAAAGTATTTGTTTCAAACAAACTTTTCAATGTTCATTGCGGCTCACCCTGTTTGAAGGGTTTTGATGTTGCTAACTTTTGAAAATCGTGTTGAAATTTCAAAATTGAAGATGAAGGACCGACTCATAAAATTCCAAGCGGACATGTGTAGAAATATATATATATATATATATATATATATATATATATGTGTGTGTGTGTGTGTGTGTGTGTGTGTGTGTGTGTATGTGTGTTTAAAGCATTAAGACTTTTTATTTAGGAAGAAAATTGAGCTTTCTACCCGACCACAGTTCGTGATTTTTGTTTAAAATAAATGGTAATGGTTCCCAGATGTACTATCGCTTGCTATTATTAACCGGTTTTACACGTACAATAAACACTACATTTTAATAATTCAATAATTAACAGAATCAACGCTCACCCATCGTCATTTGTAAATCATTTTGTTGTGTGGGTTATAATCGTGTATGTGTGTTTGAGTGTGACTTTATAGTTATCAAAGCAAGGATAGCGAATTGTTTATTAAGTTCGAAAAAGGAAATTTTATATGCGTATATTAGTGAGCTTATATAAATACAATATCTAGCAATCGAGTGACACGTATCGAGAAAACATACTACAACATACACATTCAGATCTTCGTATAATAGCACATTTTCATTGTATTTCAGAAATATGTTTAATTAAATGTTCACAGTGAATAGTGAATTTATTTTCCCAAAATGTATAAACTTATCTCAATGTATAAGTATTGGAAAATAAGTACGGAGTAATATGAAACAATATTTTTTGTCTTTTCGATTTTCAAAGTCATTCATATTTCTACTTTTTTGTTGTGACTTTTCTACAGTTTTTTTTTGTGCGGTGAAATCACAGAGGTTCAGCTAGTCACAATTCTGTTTTGAAATTAAAATGGTAGATTCAAATGGGTGACAGATTTATACAAATTGAAATGGATATGCGTACAAATATGGATGTTTCGATATGGCCGAATACAATTAAATCTTGACATGCAGCATTGAAGCAAAATGGTGATAAAACGAAAAGGTGTGTATATGTGCCGCTAAATGTGTATTTTTCTGATTAAGGACGTTATACTTTATGAATAAACACATTGATTGAAGTGATTAAATGTGGAATTAAAAAAATGGACAAATTCGTGACTAATGTTGTTACTCTGAATAACTTGCAATTCACAAGTATCAAATTAGAATATACAATTATAACAGAAAAAATGTTGCGCAAGTGCTTAAAAATGTAATTCGGAAATAAAAAATCACCCAAAAAGAAGTTAAAATTTTTTTCGTAAAAAATATCGCCGAAAAAAGTGGACGAATTCCAGTGATTCGTCCAACGGTAAATTTTCGAGACTGCGTGACCGTTGAAAAAACGTTCTTCTGAACAAAATTTGATAATTCAAAATTCTGGCGTAGTGCAGTAGTGACCTCGGACCCGAGGGGCCGCGGGTTCGAGTCCCGCCTCGGGCATGCTTTGTCCTTTCACGTCCTATATTCACCATATCATTTCATCCTCATATTACTACATTTTATCCAATACTGGTTGCCAATGACCTAGTAGTTGATGCGACCTTAAATAACAAAAAAATAGTACATTATGAAACGAAGATGTAATGATGGGTATTAATACACGAGTGTGATATTAAGATAAGAGCGAATATCATAAAATTCACACGAGTGTATTAATACCCAGTACATCGAGTTTCTTACGGTACTTTTTCTACGACTTTTCTAAGTTTAACTTTTAAATTGAATCGTTTCGTGGCAGTTGACACGCAGGATTCAGCGAAGGCCATCTAGCGGACAGCTCCCTAACCCAATTCTCGCATGCTGCCGCAGGTTTCTGTGGCCACCTGCCCACCCGCAAGGGTGAACTACGGTAGTCAAACAGTATCAAAGTGAAATTATGATCCAATTTATTTTAAATAATATTCCACTAAAAATACTAATAAGAAAAGAAATTAAAACTGACAAGCGTAATATAATATCACATGTAATTTTAATGTACACAATCGAAAGAAACATTCACTAGAACGATTCTCAATACTTGGTTTGAAAACTTCTCTGTGATTGGTCAAGAACCTGTGTCATAATGAAAGCTGTGTCGAAATGGATATCATTATGCAACTGGTCGCTGCCATCAAATGACAGCATTATACAATCTGAGTAGGATCATTCTATAATAAATCAACACAGTTTTTTACCTCACCATTTTAGATTCAGATGAACTTTGTCACATAGGTAGCATACGTGAAGAATAAGAAAACTACAAATTTTGAGTAAAATATCTCCACCCAATTGTGAAATACAGCCATGTAAAATTTTACAAAATTGGGTTCCCGAAACTTTTTAAATGGATGTAGAACTTCCCCAAATTAAGATAGAGAGCTGGAACAGGTGTCATTTTACAGCTTTCTTTATGGCCTTTTATATGATATACAACTAAATGGAGGTTGCATTCAAAAAGTTTTTCAAATTTGAATTTAAAATTTTGATTTTGAGATTTTTCAAAATGCTCATCTTCAAAAAAATTGAAAAAAATTCTAAAATAATTCGTATATGTTTCCAAACAGATGGTGCAAGTTTAAACATGGGACTGCAATGGGTTCATACGGTAATCTTCACTTAAAATGCACAATATTTACTTATTCTAGATATTACTGATTTAAAATGCATTTTTTTCAAATTATAAGACCTAATATATACAAATTATTAATTTAGAGTTTTTTGTTGGTGAGTGTGTTGTGTAGAAAAAAAATCCGCACGCGCACTTGCATTTTTCTGCTTGTGGCCGGGCTTTGGGCCACGTCGTACCAGTGTGCGGCAGAGCAGGGGGGCCGGGCGCGCAGATCAATACTTCGTGTGCTTCGCATTGAGCACTCGGAGTTCTCCGCGAGTCTCGCTCACGCGGCCGCCTCTCGAGTGCATGTCGCACGAAACGCAATTGACATATTTTATTTTTAAAGGTCGAATTAGTGGAGTGAAGAGGTAGCGGAGCGGACGTTACGGATCGAAAATGCCTCAGGATGGGACTGCTCCACTAAACGTCACTGAAGTTTGCAAATATTTTTGGTGACTGCACGAAATTTATTAAATTGAAAATTTTAAAAAGTCTGTGGTTTTAAATAATAATAATAATAATAATAATAATAATAATAATAATAATAATAATAATAATAATAATAATAACAGGTTACTGTCATCTCAACGGCCAGAATCGTCAGAAAATTTGTAGAAAATCAACGTGAATAATTAGATTCAAAATTATAAACATAATTTGTATTATGATTATGTTAATCTGTACATTTTATGTAATGACCGTAAAAATCGTGTCTACATGTGGATGTTGCTGTGCCTTGCGATCAAAATGTCGTAACCAAGGAGGCAGAGAAACGTCTTAAATACCAGAGTTTGGAAATTGAGATCAGCCGAATGTGGGGCGTAAAAGCAGAGGTCGTACCGATAGTTATCGGAGCTCTGGGATTTGTTCCGCAAAATTTGTGTAAGAACTTGGCTAAACTTCCAGGTCATTCAAAGGACTGGGAAGTGCAAGAAATTGCTTTATTTGGCACAGCTCACATTTTGCGCAAAGTATTGTAGAGGCACCGACAGTCCCTAGATCTGCTCCTTAGGTAGCTGGTTGCAACCTGGAGTAGATTTTTACACTCAGCCGACTCATAACATCTGGAGCCGTGATAATAATAATAATAATAATAATAATAATAATAATAATAATAATAATAATAATAAAGAAGGTGAAGATATTTGTGGACTCCCGTCAAAATTTAACTGAGAAGAAAACTACAGAAGTGATTCATTGATTTTTGCTTACAAATACCGCTATCTTCTCTTCGCTGATTATTACCTCAGCACGCACGCTTGTTTGCCCCAGTGGGCGAACCGGAGATTGCTCTTGATAGATCGACTGCACCTTGCCCGACAAAGTAATGAACACATGACGGTCGATAAACATGCATTCTATTATTTAATAATATTATCACTGTTACTGTTTGTGTTTTTACTATAAAACTGCCTAATAAGAGGCAGAAATAACTCATCTAGGATCCTCCATCTTTCATTTAAAGCAAGAAAAACAAAATTTGGTTGAATAGAAAACTGTAACAAGTTTCTGAAAGACAACTCTTTGGGTTTTAAATATGGAATAGATATTCCATAATACCAATGTAATTATTTCAAAGCGTTCACAGATCCATGGCCACTGTATTATTATACTAGTATCAAAAATCGGCTATTTGTTACCGTCGCCACCACTCCTAAGCTCAAGTAAATCTTTAAGGTCGTACACGTGTTGCCTAGGGAAATATTAACGTTAGCATATAGTACATCAATGGTATCAAGGTCTTCTACTGGTGGCTGTGGCACGTGTCGTGGCACCGTGCCATGCCACAAGCTTCTCTGTGCCACTAGCGTCGGGAAAGGGAACTATTACGAGTTGTAGTAACCCCGCCGTTTTACAATAGGGATGGCGTTGTGTCTGGTGGCGGGGTGATGAACTGCGTGGAGGGGCGATTTCTTCGTGACACTCGTGCCACGGACTCTCGCTCGTGGCATCGACCTTCACAACACTAGTAAATTTACTTGAACATTATTTGTTGTGCCGTAGATTGAATTGTTAGTTTCTGCATTTTAATTAAATGATACACTGAAATCTAAGTGTATTTTTCTAGAGGTTTTTTCTAGAGTATGATGGAAAATGATATCTTTCCCATACTCCTTCCCTTGCAGCTTTGCTTTAAAAATCGATTTCACTCGTGTAGAGATTAGAATTAAATTTCATGCGCGTAAATCCACGAGATTAAATTTCATGGAGGCTGATAGGTTTTTCCTGCTAGTAAATGTTTGACTTTTGAAAAGGACGTAAATCTGGAGATGCATATCATAATGTCACATAAATGAAGATTTAACTATGGTCGGAAAATATGAGTGGTCGTTTGTCACTCCAATAGAAATTTTACTTTTCTATTGAAACAACCAGCTACAATAAAAGTCCATGTAATATGCTCTGTTACTGTACTATAGTCTGTATTTACAAATGCACACGTAAAAGTTCTTGAGCATCTTTTTTTTTTGGTTTTTATTTGTGTATACATATTTTTCTGACCTTTGTTCCTTTTTCTGCTTCTTGTGAATGCATGATGACATATTTACTCTAGAAGAAAGTTTCTTACTTCAAAAAGTCATGTAACATGTAGGATAGTATTATTTATAATAAAAATAGCAAATAATTGCAATATTTAAAAATAGGACAAAATTACTTATGAAAATACATGGATGTCAGAAAAAGGTTTAATGAAATTTGAAAGAGCTTCTAACTTGAACAACCCTTCAAATTTAAAACGTCTTTTCTCGTGGCCTGTTAAGGTTAGGGAACATTATTCCTAAAATACGATGGCCACATATTATTATGAAAAAAATTATTGCATTATAGTGAACAGAAGATAACTGAACGTCCATTGAAATTTCTTTATTTGGCAATTTTCTTAGAAAAGCATTTTGCTAGAGTACCAACAATATTTGTACAGGAAAACAAATCTAACCTCTAGGAAGCAGAACTCATAGAAGGGAAAAATGAAGTGTAACAACAATAAGATACGAAAAAAGCAGTTACAATTTGTCGATGTAGAAGTACGGTTATAAGTTCCTATCAGTGAGCTATCTGAAAAGAATGAGCATTGATTCAACGACGCTGTTCTTTTTAACTCCGAAAATCGTGCATCAAACGACGAAATTTTCAGGAGCCGACCAAGCCCTCTATTGTATCGTGCTGTCTTTTATTCCCAGAGACACACTTATTTATCTTGAATAGAAGACGTGTCTCAATCGATATTCAACTTGCTTCCGTGGCAGCCACGCACATTACGATTGTCGATATAAATCTTAGAGTTCATGGCGCTTTAACGTGCATTTCACATGGCATGCAGGTGTGCGCTACATGCAACTAAGTCCTTTGTTGTTTGGGACATAGGAACGCGAACTTTGTGTCGTTTGACTTTACCTCAATACTGAAGCGATCTTCGCGATGTGGATCTCATAAAATGTGCAAAAAAATAGAGATTTTAGTAAATTATAAATAAAACGATTTTATATCCACAGGAAAGTGAAAGAGGTGAAGTATTCTTGTAATCAAGCATAAATCTTTTATATCAAACACAAAGAGGTGTAATCTATGTAAAATTGAATGGCCATTATTACAATGTCCCATTTCGTAGAGAAAAGAAGTGTTCACTCAAGTAATTTATTAATCCATGGACTTCTATTAAGTACTATGAACGTGAGTTTTCCACCTTTCCATCACGTAACTATTTCATTCAATCTCATTTCCTTTTCTTTATTGATTGTTGATAATGGTGTAATGGTTAGTGGTGTTGTTAATAGAATACGTGTGTTAATACAAACCTTTTTTTTCTAGCAATTCTTATTACGAAACTGAATTCACTTTCGTAAAGTTTGACTTTCAAAGAAGACAAAATAAGTTTTGCTACAATATCGTATATTCTTGGCGCTACAGCCCGTGAACGAGCTCAGGCCTACCGGCGACGTCCCTGCCTCGCGGCCGTGGGTTAAGGGGGTACGTGTGGTGAGCACGTAGACACCCCACGCCGTATTCCGATATTCTCAACTTAAGAAGTGAATTTTCTCATCTTCACACAGCAACATATACTAGGATGTTGCAAGGAAAATACACACTATAAGTTGCCTCAACTGCAAATCGAACCCGGGGCCGCGTAGTGGAAAGCGAGCACGCTGACCAAGAGCTCCCCGCGAGGTTGCTACAATATCGTAGTCCTCTTAAAAGAGTAAACATACGTTCATTGTGAATGTTTTAATACACTCCCTTCTATCTACGAGTATTTAAGCATTTTGTACACCTATCAACGTGCACTCACGATCAACTAACTGAGGGTGAGGAAAATAATATATATTTACAGGGACGTAAATTTTAACGACTTGTTTACTTACGTCTCGTTTGGGGTATGTTGCTGAAACATGCCCTTAATTATTACTACCGGGTATCCAGCTGTGACAACTGTAAGTTAGTTCCCCTCAAAACTCATGATTCCCATTCAAACCAATCAATAACTATCCGTACGTGTACCAGACTGTATAATATCTTTCAACTTATCGTTTATTTCTTCAACATTCGTTATTTCCCAGTTGAAAACCACGAACGTGAGACTACCGCATACCACCGAAGACCTCATTTTCTCAGAGACGTATCTCTTCTTGTCCGCAGCGCAGCATTTATTTCCTTCGAGAGAAAACTCGTCCAAATCGATAGCGGCCGCGTCCTTCCGCTGGTCGCACGCATACTGCGAACATCGATATAAATCGTTTGGGTTGCGGAGAATCGCGGACGTGGCGATTTCCGCGGGGCGGGCGTCGTGCGAGTGGCGGTGGCGGGGAGGTCGCTGGTGCAGATGGGGAGGGCGAGTGTGGTGAGGGCGCTGATGGCGGATGTGAGGGCGGGGAGGGCGAGAGTGAGGGCGGGGAGGGCGAGTGTGAGGGCGGGGAGGGCGAGTGTGAGGGCGGGGAGGGCGAGTGTGAGGACGCGGGGAGGGCGAGTGTGAGGACGCGGGGAGGGCGAGTGTGAGGACGCGGGGAGGGCGAGTGTGAGGACGCGGGGAGGGCGAGTGTGAGGACGCGGGGAGGGCGAGTGTGAGGACGCGGGGAGGGCGAGTGTGAGGACGCGGGGAGGGCGAGTGTGAGGACGCGGGGAGGGCGAGTGTGAGGACGCGGGGAGGGCGAGTGTGAGGACGCGGGGAGGGCGAGTGTGAGGACGCGGGGAGGGCGAGTGTGAGGACGCGGGGAGGGCGAGTGTGAGGACGCGGGGAGGGCGAGTGTGAGGACGCGGGGAGGGCGAGTGTGAGGACGCGGGGAGGGCGAGTGTGAGGACGCGGGGAGGGCGAGTGTGAGGACGCGGGGAGGGCGAGTGTGAGGACGCGGGGAGGGCGAGTGTGAGGACGCGGGGAGGGCGAGTGTGGGAGCAGAGGGGGCAGATGTGGACCTGAAGAGTGCAGGTGTGGTGATACAGAGGGTAGGTACGGGGATGGCAAGAGCCTGCGTAAGGGCATAGGAATGTGAGGATGACCAGGGCGGGTGTACCGGTGAGGGCGAGGTGTGGGGGCGTGCATGGCGGAGGCAGTGCGGGCGTCACGCCGCGCCGGGCCGCGGTGAGGACTGCAAGGCTGGGCGCGCCGCGGCTATCGACAGCTTTATTTTAGTTTCTCGGTGGCGCGGGAGGGGGCGGTGGTGAGGCCAGGGTGCACGCGAACAGACGGCCGCCGCCGATAAATAGTGGATGGTACGCTCCGCCCGGGTGATTGCGGAGGGAACGAGTGTATAGGCGCGTATGGAGACGAACAAGGAAATGGCGGTTTGGCGGCACAAGAGGTAGACGCAATTCGTGATCCTAGCACAAGGATTCGTACGAGTAAACCATATGTCGAGATTGTTGTAATGAAGGGCACCGTAATGAGGAGTGTTGAGACAATTATTTCTTTCGAGTATTTGTCAAAGTAAATTATGTGTATGCGTTTACATTTTGGCATGACATACTGCTTGTACGTATTGACTTTATATTTTCGAGATTTAGCAATTGAGGTTTCGAAACCTGCAGTTTTTTGCGGATGATTTGTATTCGCATTGAAATGAGGCATTGCTTAGGAAGAAGATAGTCCACTATGAACTGAGAACTGAGAGCGGAGGGCTGCAGAACTGAGAGCTTTGAAAGTATTTAAAACTTTAAGGGAAGAATTAATTCCAATAAGTATGTATTTGATTTTATGGATATTGTTTCACATATTCGCTTATTATGCTAGTATCAGCTTGTCATGCAACGATGAAGACTGTCAACTAGGAAAGAATACAAACGATGTGTTAGAATGATAAATTCAATGCAACAAAAATTTTCCAGGATGAATATTTGTACATAAGGCAATTTTATTATTATTCTTATTTGGTGTATTAACGTTTGGTAAAATAGTAATTAATGATATTATACTAAATTCAATTTAATGTTAAAAACTCCGCAAATAACAAGGAGCCAGCCTTTTCATGCGTTACTCAATTTGAGATTTAATTCTATTATAAAAATTCCACATCTTTTCGATTTATCAAGAACCCAATGTACTCTATGTTTCAATAATTGTGTTTGTGACCCTTTATAAAGTTTTTTGATGTACATAATCATGCCTTAAACCAAGAGTAGCATGTTCAAGTGCTCGAGTAACATATTCGCAAAATTAACTCAAATTTTCCGTTTTAACTGGGTTGTACTGCGTCTTTTCTGTGTCTTCGTTAGGACGCTCTCCATAGCTCTGTATCGCGGTAACACCAACGCAACCAAAATATGAACTTGAATTCGCGTTCTCCCGACCTCATCAACTTCTTGAATTGGGAGACGTACGATCCAAAAGAACTGAACGAGGCCGCCCGAAGAAGGCGGCTGCGTATGACAAGGTCGATTCAGTGAGCCAAGATTCAGAACGACGAAGGCATCGGCAGACTGGCGGTGCCTGAAAGCCTGGTGGGGGTGAGGGCGAGGAGGTGGTAGCAGCAGCGGTTGCGCACGCTGGTCGCAGTTGGGAAGGTCAACTGTTATTAAATAAATGAATGCTTACCTTATAGAATCGGGGAAAATCCGATTTCCGTAACAAGCAAATTTAGTGAAATAGATTGCATGATGATCAGAGTTTTGCAACGGAAGAGTCGGTTAAAACAAGGGTCATGTTTGTGACAATGCCGGCGCAACCCTCTTCTTATTGGTACCTATTTTGCTTTGCAAATAACTCGGTAGATTTGAATATTTAAAATAACAATTACCAAAGCCCAACATGTTTAAAACAAAGATTTAGGTGTCCCCTTCCAAACACCCCTCTCTCACCCCATCGATCTCCCTTCTCTCGCCAATCTCTCTTCCCCTCTCTTCTCCTCTCCCCTTCCCTCTCCCCTTACGTCTCCCCTTCCCTCTCCCCCTAACTCTTCATTTTCTCACTCTCCCTTCGTTCTCCCCTCCTCTCTCCCCTCCCCTCCCCCACCCCCTCCTCTCCCCCACCCCTCCCCTCTCCGCTCCCTCTCCCCCTCCCTCTCCCCCTCCCTCTCCCCCTCCCTCTCCCCCTCCCTCTCCCCCTCCCTCTCCCCTCCCTCTCCCCTCCCTCTCCCCTCCCTCTCCCCTCCCTCTCCCCCCTCCCTCTCCCTCTCTCCTCCCTCTCCCCCTCCCTCTTCGCATCACTCGTTCTCTTTTCTCTTTCCCTCTGGTAATTTTTTGTTTTTCTCTCGTGTTATTAAGCGTTGAAAGAAAAAATCAACATGTTACAAGTTTTTCTTTGAAAAAAGCTATTTGTTGGGATGTTTTTTATGGAAACTCAAAAAAAAATCTCTGCAGACTTTCTAGGCATCATTTCACACCACTGTGGGAAGGTGGCAGCAGCGATGGTTGTGCGAAGGAGCAGGCAGAAAGCATTTCCCAATTTTCTGTTTCCCCCTCGTGTTATTTAGTGTTGAAAGAAGAAAAAAAACAGTATGTTACAAGTTTTTCTTGGGAAACTGCTCTTTGTTCAAATAATTTTTACGAAACTCAGAGAAAAAAAAACAGCAGACTTTTCAGGTATCATTTCGTGTCATTGTTGCAATGTGGCAACAGCGATGGTTGTGCGAGGGGTCCGGCGGGAAGCACTTCCCGAGGCAATTTTTCTTTGAAATACGCCATTTGTTCAAAAACTCAAAAATTTTAGGAAACTCTGGTTTCGGAAACTCAAGAAAAGAAAAGGAAAAATATCTCTGCAGTCTCGTCAGGTATCATTTCGTGCCAGTGTTGGAAGGTGGCAGCAGCGATGGTTGCGCGAGGGGTCCGCCGGGAAGCAATTCCCGACGCAGCGAGAGGTCCCGATGGCCCACCCCCTCCCCCGGTCGCCACCGGAGCGGAGCGGGGGGGGGGGAGGAGGGAGGGCCGGGCGACACGCCGCGCTGGCTGCCACCGCGAACGTGATTTCTTTGTCGCGGGCGCCGCCGCCGCCAACGCTCGCCGCTCGCCGCTTTAACGAGGCTGTCGCCCGTTCGACGCCTTAATTGAACGGCGCCGGGGCAACATTTCAACTGCGCGCAACGGTTCGCTCTGTTCACGTGGTTTTCGTTTCACCCTCCCTCCCCCCCCCCCACCTCCCCGGCTCGCGTTGTAAGATTTTCTACACGGATGTTTGGATTATTGAAAATGTTCTGGAGTTTTTAGTGATTCACAAAATAGTATATAACTTTCCATACGGACGATTAATATTCAGGGATTATTCTATATTCCTATGTCTTATCGTTCTTAAATGAGAAATGAATAAATCATAAAATTATTTACTTTTAAATTGAAATTTTTTTGGTATACGTTTTTTAAATTTTACTTCGTAGTTTCAGCCGAAATTTTGTATTTATAGACTCCTTTGCTCTAAGAGAGCTGAGGATGATGAAATTTTTTCCTAAACTAGGTGAACATGGATTTTATCATATGTCAAGTAAAATATTTTTCATATTGTGGTTCAGATTATTTGTACAAATTTATCTTTAATACTTTGTATTTTAATTGGAGATCTTAATGTGTAGCTTTGGACACTCATATGAGTTGCTATTTTATTTCGTTTAGTTCTCTTGAAACACACGCAGGTACCAATTATTCGTCTATACGTATATGGGATTTTAAATTATATCAGATTTTCTTTTTCTCATTTGTTTCTGTTCATATAGTAAAAATACCCTCCTAATTATTGTAGAGACGTTGTTTAGAACTGCACACTAGTCTGAAAATGTTGGGGAAGAAATTGAAATCATGTTGTAAAAGATTCGACATGATGGGGAGCTTTTCATTGTTTGTCTCTATTCAATAAATTATGATTCATGAATGCGACACATAATATTTTCTTAATTCTTCCTCATCTGTTTTCGTAATATAATGAACTTTTATTGCAATTCAGTGAAACTATGCGTCATGAACCGCTGTACTTTATATGGTAGTAACATGCAAAACACATGAATTCTTCATTGTAGTAAAACATTTTTTACGTATCTTTCCTTCTTTCTCAGGACAGAAAAAGTTTTCGGCTTCAGGAGTATGTTTTCGGTAGTTAGGTTGTGAATCGGAGAATTTTTGAGAATAGCTAATATTTGACGTCAAGTGGCCAGTGCATCGGTTAGAGGAAAATTTTAATGCAAGGTACGTAACCACCATCAACCATTATTACGAACAACTTACCCTCCATAACGTACTTACTCTACAGAAGCAGTGTTGCCAGTTCTATAGTTCGCGTTTTCAGCACGGGCGCTCGTCCTACTACGCGATGACTTCTGCGGCCGAGATTTAACGACACCGGTTGACGGTCTCCCGGCCATTATTTCATAAGCAGAATAAAATCCGAAATTAACATAGCGCCTTGCATCTGCATATTCATCAGCGCCGCGAGCAGAGGGTCGCTGGGGGTGGCGACACGAGGGCGCCACTAAATTCCCCAGCGGGCGTTCCACCCTCCACCCTCCACTGCCATCCTCGCCGCACCCGGAGCCATCGCCACAGTCTCCGCCGCCGTCACCATCACAGGCTCCGTAATCTCCACCCTCTTCACTGCTGGTTCGATCCTTACCACCGACCCCGTGACCGCCTCCATTGTTTCCCTCGCCGCCTCCTTCCCCGCCTCCATCGCCGCCTCCGTCGCCGCCTCCGTCGCCGCCTCCGTCGCCGCCTCCGTCGCCGCCTCCGTCGCCGCCTCCGTCGCCGCCTCCGTCGCCGCCTCCGTCGCCGCCTCCTACCCCGCCTCCTACCCCACCTCCTAGCCCGCCTCCTACCCTGCCTCCTACCCCGCCTCCTACCCCGCCTCTGTCTGCCCTCTTTCACCAAACGCCCTATGTGACCACCCCGCTACCGCCACTGCCACCTCCAACACCACCGCACCGTGGGGCGACTAACTGCAGCCACGTAAAGTTTTTAAGACGCTGGAGGATTATTTCTTGCAGCGGATGGCGCTCAACGACCCACCAACTGCACCAGCGGTTTCAGACGGGTAGCAAGCGGAGTGATTGTGCCCGTCAGTTCGCTCCATTTTCCTAATAGCTCCATAGTAGTAACTAGCTGTTTTTTATTTTATTCAACCTTAAGGTTTCTTTTGTAACTTTTTCTCATTATAATCTTCATTTTTTTTATCATCTAGTGCTTTCGTGTTTTAATGTTTTCAGATTCTAATTACATTCGATTAAAGAATACGAACAAAAATTATGATTACTTTCTTACTACGAGAAGTTCAATTGTTAGGGGTTTAATCCGTAGGTAATTCGCTAGAACCCTATTTCTTCAGAAATAATATGCAGAGAGTGGTCGATCATCTAAATTTTATTCGGAGTTAAATTTCTTATTCTGTTCTTAAATTAATTATTGTTACTTTTTATTTAGGTCTTATTACTTTTTTGTAATGAAGACATCCTTGATAAAAAATATGAAAGGAAAATAAATATTTACTGGGATTTTTGGACAATATACGAAGGGTTTTCGATCCATTGCGAATTGCAAGCACTTGTAGTCAGGTGAAATCTCCGTGTACTCCCGTAAGAATGGCTTCTTACTTTAGCAAAAATAACAATATTAATAATTATAAAACGAAAATATTTGTTTTTTTCTTGTTATTTATATTTATCACTGTTGTATTTTAATATCTCCTTCTTGTCATAGTTTTCATTTTTTCTTATACCCTTGTATTTGTTGCGGAAAAGGAATGGTAAGGGTTTATACATAAAATACGTAACGCTCAGGGGGGAATGAGGGGGTCTGAGGTAGCGTTACGCTGCGTTACATAGAGATAGGGAAGTGCGTTACAAGGGAGAGGGGGTATTTAAAACACCCAAAATTTGCATTATGTAATTTATGGACTGCCCCTAAGCAGACCAGTTGTACCTTAAAATACAACTTTCATGTACTATGCATTTGCTTTCAAAATCCTATGATCTCAGGAAATATTCCACTTATTATGCAGTTACAGAAATTATTCATTTCTTTTCATATTACTTTCTTGTGTTAATCCATGAAGCAGATCAAACAGAACAAACATGTTCAAATACACCACACGGTTTTCCGTCTTCCTTCGTTAGGGCCATCCAGGGACCACGAGACAATTACAACACTTCCTTTAATTTCTTCTTTCTCCAGTTCTTCACCTTCTCACTATGTTTCATTTTCCTCTTTTCGGATCATTTTGCACCAGTTTTCCTCCAAACGGTTTTCGTAATAATTTATTAATTAAAATATAGTGCAAACCCGTGTCATGTACTTCCGCAAGTGCCAATAATCTCGGATTTCACGTACCACTGAACATCGCCTTCTTTAGAGGAATCGAATGAAAAGAAATCTTGCGACCGCATCTCTATATGCATTGTCCAGTTAAATGTAACGTAGAGAAGCCCTCGTTAAACGAGTTTCATTGATGCGTCATCATGACGTGAGTCGCTATATGAGCGAAACACACAGGCCTGGCAACGTCACACAACGCAGTAAACGCGCCTTTCGTACGGCCGGAACGCGCGTAGAATAACGCAATTTAGAAAACGACCGCGTTGTGTGAGGAAGGGGGCGTGGCGCCTCGCCTCGCCCCGCGGCCGCCAGGCGAGGATCAATTAACGCGGCCACCTCATCGCGGCGGCGTGTCCTTCCGGGGCGAATTCTCCGGCGAAGGGCCCACCCAGCCTCCGCGCGCCCTTCGCGCCGCCCCGCCTGGCCGCTGGGCGCGTTAGGGCGCCGTTTCGCCGCCGGGTGCCCTTCCAGGGCGTAATTAAACGGGGTCGGCCGGCGCGGTGCGGAGTGGGGCTGGAGCGGTGGTGGAGGATCAGACGGCGGGAAAGGGGTCAGCGGCTACGGTCGCTGTTTCGTGGAGGCTCTGCTGGTGGTGCTGGTGAAGGTGGATACTGTGGAGTCGGTGGCGTCGATGATGAATGATGGAAAGTGTTCGCAATGGTCTGGTGGTGGACGTAGGGGTGGTTGCTGTGGGGCGACGGCTCGGGTGGGGGTGTGGCGGTGAGGCGTCGTTTGCGGAGGTGTGGTAACGGTGGGAGTGAGGCTGGGGTGAGGTTGTAGCGTGGTCGGAAGTGTGGCGGAAACGAGGTTATAGCATGGGAGGGAATGTGGGAGAGGAATGAATTGGTGGGGTCGTGAATGAGGCTTATGGTTCTGGCCTTGGCCGTGATCGTGGCTGCGACCGTAGGTGCGACCGTGGCTGCGACCGTGGCCGCGACCGTGGCCGCGACTGCGACCGTGGCCGCGACCGTGGCCGCGACCGTGGCCGTGCCTGTGACCATGGCTGGAACCGTGGCTGTGGCTGCTGCTATGGCGGAATTTGGTGAAAGCCACGGCAATGGGAAACGGGTCATAAACTACAATCGCAGTTTCAGTCGTGGCAGTGGGGGGGGGGAGGTGCGTAGCGATGACCATGGCGAAGTCACAGGCTGCGTTGACGATTGGTGTTGGAAAATTATCTTAATGACGCTGGTGATTTTCACACGGAGTTGCTGGGCACGGAAAAGTCGATGGTATGGCGGCGCCATTTGCGAAGGTATGAAAACATTGGGAGTGATACAAAGCCCGGGCTGCAGCGTTGTTGGGAGTGTGTCAAACACAAGGTTGTTGCGTGGGCGGGAATGTTGCGAGAAACGAAGAGGCGGGGACAGGGGTGACGTTTATGGAGCTCTGGCTGCGAAAAAGGCATCAGTGAGGTTCGCTTCGCTGTTTCGGCTGTGACTGCGACGGTGGGGAGGTAACGATGACAGACGACCGAGGTTAATCGAAAGCAGCGATGATGAATGGTGATGGAAAGATACAGTAATGGCGGTAGCGCTGGTGGTGGTCATAGAGGAAATTGCCATGGTGTCGCAATGGCGTGGCGTCGGCGGTGAAGTGTGGCGGCGGAAGTGTCATTTACAGTGGTATGGTAACGAAGAGAGTGTGGCACCAGCGGGGTTATAGGGTGATGGACATGGGACTTTAGTGTGGACAAGAGTGTGACAGAAAAGCAAGTCGCGGGTGTGGGAACGGACGTGTAATTTGCCTAGTAATAATTGCGTCGGCGGCGGTGTGATAACGGTGGGAATGTGGCCGTGGCAGGGTTGTAACGTGATGGGGGTGTGTGTGGCGGGGACGTAAGTAAGGTTGACGGCCGTGACGGTGGTAGCAACAGAGAACATGGAAGGTTGCTAAGAGAGCGAATGTCTGGTGCAGGGCAGTGTTGCCAGATGGTCTTAAGCAATTCCCCCCAGATAGTGCGGTGAAATCCCCCCAAAAAACAAAACAAAAATCCCCAAATTAAAAAAAATCTCATGTTTAAAATGTATTGGGAGGCATGGAAAGGAAAGAAATACGAAAAATATTATTAATTGTATAATGATTGTGTTATGATGATATTTATATTTTACAGTTAATTTATCAGTTACAAATTGAAACAATAGTAATAGGTAGTCGATCCGCATTTTACTTGCCCCCACCCGATCAGTGTACCCTTATTTTCCAAAATTTTAAAACCAAGTTGAATTCTCATCATTGGCGAGTGTGATGATTTCACAATATAACATCTTTTCACAATATTAAACGAAATTAACATTTTAAGAACTCAATGAAATAACCCCCAAGAAAACCCCCAAATAAATTTAGCCCATAAAACAACCCCTATTGACCAAAAAAACCCTAAATCTAGGGAGAAAACCCCTAATCTGGCAACACTGGTCCAGGGCGCCTCTGGCCGCTGGGCGGGGCGCAGTGGGGCAGCTCGATTTACAAGCCGCAGCGCTGTTCTTACGATTATCGCGCGGCGCGAGCCCTTGCCCGTTGCTACGCGACCCGTCCCCTGCTCGCCACTGCCCGCTTTCTGCCTTCTGCCCGTTTGCCCTCGCGGTCGCCCAGCACCCCCCACCCCCACCCCCGCGCTACTGTTTATGGTTGGTTTTCGCACCTCCCAATTTTGCCAGCTTCCAGTTTTGGCGACCTCACGACCATTCGGTCTCATTTTCTACCAACATTCCTTTGCCGGTCTTCCTTCTCCAAAACACTCTACCTAGTATTTTACCACCGTTTACTTTGTATGGTTCTTTTCACTAACAATTACCGGGTACACTCCAGCCCTTTTATTGTGCTCTTTCTGTGAGGTTCCCTGAAATTTGATGTAATCCTTGTTGCCCTTTGCTTTCTGTACTTTATAAATGCCTTTGTGTTTTGCCCAGAGCTCCAACCTCATGGTTTTCAAATTGTAAATGCTCGAGACTTCCGTCATGTAGAACTTCAATGCAAAAGTACTGCTTCTTACGTCTTTGCTCGCTACTACGTTCGTGAAAACAACCGCATGCATACCATACATATAAAATATTTATTGTTTACATAAAAATATCATTTTTGTTTATAGAATCTATTATCGTGCGAATTTCAATAAAATCAGTTCATGGATTTATAAACGACTGAGAATAATATAAAATGTGACTGCAGTTTCCACGAGACCTATAGCTGTCAAGGAAGTATGTCCATGTAAGTTTCTTGTCAAATATTGTAGAATTCACGATATAATAAATATACAATTCGTTTAATGTTTGAAGAAAGCACTATACAAAATATTCATTTCTTGATTCGCACTAATTATTCTTCGTCTTTCAAAATGTTACTTACAATTGCACCGAATTCCCAGTCAAATTTCCAACATTTTTAAGGTATTTAAAAGTATTTTGTTACGTTAGTTGGGCATTTCTCCAGAATTTCAAAAAGTGCAGAGAAACGACAGTACTCGAATACAATTTAGAAACTGCCCTTTTTCAAACTTCTTTATTCAAAGGACGGCAATGTATGGATTTCATGATGAAAGGATTTCTTTAAATTTCCATTTGTGATTGAAAATTTAGTAATATTTAAGGAACCAATCTTATACAAAATAATGAAGTGAAAATAACGGAATGGAATGATTCAGGCGCGTAATCTGCTAAGTTCGTTGGCCCCTTAAGTGTAGTGCATGTTTTATCGCGAGAGGTGGCAGTAATCTTCCCCCGCTGATTGGCGAGATACGGCACCGACGTACGCGTGGATTAGCGAGATACAAGCTCTCGACTGGTCTCTCGATGTTTGTAGTAGTGTCAAACGACTTGATGACAAAATAACGTTAATCTCTCTCATGGATAGAATATGACTGTGTCTCGGAAGAGAACGTGTAGCGTGGTCAGAAATGGCCGATACGCAAATAACAACAATAATAATATTAGATACGTAGATGATACGATTCAATATGTATTGACCATAAATGATCAATCTATGTTTATTCCAGGAATTAAAACTTTTGCATTAAATACATTTCTTATTAGCTCAACGTTTCGCACATTCTGTATGTGCCTTGTCAAGAGCAATACAATCGAGGCAGCGGTTGACAATGGCATAGACAAAACAATTTGATATAAAAAACAATGGAATACAAAATTATTGAAATTAGTATTTACATTTGGCGTTCCATCAGAGCATAACATCAAAAAACATTGAAGGCTTGTCAAACCTAATGGTTACAATTCGTCAATTGTGTAGGGCAGCACAATTAGATACGTTAAGGAATGGTACCAATTACAAAGATTGCAGATAATGAACATACACATACAGAATGTGCGAAACGTTGAGCTAACAATAAATGTATTTAATGCAAAAGTTTTAATTCCTGGAATCAACATAGATTGATCCTTTATGGTCTATCCATATTAAATAGTACCATCTACGTATCCAATCCTATACCAGGATCAACAGGAAGAACCTACAACAATTTCAATAATAATAATAATAATAATAATAATAATAATAATATGATAAATTCCGCATTTGCCAGGAGCAAGTAGAAACCATTGATCATATTGTCTCAGCTTGTCCAATCCTAGCAAAGACCGAATACCTGAAAAGACATGATAGGGTGTGTAGCTACCTCCACTGGCAGAACTGTACCGCCCTCCAAGTTCCAAACACATGCCCCAAGTGGTACGAACACTTACCAAAACCAGTGACGTCTGTTGGATTGTGTACGATATTGTACGACCAACAAATTCAAACTGATCGCACGATAGCGGCAAACAAACCGGATATAGTTATCCGGGATTTGGCGAAAAAATCGTGTTCACTTATCGATGTTGCTGTATCTTGCGATCAAAACGTCCCGATAGTTATCGGAGCTCTGGGATTTGTTCCGCAAAATTTGAGTAAGAACTTGTCTAAACTCCCTGGTAATTCAAAAGACTGGGAAGTGCAAGAAATTGCTTTATTTGAAACAGCCCACATTTTGCGTAAAGTATTGTAGAGGCACTGATAGTCTCCGGATCTGCTCCTTAGGTAGCTGGTTGCAACCTGGAGTAGATTTTACATTCAGCCGACTCATAACATCTTTAGTCGTGATGTAATGAAATAATAATAATAATAATAATAATAATAATAATAATAGCAACAACAACTTAAGTAAAATAAACTGGGGTGAAGGGCGATTGCAGGAGAGATGCTGGGCTGGGCTGGGCTGGGCTGGGTTGTGCTGCTCTGCGCGTGGGTGCAGCCCGGTTACCCTGGAAGCGGTTCTCTTGCTGCGCGCGGTACAATTAGAGTCCGTCGCCTCACTTCGTAAATATTAAACGCTGCCCCCGGGGACCTCTGGGGTCGGAACGACCTCGCGCTGCCGTCGCCGACCTACATTCTTAGATTAAAATCGGTGGAATTTCTGAAATTGCGGGAAGTACAATTAATTCAAAAGTGTTCCGGCTTGGCCTCGTTAGAATGAATCTTAGATGACCTCGCGGAGGTTAAAAAGACCGGAAACCGTGAGTGAAGTGAAAAATGTATTGTCCTAATTAGTCATTTTTCCTTTCTGTATGTAGAATTTCTGTATTCGATTACAACGACGAGTGCCGCCGAATCTGTTGCTATTAGATAACGGGAAAGTACTTCGATTCGCCCTCTTGATAGAGTAATGAAATGAATTATTTGTACGATGCCAAGTGATGTCGAATACAATATGATTTAGTTACATATTTTTTCTCTCTTAGGTAGAGGCCATGTGTAGGCCTATATTCATATGAAGATTTTATTTATTTGGCTGCTACATTAATATTTACTCCATCGACATTGTCAACACACAACCGTCTTCCTGCTACCGAGGCTAATGTTTTCTTAAGTTTTCTCTTCACTTAGCCCATTCCTTTATTTACTGATTCATAACCCGAAGGTGCCACATCGTGATAATCACAGTATGTGAACGACACGTTTATATTTTCCGTTCTATCGATGATTCTTATCAGTTAGTTTCCATGGATTGATTGATTGAATACTAGTGATTCCAGGCACATTTACTCAGGTCATTGGTCCCACAAGTGTAGTGCTTGTTTTTGCTCGGGAACTGGCAGTTATATTGTTCCGCTGGATGGCGAAATCCGTCGCCGACCTATCGTCATCTAGCGGTTTCCCTCTACCATGTATCTCCCACCTGCGTGGGACCGCCCGCACTCGGAACAAACTCTCAGCTTCCAACCGGTCTTCCAGCATGTGCGGTAGTGTAGTGCATACAGGTGTAAGTGTAAGAAATGAGTTAGATAGGACAACTAACGGGAAGGAAAGATCGCGCGCACCGGTGGCCCGTATAATGGGGTACCACTCCGGCATTCGCCTGGTATAGAAAAAACGGAAAATTACCGATCACAGCAATTGGCCGTTAGAATTCATCTCCAGGGAGTGACAGAACTCGATCTAGCAATCTAGGTAGTGTCGAAAATCCTGCCACCGTCGGGATTCAAACCCCAAAGTTTCCTCGGAAGAATCCGCTACCCATGCTCCACAAACTAGGGGTCACAAACTTCTGACGCCCGTTAACCTTCCCCAACACCGAAGCCAAAGGACTGGCGGCCGTCTCACACATCCCGCGCGTCGCAGGGCTCATCAGCCTAAGAGATGTTCTTCCGCCGCTGGGGAGACGCCATCGTAATGCACTGCGCGTCGGCGGAAAATTTAGCCGCCCGCGGAACAAGAGATTCCGGAATTGAAAGAGGCGGCCCGCCAGGCGCGACGGGGGGGGGCGGCCCGACAACGGGGGATGTCTCCAAAGGGCTGCGCGCGGAATCCCGGTGTCTTCTTCTTGCAACGCGCCATCCCAGGAGCTTATTTGTTTCGCCAGTTCTCCCCTCCCCCCTCCCCGCGTCACCCCGGCACATACGGTGCTCTCGCGGCGGTGTGGTTTCGCGTTGCGACCTCGTGGGGAGCGTTGCGACGCGATGGGGAGATAGGGGGGGAAAAAGAGAAAGAGACGGCGACTTCGCGCCTTCACAAAGAAAGCTGAAAACCGCTGCAGTTGGTGAAGCTCCGCTTTAAGAACCTGCGGAAAAAGGGGAAATTGACCGCAAGGCGGTGCAGATCAAGACGCGAAGACGCCGAGACCGGGGAGAGGCGGGGATGGGGAGAGGCGGGGATGGGGAGAGGCGGGGATGGGGAGGGGCGGGGATGGGGAGAGGCGGGGATGTGGAGAGGCGGGGATGTGGAGAGGCGGGGATGGGGAGAGGCAGGGATGGGGAGAGGCGGGATGGGGAGAGGCAGGGATGGGGAGGGGCGGGGATGGGGAGAGGCGGGGGTGGGGAGAGGGGAGGGTTGGGGGTGGGGAGGGAAAGGGCGGGCGGAACGGGAGAGGAGGGGTGAAGGGGTGCGGGGTGGAGTGAGGAAGTAGTCGCCAGATGCGGCGGGAATAATCTGTTTATAGGAGAACAACGAGAAGTTAATAAGAGGAGATCAAGTTGGGAAGTAGCAACAGACATTCCGCGGTCTCTGCGGAGCGAGTCCGATACAACTACCCTGCGGAAGCTCCAGCTGCTGCGGTGCTGGCGTACCTTTGGTCGCGGTTCGTGAACTGCGATTCAGTGTATATCGCGAGGTAACTCTAGATTGCATCTGAATAGATATTGTTTGATGAAATGTTTAGAATGTCCTGTTAATTCGAACGACACGTTAATATTGACAGTGTACTGAAACCAATATATAGTATGCCAATTATTGAATTAAATAAATTCTATGGTGGCAGCAGACATCTTGTGGTAATCCATGATAAAATTCCAAGGATAAAGAGGTATCAACTACAATAGACCGATTTTTTTTTGTGTGTAGAGAATTTAGCCAAGCACGTGTTTCGGGAGTGTTTTTCCCTGGCGAGTGGCTCTATAATATTGAAAATTCTGTTCACAAGTTAGCACATGAAAAATTACAGAAGTACATAAATCCATTCAGCATAAAAATTATTTACTTATAGTACTTACTCAAGTACTTCCCCAACTTAAAATACTAGTAAAGATTTGTACTGGTCTTTATCTTTCGCGTTTTCCTCTCCAAGGGCTATTAATAATATTAATATTCTAATAATATTTATATTCTTTGCTTCACAACCTTTTTAATTTTTCGCACCGCTTTTCTATTTCGTACTGCCTTTTACCTTACATACAATGGGTTTCCCATTCATTTATTTCCTTGTGTCATCATTCTGTTTTCCTTTTCACTCCTCCCTCATTGCTGTTTGCTCTTCACACTCCCCGTCTCGTAGGCAGCGGAGCCCTTCCCCTGCCTTGATGTCCCCGGGGATGAGGAGGCCTGGCTTCGAGCCCCCTCTCCAATATTGCGCCTGCGATATAGCTTCCTCCGTCCCGAGCAGCTGGACGCGATATTGCGTGTTGAAATTCCAGTCATGAATCATTCAACATTAAACGTTTTACAGGCCATCGGGTTTGCGTATGACGTTGTTTCTTCTGAAGGAGGCACGTAATATCTAAAGCATTGCAATATTTTACATTATTTTATAAAGATTTCTTGCTTATCCCAACTTGCGTTCTCTACGTAAAGTAATTGTATAATTTTTCTAAACTCACATATTTAAATGTTGTAAACTGTTGAAGGAAGATATTTTTTGTGTATTGTTATTTGTGATAGCTTTTATTCTTTGTCTTTTATGGGGAAAAAATTGCAAGCAAACATATCGCTTGTTAAGTCTTCTCTACATCTTTTAATATAAAAACATCGGCATTTAATTGGTTCATAAGGGTTTGACGTGGCTTCAAAGATTACTATTTTTTATTGTTTTAATTTTTGTTTTTTGTTATAATTTTCTGTACGCAAATTAATGTTTTCTGTCTAGATAAGAGTACTGTTTCGTCAGATGTTAATCATGATTTCAACTATCGTGTAATGAATGTTCGATGCTACTAATTACAAGTACATACAATTTCAATATTAAGGAATATCGAATTAAAAATTTCGTGTAAATGTGTTGTAGTTAATTTCTCGTCATTCAATTAATTAACTTTCATATGATTTTACTTCTCTTGAAAGTGAAATAAATAGTTTGCAGGTTGCAACTGAAAAAAATGTTGGCAAATCATCGCCCTGCGACTGTTCTTGTCTGTACTTGGCGCGAAAGCACGATACCGGCCAGAGCCTACCAACAGTGTCCCGGCCTCGCGGCCATGGGTTAAAGGTGTACGTGTGGTTAGCACGAAGACATGCCCACGCCGTATTACGGTCTGCTCAACCCGAGAAGTGAGTTTTCTCATCGTCACACAGCAACTGGGACATTGCAAGGAAAACGCGCACTATAATCTTGCTCGACCGGGAATCTAACCCGGGGTCGCGTCATGGAAAGCATGGACGCTGACCAATGAGCTAAACCGTGAGGGCTTAGCCCTGCTGAGAAAATAACTGAAAAAAATGATTTTCTTGCAAACAAATTAAGATCTCCGCTTCCGAAGTAATATTTATTGGCCTCCCTACCAAAGAAATTCCTCGTTATTGGTGTCAAGCGCGGAGGAAACGTCTTCCGATAATATCTGGCGGATCGGCGTAGAACAAAAACGGAATTCGGTTTGGAGTGTAAGCAAGCGCAGACCCACTCCAGGGCTCCGAGATGGAGAACTTTGAAAGGAACTCGCCCGGAGGCATTGAAAAGAAAATACCGAAAACGCATCACAAGTTAAAAGACGCTTTTACGAGCCCCCAAGCTTCTGAGAAACCTATCAGATCTTGTGTCCGCCCCTGAAGCGTGGGCCCTTCCTGAAAAGAGCTCGCGGCGTCATCGGGCTGCAGCCCGCGGATCGCCGAATGATTTTTTTTTGTGTGGCTTCGGTGCAACTGGCGCCCTTTCTGCTGCAAAAGAGCGGCGACTTATCGACCGGGGGATTTTTTTTTCGGCGCGTTGTGTCGCGTCACCCCCCGCAGTGATGTGGAGCGGCGGGAAGGGTACGAGCTGTGGGGGTGAGATGGGTGAGCCAAGGGGTGCTTGAGGGTAGCTGATGTATAGACACCGGAAGGCCCGTCCGTGTGGTTCATATGATGCGACATGGAGCAAACGATGATGGTGGAGGTCGAGGTACAGACGATGTCAGTGATTTTCACTTGCGTAGCAAGTTTTACCAGAGGAAATGTTTCAAATAACTGCTTTATATATTAAAAAGAATACAAATTTTTATTTGTCACCTGGTGATGGAAACCAACTGTTTCCGAAACGTTGTGTGAAATTTGTATTCTTTTTAATATATAAAGCTGTTATTTGAAACATTTCTGTCTCGTAAATGATGGACCAACTGATTGATATACATTAGAAATATAGACAGAAATGAAAAATATTAATTTTACCAGAGGAGTTACATAACGTATTTTAAAACCAATTTACAAGACACCGAAAAATAAGTCCTATTTGCTGTATTTGGGCTGTAACATTTCTTATAAAGATGGCATTTCTTATGAAGATATTAAGAAAAATATTAATACATGTCAACAAATACGTGGCACGGTGAAAAGAACCCTTAAAGCAAGCATATGAAATGAAACACAGTTAAAATTTTACGAGATCATGGCAGTCCCCACTTATCTATAAAGATCGTAATCCTAGAAGCTCAAAAAGACAGATCTTAAACAGCAGGAAGCTTCCGAAATGAAATTTATTAGATCGGTTAAAGGATACGCCAGAGAAGACCAAATGAAATGTAGTAATCAGGAATGAACAAGGGATGCAACCAATAACCAAAAAGGCGATCCACTATAAAGAAATGTGGAGAGAGCATGTGCTTCGTATACCACCAGAGAGGATTTCGAAACAAGCAGGAGAGTATAATCCATTTCGCAAAAGAAGTGCAGGAAGACAGAGGTCGAGATGGGGATATTGGAACAGGTCTCAGATCTAATTCTGGCAAACAGAAGAAGGCAGGGAAAATATGATTAGAAAGACATCACTAGGGAATGGATTTCTATGGTTTTGCATATTTTTTTACGTTGCTTCAGGGCGTATCTAAGTGAATTTTCTTGACTTTTGGTTAGAATTGGATGCAATGTAGATTAATATGTTAGTGCATATTTGGCCATTTTATCCTGTTGGTGGACATTCCTGTAATTATAGGAGCATATATTGCATATTCCGTTAAAAAAGACTTATCTGTAAAACGTTTCATATTGTCATAGTATATATTTATTTGTTAGCATTCATTGATTAGAAAGAGCTTGTCACAGTTTGAGTACTTTTTCTTTTCTAGATATGATACAATACTTGTGCGAATGAAGGATATTTCTTGATATCATATTTTTTAAACCGGACAGAAAACATTAAAGAAGACACACAATGTACTTGTCTAAGGTGCACATTTGCTTCAATTATTTCTCCTGCGAAGTAAGCTAGGCTATATTATGTTTGTACAAAAATTAATATTTTCATTCCAAGCATGCTCCTCCTGAATTTTATCAAGAAAAGTTTATACAGGAAATGAAACATTGTTAATTTTGATAGCGTGTTAAAGTGCATATTTCAGAATTTTCAGATCAGAGATGCACATTTTTAGAAACATATTTCAAGATTTTTAGGGCATAAAAATCCTCTATGTAGACATCACTTTGTTTTTCGTTGTATGAGGATTGTGTTGTTGGCTGAGGAATCGCTTTAGATGTACCCTTTTGGATTTCCTGACTACCGTTAATTCAAACTAAGACAATAATCTTAATGATAAAATAGTATCGAACGAAAATATCTTCTGATTTCCTTGTGCAACCAAAATTGTGATTGAACGAGAACTAGAAGTGCGCGTTTTTCCTGTTTCACATAGCTTTGTGATGGATGAGGGAGGAAAAACAGGCCGCCGCAGTAACTGCCCTGTAGTGGATAAGCCGAGTTCAAATTGAGGTGATTATTTCATCCTAGCTTTTCTGAACCGAGTTTGAAAAGTAGAAACATTTTGTATATTCACACAAATATTTTGTGAAGTATTAAATGATTAAATTCTCCCAATTATATATTTTTATTCGTTAATCACCGTAACAAAGGGATCGAATGATTTTAAAATAAGATTCTTTTGAAAAATTAGGTATATCCTTCTTTCTTCGTCCCTTTAAAAGGTATATTGTTGTATTGTTTATTTTTTTTTATCTCAGAATGGTTTGATTTATGACACTGAAACCAATTCAGACTTTTTAGAAATATTCATTCTGTTGTCATTAATCAAACGACATTTCGATCTGGGTTCTCCGTCATTCCAGAAATATTTTTTCGCAAAACCCAAGAACTTTATGGACACTTTTAAAAAAATACAAAAGACGCTGCCGAAATTGAAGATCTTTGAGCTCAGGTGAGAATTTCATATAAAATGTAATAATATTTCAATTGTAAACTCTTGCTCCCACGGAATAGTAGCCCTCCCACAACACGATGAGAAAGCTGTAAAATGTTACCTGGGAGTTGAGACAATTATTGAAGAAGCACTGATTGTGATAACCATTCGAATGCTTCAAAAAATTATGAATTCTTTATTATGATGTAACATTGCATTATATACCCAAAAATCCGGGGATAAAATTCCTAAGCAGTGGCGATACACACTTTGAAATTCACTTGATAGTTCTCATGTTTTTAGCGGATAGACAAACATGCGCGGAATTTGTTTCATATGAGCGAAGAGGCTTGGTTTTTATGTTATAGCGAATGAGAATGGAATAAATAATACGAAATTAATTCTGAGTGTGCAGTGTCAATTTTCGTTTATTTCTTTGATTTATGATATGTAACTAACATGCAGTACCTTACCACACATGTCGGGAGACGGGTGGGGAGATTAGAGCGTGTCCCGGCTGGGGCGGTGCGCCGCTGGTGGGAGATACGTGGCTTGGAAAATTCTCGTTAGCCGATGACAGGTCGGCGCCGGATCACGACATTCAGCGGGGAAAGATCGTCTCCACCTCCCGAGGAAAACATTCACTATCAAAAAACATTCAGGATTAATGACCTTAGCCGTTGATATGCCGGGAATCACTAACAGTAAATAAATCAATAAATAAATCAATTAATAGAGATGTAACATTTTACAGGAATGTTAGAAATATATTTTTTTACTCCTGTTTAGTGAATGAAAAATATATTTTACGAAAACGAATAAAATGTTAGACGTTTGAGGCAGAGGAATACTTCCTAAACGCATTCTCATTACGAAATTCTTCACACACGTATATCTCCGTTGAATATATGTATATTGCAATGAAACTATGAGTCCAAAATTATTCTTGAACAATCTCATACCCGCGGAGAAAACGGATTAGAAAAAGCACTGTAACGCTCGTGCTGCAAATGGATGATTTACAAGACGAAATGGATTTCTCCATCATTGTGAAACACGGATAAGTACCCCAAATACATCTCCTTCAACTACTAATAATTGCAGCGCGTTACCGGGATCGATAGCCAGCGTCATGCTAGTTGAAAGCAAAGTGGCGCTCATTTCGGTTCGATTGCCGTGGCAGTCGGGCGGCGAAAGACGCTTCTAACGAGCGCGCGTCAGATTTCGTGGAAGCGTGCCCGGCGGCGGCGGCGGCGGCGGCGGCGGCAGAGTCAAAGCGCGGGCCGCCACGTGAAAGGGCTCGGCGTGGCTGCGGGGCACGGCCCTTCGCCCGCGGGCACAGCCAGCGGAGGAGCGAAAAGGCGAGCGCGACGGCGACGGCGGCGGCGGCGGCGGCGGCGGCAACTGCTCTGTAGTGATGGACAGCGTGCATTTATGAAGAGAATGCAATAGAAAATAAGTCCCATTACTAAACTTTTTTTAAAAAGTGAAGCGATAATTAAATTACGCGCGTAATTTATAAGATGACTGTGTGACTATGTTGTGTTATTTGTTGAAAGGTACTTGGTTTTTAGGCATTTAATTTCAGATGTGTGTACTTTTTACACAATCATGATATTCATTTTTTTTTGTATTTGTTACATATTTACTTATTTACGTCATCTTTCAAAAAGATTTGTCACATTATATTTCAAAGAAAATCAGAAGGTGAATTTAAATTAAATATATTGTTATATTATAATATAACGTTTTATATGTATAGCATTTTACTTCTTTATACAATCGTTGATTTATATACAACAATATCTAAGTAAAATTCAAAGATTAAATCAGGGATTTGTAAAAAGAACTGTTAAGACAGTATGTTGAAATGTGGCAGCTATCTAATAGTGATGTCCGCGACTTCAGAAATAACAAAAGACATGGAAATGTGAAGGGTGGTATTAGCCGTAAATCGACGATAAATGGAGACGGCATGAACACCAGCGTCGGTGCAAGTGGCGGCGGCGCCAGCGGTAACGTTGGTCAGAGCCGGGAAGGGAGAGGGCGAGCAGAACGCGGTAGCGATGCCGATGCGTGTGTGCTGAATCAGCGGCGCAGCTACCACCCCACGAGGCAGTAGCGGTGGTGGGGGCGGAGAGTGGGAGGGGGAGGGGGGATGCTGGGCGAACGGCGGCGCGGCGCAGATGCGGCGTGGAGCACAATGCGAATCCAGTTCCGCCCTTTTTAAACCCCCCGAGGAGCCTGGCGCTGGGGGCGCGCGCGCGCCGCCGCCGCCGCCGCCGCCGCCGCCGCCACCACCGCCGCCGCCGCCGCCGCCGCCGCGGCCGCCGCCATCGCCTCCACCACCGCCGCCGCCGCCACCACCGCCGCCACCGCCACTGCCGCTGGGGAGGGGTGGGGGGTGGGATGAGGGGTGCGCGCCCCCTTGGAACCAGGGCCCCTGGGGTGCGCTCCCCCCCGCGCCAGCCAGACGTATTAGGGCTCCTTCTGGTGCCCCGAGCGGTCGCCACGCGCGGCGCTGCCTGTTGGTCAGAGGGAAAAAAAAAAACACGGGCGAGATGGAGGAACGTTAATGGTATTCCACAACTTCCTAGATTGTTATCTGTTCTTTGAAACACAAGGCGTAAGCAGTAATTTAAAAATTAAATAATACTAGGTGTGAACATTCCGAACTTGATAAATCATTGTTTTAAACGGGAAAATAACTTCAACTGTACATCGATTTTTTCAAAGTGGCCGATTACATTAGATCATTGTTACACTTCCTGCCTAACAAAATGAATCTTCTTAATTAATTCCTTAGCGTCCTTCTCAACGGGGCTCGAGGGCCCAGAAATGTGCTTACCACTGTTAAAATGATTTATTTTACAAGGTAGGAAGTGGAACAATGACTTAATGTCATGGGGCACTTAAAAAAAATCAAAATATGGCACCTAACTTCTAGTGTTCGTAACAACCACCTGTGCTACGAAGAGTTCGTGAACTGCAATGAGTAAAATCGTGCAATTTAATATCATGTCTCGAATAAATTTATAATTAATTTACTATTAATGGAGTTCAGTTACTTACACTGCCATACTCCATCCTAGTATTGCCGAAATTATATTGCGTCCGTACATTTTGATTCGAATATGGTGATATTTCATCTTCTGCAAGTGACTTTTCGAGATCTTATTTTCGATAGATGTTTTCATGATTTGATCGAAACAAATTAACTTCAATTTTTCTCAAAGAATATGTCATTGTATTTCAGAATGCGATTTTTAGCTCTTATGTTCATTTGATTGTTTCCAAGTTCATTAGTGTGTCATTGTGTGGATCTTGATGCTCGATTCAGCTAAACTGCAATGTGTTGACAGGGTGGTGGTACGAAATGAGCGCTGGTTCAACAGCGAATAAAGCCAAGCCAATATGAATGTTTAGAAAACAAACTGCAAACGAGGCAAACAGTTTGTCTTGTTATGGTCTCCAGAGGGAAACCTAGCAACTTCGTGTTTCCCTAAAGCTCGTGCCAACGTCACTCCCCTCCACCCCCGCCACCGCCGACGCTACCGCCTCCGCCGCCGCATCCGCCTCCGCCGCCGCATCCGCCGCCGCCTTCGCCGCCGCCTCCGCCTCCGCGGTGCCACACGCCATCTCCGGCTGCTCGCTTGTTTTTACTCGTCGCGGAGGTGCTAAGAGGATTGGAGCAGCCGGGAGGGCCAGTTTTCTTTGGAATTGTGTGAACACGAGTGTGCGTGTGTATCGGTCAACTCTTTCGGAAGACGGCGGGGTGTGGACGGCGGCGGCAACTTTCCGCGGTTGTAAAGTTTGGGTCTCGCTTGTCGTCTTTTTCTGCTCACCTTGTGGGTTTTAAAGAGTTGGCAGGTTTTGTGCCAAGCGGGCCGTCGCTCGATACCAACTGACGGCGAGAAACATTCTCGGTTTCGTTGTGGTTCGGTTGCCAGGTACACTCTGCCAAAGGGAATAGGAATTTGTATCGTTCGTACTTTTCAAGTTTGTTCTCTCCGCTGCGACAAATGTCACAGCTTGGTTCTAGATGGTATATACGCGGTATATTACCATATTATACGTATACCGTATGTACATATATAATTCGTATACAGTTGATACCAGTCTTGTTTGTACAGTCCATAATTTGCTCGAAAAACATTCTTTAGTGGATTTTTTTATTTTAAGAAGAATTTTAAGTTTTAAATGTAAGACGGAATGATCTTGAATTTGAAATTCACCACACATTTAGTCGCTCGGGAACTAGCCGCTAGGAAAGGTTTCCATGCAACAAAATGTGCTGGTGAACTTCAAATTCAAGGCCGTTTCGTCTAGGTGTGCTAAGTTACATTTTATTTAACTGAAATTATTCAATCATCTTGTAATATATTATTCCATTAGTATAAATTTTCCACTTAAAATTAACGATTTTCGAGCAAATTGTGGACTGAACAAACAAGACTGTTACTACGACTGTTACTGTATATACGGTAAATGGTATTTATTTATTAATACAAACTAAACGCCTTCTTCACTTTCTTTGGTGACGTTTAATTTGACAGTTATTTTATAAATTAGGGTTTTTCCGTAGTGGTGCCCTTATCATATCACAGATAATAAAAAAAATCCTTCATAAGTTACTTATGTTTATTTGTATCTTACATAAACAACTTTTCACGACCCAATTTGTGGCATACAGATTTTTTAAAATAGTAATTACAAATGTTTCTTTCTTAAAATATAAATGTAGAATAACATTTAAAATTACAAGAATTAAGTAGAATTAATCAAAGGAAAAAATAAGAAGTATGATGCAACAAAAATTATAATAATATAAAACGTTAAAATTAAAAAAATATTTAATACTGTACTATGCATAAAAATATATTAAAAATTTGTATTACTTTACTGTATTACTGGAGATGCAACCAATTGGGTCGCGAAATTTTGTGATTTATGAAATATCAAAATTAACATAAAGAACTTATAAATGAATTCTTTTGATTGTCTGTAATATGAGAAGAATACCACCTCGTGGAATAATATTAAATTAGATAAAGAATCTTTATTGTCACCCCTGTTTAACAAAAAAATAGTGATAATTTTGCAAAAATAATTTATTTCTAATATCAAGTTCTCATGAAATTTTCGATTTACTTAAGACAGACCGTCCAAAAAAATATTACTATGACACGTGGCTCTATTGAAGATAATTCTTAACATTTTCAGAAATCTATTCTCTAAACGAATTTATCATTCAGGATGACGTCAAATTATTGTTTGAAATTCTGATAGATAAGTGTGTTCAAAGTTGTTAATGTTACTTGGAATGATCTCGAACAAAATTCTTGTGAATTTTCATTGCGCTGTATATTTTCGCGATTCCGACTCCACTACGTCTACTGGCAACTCTTGACTATTATCAAGCAATTTGTTCAACATTTGAAATGTGTTTAATACGTTTTGTGGAGCAATAATGGCAAATAATTTATAATACTTCAAGGCAGATACCAACCAAATGTTTCCACAGATCGTTGTATACCTTCGTCCTCTTTTTATTGTCTCATTCCTTGCTCCTCCTCGGAACTGTAAACACGGTGCCATTAGCACCGCATTCAAAATTAATTTCTGTGAGTCATATCTCATTTAAAATTACCCTTCCTTCTCGCTTTAAAAGCCATCGCGCTCACATAGCGAACGGTGATCATGCATTTGCCATCGCTCCACTTAGCGAAATAAAAACGCGTCGGTATTTCGCATTCTATTTTCGACACTGTAAAACGCGTCGCTGCCAGGAATTCTATTACGTGATTGGAGGGCCTTCCTCCTATCTTTTAATCCTCAGGCGGATGCGGCGGTGGTAGAGGCGGTGGTTCGCAGGACGGTCGGGGGTAGGGGAAACTGTTTGAACGGAGAGAGGATGATAAATTTCCCTCGTAAAGGATCCCATCTCGCGTGAACAGTGCGTAAGCGCGGCTTAAGGCCCCCGTCGCCCGTTTCGTCAGCGACGGATGCGTCGCTGGAAGCGGAACGGATGATCGACGTTGTACGGACAGAATCGATTTTGTGCTTTTTATAGTTTCTCTCGTCGGCACGGTTTTGCTGAGGAATGTTAATAACCTCAGTTTTACAGGTCGGAAAATCATTGCCACGAACGTGTTGCTATATCCTCCCGGTTTTAGAGTGGGATTACGTTTTGTTTCTTGCGCTGAATGAGATGAACGGCAACATCGGCGCTAAGTACAAATTCAGACGGTATTGAAGGATTTTATACTGAGACGAGGTTTTGTCTGATTGGAAATCCCTTTAACTGGAGAGAAGAAATTTGGGATTTGTGAAAAGACGACTCCAAATGAAATTTTGTATATTACCCACATCTATTTATCATGAAAATTAATAATTTAGTTCATACCAAATCTTATCTGTGGTAAATTGACTTCTAAAAAGTATCGCGATTATTTGAGGAAACATTCTACTAGCTGATTTATTACTTTCTCCCTAAGGAGTAGAGAGAAAAGTATGTAATGCTGCGCGAAAAAACGGCGAATTTTCGGCAGAAAAACTCTTATTACAGGAATCTGGTAACGAAAAAGTGGATAAATCTAGATGCTAAAATTTTGACAAAAAAATCCTGTCACGTGGTGGAGCCAGAATCCATGGTTTGTGGGTCCTTAATACTGAAACACTGAATGGCGGCAAAACGTCTGTCTGGCCGTCTATGAATAACGCTAGCGGCTAAACCATTCACACGATTTTCTCCAAAACTGATATTACCCAATCGATTTTGCTGATGACGCGACCACTTGAATTCAAACCGATATTTAAATTTGGGATGATGCTTTACATGAAGATGCTGGGACATTTTCCAAATTTTCCAAGAAATGGTTCCATCGGTTTTGATGCAATTTTGTTTTTAGATAGTGTTAAGGGCATTTAAGAGAGTTGTGAAAGTTTCATGTTCGTTCAAAAGCCTGATTTGTCGAAAGTTGCAGAAGTTCAACTTTTTTCGGTCTCTTCCTACAATAAAAATATTAAAGAGAGAGATTTTTTTCCTTTCCTTTAACATTTTCCTTAAAGATAGATTTTGAAATAAGGTAATGTACAATTTTTCGAAAATTTGAGTACTTTTCGCATAAATTTGCGTGAAATGTGGGGGAAGAAAGTACACACTGTTTTAGAACCACTAGTTTTTTTTTGTTTCACTGCCTTTAAGAACATTTCTCAAGAATATTTGATGTGATTGAGTCGTTGCGACCATCAGCAATTTTGTTTATCAAGCCAGCACCTGAAGGAACTGGTTAATTTTATTATTGGGTAATCGCATTGCTACAAAGTCAATTTTTGCAATTTTCCTTTTTAAACCTATAGAACACTACTGCATTACAAACGGGTCTGAGATCAATATGGAAGTATGTGGGTAAAGTGTATAATAAACTGCGATACACTTATAAATGTAAACGTGAGACATATAATTGTCTGCCCTGAGATAGATCAGCGCCAATATCTTTGTATCTGCAGCATTCGCCGCATCTGCCGCATTCGCAGCATCCACAGCGGAAGGTCCGAGAGCTCGTCTCGTGACGTCGGTCAATTTTCGGCACTAGCAACATAAATGGTTGAATTTACTACAGATGAGATTTTCAGATCCAGATGGTCTGATAAGTTGTTTACGTAGATTCTCTGATCACTACCAGGTGACTGCGCTGCAATATTCTAACAAAAGAATCACAAATCGCACGCAATTTTTCCTTCCTCATCAATGTTCCATTCATACATTCAGAGATTCACTTACAACCCTTACACGAATCGGAAACTTAAAGATTTCGCGGTTGAGGTGGTGCGTCGCTTGTGGGAGATATCTGGAAAGGAAAAACAAACCGGCGAGTGTAGCAGTGCCAGTTCTCTCGTTCCAGCAGAAAAGGATCACTGCCTCCTCCAGATATATAGAGCGATTTTTATAAGAATGAGCCATTTTGACAGCTAGTGCTGTCAACAAATCTGAAGGTTCTGTGGTCGTTGTGTCCTTGGGGCCCAGTAGAGACTCTTCCATTCGTTCGTTTGCAGTTGGCTATCTTGTAAATGGCTTCGACGCTTCCTATTGTGATGGGCTCGTCCGTGTGCCGTGTTACTTGCTCTTCTGTAAAAATTATTTTCTTATAAACATTATATTGAATTTACTTTTTGAGTGATAACTATTACGTTTATTTGAAAACCGAGTCTTGAATTTGGGATGCCGGTTCTCGTGTTTCCGGCAGGTGGTGAGCTGCGGGAAGCTGTGATTGTGAGTTTCTGTGCTTTGCGTTTTAACTTTATTTTTTATAGAATTACACGCTGTGAACTATGAGAAGCCATCATGTCTTAACGGGAGCCATAAGAGGCGTGGCTGAACAGCGGTCGCGGTGGAGGGATACTTCTCTGATGTATATGTGATGTTCACTTGTTTAGCGAATCACTTTGGCTCATTATTACGCGGATTCTTCTGGATAACATACACTCCGCTTATGTGACTAACGACCTCAGTAGTTGACGCACGCGGAATCAAACATCCACACTGTATGCCGCCGCAGCGGGAGACGCGTGCCACTTTGGCCACGCCTGTTGTCAAAGGGGTTGAGGGTAGCGTGGCACGTGCCCGAGCCAACCCAACCCCTCCGTTCGAAACACGTTCGAGCGGCTTAATTCGTTCGCCCGCCGCCGTCTCCGCTGGAGGCGCCGCCGTCACCGTTACGTTTTTATAGCGTTTACCGTCGACTCCCGTAATGGAATAGCGTTCATAATAGTAATTTGCATTTATGGCCAAGTTCGCATTGTGCGTTACTAATTAACCCGAGCGCTCCCAAGTTTAACTCGCTCTTAGACCGCGAGGAGCGCTCCGAGCCTCTACGGCGGGGTCGGTCCCCCGAGCGAAAAGGAGTTGCGGAGAACGCAATGAAGTTTGTTATTGAGGAGACCATTGTTCTCACGTTGAATGGTTACATCGTAACGTTGAATGGGTACACGACACCGGATACTTAAACCAAGGATTTGTGTTAGATGAACCTTTTTGGCGAAAACAGTTTAAAAATAGTTCTATTTACTTTATGGAAGACAGTTGCCTGAGGTGATGTAAATGAATACTTCAGCCCGTGTATGCCTTATGGAGAACATTGTGGATTAGACGTTTTTTAAAAAGTAGATTTTTCTAACTGTACCAAATTTGTAGTGAAAGTAAATAGATACACTTCAGTATATTTTTCAAATTCAATTTAAAAATGCATTAAAAGTCTACGTAATGTCAAAAATCAATAAATATTATTTTCAGAAATTTCAATTTGTGTGTTTTATTGGAAGAAATATTTCTTCGCTTATAATTATTTTTACTATAGCTCACAAGTGAGAGATGAAAGCACCTAAGATGAATCTTCATGATTATATATATATATAAATTTTTAACAACTATTTATAATGAGAAAAGTTTTTGAGTTATTCCATGATGAAGCACGTCGCCGGAAACGGGTTGTAAGAGTTATCAAAAACTAATCACTTGAGACATGATAACTTTCTGGATTTCTCTGGACCACAAAAGCACATACACTGTGATACTTAGGTCTCCAATCGGCCAAATCCAAATGTAATTCACTGAAATAATCGAAAACATGATTTCTTTCCTGGTGCTGATTTACCATACGCCTACCATAATATTAATTTCGTAAAAATTATTTTAGTTTTCAGAAGAATGGGACTAAAATAAAGTATATCTCATGATGGAACTTTATGGAAATTGAAAGGAAATAAATTGATTATTTCATCCTTTAATAATAGGAACATCTTATCAATCAATCACAATTGATTGTTTTCGAGCGCGCCAATGGCTAAGGTCATTCGTCCCGTAAGCGTACTACATGTTTTTCTCGGGAGATGACTTTTTGTAGTAAACTTGTAGTCCCGTAAGTGTATTACATGTTTCCCCCCGTTGAAGGGTGAGATTAGGCGCCGATCCACTCGTCGGATTGCGGGATTTCTACATCCAGGTATCTTCCACCAGAGGGACACAGACCCAGCCGGGACAAGCTCTACGACCCCGACTGGCCTCCTGACGTATGTGTTTGTGTAGTGCATGAAAGCCTAAGAGGATGTAAGAAAGAGGTGATGATAGGACAAGGAAGGATAAGGAAAGATTGCGCGTGGTCCATGGCCCGTTTATTAGGGTTCTTCCTCAGATTTCGCCATGTGTTGATCTGAGAAACCACCAGAAAACATCGAGTCATAGCGGCTGGCCGCTAGAATTCTTCTCCAGACAGCGGCTGAATTCAATCTAGCTATCTAATATCAAAAATCTGTCACTGTTGGGATTCGTAAGCCCTCCCGGTTAGGAGCACTGCAGGGTCACCAGAGCTGTAGGTTCATTAGTATATTTTCATTAAACACTGATATTAACATAAATTACAGTTCCCACGTTACTTTGTTTGGAGGGTCATGTTAAATCAAAAAATACGTTGGTAACGACGACTATCGAGCTCACTAAAGAATTGAGAGGAATTAATTTTTTTGCAAAGTGAGGTGAGCATGTTTTTAAGGGTTGCGTCCACAAAAATCAAGATGCAGGGCACGGAAGCGCCGAGTGCGTGAGAATGTTCTCGACTGGCAGCGCACGCGACCGCCACGCGCGAGTAGCCAGGTGTGGCGTGGCGCGGCGCGGCGTAGCGTGGCGAGGCGTGGCATGGCATGGCGGGGAGTGGCGTGGCGGGGAGTGGCGTGGCGGGGAGTGGCGTGGCGGGGAGTGGCGTGGCGGGGAGTGGCGTGGCGGGGAGTGGCGTGGCGGGGAGTGGCGTGGCGGGGAGTGGCGTGGCGGGGAGTGGCGTGGCGGGGAGTGGCGTGGCGGGGAGTGGCGTCTCGGGGGAGTGGCGTGGCGGGGAGTGGCGTGGCGGGGAGTGGCGTGGCGGGGAGTGGCGTGGCGGGGAGTGGAGTGGAGGGGCGTGGCGGGGAGTGGAGTGGCGTGGCGGGGAGTGGAGTGGCGTGGCGTGGCGTGGCGTGGCGGGGAGTGGAGTGGCGTGGCGGGGAGTGGAGTGGTGTGGCGGGGAGTGGAGTGGAGTGGAGTGGGCGTGGCGGGGAGTGGAGTGGTGTGGCGGGGAGTGGAGTGGAGTGGCGTGGCGGGGAGTGGCGGGTAGGAGCGTGGCGAGGTGTGGCCATGGTGTGGAGGGGAGGGGAATGTCGTGGCAAGGCGGGGCAGGGAGGGGCGGGTCGTGGCGGGGTTGGGCGGGGCGTGGCAAGTCATGGTGGGGCGGGGAGGGGCATGTGGCGGACGAGGCGTGGGCGTGGCGTGGCGTAGCCAGGTTCGGCGCTAGACTTGGGCAGATCAGGCAATCGCCCGGGATCCGCAAGTCAAGGGTCTGATGATGGGACTGATAGGGAAATAATAGTAAAAAATTGAAAAAGAAAGTAGAACTCGATAAAATCGTTAAAATCGTAATTTTATATGTCGCAGTACAGTAGTCTGATATTTCACAATATTTTCGATTAATTTTTTTTTACATTATGACGCTTAAATTACAATAGGTTCTACTGAAATTCATATTTATTATTTCATGTAGAACAACAAGTAATTTTATTAAACACTAACTAAACTCGATAATTATTTTAGCATTTTAAACTCACAATGGGTATTGCAATATTTGATACCCTTACTTAAAACTATTATTTAAAATATATTTCCCACACCTTTTGTAGCTTAAACGGTGTAATTTTTGTTATTTGTTGAAATAACTAAAATCTCGTTTAGTTTTCTTGAGATAACTTTCACATTTTTAATTTTTTTTGGGGGGGAGAGGTGTTTTACGTTTCGGCATTGCCCCGGGCCCAAAATGGTCGCTCTCCGGCGCTGGGGCTTTGCGTGGTGTTCCGCAGGGTCGCGCTGCGCGGCGCGGCTCGGAGCGCGTTTTTGCCGTGCGCGAGGCGCTCCTTCGTGTTCACGTCTCGTTCTACTGAAATTCATATTATTTCATGTAGAACAAAAATTAATTTTATTCAACACTAACTAAACTTGACAATTATTTTACCATTTGAAGCTCACCATGGGAATTGTAATATTTGATCACTAAATATTCTTACTTAAAACTGTTATTTAAAATACATTTCCCATACCTTCTTCTAGCTTAAACGGCGTAACTTTTGTTATTTGTTGAAATAAAATAACTCGCATATTTTCTTGAGATAACTTTCACACTTTTAAATTTTTATGAGGGGAGGTGTTTTACGTTTCGCCATTGTCCCGGGCCCCAAAATGGTCGCTCTCCGGCGCTGCGCTTGGCGGGGTGTTCCACAGGGTCGCTCTGCGCGGCGCGGCTCGGAGCGCGTTTTTGCTGTGCGCGAGGCGCTCCTTCGTGTTCACGTCAGGCGCGCAGCCGACAGCGGCGGCGGCGGCGGCGGCAGAAGCGGACGTGTAAACAGCCCTAATTGCGCGCGCGGGATTCGGAACTGAGCCCCAGGGAGCGCGCACGCCACCCACACTCCCCTTGCTCACCGCACACCGCGCTCTTTCTCTCCTGTGTGTGTGTTCGCCGCGTGTGTGCATCATTCCTTCGTACTCGCCGCGCTCGTACACCGGCCGACTCGCTGAACGCGTCCTCTTTGGCCGACCCACCACGCTCGCCCGGTTCACTCGCCAGGCGCGTTTCACCCGCGTCGGCCGACGTACCCGACTCGCCAGAATCAGCCGTCAACGTAATGGATCCGGTCTATTCGGACGACTAAGTCGACTCAGCCAGGTCAAACGACTCCTCTGATTCAGCACACGTAGCTGACTGAACAGACTCAACCGATTCAGCCGGCTTATTCATCATATTCACCGCATTTGTCTGAAATTTATTCCCACTATTCTGATTACCTGAAATTCAATCCACATTCACTCCCTCCCTCCCTCCCTTTCTTACGTACTTGCACTGTACACCCTCACTCTCACTTTATATATCTATCTACCTATCCCCCTATCTATCTATGTATCTATCCATTTATCTCTATTTATCTGTCCATCTAACTATTTCATATCAGCCTTAAACCTGTAATCCTGTAATGTGTTACAACCTCACCTTCCGAATCCGATCTCAAACTACTCACATTCGACATCAAATATCAATTTGTTTCTCTTGGGATTTCCTCTTTGCTTTATTTTACACTACACCGACTGCATTTAAACTTCCCACACTTCCCCTCATTCTTTTTTTCTTCCTCTTCTCGCTACCCTTATTCTATTATATTGAACACTGCCGTCACCTCTGGTCGTGTCAGCCTGTCTCACATTAACAGCATCATAGGTTGTATTCCAGGCTTTTCTTCTGATATCTGCCTTTCTCACTGTCCACCCATCAGGTTCGATACAATTGTGTACAAGGCGAATGATAAATAGCAGGATCGTGAGAATGAGGCAGGGGGGGAGGTGGGGCTTGATGTGCAAGGACGGCAGTCGCGTCAGGAGGTAGGGTGCGGGAAGGGTAAAGAGCCGGACGCTCGGTAAGTAAGGTAATTAGGCCGTTCAACAGCGGAGGGGCCGCGCGCAAGAAAAGGGGGAGCGGCCCGCATGCGATAGCAGCGGGTTCCGGCGACGAGAAAGAAACTCTGGTTACTCAGGTGAAGTCGCGAGCGAGCCCTCCATTTGGGACCATTAGCCTTTTCGGCGCGAGTACACACGCGGGCCCGCTGATGAAGGTGTACAGACTGGATCCGCCCCCTCGCTACCTTTCGCGCAAATAATGTGGTTGTTGGCTCATCAAAGAGACCTGGAGAGGGACGCGGATTTATTGAAGGCTACCGCTGGTTGCCACGGAAACGCATCGCGTTTGGAGCTGCCTTTTGATGTTCTTCTGGTTGTTATTTGAGACTGTTTATAGAAGGGATGATGAGGGGTGAGTGTCCTTTTAATTAATGTGTACAGTGAAACCTGCTTGGAAAAGAGGATGCTGGACGTGTCAGGAGTAAAAACTACTTGTGTCTAACGAAGGGTCAGCTTTTACTCAGTTACCTGATTCAACGTAGTTAATACTTGTTATTTAAATGTAGACAGACGGTAGTATTATGGCGTATGTTTTTTTCACGAAAATTTACTACAATTTTACACCGAAACTGTTAATTATCCGTTAATGGTTTTTTCCACCGAATTGTTCTATTACGATCGCATGTGTATGATAAAAAACCTAAAATGTCTATCAAAGCTGTCCCCCCGGATGTAAAAATCACTACTTGATTGCTAACAAAATTAGTTAACCACTATCTCACCGCGACAGCGGTGATCTGATATTCAGCCAGCTTACACGTACGAATAATATGATTGTAAGTATTTATTCGATTTCGCGCTTCTGCACTTTCCAATCTGAGTGGTATTCGGGAAAATTGCGCCGATGAAGAGATAACTCCATTGAGGGGAAGCTCATGAAAAACCACCAACGAAATTGCGAAGTGGTGGCGTAGCAAGCGGACCGGAATAATGGAACTGTCGCGGTGACACGCAGTGCAGTTCACCGCGTCGCGTCACATCGTCAGAGTCGCGTCACAGTTCCTACCCAGTCCCTCCCATCGAAGCCAACTGTTACCCGTTCTTTCTCCTCCCTCTCATTTTCCTTTTTCAGTCACAATACTGACGTTGCACTTTCCCCCAAAATTCTCACTCTTTGCGTTGCCGCCCATGTCCTCTCCGATACTTGGCCTATTGTCCGCTGTTATTTCCTTCGAAACTGAATGATTCGTCTCTCCAATCCTTTTCTAATCTATTTCCAATTGGCAGTCTACCTAAATACTAACAATGTGCGTTAGAAAACAAAAGTGATGACAAAAGCGTGGATTGTTAAAGTCACGAGCGCCCTTGTTAAGCGACTTAATACGTTATGACATAAGTTATACTGCGTAAAAACAAAATGAGAAATAAGTATTATGAATGTTCTCCTGTGTTACAAATTATACATTTGTTAAATTATACATTTGTGAATTTATTCCTTTGCTATTATCTTCTAAAATCAACATCTACAATCGACTCGCGGTCAGTCATTGCTATAGATTTTCTCATGTAGACCCAACGTCGTTCTTCATAATATTACGTTCTGTGATCCCCTCAACACGTTCGATAATGCGAACATCCACTCAATTCAGTCGTATTGCAAGTATTTATCTTAACCCATTCCCATTCGGTTTTCTCCACTCAGATCACTTCGTCCATCCTTCACTGCCATCCTCATATGCTTCCCGGGATATGCACTTCATCCCCTCATGTTTTACACTACCAACTCCATCCTAGTAAATGATGTTCCACGCGACCTAGCACATCGCCTCCCACAATGGCCATAGTTTCTCTTCGCGCTTCCCCATACCACACTGCCTGCCAGCCTCTGCTTCGCCCCGCTCCGCCTCGCCCCTCTCCGCCCCGTCCCGCTCCGCCTCGCCCCGCTCCGCCCCGTCCCGCTCCGCCCCGTCCCGCTCCGCCCGCTCCGCTCCGCCCCTGCCCGCCCCTGACGCCCCTGGCCGCCCCTGCCCACCACAACCCGCCTCCACCCGCCCCCGCCCCCACCGCCCCCGCCCGCCCACGCCCACCCCCGCCCGCCCACGCCCGCCCCTGTCCGTCCTTGCCCGTCCCTGCCCGTCCCCGCCCGCTCCGGCTCTGCTCCGCTCCACCTCACTCCGCCCCGCCCCGCTCTGCCCCCCGCGCTCCGCCCCGCCAGCCCCGCCCCACTCCGCCCCGTCCCCTCCTCCAGCGCCGGCACCGTCCTACGCCGCAGCGGCCACGCGGGCCCCGCGCCACTCGGTAATGACTGATTTATTGTGTTTACATAGCGGATTCTTCTGCGGCCGGAACAACGAACCCGGGACCCGCGGCGCTCGAACAGAGTAATTACGCCCGAATTTCCGGCGGCGGTCGCGGCCGCGCCACGAGACCCGCGATGACACAGCCGCCGCCACCCCTCCTCCGCCACCCCACCACCCTCGCCAGCCGACACCGGCGCCACTCCCTGCCCTGCACGCTTGTCTGAAAGGAAAAAAGGAAAAAGAGCGAATCGAATTTACTTAATTTTGCGTGTTGTTTTGGATGTGTGAGAATAAATGATGGAGCTGGAAATTGGAAATGATAAAGTAGTAGTGTACTTTTTCTGTAGTTGTATGCAACTCATGAAATGATACATTAAAGGAGAAATGCGTTTTTAACGAGATTTTGAGAAAATGGAAAATGTTAAAATCTTCCTTCTTTTAGGAGTGAGTAATATTTTTGTCTGAAATATTCGGACATATGTTATCTTTGAAAAATATATGGAGAAAAAAGTGAAACTTAGAAATTCGTCACCCAAAATACGGAATTGGAATATTATTTCACTTTAATTAATTAATTTACGAATATGTTCCTCTTGTTTGAGAATTTGTGAATGCTTACTCGCAAATCATTTATTCTGCTCTGGGCATTTTGGACTTGAGCCCAATGCGCTGTGTTGACAATCACCCCCCCTTCCTCCGCTGGGTAGATGAGTGAGTGGGTGAATAGGTGAGTGGGCGGACGGGTGGGTAGAGGAAGCGAGAGGGAACGCGAGTGTCGCTCAGGGACTCTGGTCAAGCGAACGCCACGATGCCGTATTTGCGCGCTCTCGTTGATATAAATTTCGCCTCGCGTGGTCCACTGGGGAACACGCGAATGACTGCTCAGTCTTCCTTCCACTCTGTTTCTCGCTTCCATGCTACATTCTCTATCTCTCTCGTTTGTTCGAAGTTGCTTTTATTTGCGTTCAGCAATTACGTTTTTTCGTTCTTACAGTTTTTTTCGCTACATCCTTCTCTCTTCTTCTCTTTTATTATCAATAATTGGATATTTATAAAAATACCTATTTTGGTTTGAAATTTGTAGTACTTGCGTTGAAAATATTAAGACATAATGTATTAACCGTAATGTGTCATGTGTTGGAAAATATCATTGCAGGCCTTCTGTTATTATTATACGCAAGTACTTATTTCACTGGAAGTGCACTTGTATCTCCCTTCTTTGTGTAATGCACAAGTCCATTTGCAACCATTGTGCGTCGAACAATAAACTAGATTGTTTTACGACTGAAAACTATTACTGGTCTTTCTCATGTATTTGCTTATCCAGAAATATCACATAGGAGCCATAAAAGATAATATATGGAATTGAGAATTACTTTCGCAGAAAAATGGCATCACATCCAGGTCAAAAAACGAAGTTTCGAATTTTGCGAAATAAAAAGTTCATAATATTCATTATATTTTATGAATAAATAAATTATCAGAAGAAGAACGAGAACTATAAAAAGCTAACCTCATTGTTTAATAAATAAGTATTATCAATTTTAGAGAAATTAATTACCTAGAAATATAATACTGATGTGTTCAGCTAATTAACCATAATTTTTTGAGATAATTGGTCAAAAATAGAAAAGGTTTGGTTTCCACAGCTTGGATCAAATCTCACGTAGCAATTTTTTTCTCTGAATGTCGAGCTATTCGCAGCTCTGCAATGCGTTTACAAGACACGAGCTCGCGCGACGCAGCTGTCTGCTGTTTGAGAGCGCGAACGCCGCTGCGGGGAATCCCCTTCAAAGGCTGTAATGTGCTCCCACTGCCGCCTTTATGGACACAGTGGGGCCTCAAAGTACACAAGACAATGACTGGAATTAGCTTCAGCCTTTGTATGAAGAACACTAATACCGCACGCTAGGCTCTCTTCCGCTTGTCTCTTCGATCTCGTAAGAACCGGGATGTTTCTTTATACACGAAATAATGACTTTTTTCTTCTTGTGTGTGGAGGAAAATTTAGCTCAATTTTGTGTCATTATAATGTTTCGAAGAAAAAGGAGAATGGCGTAAAATAGTTCATCTTGATCGATTGATTAATTGAGAGTCGGAATAAAACATCTGTTGTTACTGAAACAATAAGAGAGGAAGATATCAATCTGCATATTAAAGCAGATATTTGTGGTTACGATTTCCATATAAAAGAAGTAACGAATTAAAGTTATTTCAAAATATCGTATTATATACGTTTCCATGTTTTGCTTAAAAAGAGATTGTTTTTGAGATAATTATAAGGACATTATACTCCTTGAAAGTGTTGTGCAGTTATAATTTATAGAGATTTCTTCTGAATATTCTTCGTAAGGTTTCATTTATAATAACGAAATAATTTTAGTTTTTGCGGAATCTTCTAGAAATTCTAAAAGGAACTCTTGAGTTTATAGCGAAAGTGAAGCAATGTAATTACCATTTCTTGCTCTTTTTGCAGACATTAATAAGATTGCTGATATCGAGAAAAATAATTTGAAGACAAGGGATGCAGAACAATAATTCCTTTGATCAAACAATTTTACCCCTCTCCTCCCCCCAAAAATAGATAGCTACGAATAGTACGTAATTTTTTGTCGTTAGGAATGAATGCTCTTGCACAAGAATGAACACATCGTTAGGTTGATCCTTACCTAGTAGTAGAGTACCGCCGCTGCATCCTTCTGGTATTTACGAAAGAAACCACAGAAAACCACTGAGCCACCACAATCCCCGCAACTAATGTCACTGTAGGGCCTTAGACCATGAGGTCCGAGAATTCGAGTCCCGACGGTGGCAGGATTTTCGACACTAGCTACATAGCTAGGTCGAATTCAGCCGCTGTCTGGAGGAGAACTCCAGCGGCCGGCTGCTCTAATTTTTTTTGTGGTAGCTCCTACCAACACCAGAGCAATGCCGGAGCAGTACCCGAACAAACGGACCACGGACCGCGTGCGACTTTTCCTTCACGTTCCTTGTCCTATACCATCCCTTACACACACTTACATGCACTACACTACCCCACATGTGAAGAGACCGGTCGGGAGCTTAGAGTTTGTTCCGGCTGGGGCGGTGCCCCGCTGGTGGGAGATACCTGGTTGAGCCGATGGAACTCCATTAGCCGATGGTAGGTCAGCGCTGGATCTCACCATCCAGCAGGGGAAGATCACCACCACCTCCCGCGATAACACATGCATCACACTTACGGGTCTAATGTCCTTAACGGTTGACGCGCCCTGAATCACTAATCCATCAATCAACCACAACCCGGAGTGAGGGTCGACTGAAAGTGGCGACGAACAGCAGGAGACGTCGGCTTGAAGGCGGCTTCGATACAGATTTGCAGGCTCATTTCGACTGAGCCTTCTTGCCTCGCGCGCCGCCCCATTTGCAGGCTCGTTTCTCGGAGATGAGCCCTTTCCCCAATTTGCGTTATTTAATATCGCGACGATTTCGAGGCTAATTTGAGAAGTCGGCTGCTCCGCGATGGTGGACGGTCGCCGCGACGGAGGGCGCATTTTTCGAGATGTTCCTCAAATTAGCCGCCATCTTGGCGATTCGCCGCTCGCTGCGTTTCGTCCTAATAGCTTTCCGATTCGCAGTTCTCAGCTCTGCCGGCAAGAATCTCCGATATCGTCGTTCGCAGTGTCTTGAACAGAGGGCCATTCTCATTACTTCGTGTTCCACGTTCTGGTTGAACCAGAGGTTGGAATGCAGCGGTGTTAAAAGTGAGACTGACAATTTATTTCTCAACATTTAATTAACTACTTACTATTTATGATTTAAGGGGGCGAATAAAAGGATTTAAAATTTAAACCCGTAAAATTTCATTTTTTCCAGAAAATATTTTAATCGTTAGAGAAAAATATGTATTAACTGGAATTTGTGATCACATTACGTTTCTATTTTTAAATTGTGGGCAAGCGTTGTGTTATTTTACATACCGACATTTTACGTATATTTATCGATGGAGCACTGTACATGGCGTTTATTTCTCACGTCTTTCCCAGGGGGCATCAAGGAGCTCTTATTTGAGCAGTCAGAGGGAGAAAGTATATTTTACAATTTTGGTGATAAATGAGTTTTTTTTCAGTGTTATAATGCACCTGATAAGACAATTGAGAAGAATAAATGAACTTTGGTTATTTAATCGAAATCAATTTGACTTTCTTTCGTGAAAACCTTTCTTTCGTGGTGGTGATCGTCACTGAGTGAAGTCGGGTTGAAAGATATTCCAATGCTATTAGTCTGAGCACTCAGAAAAACATAGTTTTGGTGCCTGTGTACTCACAAAGTGTACAACGAAAGTTCTCTGATCGTTCTTTGTGAGTTGGGAAACATTGTGAGATACATATTTTACGTCTCGATTTACCCGGCGTCGAGACCGCCTTTTTTTAAAGGACGCACCAAATGAAAGTTGATTACTAAAGCGACCTAGAAACTAGGTTTTTCCGTCCTCCAGCTAGAGTCCCACGCTTCCCGAGTGAGTGATTAGGTCGAAACGCGGCGTTTGGAGTGCACTCCACAAATGGAGGTCGCGTCGTAGCGCACCCCCCCCCCAAAGAAGCGCCGGGCGATTTAGGCCCATTTGCTATTGTTGCCCGGCCGCTCATCCCTCCACCCCCTCCCCCCGCCGCCGTTAGCCTAATGCGCCCCGCGGGCCGCGCGGGGCGCTGGCGGGCCTTTCGAACTGCCAATTACGCCCGCGAGGTCTTCATTACCCCGAATGTGCCCGGCCGCAAGGACACAGACGCGAGCGGCGCCGCCGACCAAAGCGGGGGACGGGGGTGGGGGGAGAGTCGACGCGGGGCGAGGGGTGGGGCAGTGGGGGTGACCCGACCGGCAAAAGGGAAGGACAACATAGCGCACTGCGCAGTGGTGGGCACGTAGTGAGAGTGGTAGAGAGGTGATGCGGGTGGGGTGGCGTGGTGTGAGCGTGGGTGGTGGAGGAGTGGGGGTAGTGCAGGAATGATGGAGGTGGGGTGGGAGATGGGGATGAGGTAGGGGGGTTCAGCGGGAGATGAGAAGGGGAATCAAAGAGAACGACGGCGACAAGGGTGTGTTCGTTTGATTGATTAGTAGTTCTGGGAGTTTCATCAGCTGAGGTCATTAGTCCCGCAAGTGTAGTGGGATTTTTATCACGGGAGGTGGCGGTTATCTTCTCCCAGACTGACGAGATCCTGTGCTGACCTACATCGGCTTACGAGGATTTTTCCCTAACCAGGTATCTCCCACCAGCGTGGCCCCACGCCAACCGGGATAAGCTCGAAGTTATCGACTAGTCTACCGACAAGTGTGATACATCTGAGTGTGTGTAAGTATGGGGGCTAGTATAGGACAAGGAAGAGGAAAAAAAAATCGTGCTGCGGTCCGTGGCCCGTTTGTTAGGGTACTGCTTTAGAATTCGCCTGTTGTTGATGGGAGACCATGTTCAAACTCCGATCAGAGCAGCCGGACGCTAGAATTCTCCTCCAGACATCGGCTGAATTCGACCCAGCTGTCTAGCTATATAGTGTCGAAATCAAACACGGGGAGGGTGGCGGCCGGCGGGGGAGGACGAGGACAGGGATGAAGACGGCAAAATTTGGAAATAGCAAGGGCGAGGGCAAGGGCGAGGGCGAGGGCAAGGGCAAGGGCGAGGGCAAGGGCGAGGGCAAGGGCGAGGGCAAGGGCGAGGGCAAGGGCGAGGGCAAGGGCGAGGGCGAGGGCAAGGGCGAGGGCGAGGGCAAGGGCGAGGGCAAGGGCGAGGGCAAGGGCGAGGGCAAGGGCGAGGACAAGGACAAGGGCGAGGGCAAGGACAAGGGCGAGGGCAAGGACAAGGGCAAGGGCAAGAGCAAGAGCGAGAGGGCAAGGGCAAGAGTGAGAGTGTCGACAGTTGAGGTAGCGCCCCAGCAGTAGGCGACGGTGCCGGACAGAGCAACGCAGCGAGGGAGGGGCGGCGGCGGCAGGGTGATTGCGCGGGCACATTGTGAGCGGCCGATCAGTCGGAAACACAATGCGGCCGCTAGCGCCATAGAATAAACAATCGCCGCTCGCAGGCCGTTCCGCGGGCGCTGGCGCGGGCACAATGCACCCCCCACCCCTCCCCCTCCCCCACCCCGCGGGGGCGGCGCCGCGAGCGGAGGGTGCGCGCGTGCGGCGGCGCGCGTGCGAACTTCTCACGCAGAATCCCACCCCCGGCCTCGGTTCCGAAATCCGCGCCTTCTTTTCCACAGTGCTATTCACATTATCTGCTTCACCTCAATATTTGCTTTTTGGAGGATTAAACAATCACATTCCGGCTAAATAAGACCCAATGTCGCTAATATCGAGCTTAATTTCTTTTGAATTGCAATCGCAAGAGTCCATTAAACACGTAGTGGCAACTTCTTTTTTCTGAGCGAACTTCACACGAAGGACCCTTCTCCAGCCTCGATTCCGAAATACGCGCCTTCTCTTACACATTGTTATTCACCTTATGTGCTTCAAGTGCTTCACATCAATTTTTGCTTTTTGGCGGATTACTCAATTGTATTCCGACTAAATAAGTCCCAATGTCGCTAATATCGAACTTAATTTCTTTTGAATTCCAGTCATTAGAGAAACACTTAATGGCAACTTATTTTTCTACGGTGATAAGAGCATTTGCTAGTTTCTGAATTCCGATGTAAATGATTTGAAACTTTGGAGTACAGCTGTAAAATAGCGTTGACGCGAATGTAAAATAGTTAGTATTAAAAAAATCCAGAAAATTAACTCAAACATCAAACAAATGCTTCGTGTATGTGCACGCGCGTGTGTTTCAAACTCTATTTAATCATTCATAGAATATGTCAAAATTCTCGAACTTTAACAATACTGTTCATACTATTTCGAAATGTAAGGAATAATTCAACATTATATTGTATACAAATTGTATTGTATCTTGTAGGCAAAATGTGTCAATGAATTAAAACGGAATGTCGTGGAGGAAAGACCAAAGTGAAAGTAATTTTTGTTCAAACTGATTTATTTTATTGAAAGAGGAAACCTATTTTTTATTCACATATGGTACAATTTTGATCTGAACAATATCTGTAGTACTCATAAAAATATTTGAATTTTTGAAAATTGTAAGAACACGAATACAACATGCATTGATAATAAGTCTTAAATGGTATTTCCTTCTCTGAATGCATTAAATTAAAATGTCTCTGTTTTGTCACCATTAAATTCCCCCTGTACTTTTTCAAAAGCGTATGAAATAAAGAAAGAAATCCATCAGAAGACATTTGTTAGTGTAACAGAAATAAGTCAATACTCTGGTTAAAAATTCGCAACGCTAACATGTTGAGGAATTTGTGGCGTTTTCCCAGCTCTCGCCCTGCAGGGAACGTTGACGCTTAAACCCAACAAGTTAGTAGAGTTTTCACAGCCAACAACCAACAAGTTGGTAGCAGAAAGTTACACCGTTTTCACTTTAACACAAAGCGAACCGTTGCGTTCGTCAACATGTTTGCCGCTGAAATTTATATTACTGAAAACATAATCCAAGTGGTAAAACAAACCGGCTGCATGAGACAGTTACTGTACCATGTTTCCTTCAGACTAACAACTAGAGAAGTTACTGTTCAATTTGTCCGTTTGAGGCGATTGATCTTGCAAGGTATACTTAATAAGGGGCCAATTTTCTCGCAATTTTTTTCATGAAAATATCTTGTTTCCTGAAGATCATAATTATCAGAGTAATTCAACATTTGAGACTTAACCCTTGAATACATATTCAACGGTTATATATAACGTAATAACGTTATATTTCATCGACTATTGAAACTCTTACCATGGCTTGATGTAGTAGTCAGGCAAAATATTAAATTATGATTAATAAAATCAAATAAATCAATAAAATGAAAATGGGTTATAAAACACAGTAATGATAAATTTTAATTAAATGGCTCGTACACAGTAAAATTAAATAAAAAATATTGCATCACATTGTTATAAAAATATTTGGTAGTTATAATTTCCCTAAAGATTCACCTTGAATAAGAGTTTGACATGTTTATCGAGACGAAATATTCCGCTTGGCAATTAATGCTACTTGTGAAGTACTTTTAATTTTCTCTAAAACAAAAGAAAAATAATTATGTTGTGAGACTACTTGACGGAAGTAAAGACTAATGATAGTTTTATGACATAAGGCATGTAAGAATCGTTATTTCTAGAAATTGTCTGACTGTATTGCAAATGGCACGAGCACGTTTACGCAAATCTATCGAACCCAAATACATTCACCTCATAAAACCACTTCTCTCTCTTGTGATTAAAAATAGTGTAACGCTTCAGAAGCTTCATAAATCCACTATTTTGACAGCGTTCCATTTCTGAATTATTTTGTGAAAATTGTACGCGAGCAAACCTCCATTTGTTGGACTTTAGATATCATCATAATGGTTAGACCACAACGACCCGGCCGGCCGATCGATGCACTGAATAAAACGTTCTGCTTATATTATTCTCTCTGCAGCCCCGCGCATGCATCACGAACCGAAACGAATATATTCGCGAGGGCAGTTCCGCTGCACGGCGAGCCACCCGCCGTGAGGAATCCGATTAACGCCACACGCTGTAGCGCGGCGCGCGCCGTCGCACGCACTGCACGCACAATAAAGTCGCGCGGCGCCCGCCCGCCGCCCCCGCCCGCCGCCCCCGCCGCCGCCGATTTAGTACAAAGCGCGCGCGCGCAACGACGGAGCCACTCGCTGGGCACACGTCCGCCGCCGCCACAGTTGCCAACGCCCTCGCTCCGCCTCTGCGGCTGACCTCTCGTCCTCAAAACTAGTACTGTTCTCATTGCTGTCATCTCCGTCATCGTCATTGGCTTCGCCATCATTATTGTCTCCTCCATCATCATTGTCTCCTCCATCACCGTCTCCTCCATAGTCATTGACTCCACCAAAATTGGCTCTGCCATGGTCATTGTCTCTGCCATGGTCATTGTCTCTGCCGTCGTCATTGTCTCTGCCATGGTCATTGTCTCCGCCGTCGTCATTGTCTCCGCCATGGTCATTGTCTCCGCCGTCGTCATTGTCTCCGCCGTCGTCATTGTCTCCGCCGTCGTCATTGTCTCCGCCGTCGTCATTGTCTCCGCCGTCGTCATTGTCTCCGCCGTCGTCATTGTCTCCGCCGTCGTCATTGTCTCCGCCGTCGTCATTGTCTCCGCCGTCGTCATTGTCTCCGCCGTCGTCATTGTCACCGCCGTCGTCATTGTCTCCGCCGTCGTCATTGTCACCGCCGTCGCCATTGTCACCGCCATCGCCATCGTCATTGTCTCCGCCATCGTCATTGTCTCCGCCATCTTCATTTTTTTGATATTGTCATATCCGACATTGTCACTGGCTGCATCATCGACACTGGCTGCGCCGTAGTCATTTTCTGCGCCTTCATTTTCTTCCCAATTGTGGTTGTCTGGCCATTGTCGTTGTGTTCGTCATTGATCACACTCCACTTACGTCATTGTTCTGGCATCATCATCATCGTCACTACTATCTACTGTCACCATCGTTTGCCACCATCGTCATCAAGCACAGCGCGCTCAACATCACGATCTCCAGTACTACAATCGTCGCCACCATCGTCAACATATACGCCACTGCAGCCAATACGCTGCTCCATCTATGCCGTTTTCACCGCCTCCGCCCCGTCGCCGCCGCCGCCGCCGCAACAAGGCTGGCGAGTCGTAGATCGCGCAGGCCGCTCTGTAATTGGCCGCAAGTTGGGCGGCGCAATCGTTAGGCGCGCAGCACGGCACGCGCCTGTGCTTCCGCCTGTGTCGACCGGCGCGGCCGTCGCGTTGCGCGCAGGGACCGCAGCGCGCAAGGGCGCGATTCATGCGGTTTCGCGCCACTCTAGCAGCAGCAATTTACTTCGAGGCACTTGCGTCGAACGGGCGTACTTTGGATATTGTGTGTTTGCACAAGTTTGCTTCATTTTCACCGGAAATTTCGTTCATACCGCAATACAAATTGTATTAAGTTCTATACATTTAAATCAATATTGCTCTCTGTTCTGTAATTGGCGTTGTTATTATGTAACTTTGAATCAATTATGTTCGTATTTCTTTTATGTAAAATCCGTGATTCTCAATCTTGAAGTAAAGTAATAACGGTCTATTCTAGAATAATACACATTTATTTCCTGCATAACGTTATATATTCATTAAAATTGTTCCTTTTCTCTTTGTTCTCTTATTTCTTTACGTATTTTCTTTCTAAACTTATTTTCTGTTTTGGATGTTTCTTTCTCCCCAAATTTATTTTATAGAAATCTTTATTTCTCCCAGATTCACTTCGCGACATGTTATTACGAAATATTCCGTAACTCCGAATGTGTATGTCATCACTAAGACCAAAACATGGGTAATATTAGAAGTGCACATTATACAGATTATATGGATAAAGCTGAATGAATGAGGAAGAACGGATCACTTGAGAATTCATTCGACTAATGTTGATATCGGCCACACGGCCCTGAAGTGATTGTTCGAGTGTGAGACGTTTTGTGTGTTCACAAGGATTATTTGGAATGAAAATGAGTTGTGAGTTATGCCTTGCACAGACCAAAGGATTTACGTAAATTATGAAAGCGTATCAAATCCTCAACTGAAATTATGATTGGTGGAATTTTGTAAATATAAATTTATAACTGATCCAGTGGATACCGAAAAATTACACACCTTGGTTCTCACTAGCCTTTCCGCCATTAGTCTGATCCGGTTTATCACATACTTGGTATTCCTGCATTACCGTCACGTTCTTCATTAGTGTTGTCTTTTTTTCAACTTCACCCCTCCCAAATCTGAAGTATGCTGTGAAACAATTTTTATTTTGTGCCTCATTAACCATTTTTGGATAATTGAACATTAACTTACTCTTTCGATAATTAGCGAGATATGCACCTTATTAGTAACAAATATATTTTAATGGATCACTACCAGTATAAATACATGAAAGTCAACTACACAGCAAATTTAAGGAGAAGTCAATACTAAATTTAAATTTATGTTGTAATTTCGTATCAACGAATATTATGCATGTCTTCAGTATATTCTTTTGATTCGCTTGTCACAAGGGGATTTCAAACTGGAAATTGAAGTCATTTCCTATTGTGTGGAATGTGGCTTACGTGATTACAATGCTGTTTGAGTAGCTAAAATGAAAGAGAATATGTGGGAAATCAATGAAACAGTACAGTAAAAAATTTTAATGAATTCTGCAGAGAAAAAAAGCAATTGCTTTTTCATGAGACTGAATATCATGACGGAAAACAGTCGTTAGGAATTAAATCTCCAGGTTGGAAATGAATCGATAATAGAACACACAACGTAGAAGAAATAGTACACGTACATGTGCACAAAAAAACAGTTTATGCGTTCCTGTAAATTTAGTGGCTTTGCTGCATTAACGAAGTTTTTGTTGTTACGCGTCTTTCGTTTCATTCCGTTTTCGCTTCCTCCTCAAATCTGAAGCAAAACGAATTGCTTTAAATAGCTACTTATAATGCATTCTCATTAAGCCGCAAACCTTGTAGTCGTAATGAATGGAATGAGAGCGGAGGCAATTAGTCTGGAGTTGAGGCTTCATCCCGTGGCTGTGGTTGCTGGTCTACACACTCCGCCAAACGCCGCCTCCGCCGCTAAACGGTTGGAGGTGGCGAGGAGGCGCGGGCGAAGGGGGAGGCCGCTCGCAGACGCGAAGTAGTTTCGTGTTTGAGTTCCCGACAAGTGGGGCCCCGCTCAAACTCCCCTTCCGTTCCCCGACTCTCAGCCCACGTCTCCAGCTTCCACTCAGACTTTCGCCGTCGCGTCGGACACATTTCAGTATCAGATGTTCTGCCCGGTTTTTCTTTTGCACAAAATTCATCAACCACAATTCCTGAAAATACTGATAATGCTCGGTTACGGTCGACTATACTGCGATTTTTCTAACTTTGCCCCTCAAGCCCACTCAAATCCCATCTTCGCGATGGAAAATGTCGCGGTATTTCGCGTCTTTCTCAGTCGTTTCGCTAGATTTCACATGATCGCGACCGTATCAAGCAGTGCTTGAGATCATGCGACTTCTACTGGCAAGACAGAGAAAGACGCGAAATGCCGTATGATATTCCATCGTGAAGATGGGCTTTGGGTGGCGTTGAGGGGCAAAGTTAGAGAAATCGCAGTATAGTATTGAATTGAAATTTAACAAAGCGAATGAATCAAGCACTGAGATTATGTGTCGCTCTGGAGAGGAAGTTACAATAGTACGTTTGTGTCAGTGCAACTAGAAACTGCTCGCGGCGCTTTTGTTTCCTTATTCCGTCCCTTTGCTCCTTTTGTAATAAAAGACCTTCAGTGTAGTTCTCATGTACTAGAACAGTAGAGACAAGTAGGTTTAATGTGATTAATTTCTGGAACAGTTCGTTCCACAGTTACATGCGCGTACTTGGGTGAGCGGCCTTTCTAGAGACGATGAAGACTGATTTGGGGTGTTGGTAGTCTGACACCAGTCTGAAATGTTAACACACCAATCATAACTCATAATTTGCTTTTAACGTAAACTGCCACAACCGACAATTCTAAAAAGAACATCGATGCACGAAATTTCAAATCATCCCAATTAATACCAAAAATAAAACATATAAAAAGTAACATCAATGTTGATGTAAGAAAATCACATCCGATGTTCAAATGTTTCCCACCTTTAGAATATAGACATTTGTATTTAACTCTCTGGAAAATATTTCGATTCCTTTTAATTTCCACTAGAAAAGAAGGCATAATTTCAAAACCAAAATATTTAATTTTGGTCTCATTCACGCAGCTGATACATTGCATAATAACAGCGGAAGCATCTAATGATGTCAATTACGAAATGTTATTAATTATTGGTTTCGTTTTCTTGTGAGCTCAAATCATCATATCATTTCTGCCTCGAGAAGCAAAGTAGTATTCATCGTAAGCAAATATTGTGAAAGTTGTGATCTAGTGTCTCCTCTTCTACATTCGATTTTGGTAATTCTCACATTTTCTGGTCATAAAAAATATAAATTTTATACCGAAAGGTTATATACGTGGTAATGGGATCCTATTTCTTTTTCCCCCAAAACAGTTTCTGTGTCCTTTAATAGCCGGAACGAAATAAGTCAGAGCAATACGATGACGTAAGACCGTTTTTCGGACGATGAAGCGGGCGTCAGATGCATGATATAGGTTTCGGTAATGACCGGCACGCGGCGGTGGCCGTCAATTGGCAGTTACATTCCCAACTGCGTTCGTTTTCCCTCGCGCCGCGCCGCGCCTGGCCGGCCCGTGCTCCCTCCCGCACAGCCCCCTCCCCTCTCGCTGTTCACGCGTTATGGCGCAGCATGGGGCCCGTCCATCACCTTTCGCGCCTCCGCCTTCCCCCTCCCCCTCCCCCTTCCCCTTCCCCACTCCTTCCCCTCCCCCATTCCTCCCGCTTCACCCTCCCCTTTCCCCTCCTTTTCCCTACCCCACCCCGGCCCCACCCCCGCCCTACCCTCCGCCCCGCCCCATCTCCCCGCCCCCCCACCGCCACCCGCCCCCTCCCCCTCCCCCTCCCTGCCCCTTCCCCTGTCCCTTCACCACTCCTTACCCTCCCCCACCACGGCCCCACCCCCGCCCCAACCCCGCCCAATCCCCGCCCCCGCCCCATCTCCCCGCCCCCACTGCCGCCCCACCCCTCCCCCCACGCCCGCCCCTCCCCCACCCACTCCCCCTCCCCCTCCCCCGCCCCTCCCCCGCCACCGCCACCGCCTCCGTCCCACGTGCTGGGGTGAGGGCTGAGAGCGGCGGCGATGGTGGCGACGACAGCGGTGAAGTGGCGGCTGCTGCGCTCACAAAAGATGTGACAGTGACAACGCTGCCGTGACGAGTGACAGCGACGACCCGTGGCTCGCGCGCTCACCGTCCATGTTTTGTTCCTGCGTTGCGAGCGCGGTTAATCCACGTGGAGTTAGTTGAGGAAAAGGAGGTAAAATTTCCCCTGTTTCTCGTGCAGCAAAATCGATCATTATTTATCTTGTCCCAATTCCAAAGCTATTGTAACTTTCTTCATAACATCCACGTTGATACTAGAGCAACCAGGATTTTTCTTTGCAGGGGCTAGAGGTGTAGTAACCAACTGACTAAGTGTTTTCGTACATACAATTGCTCTCTTAATGCTAAATTTAAAACGAACTTTTATTTGTTGCTTTATAGAAATATATAACATTCATTGGAATATTTCATGACTTGCATTACAGTAGAAAATTAGTAAAAATTAAACTGGGGTGGGGGATTGAGACATCATTGAGCACACTCCTTCGGTGCGCTTCAGCTCTGTGTCAATTAAATATTTTTCCAATGAAATTAAGGTAAAAGATCGAATGCCCTGAATCTCGACCCGATTCAAAACACAAGTGCAGAGCTCTATGAGGAAGATGTAGATGTGGATGTAGAGGATGAAGGAGAAGTAGATGTAGATGATGAAGGAGAAGTAGATGTAGATGATGGAGAAGAAGAAGTAGATGTAGATGATGGAGAAGAAGAAGTAGATGTAGATGATGGAGAAGAAGAAGTAGATGTAGATGATGGAGAAGAAGAAGTAGATGTAGATGATGGAGAAAATAAGTAGATGTAAATGATGGAGAAGAATAAGTAGATGTAAATGATGGAGAAGAAGAAGTAGATGTAAATGATGGAGAAGAAGAAGTAGATGTAGATGATGGAGAAGAAGAAGTAGTTGTAGATGAAGATGAAGGAGAAGAAGAAGTAGATGTAGATGTATATGATGAAGAAGAAGTAGATGTAGATGTATATGATGAAGAAGAAGAATAAGTGGATGTATATGAAGAAGTCGATGTAGATAGAAGTGTGATGCTCCGCTATGAATAACCTGAGGGACAGTTGCAAGACGTATCGTGAAAAGCAGGGCGAGGCAAAACGTTGCGCAGAGGTAGGGGATAAGGAGCGATATGATGCGATGCGAGGCGAGCAGCGAGTGGGGCGTGGCGTGGCGTGGCGTGGCGTGGCGGTGCGTGGAGGGGAGGGGAGCGGGGCGAGGTGAAATGCGGCGAGCGCCAAACAAAGCGCCCGAAGCTCATCCATCACGCGCCGGATTACTTTCTCATCAGGTCGCATAACAAACGCGTTAGCTGCCGCCGCTTGCCGCCCGCATCGGAAGAACGCGCGCCCTTCGCCCCGAAATCGCCACTTTTCCGCGCCATTTATTGCCCGCGCCGTACGTTACCCCCGCGCCCGCATTGTTCGCCTGCCGGCCATCTGATGGCGGAGGAAGTTGTTGGCAGAGCGGTGAGCTCCAGCGCGTGCAATGGCGAGATGAGAGAGTTTGCTCTCAACAAAGTGCAACGCGAAAATGTGAACGTTCTTGAAAGTTGGAACTCCTGAGTACCGAGTCACAAGAACAAATCGGAGCATCACACTTCTATCTACATCTACTTCTTCATCCTCTACATCTACATCCACTTCTTCATCATATATATCTACATCCACCTCTTCATCATCTATACCTACATCTACATCCACTTCTTTATCATCTACATCCACTTCTTCATCATCTACATCTACATCTACTTTTTCATCATCTACATCTACATCTACTTTTTCATCATCTACATCTACATCTACTTTTTCATCGTCTACATCTACATCTACTTTTTCATCGTCTACATCTACTTTAGTATCTCTTTTCAACTTTCAAAATCAATAAATCTACCTTTCTTATGACTTCAGTTTTATAATTTTGATGTTCTCAAGCCCTTAATATTCGTTTTTATGATATCCCGCTTTATTTTTGTTTTCCTTTCTTAAATTTTATCGCTCTCCTCCCGTTTCTCTTTCCACCTCAATCAATCAGATGTGATCTATTTATTGCATTCATTTCTGTGAATTTTTTGCTCCTCTCACATAATTCTTCTCATCTTCCCATTTGCTCGAATAGTTTAAACTAATCCATGAAATGAGGCATGTGTTTTACGTTTATTCCCTGCATTAAAGTCGAACACAAATTTTAAAGTCTTGGAGCCTACGAAAATTTTTATTTTCGTTCGCCTGCCGGCCATCTGATGGCGGAATAAGTTGTTGGCGGAGTGGTGCGCGCCAGCGCGTGCGATGGCGAGATGAGGGAGTTCGCTCTCAACAAAGTGCAACACGAAAATGTGAACTTTCTTTCAAGTTGGAACTCTTGAGTACCGAGTCACAAGAACAAATCTGATAAGACTTCAGTATCTCTTGTTCAACATTCAAAATCAATAAATCTACCTCTCTTATGGCTTCGGTTTTATAATTTTCTTCTCAAGCCCTTACTTTTCGTTTTTAAAGTATTCCTCTTTATTTTTTTTTCTTAAATTTTATCACTCATCCCCTTTCGCTTTTCCACCTCGATTTCTCGTACTTCATTCAGTTATGATCTATTTGTTCCATTCGTTTCTGTGAATTTTTGCTTCTCTCACGTAATTCTTCTCATCTACCCAGTTGCTCGAATAGTTTAAACTAATCCATGAAATGAGGCACGTTATTTACGTTTATTTCCTGCATTAAAGTCGAACACAAATTTTAAAGTCTTCAGTGCCTACAATTTTTTCCCCCATAATATCGTCATATTAATAAGTCGTTTAATTTTAACCATTTGATATTTCAAAATTAATTATACAATTTAATTTTTCAATAAAATTTAATTATTTAAAAAAATTATAAATCAAGTATAAAGAGGAAAGACTTGAGACTGCACAAGGTAATCAGCGGAAATATCGAAATCCCTTAAACTTGCGCATTAACCTTGCTTCAAGGCGAGTCTGTTTGGGGCGTTTCAAGTTGTAATGTACAGTCATCAACATTAATAAATTTAGAAAATAAGTACTTTTTCTGGCCGTTCTACACCTACCGTTGCATCAGGGAGAGGAGGTTTTGAATATGAGAAGTTTAGTTGTGCGTGACCAGGTTGTGTCAAAACTCTTGGCGGGAGAACTGCGACTGACTGTGAGTTCATTCAATAGCAGTTTGGCACTGCACACCTTCAATTGCAATTGTCATTGGCGAAGCATTGACATGGCCGGTTATTTTATTACAAAAAATTATATTTCTATCTTTAGTTCAAGTGAATAATTTAGTAATACACCACCTGGAGTTTCTCAATGGCAACATCATTGACTTCGCTGCATCGGTTATCGGGAGGTTCTGGAGTTAGTGTAGTCGGCAGCGTACTTCAGATTAGTGACTTCAGATTATAGTGAACGTCTATTCCGATTGTTTTCCATGGTTTGTTCCATCAAACGAATCCAGACCAGGTGAATTCTCTTAACAATGGTCTATGGACTGTGTGCGTTCTTACCTCCTTCATCCTTCTCCTACTCTCCCCTATCACACACACATACACATACACTTACACGGACTAGACTACCACACATATCGGGACCAGTCGAGAGCTTCGAGTTTGTTTCGGCTGGATCGATGTTCTTATAAAGATGCTTGGAGGGCGAAAAAAAAAAAGACGACATGCATGTCTACGCTGTATCTCCAGTTCCCACAAGAATGGAACACTTCTAGCACCCAAGATACAACATGCACTACACCTACGGGACTAATCACCTCGTCAGTTGAAACACCCGGTATCGATATTTAGTCTGCTAAGAACTTTCGAGATAATTTTCCAAAGCCAATGCCAAGCGATCGTCTGAATTGTTCGTGTGTAGTAACTGCACTCCTTTCCCAGAAACTGTACGGAGAAATTTCACGCAGCTGTATTCGCTTGAAGCGCAGCGGGCACTTCGCGGAAAGCCCTCGCGAAACGCCACCGCAGACGAGCGGCAACTCTCATCGCGCGGACGAGACGACAAACTCCGCGAACAGTCCGCTGCAGCCGGCCACGGTGACCTCTTTCGTTGTCGCCCGCACGTACTCCGCACCCCCGCACCGCGGGAGGCGAGCCGCCCTCGTAGCCAGACAGGCAAGGCCGACGGAACGCGGTTCGGTTGAGGCTTGGAAGAAAAAAACAACAGTAATTTGTCAATTGTTTTATTAAGAAATCGGCTTGATACATTACACGCTATCGTAATGCAGCGACCCCTGAAATTGTCATCAGTGAGAGGGCACCGAGGAGACGAGAAAAAGAGTACAAAACAATAATTGATAATAATTATTATAATAAAATAATAATAATATTAACATTAATAATAATAATAATAATAATAATGAAGAGAAGAAAGAAGTAAAAAGAAGGGAAGGAGAAGGAGAAAGAGGAGTTGGAACGGCTGTTAGTGTCATGCTAACTGCTCCTCTGCATTAACTTAACGTATCACGACAGTACATTCTTACTACTTGCAACTGATTCCGCGGAACAGCGCGGCTCAATTAAATAAAAATAATAAAGATCGTGGATTGAAAAATATCGTCATGTAGTGTGAATCTGCGTGGAAGAGAGCCGCGAATGGAGTTTTTAATGAAGCTGAAATGCACACGGTTCGCATCGCTTATTTATAGCGGCAGGATCCTACCTAATCTGTGGTTTGTTGAACTGAGAGCTGCTCTTTGGCAAGGCGGTAACCTCTATGGCAAAATATGCCGGAAACGGTTTTCCTCCTTCATATCTCCATGTTTTATACAGGAAGCTAATTTAGTGTGCATATTTTGGTAGAGTAACTAAAATACAAGCGATATCTGGTTAGAATAGTGAAGGACAGGTTTTATTAATTTGTAGTCCAGATACCTATAATAAGAACTATGTGTCTCACTAAAATGAAGTACACGTTGGTTCTCTGTATGTTTAAAACACATAATAAAAGTGTCTTCAAAAGATAATTTGTTCGGAAATACCAAAGGGCGGTCAATGAACAGTTTGCTTGAAAACGAGGCGGAAAATCTTTGAAGTACTTCAAGAAAAAACTTACTGTTTTTGAGTATTCCCTTGCCTCTTACATTCTTTTTCGATTTGTACGGGCAGTATATTTATTCATTATCTCCAAGAGCATATACACCACAGCCCTTGTACCTTCAGGCAGGCAGTGGTTCAGACACAAGAACACAAATACCACGTGATTAAGTCTGCTGAGTGTGTGTGCGAAACTTCAAGAGAGAGAGAGGTGGAGGTAGGGGGCGAATAACACAAGCAAGACCTAAAAGGCAGTAAATTATTTAAATGAATTAAAAACTTTCCTTATTGACATATCAATAATAAATATGCATTCAACACTAAAAATATCGATACAAATTTTCATTTAACCGTAAAGTAGTGATTGATAAAATGTACTTATTGCATACATTTTTACAGATGGCTCTCTGTCATGGAGTGCCGGGATACGACGCTCTATAAATACAATATTTATTGGACTGTAGTATGCGTTTAATCCCTGTGTTGCTGTTGTACTTAAGCAAATATTTTGAGGTCTGTGTATAAACATTACTACTATAAGGAGACCCAGTACGGCGAGGCCCCGACAGCAAGTCTCATAATACTGTTGTTGAGCGATACCGTTAAATTTGTTAATTATAATTACTGGTGTATTTTAGAAACGTTTTTTTAACGATATTGTAATCATGAAATCGCCAACTACACAACCTAATCACCTAATCGCCTAATTTACAATATTTCCCTGTATAAATTGTTGACTTTTGAAATTTTACTTATCACTAGTAAAAAGCACTACATCTTAAGATTAATATTCTAGGGTTAAAGCATGAATTTCTCAGGTGTGGGTGGTCCCCTTAATAAAATATTTCTCAAGTGCCACGTTTTTCATGTAGGGCAGGTTAGGGCAGGGCAGGGTAGGATAGAACACGGCAGGGTAGGTCATGATGCGGCAGGGTAGGGGAGGGCAGGGCTGGACATGATGTGGCAGGGCAGGGTAGGGGAGGGCGGGGTAGGGCAAGGCAGAGCAGAGCAAGGCAATGTAGGGCAGCGCAGGGCTGGGTAAGTTAGGGCAGGACGGGATAGGACAGGGAGGGCAAGGTAGAGCAGGGCAGGACCGGGTTCTGCCGGGCGAGTTAGGGCAGGGCGAGGTAGGTTAGAACAGGGCGAGGTAGGGCAGGGCAGGGCAGGGCGAGGTAGGGCAGGGCAGGGCACGCGAGCGCGAGTGCGTGTATGCGGCCCCACCCCGCCAGCTGCCCTCCGCAGGAAATGGCGCTTAATCCCATAATGAGGGTGCAGCGGCTTCTTGCCGGGGGCGCACCCCCAGCGGAGACGCCCGGGGCTCTGGGAGGCCCGGAGCTCTGCGCTGCCTGGGACTCCTCTCCGCCAGCGCTTCTGCCACTCGCGCTTCCTACTTCTCCTTCACTTCCTTCTACTTTTCTTTCTTCTTCTTGCCTCTGTCTTATCTTTTTTCCGGTCTCCTCCGTCGTCTTATCATTCTTCCTCCCTCCCCGTCACCGCACCTTTCTTCCTTCCTCCTCTGCGTCTTTTTCTTTCTTTCTCGACCTCTTTCTTCCATTCTCCTCCAATTCATCTTTCTTTCTTTCTTCTCTTTGACCGATATTTTCCTTCAACCTCCGTCTCTTCTTTCTATATCCTTCCTCAGTTTCCTCTTTTTTCTTTGTCTTCAGTCTCTCCATCTTTCTTTGTTTCTCTTCCGTGTCCTTTTTTTCTACCTTTCTCCCCGTCTCTTCTTTCTTTCTTCCTTCCTCCCAAGTCTCCATGTTTTCTTCTCTTTGAGTTCCTTTTGTAACTTTAATGCTTTTCATATTTTTCAGCTTTAATTTACCCTTTATCTTTTCTCGCTCTTATTAATAAACTTTTAACGATTCTCAAAATATTTGTATGATTCTCATTTTGTTTCTTTGATCCTGATCAGACAGAATTAAATTTTTCTATTCTTTTATTCTGTCTTTCTGTGTAAAAGTCCGACATAAACACTATAAATACTTATTTAACAGTTAAAGATTTCCATCTAAGTCCAAATAAAAGTTATAAGACATGACAATACTAAAGTGATGATAGTGTTACACGCCACATCCGTATTTGCTGATGCGACGTGTTATCGTAGTGGTACACGCACCTCTTAATTATACGTGAAACGGAACATATCACTGAGTTCACAATGTATTGGATTTCCACAGACAATTTTACATGACTCGCAACGTTACCCAGCGGTTATGTTCAACACTCTGGAAATGTCCATTGGAAGATTAACGTAAGCAGCTCGTGAGCTGCTGCACGCTCGGATACAATAATTACACCGCGACTGCGATTCAAAAACTCCAGTGAAAGGTCGTTTTAAAGATTGGGCCGTATTTTTCCTGCCTCAGAATTGCGATGGTTGTCATTCTATTTTCAAATGCATTTTCAAACATTCTTAACTAACCCTATTTTATTTCTATATTTTTGCATCTTCGGAGAACTTTATATGATTGGGTAACAATTAGCTGGTTGGTGTAGTAAACGTGTACCAAAGGAGCTAGAATTACCATTGCCAGGAATAAGGACAATTCTCAAGAAATCAGGTGATGAGACAATGAACTGTAACATTATACACAGGTTGTTTAATCGAATCTGTCATTTGTATGCAACAGGAAAGCAAGCAACACGTTTTACTCCTGGGTCGTGTAGGTCAGCCTGCAGCGGTGTTTCGGGTCCTTTGTAGATGCCTATCGGTTGATCCGTAGCCGGATGCGAGACAACCCGCAGCAACCATAGAGCGATACCTGCAGGAATCGCCTGCATGTTTTATCTCTAAGAGGCTTAGGGCTACGCGCTTACGCCTTGCTTTGTTCCCTGAATTAGGACTTCGGTCCATTCTTCTGCGGAACTGTTGCTCATTGTATTCTGTCCAACTCACTGGTGTCTATTTCACTTGAATGGTTTCCTGTGGGAGTCGTTAATCCTCAGGAAGAAGGTAGAGGAAATAATATTTTTAATAAAGGGACGTATTTAATTCAAATGTGCTGAATAACTGAGATGCTGTACTCAGTTATACAGTCACACATAGAATGGTTAAGAATAAAAATGTTTAATGCACTTAGATCTAAAAGATGTTTTATTTTCTAACGAGAAAACATTTTGTTTATCCTCCAATGTAATTAGTACATAGTTATTTTTTTCTAAACATATATTTTTTATTTGAAATAGGATATTGCTTCCAAAAATACATGCCCTTGTAATAGAGTATTGTTAAATAGTGGAATTGCTTTGCGAATGACCGCCTTCTAGGTGTCTTGGGTTGTCCTGTTTTACTGGCATGAACTGCAGATTTCATTTTTCACCTTCTACGAAATTCTGAGTTTTTAAACCACAGTATTTTTTTTAATTGTATGCAAAGATAAACAGTTTTCCCGATTGAAAATAAAATCATTACACCCAATTCTCCCATCGCCTTTATGTAGTGGATTCTAGAAGGGCTTGAGGATGATTCCGAGTAATAGTAATCGTCTCTCTACCTCAACCCTGGTTCAAGGATATGGAATACTTACGTGTTCCATATTGTGTTGTTAAAACATGAATAAATTTACACATTTACACATTATTATCGTATTCCTTATTTTCAAGATACAAATCTCCATGATCTAACAAGAAGACAATCCTGAAAAGAATTCAATTGTATGTGAATCACTCATTCATGGGTTAGAGGAAGATCTTCAATCGCATCTCTTCTCAGCCTCACCAGATTAAGCAGTTTCCTGAATAAGCGTATACGTTTGAATCAGAATATTTGAAAATATATAACTCATTTATAAGAGACCTGACATGACATAATCTTAGATCTGTGAACATATTTTCTGAAGCCTCTGAGAGCATTTTAACTGAAGTAATAAAAGATGTCATTCCGTCAACTTTGTGTTTATTCAGGCAGCCGGCTTTCGCCGGCTTTGCAGTCATCGTCAATCTCGGTGTGAGTGGCGAAAGTCGGAAGACTGCGCAGTCTCACTAAGATGCCATCGTTTATTAGTCCATTTAATTACGTCAACAACACTGCATCAGAATTCCCACATCTTTAACTGGACCAAACAGATAGACTTGACAGGATCGGAACTGTATACGGGTGCTCTGACTCCTCGATATTCAGATTTTGAAGAGCTTAGGCTGCGATTGGTGGATTCGCATTATCTTGTGATGAAAGAATGACAATCCATCTTGGCGTTAACATTTGCAGAACCTGACAAACGTCCACTCGGTTTGCCACGCTATCGACAGTCGCTGATCGGTTATTCAGAATCAGGCCACGGATTTGCTTAATATTGGGATCAGTAGTGGATGAGGCTGGATATTTGAAAGGCATTAGCAACAACTTATGCGATAGGCGATAACGCTAAAACTTCCCACCAGTAAAGTGAACAATGGCATCTTAAGGCTGGTAAATACACAACTCTAAACACTCAACCTGCACACAATTAGAACAAAGTGCAGATACTTAAGAACTTAACCTCGTAATAGAAATCATCAATACTATATGTAAGTACATATTGAAACAATCTTAAATATTTTCTAGTATCCAATCTTAAATCGTTGGAATAAATATGACGAACCTTACATAACTTCGTGACCTAGTACAAAGAGGAAGATGGTGTATTATAAAGAATCAGTTGAATTATGGTATTTCCCTGTGATAAAATAAATATTTACTGATAATATAATATAGGTTATGAAATGTTTTAAAATAAATAACCACTTTACAACATTCTTTACATTGTTTACATGTTACATTCTTTACATGTTTTGTGGATAAAATATAGCAATAAAAAATAATTTGAGAAGAGTACAAAATACACCTAATTGATCTAAGTAGTCAAAAATGATGACAATAATAATAATAGTAATAATAATAGTAATAATAATAATAGTAATAATAATAATAGTAATAATAATAGTAATAATAATAATAATAATAATAATAATAATAATAATAATAATAGGCACAAGGTTTCAAATTTGTGATTCTCGAATCGCTTCCAGAATTCGTGACTATTCAATATTCCAGGATTACAATGTCTCTTGTCTAGATAATGCAATTTACTCATGGAAATCAATCAGGCCTATTACAGGATCAGGTTTGCAAAGCTGAGGATCTGAGGCAATTCTGCAATGCACGAAACTGTCCACGTGAATCAGAGACTATTCTGGCGCTACAAAAAGCCCCTGATTCATTTGATCCCTCCTCTTGTCCTCGCGTCCGGGGCTCGGGCCGCCTGATCGATTGTGCTGAGCTTCGCAATGAGCCCAGCGGAGCTCGGGGGCATCGCGGCGACACAGCCCGCGACAGCGCGTTGAAGCACCGACACCCGCGCCTTCGACTTATTCCCACGTGGGGAGGTGGGACGCGGGTGGGGGGCGGAGCGGAGGGAAGGAGATCGGAGAACGCATCCGGCGGGCCCAGCTGGGAAAGCTCGAGTAGCCGTGAGGAAGCGGAGAAGCAGCGAAAGGGCGACTCGGAAGGGAGCTCGTGAGGTGAGGAGGGTGGTTGTGAGATGGGAGGTGAAGACGTGCCGGTATAAGTGTAGAATCGGTGCGCTGTATATGCGGGGGGCTTTGTAGACTACTGGGTTGGAAATCGGGTGGGGTGGTGTTCGGCTGAATTGGTAGTCGGCTTGTGTAGTGGTGGTCGGCTGGAGTGGTGGTGGTGGTGGTAGGAAGTGGTGATCGGTTGGTGTGGTGATGGTGGTGGTCAGCTGGAGTGGTGAGGGTGGTGGTCGGCTGGAGTGGTGGTGGTGATAGGCTGGAGTATTGTTGGTGGGGGTGTGCTGGAATGGTGGTGTGCTGGAGTGGTGATGGTGGTGGTCGGTTAGTGTGGTGATGGTGGTGGTCGGCTGGAGTGGTGATGGTGGTGGTCGGCTGGAGTGGTGATGGTGGTGGTCGGCTGGAGTGGTGATGGTGGTGGTCGGCTGGAGTGGTGATGGTGGTGGTCGGCTGGAGTGGTGATGGTGGTGGTCGGCTGGAGTGGTGATGGTGGTGGTCGGCTGGAGTGGTGATGGTGGTGGTCGGTTGGTGTGGTGATGGTGGTGGTCGGCTGGAGTGGTGATGGTGGTGGTCGGTTGGTGTGGTGATGGTGGTGGTCAGCTGGAGTGGTGATGGTGGTGGTCGGCTGGAGTGGTGATGGTGGTGGTCGGCTGGAGTGGTGATGGTGGTGGTCGGCTGGAGAGGTGATGGTGGTGGTCGGCTGGAGTGGTGATGGTGGTGGTCGGCTGGAGTGGTGATGGTGGTGGTCGGTTGGTGTGGTGATGGTGGTGGTCGGCTGGAGTAGTGATGGTGGTGGTCGGTTGGTTTGGTGATGGTGGTGGTCAGCTGGAGTGGTGATGGTGGTGGTCGGCTGGAGTGGTGATGGTGGTGGTCGGCTGGAGAGGTGATGGTGGTGGTCGGCTGGAGAGGTGATGGTGGTGGTCGGTTGGAGTGGTGATGGTGGTGGTGGTGGTGGTCGGTCGGTGTGTGGTGGCTAGCTGGGGGTGACCTTCTGAGGCGATGGCTGAAATTGCGACCGTTTGGATTGGTAGTGGACCGGCTTAGTGGGCTAGCGGTGGAGCGGTCTGGCTAACGACGGGGCTACGGAACGAGGCAAAGTGGCAGCGGGGCGTGTTGGTGGCGAGGAGATAAATTATTGGAAGGATTGTATGGGGCGGCGCGGGTTGGAGCGGGGGCGGGACAGCGATAAGAAGGGACGGAAGGACGACTGGATAGAGTGATGTCGGGTTAGAAGGATTGCAGGATAGAGATGGCAGCAAGGCAGGATAAATGAGGTGGTGGATCGACGTGGAGGTTCACGATATTCCATTACGGGCTTTCGCACTAGTCCAGTTGCGGTGCCAAAGCAAAGAGCTTTTCAATTACCTCGCGGCGTGTGTCGACGGCAGTGCAGCTGCTGTGCATAGCGATGCTGAGTGCAGTGCTGCGGATTAGCTCTTTTGCTATCTGCTATCCGCATTCCCCCATAGAAGATTCGCATCATCACTGGAATACTTCTGTTATTCCTCTTGCCACGGCCTTTGTTCCCCTTTACTGTAAGTTTTCTCGTCGACGTCTCACTGCGATCTGCTTTGTGCATTGGGCTTCAGACCGTTTTCCACCGCCTTCTCGAAATGCCGCAGTGCCCAAATGAAATTATTTTGTTTGGCTCGTCGTCTGCAGCCATAATCCCGCCGTTCTCTTTCCGTGTCAAACTTCTTGCTGAACAAACAGCTTACGCGCCTCAACCTCGCATTTCCTCTGTATCCATTATAATCGGTTGTACTGCTACTTTGTCGTCCGCTCTTCTGCTGCTGTTGGTGGTATCAGCATAATTCCGCCATCTCCACCACTTCTACCGTTTCCTCATATCAACCATCACCTCTTCTTCACTCTCCACCTCTTCCACAGCTTTCTCAACATCACCACCGCCGTCACTTTATCCGCTGCAGTTACCTACAACCTTGCCGCCTCTCGCAGCATGTTGCCAAGTCCGTTGCCAGTTCAGCAAAGCCAACGACGGCGCAATCTCCACCATTGCTACTGTTTCCTTATATAAACCATCGTCTCTTCTTCACTCACCACCTCTTCCATAGCTTTCGCATTGTCACTGCCTCCGTCACTGCATCCGCTGCAGTTACGTACAATCTCGCCGCCGCTCTCCGCATGTTGCCAAGTGCATTGCCAGGTCGGCCAAACCAGCGTTGGCACTGTCTCCACCGCCGCATCCATTACTAGTGCGCTTCGGCGCCGCCACCTCCGTCTCTACCGCAAGTTGCCACGTCCGTTGCCAGTTCGGTAGAACCAACTTGGGCACCGTCTCCACCCGCGCGTCCGTTGCTACCACCCCGGCGCCGCCGACGCCGCCTCTACCGCAAGTTGCGAAGTCCGTTGCCAGTTCGACAGAACCCAATGTCGGCACGGTCTCCACCCTTGCGTCCGTTGCTACCTCTCCGCCGCCTCCACTCCGTAGCAACTTGCTACGGAGTCCATTGTCTGTTCGACAGAGCCAGCGACGGCGCCATCTCCACCGCCGCGTCCATTGCTACCGCTCTGGCCCCGCCGAATCTGCCTCTACTGCAAGTTGCCACGTCCGTTGCCAGTTCAGCAAAACCAACACTAGCGCCATCTCCACCCCCGCGTCCGTTGCTCCCGCTACCGCTCCGGTGCCTTCACTCCGCAGCAAGTTGCCACGTCCGTTGCCAGTTCGGCAGAACGAGCGACGACACTATCTCCACCCCCGCGTCCGTTGCTACCGCTCCGGCGCCGCCGCCGCCGCCGCCGCCGCCGCCGTCGGCTCCGCGCGAGCGCTACAGGTTATGAGCCGCGGGGCGTCCAGGCGCGCGGGGCATAAAACAGGTGATCCCCTCCGTAAAGAGGCTCCCGGGGCGGGGCTTAACGTGTCCGCGTAATGCAGACGTACGGCGCGGCGCCGCCTAATCCGTCGGGGACAGCTGCAACGGAGGCCGCGGCGCGCGCTGCTCAGCGCCGCCCCCACCCGTCCTCGCCCTTTCCTCACCCTTCCTCCACACTCCCCAAGCCGTTTCTCCGGCCTTCCCTTGGCCATCCCCAAACCCTCACATCGCCCCTCTGTCCTCTCTCCGCACTCTTTTCACACTCTTCATTCCTTCATACTCTCCCCACCCACTTCCCACTGCTTCTTCGTCCAATCCTTGGCCTCTTGTATTCTACTCCTGGCTCTCTTCCCATTATCTCCCTCCCCTCTTCTCTCCCTCTGCCTGTCCTTTCCCATCCTCTTCTCGCACTCTCCCCTTCCTCTCCGCGTATTCTCCCAGCTCTCCTCCGTGTGTTCTGTCTCTTCTCATCATCTCCCCCCCCTTTTCTTGAGCTCTCCACGTCCTCTCATGGCCGTCTCCCCGACATTTCCCCAACCTGTCCACGATCTCTTCCCGGCATCTTCCAGGCCTCTTTCTAGCCTCTCCCCGCCTTCGTTCTTCTTCCCCCACCCGCTACCTCTCCCCCCATCTCTCTCACTCTCCCAGCCCTTTCCATCTCCGCCGGGATTCTGGCGAGGAAAACCAGTGATGGAAGAGGCGCGAATATTTGTCGCTGCGGTGGCCGCTGGGCACTCGACCAAGGGCTGCGAGGGCGAGATACGCGGGGGTCTGGGGGAAGGGGGGCAGCGCTGGGAAGTAATATAGCGGAAAGAAACGGAAGGAGTTGATATAATGACCAAGTGGAGCAATAGGAAAGAATTATTTGCTATATACGAGTAAATAATTTTGAAAAGATGGAAATAAATTGAATCTGTATGACGGATTTATTGAAGCTCGATAATACTAGGCAACAGTTGAAGTTAAATAGCTAACCAGTTTGCAAGAACCGACAATTTACGACGACTGATATTATTATAGAAGGATACAATGCGTGAATACTTTAAAATAATTGAAAATTTTAAAACAATTTTAAGAAATAAATACAGTTTTTATATATTTTATGAGTTAATAAAGTGTTCTGTATTCGGAACGCCTAGTCATTAAGCAATAGATAAAGATGAGATTAGAAATTTAATAGAATTGTATAAGGTTGTAATTGTTAAATGTACATTACTCATACATTTTGTATTTCATATATTCATATGTTTTATAGTAATATTAATAATTACAACAAGACGGTTCAACTGAGTCTTTGAGAGGACATTATTCGAAACTGAAGACATTAAAAATAGAACTTCAGAAAAAAAAGGTAAAATCAAACTTGTAAAATCTCTAAAATTTAACAAACCATTATTTTTGATCTTTCAAATATACGGAGAAGGGAAGTACAAATAGTCGTTACCACAGCCCAATGATTACAGAACAAATATATGATGATAAAATACACAAAGCACCTGTTCTTTGATCAAGACTCTTCGAGGTGTAGGTATTCAAGGATTTTTTGTTTCGAAAGTGAATGTAATTGTGGTATTTATGAATAAATGAGTGAAAGATGTAATTGTCTTCCAACAGTCAAAGATAACAATCAATGATTCCTTATTTAACGTAGCTAAGCTGAAGCCATGAAGCCCGCTCTTCCGCCTTGACCAGACAAATTTCGACCCAGTGGTCACATTCATCACAGGAGGGAAAGCTGAACAACGCGATTTGATTGATTGATTGTTAGTGATTCTGAGCGGGCCAAATACTAAGGTCATTAGTTCCGTGTAGTGCATGTTCTCCCATCGGGAGATGGCTATGATTTTCCCCACTAGATGGCGAGATCCGGCGCCTACATACTGTCGACTAACGGAGTCTTCCCCAACCAGGTATCTCCCACCAGCGGGGCTCCGCCCTCGCCGGCATAAGCTCCAAGTCCTCGATCGGTCTCCCGGCTTGTGTGGTAGTGTGGCGCATATTAGTGTAAATGTGTGCGTGAGGGGTGAGGATAGGACAAGAAAGAGGAAGGAAAGATCGCGTGCGGTCGGGGGCTCTTTTGTTAGGGTAGTGCTCGGGCATTCACCTAGTGTTGATCGGCGAAACCACGGAAAACTACCGATCAGAGCAGCCGAACGCCAGAATTCTCCCCCAGACAGGGACTCTGAACAAGACGATAAAGAACTTCACGCATATGCGGGAGTTTCGGAAGCTCTTGCCAAACGTATAAGGCAAAGAGCAAACGACCAGACGCGAGGAAGAACACTACAAGTATTGCGTCTCCTCCGCCGACGTCGTCGCCGCCTCCTCCTCCGCCGTCGCCGCTATCACCGCCAACGTCGCCGCACACTTAGCGGAATGAGGCGACGCTTGAGCGCTCAACGCTGTTAAATCGAACGCCCGTCACAGACCCTCCCCCCTTCGCTACCCCCACCACCGCCACCTCCTTCCCCGCTGGGATTACTATAAAATTGAACGTCTCGAGGGGTAATTTTTTCGCGCTAAGCGCCCGCGATAACGCGTTCACACGTTAATCCACAAGCCAGTAAACTTTTGCGATCGCTTTTTTAGTAATTTTCTCTCTTTCTGAGTTCAAGCTGAGCGTTTATCATGTCGGCAGTAAATAAGTGTTTTCTTGAAGGTCTATTTTTTTTAGTAAACAATACGCTGTGGTCGCTTTTTCTTTGATAGTCTAGTGTTGTTAGGAGAGAGCGATTAAATTGTGAATAAAGTTTCCTTCAGAAATGATTTCGTCTTTCGCTTGTGGAGGGCGGTTTGAGAATTAGAGCTGGGGGCAGAGAGAGGTGTGGGGAGAATTCTGCAGTCCTGAGACCATTAAACGTAGGCAATGGAAAAGAAAGAAAAAAACACATGAACCGAGACGCGCTTGCTGCGAGACACGTTTCTGTCTCCTTTGTTTTCATCACTGCTTTGAAGGGTCTTCAACCACATTGTTTCACTTTCCAAAGGAATGAAAATTTCTGTCCTGAGAGCAGTTGCCAACCTTATTTTGTCCCAGTGAAAAGAATGTTCTTTGCAGAATACGAAACTATTAACCCTTCCTAATAGAATGATCTAGTCAGAGAGTAGTCAGATCCATGTTGTGAAATGTGAACAAAATAAAATATGGGAGGGTTCAGTATTTTCGACATTGCAGTTGAAAATGTGTTTCGTCCCTAGCGGATACATAGTGCATTGACGTAATGTGCATTTAACATAGCTGGCAAATTTGAGGAGGCGATTTAAATATTTCACAGCGTAACATTCACTTTATGAAGTCGAGTGCTTATTTTAAAGCTAACATTTTCGCCCTCTAGTATCCCTCACTGGCCAGGCATTTAATAATAATAATAATAATAATAATAATATTAATTTTCACATAAGTTAACAAATACAGCAGATGTAAGGGTTAAGTAAGATTATAAAGAAAACGAAACTGAGGTATGTTAATTTTATAACGAAAACAAAATTTGAGAATGAGGCAGGTCCTAATATACGTGCACGACCAGCGAGATGCTCTTCCTAGCAGCTGCTCTCATTGTTTTCTCTCAGTTTCTATCTCGCTTCGAACTGATTCTAAGCGATACTGTCATCACTTTGCAATCGTGCAATCGCTTACCTAAAATAGCATTTCGCAGAGGCGCACGGACATTGTGATCAATAAAAATGTTACCACAGTGTAAATGGCTACATGTGATTTATAGACACCGCTCCACGTGCGATGGGTAGATGCCGTGGCGAATCCTGAACATTATTTTAAGTATACCGCACCTTATGGAAGCTACCTCTGCCATAGCTTTCCTTTAAAATGAAACCTTTGTATCACACACGAAGCAAGCGAAACTACACTTTATTGTCGAATGCTTCTTTTGGCTAAATGTAACTACACATATCACTGCTAAAAAGAAGACACGGCCAGCAAAAACGGCCAGGCAACGAATCCTGCCGAAAATTCGCCATTTTTTTCGCGCTGCATTACATAACTTTCCCTATACCACGCATATTCCGTATATACGTACGTATACGGAAAAGTAACAAATATTAGCTGGAAAGTGGGGGTGGGGAAAACTGACCACGGGATGCAGTCGGGCGATTCCCGCCCTATCGTTTCCCTGTCTGCCATCGTCGATCTCGCCCCGGCGCGCCCTTTGCCCTGCAAGGGCACCCTTCCACACGGTCGCCCTCAGCCCGCGCTGGGTCACGTGAGGTGCAGGAAGGGCGCGGGGGAAGGGAGAACGCGAAGCCTGGTGACACCGTGTGGCGAGCACGTGCTGCAACCGCAGCCACGGGGATGGGGGTGGGGGTGGGGGTGGGGGCAGGCGAGAATGGCGAGGACAGCCGCGGGCGGTGGAAGGGCGAGTCAGCTGAGGACGGTAGGCGACAGAAAAGCCGAGGTGAGTAAAGGCGGCTCCATAGTTGGTATTAGTCTTCTTTGTACAGTCCATAATTTGCTCGAAAATCATTAGTGAAGTGGAAAATTGAGACTAATGCAAAAATATTAAATGATAATTTCAATAAATCCAGTTGAATATAACGTAACTTTGTAAGACGAAATGGTCTTGAATTTGAAGTTCACAGGCACATTTTGATGCTAGGAAACCTTCCTAGAGGCTAGTTTCCGAGGGAACTAGTGTTGGCGAATTTCAAATTCAAGGCAATTCCGTCTAGGTGTACAAAGTTACGTTATATTTAACTGGAATTATTGAAATTATCTTGTAATATAATTTGTATTAGTCTCAATTTTTCACCTAAAATTAATGAGTTTCGAGTAAATTATGGACTGTACAAACAAGGCTGTTACTGTGTGCGGCATTCGGCGAGTAGCGAGCAATTCTCACCCGATATTGAGCTGTATTCGGCGAATGTTCACTTCCTTTGATGTGTGCAGAAGACCGTCACGCGGTGGCTGGGGCTAGCACCGAATATTCGTCGCTCGGGAAGCAACCCATCTGTATCTCGATTTTTCTATAGTGGCCGGTGACATTAGGTCAATGGTACACCTCCTGCCTTGTAAAGTGAATCTTTTTAACAGCGGTAAGCACATTTCTGAGGCCACGAGCTCCGTTGAGAAGGACCTTTGCAAAATAATTAAAAAGATACATGTTTTAAGGCAGGAGGTGTAACAACGACCTAATGTTGTCGGCCACTGTAGAAAAAACGAAGTAAACTCTACTCGGGATTCAGCCAGCAGTCGCTCGCTATTTGCCGAATACCGAATGTGTGGAACCGCCTTAACATGAAGCGTCGAGGGCAAACATGTTCGCCAATATAAACGTGTCAGATATTTTGACGCTTGTATGGTTTTTAAATGCTCTGAGTGAACCGTTTCAGAAATGACAACAGCAGATACGAGAGAAAATCACGTTAGTCCCAAGTTCATCAAGTTTGCAAATTTTTGGATTTGCGTAATAATTGAGGTTTGACATCGCGCCGCTAGTTTCACGGGGGACATCCGTCATTTATTTGACAGAAGGGTTGTTCAGAATGCCACTCATTCTGTCGCTATGTTGCAGGCGTCAAAATTGCACTTGGTGTTTTTTGGGTGGACAGCCACAATGACGTACAACATATTGCATTGCCAGACAACTCTATTCGTTTACGTTGACATGTGCAATTTTTAAAACAGCGTTTGTGTGGATGTGTTTATAATTTTTCTGCCAAGAGACATTTCATAACGCAACAATCGCATAAGAGCAAAACTCCCATCTATCGTAAATAAATAAATGAAACAATATTACACAAGAGCAATCTAAAATTATTTTAGGAAATGTTTCAGTTTAAAGATAGAGTATATTTTTACAAAAAAGCGTAAACAATAGTTTGTATTGGATTGAAGATGTACATTTCCGCAGTATTCACACGCTGTTACAGCAGGAAGGAAAGTTTGTGATGTGCACTGAAAAGTCAGTTTAGCATACTGTCCGTTCTCACCGTACTGATGTACTGTCATGAGAATTAAAACAGAAACTTGCCGAACTGACCAAACATCGACAGACTCCTGTATGTTCCTTCCAGTTTCGTAAGGAAAGTTTACGTGAAATATTCTTTTCAATCTGGAGCAAGGACGGTCAGTTCACATTAGCTCAGCGATAGAACTTTTGTGACCTGGATATTTCTTGCTGACACTACTGTCAGACACTAGTCGATTAATAGTGCATAATATTTTTTAAAACTTATTTTGTCTATATTTATGCCTGAATAAACTAATTTACAAACATATTTCAGCGCTTCGACTCTCATAGTCTGAATGCTGATGATTATTTGTATATCTACCAAATAGTCATAACATTTTCTCTCTGCAATATCACAACCATCACTATGCTAAATACGCAATAAAATTGACTATTCATGAACCACTATGAGTAATGGATTCTTAATGACACCGCAGATACATAAACTTCTTGTTTCTCAAACAAAGCGCATGTCGCACTATCAGACATACGACAATCAAGGACAACATTTTCGCGGTGAAATAAAAGTCCAGCACGGCGAATACGTCATTCCAACGCACAATACATTTAGCTCGTATCGTGGGTCATTGTACGCGTAAAAATTCTATCAACCCGCGCCTGACTTTTACTTTCTCGTAATTTACGCCCTTGTAAGCGACGTGCGCCTTCGCCTTCGCCCCGCCCCCTCCGCTGAAGGAGAAGTTGTCGGCACGCGCGGCTGATCGACGCCTGCAACCCCGCCCCCGCCCTCGTCTACAACCCCGCCCCCAAACGTAACCCCACCGCCACACCACCTCCGCTACCGCCGCCGCCACTAGGCGTCGGAGGATGTGCCGACGCCACGCGGACGACCGACGCCTGCAACCCCGCGCCGTCCCGCTCCCTCCCCCTTCCCCTCCCCCTCCCCCCGCCCCCGCCCTCGCCTCGTCCCCATCCCGCCCCCACATGTGCCCCCGCCAGCACCATCACCACCACCCCAGTCCCCGCCACTAGGCGTCGGAGGATGTGCCGACGCCACGCGGACGACCGACGCCTGCAACCCCGCGCCGTCCCGCTCCCTCCCCCACCCCCTCCCCCGCCCCCGCCCTCGCCTCGTCCCCATCCCGCCCCCACATGTGCCCCCGCCAGCACCATCACCACCACCCCAGTCCCCGCCACGAGGCGTCGGAGGATGTGCCGACGCCGCTCGGGCAATAGACGCCTGCAAGCCCGCGCTATTCCCGCCCTCCATCTCCCGCGCCGCCCTTCACCCCACCGTCGTCCCCACCCCGCCCTCGCCCCCCACTCCTCCCCCCACACGCCATTCCCCTGTGCACGCACCCACTCTCGCGCCACCACGCCCCTACTCCCACCCTACTCCATTCCCGCCTACGCCACCCCTACCCCGACCTCGCCACCAGCGTTAGACGCCGGAAGAGAAGTAGACTCCTGCAAGCCCGCCCCGTCTCCCCCCTTCCCCCCCTCTCACGCGCTGGCCGTCACCCCCAACGCCGCCTCCACCCGTGTTCCACGCGCGCCCGCCTTGACCCTGCCCCCGCCCTCCCCCCACCCCGCCCTCGTCGTCAACCTACCCCCACCCCCGCCCAACGCAACCCCCGCCTCCGTCCCCGCCACCACTGCTATGCGTCGGAGGAGATGCCGGCGCCGCGCCCCGGAACCCACCCCCACCCCCACTCCCACTCCATCCCCCCTCAGCCTTGCCCCGACCTCAACCCGCACGACCCCCACCCCGCCACACCTCCCCATCCGCCTGCGCCACCCCGCCCCCTCCACCAACGCTAGGCGTCGGAGGAGGTGCCGGCGCCGCGTGGGCGATCGACGCCTGCCCCGCCCCCACCCCACCCTCACCCCACCTCCCGGCGCCCGCCGTCATTAGAAATAATTTACTGGCCGTAGGAGCCGTAAACACGGGCCGAATTGTTTTACAGTCCGGCGCTTGTGGCCCTCGAGGGATAAACATCTCGCGCGGGCGGACACGCCCCAGGCAGCGCCAGGGGGCGCAGTGTGCTAGGGCTCGCGCTCCTGACCGCGTTCCTATCGACGCCCCGGCTCCCAATCACTGCTCGACTTCTTCGGGGTGACATGTCACTTCTGTCTTTAGGATTTCATTATTATTTCGGCATGTGCGTTTTGTATATCGATGTATTGATGTTAACAAGGTTCAGGTGTTATATTAAAAAAGTCAGGTGACGTTTCAGCTCTCCCTATCGCCGCTCCGGCTCTCAATCACTGCTCGACTTCTTCGGAGTGACATGTCACTTCTGTCTTTTCGATTTCATTATTATTCCAGAAAAGGCGTTTTGTATATCGATGTATTGATGATAAAAAGGTTAAGGTGGTATATTAAAAAAGTCAGGTGACGTTTCAGCTCTCCCTATCGCCGCTCCGGCTCTCAATCACTGCTCGACTTCTTCGGAGTGACATGTCACTTCTGTCTTTTCGATTTCATTATTATTCCAGAAAAGGCGTTTTGTATATCGATGTATTGATGATAAAAAGGTTAAGGTGGTATATTAAAAAAGTCAGGTGACGTTTCAGCTCTCCCTATCGCCGCTCCGGCTCTCAATCACTGCTCGACTTCTTCGGAGTGACATGTCACTTCTGTCTTTTCGATTTCATTATTATTCCAGAAAAGGCGTTTTGTATATCGATGTATTGATGATAAAAAGGTTAAGGTGGTATATTAAAAAAGTCAGGTGACGTTTCAGCTCTCCCTATCGCCGCTCCGGCTCTCAATCACTGCTCGACTTCTTCGGAGTGACATGTCACTTCTGTCTTTTCGATTTCATTATTATTCCAGAAAAGGCGTTTTGTATATCGATGTATTGATGATAAAAAGGTTAAGGTGGTATATTAAAAAAGTCAGGTGACGTTTCAGCTCTCCCTATCGCCGCTCCGGCTCTCAATCACTGCTCGACTTCTTCGGAGTGACATGTCACTTCTGTCTTTTCGATTTCATTATTATTCCAGAAAAGGCGTTTTGTATATCGATGTATTGATGATAAAAAGGTTAAGGTGGTATATTAAAAAAGTCAGGTGACGTTTCAGCTCTCCCTATCGACGCCTCGGCTCCGAATCACTGCTCGACTGTTTCGGTGTGACATGTCACTTCTGTCTTCTCGATTTCGTTATTCTTCTACTATATGCGTTTTGTAAATCGATGTATTGATGTTAGCGAGGTTCAAATGGTCTATTAAAAGTCAAGAGACTTCAGCTATTCATGAATTCAATAATTCGAATAATTTGATTTATCTTGGCAATAAATTTAGACAATCATTCATCATGCAAAACTTTTCACTCGTTTATTGGCGTAAAGATACTTGAGTAAATGTACGTGACACCAGTGCTTTCGACCCTTCTTTTTAGGCTATTTTGATATCTGATTTGTACTCATACATTTTCATTACTTTCTTTCATCTTTTACAGTTACCTTTGGTGCTGCTTTAACCTGTAACTGTGGCGCTCTTTTATATGTGAAAAAAAATTGTTCAGTCTCTCACTTTGCCATCCCCTATTATCTCCCTTTCCCCCTTGACATCCTATATTCTTCTCATCAACTCTCTAATGAGGTTAAAAACGCCAATCGTTGCTGCTGTGACCGTGGATCACTTGCTGCTTGAACAGAGTACTTGTATTTGTACAAATGTTCTACAATTCTCAATGTCCTCAATGTTTTCCTACTCCATCTCATTTTTTCGTTTTCTCTGTCTGCATGTCACTAAGTCGTATGTCTGCATTTTTACTCCACTTTTATTTGCGTCATTTGTATTATCCTTTGTTAATAGTATTTATATTCTCTGCAAAATCCCCTTTTCTCTCTTGATTTTTCTCTTTCATTTCCGTTATAGTTTCGGGCCCTCCGGCTGAGTTTCATTCTCTGGTCTCGCCTATAAGTTTCTCAGCTCTTTTTCTTCCGATGTCTGTTCTCCTTCTAGCCATTTGACACTGCGCTATCTACCTCTATCTAATACCTCTCCTACCCATCATCCCATGACAATGAAACAACCCTTTCATTTCACATTCCCCCTGACAAGACTCTTCTGAAACATCCACATCCCGTATTACCATAATATTAGTGTATCTTTTATTCATATTTTCTCATTGGACTCCTTCTCTCATTTATATTAAATTAATTTCTCACTCGTTAATAATTTAATATTTGAAGTTCGATTTCTTTACGACGCAGTACTATATCCTCTGTAGAGTATTACATAAAGTGTAAGAGGACGTTGTTCGCCTCGGACATATTCTCATACAATAAGAAATTTAATTTCTAACCGTTAAAAAGAACAGTATGTTTTTAAAATTACATTTGCGCATACATTAGGTCTAAAATTTCAAAATGTTCACTTGGAACGGTTCGGGGAGCCAGAAGCCTCCTTTCCACGGTGGCGCTCGCCGCTGCTTCTCATTTGCGCCTCCCACCGAATCCTCGTTTGGGCGACAGCGCGCCCTGTATACGAGCGTACCTCGCATGCCGCAGCGCCCCCGCCGGCCAGCTGCGAGCGCGGGACCAGCAGGAATGCCCCGCGAGTTACGAGGGCCGCTGTAGCGCATAGGCCGCGGCTACTAATGCCCCGTAGCTACTCGTGGTGGAGGTAGCGCATAGGCCGCGGCTACTAATGCCCCGTAGCTACTCGTGGTGGAGGTAGCGCATAGGCCGCGGCTACTAATGCCCCGTAGCTACTCGTGGTGGAGGTAGCGCATAGGCCGCGGCTACTATTGCCCCGTAGCTACTCGTGGTGGAGGTAGCGCATAGGCCGCGGCTACTAATGCCCCGTAGCTACGTAGGGCCATAGGAAAATTGGGGACCAAATCATCCCTTAATGTTTGACTCGCGAAACTTAATTTCTAATTCCACAAGTAAATTGGGGATCAAAAGGGAGAGGACTGATTGAGCAGGTAAGCGTGTTGGACCGCCGCGCTCTTGTCTAGCTTCTCCTTGTAGCTTACTGAAAATCTCCCAGACTCCCTGTTTCAAAATGAAAAGTAAAAAAAAGCAGTTGAAGAGTGTCCAAATTTCTTGTTCAGCGTTATAGAATATTAGAAGAGAAACAGGAAGAATATAAAAATGGCAAGATAAACTGAATTCATCCTATCAACGAATGATTCAATTGAATGGAAACTAACTTTAACGAAATCATATTTCAAACAAATATGCCAGTCCTAGGTCTGGAAAATTGGGAAGGGAGTTGTTTTAAAAGTAACGGCTATGAAAATGTTACTCGAAAATAAGGTTTTACCTTTCACTATTTCCTGGAGATGATGATGTAGTCGGTCCCCAATTTACATATGCCCTTCTGTGGACCTGTCTCCAATTGATTGAATTGAATTGAATTGCCTTATTTTACGTGGCGAGACTCAGGCCATGAGGCCTGCTCTTCCGTCTGACCACGCAAATTTCGTTATGCTCCTTTCACCAACTAGCGGAGAAAGAAGGTATTCCATGGGCGACGAAACAGGCGATTTTGAATTTTGCTCAGAGGTGTCATTTAGGCTTGAGGATCTTTTACATGCAGTAAATCTACTAACAGGGGACAGCCGGCTTTACTTCCCCTCCGTTAGAAGGCGTACGAAGGATTTTTTTTGCCCCTAAAAATCCATGGCTTCGATCGGGTTTGAATCCGCGAACTTGGGTATAACAGTCCGATACGCTAACCTTTACACCATCGCCGCCACATTACGCCAATTTACGTATGGATTGAAATTTTTACTTTCCTTCTGGACTCCGATTTACATACATACGCCATTACGTAGTTAGGTAACCATGTTTACTATGGCGGAGAAATTGTTAAGTCATCGCAAGTTCACATCTCCAGCAACCAATTTTACACTCCTGCCTTACATATTTGTGTTTGTAGAGACGACTGAAGGATCAAAGGTTTCAGAAATTTTCACCTCACTGGGCTGATATATTCAGAACTCGGGCATTCTCTCAGTTGCAATTTCAAGAGGTGAATTTAATCACTTCTTGCTGATTTGAATGGACAAGACCCGTTTCTTGGTAACACGGCAAGCTCATGACTAAGCAATGAACATGTGGAATCGAGTCCATAAATTTAGTTGCCTGGTCGAATTGGTTGGAGTGCACGTGAGAAGTTGAAGTCAATAATAGTTATTTGCTATATAACCGATTTTATTGTCTCTAAATGTTTAAGATGTAGTAAAAATTATGAATTGAAAAGAAGATACTTAGAATTGCATTGCGGTCATAAAACTATAAGACTTCTATAAATTTATGCTCTTTTTTGCATTAGCACTCTAGGCTTATTGATTCTCGTAATTGCATGAAACTAGAGAACTATATTTATTTACGAAACTTTAAAGACCTATCTATCTAAGATTCTGCTCGATTTAATTTCTTGCAGACTATCCGTCTCGCGGAAGAGACCTATTATAACGTGTATTTCTAGTGCAGCGCGATTTTTCCGTTTTTTTTGAAATAGCTTGGCACAAAAGTCAAAAAAGTAAATACTCAAATTGACATTATGTAAAAGTGTGGAAAAATGACGTTAAAATTATACAAACTTGCAGCCAGAACCCTGATAATCATTATAGTGGTTATTAATCTACGTCACGTCTTACATCTAAAACAGGAGTCTCCAAAATTATGAAGTCTGTGAGCAGCCGTTTGAGCCGTTTTCAACCCAATTGTGAGCTACCAAGAAACAAAGTTTGAAAAAATATTGTTTTTTTTTTTTTCAAATCTTAACGTCTGTTAACATGTGTCTTTAGACATTCATTTCTATTAAATTTTAATAAAACTGTGTGCAAGAAAAATATACTGAAATTGAATTGCACATTACAAAAAAATTGAAATATAGTGTTAGTAATTCTCTTTTCTTCCAACTGATTCACTTGCACTGCACTGTGAACTCACACACTTGTCGTTTGTTTGTGTAAAGAAGTAATCAATCTCCCATTCTGAATGAGAGTGATAAGTCTTTTGTTTTTTGCTTTAACTTGCCATCATTAGCAGAATACTAGCTTAGCAACAATGTATAAATCATTGCGCACAGTAAGAATCTATTTTTGGCTAGTAGTATGTCTGAACTCTATAGAATAAGTCGCGGTTAGCCAACCTTCAGTACGACTCCGACCTATCGAAAATTGGCTAGCGAGCTTCTACAGCTCGCGATCTACGTTTTGGCGATCACTGGTCTAAAAGAATAAAATACAAACAAACTTGAAAACAATACTTTTAAGTTGATCGTGACGTTTTAAACAGCTGAAATGTTTGTCTTACACAGAAGTAGAATGCCCTGAGGATAATATGAAAATTAAATTTTTTGCCCTAGTCTCTTCACCGCGATCTACGTTTTGGCGATCACTGGTATCAAAGAATTAAAACAAAACTTGAAAACTATACTTTTAAGTTGATCGTGACGTTTAAAACAGCTGAAATGTTTGTCTTACACAGAAGTAGAATGCCTCAACTCTGTGGATAATAAGAAAATTACCTTTTTTGCCCCGGTCTCTTCACCCTTGCGCTTCATCAGTGTAATCCCCCTGCGCGGGACGTCTCCGCGTGTGCGCGCGCGTGACTTGCTCGCGCAGTGGCATTCCGCGCGACGCGCTCTCGAGTGCTCCCGCAAAGTGGGGGCGGTGGGGGCGGCGCGCGCAGTGCGTCGCGCGGCCTCTCAAGCGGGCGCGTATGTGGCGGAGGCGGAAGGGGGGGAGGGGAAGGCAACGCGGCGAAGTTTTTGCATGGGCAGCGCGTTTGCTCGTCCGCTTACGTCGTTCGCAGGCGCCAGAGGCGGCGGTGGCGGAGGGAGTGGCGGAGGGGGAGATGGCTGAAGTGATGGCGGAGGGAGAGAAGGGTAAGGCTGTGGCGGAGGGAGAAATGGCTGAAGTGATGGCGGAGGAGGAGATGGCTGAAGCTATGGCGGAGGGACAGAAGGGTGAGACGGGGGGGAGGGAGAGATGGCTGAAGCGAGGGCGGTGAGAGAGAATGGTGAGGCGGTGGCCGAGGGAAAGAAGGCTGAGGCGGTGGAGGAGAGAGTGGTGGTAGGTAGAGGAGGCGTTTTGCGGTGGGAACCTTGGCGGCGTCGGCGGGGAATATGGCAGGTGAGGGCTGGAGTGTCGAGGGCGGCAGGTGTGGTGGCGGGCGTCGGGAGTGTTGTGGGCAGCGGGACTGTGGTGGTGGGTAGCGGGAATGTGGCGATGGGCGTCGGGAGTGTGGCGGTGGGCGTCGGGAGTGTGGTGGTGGGCAGCGGGACTGTGGCGGTGGGCGTCGGGAGTGTGGCGGTGGGCGTCGGGAGCGTGGCGGTAGGCGTCGGGAGCGTGGCGGTGGGCGTCGGGAGCGTGGCGGTGGGCGTCGGGAGCGTGGGGGTGGGCGTCGGGAGCGTGGGGGTGGGCGTCGGGAGCGTGGGGGTGGGCGTCGGGAGCGTGGGGGTGGGCGTCGGGAGCGTGGGGGTGGGCGTCGGGAGCGTGGGGGTGGGCGTCGGGAGCGTGGCGGTGGGCGTCGGGAACAGTGGCGACGCATGGACGGCAGCGGCGCCGTTGTGGTTGTGGCTGCGGCTACAGCAGTGGCGAAGGGGCGGCGTGGGCGGTGGAATGGCGGTGGGTGCGGCGAGGGCGACAGAAAAACCTCTGCGACGTTTCGCAGCGGTGCCTCCGCGCTGCCAAGCGCCACACGTGGTCGCCATACACCGATGCCCACACCGCCCGCTGGCGCGATCGCGCTCTTGCGACATTCCACATCCTCGGGACGACGAAAGATATGGAAGCGTGAGGCGTAGTTGAGAGATGAAAGAGGAGTTGTTAATACGGCAATCATTGAATCTCAGAAACTTAAGAATTCGTTCACAAGAGCCGATGGTTGAAGTGCAACTTACCAACGCTGACTGGAATTTTCCGAATCTGAACTTCGTTCAGGAAATATCTTTCCATTAAATGATAAATTTTGTTTTACGCAAACATGTAGAAGACTAATTTCTTCGAGAAACGAGTAGATTATTGATCTTTTTCTTCTTTAATCGTAAATTATGAGAGTAATTATTTCTCGCTTTGTTTGTCAATGTATATTTCTTTCTTCTTTCTCATGTTGTTTATTCATCTCACATTTTTCTCTCAAGTTCTATTGTAAAAGCAAAGAAGTATGAACTTCGTTATTATTTTACTCTTAAGCATACATAATTTGTAGAACTACGTATATTATTGCAACCTCGCGGTTTAGCCCATTCGTCATCGTGCTCGCTTTTCTTGACGCGACCTGTGTTCGATTCCCGGTCGGACAAGATGTGTTAGTGCGAGTTTTCCTTGCAATATCCCAGTATACGTTGCTGTGTTACTATGAGAAAACTGCAAAGTCTTCGGAGAAAACGTTTAATTATCTTACATTATCTTTTTAATTATCTTACATTAAGTTATTCTCGTACGTTTTATCCCAATCTAGTTTACTTCATCATGTATACACAATAAGCTGCTGGAAATCAGTGCTTCAGAATGCAAGACAGAGAAGAGCTTTGTTTTCTTTGACAGACAATATTTGCATGACTTGTTTTCATGTCAATTATCCGATGTTCCACATGCGAAAAAGGCTAATGGGCATGTAGCCCAAAAAGCCTGTTGTGCTCTTTTTGTGTCTGAGTGGCTTCCGGAAGGCGCTGCCATTCGCTCCAGTTTCTCACTCTCTTTGAAGGACGCCCGGCGCAACAGTGTTACAAACGTTGTCGAGAGTTGCGGTAAAAACGTGGTAACAAGGAAAGTGATTTACACTTCTTTTTGCGTGCGGAAAATAAACACTTCCGTCAAGACCACACATAATGACTAAATGTGACGTATAAGATGACTTTACAAATGTTGACTTCTTTATTCTGCGTATAAAATATTCTTTTTGAAATTTCTTACTTGTTTTAAACTTTTTTCTGGGCCAAATTCTTCTAGTTATGTGGCATTTAACTTGTCTGTTTACACGTTTAACTGTTTAACGCAGCATAACATAAAACGCTGCTGTTGTGCTTAATGTTTTCGGATATTTATTAGAGAATGTTTAAGTGGAAAAGGTGCCCTCAAAGGTTTTTCATTTTTTCTAATTTTTCATTCGTCTAATGTTTCTCGTGTCACAACTGTCAATTATATTTAGACATTAAGGTTAAAGAACACTCACTTTCATGCTTATCAGAGTACAATCTAATTATGAATTAAGGGTCAACGGAGTATTTCGAGGAGACCTTTGAATTTAGATTTTAGCATTACTAGCATTACTTGATTGTAGCATTTAGCAAGAATTAAATTCTCCCAAATAATTCAGAACATAATCATATCAATTATATCAAATACAAGTATCTCAGCAATAATTATATCAATTATTTTTTTTTTCGGTAACAAATTTTAAAATTAAAATTTTGAAAATTTTCGCCTTGCCATTTGATTTCAAAATACGAAAATGGGTCACTTACGATATATGCACGAAAATTACCAATTTTCGAATTTGTGTGTGTGTGTATATAAATTAATAATAAAAATCGGAACGTGAAGTAGGGATTTCACGGTCATTGAGAGCTAGCTCGTTTAAATCGTTCCACAATAGTATCTTCACTTTATATATAAATGAATGTCCGAGACATTTCCTTTTCTTAATTGAAAAAAAAAATCTTAACGTTTTCTCATAAATACTTTCAGAAGTGGAAGGAATCAAACTGTAGCTTGCAGCTTCTTCATACAGAATATGCTCGGACTCGATAATTAAGTTTTCTAATATATTCGTTCAAGTTATCTGACATTTCTGTGAATAATCAGCTACAATCGCATTCCATTGTTTTGCTGCACTAAAATTCGTCTACGAAAGAGAATGACAACTAATTTGGAAAGGTCTTCGTTTTGTTATATCTATATTACGGACGCGGGCTACTCGATTATTCTGTAAAGCTGTTTATGAAGTCATTTTCACATATTCTTATATAAAGATAATTAGAAGGCGTCAAAATGATAATAAAAATGTTTTACTCCCAACACTTTCAAATTAAAAAGTATTGCATTAACAATTATTCAAGAATATTATTTGACTGTCCATTTCGCTTTTATCAAAGCTTCTTTTCAAAGCTTGAGAAATAAACTCTACGTACGACTGTCGCAAAGGGGTTGAATTAAACGATCTGCAAGTGAGCACATGGAAGGGTCGAGAACTCACCACGCCAGTGAGAGCTCTGCCATTCAACAAGCACCGCGTGTGTAATCCATTGGCCAAACAATCGAGGCTTCCCAAAGCCCGTCGGTCGACGCAAATATATAATTGATTTATTATTAGCGAACACAATTACCCTGGTCGCTCCGCTGATGACGGGAGCAGAAGCGGGGATCGCATTAATGCTCGAAGTTGGCGTCCAATTTCCCGCCCCCTCCTCCACGCCCCGCGCCTCCTCCCCCCTCGCGCCTCACCACGTCCGCCTCCGCCGGAAATCCGGTGAGGCGCGCGGCGCGAATCCCTGTCAGCCGCCGTCGCCGACCGCGAAATCCACTCAGGCTGCTAGAACGCGCGGGGTGGGCGTCGCGACGGGCCCCACCCCCTGCCTTGGTGCCAGTGCCTCTGCTGGCCACCCCCTGCTCCATCCCCCGCCGCCATCACCGTCCCCGCCATCCCCGCTGCCCTCGCCACCACCCCCGCCGCCCCCCCGCCCCGTCCCCGCCCCGCCCCGCCCCCGCCCCTCACCTCACCTCCCCGTCCCCTCCCCGCCCCGCCCCTCCCGCTCCCACCCGTCCCCGGCCCCTCCCCGTCCCCGCCCCGCCCCCTCCCCGCCCCTTCCCGTCCCTACCCCGCCCCTCCTCGCCCTAGTCCCCGCCTCTGTCCCCGCCCTCGTCCCCGTCCCTCCCCCGTTCCCGTCCCCGTCTACGTCCCCGCCTTCATCCCGTCCTCGCCCAGTCCCTGCCCCGTCCCTGCCACGTCCCTGCCCCGTCCCTGCCCCGTCCCCGCCCCACCCCACCCCCGCCCCCGTCTCCGTCCCCGCCCTCGGCCCCGGCCCCGCGACTCCCGCCTTCTCCCCATGCCCATAGCTGCCCCCGCCGCCGCACCGCCCCTCGGTGCCGCCACCGCCTCCACCCCTGCTGCAATCCTCCACCAACCCCCGTCGCCGCCTCCGCCACCATCAACCCCCTTGCCGTTGCTTTCGACTCCTCCCTGCCTCCGCCACCCTATCCCCCGACCCCGTCGCTTCTCGCGTTCTCTCCGGCCTCCGCCGACATTCCCGACATTCATCTCCTCCCTTGTGCCGCCCCGTCTTGGAGGCCAACCATGTCGCCACAGCCTCTCTCCCGATCCGACGCACGACATTTAGCAGCGGACATCTTGTCAATATTTAATTCGATCGCCTCTGAACCTGTCGCCCTTGGGCGAAAGCGACGCTGCGGGCGGGGCATTTGGTGACGATGACACCACGGCGACGGAGGGCGTGGGCGACCAGAGATGAAAGATTCAGGCGGTGGCGAAGCCCTTAAAGGGGTGAGGTGCGGAGTTCGGGTTGAGGGAAGATGTGCTTGGGGGAGCAGTTCAAGTCGTGACTGCCGTCGGGGAACGGGTCTTTTGTGTCTCGTAGGCGATCGCCGATCAGAGACCGCGAGAAAGCACCTCGGAGCACAGGTGGTGAAAGTGCTATTTGGCTCGGAGATAGGCGAGCAAGTGACCAGAGGGTGATGGGGGAGGGGAGTGGTGTTCGGGCGAGAGGATATGGGTGTCAAGGGAGTGGGTTGCGCGGACGGCGGTGGAGAAGCGTCGAGGATAATCGATTAGGAGGCTACTCCAGCACGGCAGACGACACGGTGGCGCGGCAAATAAGGGAATTGACACGACCGAGGGAATTACCAGCGATTCGGAAAATGGCCGGAGTTGTCGTGCGAGAACATGCAAACTAGCGGCCCTCCGACAAATTACCAGCAACTGTGACATGACTGCGCCATCAGAAGCTATGGAAATCAACGCAACTGATACAGTACGAACGAATATATTTGAGAGAGAGTAAAGCAATATTGAAAACAAGATGAAAATTAGAGTTGCGTGTAATTTCCTGGATAAATATATGACTTTTCTTGATTAAAAAATATCATTTTACAAAATCTACAATGCACATGCAAGTTTTCTAAAAATTGCGTGTTTCCTTTTATTACTCAAGAATACGATTTCTATTTATACAAAATAACGCAGAACTGCCATTGCAGAAATATAAAATGAAATACCCAAGTTACGTAATAAAATTGGCAGAAGAGCAAAGAAATATGTCCTTAAAGTAATGTTAATTTTGTTTACGAACATTTTTTTGGTTGTGCAGTAACAATTCATGGATTGACAATTTCGAAAATATGAATTAAATTGTTTGTAAATGTAACGTTAATATTGCAAAAAATAATTTTCTTTATAACACTTCAAATATTTGTAGAAAATAGGAAGTAGTATGACCCAGAACTGGATTAATACATGAAGCGACTAAGCACGTGCAACCAGAATTTTAGCGCCACCTCCACCAAATAGAGGCCCTTAAATGTTTACTTTCTCGTCTTACGAAGCTCTTTTTTATATTAGTTCATACTATTAAAAATATTCCAATAATAATGTTGAACATTGCAAAATCTATCGTTACTCTTCCGATTATTGATTACTTTTAATCAATTTTTGAATATTATTAAGGAACGTCATAGATTGCTTTCCCGAAGATATTAATCCTGCTATGAACTCTGTACTGCTTTGAAACTGCCTTGGTTATCTTTTCTTTCAATTTCTTTATTTTCATTCACGCAACATTCATTCTTCTTTCATTATATACATAACCATTCATCCTACTCATTCACACCCACCGCACTTCACTACACTAGTCTTCTGTTCGCCGCTTGACTCGAAGTGTCCGTGGCGTTCAGGCGCATTTGGAGGCGTGGCAGGTGGGGCGCGGCACCGAAGACCCTGTTGCAGCTACCGCCCCATTAGGCTACCGCACGCCTGCCCCGCCCTTCAAGAGCGCTCGCAGGGTGTGTTGCCCGACTGCATCTCTCGGTCAGATTTCCTTCACCCCCTTCACACCTTTCCCCTCTTTTACTTTTCGTTACCGGACAAAAAAAATCTCTACTGCAGCCTGTTGCGTTCATTCGGTGTTTCGGAAGAACGGATTTTGTTAAGTTTTCATTCATAAGTTGCAAATGCTTAATCTCGTACCAGTCCAGAGAAAATCTGCAATACAGGTGAATATGGCAGAATCTTCGGAATTGTGTGCGTGAAATCAGCAGGGCAAGAAGATGCCGTTGATAGTAAGTTGTTCAACAAAACTTCAACACGATCTCGGCCCCGTGGCCGAGATCGCTAAAGCAGTAGTGCCGTAGTGATCTTGGACCTTGGGGTCGTGGGTTCGAGTCCCGCGTCGGGCATGGTTGTATGTATTCGTCCTTTCACCCCCTGACATCACTATATCGTTTCATCCTCGTACCATAACGGTACATACAATAATGGTCACTAATGCCCTAGTAGTTGAGGCTTCCTTAAATTAAAAAACCAACTTACACAAACTTTTAAGTACAATTTTCAACGTCGGCAGTGCTTATAAAAGGATTTGCAAACGTTTCTTGAAAATAGACCGAAGTGGATCGATTATATCCGATTAATGTAATACTAAACAGGCCACGATAAAAGGAGAAATTAACCTTTACACCAAGAAGAAAAACGAAACGGGATGCAGTACACGTCTGCACAGGGTTAGAATTGTGCGAGAGGGCGGGCCCGGCATCAGAGGCTGCCACAGAGAGACGGAGATGTGACGGGGTGGGCGCGCCGTCGCTGGCCGGCGGCGGCGGCGGGGCCGTTTCCGGCGGCGGGCGAGGGGAATCGCCGGCTGCGCTGACCGGAAGCGGTTTCGTGGGCGCACCTGCGCGCGCGCGCAGCGCAGGGCCGAGGGCGGAGGGCGTTCCGGTGGCTGGGCGCCGCGCCCACTGCCCGTCGCCCAGCGCTCGCTGTCACCCGCAGCCTATGGTGGTCGGAGCTTTGGGCCCAGTACTCTCACTCGCAACGCGCTCAGAAAGGGTTGAAGAGTGTGTGGGTTCATCGCTGGGAAAATTCTTGTTGGAGAGCTTGGAAACTACATTTCTACGTCTATTTTTGCAGACTCCTGTTTTTTACAGAGAAATGTAGGGGTCATCCATAAATTACGTAACGCTAAAGGGGGGAGGTCTGAGTCAGCGTTACGCTGCGTTATATAGTGATATGGAAGTGACTTACAAGGAGGAGGGGGGTATTGGAAACACTAGAAATTTGCGTAAGGTAATTTATGGACGGCTCCTTATCCTTGTTTTGTAAGTACTGTATCATTGGTATATAATTGAAACACATTAAGTACATTTTTGGTGTTTTTGAGTCCTTTACACCACTATATCATATTTGTCCTATTCTTTTTATTTGTGTGATTGCTGCAGACCTAGAGTTTCAATTTACTAAAATGTATTATAAGTGTTTCGTGTTTTAAATAAGTCACAGAACAGTGGAAATGGACAGGAAAATACGTCTTTCAACCTAATATGTTTTTGATTCTTAAAAAAAAAAATTGCATTTTGAAATATGTGTTAAAGAAAGCCAAATGTTTCTTCAATAACCTGTTTTCTTGGAAATTACTATCTTTACCTTACGTTTACATAGTCATCGCGATTATTGGTCACTCAGTTGTTAATCGAATATTGTTTTACCGTAAAGAGAATAAAATTCTCGGTGAATTGAGCCAAAGAATCGTATGGATGTTTCCATATCTGCTTTAAACCCTATCTTCACCTTCCTTTTTCATCAATAAATAAATGTTTAATTTAGATACTTCAAATTGCACGTATATGTTATGCATTGAAACACCAGGACAATTAGAAAATATTCTATTCATCATTATTAAACGTAAAGTGCAAATAACAGTATTTTCAAGAGCGATGTAATCCTCTAGCTTTGAATTCAGGTGAACCAAGTTTATGTTGGTACTTCTCTCTACCAAGGATTCACTCTATATTAGCACAGTTGTATTGCCGGTTGGTTTTTGTTTTTTTTTCTTAGTGTAGTATGTTTTTCTGAGTAGCAGAACTGATTTTTTTTCTTTTTTGCAGGTTAGTTACTGTTTTCACCATTTGAGAAGGATTGACGTTTGTACCGTTGCGGTGAGTGAGTTTGACCGAATTATTATTCATACTTGACCTTTTATTTGTGCATGTGTTGGAACTTTTATTGTATATCTTTGAACTTGATGTTATTATCATTCTGTTTATTTTAAAGTACACATTTCAATTTGAGCGTTCCGGTCTTCTCTTAAACTAATTTTCAATCACAATCTCTTATGATGAACAGCTATAAGTATTTTATTGTAGTCATCTTGAAAATTGAAAAATGGAACATATCGTGAGTGTAGCAATCGGATAAATTTAGCTCAGAGCCAGCGTAGACGCTGGTTGACGTGCACAGAAAAAGCTGTGAATCAATCATCCAAAGAGCAAAACAGGAAAGTCTAGTATTATTAATTTTGACTACTACGTTGGTTTACCGGGGACTTCGTTTCAAGGTTCAACGGCTTGCGACATCGTTTGTCCGTTGCACTGATCCTCTGTCACTCGAGAAGACGAGATCGGAAGGCGATATTGTGAGAGCGAATGGTGCAGTTCTGTATGGGTTTTCGTCAGAATGTATTTTACGCTCCGTAATGTTGAAAATAACTCTTGGGCCTTCCGCTCTTTACTTCCTCCTTCACGCACTTGCACATGCGCTCTTGGATTGAACGGCCAATCATTAAACCATTCACCAACCACGACGCGGCCTGTTCAGATAAATAAAATATATCAATGTCTTTATTAATGACGATGCTCAGGCGAATGGGCCTGCTGTTCCATCTAACCACTTTCAAAAGTTAAATACAATAGTACGTAATAGAAAAGGATGTCATTAAAAAAAGACGTACGTAAGTAGGAAGACGACTTTTTTAGGAGTGAAAACGAGGGAGGAGGGTTTTACTTTTCACTGCTATGCGAATCTCCATAGTAAGATGTTGCAAATCTATGGTTATAAACCCGAAATATACATAACGATTAAATAAAAATCAACAATCACTTATGCAATTTTTAGAAACTGTTTTGTCAGTTTTATTTTGAAATTAGTTATGGAGAACATTTTAACTCAATTGCTAGTTAAATGTAACAAATTTATAGAAATGTGATTACGAAAGTACTTATGCACGCAGTACGTTCATAATGCCGCTCATTCGCCGCTGATCGTGAGAAATTATGAGCTCTAATATATTATGTCAACATACAATCACTGTGAATAACACCTAGAGTACGTGTTTGCTGACCCTCTATCCTTTCCAATGCCGGGTATTAATGCCATTTGTGAGCATAATACATCAGATTTGAGCCGCAAACAACACAGCATGATCAAATTCAATAAACAACCGATATGGATGCGGAACAAGATTCCGGGAAGGTCGTGGTGGGTTTAATTAGTTCAAAATATAATTAACCGTATTCACGAACCCCCCCTCCCTCATCTGCATCTCTCTGAGGCCGCCACCACTTTCCGGGTCAGGCAAACGTAATGAAGCCACGTGGGCCGACACCGCGTCACATAGGCCGGAATTTCAATCAATTACACCCCCACGGCAGCCACTTTATGCCCCAAATCTCTCTTTATTCCCCTTTCCCCTCAGTGTGGAATTTGTTTACGGGCCTGTTCCTCTGCGTATAACAAAGAGACTCATTCGCAGCCGCCAACAAGCACCTTTTTTTTATTTTTGGTGAAAAAGCGGCTTGTTAGGGATCGATGTAATAAATATATATTTTGTGTGACAGATTCTGTCGGAGCTGACTACCTTTGAATACAAAAAGGAGTCTCTTTTGAAAACTCTAGCTCTCCTTCCGCTCTCTTTCGCCTGTTGTTTGTGAACGTCCGAAATGTGGACAATAGCAAACGCCAGAGTTACTGGAAAAATCATGTAGAGCAGCAGTACTTTGCGTAGTATTGGCGGACAGGTGGCTTTTAAATTTGTTTCCGCGGTTTGTGCATCATATTGTGAACCAGACTGCGTGAATATTGTCGTACGCTGGCTATTGAGGTCTAAATTTTTCGCAACTTTGGAGAGTTGAGAAACAGTAATTGAATTTGAAATTTGCTTTGTTCTCACGCCTAAACAGTTTTGTAGTGTTTATTAATGGTTGAAATAGCATATTGAATTAACTGCTCATTAGTTTAATTACGTGGTATGGTGACACTGGTTTATCACCCCCAACAAAAATCATGATTTACAATTACTGAAGCCCTGTCTCTAACACACGTGTACAGAATCAGTCAAGTAGAATATCCAATTAGGACTTCTTTCTTGAGATTTAAACTGTAGAATAATGTGTATTAAAAGTATTAAAAATAACGATGGCAAATGAAAAAAAATGTTTTTTTGGTGATGTGTTTTTGTCATTCAAAATATTTAAACAAAAATATGTGGTCTTGACCAATATTTTAATTTCTTTCTTGAGCAGCTTTGAATGGCTTAATTATTGTTATTATCTCATCTGGTACAAACAATCGTTCAACAAATGTTCGTCAGAAAATTACAAATGGTCGAAATTTGAAGATCTACGGCAAATAAAGGTGTCAGTTCTTTGATGAAACATGAAAGTAACCTTTCAGACGCATTTGAATATTCATTAAACAGTAATTTTTCACGTCTGAAAGTCATTAGATGTGTCATTCATTTCAAAACTATTAATAGTACAATTCTTTCTAATAAATCTGAACCTGAAAATTTGATCTATATGATCTATATTGAGTCTATTATCACGAAATGGGTCTCAAGTGATAAATAGTGGAGTATTGTTGTTTTCTTGATTCTCTGTATTAGTTTGTCCTCAACATTTGCATACTGGGAATATTTTTGTTATAGTTTACGAGAACTTTTTCTCTCAAACCATCTTTAATATATCACGCGATGAACTTAACACTCCTTGAGGAGTGGCATGCATGCGGAATCTTTGATTGCGAGACCGTCTGTGACACGCCACTACGCCAGGCTCCGGATTGAGGTAGTGAGTCGGTACCTAACTTCCCTTGCTACGCACTGCCTTGTGTGCGTCAATGCAGATATCCGCCTGCCTTGAACTAGATGAAGAGCGAGCCACCGCAGCCGCGGCGAGCGGCGCGTCCTCATTGTCGGCGCGCAACAGCGGCGCGGCGCGGCGCGGCGCCTTTCGCAGCCCGCTCCCTCGGCGAAGGGCTAATTGCCCCGCGCCGCGTGTCAACAACGCCCTCGCCCCGCGCGCGCCCTGGCCCTCCGCGCAACCCCCGCTCCAGTAATTGGCACCGGGCCCGCCCACGCCCGCCCGAGCCTCCTCTACGCCCGCTCCTCCAGCCGTCCTTGTCCGCCCGCCCGCCCGCTTCCACCCTCCCGCCCACGCCCACACCCATCCGTCCAAGTCCACATCACGCCCGCTCACGCTTGCCCCACACCCGCTCACGCCGTCCATTCCCTTCCAACAATTCCACCCTGCCCGCCGCCCACGCCCGCCTGCTCGCCCACGCCCTTCGCCCGTCTCCACCCGCCCGCTCGCCCATGCCCGTCCGCCCAAGTCTACACCCCACCAGCTCAAGTGTACCCCACGCAGACCATGCCCTCCCAAAATCGCCGCCCCGCACGCCACCCACGCCGCCCTCCCGCTCGCCCACGCTCACCCGCTCGCCCACGCCTATGCCCTTTGCCCTTCCCCGCCCGACCGCTCGCCCGAACCCACGCCTTTCCCTCCAAGCGTGCCCCACGCCCGCCCAAGCGTACCCCACGCCCGCTCACGCCGTCCATGCCCTCCCAACCACCTCCCCGCTCGCCACCCACGCCCACCTGCTCACGCCCACCCATGCCCACGCCCGCCCATGCCCGCGCCCGCCCTTGTCCGCGCCGCACATGCCCTCGCCCGTCCGCCTAAGTCTACACCACACCCGCCGAAGTGTGCCCCATGCATATCCAAATCTGCCTGCCCGCCCACGCCTCTGTCGTCACCCACGTTGCCCACTCCCGCCCGCTCACGCCGCGCCGTCTACACCCTCCTACGCATACCAGTCTAACGCAAGCCTGCCCGCTCGCCCACGCCACCTGCATACCCTCTCACGCCTGCTATAGGGACGCCGCTACCGTCTGCCCGCCCATTCCTCCGTGCCCGCCCACCTAAGCTTGCCCGACTGTCCTACCACACCTCTCCAACCGTGGATACTCGCCCACTAACCGACAACATCCACCAGCGACCGCCAGACCACTCACCACTCAAGACGCATCTGCTCACCCGCCTCCTGCTACCATGTCCTCGCGAACCGACACTACCACTGCCATCGCCACTGCCACGGCCACCGGGAATGCCATGCTGCCTATCCGCCCGGCAAGCAACCTCATGAAAGTGGCAGCGACAAAGGTAGGGGTAGCAGCCAAATGGCGATATCCCTTCTGTAGAGGTCACAAGGGCCTGGCACAGAGACAATGCGTGCTAGCAAAGGGGCCCAGTTTCGGAAGTGGCAACCGGGAGATAGTAACTGCGGGGGGGGGAGGCGGTGGAGGATATTGCGTGCTGATGGCAGAGAGGAAGGGGATGCGAAGGGCAGGAAGGGGTTGGCAAGATTGTGAAGATTTGGATGGGGTAGAGGGAATATGACAGCGAGGTATCAGTGGGAGTAGTGTTGGAAAGGGAGAGGAGGATTGGAAGGAAAGTGAAGAATTGGAAGAGGAGACTAGGGGTGATAAGGGTGTTGAGAGGATGGCAGGGTGTGCTTAGAAAGGGAAGGTGTTGATTGGGCAGGGAAGAAGATGGTTCGGGAGGGAAAAATAGAATGGTTGGGAAGGAATAATAGAATGGTTGGGGAGGGAAGAATAGAATGGTTGGGAAGGGAAGAATAGAGAGATTGGGAGGGAAGAATAGAATGGTTGGGGAGGGAAGAATAGAATGGTTGGGAGGGAAGAATAGAATGGTTGGGGAGGGAAGAATAGAATGGTTGGGGAGGGAAGAATAGAATGGTTGGGGAGGGAAGAATAGAATGGTTGGGGAGGGAAGAATAGAATGGTTGGGGAGGGAAGAATAGAATGGTTGGGGAGGGAAGAATAGAATGGTTGGGGAGGGAAGAATAGAATGGTTGGGGAGGGAAGAATAGAATGGTTGGGGAGGGAAGAATAGAATGGTTGGGGAGGGAAGAATAGAATGGTTGGGGAGGGAAGAATAGAATGGTTGGGGAGGGAAGAATAGAATGGTTGGGGAGGGAAGAATAGAATGGTTGGGGAGGGAAGAACAGAGAGATTGGGAGGGAAGAATAGAATGGTTGCGAATAGAATGGTTGGGGAAGGAACGGTTTGGGAAAGTGAAAGAAAGCGAGAGAGTGGAGCGGATGGGAAGGCGCAATCACGAGCATGGACACAGGTGAGAGTTCGCAGATGGGGACGGGACAGAACGACCGCTTCGGCAAGACGGTGGCGGAGATCTCCGTTTCCGAACCATTCTCCGCTTGCGCCGCCACTGCCGTCTGCAGGGCCACTGCTGCTTGCCGCTGACGTCGCGGCTCGCGACGTCGTCTCTACCGGCGGAGTGGCGGTGCGGCTTCCCGCCGCCTGCGGCGGAGCCTGCGTCGGGGGTGAGACAGCGCTGCAATTGGGAGGGGGGGGGCGGAAGGGGAGTACCTCTGGGAAGTACGCGGTTGCGGCGCCCAGCAGTCTGCCACACGAGAGGAAGAGGGAAGAGAGAGGGAAGAGAGACGCCGGTAGCAGCAGGGACATCCAAGGAAAGCGTCTACCAGGGCTTTGCAACTCTCCATCAAAACCGGAGACAAAGCTCGAGGGTGCAACTATAGGAGGCGCCAGTGTCGCCGGGTACAGCAGGTTAGGCTCGTCAATATCCGCTCATAAAAACTGGATAATTTGTGAAAAATACGAAAAGTGTCTTCTGAACGTTCAATTATTCATAACACTAATATATACATATAAAAAACCGCTGAAGAAAGCGCGAATGTCGACAGTATCTTTTCTTTTGTCATGCGGCTATTTGCGTCTCGCGAACCCACGTAGCTGCCTCGTATCGTTGGCAACTGTTAGTTTTTGCTTCCTGTAAGAAGGTGATAAAGAAGAGCGCACCAATGTAATGGCCTCTACGGTAAATGGGAATTAAAAGGCTTTGGCATATACGAGTAAATGAAGACGAATTCTTGTAAATGAAGGTGTGATTACAAGGTTGGCGAAAGCAGTGACATTAAAATTATCTTCTCCTTCTGCCTTAGCAGAAGAAAGCTTAGTGCACATTCCAATAGCATCATCTCTTTCCAATCCCTTATATTCTTCCTACAACCCTCGAGTCAATTACAATCCATTTCTTGTTTAGAAATCCGCCCTGATAGGATTCGACAGTCATGCCGTCTCAGTTTTCTTTGTAGATCTTAGATAATTTTTCGCCTCCTCTTTTAATTTATTACTTGTGTAATTGTTATACACAAAGAAGTTGAATAACCATTCATGTTCATTTTACAGTAACTATTATTATACATTTCACAAAAGATGAGAAGCGACATCGTAGGACTCATACGCATAGAAAATACTTCGAACACAATTGTGTTCTATTCTATGTTTTCTCAAGTTGCCACAAGTCACATTTGAATAATATTTATTCATTTGAAGGGGCAACTCAACATTTTAAAATTCCATAATAATTGCAGTTTGCTTCCGCCCACAATATTGTGCTTTTTGAATTGATTAGATTTGTAGTAATTGTGGAATGATAGCAATAAAGTATATTTCACAAATACGTCAACACAAAATAAAAAGACTTTTGCTATGAAAATAGAATATAGAACTTGTTTCCGTATTTTATATTTTATTGACGTCAATTTTTCATATTGCTCCATTCGCAGGTGTCTAGATCTGCGATCGTCATCGCAATTGGTTTCAACCTACAACTGGACTTTTGGCCACATCAGCCAAGAGATATGGGTGACAAAAGTGGTCGAAATTCGAAACAACAATTTTAACAGCGTGAAGTTCCGCCAGCTGTAGGCGATACCAGCGCAGGGTCTTCTCATATAATTTTTCGTAATATAATTTTTGTATGAAAAGTGATCTTGCGTCAGCCGTGTGTAGCGATGAGACAAAAGGGTTCTCATCTCAAGCTGCTGTGGACATGTTACACCGGCGATCGCTTGAGGAGGCAACCGGCACTCGAGCGCGACGCTGCGGTGCTGGCCGGGCACTCGCGAGGGACTATCCGGCTTTCACAGTCGCGCTCACTGCTCGTATTCCTTACGCCCAACCACGCCCCCGCCCGCCCTGCCTCTCGTCCTCTTATGCTGTTTCCCTCACTCCTACGCTTCGGCCTTGCCGATCGCTCACTTTCTTACTCTCTTTTCACCATCTCATCCCGTCTTCTCGCCCGTCTGCCCGTCCATCGTCTACCCGTCCGTTCTGCTCATCCGTCGGTCTGGCCGTCCGTTGATCTGGCCGTCCGTCGGTCTGGCCGTCCGTCGGTCTGGCCGTCCGTCGGTCTGGCCGTCCGTCGGGCTGGCCGTCCGTCGGTCTGGCCGTCCGTCGGGCTGGCCGTCCGTCGGGCTGGCCGTCCGTCGGGCTGGCCGTCCGTCGGGCTGGCCGTCCGTCGGGCTGGCCGTCCGTCGGTCTGCCCGTCCGTCGGTCTGCCCGTCCGTCGGTCTGCCCGTCCGTCGGTCTGCCCCCTCATTCTCTTGCCCCTTTCTCACCAACTCTTCACCTCATCGTCTCACCCTGACACCCTCACGCCTTCCACCCCACCCGCTGTCCTGCCCGTCGGCCCGCCCACCCTCTCGCCCGCTCACCCTGTCGCCCTCTTTTCTTTATCGTCCGCCCGCCCGTTCGCCCACCCTTTGGTCCGATGGCCCGCCCACCTGCCCGTTGTCGATCCGCGCTGGCCCCGAAAGTGGTGCCGGGTTACGCGCAGACCGCTGCCGGCCCGGCGCTTCGGGCGAGACCGCCTGCGGACACGAAGACTTCGCGGGTGGCGCGCGGCTCCGGTTGCGACGTATCGCGTTGCGACGTATTGCGTCGGCGCGGCCGCGCCACTCGCGGCGCAACCTAAAGCCCGAACGCCTCGCCGTCGCCCTGGTACCCTGAAGCGGCGTTGCTGGTGATCAGAGAGCGGATTTCTATGATTTCGCATATTTTTGTCCGTTGCTTCAGGGCACAACTAAATGAAGTTTCTTTACATTTGGTTAGAAATGGATGAATTTGTTAGTGTATATGTGTGCCGATTTTCCTGTTGCTCCATATTCGTGTAATTAGAAGCTCGTATTTTGCGTATTTCGATAAAATAGAGACTTGTCTCTAAAATGTTTCGTATTTTCATAGAATCATTCTATTTGTGAGCGTTCATCAATTCGAAAGAGATTGTCACAATTTGTGTTTGTTTTTCTTCTTCTTTTCTGTGGATGATAAAATACCTGTGCAAATGTAGGTGCTTAATATCATCTTTTTTTTAAACCAGGCAGAAGAAATGCAACAAGACATACTAGGTGATCATTTACTTCAGTTATTTCTCCTGTGAAATAATGTACTAGATTATATTATGTTTGCACAAATACTTGTATATATCTTTTTATTCCAAGTATGCTCCTCCTGAATTTTATCAAGAAAGTTTTATACAGGAAAAGAAATATTGTTAATTTTAATTGCTTATTAAAGTGCATATAAAATAATTTTTAGGTCATACATATATATTTTTAAAAGCATATTTCAAGGTTTATAGGGCGTTAAAATACTCTATCTACTGATGACTCTGACTATCGCTCGTTGCAATGTCGCTCTTCCTATTGCCACTTGTTCTGTGATTCTTACTGTCGCTCGTCATATTGTCGCTCTTCATGCTTTAGCTCGTCGTACTGTCGTTCGTCGTACTGTCGTTCGTCGTACTGTCGTTCGTCGTACTGTCGTTCGTCGTACTGTCGTTCGTCGTACTGTCGTTCGTCGTACTGTCGTTCGTCGTACTGTCGTTCGTATATTTTCTCGTCGAAGTGTCGTTCGCAGAACTGTTACTCGTCGAAGTGTCGTTCGTTGCACTGTTACTCGTCGTGTTTTCACTTGTCGTGTTTTGTTTGTCGCACTGTAGCAGGTTGCACAGTTGCCTGCCATCCATTGCATTATTGCTAATCTTCGTCACAGCGCTACCTGTACTACATTTGACGCACCATGCCCTTAGCGCGATCTCTCGCCATCGACACAAAGTTTTTGTAACTAGTTTCGGCTATTTCCTTACCTGCCGTATTACTGCAAGCACGCAGTTTTGTGTACTAAAAACAGTCCAGATTAAGGCACTAATTGGCTAGAAGTATCGTCGAGACTGCATATTCAGTTGCATTTTGTACCTTCAGTACTTACAAAGTCAATAGCTTCATTTCATATTGCATCTTCCAGTTTAAAATTGCTACATTTCATGTTTATCTACGAGAGATATTGTAATAATCCGCCGATATTTCAATGTAAATAATCCGCCATCATTTGACGCAAAAACTATTGCTTCTACAACAGGTTTTCACGGTACGTATAATCGCAACAATACTAGGAAGGAACAAAAACTAATTTGAGCTTTCTCATTCCGTAATTTCCGAATGACATTGGCACTCTTAGCGGTCTGCTCACAATGAGAACTCATTCTGCGAAAATGATATCGTGCTCCATTCTCTGTAAGGGAAGCCAATAATGACCAGTGAAAAGCCTCATAGTATTAGCAAGAGGATTAAATTGAATGTTTCTCCAGGAACACACTTTATATGGAGGTAATGGTATTGAAAGTAATTCATGAAATTAAGCAATTAATACGTAACTTGAAGAAAAAATATACCGAAAACATGATTCTCGATATAGACAGATAATTCTCTATATATTCTTCAGTGAGAGAGACACAACTTTCAAAACAAAGTAAAGCGCAATTTTCTTATTTGAACGAACTGAGATATTAAACGAGTCTGGTATTTCAAATATTGTTTTTATGTGGAAATGTGTAAAATAAACATGATTTTTAATACCGATGCATTCCCGCATTCTATCCTGGCTCTGACTACAAATAACGTTTTTGTGTGGCACACTAGAAATAAGCATGTTCGTTCTAACGGAGAGGATGATTGTGGTATCCATATGTATCGTTGCTCTCGTATAACAGAACGAAGCGCTTAAATGCAAAACTCTGGGAGCGGTCGGCGCTCGTCGAGCTGACGGAGTCCGCCCTTGTGAGTGAATGTGTTATATGGCCGCAGCAATAAAACAATTACGGCGTGACGTAAAGCGAACGAGTGGCCATGAGAGCAAAAGCGTCTGTCAGTGAGCAGCTCTGGCGTCGCGAGGGGTCGATATGGCGTCGGCCAGATGTTGCGCCCGCGAGTGCGGGGGTGCTGTAGGCCGCTCGCGGCGCGTTGCGTGGGCGGAGCACTGCCCGCATGGCCTCTGCCCGCAACCCTTGCCTCTCCCACTCGCTCGACAACCCCAACTCTCGCCGACCTCTCAGCTCACTGCCTCCCCTCCCTCAATCACCACCTGTCCCGACCGTCGCCCACCAAACCACCCTCCACCCACCGGGAGGGATGGCTCGGTGCATCAACTGATGTCACTGCAGTCCCTTTGATCGGGAGGCTCTAGGTTCGAGTCCCGACGGCGGCAGGATTTGCGACACTAGCTTTTCAGGTAGGTCGAATTCAGTCGCTTTTTGGAGGACAATTCTAGCGGCCGGCTGCTTTGATGGGTAGTTTTCCGTGGTTTCTTTAATCAACACTAGGCGAATGCCGGAGCAGTACCCTAACAAACGGGGCACCGACCGTGCGCGAGCTTTTCTTCCTCTTCCTTGTCCTATCCTCACCCCTTACACGCATACACTAACATGCACTTCACTACCACACATGCCAGGAGACCAATCGAGAGCTTAGAGCTTGTCCCGGTTGGGGCGGTGCCCCGCTGGTGAGAGATATGTGGTTGATGGGGACAACTCCGCTAGTCAACCGTAGGTCGGCGCCGGATCTCGCCATCCAGTGGGGAAAAGATCACTGCCACCTCCAAAGGAAAAATCTTACAGTAGTTGACGTTATCACGATCAATCAATCAATCAATCAATCTTCTCCGTGGCGTTCTCGTTTTCTTCCACCCATTCTAACTCCAGCAATCTCTCTCCGTACTCCTCCCCGCTTTTCCCTCAACCCACGCCTACCGCTCAGCCCTCTCCAACCACCATGACCTCACTCTCTTCACCCTCTCCAGCTCCTCTGCCCTCTCCACCTTTCGCCTTTCTCTCTCTCCACTTCTGGCCCTCACTGACCTTTTCCTCCGTCCCGTTTCCTTCCCCACGGCCTTCTCCGTCGCCTCTACCCGCTCCACCTCCCGAATCCCCCAATCGACGCCCCCCACCGTCCTTATTACCGAACGAGGTCGCTGGGGGCCACGACCCAACAGACTCGGCTGACCGATCCGCAGTGACTAGCTTCACTGTGTTACTCAACTGGAAGCAGCGTATAGACGCCAAAATCATTCAAGCCAAAATCAAATTAATACAATTAAAGCCATTAATACACAGATCCAGCATTATCATACACTTCATACAATTCAGCATTGCAAATTTACAAAGCCATAATAAGACCTTTGCTACTCTACGCCGCCCAATCTGGTTAAATGCAGCAAAAACCAACTTAAGGAAACTGCAAATAGTGCAAAATCAATTTCTCAGAATCATTTCAAACGCTCCCTGGTATGTCACCAATAAACAGTTACATAAAGAATTCAACCTAGAGACTGTAGACCATCATATCACCTACCTTGCTACCAACTTCTTCTCAAACATATCTCAAATCCCTTCATTATCAGTTCACAGACTCGGCAAAAACCAAACCAGAACCAGAGTACAAAATAAGTTTCCCTTCCACATTTTCCTCAGGAAATTCTCCGAATTAGATCCCGACTAGAAGAGCCCAATGAGTAACCACAACCATTGTATTAGTTATAGGTTTTAATTTAAGTTAGATATTAAGCCATCAAACATATGTATAGTTTATTTAAACTGAACTATATGTTCACCATCTGTGTAAAGAAATTGTTAAAAAAAGCTTCACTGTGCAGATGGGTTCTAGTCCATTCTGATTGGATAGCTTGTGGTGGTACGGCTAACTCAGCGTTCGCTGCTTGCGGTCGAATTTGATGGTCAAGAAGTACTCTATTTGATTACAATTGAGGGAAATATGTGTGGCCTGCATAGTAAACATGAATCATAGGCCCGAGACTCTTGTAAATCGATTATCGCAGCACGGTTTCAACAACTTCGTAGAAGTGCATGCAACACGTCTGATGAGACTTCGGTTTTAATAAAAAATAAACAAACCCGTGAATACAGTTTCTGATGCTGACGTTGTAATGAGACTGTAATAACCTATTCGTTGCAGTGAAAGGAACCTCTACAACCCATGTTTTGGGGATTGAGGAAATCTATGTAGAAATCATTCATTTATAGAGAAAACGAAACACTTTTAAAATCTACGGAAACGCAAGATAAGTGAAGTTGGCACCCCCACTTTGTCGAAAGTTCAAATGACATACGCCAAAGTTTTGCCCAAGTTTTGCCCAAGTTTGCCCAACCAATAAAAAGTTTTGCCCAAGTCACACAACGCCAGAAATCGAAAATCAAATTTTGGACTTTAAAGTGACTAGCACCCCCACTTTGTCGAAAATTAAAATGACATACGCCAAAGTTTTGCCCAAGTTTTGCCCAAGTTTGCCCAACCTTTAAAAAGTTTTGCCCAAGTCAAATAAAGCCGCAAATCGCAAATGAAAATTTCGGACTTAAACGTCCTGGAGCACTCCCACAAAGCTATTTCCAACTTTCGAACATGCCATCGCTTTGCCCACGATGAGACCAAGTACATCGAGTCATAAAACAGTTTTGCCCAAGCCACACAACGCCGGAAATAGCGAAAATCGCAAATCAAATTTTCGACTTTAAAGTGACTAGCACCCCCACTTGCGAATTTCAAAGTTCAGAACAAACCATCGTGTAGAAGAGTTTTGCCCATTTTTGAATCAATTTGTAAAACGTTTTGCCCAAGTCAAACAAAGTCGTAAATTGCAAATCAAAATTTCGGACTTAACACTCCTGAAGCTCCCCCACAAGGCAATTTCGAAATGACGAACACATCACACTTTTGCTGACGACGAACCCAAGCAAATCGAGCCATAAAAAAGTTTTGCCCAACTCACAAAAAGTCGGAAATCGCAAATAAAATTTTCGGACTTAAACTTCCTAGAGCTCTCCCAAAAACAAATTTCAAAATTTCGAACATACCATGGTATCGCTCACGATTGATTCAAAGTCACTGAGCCTTCAATAAGATTTGCCCAAGTCACACCACGCCAAAAATCGCGAAAATAGCAAATCATATTTTGGACTTTAAAGCGACTAGCACCCCAATTGCGAATTTCAAAGGGGTGAAGGTACCATCGTGTAGAAGAGTTTTGTACATTTACGAATCAATTTGTAAAATGTTTTGTCCAAGTCACAGAACGCGAGAAATCGCAAATCAAGATTTTGGACTTAAACCCACTGTAGCTTTCCCACAACTGTTTTTCGAAATTTTGAACATACCACCCGTTTGCCCATCATGAGCCCATCTTCATCGAGCCATAAACACGTTTTGCCAAAGTCACAGAAAGTCAGGAATCGCAAATCAAAATTTCGGACTAAAACCTCCTATAGGTCTCCCAAACAGAAAATTCAAAATTTCGAACATGTCATCGTTTTGCCCACGATCGGCCCAAGTCCATCGAGCCTTAAAAGTTTTGCCCAAGTCACACAACGCCAGAAATCGAAAATCAAATTTTGGACTTTAAAGTGACTAGCACCCCCACTCTGTCGAAAATTAAAATGACATACGCCAAAGTTTTGCCCAAGTTTTGCCCAGGTTTGCCCAACCTTTAAAAAGTTTTGCCCAAGTCACACAACGCCGGAAATCGAAAATCAAATTTTGTTTGGTTTTGAACATACCATCCTGTAGAAGAGTTTAGCCCATTATTAAATCAATTTGTAAAAAGTTTTGCCCAAGTCAAATAAAACCGCAAATCGCAAATCAAAATTTCGGTCTAAAACCTCCTGTACGTCTCCCAAACTAAAATTTCAAAATTTCGAACATGTCATCGTTTTGTCCATGATCAGCCCAAGTTTATCGAGCCTTAAAAAAGTTTTGCCCAAATCACACAACGCCGGAAATCCAAAATCAAATGTTGGACTTTAAATTGACTAGCACCCCCACATTGTCGAAAATGCAAATGACGTACGCCAAAGTTTTGCTCATGTTTTGCCCAAGTTTGCCCAACCTTTAAAAAGTTTTGCTCAAGTCAAATAAAGCCGCAAATCGCAAATCAAAATTTTTGACTTAAACTTTCTGTAGCTCTCCCACAAGTGTTTTTCGAAATTTGGGACGTAGCATCGTTTTGCCCACTATGAAAAAAAGTTTATTGAGCTAGAAAAACTATTTGCCCAAGTCACAAAAGCCGGAAATCGGAAATCAAACTTTCAGTGTCTAACTTCCTTTAGCTTTGCCCCAATAATTTCGAAATTTTGAACACACCATCTTTTAACCAAATCTTGCCGAAAATTACCCAATTTTAAAGGAACATATTTTATTAAGCGGAAACTTCATGTTGATTGTTGTTTTGAAAAATGAAAAAAAATGTATTTGCAGGACGACGCAAAAAAATGTGTACTCTATTATAGGAGAAATTTTAAACAGAAAATTTGGAATTATTTTTCAAGATAAGTTGATATGTCGCGGCTTCATTGACAGTACAACGATTACTCAAAATATCCATTGGATATCAGAGACTCCCGAATTCCGTGAATAACAATTTTGGAGAAAACCATCTGATCGGTTTAGGTGCTAGCGTACTACACAGACGTACTACATATATATGGACGGACTGACCGACGGATGGACAGACGGACCACGAGATGGTGCGATAGACGGTCCGACGGACGGAAAGATGGATGGTCGGGCAGATGGACGGATAGACAGCGGACGCGTACGGAAAGTTTTCGCGATATTGGTTTTTTGGTATCAAGGAACAACAAAATATGGATTCTGACATTATAACAAGTTGTAGCCAGTAAATTACTATAATTAAAAACAAGATTCATCCATTTTTTCAATACCAGGACCCCGCCAGTAATTAATAATAAAATAAGAAATAAATTGATAATAAAATATTTGTAATCATTTCCATCGTTTTTCGTTTACTTTCTTGCACATTTACTTATGTATACGATGTAAAGCAAATAGTATAGACGTCTTAATGCGTTCAAAATTAGCAATATACATAATTTAGAGGAAGGTATGTGATGCCGGAGAAAATATATTTTCAAATTCCTACAGAACAACATGTATCGGAGTCTCCTGATCCCGTTAATGTCGCTTTATTGAAACCATTTTTCCGTCCATCACCCTGCCAGGGTTATTGTACGTCCCTTCGTCAGTGAACAACACTAACCTAAAGAATTCGTCGGATTTTTCCGAAATAAATACTCAAAAATCAATTTGGTCCGACGCGAATCCATCCAATTTTTAAATTAATTAATTGTATTTTGGTGGTACTTCACATTGATCCTCTGGGATGATCTTCTTAATAAAATGATATGTCATTTTCATGTTTTATTTTGTTTAATCAGCATTTGGACAAATGTAATATTTAACGAAAATCTCACATGTAGTTAATATTTACAATAAGGACTAATAATTAAATTTGTTCAAAGAATTGGTCGGCCCGACCGGGATTCGAACCCGGGTCTTCTGGTTTAAGCTCAGTTGCGCTGATCACTAAGTTACCGAGTGAACCAACCCTTTGAACAGTGTTCATGGGCACACTATCGCACCTTGTATGTATAAAGATGACAAATATGACCTTAAAGAAAGAACTCACTATGAAGAAAAAATTGTATTTGAAGGAAAAATCTCTATCTTCAATTTTGTAGTTCCAGAAAGACGCCGTAAAAATTTTAAACTTTTACAATTTTTAAATTCAGTTATCCGAGAAAATCGGACCTACGCCATGTAAATAAGAGTATTTTACTCTATTCATACAAGAAATTTAAAGAAAAAATTTGGAGCCGTTTTCGAGAAAATTTTGAAAATTTGAATTTTTGAATTTACAAACCGAAGCGTTCATTCATAAACGACTTCTTCCAAAGCAGTCATAGGAATAATTATCTATAATACTTAATAATCTGAAGGGAATATTGTGAAACTGAATGGTTTTCGGTAAAATCCGTTACATTTTGCTAAATCAAACTTTTTCAGGCATAGAAATAAATAAACAAGCTATAGGGTGTTTCGTGTGTGTAGCGTCCCTTACTGTACAATCGGAGAAAAGGTTCGATTTGGCTCTATTCTTCGCTGCAGTATGAAGCTGTGAGTGAAAAATGAACATGAAATTAATGCATTATTCTTGCCGTTTATTAAATAAATGTAAACTTGAAATGTTGCTGCCAGGACACTTATTAGTATTCTCAAAAATAAGAAAGCAATACTTCTCCAAAATTAATATTTTTCAATTGATCTGGCCGAGTCCAGAACCTGCGAATTTGAGACAAATAATTTGATGGAGATGCTTGATTTGAACTCCTCACACCATTTTCAGAAAATACAAACAAATTTCTCCAAATGTTTGCATTATTTTTTTTCTCAAATGAAGTGAAAAACGGTTAATAAAATCTCAGGTCTTATTTCGTTGCGATTCCTGACTTTCTGTGACTTGGGCAAAACATTTTTATGGCTCGATGAACATGGGCTCATGGTGGGCACACCGGTGGTATGTTCGAAATTTCATAAAACACTTTTGGGAAAGCTACAGAAAGTTTAAGTCCGAAATATTGATTTGCGATTTCTCGCGTTGTGTGACTTGGGCAAAACTGTTTTATGACTCGATGCACTTGGTCTCATCGTGGGCAAAACGATGGCATGTTCGAAAGTTGGAAATAGCTTTGTGGGAGAGCTCCAGGACGTTTAAGTCCAAAATTTTGATTTGCGATTTGCGGCATTATTTGACTTGGGCAAAACTTTTTAAAAGTTGGGCAAACCTGGGCAAAACTTGGGCAAAACTTTGGCGTATGTCATTTTAATTTTCGACAAAGTGGGGATGATAGTCACTTTAAAGTCCTAAATTTGATTTTCGATTGCTGGCGTTGTGTGACTTGGGCAAAACTTTTTTAAGGCTCGACGGACTTGGACCGATCGTGGGCAAAACGATGACATGTTCGAAATTTTGAAATTTTAGGTTGGGAGACGTACAGGAGGCTTTAGACCGAAATTTTGATTTGCGATTTCCGGTTTTATTTCACTTGGGCAAAACTTTTTACAAATTGATTTAAAAATGGGCTAAACTCTTCTACAGGATGGTATGTTCAAAACCTTGAAAATCGCAAGTGGGGGTGTTGGACGCTTTAAAGTCCAAAATTTGATTTTCGATTTCCGGCGTTGTGTGACTTGGGCAAAACTTTTTTAAGGCTCGATGGACTTGGGCCGATCGTGGGCAAAACGATGACATGTTCGAAATTTTGAAATTTTAGTTTGGGAGACGTACAAGAGGTTTTAGACCGATATATTGATTTGCGATTTGCGGTTTTATTTGACTTGGGCAAAACTTTTTACAAATTGATTTAATAATAGGCTAAACTCTTCTACAGGATGGTATGTTCAAAACCTTGAAAATCGCATGTGGGGGTGTTGGTCACTTTAAAGTCCAAAATTTGATTTTCGATTTCCGGCGTCGTGTGACTTGGGCAAAACTTTTTAAAGGTTGGACAAACCTGGGCAAAAGTTGGGTAAAACTTTGGCGTATGTTATTTTAATTTTCGACAAAGTGGGGGTGCTAGTCACTTTAAAGTGCAAAATTTGATTTTCGATTTCTGGCGTTGTGTGACTTGGGCAAAACTTTGATATAGCTCGATGGACTTGGGCCGATCGTGGGCATAACGATGACATGTTCGAAATTTTGAATTTTCTGTTTGAGAAACCTATAGGAGGTTTTAGTCCGAAATTTTGATTTGCGATTCCTGACTTTCTGTGACTTGGGCAAAACTTCTTTATGGCTCGATGAAGATGGGCTCATGATGGGCAAACCGGTAGTATGTTCAAAATTTCGAAAAACAGTTGTGGGAAAGCTACAGTGGGTTTAAGTCCAACATCTTGATTTGCGATTTCTCGCGTTCTGTGACTTGGGCAAAACTTTTTACAAATTGATTTAAAAATGGACTAAACTCTTCTACAGGATGGTATGTTCAAAAACTTGAAAATAGCAAGTGGGGGTGTTGGTCGCTTTAAAGTCCAAAATTTGATTTTCGATTTCCGGCGTTGTGTGACTTGAGCAAAACTTTTTAAAGGTTGGGCAAACCTGGGCAAAACTTGGGCAAAACTTTGGCGAATGTCATTTTAATTTTCGACAGAGTGGGGGCGCTAGTCACTTTAAAGTCCAAAACTTGATTTTCGATTTCCAGCGTTGTGTGACTTGGGCAAAACTTTTTAAAGGTTGGGCAAACCTGGGCAAAACTTGGGTAAAACTTTGGCGTATGTCATTTTAATTTTCGACAAAGTGGGGGTGCTAGTCACTTTAAAGTCCAAAATTTGATTTTCGATTGCTGGCGTTGTGTGACTTGGGCAAAACTTTTTTAAGGCTCGATGGACTTGGGCCGATCGTGGGCAAAACGATGACATGTTCGAAATTTTGAATTTTCTGTTTGGGAGACCTATAGGAGGTTTTAGTCCGAAATTTTGATTTGCGATTCCTGACTTTCTGTGACTTGGGCAAAACTTGTTTATGGCTCGATGAAGATGGGCTCATGATGGGCAAACCGGTGGTATGTTCAAAATTTCGAAAAACAGTTGTGGGAAAGCTACAGTGGGTTTAAGTCCAACATCTTGATTTGCGATTTCTCGCGTTCTGTGACTTGGGCAAAACTTTTTTAAGGCTCGATAAACTTGGGCTGATCATGGACAAAACGATGACATGTTCGAAATTTTGAAATTTTAGTTTGGGAGACGTACAGGAGGTTTTAGACCGAAATTTTGATTTGCGATTTGCGGTTTTATTTGACTTGGGCAAAACTTTTTACAAATTGATTTAATAATGGGCTAAACTCTTCTACAGGATGGTATGTTCAAAACCTTGAAAATCGCAAGTGGGGGTGTTGGTCGCTTTAAAGACCAAAATTTGATTTTCGATTTCCGGCGTTGTGTGACTTGACCAAAACTTTTTAAAGGTTGGGCAAACCTGGGCAAAACTTGGGCAAACCTTTGGCGTATGTTATTTTAATTTTCGACAAAGTGGGGGTGCTAGTCACTTTAAAGTCCAAAATTTGATTTTCGATTTCTGGCGTTGTGAGACTTGGGCAAAACTTTTTTAAGGCTCGATGGACTTGGGCCGATCGTGGGCAAAACGATGACATGTTCGAATTTTTGAAATTTTAGTTTGGGAGACGTACAGGAGGTTTTAGACCGAAATTTTGATTTGCGATTTGCGGTTTTATTTGACTTGGGCAAAACTTTTTACAAATTGATTTAAAAATGGGCTAAACTCTTCTACAGGATGGTATGTTCAAAACCTTGAAAATCGCAAGTGGGGGTGTTGGACGCTTTAAAGTCCAAAATTTGATTTTCGATTTCCGGCGTTGTGTGACTTGGGCAAAACTTTTTTAAGGCTCGATGGACTTGGGCCAATCGTGGGCAAAACGATGACATGTTCGAAATTTTGAATTTTCTGTTTGGGAGACCTATAGGAGGTTTTAGTCCGAAATTTTGATTTGCGATTCCTGACTTTCTGTGACTTGGGCAAAACTTGTTTATGGCTCGATGAAGATGGGCTCATGATGGGCAAACCGGTGGTATGTTCAAAATTTCGAAAAAACAGTTGTGGGAAAGCTACAGTGGGTTTAAGTCCAACATCTTGATTTGCGATTTCTCGCGTTCTGTGACTTGGGCAAAACTTTTTACAAATTGATTTAAAAATGCGGTAAACTCTTCTACAGGATGGTATGTTCAAAAACTTGAAAATAGCAAGTGGGGGTGTTGGTCGCTTTAAAGTCCAAAATTTGATTTTCGATTTCCGGCGTTGTGTGACTTGGGCAAAACTTTTTAAAGGTTGGGCAAACCTGGGCAAAACTTGGGCAAAACTTTGGCGTATGTCATTTTAATTTTCGACAGAGTGGGGGCGCTAGTCACTTTAAAGTCCAAAACTTGATTTTCGATTTCCAGCGTTGTGTGACTTGGGCAAAACTTTTTAAAGGTTGGGCAAACCTGGGCAAAACTTGGGCAAAACTTTGGCGTATGTTATTTTAATTTTCGACAAAGTGGGGGTGCTAGTCACTTTAAAGTCCAAAATTTGATTTTCGATTTCTGGCGTTGTGTGACTTGGGCAAAACTTTTAAGGCTCGATGGACTTGGGCCGATCGTGGGCAAAACGATGACATGTTCGAAATTTTGAATTTTCTGTTTGGGAGACCTATAGGAGGTTTTAGTCCGAAATTTTGATTTGCGATTCCTGACTTTCTGTGACTTGGGCAAAACGTGTTTATGGCTCGATGAAGATGGGCTCATGATGGGCAAACGGGTGGTATGTTCAAAATTTCGAAAAACAGTTGTGGGAAAGCTACAGTGGGTTTAAGTCCAAAATCTTGATTTGCGATTTCTCGCGTTCTGTGACTTGGACAAAACATTTTACAAATTGATTCGTAAATGTACAAAACTCTTCTACACGATGGTACCTTCACCCCTTTGAAATTCGCAATTGGGGTGCTAGTCGCTTTAAAGTCCAAAATATGATTTGCTATTTTCGCGATTTTTGGCGTGGTGTGACTTGGGCAAATCTTATTGAAGGCTCAGTGACTTTGAATCAATCGTGAGCGATACCATGGTATGTCCGAAATTTTGAAATTTGTTTTTGGGAGAGCTCTAGGAAGTTTAAGTCCGAAAATTTTATTTGCGATTTCCGACTTTTTGTGAGTTGGGCAAAACTTTTTTATGGCTCGATTTGCTTGGGTTCGTCGTCAGCAAAAGTGTGATGTGTTCGTCATTTCGAAATTGCCTTGTGGGGGAGCTTCAGGAGTGTTAAGTCCGAAATTTTGATTTGCAATTTACGACATTGTTTGACTTGGGCAAAACGTTTTACAAATTGATTCAAAAATGGGCAAAACTCTTCTACACGATGGTTTGTTCTGAACTTTGAAATTCGCAAGTGGGGGTGCTAGTCACTTTAAAGTCGAAAATTTGATTTGCGATTTTCGCTATTTCCGGCGTTGTGTGGCTTGGGCAAAACTGTTTTATGACTCGATGTACTTGGTCTCATCGTGGGCAAACCGATGGCATGTTCGAAAGTTGGAAATAGCTTTGTGGGAGTGCTCCAGGACGTTCAAGTCCGAATTTTTGATTTGCGATTTGCGGCTTTATTTGACTTGGGCAAAACTTTTTAAAGGTTGGGCAAACTTGGGCAAAACTTGGGCAAAACTTTGGCGTATGTCATTTTAATTTTCGACAAAGTGGGGGTGCTAGTCACTTTAAAGTCCAAAATTTGATTTTCGATTTCTGGCGTTGTGTGACTTGGGCAAAATTTTTTATTGGTTGGGCAAACTTGGGCAAAACTTGGGCAAAACTTTGGCGTATGTCATTTGAATTTTCGACAAAGTGGGGGTGCCAACTTCACGCACCTATATTAATCTCTTTATTTTTCTTTTCTTTTTACTTGTTGCAGACGTATCTGTTTCTGTCATGACTCTTCATTCTCATTAAACTACACTTGCTGATACTACACAATTTCGACTGTTTCATATGTTCGAATGTCGAAATGTAGTGATTGTGTTAATTGTAAAATTAATTAATTTCCAAATAATAAGTTAACTTTTAATAACTTTTAATAACTACGCTCCCAAGAGAGACAAATTGGGATGATAGAATGTAAAATAAATCTTTTCAATGGAATTGGTCTTTTCGTTATGAATTAGTGAAATCAAATATTCGATTTTTAACATTTTTTCCGGTTCTTATTGTTCTGATGTGGATTAATATAGGAATAAGACATTTCCCTTAATCTTTTGCAGTGGGCCTACACTTCCTCTAGAATAGTAAATGGTGCCTAGAAAAAAGGCTGACATCTTGATGTTATAATAATAATAATAATTAATAATAATGATAATAATACGATTAATAATAACAATATGGAACATTTGCAATTGATGATTGATATGCGAGAAAGTCAAGAAAGACGGAATTGAGCTATTGATAATCAAATGGAGGCGTTACAATACTGACTTTAAAACGGCTAAAGATGAGGACACCTTAGAGCCATATTTATTGTTCATTGCTACATTGTAGCGTCCATTGAAATTGTATTTATTCATAAAGTCATCATCTTCACAGAAGGCAAACTATTCTTGATCAATCACAGTTAAAAAAGTTTGCATATACTCTTTTCTCATTTGTTCCCCTCTTCAGCAGTTGAGATTTTACATCATCGTCGTACTCGCTTCTAAGTTAAAGAACGATCCCATCATTTGCCCTTGTAATTCAATTTTATCATCCGTACCGCGAAAGCGCACCAGTGAAAGTGCCTCGATTGTTGTTCATAGTAAGACCAATTTTGCTGCATTGAATTATTCGTTATAGTTTATATTTGATGCATTTTAAAATGCAATCGATCCCAACATTTCTGTCTATAGTCAGCGCTTCAATTTTCTATTTTTAATTTCTCATTTTACATACACATGTCTTCTGGAAATGGACATTTTTGTCTTTCATTATAACATTATTTGGCACGTTTTGCACTGTCAGAAGAAAACTCACGGATTCATACGACACGATGCTGTACCGATCGTTTATGAATCCACGAGATGCAACCAACCAAATAAATTCAACATATTAACTTTCTGCCCGTTAAATTTTTTTAAAATTATTTATTTTAGGTCGCTTTAAATTATCTAAGGTCATTAGCGGCCACTATTGATTTACGTCAGAGGTACATTTTATAAATTAAAATAAATTATTCTAAATTAAATAAATATAATCTAATTATTCCAAATTAAATAAATAGCATCTATAATTAAAATAAATATATTATAAATTAAAATGATAATTTCAATAAATTTTACAATAATTCAGATTATTTTATCAAGACCAGCAATATTAACTTCCTGTTCTTTTTATATTTCTATGACAAGTTTAGAAAAAATTGAATTTCAGTTCAGGAAGAGTTAATGATTCCACATTAGGGCAACCTCGACCGCCTGATCTCAGCGGAGGGGGGGGGGTTGTTGGAGGGGGAGGACGGAGGGGGCACGCGACCCTTCCGAAGGGCGCACCTCGAGGGCTTCCAGCGTCTCGCGTGTCGTGTTAGCCGAAACACCTGACGCAGCCCGCAGCTGCGGGGCGCTTGGCATCTCAGTTTCGTCGCGACCACTGCTCTTCAATCGTTCTAGGAAGTGAAGTAAAGGTTATGTTTCAAAGCAGATGGTAGTATTGCAAGTCACAGCTGAGGATCTCAGAAATAACAAACAGTAGAACGTAAATATTTTTACAGAAATGAAAAATAGGACGTGTGAATTACAGTATTATAAGCACTAAGTCTAATGACGTGTAGATGTGCAATTGAAAATATCCGTATTATTTGTGATATTGCTTTCACCTTTATGTAAAAATTTTTTAATAAGCGCTAAATGTAGGATAAGTCAATGGGAAAAAGTGTGTGAATAATGTTAATGGGATCAGTGTAAAAATATGCCTGCCACAAATTTCTAGCGGCCATATAGTAGTGAGTTCAGTAATAGAAACATTGCCAAAGTTATTACGTGTGATGCTATTTTTTGGGACAATAGATATCTCTTTGTCTACTTCATGGCGTGGAAAATTAAATGCTCTAATCATCCTTGCATTCTCCATGTAAGCATTTCGTTTTGGGAAGACTTCTGTAAAATTTCTATACATGTCGAATAATTTGTTCGTATTTTACTCTCTCTCTCTGAACTTGGTAAATCTACATGCCCAATATTTAGCATTTTGTATTGTAGCACTCATTTTCCGATAATTTCCAATGTTGAATTTTACAGAGAATTGAAACTAATATCCATCCTCAAAAATAAGGGTTGGGTCGAAAAGGATGCTTTGGAGAACAATGATATTCGAATGGAATAAAATGCCAGTGAGAAGAGTAAATTAGAGTAGACAATAGTACTAACATTTTCTCGTATTGAATACGTAACAAACATATTGTACAAAGGGAAATATAACTCGCATAGGTCCTTACAAAAGTCAGGGCTTCACATTTCTGAACCTCATGAAGTGGTTTATCAATGTACCCGAGTGGAATGTAAATAGAGATAGGGCATCATGGAAATTGCACTCCATAGCACGAAATGTGGTCGTTGAAAGGAGTGACTTGTGACCACAAAACTGTTCATACTACCGCTGTCCGCATACGATGTAGTTTCCACACAGAAATACGTGTGTTGTTTCCGTTAGGAGTGAAGTGGGACTCATTACTGAAGATGACTTTCTGGCAGTTGGGCGAGCATTATGACTGCCGTTGTCGACTGCAGCGTTATTTTTGTGTTATATTTCATTTTACATTGGCAGACAGAACAACGTTCAGCCGTGAGGCTCTCCAATTGATTGACGGAGCAACGTTATATCAGCAAAATGTGAACATAATGAAATCACCTCCCTGATAGTGATTTCATTAGGTTATGCCTTGAACCAAGGTTATTGCGAGGAAATTTTCTTAGAGAGCGATGACAGGGTTTAGAAAAGGAATATGATGGGAGAGACAGGTAAATGCAACAAATGTTTTTATCTTGATGTCGGAGAGATATTGAAGGAAAATATAAAATGGGAGTATGTTTCTTAGGCAAGAGAGTGGGAGTTTATCAGTTCCTATTTCGTAAGTGACTGCTTCTTGAACAGGATCTAAATTATTGAAGAATTTATGTGCCAGTTTCGTAATAAACAAAGTAATCGTTTTTTTTTGCAAGATCGTTGTCATGTTTCTTATTGCTGACGAATCAGGGGGCATTTAATGTTAAAATTGAATCAGGGGCATATCGGATTGTGTGTAGCGCATGTGCCCTGTTTTAATATTTATTTCCTTCTTGATGCTAAGAATTGGGACGAGGAGTGTAATTAAATGAACTGAATTTAAAATAATAAAGGTGTAAGTAACCTCTTTCTGGTCACAAATATTAACATGACTCGTCACGAATGAGGAGTTACGCAAGATAAAAATATTTCATCCCTTCTAATCTAAACTTTCCCATCAATTCGTCCTTGTGTCAGAAATGAAGTGAAGTATGAGGTAATCAAACATTTCTTCCTCCCTTCTAAATTTATTATTTTGCTCTATAATTTGGAAAACCAATGTGACGTTTATTTTATCTCAATGAGACGAGCTCACATACACAACTGTATGCAAACGAATCCTCTACCACGAGTATAAAAAGTACGACCATTTTCTTTGCTGCATGTCACGGTACATCAAGTAGCTCCCATTGTTCGCGCTTCTATATAATCCGAGCTCGGACGAAATACGGAGTGGAAGACAAAAATCGAAAGCGGCTTAGCAGACAGTCGGTGGCGGTGGCCGGTGGGGGCGGCGGGAGCGGGCGCTCCGAGCAGCTAAGTCCCCTTTCGCGTGAAAGGTTCCATTTAGCGGCCGGCGTGAAATACGGCGCCCAATTCTTCATGCAGCTGAACAGACCGCGTCATGAAGCACTGCCGCCACCGCCGCCAGTCTCGCTCACTGCCGGGCACTAGGCCACACTGAGCAAAAAACAATTAAACCATGTTTTCTCAAAATGCAAACACCGGCTTCGGTGGCTCTGGGTATCAGTTGATGTCACTGCTGTGCCTCTGACCGGGAGATCGTAGGGCAGTGGGGTCAAGGTCTTCTACTGGCGGCAGTGACTCGCGTCGTGGGACCGTAGCATTCCACGAGCTTCTCTGCGCAACTAGCGTCGGGAAAGGAAACTATTAGTAATCCAGCTGTTTTACAATGGGGATGGCGTTGTCTCTGATGGAGGGGTAATGAACTGCGTGGAGGGGCGATTTCGTCGTGCCACTCGTGTCACGGTCTCCCACTCGTGGCATCGACCTTGACAACACTGTCATAGAGTTTCCGTCCCAACGGTGGTAAGATTTTTGAAATTATAGTGCGATTTTTCTAACTCTGCCCCTCAAGCCCCTACGGTCACGATGGAATATCACACGACATTTCGCGTCTTTCTCCGCCATGCCGCTAGAAGTCGCATGATCGCAAGCAATGCTTGATACGGTTGCGATCATGCGATATCTGGCGGCACGTCTGAGAACGTCGCGAAATATCGGTATATATTCCATCGTGAAGACCGGCCTTGAGGGGCAAAGCTAGAAAAACTGCAGTATATCTACATATCTAGGGCGAGTTCACCGGAGTCTGGAGGAGAATTGTAGCAGCCGTCTATTCTCATCGAGTTGTTCTCATCGAGTTGTAGTTTCTCCGAACAACACCAACGGAAAGCTGGAGCAGAATCCAAACAAACGGGCCACGGACCGCGCAATCTTTTCTTCTTTACACAAAAATTAAATGGACTCGCGGAGTTTCAGTTAAAGAAAATTCCAGTTCCAGCTACTTAATTGGTTCATTGCTTCTGAGAACTGCATAGAAGTAAACACGAGTCTCTTATTATGTAAATAAATGTTTAAAGTAAACGTGAAACATTAAAAATTGTATCATTCTTTAAGATTTCTTTATATTAGTGAAAAAGATACAATGTTTGTTGAAATTCTTCTATTAATCTAATATGTTAATGCATTTAATTAATGCGTTATTTCGATCCAGTTTTTATTGCTCACTGACAGTGCTTCGTCACCGTTGACCTTACACCTTATCTTCCATTCTCACTGCCGCCGTGACGCCATCCCTTCCTACCCTCTCCTTCCGCTGTTGGTATTTTTTTTACAGCTTTTCAACTTTCTCAAGAAAATTATTTGCTTTTCTTGAATTGTCCATTATACATTACATCGATATTATACAGTACATTGATATTGTGCTTTACATTGCATTATAGTTTTTGATTACATTATAACTTTAACATTCATAAAAATATATCATAGTTTCTTGTGACAATTTTATACTTTTAATTCACAAGATTTCAGAAATGCAAAAATGTATTTCATACGTGTACTTTTGGGTTGTGCAAGGAACATTTTGACATCTAGTGATAAAAATATCGTAATCTTCTTCAGTCTTTTTAATTAGATATTCCCTTAGGTCTTTATATACTGGACATTGCTATATATTATGATTGATTCTTATTATAGTAGTTTTATAGTAGCGGTATAGTTTTATAGTATAGTGGCATTTTGGACCAGATGTCAATTTAATCCTAAATAATTATGAATTTAGATTACAATCTCCAGTTCTACATCGGTTCATCTTTGAAGCAAAATCTCTCCAATGGATTTTTTATGAAACTCGAGGTCTCTCTACTTCTTTATAATACAATATAAAATATTCCTTGCTTTTTGTATTAGCCACTTGCTTAATCATTTTAATAGTTTCCTTCATAGCACTGCTCTTGAAAATATTAAATAAATCAGGAAAAGTTATTTTTAGTTTTGAAGGTACATTGGTTGTAGCATTTTTTGCCAACGTGACAGCCATTTCATTTCCACTAATTGTTTGTGTGTCAGTGTCTCTATTGGGTTCATCGCTTACGGCTTCTCATATTCCGCACCGGGGCGGAGCCAACCCTAGAGCAAGCTGTACACCGTACAAGACGGCATTTGTGAGAGGGGTGACAACATGTAGGCTTTTAATCAATATCTGCATTATTTTTACTTTTTTATTTTAAAGGAGAAAAGCTCACTCTATTTTATACAAGTAAAGATTCTCTTTCAGTGTTAAACTATGGGTAAAAAATAAACTCACTGATACATTACCTTAAATAATACAATTTTCGGAAATTTCATTAATTTCGTATGATATAATATCAGTTACTTTTATTACTCAAATGACAACTGTGAAGTCGCTGCTCAACTTGACAGTCAAAAGTCTATAAAGCTAAATAAAATCTACGCAACAAAATTATTTCAAAACATTAGAACATGGAAGCGGCAAACAAACTTTTGCCCAAGAGCGCAAATAACTTTTTGCGGCTCTGTTCTGCTCCCTGCACTGGGCTTTTTCAGCACCGATCCTGACGTGAACAATTTGCATCTCGGGAAACAGGTCGATTTGGTTGTACCTTTGCGCATACTCGGATATAAATCCCGGTCACACTTTGTACAACGTGGTTCAATGCGTAGAAAATTCTCCCAGTGCTTCATCACCCAAGTGTGCATTTTTTATGCGAAGTAAGCAAACAGACATCATGCATCAAACAAAGTAAGCAAAAATATTTTTTGCATTCACGCGTCATGCAAAGTAAGCAAAAGCGTCATGCAAATTAACATAGTAATACTACTGTATATTAATAAAATAATTAATATTTGCTCTCGGATAGAATTTTCTTCTCGCGCTTTCATTCCCAGTACGCGGAATTTCCAAGGGCCTATAGTTTCCAGAGTGTTTGGAGAGACTGTCAACGCTAAACACTACTACAATTTTTCTTATTTACATGATATAATGTGTTCCTTTCTTGTACAAACAAGTTTCACAACTTTTTACAATACCCATCATGCGAGTTAATAACAATTAAATGACAATATGATTCTGATATTGTTTTGCTTCTGTTTTGCTTCTGGACGTGCTTCACTGTGCGCACGTTTTGTTGTGCACTCCTTTTGCTTGTAGTTCATTTACCGTTGAAATTGATTTTCTATAACTCGGGAACAAACATTTTTCAAATATTTTTATTTTTCTAAAATAATTATTTTCTTAATTCATTTTTTCGTTTGTATTTTCGTTTTTTTTTATTCTGGCCCTCAAGAAAATGTGCGCAGGTAAATCTCTTTCCCCATACGTCATATACAGTTTTTACTGTTTTTTTGGACAAAAAATAAATAAATAAATGATTTTATATAATATTGTCATAATTAAAATATGAAAATAACAAATTGATCCATCAGGAAAAGTATTACTAACATAACAATTGCAACTCGTGAGAGATCTTTGTACTACAATATTATCAATTGGTCAAAACAAAAAACTAATTTTTTTGGCTTGAAAAATACTTAACTACATTTTTGTAGAAAGTTTTTGTAGTTCATTGAAAAAAAGAACAAAGAGTAGTATATTTTCAAGAAATGCATTAAAATGAAAGATGCAACGGAACCGAAACAACGTAATGCAATTGACTAAAACGCAGTTTTTTCGTTTATCCATTAGCCAGTAGTTGCAATTCACGAAGATAAAGCGCGTTCGACGGTCAGTCACGCGACCACAGCTGCAGGGTGCAAAGCCCAATGTCGAGTGGTGTTTTTGTTTGACGTGAGCGACCAAAGCCCGGAAGCACACAACGAAAATTACTTTTTTGGACTGCCCGTTGTGTTAAACATTCATTTTCAGTTTCTATTGAAAAAGCTCACGCCTATGGTGTACGAGAGTTGCGCAGGAAATTTTTTAAAAAGGATTTAAAATGCCACGAACATTGCTGGCATTGTTGATAATAGACTGTTTACTTTTTCTTTGGTCTATACACGCAGCAAATTAATTTTTTTCTGAAATACACCCAACTGAATTATTTATTAATGGCGCGTTTTACGCTTGATTTACCAGAACTACTATAAAATTCACAACCTGAAAAGTTCGGAGGGAAGGGCAGTAAAATTGTGGTACATAAAAGAGACGTTACCAGTGCATTTCCAAATCAGAAAAAGTAATTTGCTGAAAGCATTCATATTTTTTTTCTAAAACAAATTCGATGGATTTCTTTTCCAACATTATTTGAATAAACGATTATGTTTTATTACAAAAAAGTATCTGTATTCGTTACGTTAACTTTGCGTCATGAACACATTTTAAACGTACATTGGTCCAAAAATTCAATAAAATGGCTCTCCAAATCAGTTCTGTTGCCACATAGTAAAAATGCATGGTAATCTATCAAGCAATGCGAAGTGTCTTCAGCATTAGCGACTAAAAAAAATCTTAGAAGTTAGTTTTTTCCAATTCCTTGAAAAATCTGAGGAGTAATGAATGGGCGCTCTCGATATTTCGGGTGATCGCTTTCGTTCATTCACTGTAAGGGAGGGCGGCGTGCACCTGAAAAGATGAAACCCGAAGCCTCTCGTCGGGGAAATTGCCCGATGTGTATCATTTTATCCTCTGCCTTAGAGAATTTCATTCCATTTCGCGAGCGACGGCCGAGGGAGGCTGCGCACTGAAATTGATAGTCTTCCTTCCACCCGCAGCCTGCAGTCTGCTCGCAAGAGGTGACGGAGGTGGCGAGGGCGAGAGGAGAATGGAGGAGTTGGGGACGGTGACGAGAACGCAGACCAATAACGGTGGAGCGAACGAGGACAAGAGAAGGGCGGAGGAGATGGAATGGCGATTACGGGGTGATGTAATAGTGATACCGGTGGTGAGGCGATGGCGATACGGGCAAGGGTAGCGTGAAACAGAAGTGACAACGGCAGAAAGAAGGGGTGATAGCGTGAAAAGGCGTAGGCGATGGGGGGGTGACTTCAAGGCCTTGGGCTGGAGGGTATGGCGTGGGCGGTGGCGTAGGTATAGGCGATAGCGATGGTATCACGTGGTCGATGGGTTGACGATGGCATGGTCGAAGGCGTGGGCGATGGCGTGGGCGATGGCGTGGGCGACGGCGTGGGCGATGGCATGGATGTGGGCGATGGCGTAGGTGGTAGCGGTTCTTTCGATTCACGTCCAACTATCCACCCAAAATACGGAAACGGAGAACCGCATCTGAACGTTGTTCTGGGAGGTAGTTCTGTCATTGTATGGATACTCGTTTGCTGTTTCATCAAAAGTGAATGTTTTATTGATGAGCTTATAATGTCGATCTTAATATAAATTTTCATTAATTAACAACCTTTTGGCGCCAACTTTTTGGTTCCTTGCATTTCTTTGGCAATATCAATTTTAAATCGTTCAAACGTGAGATTCAATCCTAAGCTTACATCGTGTGAGATAGAGAAATAAAAGTTAATTTTGGACAGAATTAAATGCAAAATTTAAGTTTAAATTATGGTTAGAAGCTTTTAGGTGACAGATACTAAGTTTTATAATCACGGATTACCAGGTTCCAATATTTTAAAACATTACAACGATGTTCTCAACTTTGCTCTCTTCACACTTAGGCTACGCACGAGTATTGCACTCGAGTCAAGTGAACTTTCACAGCGTTATTGAGTATAATATTGAAGCACACTCGAAAAGGAGCATCATTAACGCCGATAACATCATTAGAGTTAGTTACTAGAAAACAACATTGGGATCAAAGGATCACAGTAAAATGGAAATTAGTGAAGTTTGAATAGCGATTTTATTTATCCCTGCCCTCGGTTATTTTTTGACAAATTACTGAACCATATGGACAAATGAAAGGCATGAGAAGTGTGCTATGTAGGTGGTGAAAATTCAAAAAGCTGTGTATGTTAAAGTAGGTGAATGAATTTAGTTGTTTGTGAAAAAAAATCACAAATTTAATACGGCCAATTTGACGAGCTTTTCTCTCACATTTCTAAATCAACTTCGAGTCTTCGCAATTAACGTAGAAACTTTCTTCAGATCCGCCAACTCAACATTTAATTGCATTTTACGGTACGAACGTATGGTGTAACATGTCTCGATTTGCTCGCGCTACTACTCACTGAAGTAGTACTAAATAAAATGCTTAGTTAAACACTTATCTTTGCGCAGTAGCAATTCTGTGTTTATGGTAGGTTAATGAGGTTCGGTTTTGCTTGTTGAAATATTTTACCAATATCCCGCCGAAACGTTAATTTCTTGAAAATTCGAAAACGAATGCCTTTGGATATGAAGTATTTTTTGTACACTTACCTCTAATGTTGCTCTTAGCGGACCTCAAGTTTTACAGAAACGCTAATTTGATCATTTAACCCATATACACTGCGCGTATCACACCGGTTCTATTTACCAATACTATTTAACCACTGGACGAAAGAAAATCTGGCCCCCACTGCTACACAAAATTCATCAAACAAAGCGTCTTGTTCAAACCATAAAAATATAGTTTGTTTGTCATATTCAAGTTGATTTCACCTCACAGGCTCAGATATTTTTTAATTATTACTTACCCATGTTTAAGAATTACTTACCCTACAAATTTTCTTTTAATATATTTTAGAAACAGTTACCGATAAATGGATATTTTAACAGTTCAGTCAATTTTACTAATTTACTAATAAATTTATTTTCTTCAGATTCTTGTCTTGCTTTGTTTTTGCATAATTAAAGAAGGAGGTGATGTGGGGGTTCTTTGCACCACAGAGCACGGGAAACGGTGAGATATATAGATTCAGTACCAAGCATACAGAGCAGAAATATATACGACACTCGTAATAAGATCGCATATCTTGAGCAGCGTGACAGTATTTGTGTGTTATAGAGTTCGTATATCAGAAAAATAATTTGATTGATTTTCCTACAATTCGGGAAGAAAAATCAAGAAGCACGCGTACTCCATAGAAAAACTTTTATATACATCCTTACAAATCCACGGTAAAGGAGACTTCATTAGCAACCTTGAGTGGCAACGGTTGGCTGTGCATGTGTACTATCAAGCCCTCATTAATTACAGGGATCCATCAATGCGGACGGGAAGCAATCAATACACTCGAATTTTAATGAGAGCCGAGCATGCTCTCTTGCAGCTTCGCAATCCAATATTTAAATTAGCAGTCGAGATACTGCGCTACATGGCAGGTGTTTCGTATTCGTAATTAGCGGTCTTGTGATTGTCGTCCGATTGCGGCAGGAAATAAAACATCGCGTATGCCCGCGTGACCAGCACCGCACTCCTGCCGTCAGTTAGACATCTTGACGCACCGCAGGGCAAAGGAGAAAAAAAGAAGCTCAGAGGCCACCTGCCCGAACAACGTCGAGACTTCGACCAGCCAGGAACAAACACCCTAAGTGTGCCGACAAAGTATCCAATCAAGATTATCTGGCAGCTCAAAATAGCGCTACCCTGAGTTCACACTAAGAATGTTTCTACATACCGCGCAGCTTCATAACACGATTGTCAGAGGTGTGAGAAATAAGGAGTCTCATTCCAAAGTGAATTGATTAGTCTTGAATGCTTTGTCATGCGAAGCAAAGAGATGAACATTACATAGCACTTAGAAGTAATGAGTCAAATCAATCATTGTCTGTAATGATTTCTTTTGATTTGCAGTAACTAAATGTATTGTTCTGGCTTACAGGAAGATACATTAGTAAAGAAAGTCACGTTTATAACTGCCCAGGTTGCATCGAAACGCCAGCATGCAGTCTACACGAGCACTAAAGGGAATTAAAATCTCAAGGCAGTGGCTCGACTGTTCGTTGCCGTGTCGTTGTGTCGAGGTTTCTTAACGCTCTGTCCTCGTCGCGACTGAGATAAGTTACTGGTGCCTTGCATTGTCACGACGTGCTTCATGCAATATTCATTAAGCTACTGTCTTTCATTAAGTCTGTCCTTACGAAGTCGCTTCACCTCGGTAGCGTCGTGCTCTAATGGATATAGCGTCTGGGGAAAAAAGCTTTTCTTGATTGCGTCTCTGCATCGTCCTGCTTCAGAGAGAATGTCTTGATAATTTAATACTTTTTATGCCGTAATTTTCATAAGGGTAGTTTTAGTAAAATGAAGTTCTTGCTTTTCGAATTATTTATCATTATAACATGATAACATGTCTGCAAGAGAATCAAGTGGACGAAGTCATTACCTGTAAAAACAAATAGGTGCTTATTAATGTTTAGCTCAATTTTGTTGTACATGAACACATGAGTGAACTAATTTAATTAAAACTTTTACTAGAGGATTCTTGTTGCTCAAGGAATGATAACACATTTTTAAAGTTAATAATATTTTAAGTACTTCGTGTGTTTCTTGAATGCGTCTGAATGAAGAATTTCCCTAGTAAGAATTACATTTCTGTGGCCTCCATCAATGTGGTTTAACGAAAAATAATCGTCGATACTTACGCACTTATATTTTATTCCTTCTTAGCAAAAATATAGGATTGAAAGTTCAATTCGGAGTAGAAAAATACAATTCTAAAACACAATAATTCGAATTATTCGATTGTTTTTTTTTGTTTCCTTTCTTTTAAGAAGTATTTAATTTTTAACTCATCATTTTTTAGAATATACATTTAAATAAAATAATGAGAATTGATGTGGTAGTTCGTACTAAATTAAACGTACTAAATTAAACTAAATTAAAATAAAGTAATAAATGTACTTCATGAATCGCAAAATCTCGCAAAATATAATTTAAATAAACAATATGAAATGACTTTCTGGACAGAATAAAGAAAAACAGAGGGGAAAATGTCTCCAATATCTTGCACATACATCCGTTTACATCGCTCAACACCAAAACTGTGTATACAAACGTGACGCGGGGACCATCTATCTCTGGAGGATGGCCGAGATTGCATATAGGTTCCTTGGCTTTGTGGATGCGGACGCAAGGGAACGGTCCTTCGCTGTCAAGGTGCGTGCACATCTTCATCGACCAGCCCGCGTCCACGAGGGGCCCCCGTGGATCGGCGTCCCTACTTATTATACATTAAAGCAACACCTCGGCGGGATCTGGGGCGAGGATTCCGCTTTCAGGTCAGGCGGCGAGGACGGGCGACGCGACGGCGGCAGCCCCTCCTCATAAATCATTCCTGTTAATAACTTTCATCGCGCCCCCGCCGGCGGCGCCACCCACGTCCCGTCCTCAACGGCTCACCCCGTCACCCAATCTTCTGTCACCGCCGGCGCATCGTCCTCATCGGAGCGGTCGCCTCCCGCGCGCATAACCGCTGCCGCGTTCTCTGCCGACGCCGCCCACACCGCCTCCGGGTCCACTGACCGGGCTCAGAGCATCAACCGATGTCACTGCAGTGCCTCTGACTGAGAGGTCGTAAGTTTGAGTTTCAACGGAAGCAGGTTTTTCTACTCTAGCTACATAGGTAGGTCGTGTCCGGCTGCAGTGTGGAGGATTTTTCAGAATGCTAGCTGCCGGCTGCTCTGATCGGTAGTTTTCCGTGTTTTCTCCAATTAACACGAGGCGAATGCCGGAGCAGTACTCTAACAAACGGGCTGCGGACAGAACGCGATCTTTCCTTCCTCTTCCTTGTCCTCTCCTCAGCCCTTACTTACACGCTCTACACATGTCGGAAGACCGGTCGGGAACTTAGAGCTTGTCCCGGCTGGGGCGGTGCCCCGCTGATGGGAGATACCTAGTCTAGGCAAACACCACTACCCGATGGAGGATCGAGCGTCGGATCTCACCATCCAGCGGGGGAAGATCACCGCCACCTTCCGAGGAGAAAACACGTACTTTACTTACGGAATAAATGACCTTAGCGGTTCATGAACCTGGAATCATCAGTGAATCAGAAACCGGGTCCACTGAGGGCCAAGAAACTTACGTCTTCGCAGCTGCCTTCGCCTGTCTCCTGAGGACGCCTCACAACGCGACGAAGTCCCACGGCTCCCATCGAATTCTCACCAAGCCTCACGATGCTCCACAGCTCACGACAGCCCACGATATTTCATGACGTTTCATGACGCCCAAAGACATCCCACGACGTCTCGATTCTTCTCCATTCATCTCGATTTTTCTTGATTTTTCTCAGTTCTCTTGTTTCCTCCCTTCCACTCTCGATTTCTCTCGATCCTCTGGGTTCCTCACAACACCCCCAGCACATCCCACGTTAACGTCGATGTCATTGTAACCCGTTGATCATTACGCTTCTTGGACTTTCTTCCTTACCCTTCTTTGCCGTTGCCATCTCTGCAGTTGACACTGCAACCCCCGCCGCAACGCTTTTGACGTAATTCCTTCCTCCCCGTTTCCTTCCTTCCGCCCTCGCCTGCGTGGCCTCCATCGGCGCCTCCTTCCACAGCTCGGCGGGCGCATGCGTGACCGCGTGCTTCGTGACTCCCACCCCCACCCCCGTCCCAAGGTCTCACTGCGGAAGGGACGCGCCGCGAGGCGGGCGGGTAGGGAGGGTGCGAGGGCAGGGGGACATAAAAATTCACGTGACAACCGCGCAAAAGGAAAGATGAAAATTAATTTGAGACTAAGTCGCGTTATCGCGCCTCCGTCTACTCCCGGTGGTCGGGAGGTGCTAACAAGAGTTTGCGTTTTCCTCGCGGCTTACGTGATGGTAACATCACCTCCGGATTAAAACGCACGTTTCGTAAGTTACGACTGCTTTTCAACACAGTTCGTTCCAAAAGTGCGGTTTCGGGCCTAAATGTCTAGAAACTTCCGAGCGACTTTCGAATTCACGTCCTCGGCGACGTTCATTTTAATGGAGATGCGATAATGTGTTTTCTGCTATGCAGAAACTCCGTTGCATGTCTCCCGGTAATACGTTTGTCTCCCTCAGTTCCTTCGTACAATCTCGATACCGCAGCAAACATATTTCTTTAAGAAGTGGTGTATCTGGGCCCCCACGTAAAAATCGTTTCATTCCAAGCACGTTAGCGACAGGAGTTCCTCAAGGGAAAATGAATGGCGCAGATTGTAGCGGGCGCGTGTCTGCCCGTCGCGGCGCGGCGCGGGGGCGGAGGGTCGCGATATTAAACATTCCTCCGGGAGGGGCCCCGCGAGACGGAAGAGGAACGCCCCGCGGCGCAGACGATTCCTCGCCTCGGGGGAAGGGGCGGGGGCGAGGGCGGGGGCGGGGCGCCGCGGGAGAAAAAGCGCGCGCGAATCCCTGCGAATATCTGGAGACCCGTTCACGCGATTCGGTGAGGGGGTCCCGGGACCGGAAGGGGCGGAGCAGGTCGAGGCAAGTCAAGAGTAGGGCAGGACATAGCAGTGCAGGATAGGGCAGGAGAAGGCAGAGCAGGATAGGGCAGTGCAGGACAGGTCAGTGCAGGACAGGGCAGTGCAGGACAGAATTGGGCAGGCAGAGCAGGGCATGGCAGGGCAGGCCATGGAAGGACTGGACTGGACAGGATTGGAATGGACAAGGCAAAATATGGCACGAAATGGCAGGATAGGACTGGACTGGACTGGACTGGACTGGACTGGACAGGACTGGACAGGACTAGACAGGGCAGGGCAGGGTAGAACTGGACTGGACTGGACTGGACAGGACTGGACTGGACAGGGCAGGACTGGACTGGACAGGGCAGGGCAGGACTGGACTGGACTGGACAGCGTAAGACTGGACTGGACAGGGAAGGACAGGACAGGACAGGACAGGACAGAGCCTGTGCGGAGCATTACGGGGCGTAGTGGTGTAGGACAGTGTTGGCGAGGCGAGGCTGTAAGATGCGGAGCGGAACAGACGGGTGGATCGGAGCGAGTCGGAGCAGGGTGCCGCAAGGAGGGGCGGAGAAGGCAAGGGAGGAGCGGGCAGGGGCTGGGCAGAACCTGCAGGGGATGAGCCCGTGAGGAGCACGCGCGGAGCGGGTGTAGGGCGCTCTGGGTGGGGAAAAGGGCGCGGTTGCGTTGTGTCAAGGGCCCGGTTCGAGGATACCCGGATGTCGCGAGAGAAAAACGCGTACGATTTCCTGCGAATGCGTTGCAATTTACGCGATTCGCTACATTCCGATTCCAATCTGAACTGGTTTACTTCTTCCTGTTGCCCCTCTGACTGGCCTGAATTTTGTGAAAGGGCTATTTCGTTCTCCCCGACCTTCCTGAGGGTGTTGTTCCAGTTTGATGGTCGTGACTTGAGGTTTTATGTCGTTTGTCCATGTCCTACCCATATTCGGTGCTTTTACACTTGTTGCTTTCTTTATTTGTGGGTTTGGGGTGAGCTGTTTTACCAGTTTCTTTTCTCAGATTATATCTTTGGCTTGCCCCAAGAAGGTGCCAAGTCAAAATTGTCAAAATTGAAAGTTTTTCAGAATGGATGGTTTTCTTATAGCGTCAAAATGACAAACCAATTGTAGGACAATGTAAATCAATGTGAAATTAGTAGAGAGCATTGACTTTTGACTTTCGGCTTCCTTACACTGATAAAAATGTGCTTTAATGCACACATTGGTCACACAAATCTAAAATCACAGCTGACATTGGCCCTTTTTGCACCAAGCCCGAGATATAACTAACTTGTCATAAAAAGTAATAATATGATCTTTGTCCCTCAGCTTCAGCTTTTGTGTGAACAAGTACGACGATTCATTTAATTGACTATTTAATTTTTCGTTTTATTTGCTACTGTATCTTATCTGCTATTTATTTGCTACTAATCCTTCTTTCCAAGAAATGTATTACATATTGTTAAAATTATTGTTAATAATACTAATATCAAGGTTAGTTTTCCTTTTCAACTTATTTTCCTTCTCCCTACGTTCCTCTCCACTTCAATCTTTTCTCCAATCTCTTCACCCCTGTTACGTTTCTTTCAGTTCTCCCCGACCTCGCATTCTCTCGGCCTGCATCAGATGCCCCACTGTCACCCTCCTTCTGTCCTACATTGCTGAGCCCCTCCAACCGATCAGCTCTTCCAATATGTCACTCCTACCTCCCCTTGCGCACCCGTGACCCGTCTCCCCTCCTTCCCCCTCGGCGTCGTCGGCAATGAAAAAGCGCGCGCGTTCTCGCGCTGCATATTCGTGGGCGGGGGCGTCTTGGGTGATAAATTGCGGGCGGCCCCTAGCGCGGGCCGCGTCGCGTCGCGTCGGGGCGGGCGCGCGTGTGTGAGGGAGCGCGGTTTTTCCGCCCGCCGACGGACGCCGGTGATGAATGGCGGGAATGACGTAATTTAATAAAGACCGGAGACCGGGCCCGAACCGGACCCTCCGCACAGCGCGGCCTCGTCCTCCCTGCCCTGCACCCGCAACGTCCACACCTCCCTGCAGACGCCCCCCGCCCAGCTCTGCAAACGCCCCGCACACGATGCTCTGCATCCGTCCACACCACCCACACCGCCAAGCACCCGCCCCGCACACATCGTCCTACATCCACCCGCCACGACCACAACGCCCTGCACCCGCCTGCGTCGCCCACACCACCCACTCTGCCCCGCACCCACCCTCACCGCCCACATTGCCCATATCGCCCATACGACCTTGCACCCTCCACTCCACCCACACAGTCCATACCACCCTTCACCCACCAATGGCATGTCCCCTGCTGCTCCTGCGTAGCCCCGCCCCTTCCCTTCCCCTCCCCCTCCCACGCATTCCCGCTCCTTTTTGACCCGTCACACCTCCCCCCCACAAGCCCAACCATCTACTATGCCCCGACATATCCTACGCCGCTCCACCCCGGTCCTCCCCGCCCGCCCCTCCCCGCCCCCACCCCTCTCCACCCTACCCGCCCTTCCCCGCTCTTCCCCGCTCTGCCATGCCCTCCCACCCATTCCCGCCCCGCCCTTCCCCGCTCTGCCCCGCCTTCCCACCCGTCCCCGTCCTTCCCCGTCCTGCCTGCTCCGCCCATCCCCGCCCCACCCTGCCTATCCCGCCCCGGCCCATCCCGCGCCGCCCCGCCCGCCCCTCTTCTCCTGCGTGGCCGCCCGTGCTGTCTCCCCACCTGCGCGGTGCAATTTGTCACGGCGCCGGTAGAGGCTCTTTAATTGCTGCTGCCGGATCGCTCCTGGCATGCGCATCCGCCCCGCTCGGGCGCCGCTAGTAGAGATGAGGGGCGACCTCTCGTCCCGTTGGCTGTGCGGTGTTGCTGGTTTCATTGTCCTTGAAGTCGGAAACGAGTAGGAGTTACTTCTTTTTTTCCTGACGATCAAAATGTTTAAATATTCATATGGTGTGCTCTCATTTCGAGCTCTGAAGTTGACATGCGATAATGAAATTACCTGTAAGAGCGTACTTATTTAATTTTACTCATTACCGCCGCCATCTATCTTGATAGCCCTTGCACGATTTTTATTATTGTCATTTGTGCCAGTTGTGATAAGCCTGCTGACGTTTCACACTCGTGAATGTTTCTTGATAAATTACCAAAGGCCTTCGCTTGTCCTTTTATTTTCTGAGAAACAATACTACAGGAATAACGTTATTTTACTTTTCCACTAACCTGCCAGCGATATAACTTACACTCTATTTTATTTTACTTCAAAGACAGTATAAAGCAATGTTGTCTAAGATGAAAGCATTATTTATTGTTCGGAACAAAAGCTCAAGACTACCATAATACTTCTCACTGAACCAATGAAAGAGGTGCAAAAGTTTTTTCTCACAAATCTTATAAAATCCATTATTTTTCTTGAAATTATAAAAAATCATAATACTATTAATAATAATAATTTTATTTTTTAGCCAGTGCAAAATTGTTCACCTAGAATAAATGTCACAAACACTGTTAAATAATTATATTTATATATTGTGATAAGTTCTGTAAAGTGTAATTAGTTAGAAACTAGCTGCAAGCTACAATAACGTATTTATTCATGTAAATTATGAAGATATATTCACCGCAAGACACACTCATGAGTTTTAGGCATGTGGATCAATATGAACGTTCCAATAATCATGTTGCACCAATTTATTAGCGTGTCACTTCTCTTCGGAGTGTCTAAAATGGAGCGTTTACCGGACCATTGCTTGTTGCAACCGTGAGCGTGTGACATGTTTATCTACGCGAGTTGACATGTTTATTCCATTATTTTGTTGATATCCTGTCGTTGCTATTATTCTTTCTTTCGTCAGACCGTTCATACGTTACGCGTGTTCGTGCAAATCAATACATGAAGGATAAATGAGAGAACATTCATCATCTTTCAAATTCAAAGAAGTGTGTTACTTCTCAACCGCACTGATATTTTACATAATATTACAAACATAAGTAATGTTTAGGAGTAACTCTTTGACATTTTATTTTATCAATATTTTACGTATTTTTTCACATGCATTATATTTTTAATTTTTCGAGAACTAACTTACGTAAATAACTTTTCCATCAAGAACAATTTTAATAATAATTTAAATAACTGACCTGAGCAGTCAGAAAATATATAAAATTAATATAGTTTTCGTTTCTTTTTAAATACTTTTAACTCTGTTTCTCTAAGCGATCTTCTTGATTCTTGCTTTGAAAAAAGGAAAAATATCAATACTGATGTTAAAATGTATTATTGAGTGCCTTTAAAAAAATATTTAGGATGAACATTAATTAAAAATAAAAGTGTATAAAATTAATTAATAATAATAAATGTATGCTTATTTTCGTTTTTGATGCTTCCCTTGATATATCCAGTGAACAACTATTAATATAATATTTAGAAGAAAATATTTTGTAGATTACATAATTTTCTCTGCTTTTGAAAAATTAATTTTGTTTGTCATGTTGGCCTGACTTCTCATGGACCTCATCAGAACCTACTTTATTTGAAAATATAACCATTCAAAATTTAAATAATCACGAAATTTTGTACACTTCAGTCACATTTACAGTTAAGGTTTTAAATAATTAAATTTATTTGAAATGATTTCAACGATATTGAAATGATTAAGCTTTTTATGATTTAAAATAACAATAAAAATATTCAACAATTTCTGACTTCATAAACGGAAAAATGATCAACTTAAAACATGAATACCGATTATTCAACTCAATTTATAATAACACATTAAACAATTTAAATTGGGTTACAAAATTAAAAGTTACATGATTGGGCATTTTAATTAGGATGTTTTGTCAGAAGAGTTTCCCGACCTGTTCAGTTAGAAATAATCATTTGTAAATGGACCATAAACCCATTTACTGGTGTCATTATAACAACCAAGACAAAAATTAACAGTTACTGTTTCAAGTGCCTGAAAAGGCGATGTGGTATTACTAGGTCGTATTAACGAGAATGACAAGAGAAGAGCATTGACATTCTAGTAGCATCAACAATAATCTCGTAGAAATAACAAACGATTGTTTCTTGTTTTACTGACGAGTTCGGAAAACTCTCCTGCCGAAACTTCTAAATTAAACTTTTAATCTTGTAGCTAAGTTTTACTTGAAATTGTTTAATGTTTTTTTATAAAATGACTTGTACGGTTGATATCCATGTTTATATATTTGTCTCAAAAAGTGTAAATGGTGCTTAATAAAAAAGATAATCAACTTGATCGCATGAATATTAATGGAAAAACCTAATATTTTTATTTAAAAAAAGACCTTACCATGGTAATGTATAAAAAATATTATACTAATATGAAAACTCAATGTTCAATATTCGAATAAGTGGTTTGAAGTTTTTCGACCCATAGCCTAAAAATTGTAATAACTGAAATAGTAACAAACATCTGTTATCAATTGCAGCATATTCAAACAAACAGCGCATAAGAAACTCTTAATGGTTTTCAGTTTCCTAAAATTTGAAAGCTCTCATAAACAACCATGCATGGGCCTTTAGACCTCTCCCCTCCCCTGCTTCGTGGTGGCCATATTTGGAACTGACCTTTGGCGCTGTGACTCATAGAAATCATGTACCCCACGTTCTGAACAGTAATACTAGCAAGTTTGGTACTCTTGTATTGGTTTTGTGGTGAAATGTCGTTGGCATTTAAAATTAAATGATCACAAGTGTTGTCATTACCAATTATACAATTTATTTCAAAAGCAGCTTTCGATGACTTAGCCATCATCATCAGTTTCTAATACAAGACAATAGCAAACAATTACTTAAACAATTAAAACAAGAGATTAAAACAAAACATTAGTATTATTGATGGGCCTTTAAAATAATTAGTAATCTTTCAATTTCTTTTTGTTTTAATCTCTTGTTTTAATTGTTTAACTAATTGTTTGGTATTTTCTTGAACTAGAAACTGATGATGATGGATAAGCCATCGAAAGCTGCTCTTGAAATAAATAGCATTGTTGGTAATGACAACACCTGTGATCATTTAATTTGGTACTCTTACTATAATTCGTTTCCTTTTATAACATGTCTATAATATGCCTATTACTACAATACAAATTGTGAAAATTGCAATAACGGAATATTTAAAGTATTTATTAGAACAGTGCAATTTTAATAGAATTTATTATAACAATTTTAAATACATAGATAGTAAGGCGTATTATTTCAGATGAAAAAGAAAAAAAAATGTTATATTGTATAGGTAAACTATTGTTATTTCACGTTTCATATGGCACACACTGGTGGCGGAAAATAACAGAATTTTAGTTGAATTGTCGGCCCAGGATTTGTAACTGGTATGAAGAGGGAAGTACTTCCTCTCCTCTCCCCTCCCTTTCCGGATGTGACGAGCAGGCAACCGTGGAGCACTTCCGGCCTGGCTCCCTTTGGAGCCGCCCTCGATTTATGACGCACGTCCACGGCGACCACAGGTCTTAAGGGGTGGATCTACATGCATAATATGAGAGATCGTCCGTGTTTGTGTAGGCAAGCAAAACGTTATAAACAAAAAAAAACTTGCAGCCGCCGCGCCGTTGAGAAAAGAGGATTACTCTTTTTACTGTTACTCAGTAACAGTTTTACTCAATTACTGTTTTACTCTCGTCTGTCCGTATTGTAAGTAACCAATGCTAAGCAAGCATATTCAAGTTAAACGAAACCAAGATGTCTATCGCCGTGTGATTATCAGTTTATTTACCTTTTGCACTCCGCTGTAAAACAGCGAAAGGAACAGGGAAAGTGTTTGGAAGCAATTTCAAGAATTTTGTGAAGAAAGAAAATTCACAATGACTGCTCGAACTATAAATGAAGAAATTACTCACATTTTGTAAGATTGGGCAATTAATATGCCAAGATTAGAAGGTGAATGAAACAAAGAATATGATATCAAAACTATGTCGAACGTTACAGCCAAAATTATACAGGAAAATACTTTAGTACAAACGTATCTTCGAGTCCATTCGAAACTGAAAAATCCCGCTGCTCATTCAGCTCCTACGTCTTCCATTCAAAACTTCATATAACTTTATTAATTGTATTTTTAATAAATGTTCTTTAAGTAGTTTTGTTATAACTTTTTGTTTGAAAGTTTGGTTACCATTAAATTGAAATGTAGTTGAAATCACTTTCTGCATGAAACTGTTATTCATATTTTTCTTGAATATATTTTATTCTAGGAGGCAGTGATTGTTAGTAATTACTGTGCTTTAAATTATCCATTCGATTCATGCAGTGTGTTAATTCGTGAAATAGTCACACTAAATATCACAGCACTTATCGTGATATTATTTATGATAATAATATCAATAATAATATGCAAAATTCGATTTTCTATTCATTGTTTTATATTTATCTCAAAAACAGGTCTAGCCTGTATCTGATATTATCATAAAATAACAAGACGTTTTGGGAATTGGTGCATTCCCATCATCAGATAACGCTACAATACGAAGACAAAATTGAAAAGTTTTATGTTATTTTCGGAAGTACATAAATTACGCACATAAATACGTATGTAAATTCTTACGAAGTATTCGTAAGGCGGGAAAGTAAAAAATTACCAACATTAATACGTAAATAAATGTAGAACAAATTAAAAGTAAAATCTTACTCAAAATAACGAGTACTTTGCAAATACCAGAAGGAATTCAAAACTACTTGGACAAGTCTGAGAGAAATAATGCAACGTTAAGCATTGTAAACTATCGTTAATTAGCTTATGAGAAAGTTCCTTCAGCATTTGATTATTCTAAACTGGGTGCTTTTCTATTTCTAAGTTTACTTATTAAATATCTGAACTGTAACATGTATTTTTTTCCTTCCCGAAAATAAAGGTTTTGACATTTCTTTGGATTTTTTATCTGAATATTTAATAATCGGATTATTTGTAAATAAACCTTGAAATAGAATACCAAAGAGTTTTGCTTCATTAAGAGGTTGAAAATAATAATTTTGTTTACATTTTCATCTCACTATTATTATACAAGGCCTTCTGAAACCAGTCAGTAAAATGCCGTGGTTAGCCAACAATGCAATGCGCTCTTACTTGTTTCAAAACACATATCAGTGTAATCGATCGCAAGTTTATCATCAACATGTACGCTTGCATCTGTGGTTTTCTTTTGGGTATTCTTGTGAGCTTTGTGCGTCGAGAATTTCCCTGGAACGTGTTCACTTATGTCGTGCCAACTTCTTGGAGCACTGTTGCGAGTGGTTCTCTACAAGCGGATCTCAAGAGGCCTGAGGAGCTGTGTCCGTTCGTCGGCGCCAATGCGTCATCAGCTGACATTTCCGACTCCGTTCATTCTTCTTCTTCGTTCGCCGTGACGGTATACGAAGCGCGGCAAGCGGGAGGAGGTAGGGATGCGACATTAATGTCGATGTTTTCAAAACGTCCATGTTTCTAAATATATCGATGTTTTAAACATAGATGTATTCAAGTCGATGATTTTTGAACATCGATGTTTTATTTTCAATGTTTTTACGTTTTCGGTGTTTCGTTACTGTAAGAAAAATTCACATAATCACAATTTTGTACTAGTTAAAATATGAAATACTTACTGATGACACCATTATTTACGAGTTCGAACCAGAACACGGTTTGCACTGCCTTCATTGAGCAGGCTGCTCTTCACCCGAGATGATCCTGATACCTGGATAACCTTCTTCTTTCCTCGTATTTCGCACACGACGCGTGTTTAACTGTTCGAAGTTAAATTTTAATTATAAATTAATATACTAGCTCTGTCTAATTCATTTTATTGCGCGTAAATTTAACGTTGGAGATTAAGAAACCAACTTTAAATCATCGATATATTTTGTTCCATTTGTTATTAATTTGGCGACGGATGGGTGAAAAAATGTAATACGAACGGATGGGCTGGGTCTGAGAGACCATGAGGTTAAAAAACAAGAATTACATAGAAAATATTTTGTTTATATCATTGTTACACGACTTTATTATGTTATTTTGATATAAAAAAACATTTTTGTTAATATATTATGAATTTTTTATTCTTATCAAAAATATTTGCTAAATTTAAAAAGGATCACAATGAGGCCTCCCTAATAAGATGCTCGTCATTCCACTGGAAATTTTTTCTCATTTCTGATAGTCCAGTTCAATTTGACATTAATTATATGTAATATTACTGAGAAATAATATAATTGTCTATATTACAATAATAAATAATTCTAAAAATACTATTACTTACCTACTCGACTACAGTTGCACGAACGGATGGGTTGCGTCTGAGAGAGCACGAAACAAATTACGTGTATAATCACGTATACAACCTACCTGGCAATAAGTATCACACTGAACGTTTCATTTGAAAATAAAAGATAGGTAGAGAGACGAACAGGCTTCTGGTGTTACCTGTACGATATTGGCTGAAGTTTTTGATACATTTATGTTTCTCAATTCTGCCACCGGGCAACATCAGCCCAATTGTAGAATAAACCTTATATCTATATCTATCGTGGGTCTCACAGTCCCAACCCATCCGTTGCCGGGTTAATATCGATGTTTTTTTAAAATTTTGGACATCGATGTTCGCCAACCTTATATTTATATCTATCGGGGGTCTCACAGTCCCAACCCATTCGTTGCCTAATTAATATCGATGTTTCATAATTTTGGACATCGATGTTCGCCAACCTTATATCTATATCTATCGTGGGTCTCACAGTCCCAACCCATTCGTTGCCTAATTAATATCGATGTTTCATAATTTTGGACATCGATGTTCGCCAACCTCATATCTATATCTATCGTGGGTCTCACAGTCCCAACCCATCCGTTGCCGGGTTAATATCGATGTTTTTTTTTTTAAATTTTGGACATGGATGTTCGCCAACGTCGATGTTTTGTTGTCGATGTCGCGTCACTAGCGGAAGGAGCGGGCGAGCTGACGGCGGGCGCCGTGGCGTGGGCGGTGGCGTGCGTCTCGGTGCTGGCGTCCGTGTCGGTGGGCGCGCATCTGCTGGCGTCGGCCGCGGCCAAGCGCTTCGTGCTCAGTCGCTTCATGAGGCCGCTCTTGAGCGAACTCAGTCAGATTCGCCACGTGGGGCCCCGCCTGCCTCGCGGGTTGCTGTCGCCCTCCGACAACGTCCGTTTGGACGCTCTGTTGTCGTCGCAGATGAATATACTTGACACTTTGCAGTCCGATATTCAGGCAAGTATAGTACTTGGTAAAATCTTGGTAAATCGTAATAGTAAATAATGATGATGATAATAATAATGATAATAATAATAATATTGATGATGATAATAATAATAATAATAATAATAATAATAATAATAATAATAAATGCTATAAAATATTGTACGACCAACAAATTCAAACGGATCGCACGATAGCAGCAAACAAACCGAATATTGTTATCCGGGATTTGAACAAAAAATTGTGTCTACTTGTAGATGTTGCTGTACCTTGTGATCAAAGTGTCGTAACCAAGGAGGCAGAGAAACGTCTTAAATACAAAAGTTTGGAAATCGAGGTCAGCCGAATGTGGGGCGTACAAGCACAGGTCGTTCCGATAATTATCGGAGCTTTGGGATTTGTTCCGCAAAATTTGTGTAAGAACTTGGCTAAATTTCCTGGTCTTTCAAAAGACTGGGAAGTGCAAGAAATTTCTTTATCTGGAACACCTCACATTTTGCGCAAAATATTGTAAAGGCACCGACAATCCCTAGATCTGCTCCTTAGGTGGCTAGTTGCATCCTGGAATAGATTTTATATTCAGCCAACTCATAACATCTTTAGTCGTGATATTGAGTAATAATAATAATAATAATGATAATAATAATAATAATAATAATTGTAACGAGCAGTACAAATAATTTGTTCCAAAATATTGGGTCCTATCAAGTTCAAACTTAACTGTTTTGGTAACATGTATTTTGGTTTGAGATGCGTAGCACATACTCCAAATTATTTCATTGCTCGAAAATGCGTAGCAAACTGTTAATTATGTCCTACAAATATTTTGCCATAAAAATGTAAATTGTGCGTTTCTCCTCCAGATACTTACCTAAAAGTCTCCACCCGGATGGAGTTCTTGAATATGAACGTGCCTATTGATTTTCTCTGTACGAACAAAACACCAAGCTCGGTGTAGCAGAGGAATGGCGATATGCGAATAATGTCAGAAATTTCGATACCAGTTAATTAGTTGCATAAAATGAAGCCACTTCTAATGTAATCAAATGAAGCCCTAATCTTCGGAAATCGAATAAAGCCACTTCTGGAAATAGCTGCACTCAATGAAGCATTCCAGTGGGTTCATGTAATGAAGGTTGCCACCATTACTAGTCTCATTCGCACAAATGCGTTTCTCGTTGTTTATTGTCGGTTTAGTTCAGCTCATTTTCTGTTATCGTCGTAGTTACCAAACTAGAGGGAATTGTTTTGTGCAAGAAAATCATAATTGCTTTGAAACACTAAACACAATTTACTTATGTTTAATATAATAAAAATAATGACAAAACTAGTTGTTTTGTTGGTTTCTTGACGAGCATGTTAATCTTTGTCTCTGCTCTTTTCATAGATAAAAAGTCAATTTCTCACATTAGTCTTGTTACGATCGGTTTAGGAAAATCTATTATAATACAACATAAATAAGTGGCAATTAAAATGTTTCCTCCTTCAGAGATATTTGTTAGACAAGCAGAAATTTGAGGGGTTGAAGGCTAACGAATTATCGATATTATTATTATTATTTACAATTCTATTACAATAGTTTAATAACTGTTCAATAAAGTGCCTACCAAACAAAGTAAGAGAACTTTTGTACTATTTGCAAATGTGTCGAAAACAACCGGCCAAAGTAAAAAAAAATATTTAATGTAAATTAAAAAGTTTGTTATTTAAGATATTACTTTTTCAGATTAACGAAATATTGAAAAGACTGTTCCTTCATTCATTTGCTAATTAACCATAAATTCTATAAATAGGGGGACTTAGGAAGGTATTTTAATCACCCGCGTCAGGAAAATATCGTGTCCCATGAAGAAGGAGGGGTCATGTCTTAAAGAAGGCAACTTCACTGACATGAACATATACAGGGATTGTCACGTAAGGATCGGATATCACGACTTTCGGTTGCTCAGTGGTCCAGGCGAGCAACTACTCTGATTCTAGCAGACGGTTGCACTGATCGGTAGTTTTCTGTGGTTTCTCTGATCAATACCAAAAGAATGCTGAAGCAGTATCCTCTTTGCATAGAATAATTTCAAATTAAACTATTTGAAGACTGTCCTTTTTTTCAATATGATTTTAATTTCTTCGAAAGTCCATTAACTTTTTAGGAAGACACACGATACAATAATTTTTATTAAACACTTAATTTTTTAAATATTGTTTAATAAAAATTGTTGTATTGTGTGTGCCTAAAAAGTTAATGGACCTTCGAAGATATTAAAATCACATTGAAGCAGTATCCGCTGTGAGTAGGGGAATATCTAGACGGAGAAAACTACGCAAGCCAATGCCTACATTGGAGCCGAAACCCATGTTCCAGCGGAGAAGGAAAATCGCCATCATCTTGTTGGTTGGTTTTCCCGACTCCTCAGCTGCTATATCCATTAGCTATTGTATTCAATGTTTTACCCCATGAAATAGCAGTATTTATCCCCTCACAGGTTGGCAAGATTCGGCGCTGACCTTCATGGCGTCTTGCAGGACTTTTCCCCTCCAGGAATCTCCCACCAGCTAGACACGCCCCATCTGGGACCAAGCTCTCGGTGTTCCCTACACTTTCCTGTAGTACACGTACGTGTATGTGTTTGTAGGAATAGGATAGGACAGGAGAAGGAAGGAAATATTGTGCGTAATTGTTGGTTCGTTTGTAACATGTATTGCTCCGGCATTCACCTACTATTCATGAGAGGAGCTAGGGAAAACTATGGCTCAGAGAGCCGGCTGCTAGAATTCTCTTCCAGATACCGGCTGAACTCGACCTATCTACTCGTATATGGCCACCTTCGAGGCTGCCACCTTCGAGGCTGAAACCCTAGGATCTCTTGGCAGATTCGCTGCTATATCAGCGGCATTCACGTCCAGGCATAAAACTCACTACATTCATGAGACTAACGATGTAAGTTGTCGACGCGTTGTGCATCTCCAATAAGTCTCCTACTGGCCAACTCGAACGTCTCTTCGATCGACTTAGATTACGGCGTCAATTAACGCCACTGCTGTTGTTCTGACCGGGAGGTCCTAGGTTTTGACTCCCGACGGTGGCAGGATTTTTGACATTTGTTACATAGCTAGGTCGAATTAGGCCGCTGACTGGTGTAGAATTCTAGCGGCTGGCTGCACTGATCAGTAATTTTCCGTGATTTCTCAGATCCCAGAGGAATATTGGAGCAGTACCCTAAGAAACGGACCGCACATCGCCGCAGCCATAGACCGCATACGATGTTTCCTCCATTTTTCTTGTTCCTCATCACACATTACTTACACGCATCGCAGTCCCACACAGGTCGTGAGAGCAGTCGGGAGCTTAGAGCTTGTCCCGATTGGGGTGGTGCCCCGCTGATGGGAGATAGCTGGTTGGAGAAAACCCTCGCGAGTCGACGTGTAGATTGGGTTAGCGCCGGATCTCGGAATCCAGCAAAGGAAGTTCCCCGTCACCTTCCGCGATAAAAACGCGCAGTACACATGGGAGAGGGGGCTAATGATCATAGCAGTTGACGCTTCCGATAACATCAATCAATCAATCGGTGTGAGAGTCCCACTGGGCAACTCGTTGGTGCGGTGCGGTGCCAGCAGAGGCTGGGCGCGGCGGGCGACGCCGAGGGCTCGTGGCTGGCCTGGAGCGCGCTGCTGCTGCTGCTGCGCGAGATGCGCGCCACCATCGCGGCCGCGCGCGCGCGCTTCCGACGCGGCAGGCGCCGCCGCGCCCACGCCCCCGCCCCCGCCGGCGTCCCCGCCGCCCCTGCCGCCGACGCCTCTGCTGCCTCTGGCGAAGGCCCGGCCCCCGAGGACGCCGCGCAGCAACAGGAGGTGTGAACACGTAGGCCCTAGTCAATGAACATAAGTGCAGGGTAATTCAAAGAAATTAGAAGTTTTGAAAATTAAATAATTTCATGAAAAAAATGAAGAAACAGTTTACTTATGTAGTGTAATAGTTACAATAATGCCAATTTTTGATTATTATTATTATTATTATTATTATTATTATTATTATTAAAACGATCCTATTAAATTTAAGAAGAATTAACTTTTAAACTCTCTTAATATTTTCTTCAGCAAATGAAAATATTAAAAATTAACTCTCTTTAAATTTAATGGGTTCATTTCAATAATAATCATCATCATTTTAATAATAATAATAATAATAATAATAATAATAATAATATAATTTATTAGACAGTTACAACTAACAACCAGTTTAGAATATTTAGAGTACAAATTATTTTTTGAAAGTATCTTGCGGGTAGGTTTCTTGGCTACCCAAAATTTCCTGCATTCTCTTAGTTCTTTGTTCATGGTTTGACGTAACATCTCAACTGGAATTTTGGCAATTAATTCTTAAATGATTTTACTACATTAGTGTCGCTAAAAGTTTGTGGCATGCCACAGTGCTACTGCCTCACGTCTCTCGCCACTGGTTTGATATTTGCTATTGTTTGCGTTAATAAAATGACATACGCACTTTCAATTTTATTCGGAGAATCCCAGCTCTCTGTGTCAAAATTGGTTGCGTTCTCCTTTGCAACTTCAGAGGCTGAAGAAAAATTCAATCTCGTTGAGAGAATTTAAAAAGATAGCGAGAGCTCATTTGTAACGTACCAGGTCTAGAGTTAAAGTACTGGTTTCCAAACATGAAAGATGTCTGGATAAGTGAGGATAGAAACCATATCTCATTCACTCATCATTGCTGACTATGTAATAAATGGGTTCAACCAGTCAATTGTGCTACATTCAATATGCTTTTCAACTGTGTCAAAAACCCCGCAAGGTAGTTTTTCTTTTCAGTGTCGTTGCTTCTAACAGGGTACGCATACGGAATAGAGCTGCGGAAGGAAAGTATAAAAGCAGGCAGCCTTTGTCCCGCGATTCAATTTGTAACTGTCCGTCGGTATATCGCCTCGCGTGCCCCCCCCCCCGCCCGCACGCGGCCTCTGCGAGCTGTCGCCGCCCGTCACTCGCTTGTCGCTGGCGCTGGCGCCCCCCCCGCCCCGCCTTCACCCTTCCTTGCCGCACCGCGCGCCGTGGCAGGTGTGGCACTCCCAGCACGTACTCACTCGGGGCAACCGGCTCTAGACCTCGCCCTAAGGGTAATATGTAGGATGGTCGTTAAAATAGGAAATTGGAGAGTTTTCACTGTCTACGATGTAGCTCGTCAGGACAAATCACTAAGATGGATAGAAATCGATTGGCCATTCAGCGTAACGTCTTATTGCATGCTGAGTCGCAAATCAATAAAATTAATTAAGATGTTATTACAAATAATAGATATTATTACAAATAAATTGCTTATTGTTAGTAAACAAAAACTGAATTTTGTTCAAGTAAGTTTGAAGAAAATACGTATGGAGTGTTTTGAAATTTAAAAAGCCCTTTATTGTAACTTAAATTTGAAATTATGTACAATATTCTGGTACGTATTCTTAATTTACAGAAACCTTCAAAGTTAAAATATTAACCACCGTTGGTAAATGAGAGTTTTAATTAATTGTTGCAACCTAATTTTCATTTAGTTAAAGGAAATGTAATAGTATTACTGATAATAATTTTCATTGAAATATAGTGTTAAGGAATTTCATGAGGCACATTTTAGAGCAAAAGAAATTGATAAATGATCACTCAGGTTTTCAATCTTACGATAGTTGTACTCAGTTGTGAAATGAGTGCACAATAATACGAAGAGAGACATTTAACAACTCACTAAATTACATGTAGGTGGAAATTTTGGTTACCCTCTCCGACTACGCATTTAATTTTCGCTTCTAGGACGCTCTCATTTAATATGATAAATACGGAATATGCTAAGTACTGCGATGCAATGTAATTTCAGCACATTTTTTTGGTAATAAACATGAAGCAAATTACCGACATTTCAAATCCCAAATCTGCGTTTTGCATCATTTCTGAGCAAAGTGTAGAAATGTCAAATGCACGAAAAAATAAATTAACAACGTTGAATATTTGAATTCTAAATTAACTACTACATTAACATAACTTCTCTATTTTGAATGTTTATTTTTTTGAAAATTAATGGCTATTAGAATGAAAATTTAAAAAAATATTCCCAAAAATTTGAGGTTGATATTTTCATCGTTACTTTAGCGAAACGTATGCAGCTTTTTGGCTTGAGAAAATGTATGAATGAAGGTAATTGTAGGTCATATTAATGTATAATATTATGTGTTAATTATGTTGTACTTATGTTAATGAACTAAATATTTCACTTTAAATATTTCACTTGATATTCAACTTTAATTTTTACCTCTCTAAGTGGAAGAACTTAGTCATACAGAAGCTCTACTAACCGAGGAAATGTTCTCTTTCCTTGACTTCGCATTATCGTGTACTCCGATTTAAACACAGTGGCTCTTCAAGGTCACAAGCTGGATGGAGAGGGGGACACGGTCATCCAATCGTGAGCTTACTTTCATCTTAAGGGGAAGACACGAAAAAATCGGGGGAAAAATTGATTTTCCATATTTTGCGCTATTTTATTCTCGGTCTTCTCCTGAACATTTTGATATATAGTTTATGCATGTTCTACTACGTGTTGGCCCCTAAAAAATATTTAATGGAACTACGCAGTAGCCAAGGTGTTTAAAGAGTGGAGGAATGTTGAAAGTGAAAAAATATTATTATTTTAGATATTTGCGAAGTTCATTATATGGTTTACAATTCATAGCTGCACTTTGTGTTCACGTCTAGCGTGTTTCCTTTGTTTCTTCTCAATAAAAAGCCTATTGTTGTAGAAAAGACGCAATTGCATTCTTGTAGTTGATTGTTGCAAGTTTGTGCAAAAGTAATTGTATTGAATAACAATATTAGTAGTGTATTGTTGTGTAAACAAAACCCTATTGTTGTGATGAAATAATTAGGAATGTCTGTAGGAAGAAATACCAAATTTACCCTTTAACGCAATGTCAAACAACGTGCAAGCAAGTGCAAAAAAGAAAAAAAGTGGCCTCTTAAAACAAAAGCAGGAGAATAACCAGGAAGCTAAAAGAAAAAAAAACAATTATGAGTTTATGAATATGGAACCGGAAAGCACTGAGTAATTGAGTACACGCAAACTTTAGCACCAAAACTTTGAAGTCAATTTACTCAAATTCTAGTTTTTTTTAACTTTAGCAACATTTATCTCTGGTAAAAATATTCGGACATACTTAATTTTTTACATCACTATTTACATGGTTTGTAAGGTCATAATCAACAACAAAACTACCAAAATAAACAGCCATTTAAATATAAAAAAATATTATAACTCAAAAAATCTATAATTTTGCTCCATACTTTAATAAAAATTGCTATTCAAAAACGAATAATTGTATATCAGAATTCTGAGGTGATTTACTTAACAAAGCATTAAATGTTAAATATTAATAAATTCAACACAGTGAGTAAAATAATTTTTGAGATATGTGTACCTAAAAATCATAAAATTAACATGGGCATTAGAGGGATATCCTTCTCCCCTTATTTTTTTGGTATTTGAGCTCCCGATTGAATGGCGAAGTCCCGGGGGAACTTCAGGCTCGTGACCACGAAATGCAAATCGGAGTATATACTGCGATTTTCGTAACCTTGTCCCTGACAGAAATCAGCTGTTTCGCTGCCATCCAAACAGGAGCTTATATTTCGCGACAGGGACGCCACTATGGTGACGTTCAAGCTCCCGATTGGATGAAACCGTCAGCAGCTGATTTCTGTCAGGGACAAAGTTACGAAAATCGCAGTATAGTTCGGCTGCGTACCGGAGTTACCCGAACCCATGGGATACCTGCCCTTTTCCTTGCCGTTGCCGGTGCGCCCAGATGCGAGCCGACGCGGAGGGTCCTTCGGCTGCGGAGGAGTCTGCGCTTGCACATGATGAGCCTGTGCCTGCGCCGGGCGTCGCGGACCCGCCGGCTGCGCGCCCTCGCACGCGATTGCGGTCGCGGCGCGCAGACGCCTCCTCGCGCAGGGGCTTCTCGCTGCAGCTGCGCCTGCTGCCGCCCGCGCCCGCCAGCCTCGCCCGCCGCGCGCTCCGCGCTGACGCCGCCGCCGCTGCGCGCTGACATTTCACACATGCACACACGCACACGCACGCACGCACATACACACACGCGCGCGCGCACACACATACACACACGCGCGCACGCGCACACGCACACACACACACGCACATACACGCGCGCGCGCGCACACACACACACACACACACACACACACACGCACACAGACATACACATAGATTGAGATGCAAAACATTTGTTATTTTACGTATTGAGATTCTCTTAAGTTTATTTGAAGTTGTAGTTTCATGCTCAATATACGTTTCTTCTGCAGCTTTTGTAATGTAACTTCGTTTAATACCTTACTTAAGATCTGCTTACTTGATCTTTATACGCTCTGCAGAATTAAAGATAAATTAAATTATAAATGTTGGTAGTGTCTTTCACCCTTATTGAGTACTATATATCAATATTGTACAATCGGTTTTCGTTCGGTGCAATTACAGAAATATACCAGTTTAAAAAACACGTTTTTGTTTTATTTCACTTTAAAGTCCTGTCGATTTACTTTATTAGAATGGTTTCTATTATTCTCAGAATCTTTTAAAGTTATTGTGATACAACCGTTTTTTTTTCACTATTGATGTATAAATGATGAATTTTGATAAATCTCAGAAATATTGAGCAGTGTGTTCAAGGACAATCCTTTGATATTCACTTTTCGTTTTCAGTCTAATTTGTTCTGGTATTCGTTTTCAGTCTATGTTCTGGTATTCACGTCTGTCCTATGAAAAGGAATACCATTTAATAAGGAAATATAAAACTAATACGAGAAAGTCTGTGCCATTATGTATCACCACTAGTTTATACTGAATCCACTGAAGAAATCAGAGTATTTTTATACTTTTCGGAATAATTTACGTACTCTACAGCAGAAAATCTTCGAATTAAAGAATCGTAAGAAATATGTGTATTTTTTTTCAAAATATTTTTATATTACTTTTTTCAAAAAGCAATGTAACATGATAAATGAGGAAAGACGGAACTGTTGAACTTTGAATTACACAGTTTTTAAACTTCTGAACGGAGAAAAAATGCGGTAGAATTTCGAGACCTCCTTTCCAGACTTACGCAAGCACCGCAGAACCAGAACCGTACCACAAGTTCTTCACTCCAATTCATTTCCATAAATAGAAACACCGTTTGCTTGACGCAAGAAACTGAATAGTGTCACATCATTCCTTTTCATTTCGAATCCTAGATTCTTCAAGAAGATTACGAAGAGCTTTGAAGTGTTAACTCCTTTTCAGAGATCTTTTGAAGTACTTTGAAGTGCCAGAGACGTTGAGCAGCATGGAAAGAAAACATCGGTTTACTGCGGTGAAGTTTTCTTCGCTACAAGACGGAATCTGTCGTAACGAGTAGACAGACAGCCCAGTCGCGATCCGCTCAGTCGTGGGTGGGCAGCGAATACGAGTATACAGTACACTGGTTTCCCACGGCGCGGTGCTTTGAAATGTAAATGCAGTTTCTGGTCTGATATAACGTACAGTAAAATGCAGAGTTGTGATCTACATTCTTGTGATTATTGCTGGATGGATTCGTGACCAAGGTATCTCGATGCTGAGAATTCATTATTCCCTTTATTTTAGTAAGTAATATTTATCAGTTCACGGTTTTAAAAAAATTGAATGAAAATTTCCTTGAAAAGGATACAAATGTGTGATTTATTGCTCTCTGAGGTAAGAATTGAACTAGGGGTCAATTACAAGTATGAAAACTTCTAGTGAGAGTTATATAACATTGTAGTTTTGTGAAAACAATGATCATTTCGGGCCAAAATTCAACCATAAAAATGGAAAGAAGACTTTAATTTTTAGAGAAAATCCTATTAAAAATCTGTATCGTAAACGTTGGCGTGATGTTTGAGCTTTTTTCTTTCAGTGTGTGGAAAAGTTAGTCATTTTATGTTGCGAGGAACGTAGGAATACATAAATATTTTTTGCAAGCAGAACACATGATTTATTTTCATTGTGTGTACAATCCAATACGTAGTTTCATTCTTTTTTTCACCTTGAGAGGAGAAAGAATCTCTCTCTGTTGCTTTCGCTATCACTGTTTCCTCTCTCTCCTCCCTCTCTCTCGATCTTTTTCTTTCTCTCCTCTCTCTTGCGGAGTTTCAAATTCGAGTGTTGCACATAGAATCCGTTCCACTAAATTATAACTGCTCATTGATATCATTGAACATTACTGAAACACTTCCCTTAAATGACTATTATTTTAATTAGCTTGTACATCAGTCATATTTACTCATCCATTTTACAGTTCTCCCAACTGTATCATACATGTTCTTTTTGAGTTTCTCGCCACCTTCTCCTCTCATCTCCTCCTCAAACGCTACCTCCTCTGACACATTTTCCCACATCTGCCGCACTTTCGTGTAAAGCTGCCACCAGCCACCTCTATCTGCATTACCACTGGCTTCCCACGTAAATACATAAACCCGCGCTGTTGCTCGAAGCCCTTCTTCTGGCTTACAGCTCCGTCTTCAACATCAGCCCCCCCCCCTCCCCCAGCGTTCCCGTCTCATGCTCTGAGATTCAGGCGTCTGATAATTGCAGGCACGCCAAGGTGGTGGGGTCGGGGGCAGTGGCAGTGGCGGTGGAAGGGGTCGGTGGCGGCGGAGGCAGGGCGGAGGGAGTGGCGGGGGCGGCGGCGGAGGCGGCGGCGGGGGCGGCGCCGGAGATAGTGACGGGGGCGGCGGCGGGGGACGCTCGGAAGTCGACAATGAACGAACGCTTCCTTCCCGGCGCGACTATCGCGCCACCATCGGCGGAGCACGCAGTAGGCCGCCTGGCTCCGCGCGGGCCGCGCTTTTGTGACGGGGCGTGACGCACGAAAGAGAGGGGGAAGGGGGGGAGGGAGGAGGATTTGAGACAGAGGAGAAGCGGCACCGGAATGCGAGCAAGAAAGGCGAGCAGTAGATCCCTGGGGATAAGAACGGAGTATAAAGCGAGGCGAAGTACAGCGCCTGACAAATGCGGCGAAACTAAAGACGAACTGTAGGAGGTTACATAAAAGCGTTGTGGTGATGATGAGATAGACGTGTTTCTAGCGAAAATAGAGTGAAGTCTTGACATGTGGGAAAATTAAGACACAAAAAAAATTGTATATTTTGTAGGGAAACTATCAAAAGGATGCAACTAATAAATGCAGAGAATTCACTGTTTTTACACAGAGCTAAACGATAGAAATGAAACTAAACTAATATCCTCAAAACATGTATTAGAAAGTACTACTGTGATAAAAAATCTGTAAAAACTTATCCACATTTTCTGTTGGGGTATGATGCTTTCAAGAATGAAGAACAGTTTTTTTGTTGAACAGTTTTAAAACTATAGAAAATAAAAATAAGTAAACAACGCGATTTGCAGTAGATGCTAATTAATAGCTTGAATAGGATAAAATGTTGAACAGAAGAAAACAATTATATTTTGGTAGGACGTTGATAGAAAGAATGCTATAAAATAATTTTCGCGATGTGAGCAAATTGTATTTCGGCAGATACCCAAAATCAAGGGTCTTCTTGCAACAAGATTCAGAGGAAAAACTATCCAAAAGATGAACATAAAGGCAAATAAAAGAAACTAGTGGTGCTAAAACAGCACGTACTTTCTCGCCCGCGCACTTACGCAAGATTACGTGAAAAGTGCTCAATTTTCGAAAATTTGTACATGACCTTTTTTCAATATCTATCTTTAAAGAACAGATTTCATCAAAGGAAATAGATTTCTATCCTTATAATTGTAGTTGTAGGAAGTCTCCGAAAAAAAATTTAACTTTTGCAATTTTCGAAAAATCAGGGTTTTTAACGAACATGAGACCTGTATCATTCTCTTAAACGTCCTTCACACTATCCAACAACAAATTTTAATCAAAAACGAAAGAGCCATTTTTTTGAAAATTTTTAAAACGTTCCTGACGCTTCATGTAAAGTACTACCCAAAATTAAAATATCGATTTCTAATGCAAGGGGCCGCGACATCAGTCGGATCAATTGGGGAATATCAATTTTAGGAGAAAATCGGCGGAATGATTTATCCACACGTTTTTCACAGACGGATGGACAAATTAGTTTTGCGGTCAATCGATTTTTCGGCATCAAGGAACCACAAAACATGGATTCTGTATAATCCAAGTATTAGAGCAGACCTGCACAACACTTGCTCCCGCGGGCATTCTGCTCTTGCGAGCTGATCGTCTGCCCGCGGCCGTGCCGAAAGTGCAAGTGGTGGAGAGTAGGAAGCATTGCGGGGTGGGGAGAAATCTGACGTAGCACGACGCGGCCCGTAGATTGAATGCCTGGGCGTCTAATAATGATCCATGCTGCAAAATTGTATAATTCGTTGTAGTTTCATATTTCGCCTTGTCGTATACCGACATCAAACAATTGCAATATAATACAAAACGCAATATTACTTGAACTGTATATGACCGTCATGTTTTTTCCAATTGCTTTTTAAATTTACGCGCTATCTTTCGACTTACGCATTTTCATTGGTGGTCCCCACTCCTAGAGTGAGTCTCATTCCCACCCTTCATCGATTTTCGCATTTGCCCCCGAGTTGCCCGCGCGCAAGTGCAAAATGCTGTGCAGGTCTCTATTAGAGGATTTTTTTTTCTAAACTTAGCAACTGGATGTATCATGTACTTTTTCGTTACCAGGGCCCTGTAAAGGAGGTTTTTTTGGACTTCGTAGCGAGAAAGTAAAACTAAAGCGAAGCCCAAGACGAGGAAGAAGCCGCGGCGTCGCGTCGGACTCTTAAGCTCAGGGCCTCGCTATCGCACTCCTCTGCGCGCGCAGCTGGGGCGGCTCGCATTACCGCAAGGACTGCAGGCGGCGGAGCACTGTAAAGCCCCGCAACCACGAGGTCTACAGGAAGGAGATTCAGCTCCGGTGTTGGAGGCATGGTGGGGGGTATGTACGAAAAACGTCGGCAGCTACGTGGAAAATAACAAAACAAAACTAGACTTATTCTAACTTCAGGACATCACGCGGTGGGTGAAGGATCTAATACTTCGGTTTTACTTTCTTGGCGCACGAGGGTGTGTCAATAAAATTGAATATCTCACGGTATTTCGCGTCGTTCTCGATTGTGCCGGTAGGAGTCGCATGATCGCAACTGTGTCGATCAGTGCTGGCCATCATGCGATTTCTGGCGGCACAACGGAGAACGACGCGAAATACCGTGAGATATTTCATTTTGATGGCACACCCCCGTGCGCCAAGAAAGAAAAACCGAAGTATACTCACGAAGGCGCCGGTCAGTTGCATAACGGCGCATGTTGGTGCTCGAAGCTGCTGGGACTGGCCACTGCTTTGGGCGTGCCTCAATCCAAGACGGTAAGATGGAAAAGCAGTAGTAACAGTGCAGTATTATAGCGCTAGCCGACTTGGATCCGAATCGGGTTCATTGTTATCTTCATCTAGAAGATTTTTCAAATAGCTGCCGACGTTTTCGCGACATATCCCCACCACCGGAGTTGAGTCTCCTTCCTGTAGACTTCGTGCCCTCAACCTCTTGGCCGACGCCGCTCCTAACACTCTCAGCGTCATCGCCAGGACAGAGTGACGCGCTTCCATCACGTCCGTCGCGGTGGCCCGGGGGTGGGAGATGCCGCGCCCTTAGCGAACTTCAAAAATTAACAGCAGTTCAAAGTATATTTTTAATCCGGGAGTGCTCGCAATACATGGTGTCCGGGTAGGAATCGTCGAAACTTCGAAAATAAGTTCTTAAGACAATTCTAAGCATATTTTGTCTAATAAACTATGAGGATATTCCGAATGGTTGAGCCGCAAAGAGCACTCAAAAGTTGGTTTGAAAAATTGATTTTAGGCAAAAATTTGCATTATAGAAGTATAGAAACACTTCAGAAACATATAAATTGTTTATTATTTACAAACGAAATGAATATATTTGTTTAAAAAAAGTTAAGCGAGAAATAAAAAAGCACCCAATGTACACAATTCGACTGCTTTTTAATTTCTCCCTTAATTTATCTGTCTGAGCAAATATACTAATTTCTTTTGTAAATAATAAACAATTTACATGTTACTACAACTATCTGGCGGAGAATTTTACAAGGCCGGCTGCTCCGATCGGTAACTTTCCGAGGTTCCTCCGATCGGTATCAGGCGCATGCCGGGCCTTAACGAGCCATGGACCGCGCGTGACATCTTTGGGCGGCGATAGATGGCGGAAATCTTCATCTACTTTTCCCTTACCCGTGCGTGATATTTCCTTGTCCCTTTCTTTTCCCTTGCACATACATATGCACTTACATGAGCACTCGTGTCTCGGGAGACCGGTCGAGATGTTCGATCATGTCCCCGGCTAGAGGGTGGTTCTCCGATGGCGGAGATACCTGGAGGGAGGAAGTCCCCCGGGAGCCAACATGCAGCTTTCAATTCTAGCGAAGGGAGGTACACCGATATCACGGGGTAACCTACTACACTAACGAAACTGATAACTAGGGGGCGGATTTGGTTGATCATCGCCAAAAAAAGATCAATAAAATGCTCTTAACATGTTTTAAAATGACCTAAAAACAATAAAAAATGTCATAAAGAATGTGATCAAAACCAATTCGGATGTACAACTCAAAATAGAAACGTTGCTGATGTAATCCAGGGTTCTTCTACTCGTTCAAGTGCACTCAGCTCGCAAACTTTTGGTTTGGACTGTACTTTACCAGGAATTTTTTGTCTTGAGTTATCCCGAAATCGACCGAACCGACAGGGGCGTCGTTGATAGGCTCGCAGAAATCTTAGATTACACACAACGGCTGACATTACGATTTCTGAGCGAAATAATCGAATAATTCAGTGGAGAACATTTGTTGCACCTCGTAAATATTGTTTGAAGCAAGTACCTTTAACATGATATTAAAATCGATTAAATCAACGAAAAATACACTACAAATTAAGGAAAAAAGTAAAAAACTCCTTTTGTCGAAAGCAACACAAAATGCAGAAAAAATGACATAAAAAGGGGTCATTTCGTTTTGCCAAAACATAAAATGAATTTCTATACTAATCGGCATTGTTCTATAGTGATAAGAAGAAATGACATTTCAGTATCGAGACTGACACTTGCCGTATACCACCAGCGTCCCCTCATCTTGTTCCCTTTCTGCCTATCACCCACTACCCATAAACCATCCCATAAACCCCATACACTTATTTGCTTCCGATTTTTGCTTTCACGCATATTTTAAAGGTCTTTTTGAAGTTCTCTTGCCCCCTCTCTGCATTAGGAAGCAAATATATTTACTAACATTTAATCAATCAACCTGCCCTTAACTAATACCACCCATAATTTTCTCATCCATCAATAACCAAAATACGACCAAACAAGTACCCATCACTTGCTCCATTCCTGCTTATTCCATAGTATCTGCCAACATACTATGTAGTCAACATCTAACACTCATTCGTCACCACTAACCGCTCTCCGTCCAGCCACCCGCCGTCACCATCTCGCCTTATACTGCACCCTTCAACACATTTCACCACATTTCTCCAATCCTCTCTACGGATTTGTGTTCCGCCTGTTCATTAAATTCTGTGACTTGCGTAAGAACGTTCCAAACTTGTTTGCCATTGAAAGTGGAGTAATTCTCCTGGAACATAGTCAGCGATACATCAAGTCGTAAGACATTGCCTTTTATCCCCGTCAGTCACGGACTCAGCATCGTTAGTATCCGGGTTTCCCAAACTGTCACCCATCCAGGGACCCGCAATGTCTCGAGCTGCTTAACTTCCGTGATTTAGGAAGTTCGGTTACCGGCGCCGGTTATCCCTCCGTTTTCACTCTTTCTTCCTAAGAACGCTAGAATATTTCCCTGCCCGCCGCTCCCGCTCGCATTTTATCACTCCAACAGTTCAGCCCCTCACCCGCAGCAGAATTATCCGCTGACGTTTTCTTGAGGCCTTACTTCGCTAGATGCGACAGAGGAGAGGAGTTCGATTATTTTGTAGACAGAAATATTATATGAAATTTGTTGCTCGTTTATTAGTAAAGAAATGGGGGTGGGTAATCCGGGGCTCAAGAAATCGTGAGTATGTAAAACTCGTCACAGACACCCGTCCTAGTTCTTTGCTGCCGCCATCCCATGACCTCACCTTCTCGACATCACCAAACCACCCTTGCAGCCGCCACTGTGGCTCCAGACTCCCTCACCGCCGCCGCCACCACAACCACCCGGCTCCCAGCGCCGCCCGCGTCGCTTTGAGGTTTTAAGCTGCGGCCTCGTAAACCGCTGGGCGGATTTGAGGCCGAAATGAAGAAAGTTTCGCGGTATTTACCTTCTGTTTCATTGTGTACGTTTGTCTTGAGAATATTAGCAGCGCGGGAGAGACGAAGGTTCCCGCCGTTAGGAAGATAAAGTAGAAAGGCCGCCGTAACTTCTCGTTGAGACTTCGTCAACAAGAAAATGACGTTTCGGGTTAAGGAAAGACGGAGATAATGGTAATTAGAAAAGAGAAGGAAGGTACCTTATCGGCGAGTTCTTTCTTCGCCAACTTTTGTTTAATTTATTGCGCGTTTGTACATTTGCATACGTTTCCTTCCACTTCTTGCGGGTAAGAAGGCGAAGTTCTTCCCTGGGGAAGTACCGGGGCATCGCATGCTCAGCGATGGCGAAGTCGCTTCAAATGATGGCGCTCCTGTAGCCCACAATTCAAAAACAAACGAGAATTCCACGACCTGCGATTTGAATTGCATGGATAATTCGGAACTTGTTATCGTGTCACAGCGAAAGAGATGAAAGAACTACTAATGCCCTTTGTTTTTTTCCCAACAGTAGCACGCAAACACGGGACTGGTTTCACGAAAATGCAATCACTTTCAAACAATTCTGATTTTTAAACTTGGTTATCGCATCAATATCTTCGTTCGACGTACGTTGATTGCTGAGTTAGCATACGGATGAAATAATATTTGTTAACTTGATGTGAAATTATGAAAGGGAGCAAGGCAATACATCAACCTAATTCCTTTCGACGCTTCAATACTTGTAAGCTTGTGAAAATTGACAGAAGCAGATGCATATTTTATATTACTGTACGTTGTTGTGTTTATTATTATGTGCTATTATCTGAAAAAACTCCATGAAAGTGGAGTTTATTTTATTAAATTTGTTATTCACTTTAGTGAAATATTTTCATTCAAACATGTATTCATATACGTTTCAGTAATATTGAAATTCGCGTATTTCCGTATATCACACAATATTTTATATTCGATACGAGTAAATGCGAAATTGCTAATTTGAAATACGAAAATTATGTATCAGTAAAGTTTATCAAGTCGGCCTCGTGAGCGAAATCGCAAAGGCAGTGGTGCTGTGGTGATCTCGGACCGTGGGGTCGCGGGTTCGAGTCCCACCTCGGACATGGTTGTACGTGTTCGTCCTCTCACCCCTTATCGCCATATCGTGTTTCATCTTCATACCATAAGGTTAAAACCAATTCTAGGTCGCTAATGACATAGTAGTTGATGCGACCCTAAAAAAATAGTTTGTCAACATCCGATACGGCCACAAATCCGAAAAGAACTAATGAGTACAGATTTGAAGAGGATGTGCTGAATTTGAAGGGTTCTTTGTAGTAGGCTGAAGGCAGATCATAATCTTAATTGAACCAAGGAGCCTGATGATAATGTTGTATTTAACGTAATACAGTTCGATTCAAATCAATACACAAATTAAATATTTCAATTTTATTTGATATTTCAAAATTTAACAAGTAGTACATAATCACAGAAGAAGAATCATTTCTCGACTTGCAAGGAACACTTATTGTTAGTAACAAAAATCACTGCCTGTAAAGACACCGTTCAGAGGCGTACATTCATGTCAAATGCAATGTTACGAAAAATTCGCAAAACACTGTATATGGAACTATGAAGGAACGTCACTAGCCGTCCGTGTCAAAACGTGAAAAACAGATCTCTGAATTTGAAAAAAAGGTTGCGTACTGTTAAATAATGCGCAGTAAGTACTGCTAGATAGGTTACAATCTAATAGATATTACTCGTAAATTATTTGTATCTAAACATCATTCAGCAGACAATTTGAAGACTGCGACACATCTGACCCGACATTCATAACGAGCCTAATAATACTAACTCAAAGTTTCCTCAAGATGGGAATAATTTTGTGTAAAAATATTACCAGTAGCTAGTTTGTATGTTGAATATTGCCCCTTCAGTGCTCTGGAAAACTCATTCGAAATGTCCAAAAGCGGCAGAGAAAGTTTGTGAATCCCTTGAAACCAGAATCCCAACTTTCTCAAGCATCAAGGATTTGTGTGTTTTCACAGAACTCTAATGAAGACTAGCTCTCGGATAAATGGTGGAAGTGTAGGACTGCAATATAAAGAAAATGACTCCTCCTGAATGGGAACTTGAGAAAGAACGGGATGTTTTAAAAAAAGTTTTTACACTCAATGGAGCGTACGAAAAAATGGGCGAAAAAAAGCACGTCTCATCTTTCTTCCCGTTTTCGCTTGCATTGCAGATAAGTCCTTTCTGCGGCGCAGCTTTCGTGCATGATTTATCTGTTTTGATTCTGGAGTCGCCGCTGTATAGAAGTAGCGCTGGTGTCGCTCATCGGTTTCTGGGTGAACTTGATTTTTTTAAAAATAATCGTGCTCTCTTTGTCCTTTTCTGATAGATTAGAATCTATTACTTTTTCTTTATCATTATTGACAAACAGTACAGGTATCTGTAGGTTCCTAACTCCTTTCAATTTGTTGATATGATTAAATTTTATTATAAATTGGAATATATTTTATATGTAAATTTTGTTATTAAGAATTCTTGGGAGAGAATGAAGTAAATCGTATTTTCGTCTGTGATCACATAGTACATACCTTCTCCTTTCCATTTCCCAATAGATATTCGCGTTCGTGAACGACATTGAAGGGGCCAGCGCTTACGAGTGCAAACATTGGATGCATTTTGCTCATGATCTACAACAGGGGCGTAGCGTCCATGGATGTGGATGATGTGTTACATACCCTGACAATATCAGCTATTTTATTTTAAAATGATTGTAAATTGTCCATTTGTTATTTTCTTTTTCTATCACAATATATTTCATGATATTTCAAACATTGCGCCGTTGAGAATTCGATTCTTCACAACGAATCAGTCTGAAATGCCGCCTAACCCGCGCTGTGAACCAGATGCACAGTGCCCCATTTCATCCAGGGTGCCTACCGTGGTGCCTAAGAAAAAGCTGTCGTTTCACGAAACTTCATTGTTCTCTTCGATGTTTGTAAGAAAACTAGGTTAATTAATGAACATTGTCGTTTTATTTAAGTTGTATTACCTTATTTTAATGCATTTAGTAACTATATATTTGTGGCCAATTTAGGTTAGGAATTGTGCTGGTGGAATGCACAAGGGTATGTGACTGTGCAATCCACATCTGTGCTCTGGAATGGCGAGCACCACGCGATCCAAAGTGCCTACATAATTATGGAGTCGAATTTTTGTGCCGTGGACAAATTATAGCACGTGAGAAACATTTTAAAATATCTGAAAAAAATAAGAGAGGATAGAATTTTATTTGAACAAACAACACAGGCTATGTTGAGCAATATAACAGTAATGTAGGGGAAAATAGGGACATTTTGTCACACTTCATTCGAGTTGTACGCTTTTTTGGGGGACAAGGGCTTGTATTTTCTAGCCATAATGAAAATAGGAGATCATCAAATAGAGAAAACTTCATGGAATACATAAGTGAAATAATGAAATATGGTAAAACTGACAAGGATGATATAAAAATTCCAGTGTTACGTGCAATCTCGCCAGAAATTCAGATTCACTGGATTTCAGGTGTGAGCAAGGTAATGTCCTATTGAAATTAAAAGTGAAATTTCAAAAGCCTCTTTTGTCTCCGCCAAACTAGATGAAACCCTTGATGTAAGAAGCAAAGGACAACTGTCAACTGTTTTTCATTACATGCCTGTAAATTGATTGATTTTCTCTTTCCTATTATATTTTTATCATAGATCATTGCTTTCCATTTTATAAATTATGCCAATTCTACTGGGTTCGAAATGATGAATTGGACAATTGTGAAAATCATCGGGTTTGATAGCGCTCTTATTATTAAAGTATGAGGACACACATTTATATTTTGCTAGGTCGTGAACTTAAGTCAACTTTTTCTAACTTTCAACCAGTAAACTACATGAAGTACGTGAGTCATTATTACTTTTTACTGGATCAGTTTTTATTTTAAATACACAAATTATTTGTGTGCTCTAATTGATCAATGTGACAGAAATGGTATTGGTGAATGAGAAATATTTAGGAGTTTTATATTATTTTCTCATTTCTCGAGTTACATACCCCAAGTCAAAACTCAGGCTACGCCACTGATCTACAAGATGGTTAGGCGAGCGCGGATGATGAACAAGCCTGTTCTAGGTCAAGAGACATTTAATATCAAAACCGAGATCCAAACATAACAGCTTTTGCTAACAGCAGGCTGGAAACGAATGATCACTGAGAGACATCCTGTGTTGTTTTATTTTAGAGACACCACACGAAGTGAGTGGTTTGAGACAGAACGTTGCTGAAAGTGGTCTCATAATCTGAAACAATTTCTGCCCTTGTGTAGGCAACAAACGAAATTACGTGCATTACTAGTTTGATATGTCTTAACCAGTTCCTGCAGACCTCACGGAATTGCACTGAAGGTGACCAAAATAGCGTTTGGCAGAATTAAATGTCTGTGACATAACTACGCCTTATGATTGCTTTTATAATAATAATAATAATAATAATAATAATAATAATAATAATAATGGAATAAAGTCCGACCAACTTCCTATTATTAATTTCTTCTTGTTTTTTTCCGGGGGATAGGGGTGTCATGTTTTCATGTCAAATCACTAAGCAAGTAAAATCACGTTGTTTGACTGAACTGACACAGCACACACACACACACACACACACACACACACACACACACACACACACACACACACACACACACACACGTCATTGGTAGGCATTATGAATATATCTTTTTCTCTGCTCAGCCAGAAGTTCTTGAGTAGTCGTTTTTGCTTTGTGAACGATTCAGCTGAACGCAGTAAGGCAGCAGGTCATACATGTCTGGGCTAAAGAATAGAAGGTAAAACAGATCTTCTCCCGCCACAAAAATGAAGTGTTGTGCCTGTAGCTATTATTCTCGTCGAGTGTCGTACACAATTCGTTTTCACCTCTACCACAACCATAGAAGCAAGTTATTGAGACAGCAGCTGAGATGTTGATCATGCTTTCGGAGAAGGTATAGGATTATGCCTAGGGATGGCAAAAAACATCGATATTTTTAAAACATTGATATTTTCGAGGAGAAGCATCAATATATTAACATCGATTTTTTTAAGACCGATATGTCTGTCCAGCAACATTGCTGTTTCAAAAAATCGCATGATATAAATAAACTTTCCAATATCTTAATTGTTTTGTGGATTACTCCTAATCAACGATCACTGACAACTGTCACAGTTTTCAATCTCCAAGGGCAAGAATCCGTTTGCTATTCACAACTTTATCTCGAAGTTGTTACCTTCTTTGATTATTTTGTCCGTGGTAAAATCGTTAAACTACATTTTGAATCTTGACTACGTAGAACATTGATTAGGCAGAATACACTTAAAACTAATATTGACGTGTTGTATATCACATTAGAACCAAAACATTGAAAAATAGCAAACACATATCCTTTATTTTTATTTGCTTCTTTACATTTTATTCACTTTATTATTTAAAAATGGAAACAGCATAAGAAAATACCATCTATTTCATCACATCTAAAATATAGATATTTTAAACAGCAATGTTTCTGTCGATATTTTCAACAACATCGAAAACCTTTTGGTGATGTAGCAACTCATCGATGTTTTGTTAAAAGGTATCAATAATCATCCCCACTTCGTGCTCGAAACCAGCTCTTTCTCTTGTAACTTGCATTAAGTGAAAATCTCAAACAAAAAGACGATCAAATAATCGAGATTCTTTTGTTGCACAACAAGATTACACTCCCCGCCACCGAGTCTTGATTGAGTAATTACTGTTCCCGTGCGCGTCAACTGCTAAGATCCCTAATCACGTGAGATGAGTGCATTTTTTATCGCGGAAGTTGGCGGTGACATTCCCTCGCTGGTTGGCAAGCTCTGAGGCTGACGTAAACTTTCCTGGGATAATTGGAGTCGGGTTCCAATTTAACCCACTAAATTGGCTCTCATTACGGAAATGTCAATATTTTTTTATGAAATAGAAAGAAAGTTTATAAAATATTGCCCCCAGTTCAACGATACGTATCATTCTACTATTATAATATATTGAAATCAGATTTGAAGTCATTAAGAGAACTCACTTGCTTAGTTTCATATCTGTAGAAATTACAGTGCCCCTGTCGAAAAAAAGTGCTCTACTCTCGAACTGAGAGACGGAATCATTGTTCGAGTGAATGAAGAACGAAGCATTCGAAATAACACTCCGAGGCAATTTCAGTTTTGTAGTTCGCGTAATCCAAGTTATTTTAGGGGTTCTCCCTTTATCCGATACCCCCATTAGCTGGCTTTCCCCTAACGCAATATTTGCTTTGAAAGACGAGATTTGTTTGCAGAAGTTTAGATAAACAGATATTAGCAAATATATTTACACTTCAAATGCAACAGATCTCAATTACATTTATATGAGAAATTAAATCTGATGCTTTATTTTCAGTTTTAACCGATGCAAAACTCTCAGCAGTATTTTTATGTTCTAATTTTCTACTGTAAATAAAACGATAATTAAGGCATATTTTATCTCAAACATGCACATTTTGAAAATATTGTTTTATAATATATGATAAAAGCTAACACGAAAATAAAAAAATTGTAAATTCATTTTTGAAAATAACTTCTTTATATCGAAAAACTTACTCGGACCTGAAATATCTTAACTTTAGAACTACTCTCTATATTACTCCAATTTTAATTTTTTATTAAATTTTTTAAATGTAAAAACATCATTTTTCAAAGGAAGTAATGTTCAGATAATTAGTTATCGTTCAAGAACTAAATTTACATTACTAGTTTATAACAAAAGAGAAAAATTACAGTGCCGTCTTGTGCCGTCTGGCAACTGGAGATAAGATATTTCAGCATACCCACTTCAGTCAAAATGTCAGCCTTCGAGAAAATGGCTTTGGAACCCTAACACATGAAACATTGTAGAATTATATGCTATTTTTCTATCTCCATCTGTTTCCTTCCTTTTCTTATATTTTGGTGTTGCCTTTTGTTCGGCTAAGTTTACTTAATTTATTTCATATCTTCTCTACATCCAGTTTAAAAAGGGAGACTTCATTAAAAGCAAATATTAAAGAGCATGTTTCAATGGTTACGACTCTACAAGAAGCTAAGATAATTTCTTATATTTGAGGTATAATATTCCTGTACCTGAATGTTCGTAGCAATTTTTTAAATTGATATCTGATTGTAGTATTTTTTAGAGTTGTTAAAACTTACTAAAATTGCTAATTATTTTTGTTTCAGGTGAGTCATGACCAAATATTACTGAAGTGGACGTTTCAAGCTGTGACCACCAACCTGGTAAAATTGATTCTCCAAATTTTTATCTATTATATCAATACTATTCGATATTTATTTACTTTTTAAGTCAGTAGGATATGTGAGGCGAATCCCAAACCTATAATTTCATGCGTGTTTCTGTCAAGATGGGATACGGATGATATTTTCTTTATTGATTAAAAGAATACAGTGCATTCTAACTTTAACATCCGGCAAAGAATAATCATGTATGTTAGAAATGTTTAAACAGAACACAAGGCGATATAAAGCATTTATTGTCTTTGAAAACTATATGAATAAAATTCATGCATTGATTGAGGTAAGAATTTTCAGAAGGATAGCCCAAGCATCACTAGGAAACAAATTTCCTTAAGCTTTCCCATTTTACTAAAACTATTTCTAATCATCACAATATAAAAAAATATGATCTTACGTATAAGTTAATAAGAAAATGTGCTTCGATTTTTCTAGATATGAATTAGTTTAATCATATGAACTTTTAGTGGATACATTTGGGTTGCTGGAACTCGTTTTACTCGTATTAAATCTACGTAACAGAAAAGGAAGATTCAGAGATCGGGATTTCTCATATCCGTGTACAACACAGTTGTTTCTCATTGTTAGCTTCAGAGACTCGTGGAAGACATAAAATTAAATAATAAAAGTTATGTAGGCTATACTTTTTTAAAATATTTGTAGCTATCCTTGTAAACTCTTCTTGCACTATGCCTACGTGAACGCGTTTTCTTTTGTGTGTGAATTACACGCTACCACTGTAATGTCTCTTTCTTCAAAGAAACATCCGCCTCATATGATGCTGCTCGTGCAACCCGCAACCCATGCCTTACCGACCTTCAACGCCCTGTCCCCCACTCTCCCGCTAGCCCCGCCACCCCCGCCACCCCCGCCGCCCCCGCCGCCTCCGCCGCCCCGCCCCCGCCGCCCCCATCGCCTCTGCCGCCCCCGCCGCCTGCGCCGCCCGCGCCGCCCCCGCCGCCCCCGCCGCCCCCCTCGCCCCCGCTGCCCCCGCCACCCCCGCCACCCCCGCCGCTCTTGCCGCCACCGCCGCTCTCGCAGCCACCGCCGCTCTCGCCGCCCCCGCCGCCCCCGCTACCCTCTCCTCCGCTTCCATCCCCGCCAACCCAACCCCTTACCACCGCACCACCCACGCCATCGCATGGCTCCAGCCACCCCCACCACCCTCGCCTCCGCCCTTCCCACCTCCCTGAGCTTCGAGCGTGATTCCGCTCTCCGCCAGATTCGGAGGTAGCGGGAGCGCGATAAAGGCGTCGTGCGGGCCTCCTTAGGGCCCCCCGCACAGATGGTATCGCCTCGTTATGTTAATTACGAACATTTTTCCGCGGCGGGTGGAGCGATGCCTATCGCCACCACAACCCTTTCCGACGTCCCCTTCCGACCCACACTTGCGCAATCCTCCCTGCCCTAGGGCACTCCGGCTTTCCTCGCTTTCCGACGCGACCTCATGCACAATGCGCTGCCCGCCTGAGTTGCTGTTTCCCGTGTTAACCTGCATCCATTTACTTATAACCTATTACTATCTAGAAATGCATAACAGGCTGCTATTGAGATCCAGCCGATGATAATCTTATCTGTGCATACCTTAATGCTTCCATTAGCTTTTTTTCCTCCTAGAGTAATTTCGTATGAGATAGTTATCTTGAAAAAACCTGTGGATGGAGCAATAAATGTGTGAGAACCGCTTTCTTACGAAAATATTAGTTCTACTCTCTTTCTTTCTTTTTATTTACGGTGTCATGCACTGTAATTTATTTTGGCCTTCCCGGCCGAAACCACTAGCTCTTCATCTCTCAACGCAATGTGTCAAGGATAACCATAACACACTTGCGGGCTTTTCGGACCTGATCTCAGTAGAACGTAAGGGTGAACCTAATCACGCCTCTGTAAGAGATATTTGGCAATTGCGATAAAGCAATTACCACTCTGTGATAGGTGATTCGCTGGCGGACATTCGACTTCCTTAATATTGTAGCAATGTGAAGTCTGGACTGAGGCGCTGTTTCGCTCACAAAGATACCGGAAGGGGTGGAACACCGCCACCTCCCGAGATATGACAAGCCCTACATTGACTAGTCTAACGACAATAGCAGTTGGTGCGACCCGAATCACAAAGTAATCAGCCAGTAGAAATGTTATTGATATATCGATGGAAAATAGTAAAAAGAACGAGTAAATGACGCATAACTTTGATTGATTGGTGTATCCAAGCGCGTCAACTGCTAAGGTCATTATTTCCGTAAGTGTAGTGGTTGGTTTTACAGCGAAAGGTAGCGGTGATCTTTCCCCGCTGAATGGAGAAATCCAACGCCGACATACACGTCTGCTAGCGGAATTTTTCACTACCAGATATCCCGCACTAAAAAGGCACAGTCCCTGCCAGAAAAACAGCTACAAGCTCCCGTCTGGTATCTCTACATGTGTAGTAGGGTAGTGCGTGTACGTGTGTGTACGTCGGGGTGAGGATAGAACAAGGATGAAAAAGGAAAGATCGTGCACGGTCGTGGCCCGTTTGTTAGGGTACTGCTCCGGCATTCGCCTGGTGTTGATAGGAGAAACCACGAAAAAATACCGATCAGAGCAGCCAGCCGTTAGAATTATCCTCCAGACAGAGGTTGAATTCGACCTAGCTAACTACCTAGTGTCGAAAATCCTTCCACTGCCGAGATTCGAATCCTAGATTGTCCCGATTAGAGGCATTGGAAAGACGCCAGTTGATGTGGCGCATGAGTAGAGGCATGCTTTTTTTCTCGTTAATTTGTTTTCAGTTTCACGAGAAAAAATATTGTTTTTCGCTTTACATCGCGGAAAAGGGTAACTAATTTCGTGTTAATTTCTCTGTAATTTTTTTTTCGAATTTGAATATGTTTAGAAAACTTGAGTATTTCAATTTTGCTTCTATGTTTAGTTATAAATATAGAGGGCTGAAATGTAAATTATAAATAAATGAATACAAGCGCTTGTTATTCTTTTATTTTGAAACAGATATATCATATATTATAATAACTCATATCATATTATATTATTTACTTTGTAAATTATAACACTGCACAGAGCACAGTAGAATTGTCCTTCAGAAATCGGCTCCGGTCATTTACACTCAGGTTATGTTTTGAGAAAAGTCTTTCTTCACAGTCGAAGTAGGTATCGTATTCACCCATGAAAATTTCCGTGGGGGCCATTTTCCCACACGCTGCGAGTTACATTCGTAAATAGGACGTGACACCTACCGAATTAATGAACTTCCTGAGATTTTCGCATTTATCACAAAAATACACTAATTTCGCTTTAAAAGACTGATGAAAAAGAATTATGAGTTCCAGCAACTCAATTTGTCGAAAAAACTCGAAATCGCTTTAAATTAGTTTCTTTCGTATTTATCTTTAAAACGGAAAACTCCTTTCTCAATGCATTACATTACGCTCCGATCACTGAACAGAGAACAGGGCGTTGATTTCCAGACTTGACGCAACGCAGCCGTCGCTCGGTCGGTGACACCTTCGTGTAACGAAGCAGTGTATACCAGCAACAGAAGTTGGGGAACATGAAATAAACAAGCAGAACGCTTTTAGAGGTCGAAGTGAGTAGATCTACACAGTTTCTAAGATCCACGAGAGCTGTGATAGTTTAGCTGTGGATAGCTTTCTGGAATATTTCCATAAGTACTCGATGTATTAGAATCTTGGAAATGTGATGAAATAAAACTATATTGTTGTGAAGAAAGAGTTTAATTAAAAAACAATTAAATTAAGATTTCATAAGAAGAATTGGCGGGTGGTCAGTAGGTCCATGGTCGTACACGTAAGCTTCCGCGGCTCGAGTCCATGACTTCTTGGCTGTCCGGAAGACGCCGCGTTCGCGTTCGCGTTCCCGTTCGCGTTCCCGTTCGCGTTCCCGTTCGCGTTCGCGGCGTTTCCCGGACAGCCAAGAAGTCAAGGTCCATGGTTGGCATTGCTGACGATTGCGACGCTACATTCGCCTACAGAGGGCTCTACGTCCGGCCCGCGTGCGAGCAGGCGCAGGAGTCCCGTGGGTTTCACGCACTGGGCTTCGGGCGCGCTGCGCAGGGGTTGGGCGGGGGAGCGGCGGCGTGCGGCCAGGAACCGGAAGTATGAGCGAGCGCGTCCCACGGGAAGCGGTTCCTGCGCATCAATCGATTCCCGCGGGCGCGCGTTCTCCCCTGCGGCGGCCGCGCTGCGGTTGCGTGCACCCCACCCCACCCCACCCCCCTCCTCCTCACCCCTTCCGACGCCCACCATCCGCAACACCCCGCGCGGGGACGCGCGACCACGGTTAAGCGCGGTATTAAAGGAGATTTCGGCTCGCCGGCGAAACAAGAGAAATTGAGGCCGCGGAAATGAACTACGACGCAGACACGTTGGGAACAAGAAAGAACGCGTGGAACGCTGCCATGCGACAGCGAAGAACGTGTTTTTTTAGATTAAAAACAAAATTGAAATTTAATAAAATAGATCCGTCATGTCGTGGAAGTAGTGTAAGGAAATTATATTTAAAATTATGTTAATGTTATAGTATTTATTAAATAAATACGTCTATATTGTATAATATATTATTTAATAAAATAGATCCGTCATCTCGTGGAAATAGTGTAAGAAAATTATATTTAAACACGATAACAAAATCTTGTTAAAGTATTTATTAAATAAATACGTCTATATAATTGATCTGCCATGAGAGAACTAGAATATCGATTGGAACTACCAGAAATGTACGTCGTCTTTAAATGTTCTGGTTAAAATGTTTGTTATGACACACGTAAATTGTTAAATAGTGCTGATATAATAACTGTGATTTTTAATCGAGTTTCATAGTACCAGGATTCACGCTTGTTTTATTATATTCTTAACCATACAAATGTCTTGGTCAATTCGTTTGAATTTTGTGTTGTTGTATATAACTTCATGAAAGCATTTCAGAAATGTCATTCTTGAACTGTACATTTATAAAGCTCCATACCTGCTAATTCAAATTCAAATGAGCGCGAGATATACCTCGCTTTGGGCGTTATTACTCTAAATAATCGGCTAAAGGAAATGCGTGGTACAGATCGAAGATAAAAAAGAGCTTTAAAATTATAACGCGAAGCGGCGTAATTTTCTTTTCGATATTAAGTGGTCCATTACATGAAACACACCAACCTTGAAAAGCGTTCTAGTAACATGGTAATCTAAAGCACTCCTGAGTTAAAGCTTTTACTAGTGAGTATTCACAAATGGAACTAACCAAATAATCGTAAACTTTTTTTTTAATTGTAATTTTAGGCAAGTGAACTGCGGGAGAATAATCGGCGAAATTAAATTAAATTGAAATTAAATTTTTAAAATAATTTCTCTGCACTTACAGAATAAAATGTTTAGATTCCAACGAAGTACCTACAGGAAACCTTTTTTAAAGGTACTGTATTACCTACTGTAATTTACAAGATATGTAAATAATAAAATAATTTGGACGAGTTACTGTGCTTCAATCAATCTCTGAGAAGGAGATTTTACAAAATAAATATTGTTTTTTTGTTTTGTATCGTTTTTACCTGATAACCACACTGGAGAACGTATAATGAATCTCCACACGTTGTTCTATTAATTTTACACTTGATTTTTTTGTTTAAACCCATTGCACACGACAATCTTTTAGAAAGTGTAAAGGAACCGTCTCTAAGTGTGTAATGCACTAATTTTATATACATACACATTTTGTATATATTTATATACTGTATATATCTATTGGACACGATTTGTATTCATTTTTCGTAATGGGAAGGAAAAATTCGTTGTAAATATATGCAGATGTTAAAACGTTATCAATAGCGTCAGAAAATTATTTTGTCATTGTGAGTAATTTTTTATTATTTGTCCTAAAAATATATTTTAATTAAGCTTTTGCGCAAAATTAGTGTTTTTTAATGTATAGTTTCATTACTCATCTGAATGGAAAGGGAATTTCATTATTCTTTATAATAAAAAAATTATTCCAATTCATGAAAAATTAATTTAATGTAAGTTATCGCGGAAAATAGTAATTTACGTTTATAAACTGCACATTTTACTATATTTTATTTATTGCTCCATTTATTACATTGTTAATTTCAGACGTTAAAATAATATTCTTGTCTATGTCTATTTAATAATGTTTTGCTGTGTATTCAGTTTGCGAATGATATCGAACTCACACCCCATAAATTTGCATTTGGGATCCATGGCCAATCACGTTCCTAGAATATTTGGAATACACGTTCAAATTGCATTCACTTCGTAATTCTTACCTCTTTTAACCACCGTAAACAAGTAATATATTTTATATAATTTCTCATTACATTTAGCATTGCCATTAATTAGAAAATTATTCTTGAAAACAGCGTTGGAATGTAATGTGTATGTCAGGTATAATTTTGGAGGTCAAGCTTTATCAAAGCTTCTATTAATACCAAAGAAAGCGAAGAAGATTCATAAGCAATCATAGTAGACTGTTAGCACATTTTGGTCGGCGCGGACAAGTTCCTGCGACTTCCGCCCACCTGGGCACTCTTTGTGGTACTCCCGCTAAATTATGGGAGTTCCATGCTACACCAGTGTGTTATGGGGGCGCCAACTCCAAAGTTCGCGCGTCCCACTTAAAAAAATCAATCAATTAATGAATGCATTAAGATATTAATGGATCATTGTTTCCCCGCGCCTTGATGCATGTGGCGGTTCTTCCACCGCCCGGCCAGGTTGCAATCAGCTACCCTCGCCGCCGACACCGATGATGTCACGTCGACATCACCACCGTCACCGCCGCTGCCACCACCATCACGCCGTCACCGCCGCTGCCACCACCATCACGCCGTCGCCGCCCGTATCTCCCCCCGCCTACGTCCGCCCCCCCGCCGGCTAGCCGGCTGGCCGCCCCCCTGCGCCCTGCCCGGGGTCTGAACCCGGGGCGGGGCCAGTGCCCCGGCGGTTAGCGGGTGAGAAAGGCTGGTGGAGTGTGGGCCAAAGCGGAGAGAGCTATGGTGGACCTTGAGCGTGAAGCATCCACGGCGGTGAAAGGCTATTTTCTTGCTATCTGCATTTGAGACCCTCTACTAGACAGCTGTGTAATTTGGAGGAGCTGTGGTGCTGTGAGAGTGGTCTGGGTTGAAAATCCAGCCATGTGTGCCTCGTAACCTTTCAATACATTCTGCAATGTTACATTAATTTGGTTTTTCTTGCTGTGTTAGTCAGGTAGCATCGCTTGGTCAGTGTGTGCCTTTCATTTTGTGTTTACACAACATTGCAAGAGTTTTGTGAAATTGTTAAAGTTTTTTTTTGTATTCTTTGACACGACAGTGTTGAATTGGATACGATTATCAGAGTAATTTCCATTTGCTATTAAATTTATATTAGGTAATTTCGTTATTGAAATGTGATAATTTTTGCCTAATTTGTTTTCTAAAAGAGAGAATTAGTAACTTCACAGCAGAATTTGTTAATATTTGGTTAATTTTCAGGAATGTAGATTCGTAACTTGAGCTAAAAAGTATTCAATAGATTGAAGTAAAACGTTAAAATTCAAATTTGTTGAAATTTGTTTCAAGCAAGTGTTAATCAAAGACATTATAAGAAAAATAAATATATATATCCCAATATTTTCTTATATTACATTTTAATAAAATTAGCAAATAAACAATTTATTCATACAACGATACAACAACCTTAATTTCGTAAAAACATTTAAAGTGTGTTCACATGTATGCAACAAAAAAAACTTGTTCTGAATACTAAAATACAATAAATTATGTGACGAAACTAAATAAAATTGATATAAATTGCATGCGCGGAAGATTTTTTACTTCTGAATACTTTGTTCTAAATACTCTAAATAACAATCTCAACTTTATTGTCATACAAAATTCCATGGGCTAGCATGTTTAAACTTCTTGTACACACCTTCTCATCCCTTGCTAATCACTGTTGATTATATTGTAAGTAGTGTCCTAGTTACATAAAATGTAGTTTCTATCAGTACATTAGTAAACTTGGACCCTAAGTAGAGTCTTTGCACTGATTGAGTCTGACAACTCCGATGATTGAAGGCAAAAATTGAAAGTTCGGTCTTCCACTCGCGCACAGTGCATAATTATTCCCTAGTTAAAAATACAACACTCGATCTTGAGTAAACGCCAACTCGTGAATAATAGCTATCATTAAACGCTCGTTGAATATACTATTACACATTCTGCTCATCCTAGATCACAATATTTATAATTTTAAAATAATTAATTCCGTGGCAGGATCTTCGATTACATCTTCCCTGTCCTTCACACAAAAAGGCTTGTTAGAACTTGGAATACGACAGCATTATCCTCACCAAAAGAGCCATCTCCGGATGTTCCAACTAGGGCAACGTTTTTCTCGTGTCTTGACCAAGATACGCAACCGGGCCTCTCCCCTCTGGGCGTTACTCCACCCACCCCCTGACCTACTCCCGCCCTTCCCCCACCACCTCCCGCCACCTCCTCACCGCAACCCATTTCTCGTTTTGTATCCGTTCCACCCCGCCCCCCACCCCATGACCAAATTCCCCCGTTCCAACATCAACCTCCATCCACACTGCCCTCATCACCACCCCCTGCTTCTCCTCTTCCCCCTTTCCCCCCCCCAGTACCACCCCTCCCTTACGGAGCACCTGAGCCTACAACCCCGCGCTGGGCGCAGCAGGGGAAGGCCGTAATGTTTCTTGTAATTAAATAGAGGCGGGGGGGGACCTTTCTCTCATTTATGCTTTTCTCTGTAATTGGATTTTTTACATTCCATTATTTCTTTACTTCTATTTTTACGCGCCTTTGTGCTTTCTGGGCGTTTGCCCAGCCCCACCCCCACCTCCTCCCCTCCCCCGTGCCTTTATCTTTATTTACATTCTCAGCGATTCGCCCCCGAGCATTCGCGTACTTTACGGCGCATTGCTTGCAGCGTCGGGCGCGGCGGCGGCGGCGAGGCGGTCGTCTCATTAGCGTCCCGGGACTCGGACGCGCTTCGCAGATTTTGCGCCGCGATACGCAGCCATCGGGACGCGGGCCGGCGGCGCCCGCGGGTGGGGATTCGGTCGGGATTCGGTTTAATGAGCGCTACTCAGCGCCGGTGAGGGAAAGGCGGAAAGGGGAACTAATAAGTCGTGTTTGCGGAGAGGACGAATTGCATCGGAAACGACACGCTCACAGAACTCTTTGACTATTCGTTTTTAGACAGAATGGAGAAAGAAATAATATTCTAGAATGTAGGTATTAAATAATAATAATAATAATAAGAAGAAGAAGAAGAAGAAGAAGAAGAAGAAGAACAAGAATTTATCTAAAGCCCCAGGTAATTCAAAAGACTGGGAAATGCAAGAAATCGCTTTATTTGGAACAGCCCACATTTTGCGCCAAGTATTGTAGAGGCATCGACAGTCCCTAGATTTGCTCCTTAGGTAGCTGGTTGCAACCTGGAATAGATTTTATATTCAGCCGACACATAACATCTTTAGTCGTGATATAGAGGAATAATAATAATAGTAATAATAATAATAATAACAATAATATATAAATATACATTTTTAGGGTTTTTATCCAGCCGACAGACGTTTATCCTGTACGTCCCGATAGGACGCATTTTTGACCACACAATAGACACCAATACATGTGAGAGCTCCTCTGATCTGGGGTCAGCTGAACGCGATGACCTCCGCGGCAACACGTACATGAGAGCCAAGAGACAAACAACCATGCCCAAGGTGAGACTCGAACCCGCCACACTTCGGATCGAAGCGTTGAGTAGCTGCACGCTCGTAGCCTCCAAATATATTAATCTTTAAAAAATCAATCAATCGTCTTTGAAGGATATTTCTCCATCATCAGTCGTTATATAGAAAACGTTAAGTAAGTGGAACAAATTACATCTTCAACGTGATCTGCTTCTGGTCGAACGCCATCTTCTGCATTAGGCTGCTGTACAACGTAATTATCATAGCTCGTTATGTGTCTTGAATAATTTCGATGGTTCGGGTGAAGGAATTTTGTGGATTCCGTTATTTAAAAGATATGTAAAAATAAATGATCATCCACTTTAGGGATTAATTTGAACTATTTTGATGATTTAGTTTCTTTCAGTAGTTGTAGTGTGGTAAGTGATTGTTCCAATATTTTTAATGGTTTAATGTGCGACGAATCCAAAATTCGGCTTAGAAAATAACTGCTGGCAAAGGTCCATCCAGATTAGTAATGCATTAGACAGTGTTAAAGTATTTAACGGGATAAATAAGTATACTTGATGTCAAAGAGAATGTCACTGACTTCGACTTAATAGTCAGTCAATGAAATATGATATATTCATTGATGTATCGACTAAGACATCTTTGTGACAGAGGGTGACTGCGATGAATGAGTTCATTATTTAGATGTGAAATGTAGTGGGACGAATAGGTCGGGCATGTAATGGAAAGGTACTTATAAAAGATTCATCATTTGGGTGCTCGTTGTCAAATATGGAAATTATGCACAACGCTCAGAGATGTACTTTGATTTACCTTTTAGCTAGGCTCTTACACATAATGATTTTACACTCAGTGCATGTGAATGCACTCAAATGATACTTTATTTACATTGCTGTTCTAACTCTATAGGTCATTTACAGTTAACTTGAGACGTGTGATGATTCTTCATTATTATGATCATAAAAAAACTACTCAAGATTTAAATGGCCTCTGAGATTGGTGTAGTTACAGAGGTGAATGCTTGATAATCCTCACTAAAAACGTGCTTTGCAGTTACTTTGATGAGGACTTCTGACGAGTAATGAAGACCATAACTTGCGCAAAACATTCCTGCCATAAATGAAAAGTAGGACATAAGACGCTATTTTCTTGAATTAAATAGTTCTCACAGAGCTCACATCAAAGATTGGGTGATGTAACAACAGGCAACAATAATCAGACTAGCTTATAAAGAGATGTTGTTCCATCCATTTGTAAAATAACATAAATGCAAATTAATACGATTTGCTAAGAAAATAATGTTTTGTACTCACGTTGGAATGTAGGCAGTGAATAACGTACTGATGGTAATATGGTTATAGCTATCATATTTCATTATGTTCGAAATATAATTTTTTTTAAAACTAATGTCAAGTGTCAGAGACTCTTATATCGATTTTCATCCTTTTTCCAAAACTACACAGAACGAATTCTGTTATGATTCGGAGTTGAAGTCCAGGAAATGTGGCTATTCCCTATGAAACCACACAGAAACGATTCATTCATTAACAGAGGAAACCAAAATTATTGTTTAGTGCAATCAACACGCAGGTTTCAATTTCGGAATTCTTGTTACTTTGAGGAAATATTACTTACGTTGAAAATAATAAAAAGAAATTCTGTGTCTGTTTCTGTAGGTGTGAAATGGACATATCTTTGGGATTATCGGAAATTTTCGATACAATGACAACTACATTTTAATGATTAATTAAAATTACTAGACATATTCGAAAGTTTATTCAAACATTAATAAGAAGTATTTGCAGGGTGCACTTTTAAAATTTGAAATGGTTTGAAACACTTCAGATTTCGAGTTAACTTAATTTTGCAAGTAAAGCCAAATTCATTCCAAAGTAAAGTGATATAATATTCCGGACAGTAAATTAGTTACCATCCAACCACCTTCACTTCCATTAATACATTTCATTTCACAAAGAAACCTCAAGGGTCTTCAAGCGTTCTAAAGAGAAGGGTGCCTTGCGGGTCAGTAGGCCTCTGTTGGACCCCAACAAGTCTGCCGAAATCCACACGCAAAAAGGCGGTTCCTGGCTTGCCCCCACCGGCGCCGCTGATGTCAGCACCTGCTGTGCGCGGGCGGGGCGACCTGCGGGCGCCGGCAGCCGCAAGGCGCTTTCCCCCCTCCCCCTCCTCTCCCTCCCCCCTCCCCCGCCGCACAAGAAGCGCCGCGCCGGGAGGCAATCCGGGCGCCTCTAACCGCGGTTTTGCCCGCAGCCGGCGCCGCCTTTTACCACCGCCCTGCGCGGGCGACTTCTGCGTTGTTGGGTACAGGGTGCTTCAGAAGTTTGCAAGCGAAACCTTCTTGGGCTACGACTACGCGCTTCGGCGAGGTGGGGTGGGGAAAAGGGCTGCAACTGAATCTTCTTATTGGTCAAAAGACATGTACTGTGGGTTTTGATTGATTGATTGGGTTTTTGTTTGATTCAACTGCTGTCAACTGCAGGTGCATCAACTGCTAAGGTCATTAGTCCCGTAGGTGTAGTGTACGTATTTACCGCGGGAGTTGACAGTGATTCCCCCCCCCGCTTGTGTGAGATCCGGCGCCGACCTACCATCGGTCAGCATGCTTTTCCCCAACCAGGTATCTCTCAGCAGCGGGGCACCGCCCCAGCCGGGACAAGCTTTAAACTCTCGAACTGGTCTCCTGGCATGTGTGGTAGTGTAGTGCACTTGTAAGAGTAAGTGCGTATAGGGCGGTGAGGATAGAACAAGGAAAAGCAAGGAAAGATCGCACGTGATCTATGGCTCGATTCTTAAGGTTTTGCTCCCGCATTCCGGCCACAGAAAACTACTGAGCAGAGCAGCCGGCAGGTAGAATTCTCCTCCAAACAATGCCTGAATTCGACCTAACTATTTACCTAGTGTCAAAAATCTTGCTATCGTCGGGACTCGAACCTAGGACCGGGAGGTCAGGGCATGCTCAGAGTATCAGTTGATGCTCTGAGTCACCTCTCCCGGTACATGTGCTGTGGTTCGGCCCTGATTTTCTGAAGGAGGAACATACCTGTAGGTGTAGGGTACGGCCGTGAAGATGTTTTACAATAATACATTTTCCATTTATACTGAATTTAAATTTAAATTTTATTTGGCGTTTTATTCTCTCTGAATAATTAATCGTGAAGGATAGATGATAGTTATTGACAATTATTAAAAAAAAATCAACCAAAATCCCTGTCAGTATGGTACTGCCGGATAGAGATTTATTTATACAGTCTCGTATCCACAAGGTTGAAGATGAAAAAATTGAAGTTTTCAGGTTGTGACTAAAAACCACACTCCTCAAAAATTCTTATAATCGCGCAGAGTTCAGAAACGATGCGTCCTACATCCTTAAAATAAGGATTTTGTGTCACAAGATGTGTGGAGCAGGCGGGTTTTGACGGGACCCGAGTTCTCGAAAACTGATGATGTATTCGGGGGGGGGGGGAATGAGAAAATGAAAAAGACAGATGGGGCCTGAATTGTTGCCCTTTTGCAGTATTTTATAAAATGATATGTTGAATATGCTATTCCAACTTTTATTATGGGGATTTAATTCTTTTGGGTGCTCCCACTCTATAGCTTGGGTGCTCAAAAAAGCGCAGAAACCCAAAATATATGTAAAGCAAGTAGCGACTAATGTATACATTAGTCGTTACTTGTCCTGTATATCAATCACTATTTACTCTATACATCAGACTCTATTTGCCCTATAAACGTTTCATTATAATCGATGGACATCATGTACGCTAATCATTAATTATTTTTTTTTAATTGTACTCGATCTGTGGTTAATACTTTACAGCAGACCTGCACAGCATTTTGCACTTTCACTGACCTCGGGAGCTGCGTGCGGGCAACTCGGGTGCAAATGAGAAAATCGATGAAGGGTGGGGATGAGACCCAATCTAGGAGTGGGGAGCACCAATCAGAATGCGCAATTCGAAAGATAGCGCGTAAATTTAAAGAGCAGTCGGCAAGAACATGACGGTCATATACAGTTCAAGTAATATTGCCTTTTGTATTATATTGCAAATGTTTGTTCTCGGTATATGACAGGGCGAAATATGAAACTACAACAAATTATACATATTAGATTTCAACACCAAGTATTATAATTGCTTCTAGGGCTTATAATGTAATTCGCTTTGCTACGATGTAATCACAAATGTAGTGTTCTGCTAAACACAAAATTTTGATACTGAATTGTTTTTGTTTGATGATGACAGCAATAAACTATTTTTTATTAACTATGTTTAATTGAATAAGACGGTTCTCTCGAAGCAAAAACATATTGTTCTTAAAAAACATGATTATTTTCTGTTCTAATTTCTGACAAGAGAACAGAGTCGTTTACGAAATCGTATAAAAATATAAAGCACTTTGCATTCTATTTAACCAATATCCATGATTATCTTATGATTGTCCGTAAACATATCGTCAAAGACGTTTGCTCATAAATCTCTTTTATTCAATTTCATAATGGGGAAAAATGGTCACAAATGTGCTATTAAATATTACCCTTCTTGGAATTGTCACATATTCTATTTTATGTCAATCTTGATGTGAGAGATTGCTCTCATGATTTTGTTCATTTTCTATGGTTTGGGGATATTAAAATTCCTGGTGAACAATCAATTATTAAATTGCAATTTTGTGTTAGATAGAATTAAATAATATTTTTTTCTTATATATATAAGCATTCTTTATATAAGCATTTCTATATATAAGAAGCATTTTCTATATATAAGCATTTTTCTTATATGTATATATAGCATTTTAAAGCTGTTGCTTTAAAATATTGCTTAAGAGTCATAATGAGCATGTTATTTTCTTTTAAAAAAATTAGAAAATGAAAATACATACAGTGGTGGATACAAAGGTGGATATACCGTAGTGCACAGAACGTAAACATTGGATTATGACCCTGGTAACTTGAAATACTAGACATGATCCATTTAAACAAATGGGCATTTAATTTTGAAGCAAGGATCATTATTAGACGCCCAGGCATTCAGTCTACACGCCGCGTCGTGCTACGTCAGACTTCTCCCCTCCCCGCAAAGCTTCCTACTCCTCACTACTTGCACTTTCGGCGCTGCCACGGGCAGGCGATCGGCTCGCAAGTGCAGAATGCCCGCGGGAGCAGGCGTTGTGCAGGTCTGCTTCACAGGTTTGAAATGAGAAGCGTTACAAACAATACAAAAAATTCTACCTAGAATTGGTTACATTTGATATTAATTAAAATGTGATGTTAGAGATCACTGGTTTTAATTATACACTGGTCAGTTTACAATTGATTTTGAATGTTGTTCACGTGCACAACGATAACAAAAGTTAAAGTAAGCATAGTTGTTTATATTGGTAGAACACTAAACAGTATCGCCTGAATACTGTGTTTGTGCATAATTTACATTCAGCTAATTTGAATATGGTCTATTAATAAAGAAAATATTCTTAAGAAGCATTCCTACAAGCATTATCTGATAAAAAGACATACGATGTCATTTACATATGAGTTACACTGTTATTAGCTTCATCGCTCATGGAAGGAAATATTAAAAACAAAACTTTATTTATTTACATCAGTGACCAATTGCTTTCGAACTGATCAATTATGCTTATGAAATGACGTGTCTTATGTCAGTCTTATTTAGATCTTGCGTGTCAAGTCTTCTCTGTTCATCGCGACGTTGATCTAGGAATAAACTTCAGCTCCAATATATCTTACATCTGTTCTGCTTGTCTCACTGAAAATGTTCTTCCACTTTGCCTTCCACATTTCTAACCCTTCCTTTCTGTAATTCTTGCAGACGGAACTCGATATACACCGGTCCATTTCAGAGGCCGCCCTAACCATCTCTGCGGTTCTCTCCATTCCAGGCTGTCTCCATTTCCTCGCTTACACCGCTCTCCGAGCGAGCTCCGCGTTAGCTGCTCGCGGAGACCCCGCAGGCCTGCGGAAGGGGTCGGATAATGAGACTGCGTGGCAGAGGGGCGGGGAAACATTTGTCATCTTTAAGAAGCTGCGCCGCAGCCGCCCCCACTGCTCGCTACCATGCTTGTTCTCCCGCCCCTTAACCCCGCCCCGTCCATCGGCCCCAGCATCCTCGTCTCAACCTTCGTGAAACACCCGCCACCCTCTCTCCCCGACATTCGGATCTGCCAGCCCCACCTGCCTCGCCTCTCGCACGTCCCTACCTCGACCGCCGCTCTCGCCTCTCCCGCCGTCCCTCCCTGTCCGGCCGCCTCTCTCTCTGTTCTCACCTCTCCCGCCATCCCCGCCTCTCGTGTCAACCCCGCCTCTCCCACCCTCCCCGCCTCTCCCGCCCTCCTCATCGCTCGCGCCGTCCCTGCCTTTCCCGCTGTTCCACATCTCTCGCTCTCTTCCCCTCTTCCATCCTCCCTGCCTCTCCCGCCCTCCCCTCGTCTCCCGCCATCCCCGCTCCTTTTACTATCCCAGCCTCTCCCGCCGCCTCAGCCTCTCCCGTCGCCCCAGCCTCTCCCGCCCCCTCTTGTGATGTCCCCACCGCTCTCGCCATTCCCATCATCCCCGCCTCGACCGCCACCCCCGCATCTCCCGCCATTCCCGCTTCTACCGCTATCCTCTCCTCTACCGCAGTCCCCGTCTATCCTGTCGCCCCGCCTCTCCCGCTATTCCCACTGTCCCCGCCTCTACCGCCACCCCCGCATCTCCCTCCGTCCCCGCCTCTACCGCTATCCCCTCCTCTACCTCTCCCGCCTCTCCTGTCACCCCGCCTCTCTCGCCATTCCCACCATCCCCGCCTCTCCCACCGCCTCTGCTGTCTCCTGTGGCGCCTGCGCCTCCACCGCAGCCGCCGCAGCTACTGCCTGGGCCGCCTCCAACCGCGTCCCCGCCGCCGCGAGGCGACCACTGCCACGCCGACCCGCGGGCGTGATTTATACCCCGGCCGCCAGGGGCGCTCTCGACCTCAGCCGCCTCGTCCTACGCCTCTCCGTTGCCCTACAAGTTTATGAGCTGCCCGAAGAAAAGTTGGGACAATACCGCAGGCGGTCGACCGAGCGGGGCCCCAAGTTTGACACCTCCGCTTCGGTAATTTGGTGCCGACTCGTTCGCGAGGCCCGTCTCGACGCTCGCGTCTTCGCATCCCTTCCACAGACGCCGCCGCCGCCGCGGCGCCACGCGGGCGATCAGCCCCTCAACTTATAGCGTTATTGAGACACTCCTCCGCCGTAAAGTTAATATCTTACTCGGGCGAGTTTAATTTGTTATGTACATATATTCCGGTGCGCGGCGGGATTTGAAATTCAAATGGCGGGTAACACGGGACTAAGAGATGAAGATATTTAAATTACCATGAACTCGCGAGACGCCGAGCCGACGCCGATGCCGCTCTCACGCGGAGAAGAAGACGGCGGCGGCGGTTGCGGTGGCGGAGACAGAGGCGCGTGCGGAGTCGCTGGCGGTGATGGGGACGCCGAGGGTTCGGGGAAGGCACGACGGTTGTGACGAAGGGGGATGGAAGGATTGGAGTCGGCAACGAGGGCGCTGATAGTGGCGATGTTGATCGTGAAGTCCGACTTATGTGGCTCAAAGCATCAATTGATGACACTGCAGTCCCTCCGATTGGGAGGACCTAGGTTTTGAGTCCAGTCGTTGGCAGGATTTTCGCCATTGGCTAGATAGCTAGGTCGAGTTCAGCCGCTGACTGCAGGAGAATTCTAGCTGCTGGCTGCTCTGATTGGTAGTTTTCCGTGGTTTCGTCGATCAACACTAGGCGACTGCCGGAGCAGTACCCTAACAACGGGCCACGGACCGCGCACGATCTTTTCTTCCTCTTCCTTGTCTTTCCTCACCCCTGACTTACACATTCACACGTATTTTCACTACTTGTCGGGAGACCATTTGAAATCTTAGAGCTGGTCCCAGCTGGCTCGATGTCCTACAAATACCTGGTTGGGGGGTAGATCCTGCTTGCCGACGTGTGGGTCAGCGCCGAATCTTGTCATTCAGTGGGGAAGATCACTGCCCCTTCCCGCGTTGAAACATGCACTACATTTACGGATCTAATGACCTTAGCAGTTGACACGCCCGGAAACACAAATCCATCAATCAATCATGATCATGGTGAGGTTGACGGTGATCTTCGGATGTTGGCAGAGGATGGCGGAGGACGGGAGAGGCTGAGGGAGCGGGAAGGCGGTGATGGAAAAGGCGATGGCGATGGTAGTGACTGATTGGACACGGTGGCGGTTAGGTTGGCGGTGATCTTCGGATGTTGGTGGAGGATAGCGGAGTATGGGAGAGGATGAGGGAGCGGGAAGGCGGCGATGGCGGTAGTTTGGACACGGTGGCGCCAACGAAGCCGCGGCAGAGGCGCCGACGGGGGTGGGTTGCCGGCGGAGAGCAGCGAAAGAGGGCGGTGTGGGTCGGGTGGCGGCGGAGAGCAGCGGCAGAGGGCGGTGTGGGTCGGGTGGCGGCGGAGAGCAGCGGTAGAGGGCGGTGTGGGTCGGGTGGTGGCGGAGAGCAGCGGTAGAGGGCGGTGTGGGTCGGGTGGCGGCGAGAGCAGCGGCAGAGGGCGGTGTGGGTCGGGTGGCGGCGGAGAGCAGCGGTAGAGGGCGGTGTGGGTCGGGTGGCGGCGGAGAGCAGCGGTAGACGGCGGTGTGGGTCGGGTGGTGGCGGAGAGCAGCGGCAGAGGGCGGTGTGGGTCGGGTGGCGGCGGAGAGCAGCGGTAGAGGGCGGTGTGGGTCGGGTGGCGGCGGAGAGCAGCGGTAGACGGCGGTGTGGGTCGGGTGGCGGCGGAGAGCAGCGGTAGAGGGCGGTGTGGGTCGGGTGGTGGCGGAGAGCAGCGGCAGAGGGCAGTGTGGGTCGGGTGGCGGTGGAGAGCAGCGGTAGAGGGCGGTGTGGGTCGGGTGGCGGCGGAGAGCAGCGGTAGACGGCGGTGTGGGTCGGGTGGTGGCGGAGAGCAGCGGCAGAGGGCGGTGTGGGTCGGGTGGCGGCGGAGAGCAGCGGTAGAGGGCGGTGTGGGTCGGGTGGCGGCGGAGAGCAGCGGTAGACGGCGGTGTGGGTCGGGTGGCGGCGGAGAGCAGCGGTAGAGGGCGGTGTGGGTCGGGTGGTGGCGGAGAGCAGCGGCAGAGGGCAGTGTGGGTCGGGTGGCGGCGGAGAGCAGCGGTAGAGGGCGGTGTGGGTCGGGTGGCGGCGGAGAGCAGCGGTAGAGGGCGGTGTGGGTCGGGTGGCGGCGGAGAGCAGCGGTAGACGGCGGTGTGGGTCGGGTGGTGGCGGAGAGCAGCGGTAGAGGGCGGTGTGGGTCGGGTGGCGGCGGAGAGCAGCGGTAGAGGGCGGTGTGGGTCGGGTGGCGGCGGAGAGCAGCGGCAGAGGGCGGTGTGGGGCGGGTGGTGGCGGAGAGCAGCGGCAGAGGGCAGTGTGGGTCGGGTGGCGGCGGAGAGCAGCGGTAGAGGGCGGTGTGGGTCGGGTGGTGGCGGAGAGCAGCGGTAGAGGGCGGTGTGGGTCGGGTGGCGGCGGAGAGCAGCGGTAGAGGGCGGTGTGGGTCGGGTGGTGGCGGAGAGCAGCGATAGACGGCGGTGTGGGTCGGGTGGCGGCGGAGAGCAGCGGCAGAGGGCGGTGTGGGGCGGGAGGCGGCGGAGAGCAGCGGGTAGAGGGCGCTGTGGGGCGGGAGGCGGCGGAGGTGATAGCCGCGCGGGGACGAGGCGTCGCAAGAGGCTTCGAGTCCTTCGCGCCGCTCCCATTGTGCGGGATAATTCGACTTGGCGGAGGCGCCATCGGGCGCTCTGAGAAGGAAGCCGGCGCGAGCGGCGCGGCGTCTATCCCCCTCTGTTCCCGCGACTGCCGCTGCTGCCTCATAATGTCACTGATGAGAGCGCAGCCTGCTGAGGGCTTCTGCTCCTCGGCGCGGTACGGCGCGGTGTTGAGTTTCTAGGGAACGTATATTGAGTGGAGATGCAAAAAGATGTCTGGTGTGTTTCCCCCGTGAAACAGAGCTTGTGGCCTTCGTGAACTCAAAATGAATTTTTGGTGGAAGCCTTCTTGAATAATACAATGTTTAATACGCATACCAAGAGATTCGTAAGTTCTTAAATATATAATTTAATATTTTATTTTGTATTTTAAGTGAATATAGTAGTGAAATATAAGTATGCGTCCAATAATACAGGGTCTTCTTTGTTTGGTTTCATGGATATATTTTTATAATGTCATTAAATTTGCCGATAATGTTCCAAAAAACAAAGTTTTCACACTGGTAACAGAAGTGAGTTTTTAATGACTACTATTGGGTAATTTTGATATTTTGTGATAATAACTTTGTTTGGGATACGTTTGGGAGTAATTATAAAATATAATTGTTGAGTAATAATAATTCTTTAATAATGAACTAATAAAAGATTACTCATCCATTTTTTGTGTGCCAAGAATACGGTATATCTGCTTTATTTCTACTCATATATTTTGTTTTGAAATTAAATGTGATCTTTCCATCGGTTGTAATATATTTGAAATTAAAAAGTACTATACCGTTATTTTAATTCCAGTGTCATATGGTGTTGCAATTTTAAATCAAAAGTATAACAGAGATCTGGCTCTGAAATAACTTGTTTCTGATGCGCAGTTGCACGGGTGAGCTTCTGTGCCTTGTAATTCTTTATTCAGTTCTCTCAAATTTCCTACCTCATGTGATCATCCCATCTCTTCATTTCATTCCTTCTCTATTTCGGAAACCTCTTTTCATCTCGGATGGAATCTCACATTTCGCACAATTACAGTTTAATTCATTCTCTTCCAATACTGAGATGCTCATAAACTCTGGGTATTGCATGCATCCAATTTTCATTTGATGCGTATCTGGAGTGTGTGCGTGTGTGCTTTATACGCCAAGTTTGAACTAACGGCAATACCAATGAATGTTACTTTACTCATAATAAGAATTGCATTTGAAATATAAATGAAACTATTGGAATACTAGTGACAAGTGTTAAAATTCTATTTCACCTGATTTACTTTACAATTTCATAATTAAACACAAGAAAAACGTAGTCCGAGCTGTCGGAGAAAAAAAAGGAGTGAACAGAAGATCAAGGCAGACCACAAGCCTAGAAAAAGAAGCGAGAGAAGGGGAGGGAGAAGAAGGAGAGGGAGAAGAAGGAGAGGGAGAAGAAGGAGAGGGAGAAGAAGGAGAGGGAGAAGAAGGAGAGGGAGAGAAGGAGAGGAGAGAAGGAGAGGGAGAAGAAGGAGAGGGGAGAAGGAGAGGGAGAAGAAGATAGAGAAGTATGAACGTCTTTTTCATTTATGTCGCTATTTTATTTAAAATATAGCAGCCCGTCTTTCAAATCTGGAGAGAAGTTCTCTTTAACTTCCCAATACCTTTTTATTTGCAAATCATATTGGTTCCCATTATTTCATAAAACTTTTGACACGATTTTAGATCTTTAAAAAAATCAAGAATAAGTTTATATATGACCGCATAATAAGCCCGAGAATAACTTCGAATAAGCCCACAGAAAAGGCGTTCAACACACCGTTTCTCTCTTCATTTCGGATTCTTTTGCCCCATTCTCTACGTAACATCATTGATTCTGTCGACCTGTCGCACCAGTGGCGCCCAAAATAGCGTAGAAACGACGGCCCCTCTGTTGGAATTAGGGCTTCTGTCTGCAGCCCGCACCGCTTAGTGGGTCTCGCGGACGCCGCGTGTGGCGGCGCACAGTGCTCAGAAATCGGTCCGAACGGGCGCATGGGATGAGCAAAAAGCGTCCGTTAAAAAGTCTCTACCTTTTACAATTTTTTTTATTCCGTTTATTTGAATTTATAAACTTTGAATACCAAAGTTATTTTAAGAGAGTGTGTTTTTTCTGTCATAGATTTTTTGAACTTTGTGTTTGTATTTGGTCTCTTATCTTAAAGCAGAAAATTGTTTTAGAATAACCGTTTACATCTGTGGAAATAATTATTTTCCGAAACGTCAGGATTAAATGTCAAAACATATAAATATTTATTTGTTGTGACATTTAAGCCTGAAGTTGGAAATAATTATTTTACGAAATGTTTGCTATTATGTATCATATATAATATACTGATGTAAAACAGTTATTCTAAAACAATTTTCTCATTTAAAATAAAAAATCAAATGCAAATAGACAGTTTATTTTTATTCACAAATTGACACTTTTCAAGTTTATTTTATTGTTGAATACATAAAACGGGAAATTTTGAGGAGAAAAAGGAAGAAAATTATACAACAATAAAATAAACGTGATAAGTGTTATTTGTGAATAAAAATGTACTTCCTTAAAATTATTCTGTGATTCAGAGATTATAGACAAGTCTCGAACTTCTTTCCTTCTTTTCTATTTCTCCTCCCCCCATCTTCTTCCCATCATTCATCCTTTTCTCCTCATCGTCCTTATCCTCCTTCCCCTTTCGCTAGATTTCTAGCATGCCTTCACCTTCTATGCACCTATTTGCAACTCTTTCTTGATCGTCGCACTACGTATCATGGAAACCTCGACACGAAGCGCCATGACGAGCTCTGTGAATTATATGTGTTAGCCATACTAGAGAGATGTTGGCTCCATTTCTTTCTTTTAAAAATGTAAATGCAAATTTAATGAGAATCATTTGTACATTTGTATGAATCTACATTTTTGAATTTTTAAAAAATAACATATATTTTTTTAAAAACTTGCATTTACAGAAGTGCTAAAATTACAGTAATTACCACTAACACTGCGAAAATTGCCACTAATGATTTTAATTTTCCAGAAGTAATTTTGGTGCTCTTTTTAACCGTCCGTCAACTTTTAAAACATATCTGTTAAAAACTGTAATTCTAATATATACATTCTAAGTACATTCTAATATATGTACCCAAGAACATATCGAAAGAAATTGAATATTTTTTTCAAAAAGGCCAGTTATCAACAGTAAAATCTTTATTGCCAGAGGGCAAGTAATTTTATTTTCTCAAAACGCACATTGAAGATGTTATGAAGAAACGTAATAAGTATCTTTTAGTGCCTTTTTAATTTAAATTTCGAAAGGAGATGTTTAATAATAAATAATTTCGTCTCAAAAGAAATATGAATTTGCCTTGCACGCGTCCGTACGTATGGGTGAAAAGACCACTGTGCGGCGGCGTGGGTGGCGGAGACTCATTTACCTGTGCTCTGCGCTTCGTCCGCTGCCGCCGCCGCCCACGCAACTGCCTGCTCAGGCGCAGAGGCCATGTACCTGCCAGTCCTCGGGCGGCGTAAATGTCAATAGTACTCGGAATACTACTCGACAACTTCCTCTGCAGGTCGCCAGAGCGGCAGTGGCATCTGGATTTCAGCAAGGCAAGCAATAACAAGTACAGTATATTTTCATAATTGACGTACTTCGACAGATTGCATGCGGTTGTCAACGGAACTGACACATGACGTAGTGTAGATTTCGTAGGAAGATATTAGAAAACCTTAAGCAAGCCGTGTAACACTTTTTCTTCTGTACACACAGACATCCAAAAATATGCTGGAAAAATAGGATAATTCATTCGTGACTACTGAATGTAACAATTAAAATAAATATATATTGTTCTGTAGTTTGTATGGCAACACCATATATTAGTCTCTGTTCATTTCCTATTTCATGCCATCTTGTTGGTTCATATTTCATGTCATCGTGTTAAAACACGTTTACACCTGATACAGTGATTTTACGGTTATATTTCATTCTTGTCTTTTCACCCTATCTCCTTCTCCAAAATCAATGTCTTGATTCGTCATTGATCGATGTCGTATCTTCGTTTGATTCCCTGCGCCTGCAATTACCATCTCCTCATTTTCATCCGACTGATGTTCCTCCCGTGCATCCGCAGTCATGTAATGAACCATTATTTAAGTGACAAAAGTCTGTATATTAATTGTGTATTAATTTATCGCCGTGTATCCCTTAGCTCCAGTGGACGGAACACTTTCATATAATCCCCAGGAAAACATTTCAACATTGTTCTGCAAGCGTCCTTTCTAAACGCCATTTCCAGAACGATTTCGGCAATTATCCTGACGATATATAAACGGGACGTCCAAATCACCGTGGCCAGGACCAGGCGGACCGCCGCGCCGTCGTATCACGCCGAAGCTCCGCCCGATGCAGTAGCTCGCTGCATCGCTGAATATTACTTGATGTCACTGCAGTGCCTTTGACCGGGAATTCATAAAGTTCGACTCCCGACGGTGGAAGGATTTCCGACACTAGCTGGGTAGATAGGTCGAATGCAGCCGCTATCTGGAGGACAATTCTGTTCTAATTCAATTCCGGCTTTCTGATCGGTAGTTTTCCGTGGTTTCTCCGATCAACACCAGTCAAATGCTGGAGCAGTACCCTAACAATCGATGCACGAACCTTGCGATCTTTCCTCCCTCTTCCTTGTACTATTCTCACCCCTTACTTTTACACAATTATACTTATACGAATTCCCACACATGTCGGGAGAGCAGTCGGGAACTTAGAAGCTTGTCCCAGCTGGGGCGCTGCCCGTTGGTGGGAGATCGCTTGCGAAGTTCCCCCCCCCAAGCTAACATGTAGGTCGGCGCCGGATCTTACAATCGAGCGGGGAAGATCTCCGCCACCTCCTGCGACAAAAAACACACACTACCCGGGGTTAATGACCGTAGCAGTTAACGTTCCCGGAAACTAAGCAATCAATCGATCAAATCGTGAGGAGTTCTACGGACGATACATCACTATGCCTCATCACACGACTTTGTTCGTTTTCCAATTCCCACCACAATCCTCCCCAATACTGTAGGAACTTGCATTATATTTCTCTCTCTCTTTTTTTTTTTTTTGACCTTTCACCCATCCGAAAATCACTCTTTGATTTTCAGTCGATGTTCCTTCCTCGTTTCAACATTCGCTCCCCATTCTCAGGTCTCTTTCCCCTCTCACCGAGGCACTTGCTGCGCCCCAGCCTTCCACCCTCCTCCGTCTGGCTTCTTGAATCCCCCTCGCCCTGGAGACACGTCGCCCGCCCGAATCGCGACAGCCCTTGTTCACTTCCAGTTGTTCCCCCCCTGATCGGCCCCCGGCGCACTATTTAGGCAGCTTCTCCGCTCTCCCCCTGCCTCCCGCCACCTTTTCCCTCCCCTCTCTCCCCACTGGGGGTCGACCTCCCCAAGGCACGCGATTCCAAATGTCGCCTTCAATTGCTCGTTTGTACGCGTAATCGTTCCCCCTTTCCTGCTCTTGCGGGCCTCGCAGCTTATTTGGAAATGAAATGCGAACGTATATGGAGCGATAGATCTACCAATATTGTCGTTTCCCGATAGCAACAAATCAGAGAAGTAATTACTTATCTGTCATGTGCTAATGTGCACTGTTCACTGTCAATTAATCTATTCCATTTATTTCCGTACGGCAATATTTCTTCACACGCATTTAGTTCTCTTTGTAGTCTCTGCGGTTTATTATTGTTACTCATTGTGGCCCGTTTCCAACGCCTGACGTTATAATAAAATTGGTTAATATCAATATTTTATGATACATTCTTTCGAACATTTTGTAATATTTCATCTAAGTAATTTTGGAGTTTAAAACGTATAAATTCTATCTGACACGACATAACGTCCATGTTTAAAATACTCATGAATCTCGTGCAAAAATTATTTAATTGCCGTTCACATTTTTATTTTTGTTGTCAACGGATAACAAGAGATGCTGGATCAATACCAACATATTTTTGACACATAACTCAGCATCAGTTTCTCATGCATTCTTCCTTTAAACACCCTTATCGAGAGCGAATCAAAGACGAAATATTACCGCCATGGCAATTTGCATGGTAAGCAAACCAAGTAGAAAAAAATGTTCTTGAATTGTTAGTGTCGCCGCCAGTAGTCGTCTATTTACTGTGATTTATTCAGCCGATCAGTTATTTTCAAACGAATAAATCATTAATGCTTATTATTTGTCTCTGCGATTTCTTTAAAGGGACATTTTTAAGAAATACTTACTCCAAAAGTTTATCAATAAACGCCAATTTGAAACACGGGATTTCCTCATGCTGTGAACGTTCAGATCGAATTAAAATCAGAGCTCCAATCTAAATGGACTAGCTGGAAGGCTACTGCTGAATTAATTCATTCCGTCACTTCTCCCCAGGAGAGACGATGGTTTCACGACCACTCCTCCCTTCGGTGCGTTTTTTCAGCGTTTTCACTTTCCTCACTTCAGAATTCCCCAACGGCCGCAGGCTTCCACGCCTCCCCCTCCCCCCTCCTCCCACCCCCAACCTTTCCCCCTCCGCCAGCGAACCGCTGCGTCCACGGCCTTCGTAATCGATACACCTGCACCTGGGAGGAGTCTTCTTTTTTTTTTCCGCCGGGGACAGTCCGTTAAGGCGATTACTTATCTCGTATCCAGTGGGCAGTCAGGTAGCGAAGGGGTAATGCGTGCTCACCGATGAGGGGGCGGGCCCTAAATCCGGCTCAGGGACCTCCGAGATAAGGCTCCGGCCAAGAGATAAACGCTGGAAACTATCGCGGAGGCCGTTCCGGAACTCGCGGACTTTTTTCCCCTGGCTAACCTTATCAATTTGCCGAAATGTTAAGCCAGAGATTGTGTGCGACGTACGCACATGTGCGTAATTGTAAAAAGCTATATTTCCTGGAAATTCTTGCGGAAATAGGGAAATGAAGAATACACCTGAAGATGTATATTGTTTTCATAACATTTTATTGCATAGCATTTTTACAAGTTGTTTTTGAAAGAAATTCATTTTATAAATATACGAATATATATGTTCGTATTTTTAAATTCTTGTAAGGTTGTTATTATGTGTATCTGCCTGAAATGGACCTTACAAAATATTTAAAATCAACTGAAAAAAGGAAATCTTCAAATAATTTTTGAAATTATCCTCCGCAAAGAATATATGTTCGTATACATTTACGTTTTCGTATGTGTATTCACAGTAGTATACATGCTTGTAATTTTCAAAATGCGGTACCGTAGGGAATTGATATGTAAAAACATTCTGCAAGAGTTGTGAACATGGATTGAATGTGAAATGAGCTTTGTTTCCGCTTGTTATAGACAGTCCACCAGAGTCCAGTTTATTTTTGATATAATTTTGTACAATTTATATATGTTGTTTATTTATTATTCAAACGCTGTATTCGTATTTTCATTTTTTATAATCTTGCAAAATGCTTCATTTTATTGTCATCTTGTATTTTTACCTTATTCTTGATCATGCTCCATAAAACACATGAAATGAGAAACTTTTTGTCGGCTGTGTATAAAAGCTGATGCTTCTCAGATATTTCAAATTATGAAGAATTCAAATTATTCGGCAGTAATTCTTTTCTGACAGAACTAATAGTATGAAATATGTAGTTATTTAAAGTCATACAATACAAGCGTATAAGTTTTAAAATTCCAGCAGTCTCATTTTAATGCCGCTGGTGATATATTCGTCATATTCGTCCATGATATATTAAATTAGTTTTGATAATTACGTCCCAACAACAAATTATTCATATTTAAAGCATAACATTTTCTTTTGGTCAAGAGACATGAAATTGCAGTTAATAACATCGTTCATTTAGTAACTTTGACACACAGTCGCTGCCGTTAGGGTTTGTATACGATTTCCCAATTGAGAACATCGCAATCTACCATCATTTATATTATTGTCTGAGTAGAATATTAAAGCCACACCTCTATTTAAATGTGATTTGCCAACGTAGAAACAGTGAGGCAAAAATCTAAAACTCTCAATAATACTATAAGTGGAATGAATGTGTTTGTTGAAAACATGGAGAAATTAGATTTAACTGATTTCTGTTTAAGTGCATCGAGTGTCCAGTTATGTAACGACCCCGGTGCTACGTGTTTTGGCCGTTTTCTCTAAATACTTGTATGCAGCAAACAGAAATCTGTAGGTTAGCTACAAACATGTATTACTAGAATATAATTACTAGAATATTGAACTAGAAGTCAGTGCCTAATTGAATAATTTTTATCTGCACTTACCAGTTATGAGCTTAAACTACTGATGCTCACTCGTGGCATTCAGAAAGTTTAATAACGTTTCACAAGTTATTATTTCTATTTTGTTGCTACCTCTCGTAAACTGTGGCCGTCCTTCAGTTCAGGGAAATCAAATGTGTTTCTTCACCTCTAGCAACCTTTTAACTTTACATTAACGTTACAAAACTCTTTCAAACTATCTAATTGGTACAATACGTATTATTTTGTATTCGCTACACAATACTAAAGAATTAAACATTGGCTAACACGACATGAAAACAGCTACAATGTAATTTGGGTTGCAGCCGTGGCTTTATGATATTACGATTGTGATCACGATTTATAGTGCCTAAAATCTTTAGTTCACCATTAGAATGCCTATTAGTCCAGTAAAATGCTAAAAAATCCTGTTCGGTCTAATTGAAACTGCAAAGAGCTCTTAAGGCAACCACAAAATATTTCAAAACCTTAAAATCTAATAATTCATTAGCAACACGTCTAAAAAGACGGCTTGACTGGACCGTGACAGATTCGGTAAATAATTGAAGACACTGGCTTTCGCTACCGGAGTGAATTGATTCTGGACGAACTTTTCCTGGGGAACGCGGCAGTATGATGGGCAGTTGACGCACTATGTCACAGTTTGTAACCATGTCCAAGAATCATCCGTACAAACAAAAAGTCACGGAGATAAACAGTCGGGCGAATGAAGAAAAATAATGTGAGAGTATTATTGTACTCGTATGTCTAAGAAACAAAGAATTCCTACATAAGCTGTTCGTTGAAGAACTCTCTTATTTAAAAGACACAATTGGAGTGTAACCAAGTCCCCTCTTTGATCATTCTACAAATCTCCCCTTAGTCAGGTCCAAAATGGGAACAACCACCAAGTGTCATGAGTTGGGGGCGAATTTTAATGAAATGTCTTTTTTCACTTTAAAACAATACTTTTTAAGTATGGAAATTAATTTTTATATTATGACGAAAGGAAATTATGCATTTTATGACTTTTTTGCATTTGTATCGACTTTCACTAATGAGTCACTTTTTACTTTCTTCCGTCATTTTAAAACATTTTTCGCTGACTTAATCGATTTTAATATCATTTTAATGGTACTTTCTTCAAATGATATTTAGGAGATGAAACATGTTCCTCACAGAATTCCTGGGTGGCCTATTCGATTTCTTCGCTCAGAAGTTGTAATGTAAGGCGTATGCTATCTAAGGTGTGTGTGCTAAGCCTGTGAAGCCTATCAGCGCCATTCATTCGACCGCAACGACTAAAGACAGATTTCCTGGTAAGGAACAGTCCAAACCAAAAGATTACAAGTTGAGATCACTTCAAGGGAAGGAAAGGAAGAAGCCTCAATTACATCAGTAACATACCGAACAGCTGGAATTGCTCATCTGAACTGGTTTGAATAACATCTTTTACGTAATTTTTCTTTGTTTCTAGGGCATTTTAAAACATTTTTAAGAGTATTTTATTGATAATGTTGGTGATGTTTTAGATCCGGCTCCTATTATTGAATTTATTTAGAGGTGGTTCCAAATTAATCAGCTGTTGACGATTTCATCCAATCGGGAGCTTACATGTCGCTACAGTGACGTCACTAGGTGAAGTTCAAGCTCCCGATTGGATGAAACCGTCAACAGCTGATTTACTTGAAACGCACCTCTAAATAAATCCAAATATAGTCATTAGGTTTGAGATTCCTTATTGTGTGCAATGTTTGCCTTCTCCTTGCACAGCGGGCGTTGCTCGCAGTTTACAGCCTCTTCCGAGGGCCGAAGCGGCGGACGCGGCGCTGGCGACCCGCGCGCACTCTCGCGCCGTTCCTCGAGGGATAGCGCGTCTGTTTATTCGCGACCCGCAGCTCGCTCTCTCCGCCCGCACGTCCGCCGCGCCCACCCCGCCCCCGATCCGCCCCCGCGCCGTGATTCAATCTGGGCGCTACCCGCCGTCGCTCAATCCTCCCGAAAGCACGGACGGTGTGCTGCACGCCGCCCCGTCCCCGCCCTCGCCGTCCCCACCCCACCGCCTCCGCCGCCTCCGCCGCCTCCGCCGCCCCCGCCGCCCCCGCGCCTCCGCCCCCGCCGCCCCCACCGCCGCTCCAGCCGCTGCCCCCGCCGCTGCCCCCGCCGCTGCCCCGCCGCTGCCCCCGCCGCTGCCCCCGCCGCCGCCTTCGCCGCCGCCTCCGTTCTCGCCGCCGCCCCCGCCGCTGCCCCCGACCCCTTGCCCCCGCCCCCCTGCCCCCGTCGCCTCCGCCCCCGCCGCCCTTGCCGTCACTGCCACCACCGCCGCCACCGCCGCCGCCGCCTCCGCCTTCGCCTCCGCCCCCGACGCCGCCGACCTCGGACAAACAAGCGACGAATGCCTCCGAAAAAGATGTCCCGATCCGCGTAATCCAATCATGCGCCTCGGCCCGCCTCGCGCGCCCTCATCCCGGGAAGCGGCCCGGTGGACTGTGTTGCCTGCCAGGAGAATAGGATAAGTGCGCGCGGGAGGGGGGTGATGTCTTCCGGGAGAATGCGGATGAGAGCGCAGACGAGGGCGCTGCAAGAGAGGGTCATGGCCGCCTGAAGCGCTGTGAAGAGGGGCGTGCCCCCGCCTCCGCCCCAACCTCCGCCCTCGCCACCGCCCCCGCCGCTGCCCCCGCCGCCGCCTCCGTCGCCACCTCCGCCATGGCTGCATGGGACATGGCGGGGCGGGGCGGGGGGAGGGAGGAAGGGGCGGGAAGGGGATAGGGGAAGGAGTAAAGAGGGGGAGGCTGCGAGGCGACTAATCCCATTTCCCGATCAGCTCGGCTGCAGCGCGGCGTCTTGCAGATTCGTTCCCGCTCCCCGGATGCCGTCGCCGACAAAAACACTTTGTGGAGCGCTGCGCTGCCGCGACGCAAATGCCGCTTGGAGTGCAAGCGGCGCCTTGTGGAAACGTACAGAGCGTCTTAACCCTTAACCCCAGGGGTGAGTGAGTAGTATTTCATGTTTCCAGTCGCGTCAATTACTTCAGTCTGTAGTCCCGTGAGTGTAGTTGATGTTATGTTCCGAGAAGAGGAAGTGTTCCTCCCACGTTTGAATGCACTGATATGATCGTCGGCTAGTGGGATTTTCCCAATAAGGTATCTTCCCCTAGGAGAACCACCCCAGTCGGGTCTAGCTCTGACATCAGAGTGAGTGGTGTTTCATGTATCTGGATGCGTCAAATAGGTTGTTAGTCTCGTGAGTGTAGTGTATATTATAATCAGGAGGTGGGGGTGTTCTTTCCCCACATAAATATGAGATACGGCAGTGACCTACATGACAACTTGTGAAGATTTTCTTTCCGAGATATCTTCTCCAGCAAGACACTGCCTCAGCCAGGATCAATTCTAGCTCCCGACAGGCCACTCTGTACGTGCAGTTGTGTAGTGCAACTGTGTGTGTATGTGTGTGTGTGTGTGTGTGTGTGTGTGTGTGTGTGTGTGTGTGTGTGTGTGAAAGAGGAGTGGAGAAGGAATAGAAGATGATCCGCGGACCGTGGCCCTTCAATAAGAATTCTGCTCCGGTATTCGACCGGTTTTTGTCAAAGAAAAAATGGAAAACTATCAATGAGAACTGGAGGCCACTAGTATTTCCTTCAGAGAGCGGCTGAATTTGACCACCTATGTAACTAGAAACGAAAATCTGCCGGTTTGCGAACCCTTGGACCTCCGGCTCTGAGGCGCTGCAGCAGCAACGCTGAATTTAGGATCCAGTGTGATCATAACTCAAGGACTTTTCGCCTGGTTAAATTGAAACATTGTTTTATTGATTTTCAAGATTCATAGGATTAAGTTTTTTTACAATAAAAAACTTATTATATTGGAATTTATTCATCTAAATCTGTCAGGCTTACGATCTTTCGTTGCCCCCGCCGAAGTAAGTAGATAAACGCTGGCTCTTATTATCCATTCTTAATTCTATTATTATTTAAAATAATTGCAAGAAGTCGAAGAATAAATATTCGACTCCTCAGCACACTGAATACTTTTAATGGCAGGTGTCGGGAAGAGTTAACAAGAACAGTTAAATTTGATTGGCCTGGAGAATATGAAGACAGACGGGAAAGACGAGATTAATTGCACATTTTAATGTCAAAGATGATTCACTTATTTTTAAAAAGGCCCATGATATTTTCTTTCATGATTAAGAAGAAGAGAAAATCTTACATCTGCTACTTTTCACTAATTTTCTTCCTACAGGATAAGTTTAAATTGATGAGAAATCTCACGTAACAAAGAATATCTATCGCAGAACAACGTCTTGAGAATCATTTCTATGCCTTCAGAAAGAAAATAATAATTCGTCAATTAGTCTCGCTTCAATTTTTGACTCAAGTTATCGCCCGGCGTTCGTTACAATATTGCTTCATGAAAATATAATTGGATTGAAAACAATGCATTCATTGGAAACAAACACTCAACACATTTGAAGTTCAGATAAACCTCTACATGAAATGAATCAATTCCTATATTTAAATATTTCATTAAGTAATTTTAATGTCGTGCCAAACTTAAGTAAAATTTTTTTCACAAAAAATAACTTCCAAAAATTACTTTTAAAACCAGTATCGAAAAATTACACATTAATGTTTTCCGAAACTCTTGAATCCCTTGTCAGAGAGGCTTTAGGCCTTGGTTTATCTGCCTTGTTTACTAGGGCGGCTCATGAAAGGACATTCAGCGAAAGCGGCGACAGAAGGAACTCGCGACTGAAGGGTCCCGCTGTGAGGGTCGCCACCTGCAGCAGCTGCCTGCCGCCGACTGCGGCTTTTCAAGCGCCAGGCGTTCCGAAGATTGATCGCAAAGTGGCTCTGGTTGTCGCGGGCGCTTTCACGGGAGATGGAATTCGAATTTTGTTGCCCCAAAAGGTCAAAGTCGATTACCTATCGTTACCTGCGAGTGGTACCTATCTCCTGGAATGCCGCCAAAATGGTTACTTGTGGATTCTACTGTTATCGCGTGACCAGCGTTGGGGCAAGCAGGAATAATGTTACAGTACCACGGGAAATGAACATCAAGGAACATGCTCTTTTATTTTGGTTTCTTATGGGCAATTTTCTCTGATATCTGGAGTTATAATAGATTATTTATATACATTTATTTTACTTTATTGAATATCTTCAAATTATACTTTTCAGATAATTATATTTAACTTGGTCCAATATTATTATTGAAACAGACTTATTTTTAATAAATAGAAACTTTAATATTAATAAATCAAGTAGTAAATATAATTATATGATTTAATATATACAGACTTAATATAGATAAATAATTATACTTTTCAGGTTGGTAATATTTCTGCTTCTTCCACTGAAATGTCTTCATTGATTTTTTTCTTCCAGGTTCTGTTTCCACCGTCCAAGAGATATTTTTTAAATTGAATGTCTTGTTTAATCATAATGGTATTAAAGCTTGTAAGTATTGTGAAAGCAGACCGCCGTTAAAAATATCTATTTATTCTTTGTGAATTGTGTGATCTTGTATTTCAACACATTGCTCCAACAAAATTCACGTCCCCGCTATTCAATATAATTCAGACGTAGACCTCTAGTCTTTAAACCGGGAAAGACGGCAGGACATCAATTGATGTCACTACACTCCCTCTGACCGGAAGGTCCTAGTTTCCAGTAGCGACAATGGCAGGATTTTCGACACTAGCTTGTCAACTGGGTCGAATTCAGTCGTTTCCTGGAGGAAAATTCGACGGTAGGTCGGCGCCGCAGGGGAAGACCACTTCCATTTCCGAGCAAAAAGCACGACATTTACGGGAATAATGCCCTGTAGTAGTTGACGCGCCTGGAATCTCTAACACTCAAAAAATCAATCCAATCTTTAACTTCACGGGTTTCGATTCAGGTAAAAATCACATGTTTAAGCACCTGTCCTCTTTCCTCTTCCATCACATGTCCCAATGCCCTCAAATCCGGATCCACTCGTTTCCACACGCCTTGCACGACGCGAACATACGGGTGATGTATCAATGATCTCTCTCGTTCGGAGACGAGCGATGGCTGGGCCAACAATGCGACCGCGGAGGCGGCGGGCGCCTGCGGCCGCACGACAGGCAACTGTTTGCGCCAGATTACGCGCCCGCGGTCGCTGACAAATGAGCTGGTGGCCGCGCGCCGTCCATCACGCGGAGATCGAAGGCCGCCCACGCAGCTTAGGCGTCGCTCCCCCTCGCTCCCCCTCGCTCCCCCTCGCTCCCCCTCCTCCTTCCCCCTCTTCCTTCCCCCTCCCATTTCCCCTTCCCTTCCCCCTCCCCTTTCACACCCCCTTTCACACTCCTCTTTCACACTTCCTTCACCCTCCCTTTCACCCCCTTCACCCATCCCTTCCCCCTCCCCTTCCCCTCCCCTTTCCCCCTCCCCTTCCCCCTCCCCCTCCCCTTCCCCCTCCCCTTCCCCCTCCCCTTCCCCCTCCCCTTCTCCCTCCCCTTCCCCTCCCATTCCCCCTCCCCTTCCCCCTCACCATCCCCCCTTCCCCTCCCCTTCCCCCTCCCCTTCCCCTCCCCCTTCCCCTTCCCATACCTCTTCCCCTTCCCCCCTCCCTTCCCCTCCCTTCTCCCTCCCCTTCCCATCCCTTCTCCCTCCCCTTCCCCTCCCTTCTCCCATCTCTTTCCTTCCCTTTCCCTCCCCTTCCCCTCCCTTCTCCCTCCCCTTCACCCTTCCCTTCACCTCTTGACCATCCCCTTCACCCCTCTTCACCATCCCCTTCACCTCTTGACCATCCCATTCACCCCCTTCACCATCCACTTCACTCTCCCCTTCACCATCCCCTTCCCCCTCCCCTTCCCCTCTCCTTCTCATACCTCTTCCCCTCCTCTCCCTTCCCCCCGCTTCTCCCTTCCCTTCCCCCTCCTTTCCCCTCCCTTCTCCCTCCCCTTCCCCTCCCTTCTCCCACCTCTTCCCCTCTCTTCCCCTCCCCTTCACCCTCACTTTCACCATCCCCTTCATCCTCCCCTTCACCATCCCCTTCACCCTCCCATTCACCCCCATCACCATCCCCTTCACTCTCCCCTTCACCCTCCCCTTTACCCTCCCCTTCTCAGCGGGGCGGTCCGGGTTCGCTGCCCGCCGTCGCCGCCGCCGCTGCCGTCGCGGCCGCTGCTGAGTGTTTCGCGGTGGATGCGGTTGGCAGATGCAACACGATAGCTGAACGTTGAGCAGTTTCCGTGTACTGCGTAGAAGGCGAGGGATCGGTTCACTTCGCTCTGGTTTCTTGTTTGTGTAGTTTTTTAAATAAAAATTGTCGCAAGAAGCAATACTCATGCTAAAGTTACGTGGTTACGCGAAAAACTCTAATGCTTCACATTTTTTGTGGATGTCTCAAATGGGGTCACTCAGAAATCCGTTTCAATCTCAATCTCAGTTACCAATGCAGTTCATTAGTTCCGAACATTCGTCTTAATTTTCTATGAATAAGGAATAGAAGATTTAACAGAATTTAGTCACAGAATATAGTTTTTATTCAAATTATGTCCAAATTTAACTTACTGTTATCGACAAGTAGTCATCGGGGTTATCTTTTCAACTAGTACGTTTACTAGTGGTATGTCAACTATGATCGTGTCAGTAGCGTTCGTACGAGTATTAGGATTAATTTCTCATTTCTCAGCTGAAGCAAATGGTAATTAAGATAAAAGGAGAAACACGAACCAGGGATGTAAGGAAGGGACTCTTAAGAGACAGATTTTCAATTTGCATTTCAGTGGAATATATTAATGAGATATCCTCATTCAATCGAATCTAAACGATACTCTAATTTTAAATGTCAAGTTTATGCAATTTTTCTCTACTAGAATGTGTTTACATTAAATTTAGTTTGGTGTAATGTGAAACATTTTCATAGAAACGATTACTCACAAGAGTTAAAAAGCTGGAAAATTTCAATACTTCAAATTATTTTATCTCGGGGTTTTATTTACTCTTGTTGCTCTTGAAATATATTTTTATTTAGCGCATTTGTGTTGTTTTAAGAGAATGGGAGTGGAATAAAATTTGTCAAGTGTACGTGTGGACATGTAGTTAAACAACAATTCAGATGTGTTGAATAGCAATCCAATTAACTCTATCTGTCGGAAATATTGATATCAATTTTTCGAAGTAAGATAATGTGTAACATGCTATATACAACGTGTTATGTTCATATGACATCGTTCGAACTTTTCTACAAAGAAATAAAGCAAATATTTGTGACTGGAACCTTCACAGATACTTAGAAGATGATGCTTATATTAATAGCTAACAGAAATTAAATAATATATCGTTAAAGAAAAAGCGAAAAAAATGCGAGCTGTGAAACTTAAAAAAGAACATACAAAATAAAAGTCGACTCTCGAAACAGAGAATCCAGAAAGATTTGAAATCTCGTGACGCGCCTGATCTCTTGGCGAAGCGCTTAGCCACTGCAAATGAACACGACGCTCAGCGACGGCGGCGGCGGCGGCGGCGGTGCAAGACCGGGCAGCCGCAACGCCCACGCAAAAAAGGGGATGTGGAACAATGCGCTATTGGAAAACACTCGAGCAAGTGCCAAGTGGAAAATGACTCGACATCTTTTATAACAGGGGGAGCCGGGGGAACGGTTCCAGTAGCGTGGGAAAGTCACTTTTATGATTAATGTTCTGGCAAAAAAATGATATATTTCCAGAGGTTTTGGGCGAAAAAGGAGAAGCGAAACGACGCGCTGCACACGCCGCTGCGAAAGTCGCGCCGCCGCGCCGCTGGCACCTCGCGGAGGCTGCGCAGGCAAAGCAGCGGAAGGGAGCGGGGTGGGGTGGGAGGGACGCCGGGTGTTTGGGATGCAGGGGTACCACACACACAGCGGGAATATTTTGCTTGTGGATGTCCCTATATGTAGGCATATTTTATATATTTTTTCTTTTCTCTGGGACTGACGACTAATGGAAATATTATGATGTTCTTGGACCTTAAATATTTTATTTTTTCATATAAAATTATTAATCTGATATTTTATTGTTCAAAAAGATAATACATTGGTATTCATTAATTACTAATATATGGAGGTGAAAATTCGTTTCATAGTACGACTTATACTATCGTTTTGGAACTATAGGAAAGTGGTTTATTTTTCTACTTTTATATTCATTAAATTTTATCATATTTTTGTAACAAAGTATACTATATTATTTTTTTATTCGTACAAAGTTTGATTATAAAATTATCTCTTATAACGTCTCCTAATAACGTGTTTCGTGATTATTTGTATGTAGTATTTTCGGAATAATGAATATTTTCGGATATATGAATTTTTTCCTCAGAGTACGATATCAATGTAAAATGTTCTTTGTTTGAATTAAGCATGTAGAATATCGAAGAATAATTTCTCTGTTTCTTGGTGATGACCGACCGTTTAAGTTTTTGATTTTTATGTGTAAATAGTCAATTTGTTGAATGAACAGAGAATCTTGGAGGCTAATTTTTGAGAGTTACTTTTCTGCATAAATTCGCCGTTTAAATTAACACATTCCCACACAAAAAATTAAAGTCAACCGCGTCTTTAAAAGAACTACGAGACAACATTATTACAATAGAGAATTACCAATTCAACAGTTGCATTAATAGATTTTTCGAGGGCAAGAATCTGCTTAGGAATGTTGATTTGTGAAACACATCGATTTGTCCTATGGTAAAAACCTAGTGTTTTCAAATTGCTTGTTGGATTTGTGTGAAGTTTAAATATATAACTATACATCGTTTTTGGAAAATATGTCCGATTTTACCATTGGTTCATACGTTTAAAATCGAGATCTCTGAAAATTGAACTTAATAAGGCAAATATTTTTCTTATGGCTTCAGGGAGCAGTGTAATGTAGTACAAAGGAGAAGAAGAATCTATATAAACGGCAGCTGTGTAGGAGCGCTTAAGATCAATCGATGATGTACGAAAATATTTTTTTTTATTTATCGGTACAATGGGCATTATACTCACAGACTAGGTACCAATAATGGCGATCACGTGTCTTCCTCTACGTTCGAGCGCGCACGTGCGGAAATGAAACTTCGTTTGTTTTTTGTTTTTTTTCTTTTTCAGAAAAGTGCTTCAGTACTCCCCAGCGAATAATATTAATTCTGTTGCTTTGAGTTGGTAGCACTGGCAGGAAGGCCCCGAAGGCCCCGTTGACCCAGCGCGGTGTGTCCCTTGAAAGGCCGGAATCGTTTTGATTGAAACAGAACCCACTCGCGCGACTATTACATGTGCCTCTGGCGACCAGGTATTCATCCGTGGGCACAAAGGAGCACAATAGGGCGCCCCCAACGGCCCTCGCGCCCTTCCTCCCTCCGCCCTCCGCCCTTCGCCCTTCGCCTTTGGGAGCCGCGTGGCGTCGACTTTGCGGCGCGGCTCAATGGAGGCGGAGACGCAGTCATCAGTCAAGCGAGATCAAATGAAAGCCGACTAGCGGAAAGTTTTTTTTTGGGGGGGGCGGGTTTTTGTTGACAATGTTGGCGTCCTTTCCGGATGTTTTCCATTCGCCTTTCGTCCGGAGACTGGAAGAAAAATATTCGCGAGTGTGCGGTATTACGTTTAGTTCATTAAAAGGTTTCGGGATTGAGAAACTGCGATTATCATTTGTTTAATTTTTGGGTTTTTCAGAGACCACATTTGACAGAACAGTCTATAATACTAAAATATGTGGATTGGTTCCGAGGAATGTCTGTAAAAAGGTTTAATTAAATTCAAATGACATTGATTGTAAAGACGTCTTAAAAATGCCTTACTAAATTATAACCATTGATCTAAAAAATAGCATCTTGATTGCCAAGAAATTTATAAGTCAATACAATGCTTTTCCATTGCAGTAAACATTTGCAAAAATTTATATTTTTATTATTTGCAGAATTTATATTTTCAAACCTTAAAACACCTAAAATTAAATTAACAATAGCAGCCTTACAATGTTACCTCGAACATTGTAACATGTACACGAACCAGGTAAACATGTTACCCCGAACCAGGTAAACAGGTACACGAACCAGTTTATATTGCGCTCCTAGTACATGTAAAATATTTTATTTTGTGCAAAATGTGAATTTGTTAACTAACTTATAATGTATTCTAAGAACATTTCCACGAGAAAATTGGTTTTGATGTACCTCGTAGAATAAAAATACCATTCTCCATGGTTCTTGAGACATTACGCAGGCTAAAACGTTTCAGTGTTCTTTTCATGTAATACTAGCGTTGAGTAAAGAATTCTCATCACCAAAAATTGCTGAAAAATAATTAGCTATCAAAATTATTCTACGAAATCATCTGTGGATTTTAAGCTACATAAAACGTCTAAAAATGAAATCGGATCTTTATTATGATATCATATTTACGGATTCCTTATTAGTAATTTTAAGTTTGTAGATGACATAGAATGTACAACATAGAATGTATAATTTTTAAGAGCGAATCTGAAGATATTTTCAGACAAAAAATCAAAATTGAAAAAGAATTAAAAATGATAATTCTATTTCGTTTGAATTCTTTGACCAAGTATTTATAGGTTCCCATTGTATCAGTTTCTAATTGGAAATTGTAAGCGCCTTCAGAAGATTTTAACAATCTATTGTGCATGTAACCTGATATTTGAAGAATATACATTTAGAACGTTCCATTTTAGGAGATAGGTACATTTGCCATTTTTTATTCTTGTGAACCAGTTTACAGAAGTGTTTAGTTTTGGAACATGAGATATTCATCATGAAACCAATTTGACAGTATTGATTTAAAAAAAAAATAACAACAAAAGAATTTTAATACATCCACATAAGTACATTAACGAGGTAGAGCACCAGCGAGCCGACGTTTTTCGCGAGAATAGCATTTTTGTGGTGAAGCGATGCCGCTTAATTCAAGCCCGTAGCACAGAAACTGCGTGGATGGAGCGTGATTGAACCCAAACTGTCCGATTTTGACGACGTGCCTCTGATGTCCTTTTTGTACTGCGTAATGAACCACAGACCGCTGAATCCGGCTTTATGCTCTACCCACGCGATATATGAATTACACTGGCCGTTACTCTTTATCGAGATGAAACGGTCGACCCCCGTTTACGGTTCTTGAAAAAGCCTGGCACTAGTTTTTCCATGTGTATGGAATGCATGGTGTGTTCTTGTGGTGTGGAAACTCAACAGATCTGCGAGTCTCTTAGGTGTTTTGCAAAACTATTTGGTGATTTAGTGACTCGTTATACGAATCAGAGCTTCTGATGTATGATAATAAAATGGAATGGATAAACTAGGTGGAACAGTCAATTAAATATTTTTACGCCCGGAACTCGAACATAATCAAGAGAAAGTTCATGGTGAACGATTATAAGTATTTAGGTTTTTGACTTAACAAGGGAGGGAACTATGAAAAGCACGTAGCAGAAATAAGTAAGAAGGGAATGGTGGCAATGAAACTAGTGTGCGGTGTAATTAAGAGAAGTTACACGGATTTTCGGGGAAAGGGTATGAGGATATATGTTAGTATTGTTGGTTCTATTTTGAGGTGGGGGGGCATTTCGGGTTGAATGGAAAGGAGAAAACTAGAAGCAATAGATGAATGATTTTTGAGATGGTTCCTAGGAACAGACTATTGCACACCTGGTTACATGGTAAAATGGGAGACAAAGAGGCAAAAAATAAGAATAGAGATGGACAAAATGACATGTAAGTTTGAGAAAGGGATTAGCAGAGGGAGGGTTAAAGAATTATTAAAGCAAGTTTGTTGGGAAATAGATAAAAACGAAAACCTGAGTAATCTGATTGGGAAAGAGAAAATTTTTGGAACAATAAAGGTTATTCGTTGGAGGAGGCGTCAAGGCTAAGACGAGAAGGGGATAGTCTTAACTGAAGCCGATTTTCTCCAAAACTGATGTTCATCAGTCGATCTGGCTAATGTCTCGACCCCTTGAATTTGAAACCGATATTTTAATTCTGGGGGGCACTTTACATGAAGCTTCTAGGACATTTTCCACATTTTCAAAAAAATGACTCCATCGATTTTCATTAAGTTTTGTTGTTAGATAGTGTGCAGGACGTTTAACAGAATGGTGTATGTCTCATTTTCATTGAAAACTGAATTTTCGAAAATTGGAAAAACAGCTTTTTCGGCGTCTTCCTACACTACAATTATGAAGATACAGACTTATTTCCTTAATGAAATCTGTTCCTTAAAGATAGATTTTGAAAAAAGTTCATGTTCATTTTTTCGGAAATTCGAGTACTTTTTGCGTAATTTTGCATGGAAGTACGGGCGAGAAATTACGTGCCGTTTTCGCACCACTAGTTTCAGGCTTCAGGTCGCGACAGTCCTTCCCTTTCCCACGGCCGCCCACTCGTGTGCTCGCGCGCTCACGTTCCCCCCCTCCCCCTCTCCCCCGCCCCCGCCTCCCGCGCAGTCTAATCCGCAGGTCGCGTGACGCAAATTGAGCGAGTGCGCGAGAAATAAAAACGAATTCGCATATCCTTCTTTTCGTGACCGCTCGAAATGCATGGGGTTTCGTTGAATGCACGCTGTTTCTTTCATTCTGGGCCGTTGCCTGCGGAGTGCGGTGCGTGAAATTTGGATGAAGTACACAAGAATTTGGATTTTGGTTTCGGGGCTGATTTTGTAATTTTAGAGTCTGGTTTGATCAATTTCGCATTTTTGGTTCAATTTTCGTTTTTCAGATATTTGAAATGAAGTCCGCTTACAAACCTAGGAAATAAACTTACTTATTATTTGTAAATAATCTTAATTAAAATTTTAATTGTATAATATTATACATTTATGATAAAATTGAAAATTTGTATGCTTCTTGGAGGCACATATAATATTTCGGGCAGTGTCGTTTTTCAAATATATGTTCTAAAACTCCACCAAAGCTTCAAACAAACATTATTATCGCCGGCCTGGATAGTCTAGGTGCCTCGGCTAGATGCCTCGGCAAGGAGCCTCGGCTCGCAGGGTCGCGAGTTCGAATCCAGACTCTGGCGTGGATGTATGTATGTGCTCGTGTTGTCCGTTCATGTAGTGTAGGGGGGTACAGTTACCACAATGTAAACACGACCTTAAAAAAAAGAAAAAACATTATAATTTTGTAACAACTTAATAAAATTGTATTGTCTTAAGCCTAAGGTGCTAACATTGACAGATTTATATAAAATAATAATAATAACAACAATATTAATAACAAAATTTTTCATTTTAAACAAAATCAAAATAGAAACACCATCTTATTTAATCCAAAAGTCTCCTGCACCGCTGCAGATAATTTGGTCCAATTTTATTTTGTTCTATTTACAAATGAAAATTTACTTACATCTGCTCTTTTTTTCTTCGCCAAATTTTGAACCATGATCCTTCTACGTGACATAAAATGTCTGTTTTCATAATCTTACCTGCACCTACGCCCCTGGCCGATACCTCTCTTGTTTTGAATAATAGCAAAGTGGCAATTTCTATCTGCATTTTCCCAAAGGTTCCCACGATATACTAAACCTATTCTCAGGGAGTCCTCTCATAGTAAATTTCCATATAATATTATGAATAATAATATTATTTTTAATGAAAATTACTAATTTTGTTTACGGCAAAGGCTGTGAATATATTCTCGTAATTTCTGCAACAAGGTACTTTATAGTGTCGTGATCCTGTTATTGCTTTCAAGATTAGAGATAGAAGATTTCCTAAGCATTCAAAATCTGCTTATTGTGACACGTAATTCCGGTTATCATCCAACTACATACTTAATGATGCATTCACGCTTATTTATTCTGTTATTCTGCCAACAAATTATCCTTTGAGCACTTTGAATTTGATTGACCGTGAGATAACAGAACTTTGAGACATTAAAACTACATGCATAAGTTTACGGAATTTTCAATTGTTTTCATTGATCGTCAGATTTTACGAACAGATGCGGTAGTAAAATTACTCTTAGATATATCGAGACGTATGAGTTAATGCATTGTAGTGGGTAATAAAAACTACAGACGTAAAAGCTAGAGAAAGATTTATTTCGTCATGATGAAGATAACGATGCAACAACGGTGTAACATTCTAATAGAATTAAGTCCACGGTTAAATGTTTATCACTAGAAAAAATTTTTGCACTGTAAATTAAGATTGTATGATTACGAAAATGTATTTTTATTTTTACTATATTTTTGAAAAAATATTCTTTACCTTAAATGAAACGGTATTAGAACTAATCAATGTTTGACTTTGAATTTGTTTTTGTTTTTCTGTGTAGTAAGTATTGTTATGAAATTATTTTATTGTCAACTTCAAGTTATTTGTACTGCCAAGATTTTTTTAATGAAATACGTCTTCCTCTTCGCATAACTCTTTAAAACACGTTCCAAATTACTAAAAATTGTTTTGAATAAAGAAATCAATACTTTCAAACGTAAAATTAAATAGTAACCAACACAACTGTCCATTATTGATATAAAAAATATTAGGAACTTAAAAAAAATTGAGAAAAAAATCTATCTGAAATTTCCGGCACTGAATACCAGAATATAAAAATGGTTTAAGTTAACTATATATATATATTGAAACGAGTTGTTAATTAACTCACACAAATTTAATAAAAGAGAGGGGGACAGGGATTCTTTCTCAGGAATGGGTTCCGGGTCTGATCATACATACAATGGAAATTGACAATGGTTTATTACAAAAAAAAAGAACCATGATCATTACAAGCAACTGGACTTAACATACACTTGCGGCCATGTGATCTGTATTCCCTACACCAATCTCTTGTAAATTACATCATTCAATGGTTTGCTACTGTTCGCACCACATTCCCCTCCCCTGACATCCATTCTCTGATTACCCTGGTTACTGAATATCAGGTACTTATGCTGTATGCCTCTTGTAGCTCTGACGCGTGACTCCACCTCGGCGCTATCCTCGGGATTGCTCGGGTCTGCTCGGTCGCCCGCGTCGCCGCCGTGTCGCCACCGCGCCCGCCGCCTCCTCCAGCAATGCTCGCGAGCACGCCACGCCGTTTCCCAAATCTTCGTTCTTCACAGTACTGGCAGACGAAATTCATTCGGCGTGCTCGAACACTCGTGTCTCTCACGCAACGGAAGTATTAGTTTCACGATTAATCTTTCTCCGTACAACTCACCAGCGTGTGAACGACGCCTGGTTACTGCACCCGCTCGTGTAAATATAATAGTACAAGTCTCAATTATCCCCCTTCCGCCCCCTTTTTCCCAGGTTGTAACTTTGGTGTTACTGCACAGTCCTCACAACCACAATTGTTACTATCCTACGTTTACTCAACGTCTCTATTAGTTGCTGCACTCGTCCATGTCCACGTGTTTACCACTTACTACCGACATTATCTGTAGCATCTCTGTTCTTTCACATTACACACGCATCTTTTTAACTCCGCTTTACCACAGTTGCCTGTATCACTCAAGCGTCTACTCACACGATTCTTCTACTTTTTTCACACCACACTTTCGCTGATTTCAGATATTACATCGCTCTACCATCTGACCTCCGCCATGTCTGGGCGCTTCTCTCTCGCCACTCTGGCTTCTTGGCCCGTGCTCGGTTCGCGGCACTCGGTTCCTCCGCTGAGCCGGCTCCGGCCCCCCCCCGACTCCGCCGGCTGGCCAGCCTGTGCCGCGCAGTTTAAACCTACGAATTGGGCCGAAACGCATTGTTATCACTGAGATGATAACAATTCGTTTCATCACCCCCTCCTCCCCTTTTTCCGGATTTTTCACACAAAATCCGCCCAAGTATTGAGTGGGGTCTTCAAGGTCGCCCCCTTCTATAGGGCATGGTCGCAAGTTGTAAAAATTATAACATCCTACTATTTCTTGTCTATCTTGAATCTTGACCAATACCACGCCATCCACAATTTTCCATCGATCCCGTTTTCTCCTTAATGCCGCGATGTCCGGGTCGTCCTCCTGGATCCGGCCCTCTTTAAAACATTTAACTTTGTAATCTTTAATTGGGGCTTGATTCTTACTAAACACTTGCCTGTTGCCTAATATCCCTATTTGCTTGACTTGTTCCCATAGTTTTTCTTCTGATTCCTCCACTACATTACCCGAACATACCTCGTAACCTTCTTCCAATCCTTGGTCCATTTCAGCTTTCTGACCTCCTAGTTCCGCCAGTTTCCGGTCGAGATCGATCGCAACCCTGCATTCCAACAAGAATTCTGTCCCCAGGATTATTGGACGTAATAAGTTCTTCAGTACCAGCGCTACTACTTCATACCTTTGGTTGCCGATTTCCACATTTATCATGATCTGTTTTGTAATGGGGCTGGACCTCTTCTGGGTTGCTCCTATTACGTACGCCCCATTCATGGGCAAACACCTCATTTTCTTGCCTTCCGCCAACAACTCCTCATCAAATTTCTCCGACACCACCGTAATCGTGCAACCTGTATCCACTAACGCTCCAGTACTCATCCCTTCACACATCAATCTAATCGTGGGGCATTTTCTTATTCGAACGTCTGAGCTCTTTCGCCTCTGCCACGGCTGGTCGTCGTAGGTCACCGTTTGGATGGTGTTAATGGGGACCGCGTTTGACATTTCCCTTGTCTCGTCGGTAATGGGGTCTTTCTTCACCACAGATTCTTCTAGTTTCATGTTTTCTTCCCTCGACTCCAATGGTACTACTTTGTCTTCCACCTCGCGAAGTTTATCCGGTATCTCCATCTGGTATTCCTCAATCTTGTTTTCATTTGCTTTGACGTCTTCTTGACACCTGACTTCCATCTCTCCCATATTGTTGTCTTGTGTCCCAAGATGGTCGTTGATTTGTTCTTGCAAACGAGTCTCCCTTTCCTCTTCCATCTTGTTTGCTAGTGTTTCTGGTTTTCTGTCCTGCCTCTCAAATCGTGCCACTACTTGCCTTATTTGATTAGCTAGTTCCCTCGTCCGTTCCTCCTCTCTCTTGTTCTGTTCTTCTGCTAACTCCTTAACTAACTCCCTCGTTCGTTCCTCCGCTTTCTTATCCCGTTCTTCCGCTCTCTTATTCTGTTCTTCCATCAGCTTCTTCTGTTCTTCCGCTCTCTGATTCTGTTCTTCCATCAGCTTCTTCTGTTCTTCCGCTCTCTTATTCTGTTCTTCCATCAGCTTCTTCTGTTCTTCCGCTATCATTTTCTGTTGTTCCATCATCTTACTCATCATCTGGATTATGTCCGGTTGAGTACTTGCTTGCATCTCTCGATTCAATGTTCCTGCTTCAGTCTGGTTGATCGGTGTTGATGTAATTTTGAATTCATGGCTGAAGTCTTCTCCCGTTTCCTCCCTCCATCCACTACCATTCCCTACATCTTCACCTCTCAGTAAAGTGCTCCCACCTATTCCTTCATCGCTATCCTCCATCCTCCCCTGCCTCTCTGGTTGCACCGATTCCCTCTGTTGGGCTGCCATCTTGCTATTTAATGACCTCGTTCCCTAATCTAATTCGTATGTTCCCACTACCTACCAAACAACCTAGTAATGTTTCTATTTCTAACCTTCTGCCTATTTCCTCCGTCCACCTACATTCACAGTGATCTTTTTATTATTTCTATGGCTAATTATGTTTTGCCCCACAACAATGCTCTTTACCAATCGTATATCAATATTCACTATTAATTGACCATGCACATGATTATTCTCATTAACCTGTACAACCTCTTACATATATCACAGGCCCTATTAATAACCTTCACTTCACCAATTAGATTTACACACTTGTATCACCCAATAACACAAAATCGAATAAGCAGTGGAGTACAAGATAACCTACCCCCTTTCACACTTTATGATTTACACTCCATTTGAACACCATTACTTTAAAAATAATCATTAACTTCACGGTAACGCCTTCACAAATTCTTACAAATAATTTTTCATAATGCTCATAATACTGCAAACAGCAATCTCCATACCATCTAAATCACAAATGAACAACTTATTAACACTACTGTTAATACAATTTCTGCGAGTAAATCCTCATAGTACCCATAATACCGTCAACACCACCTTCATACACTCTGAACCCCAAATAAACAAGTTGTGACACACTTATAATACATGTAACACAGCACCCTCATAGTACATATAACACTACCAGCAATATCCTTCATACAATCTAAATCACCACATAAGCAAATTATTGAACACTACTATTAGTATAAATTCCTGCCAATAAACTTTCATAATACATATAACACTATTAGCAACAACCTTCATATGATCTCAATCACCACATAAATACTGCTATTAATATAAATTCCTGCAAATAGATTTTCATAATACCAGTAACACTGTAACACTACTTTCATATAATCTGAATCCCCCAATAAAATTATTAACCACTGCTGTTAGTATGATTTTAATCTTACAATCTGAACCACAAAATAAACAAATTATTAAACACTATTGTCAATGCCCATTCCAAAATTACATGAATTCACCAATCTACAAACTTATTACCTATTACTAGTATTATTTGTTATTCTGCTGCAAAACTCCCTTTTTGTTTCCAAAATGACAATGTTAATACCTCACTTATTTTAATGCACCCATTATCTTGCACAAGAAAATAACATTTATGATGCACCCTTAGAACACTATTAATGATTACTTCATTGAACAAAATTCTTTCAATCACTTGAGAATGCTTTGTTTTTCAACTACCACCGAGTACTGTATTACTTAAAGTGCCCTCTTATTCTCATTAAACATACAAACAATAATATACAAACTTATTCAGAAAACACTGGCATCAATTAAGAAAAATTTCACTTAAAAAACACTTTTGCATTATTATGCCTATACTTGATCCTCTCCAGAAACCCACCACCTCAAACATAAACATGAATGACAAATCAAATTTAAGTTATTACTATTGCCTGGCAACTATTTTCCTGGCTAACAAATTACATCTATGCACTGGATCACTTCAAAACAACTTGTATTCATCACACACTTTTTGTTTTCCAAAGTAATTATAATAACTGCTTGTTAATGTCACCCTGATTCAATATATTTCAACTGCAATACTACTGTTTATTTTATTATCTCAATAATACCCACACTATTAATTCCCATTGCTTGCATGATTTCACCGGAGCCACATTACTTAGTTTACCGAGTCCAGCCTGTGCGGGCGCCAGTGAAACGAGTTGTTAATTACATTTGTGCACTGAATCAATTCAAAGCAAGTTGTAATTATAACATGCTTCTTACACATTTCAAGGTTATTGTTATAACTGCTTGTTCAATATCAAAATACCTTAATATGCTCCAAATGCAGTACTACTATTTATATTCTCTTATCTTATTTATGCCCGCACTATTGATTTCCATTGCTTGCATGATTTTACCGGAGCCACATTACTTAGTTTACCGAGTCCAGCCTGTGCGGGCGCCAGTGAAACGAGTTGTTAATTACATTTGTGCACTGAATCAATTCAAAGCAAGTTGTAATTATAACATGCTTCTTACACATTTCAAGGTTATTGTTATAACTGCTTGTTCAATATCAAAATACCTTAATATGCTCCAAATGCAGTACTACTATTTATATTCTCTTATCTTATTTATGTCCGCACTATTGATTTCCATTGCTTGCATGATTTTACCGGAGCCACATTACTTAGTTTACCGAGTCCAGCCTGTGCGGGCGCCAGTGAAACGAGTTGTTAATTACATTTGTGCACTGAATCAATTCAAAGCAAGTTGTAATTATAACATGCTTCTTACACATTTCAAGGTTATTGTTATAACTGCTTGTTCAATATCAAAATACCTTAATATGCTCCAAATGCAGTACTACTATTTATATTCTCTTATCTTATTTATGCCCGCACTATTGATTTCCATTGCTTGCATGATTTTACCGGAGCCACATTACTTAGTTTACCGAGTCCAACCTGTGCGGGCGCCAGTGAAACGAGTTGTTAATTACATTTGTGCACTGAATCAATTCAAAGCAAGTTGTAATTATAACATGCTTCTTACACATTTCAAGGTTATTGTTATAACTGCTTGTTCAATACCAAAATACCTTAATATGCTCCAAATGCAGTACTACTATTTATATTCTCTTATCTTATTTATGCCCGCACTATTGATTTCCATTGCTTGCATGATTTTACCGGAGCCACATTACTTAGTTTACCGAGTCCAACCTGTGCGGGCGCCAGTGAAACGAGTTGTTAATTAACTCACACAAATTTAATAAAAGAGAGGGGGACAGGGATTCTTTCTCAGGAATGGGTTCCGGGTCTGATCATACATACAATGGAAATTGACAATGGTTTATTACAAAAAAAAAGAACCATGATCATTACAAGCAACTGGACTTAACATACACTTGCGGCCATGTGATCTGTATTCCCTACACCAATCTCTTGTAAATTACATCATTCAATGGTTTGCTACTGTTCGCACCACATTCCCCTCCCCTGACATCCATTCTCTGATTACCCTGGTTACTGAATATCAGGTACTTATGCTGTATGCCTCTTGTAGCTCTGACGCGTGACTCCACCTCGGCGCTATCCTCGGGATTGCTCGGGTCTGCTCGGTCGCCCGCGTCGCCGCCGTGTCGCCACCGCGCCCGCCGCCTCCTCCAGCAATGCTCGCGAGCACGCCACGCCGTTTCCCAAATCTTCGTTCTTCACAGTACTGGCAGACGAAATTCATTCGGCGTGCTCGAACACTCGTGTCTCTCACGCAACGGAAGTATTAGTTTCACGATTAATCTTTCTCCGTACAACTCACCAGCGTGTGAACGACGCCTGGTTACTGCACCCGCTCGTGTAAATATAATAGTACAAGTCTCAATTATCCCCCTTCCGCCCCCTTTTTCCCAGGTTGTAACTTTGGTGTTACTGCACAGTCCTCACAACCACAATTGTTACTATCCTACGTTTACTCAACGTCTCTATTAGTTGCTGCACTCGTCCATGTCCACGTGTTTACCACTTACTACCGACATTATCTGTAGCATCTCTGTTCTTTCACATTACACACGCATCTTTTTAACTCCGCTTTACCACAGTTGCCTGTATCACTCAAGCGTCTACTCACACGATTCTTCTACTTTTTTCACACCACACTTTCGCTGATTTCAGATATTACATCGCTCTACCATCTGACCTCCGCCATGTCTGGGCGCTTCTCTCTCGCCACTCTGGCTTCTTGGCCCGTGCTCGGTTCGCGGCACTCGGTTCCTCCGCTGAGCCGGCTCCGGCCCCCCCCCGACTCCGCCGGCTGGCCAGCCTGTGCCGCGCAGTTTAAACCTACGAATTGGGCCGAAACGCATTGTTATCACTGAGATGATAACAATTCGTTTCATCATATATATATATATATATATATATATATATATATATAATGTCTTTTAGGTGCTTAATTCCTTACTCAGAAATGTTTCGCACTACGATACGTATATTACCAAGCGGAGACATCGTAGTTCGAGCAGTTAGTAACTTGCGCGCCAGCCCTCCGGGATTAAAGTGCGTAGATTAAACTGTGAGGAAGTTTCTGACAGTGAATGTCCAAAAATCGAGGGATTATATATTAACAGTTCCAACTAATACATTCTTCGATTTTTCTGCCTCTTTAGTCCCAGGTTGAATTACTTCGCGCTTCACTATTACTAGTTGCTGAACTACGATGTCTCCGTGTAGTAACTCGCGCGCCAGCCCTGCGGGAACGCAGCAGGTTCCGAGGGCGGCGGAGGCTTAGCACCGCCTGAAAGCAGGACAGAAAAATCTATCACTTCCCCTCCCCCGCTCCCCTCCCCGCTCCCCTCCCCCGCTCCCTTCCCCCGCTCCCCTCCCCCGCTCCCCTCCCCCGCTCCCCTCCCCCGCTCGCCTTCCCCTTTCAGCGGGGACGCCCCCGCACGCACCGTTGGCACTAAATTATTGTAAATTATTTAGATGATTAAAGAAAACAATACTTTCAAACGTAAAATTAAGTAGTAAAGGATTCAATCGTACTTCGTTGATGAGAAAGGAACCAATACTTTAAAAGAATTTTAAAAAATTTATAAAAAAGTTCTCGTATGTTAAACTACGAAGACGTTTCTGACATTTAATGTCGAAACATCGAGGAATTATATATTAACAGTTCCAACTGATGCATTTTTCGATTTTTTTCTCCTCTTTAATCCCAGTTTGATGTATTTACCGCTTCACTATTACTAGCTGCTAGAACTACTAGCTGCTCGAACATGTCTCCGTGTAGCCAGCCCTGCGGGAACGCAGCAGGTTCCGAGGCTTAGCCCCGCCTGAATGCAGGACAGAACATCACTTCCCCTCTTCCCCTTCCCCCCCTGGTCACCTTGCCCTTTGAGCGGGGACGCTCCCACGCGCGCGGGTGGCACTAAATTATTGTAAACTATTTAGATGAATAAAGAAAAAAATTCTTCCAAACGTAAAATTAAGTAGTTCGTTCTTCATTGTCGAAGTAGTTAATCGTTCAATTTGTTGATCGCTGAGTAGTTAATCGTTCTTCATTCATTAGAAAGGAACCAATACTTTGAAAGAAATTTTAAATAATTTAAAAAAAGAACTTGTGGATTACACTACGAGGAAGTTCCTGACAGTGAATGTCCAAACATCGAAAGATTTTATATTGACAATTTACAACTGATACATTCTTGGATCTATTTGCCTCTTTAGTCCCAGTTTGAAGTATTTCGCGCTTCACTATTACTAGCTGCTCGAACTGCGATGTCTCCGTGTAGCCAGCCCTGCGGGAACGCAGCAGGTTCCGAGGCTTAGCCCCGCCTGAAAGCAGGACAGAAAAAACTATCACTTCCCCTCCTCCCCCCCCCTCCGCTCGCCTTCCCCTTCCAGCGGGGACGCCCCCGCGCGCGCGGCGCGGGTGGCGCGGTTCCCACTGGCGGCGGCGCCGCGCCTAAGCTGGCGGGCCCGAGTAGCGCCGCACAATTTTGTCAGCAAATCCATTTTCCCCGAGAAGGGTTTAAGAAATTCGTTCACCAGCCCCTGAAAGGCCGCTGGGCGAACGGAGGGGCGACGGGGCGGGGGACGGGAGGGGAATGCAAGCATGGCTCCGCTCTCCAAGCACTCTTCTCCTTTTCCTTTCTGTCGGTTTCCTGTGTTACGGCATTGCGTTCCGTGGAAAGGCTTCAGGATACCGGCGCCGCCGCTGCCAAATGCTCTCGAATCTCTACAATTCGATAACGCCTACAGTTCGAAATAATGTTAGTTTCTCTTAAAGAAAAGTGTGTAAGTGGAGAAAATGCGAGAAGAATTCGACGTACTTTCAGACTGTAGCTTCAATCTAATTTTCGAATTTGCGAACAAATGTTTGGAACTCGAAGATATTTATACTTTGCCCGGTAGAAATCCTCGAAGTTCTGAACAATCTATTTACGAAATAATGTCTGGCGTGGTGTCCTTTGAACTCGTATGATTTGCATCATCATTAAAGTGACGCAAAGGCATAATTGTTTTAGAAAATTAAATAACGTACATTCGTATATACTTCATACATGAAATTCCTGAGCGAAGTATTTCTTGACGTGAGTTCGGGATGTAGCATCCAGTCTCTGTTTACAACAGTTTTCGGAAATTAAATTTTGTTTAGTAACGATCAATCTGCTTAATCAACATTCCACAATAAGTAGTAATTGTTATGCCATCCACAGTGATTCAGCTAACTAACTTGTCTCGGGGTGAGTTCGTCGGAAAACAAGTGAATAAAGAAGAATCCACAAAAAATCTAGCATTACAAAAAATTGTGAGGTCAAATCTAAATCCAACATCCTACTCTGAGCTAATCTTCGGTCGGGGAACAACCGCGGAGAGTTTGGGAGTGGAACCGCAAGTAGGAACAAGACGAAACGTACTATCGTAATAAAGTTGGTGAAAAAAGAGACAGTTTTGAGAATTATTAAATTTAAAAACTATTAAAATAAAAAAACAATCAATTAATTAACAAAAGAAAATGCTACAGCACAAATGTATTGAGGGAATATCCATTTTCTCTAGAGTTCAGTCGTACAAGAAACTACAATTTCTTGTTCAGCATTTGGTTGGTGAAAAGTGTGCTTCAACATATTTTTTCAAAGAAGGAAACTAATTTTCAACTCCTAATATAATTGTCGCTAATGGAGACTACGTTCGAAATTGAATTGGGAGTTTGAAATTTTTAGTAAACATATTAAATAAATTGGTATGTAATTTATTGTGGCTTGTACTCATTAGTTTGTATATCCAATGTTCCACCTGAAGAAAGGCAGTTATTCCGCGTTAATAACATAATTTATCAGTTGTTACTATGAAATAATTGCTACAAAACTTTGGTTTTTTAAAACTAATTTTTGGTGGGAAAAATCATGCAAATTTTTAATGTTATTTTTAATAATTTTAGAAATATATAAATAATGCATAAATTAAGTAAACTTATTTTTCTAAAGTAAGTTCATAAACAATTTTTACTTGATTGGAAAATCATCTTGTAATTTTATATTAAAACATCCATTATCATTACATTATTTTTATTTTCTCACCCTCATTTTTCATTCTATCTGGTAGCATGTATTATTTGAAGAAAACTCAAAATTCATAGTAACCTCAGCATTTTGAAGCGACGATGGTGCAATTCGTCCTTTGTTCGGAATCGATGAATATTTTTCTCTCAGCTGGGAAACAGGGTAACAAATTTTTCGAAACGAGCTTCCAACTTTTTCAAGGGTATTGATATTTCTAGAACTCTTCGTCAAAGAGCAAATCGTCCAATCTCCTTTGCGATTCGGAAGCGAACAACACCGGTCCAATCACCAGCCATTTACGACAAATTGCGTGGAAACAACCGAAAATTTAATATGAGGCACGCAATCTAGCGAGAACATTGTGAAAATCGTGTAGCAATGCCCGGAGCAGAAAAGCTCTAAACATCACATGGAACGTGCAATATCGGCTGTAATATTCCATGTAATCGTTTTTTTTCACTTTTCTCTTTTTCTATCGCCGATCAAAGGCTTTTTTCCAATTACGGCGTTTCGTCGTAAGTGGTTAATGCTAGTTTCAACTGTAATATGACTAAAGCGGGAGCTGCGATCGCGCATGACTACGGGATGTATGGAGTCATTTGTTTCACAACTCCACTTATTGCTGCTGCCAGTACTGCACTTCAGGATGCGGATAATTTACGTATATGACAGTTCGATGAATTGAGCGATGAGTAGACAAGAGTTTTGAGTTTTTTGAAATTGTAGTGATTAAAGTCTTTAATTTTGTATGAATTTATTTTCGTTTCACGTGGTACATTTTCTTTTGTAATATGAGATGAATTGTGAGGCATGCCAGCTTATTTTGGGATTGCTTCCGGAAAACATTGAAGGGAAACTAAAGTTTACTAGAAATCACGGTTTATAGTTTGTACATCTTTTCTCTGCTGCCTCTACGCACGAATTTTGCAATTTCACGTGAATTAAACACCATAATGTCTATAGAGTCTTAAAGAGAAAACTGAAGGAAAATTCTAGCGGCCAGCTGCTTTGATAGGTAGTTTCCCGTGGGTTGTCCGATCAACATCAGGCGAATGCCGGAGTAGTCCTTTCAGCCGGAGCATGGCTCTTACAAACGGACCATGGACCCCACGCGAACTTTCCTTCCTCTTCCTGGTCCTATTCTATCTTCTTCCACACACACACACACACACAAACATGCACTACACAACCACACATGTCGGGTGACCGGTCGGGGGTTTAGAGCTTGTTTCGGCTGGGGCGGTGCGCCACTGGTGGGAGATACCTGGTTGGGAAAACCCCTCTAGTCGAAGGTAGGTCGACGCTGGATCTCGCCATCCAGCGGGGGAAGATCACCACCACCTCCCGATGAAAAAAACATGCCCTACACTTATGGAACTACACTCAGAAGTTGACGCGCCCGGAATCACAAGCAACCATTCAATCAATTATTAAAGCGAAAAGCAGAATTCACTAGAGCTATCGATTGAAAGGAAAAATTTTGAAAAGGTCCACATTTAATTGCAGCAGTGAGGCGATAGATCAGACCTGCCGCGTTTAGCTCAGAACCAGCATTGCCTCTGTTTCTGCAGCCACTCTGGCCCTGAAGTTGTAGGGCAGTGTTGTCGAGGTTGATGCCACGAGCGAGAGTCAGTGACACACGTGCCACGACGAAATCGCCTCTCCATGCAGTTCATAATCCCGCCGCAAGAGACAACGCTTCACTATAATAAAACTAATAGTTTCCTCTCCCAATGCTAGTCGCGCAGAGAAGCTCGTGGCAAGGCATGGTGCCACCAGTAGGAGACCTTGACACCACTGTTGTACGGTTTGAGTCCCGTTTGTGGCAGATTTTTTACACTTGAATTATATAGCTAGGTCGAGTTAGCCGCCTGGTCTGGTCGGTAGTTTACCGCATTGTCAGTAGTTTACCTACACGCACTACACTACCACGTATGTTGGAAGACGAGTTGGGGGGCTTCGATTGATAGATTAGTGATTCGGGCGCATGAACTGCTAATGTCATTGGTCCCGTAAATCTAGTGCGTGCGGGAGGTGGTGGTGATCTTCCTTCGCGGGATGGCGAGATCCGGTGACAAGTTCAAAGCTCACGCCTGGTCTCCCGGCATGTGTGGTAGTGTAGTGCATGTGAAGTGTACGTTTTTGTAAGTAAGAGGTGAGGATGGGACAAGGATAGGAAAACGGTCCGTGGCCCGTTTTTTTTAGGGTACTGCTCCGGCATTCGCCTGGTATTGATCGGAGAAACCACGTAAAACTACCGATCAGAGCAGCCGACCGCTAGAATTCTCCTCCAGCCAGGGGTTGACTTCGACCCAGTTATTTAGCTAGTGTCGAAAATGTTACCACCGTCGGGACTGGGAACACCCCTCCCAGTCAGAGGCACTGAGCGATAACATTGATGCACTGAACCACCTTTGCCGGTGTAGGGCTTCGAGCTAGTCCCGGATGGAGCGACACCACTGGGGGAGCTCCACAAACGTCAAGCATAGAGGAGGAAATTCCCCATAAGCCGGCGGTCGGCGCTGGATCTCACCACCGAGCACAGAAAGAAATCTGCCACCACCTGGAATAAAACGTTCATTACATTAACGGAAATAGTGACGAAAGGATTTCCCTAAAACATTATTCAATCAGCGATAGCTCGTACTGTCGGAATAGTGCGAAGGCAAAATTCGTTTCCAGAAGCTCTGAGGTTCTAATCGAGCGTCGCAGATGTTTTCGAAATGTTGTTTCAATTGAATATGAACGAACATAACAAAATGTAAAGTTTTGCGATAAATCGCTATACGAGTAGTATAGCGATTTTTTATTTGCTTTATCTCGTATAGCGATAAATCGCTATACGAGATAAAGCAAATAAAAAATTCTTAAAGAAAGAAAAAAAGGATTTTACAATAGTTATTTCGTCCTGTACCAATGGTTGCCAAAACAGTGCTTAAGTGCAGGTTACAGGTGGAATGTTTTCTGTTTTCATTTTTAAATACATCCATTAGTTGGAGGAAACGTAAAAAAGTGTGAACTTGTGAGGTGGAATTTATTTTTAGCGACGTTGATTTCCTCAAAAAAGTGTGAGAATAAGGGTTCAGTGGCCATGAAGTTTGGAAATCATTAAACCATGAAACTGACGTTCTTACAGTTTGTGGTTACGGTAGTTTTTGGAGGCTACCAATATTATCTTTCTTTTTTTTAAACGCGGTGTCAGAAGAGGCGGGTCGAGTGGTTGAAGGTTGCTGATCATTTGGAAGGTGAAGTAAAATTTTAGACTCTCAAGACGGAAATGGATCAACTTGTTCGCTTACAAATATATTGTACATAGAGCACAGAATATTATTGTAATGCGTGAAATATGCAAATTCACTATTTCCCCCGATATTTTAGGTTTGGAAACTTTCATTGTTGAAATAGTATTTTTAATCTACCATTATCCACAAATATCCATATGTATATGGTGATTATAAACGATAGAGCATATTTTCTACCTAATTTTGTTTTAGTTGCTATTTTGGATTTCGCTCGCGGCTCTCTTTTTACAGAACCGAACATAAACTTTTGATAATGCATTTTACGTAGCGACGCTTAAATTTTCTAAATTTGTCAATCTTGTTGTTTTTGCTTTCTTTCATATGCAAATGAAATAATTAATCATGTCATAAATTGCGTAAATATTTTACGAAGAGGTTGTAAAGAAAACCAAACAACGAGTTATTAGTTGTGGTTTAGTTTTGGTTTTTGCGTATTAGTTTTGGTTTTTGTAATAAAGCTACATAATGTTGAAGAAAATTGGAAGCCATCAACCCTACGTATTATTTACGATTAATGAATGCGAACAAAAAATATTAATAAAAGCTAGAATATAAATGTAGTTTACTGCTGCTTTACTTGGAAAAAGTTTTCTATTGAGCGACAATTAAGGGATTTGAGTTATCTGTGACCCTGAGCTCTACTGCTCCCAAAACTTTCGTCTCTTTCGTGTTTTGTTTGCTCGCACAAAACGTCATTGCTTTCAGAGAACAGAGGAATTCCGGACATAGCTGACGCGGTGTGGCTCGTGTGCTTGCGTGATCGGCGGGTAGGTGGCGCCTACTGCGGTCGTGCGCGTGTCCACGTCGGTCGTGTTTTGTTACGCACGTGCGTACCTAGCGCTGCACGCGGCCACCGCCACTACCGCACTGACACCTCGTCACTTCCACACGCATTGGCACTGACAACGAACTCATAATGTCGGTCAACAGCCCCTGCCTCGTCAGGGGTGGGTAGATGGAAATACTGTCGACTCCGGTTATAGTGAACTTCTAGGGACTAACATTTTTGGTGCACTACATCAGATGTCCAAATTAAATAGAATTTCTCCACAGTAATTGGTTTTATCAACATAGATACAGCAAAATTCATTAACGGCACAAACTTAAAATTTCAATATCTTAATTTATACTTAAAAAGCAATTATTTTCAATTGTTTGCTTCGTATAATTTTCATTGGTAATTTCTCTAGATCCTTCTCCAGTGTTCGTGCTCTCTCCTCTGCCTCTAACTATCGTAATGCAGTTTTGACTCCATTCAATGCCTCTTGCACTGTTGGAACACCCCCCACTCTATGAAGGCCCTTTTACTCGCCTAATAACATACGAGATCCTTTCTGCAGCGACATGGCGCAAGCGGTTAATGAAACTGATAGCTTTCTCGCGCGGCGCAGTGGGTGTCGCGTGGCTGAGGCGTTGTGGCCGTCGCGCGCTTCCTGTCGCCTACGTACAATCGCGGAATCTCAACGCGGAATAACATCAAGCGTGACACTGAAGCGAGCAGAGACGTCTTCGATTATGATCTGTGGCCGACGATATTTTCTCCAAGCTGCCTACTTGTTGGGATTTGTGGCAATGAGGCGATAATTTTCTTCCAGGATGGAATTAATTTACGGATATTGTATTTCCTACGTTCGCTACAGCCAATGTACCGACTTCACTCTAACCGAATTTTCTTGTGCTTCTTTGTAACGTAAGTGGGATCATTTACTTAAGTTCACTATAACCAACAGTTAAATATATCCGAGTTCAATATAACTGGAATTGATTTTACTCGTAACAACCAATTATTAATAGACAAAATGAATTTATGAACATGTATATTAAAATGAATTTATTTTCCTTTTACAAGAAAATTAACATAATTTGAAAATTATGCCGATATAGTAAATTCAATTAATTTTGAAGGCTTTAAAGATACATGATAAATGTCATATTAAAGAAATATTATAATTTACATTGGTAATTATGTTTTATATGTGCAGTAAAGTATGTTTAAATAATGTCACTTGTTTATTTTCCTCTTTAGTTGTACAAGTTTTCATCAAGTAAAATCAAAGGTAATAAAATCGTTCATTAATATGCTTTGACCTTTTTTTTTCCTCAAAAACTTGCTTCAAGTTTTCTGCCGACATTTGTATTATTTCCTTGAGTTCGTAATCGTAACAGTTCTTTACTTTTTTGTTTCTATAATGGCTTCTAGGATTTACGGGTTAATACTGACACTTTTAAAATTTAATTTTCTTATAGTTTTTTTTAAACTTTTTCTCCGTCTCAAATGTTGGTGAACATACGTGTTAACGTTACGAAATTCAACAGACTTACAACATTCTGAGTCACACTTTTTTGCCACACATGCTTCAGTCATCCAGTTCATCACAACACAACATTGAGCTTTGAACTTGGTATGTGTAACTTCGAATTATTTTCAGCAACATCCCTGCATTCACTCGAACTTTCTTGCTCCTCTGTCCAGTGGCGAATTCTCCCATACACCGCGCATACCGGTGGTATACCTAGTAATTAGGAGTGTATAAAAATGTTTCATGAGTTTGGTAATCCCCTAAAAAGTTCTTGAGATTTTTAACGTCTTAAAATAGATCGAAAAAATACGTTTTGCTAGCATGAGCCAGTAAGTCTGCTACATTCGTAATTTTTTCTGCGCTATGATGTACGTTATAGTGAGAAGTTTTAAACAGTTGTTAATGCTGCATGAGAATTCGCTAACGCAGGGGAGATACCGTATGCCTATCGCCTAAACCTAGCGCTCCTTATGTATTAAGGGCGTGGTGAGGAGAGGATACGTGGCTGGACGGACGGTAGGCACCGCAAAATATGGCGTTGAACAGTCCTTCCCTGGTCGTTCGTACGTTTCGCTTCTTTCAAGTCTTTTGTGAAAATGGAATGTGCTAATAATACAGAAGTCAGTGTTTTGTGTAATTGTCTTATAAAACAATTATTAAGGACGGAACTTTATAGCATTGGGTTTATCGTAGTAAAGCTCAAAAGTAAAGCTCAAAATAAAAGAGATCGGTTGACCTACATCAGAACTTCCAGGCTTGACTGTAAAATGTCAAGACAGGAAGTGAGAATACAGCAGACCTGTACTTCTAATTATTCTGGACACAAACTCTCCACCCTTAACGGGTTGCCCTCAATTGAACAAACTTTTAACTAGCCGTATCTTCTTTTCAGCAGTGATAAATGTAATAACGTTTGGCCAAAAGAAGAATTCGTAGATTTCTCTTTTAACAAATACTATGGTAGAGGTAGCTTCCATAAGATACGGTGTGCTTAAAATAATCTTCAGGACTCGCCACTGTCCAACCCCACCCGGCCGCCCCCGCTCCGCCGCCTTCGCCGTCACCCTCGCCGCCTCCCCGCCGCCGCCCTCGCCGCCGCCCTCGCCGTCGCCCTCGCCGCCGCCCTCGCCGCCGCCCTCGCCGCCGCCCTCGCCGCCGCCCTCGCCGCCGCCCTCGCCGCCGCCCTCGCCGCCGCCCTCGCCGCCGCCCTCGCCGCCGCCCTCGCTGCCGCCCTCGCCGCCGCCCTCGCCGCCGCCCTCCCCGCCGCCCTCGCCGCCGGCGCCGCAGGTGCCTTCTCCGGCCACCGGAAACAGAAGCGAAACGGCGCGTCAGGTGCCACCGGTCTATTTTTACGCCGTCGCGTGCCAGGATACGAAATGATATATGTTTTTGCGTCTTCTGCAGTTGTAAAATTAGGCGCTTGGTGGAGAAGCGTGAGGAATTTTTAATATTTGTACTGGCAGTGTCATGGGCTTTTGGTTTCTTTTTATTGATTAATCTGGGCCGGAAATGTGCAAGCAGGATGTCTGGTTGTAATTCTGCTCAGCGAATGCGAATAATGAATGCTCCTCGTTTCGTGTAAGCCTGAGTTACGTAAAACTACTCTCGTTCTTGTTTTCTAATTATCAGTTAATAATGTTCATAATTGAATATACAATTATTACGCGTACGTGATTCCGTTGCATAATCGAGAATTGCATTTTCATGCAAATTGATAAAGAAGAGTAAACTATCAGAGCAAGAAAGGGAAAGCAAAGCAAAAGCCAACTTGGAGACGCTTTTCGGAAATTCGTGTGGTACTCCTAGGGTGGCTTTACAACCAGTTGTTAAACTTGAATGCAAAGTAAATTTATGCTACGCTTTTAGGCCTCGCACACAAATGCGGCTTTTGGTAATCCGGTTAATTTACGGTGGCTGACTGTCAGAAAATGCAACCAAAATACAAGTATGAAATGTTTCTCCTCAACAGAAAACGAGAAAAATCTACGTTGAACAGATTTTATATTCGACAATGGCGAAATTATGGAACGTTAATTTGTGCCCATGTGTGTGAAAAAAATATTTACTTCAACTAATGCTGTGAATTTTCTTAAAACTAATATTCCTCAGAGTACATGAGAAATAAAGTTACAAAACGTCCAACTTTATATTTTTATTTATCCTTATCATGCGCATCTTTATCTAGACACAGATTTAAATTACGTTCGAGAGAGGCTCTTACTGCCTAGTAAGTGCAATGGATTTCATTCATGCTTCGATACGAATTTTAATTATATTAATTGTCTATGATTACACAGGCTGTCTAATTTTCATTCCTTTAGTAAAAAACGGAAATGATCTGACAATACTCTAATGCTTTAGAGACACCACTTAGGCAATATTTACTAGGAAATATCAGACTTGAACCACGTGGATGACATTGTTCAGTAGGCATTGAAGTGAAGGCCTCGGAGCAATAAAATGCTATGCCACTACACGTAAGTTTTGAAGAAAAGTCAAGTAAAGGTTTAGACATCGCTTTCTACAAATAGGGATAAAGAACATTAATTTATGAATTACACTGCTATCTTGCGGAGAATTTTTAAAATAAAAGCGCGTATCTAGATAACTGTTTGGAGCGTGAAATACACTAATACTCGTACCTCAATTTCATCAGAAATGTGGTAATGTTACTGACTCAAGTCTTCAATCATTCCTAAATTTTCATTTATAATAAAGATGATTCATAAGTTCATGTGCAGGTTATCACGATAAGAATGAGATGAATGTTAATGCAGCAATAGGGGAATTGAAATATGCGGGTGAAGTCCGAAGAAACGCCCACGTTTTGTCCACATTTCCACAGGAAAAAATCCGTATTGTTTTGTGGACCTTGGACGGAGGACGTCTGGTTTTATTGATTTGTTAATTTATTAATAATTCCCGGCGCTAACTACCTTAGCAACTGCTAAGGTAGTTAGTGTCGTAAGTGTAGTGCATGATTTTATCGCGGGTTGTGTGAGTGGTCATCTGCCTCTGGATGGGAGTCGGGCGGCGCGGCGCCGGGCGTCACAACGCACTGCGCGTCGTCTTCCCCGAAAACGCAGCGCGCGTTCCGCTCCATAAGCGGCGCCGCCCAACGCCCGCCGCCGAGGACGTTTCACGCCTGAGTCGCGCGCGGGCGGCGTGGCGTGGGCGGCAACTCAGGCGCGGATTCGAGTGGCAAGTCGTCTTCTGCTCCTGCTTCAAAGTTGCGGCGTTCTCCAAAGTCGAAGTTGCGTTGCAAGCGTAGAGGTTTGAGTGTAATAAATGTCCATTGTAGCGTGCATCAACCTGATGTTACTGCAGTCCCTCTGACCGGGAGGTCCTAGGCGTTCGGTCCTAGCCGTTCGAGTCCCGACGGCGGCAGGATTTTCGACACTAGCTTGTCAGCTAGGTCGAATTCAGTTGCTGTCTGGAGGAGAATTCTAGCGGCCGGCTGCTCTGATCGGTAGTTTTCCGTGGTTTCTCCGATCAACACCAGGCGAATGCCGGAGCAGTACCCTAACAAACGGGCCACGGACCGCGCGCGATCTTTCCTTCCTCATCCTTGTCCTATCCTGTTCCTCTTACACACACACACTTACACTAACATGCACTACACAACCACACATGCCGGGAGACCGGTCGGGAGCTTACAACTTGTCCCGGCTGGGGCGGTGCCCCGCTGGTGGGAGATACTTGGTTGGGGGGAAAACCCCGCTAGTCGACGGTAGGTCGGCGCCAGATCTCGCCATCCAGCGGGGAAAAGATCATCGCCACCTCCCGGGGAAAACAAGCACTACACTTACGGGACTAATGACCTGAGCAGTTGACGGGCCCGGAAACACGAATCAATCAATCAATCAATCAATCAATCAATCCATTGTAGCGCAGCAATGCATCGGCGACATGATGGAACAGGATCACGAAAACCACGGAAAGTATCAATCAGATCAGTCAACATCAGAACTTCATTTTGGCAGCAACTATGAACTCGCTGATGTTGAGAACTTTAGGCAAATGTTTCGTATCTGGTGGGAATGGAATTCGTGATTTCCCTATCATCGCCTGTTTCGTCGCCCAAGGAATACCTTCTTTTTCCGTTAGTTGGTGAAAGAAGCGTAGCGAAATTTGCGTGGTCAGACGGAAGAGCAGGCCTCATGGCCTGAGTCTCGCCACGTAAAATAAGGCAATTCAATTCAAATCAATGCAATCATTGACACGTTCTTGATAAGACGTTTCCATTAAGAATTATGTTGCTACAAAAGTTGATACTAACGCATTTGGTGGCTTTAATGATTTTTCGACGGTATTTTCAATGTGTATTAGCTTCTGATTAGGAATTTTATTGTAAATGTCTTAATATTGAATAAATTATATCTTTAAATGTTAATTTATTGTGGCCATCTCAAAGAAAAGATATGCTACGTATAAGTATGATTCCTAGTAATTACGATACGCAAGTTTTTTCTAACAAATTAAACGCGCGCGTTTTAATTGGAAGAGAGCCGCGCACTCCATTCTGCTGATCGTTACCTCCAAACGACGCCAGCGCCTCTATTCTACAAGAACTCCGCAGTCCGGGGGGGGGGAGCAAAATATCGCTGCAAATTGCTCCGCGAGGCCGGCGCCACTATCTCGCTTCCGCTTCCGCTTACACGCCGCTCCCCTCAACCCCTCCCCCGCTCCCATCCCCGCACCCAGTCCCCGCTACTCTGCCTCGTCCCGCGCCCCGCGGCGCGGCGTTAAACTGCGCGTGTAAATCAATGTACCCTGCGAGTTGGCGGTGTTGCTCGGCCAGGTGCGCCAACTCGCCCGCGCGTAACGCATAGCGCCAGTTGCTGCCCCCTTCCCGGAACTGAACACGCAACACTCTGCAATGTGTTTTGTGTCCTCAACCGCAGGGACTCAACCTCAGTGACGGAGAATTAGAGAGCTCTCTCCTTCTCTAATTCTCTTGAAGGAGGCTGCTGATGTCACATTTGACCTTGGTTTGTGTTGTGTGAAATATTGTTTAAACCGATTGAAAGCTTAAGTTGAATTTGAAAATTGTATTCACATCAGTAATTTTTTCATAAAAGAATTCTAGTAGTAAAAATATTGTTCTTATGGTTAACCATTTATACTTGTAACCGTGAAATTAATATGAGGTTTCGGGTGGACGTGTGTATTTATTTTAGTTCTGAAAAACAATCATATTAGAAAACTGCCTGACGTAGTACTGGGCGAGATATTAAAGGTTTCTAATATTTGCTAGATTTTTTCTATCAAATAACCGAGAATTGTAGTTTGATTAGATTCCTCACTACTTATTACTACTTGATGTTTATTTTATTACTATATTCTCCCTTACATAAAGATCTTTAGTACGTGAAAGGAATATATTTGAATGACGAGTGCTTTCCTTGTTTTCGTTTTGTGTTGTTTTATTAAATCATTTAGTTTATTGTATTAAGCAATAATGTGAAATAGGTTAACAATTCTCGCTTAGGGATGGTCAGCGCTTTTAACAGACAAGAACATTTGTCTATTAAACCTTCTATCATGAACGTAGAAAGTTCATGCTTTTCTATCACTGTTAAGTAAACAGGAGTACTAAATCATGGTATTTACGTTTGCATGGTTTAGATTAATACATGTGGATCTCTTGCGGGCTTGGTCACTATTTTCTTATCTGCGCGTGCTCTGAAAAGTTCACTGGACTCCAGGGACCTTACATTATCTTTCCGTTTCGATGCCCTTGCTTCCTTCATTCCTGCGTGTATTTGAGCCGTGGTGACCTTGCGCACGGCACAGTTTCTTCGACCTTGTGTACGGGACTGCCTTGAGTACCTCATACAATCCTTTTTCCGTTATCATTTTTTCTGTTTTTTCCTCCACCGCTAATATATTCGTTTGGGTTTTCTCCAGGGAACGAAATTCGACTGGTTGAATCGTGAACGTAATATAAATGATTAAGCTATACAGTCAATTATTACAAACAAATAAAACATTATCAAAGCATTATTAAAGCATCAACATATAGAATGCTATTCGCGTAATGTGTATTTGATTGTTTGAAATTGATAGGAAGTTCATTCATTTTTTAAACAACTGACCGAAGCATCGAAACAAAAATGACGGAAGAAAGGAATTACATGTCAAATTTCAGTTACATTAATTTTAAGTTTTTTTTCCAATCCAAAATACAATTTCTTTTAGTTCAATGTGTTTTTTGTGCGTGTAGGGAATAAATGCTCATTTTTTGCGGGCGTTGTTTTTAATCCCTTACGACAAAAGACACGGTGTTGTACCTCCTGGTTGCGTGTGCAGTGTAACAAGCACCGTATTTCTCAGATTTCGCTCATTCCTTGTTTTTGCTCGTCCACTTGCGTCTGCCGTGCCCCGTCCCTCTCCGAGGTCACGTGGTGCGTGCCTTGGTCCCCCGGCCGGAGGGGCTGCGTGCACGCGACCGGGCGTGGCGTGGCGAGGGGGAGGGGGGCGTGGCGGCGCGCGAATAATGAGCAGGAAGCCGCGAAGAAAGCGCCGGCGCTGAGTCGCGGGGTGACCTGGTGCCCAGCCACCGCTCACTGTTCCCCGTCCCACGTCCCCCGTCCCCGGCCCCCCCGACCCCGTCCCCGCGCCCGTCCCCGCCCCGTCCGCCCTATCCCCGTATCCCATCTCTCGTTCCCCGTGCCCTGTTTCCCCTTTTCTCCCTTCCCTCGTCTCCCCTTCTCTCCCGTCCCCCGCCTCACATCCCCGTTCCCCCTTCTCGGTCCCCGTCTCCCTTCTCAGTCCCCGTCGCCCGTCTCCCGACCCCGTCTCCGTCCCCGTTTCCCCTTGCCCATTGCCCGTTTCCTATTGCCCCGTTGCCCCATGCCCCGTTGCCCCGTGCCCCGTTGCTCCGTGCCCCGTTGCCTCGTGCCCCGTTGCCCCGTGCCCCATTGCCCTGCGCCACGTTCCCGCGGCCCCGCCGTGCTGTCACCTACCACCGTAGACGTGCGCATGGGGAAGTGGTTCGAGGCCCCTCCGAAAATATTCAGAGGGGCCGGCGTAGCCTTACGTAATAAAATACTTCATTTAAAGAAATACATGCAATAGCCGACCTGGATGGCCGAGGTTGCTAAGACCGTGTACCGACTCAGCGCTTCGGTCCGATGGGTCGCGGGTTCGAGTCCCGCCTTGGGCACTGTCTCACATGTATGTGTTGTCGCGGAGGGCTTTGCGTTCTGCTGACTCCAGGTGAAAGGAGCCCGCCAATGTTTTGGTGTCTAATGTGTAGTCACATGCATGACAACACATACACGAGACACAAGAAACAGCCATGCCCAAGGGAGGATTCGAAGTCGCGACCCTTCGGACCGAAGTGCTGAGTCGATTCACGCTCCTCGACCATCTAGATCGGCAAATATTAATTATTTACTTGTTTTATAATATTCTAAAATTTAATGGTATCTTAAAATTAAGCGTTCATTCTATTAATTCTGTTATCTCATATTGCCATCATTTGTTCATTTCGTCGTTTGGTTGTTAAAATTGCAATCGAGCGAGTTTTCATGTTGGAATGTAAAGTGTTTTTAAATACAAGTGTTATTGAGTGTATACGAACGCAATGTCCAGAAATCGATTAAAACTCTCTTTACGAAACATTTCAGTTATCATTTGTGGTTTGACACGTTTTTAAATTAAAGTGGATAGCATGTCCAGCTCTTGGTAAATACAAAAAGGAAAAAAATACATGTTCAGAAACTCGTTTATTTATATGTCTACAGTGAATAATATTCGTATTTTTCAGAATTTGTATGCTCCCTCATTTCATTTGTCGAAGAAAATAAGTACTAAACAGCTTGAAACACTTTTTGTGGATGGATGTGGGCGCTTTTCCATATATTGCAAACTGTTGTGACGTTCCTAGAGATCCTTCAGTGCCATAGGATCGCAAGTATTCGTGTAGCATTTATTTATTTTTGAGTAATAAGAGTTACAATTTCTTTCTCTTTGAAGTATGTTTTATTTATTTTGAAGCAAAATACATGTATGAATATGAAAATATTTAATGGGAAAGACCCTACATAGTTGCCCCTCTTGCTTTCGGCTAAGTTCGCGTAAAGGTCAGCCTTCATCGACTTGGTTTCAGCTACATCTTCTCCTGCGCCAACATTTCGCCGCTGCATTTTGCTCTAATTGTAGCTCATGTTCCTCCATTCCCGTTTCGGCATTTTTGTTCTCGTTTAGTTGTCTAATTTGTCTGCCATCGCTGATACATGAATCTCACCTTCCGTCATCATCTTTGCTGAAGGCGAAACTAGTATAATGTTCAGTCCGTCTGCACCATGAACATCTCTCAACATAAAATTGGCCACTAAAAGCTCACTCCCAATTTCCCAGATCTACTGTAAAGTCGTAAGCAATTGCCACTGTCTACCACCATCTTCTGATCGCTCTTCAAACAGCGCTCAGCATCACAATATTCAGCACAACTTCATAAGAAGTTATTCCTAAGTTTTCTCTAACCTTCTGACCGTACCGCATTCCTGAGCCTTCAGACGTTTAATACTTATCGTTAAATAGGATCCCTGAAGTTTTGATAGCATTTAAATATTCTTTCTGAACAACATTTAAAAAATGTTCCAATGCTATGAGGATGTTTTATAATCGAATACAATAAATCAAAATTTTTCTGAACATAGTATCACGGTACGCCAATTAATTATCGGTCTGACCACTGAACAAAATGTAAATAGGTTTAAGGGAAAATAAAAAAATATCAATATTTTATACAAAAATAGATTATTGTACCTACGAATATTAGGAGAATAATTTAATTTTAATTCCTTTCAAAACTCAATTACCCCTTCATTAAAAATTAAAGTATGGATAGTGGCCTGCAGTATCAAAATCTGCACATCTCTTCAGCAACACATTAAAAATCTAATATAAAAGTCATCTTTCCTTATGATGGCGCTATTGTTCACCTTCTTAAATGTATTGTATAGAAGAAATAAAACTAAAATTTCTTAAGATATAATCACTTTACGGCTTTCATTGCTTTTCACAAAAAGATTTCACCGAGAAACAAATTCCTTGCTATCTCTACAACACAGTGACCTACCACTGAATCATCGACATACGTATCCAAATTAGGGGGAACGAAATTCTCGTGTCGTTGGATTTTCCACTGTTTAGTGTCACAAAAGAACTAGTAATTCAGAAAATGTATAAGCTATTCTTTTTTTTGCACTCTTGTTTTGTTAATACAGCGCCGAACAAGATGTCTCCTAGTGTCTTAAGGACTAGCCTTTAGCGAACAGCCACGTAATTTTATTTATGGTATGTATTTCTGAAAAATCCTTGAACCAAATTAATTAGATCAGGTAACGAGACTTGAGCCGCCTTGGATGGCCAAGGTGGCAAGAGCGTGTGCTCACTCAGTGCTTCGATCTGAAGGGTCGCAGTTTCGAGTCCCGCCATGGGGATAGTTGTTTGTCCTTTGTCTTTCATGTATGAGTGTTGTCGCGGAAGGCCTTGTGAGTTTGCAGACCGCAGGTCGAGCTCGGAAGTGTGCCAGTGCCTAGTGTAAAGGTTAATGTGTCCGAATGAGGGATGGAGTGAGAACCCGGTGCGTCTAGTCGAAATCAGCAAAAGATTCCTCTGAAGCAGGAAAAAGCCCCAGGAAGAAAAAAAAAGGACAATGAGGCTTGAGTCTACTGGATAAAACCATTGACTTCATGACATTTACTTCCACCTCAGACACTAGAAGCACCACTTGTTCTTCGCCCTGTAGCCCTCCTTTCAACTTCGATCACCGTTCCACCCACATCGATCACGTTGCCGTTTGCACAAGAAACGCTGCCCATCAGTCCGCCCGCCCGCCCGCCCGCCTGCCCGTTCGCCCACCTACCCGCTCCCTCACCTACTCGTTCGGCCAAGTACCCGCTCGCCCACTCACCCGCCCGCTCGCCCACCCACCTGCCCGCTCGCCCACCTACCGGCTCGCCCACCTACACGTTCGGCCACCTACCCGCTCGTCCACCTACCTGCCCGCTCGCCCACCCACCTGCCCACTCGCCCACCTACCGGCTCGCCCACCTACTCGTTCGGCCACTTACCCGCTCGTCCACCCACCTGCCCGCTCGCCCACCCATCTACCCGCTCGCCCTGCCACCTACCCGCTCGCCCACCCACCTACCCGCTCGCCCACCCACCTCCCCGCTCACCCGCCCACCTCCCCGCTCGCCCACCAACCTATCCGCTCGCTCGCTCTACCTCCTCCGTCCGCACCCCCCGCGCAAGAAACGCCGCCTGTCCACCTACCTACCCGCTCACCCTCCCGTCCTCCGCCCCTCTTTGCCCGCTCCGCTCCGCTGCGACGCAAACGCGGCACGACAGCTCCGTAATGAAGGCGCGCGGCGCTGTAAATATTTACGAGCACCTGCGCGTGCCGACCACCGCGAATTCGCTGCGCCAACACGTGTGATTGATGTCCTGGGAGACCGATATGCAGGCGGATCGAGTCGATTGCCGACGCTAATAAGGTCAAGGGCGCGGGATTAGCTAGAACGAAGATGAATTTCAAATTGGATTTGCAGGTGGGCGTGATACGCTTACTCAGAAGGTTCTTATTAACGTTGTTTTGCCGGGAAATGCCAGCTCAGTGCTAGGTAATTCGCTGGATTATTAGAGCTAGTACGACCCGGGTGTCGCTTGTGTGAATATGATTTTGAATGACGAAGTGTCACTATGTAGTGAATTTTCTTTCATCACTGTTTCTTTGCAAAAATTCGTCGCAATAAATGCTTTAGCATGCCTTCAAGATGAACATCAAGGTTTGTAATTGCAATCTAGACGAGCCAAAGTACAATTCAAATTTCGAACTAGAATGCAAACTCTGATGAATATTCTTTTCTGAAGTATATTTCGTTCTTCGTCTCGCAATTTCTATAATTTTTTTGTTATTAATCTAAACAGTTATTATAATTTAAGTGCTTATTACTATCTGCGTGAGTTTTAAGAAAGGTAACTAGTTTATGTGCTACATTCGTTTTATATTAATTATTTACTTATCTCGTGCGATCCGAAATTCATGTCTTGCATAAAAAGTTTGCTCTCGTCGCTAGTTATGTTTACGTCTCCCATTTCTGACTTTAGGAAGCGATAGTGTCTTTCGCTTGGCAGGTTTATCTGACAGCTTCTAGATTTTTTTTTACCTAATGAATGATAGAATTTTTTTGTAAAACGTACTTATTTATAAATTCTGCAGTATTTGTGCCATGATTCAGATTTTGTTTCCGACTAAAGCTTCCGACTAAACTGTACCCGATCATTTGCTCATTCGGGTGCCGCTGCTATATTTGTTAAGTTATGTGAAAATGAATAAAATTTGTTAGAATATTATTGTTATTATCATCATTATTATAATTAATATTATTAGTAGTATTATTAATGAATCACCTGTTGACGCGTCGGCAGCATGGAAGAATACTCTTTCAAATCCGGTGCTTCCACTGGATGTTACGATGAAGACGCTGATAAATCGTGATTTCGAGTGTGGTTGTGTAGTATGTCCATGTGCTCAATGTGATCCCTATTTATCGAATGAAGTTTCTGTTACGTTTTCCTCATAGTGCTCGTCTCGAATATGACAGAAACGACAACCCAGTGTGTGCAACGCTAGGTGCCACCCGGTGTTACGATGAAGTGGCCGTCAACCTGATAAATCTTTGTGTAATAGTGTCTCTCGCTTGGCAGATTTGTCGAACACAGCCTAGAATTTCTTTCCCATTTGCCTGTTGACGCGCCGACAGCATGGAAGAGTAGTTCTCCAAGTCGGGTGCTTCCATTCGATGTAACAATAAAAACGCCGCCTACCTGATAAATCATGATTTAGAATGTGGTTATGCACTCTTGATTGATTGATTCGTGTTTCCGGGCGCGTCAACTACTTTGGTCATTAGTCCCGTAAGTGTAGTGCGTGTTTTTTTCTCGGGAGGTGGCGGTGATCTTTTCCTCGCTGGATGACGAGATCTGGCGCCGACCTACCGTCGATGGCGGGGTTTTCCCCATCAACCAGGTATCTCCCACCAGCGGGGCACCGCCCCAGCCGGGACAAGCTGTAAGCTCCCGACTGGTCTCCCGGTATGTGTGTGGTAGTGTAGTACATGTTAGTGTAAGTGTGTGTGCAAGAGGAGAGGATAGGACAAGGAAGAGGAAGGAAAGATCGCGCGCGGTCCGTGGCCCGTTTGTTAGAGTACTGCTCCGGCATTCGCATGGGATTGATCGGAGAAACCTCGGAAACCAACCGATCAGAGCAGCCGGCCGCTAGAATTCTCCACCAGACAGCGATTGAATTCGATCTAGCTGACAAGCTAGTGTCAAAAATCCTGCCGCCGTCGGGGCTCGAACCTAGGACCTCCCGGTCAGAGGGAGTGCAGTGACAGGTTGATTATGTACTCGTAGTACGATCATGTACTCAATGTGAACCCTATTTATCGGATTACGTTTTCTGCCACGTTTACCTCGTAGCACTCACGTCCAATCTGACAGACGCGAACAGCAAGTGTGGGCAACGCTCCTGCGTCTGACACGGTGATGTTAGATTTCTCATCGGCTGTTGACCTTTCCTCCTGACAAAACAAGTGATGGGAAGCGCCTACGCAGGTGTACAAACGTTCCGTGGCCGTTTGATCTCGTTGTCCGATCCGAGGCTCGGCTTTGCCTTTCCAGCTCAGGAATCACTGACGCCGTGGAACAGGCGGGCAGGCGGCGACTGCAAAACGGACGTTGGGTCAAACAGCGGCCTGCTAGGGCGCCGGTTGCAGAGGCCTGGAGAGGGGAGTGTGATGAGTGGAACGACTATTGGCGTGTGTGCGAGGTAGAAGGCGTGTTGGACGGGTGATTCTGCTTGCGATGTTGGACGGACCACCGCGCGACTGAAATGGAAGTGACGCAGATAGTGTAGAGGGTAGTGTGAAAAGCGAGCATGTCAGGAAGATTCGCGGGTAGGGTTGCGGGAATGTCAGGAGGGACTGCGACAGGGTGGGAGGGGATGGCATGAGTTTCAGGAAAGGGTGAGGATGTGGCAGGATGTCAGAAGTTTTAGAATTAGTTATTTTGATTGTGATTTTGTTGTTGATGAACATGGACACAAAAATCAATGCCGCGTTGAGTTTACCTCAGAGCGGCTTCAGCATCGCCGCTTACTTTGTAGCGACACTGATCGGGAGGTCCAAGGATTTGAATCTCGACAGAAGCGTATTTTTGACACTAGCTACATAGCTAGGTCGAATTCAGTCGCTGTCAGGACGAGAATTTTAGCTGCTGGTTGCTCTGATTAGTTTCTCGTGTTTTCTCCTGTGAATACCAGGCGAATGCCGGAGCACTGCCCTAATACACCAGCCACGGACAATGCGCGATCTTTCCTTCTTCTTCCATCACCTGTTCCTTCCTCTTACACATTCAATTAACCCTTCCTGCACTATACATGCTGGGAAACGAATCGGGAACTTCGCGCTTGTCTCGGCTGGGTCGGTGACCGAGTGGTGGGAGATTCATAGAGGGATCTGCCGCAAGTCAAAGTGTCGGGCGGCTCCGCATCTCACCAAAAGTGACACGAACACCACCACTTCCATTGATAAAACATTCACTACACTAACAGGACTAATGAACATGGTAGTTGATCCCGGAAACATCGACAAGAAACAATGGTAACAAGAAGGAAAACTGAACGGCGTGTGGCACGAAGAGAGATGAAGGGTGAATATTGGAGAACGGCTGCGTGGGAGGTGGGGCGACGGGGGCGGAGGTCCTGCGGGGTGGCAGAACCGGGTGACGCGTACGTTGTTGGACGCGAAGAGTAAACGCGGACGCTAATGACGTGTTTGTCGGAGCGCGCGGCCGGCGGCGGCGGCGGGCGGCAGGCAGGGCGCGGGCCACGTGCGGCTGGCGCCGTTTGGTCGACCGACGCCGCGAGCAAGACGCTATACCAGCGCAGCGCAACCCAGCCTAGCTCCGCCGCCCCCGCCGCCCCCCGCCGCCCCCGCCGCCCCCGCCGCCCCCGCCGCCCCCGCCGCACCGCCGCACCGCCGCCCCCGCCGCCCCCGCCGCCCCCGCCGCCCCCCGCCGCCCCCGCCGCCCCCGCCGCCCCCGCCGCCCCGCCGCCCCCAACCCCCGCCGCCCCCGCCGCCACCGTCTCCACCCCAACACCGCCTCCTTCACTGCCTCTACCCCGCCCTCTTCACCGCCTCCGCCCCGCCCCTTCACCGCCTCCGCCCCGCCCCTTCACCGCCTCCACCCCACCCCCTTCACCGCCTCCACCCCACTCCTTCTCCATCTCCACCCAGCTCCCTTCACCGCCTCCACTCCGTCCCTCCACCGCCTCCATCCCGCCCCTCCACCGCATCCACCCCGTCCCCTTCACCACCTTCTGCCCGCCCTTTCATCCCCTCCACCCCGCCCCCTTCACCGCCTCCACCCCACTCCTTCTCCACCTCCACCCAGCTCCCTTCACCGCCTCCACTCCGTCCCTCCACCGCCTCCATCCCGCCCCTCCACCGCATCCACCCCGTCCCCTTCACCACCTTCTGCCCGCCCTTTCATCCCCTCCACCCCGCCCCCTTCACCGCCTCCACCCCACTCCTTCTCCACCTCCACCCAGCTCCCTTCACCGCCTCCACTCCGTCCCTCCACCGCCTCCATCCCGCCCCTCCACCGCCTCCACCCCGTCCCCTTCACCACCTTCTGCTCGCCCTTTCATCCCCTCCACCCCGCCCACTTCATTGCATCCATCCCGCTCATTCACCATCTCCACCCCGCCCTTCACCGCCTCCACCCCTGCGCCCCCGCCGCCCCCCTGTCTCCGCCCCCTCCCCGCCGCTGTCTCCTCCGCCGCTTTGCCGTCGTAACCCCCGCCGTCCCCCCCGCCGTCCCCCCGCCGTCCCCCCCGCCGTCCCCCTTGCCGTCCCCCCCGGCGCGTCCCCCGCCGTCCCCCCCCGCCGTCCCCCCCCGCCGTCCCCCCCGCCGTCCCCCCCGCCGTCCCCCCCGCCGTCCCCCCCGCCGTCCCCCCCGCCGTCCCCCCCGCCGTCCCCCCCGCCGTCCCCGCCACCGTCACCGCCGCTGTTTTCGCCGCTGCTGCCACCGCCCTTGCCACTGATCACGGCGCCGCCGCCGTCGCCCTCGCCGTCGTCCCCACGACTCGTCAGCTGCGCGGCCCGTCCGCGCCGACATGCTGACGGGTCTTCTGCGGCGCTGCTGGCTCAACGCCACGCACACGCCGTTGCACGGGCATCTCGCGCAGGCCTGCCTCTGTTCCGTTGCTTGCGTTTCCCTCCGCGGTCATTTTCCTTTTGCAAGCCCCTACGTCCTGTTTGCTGTTTCATTACACGGTTGTGTGCTTTGCGCATGTTTGTAATAATCTTGTTCTAGGAATTTCTGTTTGACTTGTAACCACACTTTAGTCGCTGGGGGTTTTGATTTTAATTTTCTATTGTTCGTTCTGTTTCGTTTATAAAATCAACTCGGTTTCGGAATAATAAATTCACAGAAATGAAGGTGAAAACAGTTTTAAACTATGGTATTTCAGTAACTCTTCGATATTTAATGAGTAATTAATGGAAGATAAGTTTATAAATTTGACCGTATCATTCCCCGAGATATAAGAAAAGTAACTAATTTCGCTAAAGTGAGTATATATTCATTGAAAATTCTTACAAAATCAAAAATATCCAATACAATGCAATATTTATTTCATATTTAAATATTTTAATTACAAAATATCTTGCTTTAGAAATTTCAGGAAACAATAATAGGAACCAAGAACACATTTGAAATTAAATTCAGCATATTATACAGCTTAAATTAAAAATACACCAGGACTTGAAATAAGGAGCACAAAAGCGAAAACAATAAAATGTTTTCGTTGGTTTCTATGAGTTATTTAGACTTTCAATTGTCTTTATCGAGTTTATATTATTGTACATTGAAAGAATCAAACTCTTAATTGCTTCACACATCAATTCTAATTTTTAAAAAAAATCGTCTTATATCTCCCAAAAATATGTTTTCTCTCTCGCAGGGGCTCAATTTTCCACTCTCATCTCTCGCCCAAAGGCGATTGCCTTTTCCATACCGCTTCTAAAATCAACGCCCGCCAACATGCTTTCGTACGGCACCGCGATGACACGCCACGTCCCGCTCGCCCGTCCGCCCGCCCGCCCATCCGCCCGTCCGCCCGTCCGCCCGTCCGCCCGTCCGCCCGCTCACCCGTCCGCCCCCTCACCCGTCCGCCCGCTCACCCGCCCGTCCGCCCGCCCGCCCGCCCGCCCGTCCGCCCTCTCACCCATCCACCCGCTCACCCGTCCGCCCGCTCACCCGTCCGCCCGCTCACCCGTCCGCCCCCTCACCCGTCCGCCCGCACACCCGCCCGTCCGCCCGTCCGCCCTCTCACCCATCCGCCCGCTCACCCGTCCACCCCCCTCACCCGTCCGCCCGCTCACCCGCCCGTCTGCCCGTCCGTCCGTTCGCCCGTCCGCCCGTCCGCCCGCTCACCCGTCCGCCCCCTCACCCGTCCGCCCCCTCACCCGTCCGCCCCTCACCCGTCCGCCCCCTCACCCGTCCGCCCCCTCACCCGTCCGCCCCCTCACCCGTCCGCCCCCTCACCCGTCCGCCCCCTCACCCGTCCGCCCGCTCGTTCTACCCGCAACACCATGCCACGCACGCCACGACCCGCCCGGCACGCCGCGCCAAGCCCGCGCTTTATTTACGCTTCTGGGCGGCAGCGGCGGCGGCGGCGGCGGCGGCGGCGTCGTTCTTGTCACACGTGTCGCCCCACGTGTCCCGTAGGCCGGGGCGGCCGCCCGCGCCGCGTGTGAACGCCGCCGGGTGTTTGTTTTCGCGTTGTACGGAGGTTAAACACGAGATGGCACCGCCGCGCCCGGGCCACGGCCGTCCGTGGCGTCGCGACGGCGGGGGCGGGGGCGGCCGTGACGCGGAGACGTGGGGGCGTCGCGGCGCCGCACCGCCCGCACGCGAAGCGCAAATACGCGCGCTTCGGACAGGGCGACACGCGTCGGCAAACACGCCCCGCCGACGCGGCCCGCGGCCTTTTTAGAAGCCCTGCCCTGTTATTCACGGCTCTGGGTGGGTTGTTAAACACGGTGCGGCGATCTGTTCTAACAATGAGAGTATTGTCAATAACCTGACGGCTGACACTACGATCCACAAAAACGTGTCATCGAAATAATTAGTGTGTGATAAATGTATGGGAAACCACTATTTTTTGTTCTTTGCATTCTTTGCCTTCTTTGTAATTCAAATATTAGTTTCATGAATTCAAATACAACACTAACAAGCATCAATCCTTCATTATTTCATTTCCCCGACTTATTTTCTCTTTCAGAAATACCTAATTTTTAGTTTAAAATATTATCAATCTTGGATTTAAAATATATGCTTATACTTTAAACAATTCAACAGGAAACGTAATTGGGAAACACTGTCAATTTATTAGCACTTCTTCTTCTATTAATTGTTGTTCGATAGGAAAAATAATTGGGGTCCTCTTTAAAATATTTGTGAAAATGTCACAAAGTTTAGATGAAGATATTTTGAATTAAATAGGACAAATAGAATACATCAGGGTTTTCCAACTTGCGGCCTGCGTGCCATTTATTGTGGCCCGCAAAAGGTTATTAGTCAAATGTCCTATTAGTCAGAAGCCCCTTGCATATATGTCGGTCGAGAACATTTTGCGTCTGTTAGACGCGCCCTGTAGGAGTCAACGTCCTCTTAATATACAAATATATGAAGTTTACATTTAAGAATGTTTTTTTTTTCGTAAATTCAGAAATTCAAAATCATCCAAATGTGTTTTACTTCGTTATGCATGGTAAGGCCTCAGATCAACCCATTAATGCCCACTGGCAGGATTTTCTACCATGAATATTATCTCTGCAGCATCCGTTGCATCCTTTTGCAAATTTTGTGAATTTTAAAAGTTCTATGTGACAGCCTTGCAAAAGAATTTTGTGAATTTTTGTTCTTCAGTAAACGTAGACATCCTAAACGAAACATACAAGCAAGATTTTTCTTTCTTGAATGCCAGATGTTGGTTTAGCCGTTATCGCTAAGTCATTGTACATTCCTGGCCAGGATGTACACACACAACAAAGTGGCAAAAACATGTTACCAGAGGTCTGCAACGACTCCTGTGCGGGCACGAACGCGACAACAATGGGCGAGCGCTATGCGAGCAGAATCATTCTGGGCAGTAATGGGCTAATGGTTCCATTCCCCCATCCCGGATTCAGAGCAGCTGTGCAATTTCCCGAGATCAACAATGCGGGGTCAAGTGTGGATCGCCCGAATAATGAAAATATGGCCCGCAACAATATTAAAGGTTATAGTTGTGGCCCTCGAGGCCTTGGAAGTTGGTACACCCCTGGAATAGATGAAAAATATTGTTACGAGCCAGATCTTTAAGGTCATTTAATCATTAACGATTTTAAGTGTATAAAAATGTTTATAATATTTGTAAAAGTAGGTCTGGAATGAGTCTGAAAATTGTTTGAACTGTTTCAGTGAATATTTCTAGCATAGTTCTACGAGCTTGCAACTTTTATTTATATGAATACATTGGATAAGCTTAGTGTGAGTATACGATTACGAACAAAAATATATTGGTATTAATAAACAATGTATTTGCCAGGAGAATTAAAATTTTCGAATTTTGGAACTTTTATAGGTTTTTGGGTACATGTTTTTTTCATTTTAACGCAGTTACATACCCGTGAAATAAGCTTTAATTTTTCGATTTTGTTCATAGGATATTGCACTGAAAGCCTCCCGATGTCTAATATAAAGTTATCATGATGCCACAACGGAAACTCGTACCCACCCATTCGCGCTCATATTTTGCTCATATTTCATACTACAATTAAAAATACATCCAAGTCCCCAAAGCAGAGAATAAAATCTCATTTCCCTGTGTGCCACCGCGCTCCGGCAATGAAAACACCCTGTTTAGTTTGCAGGCAAATGAGCTCTTTGGTTGTTCAGCTCAGGATTTAACCACTAGCTTCCTCACCTCTCGGCTGAAAGTTCCACAGAAACCCGACAGTTTATATTTCTCACTGTTTTGACAAGTGTTTAATCTTCGTCCTCCCTCTGGTTTCAGGAGCTGAGACACAGAGCTCGTCAGCGGCTGAGTGCAGCGCTGCTACCGGTGAGTGTCAGGAAGTCCCCTCGCCCACCCGTTATTAATATTCTTGTTTGGTAACGCGTGGTTTGTGTATTCATTCTGTGAACGCGATTCACAACTCTGAACTCCAACGCAGATCTAGAACTTTCGCTTTCTCAGCAACAGAGAAAGGCTATGAAGATACTGTCTCTGTATCGTGGTTGTAACAGACTCTCTTAGTCTGTATGTCATGATGGTTCCATACGTCTTGGTCCCTCATCATCAAAAGGCACATTTCAGAGAATTTTAATCCCTTGTGTGCCACTGGCTTTCTACTTTGTATTCAGACATCCTTTTCGAAGTATTTTTGGTATAATATTGTTGTTTTTTTTATTTTACTATCTTGAAACATCGTATGTTAACTTATTTCATTTCCTTTATTACTATTATTTTTATCACACATCTTCATGGATAATGCTACTTCTTTTCATGTTCGGAACATTAACAAATTTCAAATTGATGTACTCGTACATCTTATAACTTACAATATATTTTGATATTGTGTTTTAGATATAACCATCTGAATTGTACTTGTAATTTAATGGTCTAAAGCTGCGTTTACAGAGTGAAATAGTATCGTGCACTCATTCGATTAGTCATTGAAACATTACTGGGTATTCGAATGGGTGGCAATGGATAGATATTTCTTGTGTTAACATAAAGAACATTATAATTTTAATTAATATTCTTAATGGTCTTATCAGTAAGATTTTAGTACTAAAGTAAGTTTGGAATCCAAATTATGTCAGTACCTACCATGTTTCTGAAAATGTTTTCAGACGATGGAAACCATGACAGTTGTGCTCGAGTGAGTACTGAGGCGATAAAGAGTAACATTCTCTATGGGAAATTCATCTCTTGGTTTGGTAATTGGCTTATTCAACATTGTTTTCCCTTTTCCCTACTCACAGGTTGAGATTTCTCAGAAACGTTCTTCTGAAAGTTGTTGAACAGCTTCGCCAGAATTCTCCCACGAAGCATCGCGCACGACGTAAGCCAAAGCACTTAACTCCACCCAGACGCACTTCCTCCTAACTCGGTAGCTCTTCACTCGCGTAGCTCCGACCGGCATTCTCAGCCTCCCCCGGACTCACCTGAAGTCTCATCGTTTCCCGCGCAATCTTTGCCTTTAACTCACTCGGCGCTTCAACTTCACTTCCTCGGGAACGAATCGGTCTTTCCCCGAACCCACCCTCATGCCCACCACCCCCCTCGGCGAGGGGACGGTCTGGGGGAGTTCGGCGCCCCGGAAACAAGTTGCCCCCGCCCAGATACGGCTCCGGGCGCTGCGGGCTCCGGCGTCCCCGGCCTGCGCGCGCCGGGAGGGGAGATAAGGCAGGGGGAGGGGGGAGGGGAGGGGACGATGAGGGAGGCGAGGAGGGGAGGAGAGTCGTACATCACGGGAGGGTCTTATCGCAGCCGCCGGTTCGAGCCCCGCGCCGGTCCCTGGAGAAAGCGCCGGCAGTTAGGAGGCTTAAAGCTGCCGATGCGGGCGAGGCGGGGTGCCCCGCCCCGCCGGGCGATCGGGCGATGCCGGGCGAAATAGCCCGCCCGTGCCCGCTGCGAAAATGCGGGCCGCGCCATTATCATACACTCGAACTTATCTTGGAGGAAAATATATGAAACTTTTCTGCGAAAACTGATAGAAAAGTTTCTTGCTGGATTAAGGGAGCTGTTGAGTAAAGATTTCTTCTATACAAACTTACAGACATTAAGCTTTCTTTTCCGATACATTAAAATAAAATAGGTTGAAATAATTGAAAACCTCCATCGATCGACGAATGTAATTTCATTTGATATGTGTAATTTAAAATGTTTTAAACCAATTCCATTTTTCTCTGTGTACTTTGAGTAGTTCATTTTCCCAAACAACTGGCAGGTGGTGAACCTAGATATTGGATACATTTTCTAGAGCCGAAGCAAAGACCATTTGATAAGTAGATGTTTCAATTGAATGATCGATGATAGTTTCAAAACATAGGAACCTTTGATATGGCACACAAAAGAAGAAAGTGACAAATATGTGTGCGTGATTTTTTTTTTAAGGATACCGATCATTTCAACGATACTTCTGTTTGAAAATAAATGCATTTTGTTATCAAATGCGTGAATCCTAGTGAATGCGATCAGCCTATGGCTAAAAATAAAATTGAAGTTTGTATCAAGTATGTTGCCCAATTGTTGGTTACATTAGATAACGAAAAGTCAATTACTTATACTGTATTATTTAAACCCATATCGTAGATAAAATGTTTTGGTTATTAGGGTATTTAGGCTAATCAAGACGAGTTATAAAATTCTAATCTATCTGTTAATATATGATAAACAATTTTTTTTTTCTTTTTGATTTTTGAAGGCAGGAGAGTGTTCCATGAATATCTCACAAATAAAAGCTGTTTGTATTTAGAGAATTGTAAAAAAAAATCTTAAAAGGCATAATAAAACTCGCCTTTTTCGCTGCTAAGAAAATTTCTTTAGAGATTTCGGAAATGTTTGTGGCTAGTTGGTGGCCTTTCCACAATAATTTTTAAAATATGGATTGCCTGTTACATTGTGTGTTTTATCTTGTGCAATTTTATGATTAAGTTCCAGTCAAAGGGTTTTTAAAAATGCATACGAGTTTTGTGAAGCTGTCATCCTCTAAAACATAAGAATTCAATTCACTCTTCTGTAGGACAGCAATAGCGGAAGTGCATTTGCCAGTAAAAGCTTTCAGTATAGAGCTTTAAAATTTTAATGCGATGCTTGAAATGTGCAGTGGACTTCAGCAGACGGTACTTCAGAAGGTTATGGCGTACAGGGCATTTTCCGTTTTCTATTTTTTTGCACAGTGGAGAAAAATAATGCATTTCCGTATCTAAATGCATAAAAGGGAGAAGCACAAAAGCAAGCTAAATGCAATTGCAGTCCCTCGGCTATTACCGTAAAACTAAAACTAGGTCCTACGAGTTGTATTAAGCACTATGAATTGCCGGCCGTTAATCAAGGCCCTAAAGCATTTGAACTGCGGATATGGGGCGTCTCCTGGTTTAATTGGTGGCATTGTCGCCAGAGCGAGCTGCAGCTGTGCCCATTTACAAATAGAGCCCCATGATTAAAATCCGCCTCTCGATCTCGCAACTTATAAATATGATATGTTCATTTTGAAATTCAAAACAGTTCCTCCTTCGTTGGGGTTTCAATTGCTTGTGTTCCAATAACATCGCCTCCGCCCCCTACCATGTCCAGCCATTGGGCTGGAACGGGCGTCAATATAAAAAAAATTAACGCAGCATTTTTTGTGCAAACACAGCGCGAAAGGGAATATTCATATGACAGATGAAATAACGCGTGACAGTTTTTTTGATCACGTGCATGTTTTGAAATAAAATAACGCTCATATTCATTCGTCATTTGTTACCCTTCCGGGGTGAAAACAGAGCTTAACTTACCTGTCTTTACGGCTATGTGCAGTATCCTCTTGTTTACTGTTGTTTTAATTTGACTGCAGTTGACTTGAATTTGACTGTTGTTGCTGTAATTAGAATGCAAATTGTTTCTTTACTGTAGCGATAATTTTTAGTTCTGAACAAATACTTTTACTGAAAACATACAAGAATGCAAAATGGGAACAGCAGAATGTCAATTATTTGAAACACGCTAGTTACTGCATATCGTGTAGATTTGATGCAATCTCTATATTTTTAGAAATATTAAGTTTAATATACATCTCTGATTTTGGAAATTTATGTTTTCACGTTTATTTTAATGTGAAAAGGGCATAATACGAGCATAATAATGATTTTATTGACTTGGCAGTTGATATCATCCCAGTACAACTAACAAGAAAATCCAACTATCCAAGAATGAATATTGATATTTCCAATCAATCTTAAAAACATTTGCCACTCTCCAGACATAAGACTGAGGTTCTTCAGTTCAGTGTCCTTATCAGGTTTCTGATCTTAAGTTAGTTTAGATTTTTTAAGCTAACTCTTTACTTAACAAATACGCGTGGAAATAATCGATGTAATGTAAAAAGACAAATAAATAAAACAAAATGTAATCAGTTGAAGTGATTGAACTTCTTGATAGTGAGATTCTTGACAGTGATTGAACTTCTTGATAGTGATAGTGAGATTGAGATTCTTGATAGTGAAAGTAGGACATCATCTCAGATATTTTATTTCAGATGGGACGATGGTAAACAACTAACATAGAAAGATTTGTTCTATCGTTTCACGTTTCTGAATATCAGAGGGTTTGGGTTTTTTTTTCTCCACTGCCAATGAAATAAACTTGTTCCTTATTCATTTCAAAGAAGGGAAAAAATTACCTAGTTATTAATAAAATATTCTCTAAAACCCCTTTGCCTTATTTTCAACTTGCATTTCAACCCTGAATCAGATAATTTTTTCCTCCGGAGAATCTCAGCGCTGGCAAGTAGTGGGTCCCTAGGCGATTATCCCCTCCTGAACGTCGTAATCCAATTAACGCCAATCGCGTCTCGCCGACCGCTCTCATCCCCCACCCTCCTCCCCGCCGCCGTCGGCGCCACCTGCGCCAAGGCTGCGCGCCGGACGAGGACGGGGTGGGGTGGGGGGGAGTTACGAGTGTCGGCGTCGGCCGGCGTCGCGACGCCCGCCGCCCGGTCCTCCCCACCGTCGTTGCTACCGCCACCGCCGCCGCCGCGACGCCACCTGAAATCCTGTTAGCCGACGACCCGGCCGCCGATAACGGCCGATCTGCCATCTCCACGCTACTAAACGTCGAGGGCTCATAACGACCCCGATACGACGCTGCTAACCGCCGTAGTTACCGGCGCCCGTCGCCGTCGCTCACGCCCACGCCCGAGTCGCCCAAACGCCCCCACCCCCATCCCCCTGTGAGGGCGAGGAGGTTGGCGAGGTTCTGCCTTCGCTTCTACGGGCGGTCTTGAGAAATAATTTATTCGCAGCACAACCGTTCAATTGACCTTCCTCGACTTCTTCCCAGCTTCCTCGCTTCCTTAGCACATAACGGTCTTGTAATGTATACGTTACGCTTTATCAATTCGTGTAGATTTTGACATCTTTGCCTCCCTTGCCACTTGGTAAGTCTTTAATCTATTTGGTTTCATTATTCCCTGTGTTTTTACTTTAATTTCGATTCCCTTTTCACGTTAACAGTAATTATTAGTATACAATCACCGTACTACTTACTGCCAGTCAGTCAACCAAAACGGTTAATATTCTAATTTATTAGTCAGTTAATAACCACTACTTTTGTGGTACTCATCACGTCAATCAAAAATCATATTCGAATAGTGGAATTACAAATCAAAGGAATATTCTGGAATTTATAATAGATGGTCTCTCTTTCGTAACATCTCTCTCCTCATTGCCACTCCACTCTTAATACCCTGATCACTCTCATTAAAACTGCCTCCATCTGCTTAACCCCAGCACTTTTGAATTTCTACCATCTCTTCACTTTCAAAATCCAATTTTTGATTTCATCTCCCACTTCTCTGCCGAATTTATTCTTTCTTTGCCAACGCTACGGTAGTAATGTGTCTTTATACTGCACACTGTCGTAGGTAATACCACGAGTGCTTTGGAAATTATCGATAAATCCCCGACTCGCGAAACTAAGAAGAGATTTATCTGAGAATTTCCAAAGCACTAGTGGTATGTAATAGGGGTATTCCACGAATGAAATCATGTTCATCGGAGTTCCAAACTGCGCAAAGTATTGAAAATATGTAAAAATTAATGATGTTATGTTATAGTACATAGGAGGTTTATTGAACATCGCGATCGATATTTGCCGCCTAAGATAGACGAGTCAGAGTTTATGATCGGTCAGAGGGGGGGAAGCGGTAAGAAAAATTGGATAGAAAAAGCGATAAACTTTTTGAGATACACTGCCTTGATCAGGGCATTTTATATCTATAGTTAAACACTATTGGTTTTAATTTCTCGAGTGAAATAGCAGTTCTAAAGATTCCATTATTGTAACCAGCCTGTTCGGACCATCAACATCTTCCCCTTCCATTACACTATCGGTTTAGCTGTCTCTCATTTCTGCACCTGTTCGCCAGAGTTCGCTACCTCCATCCTTTCTTCCTTTTCCAGTCGCCGCCTCTCTTACTTTCTCCAGCTTTCGCAGTCTGCAGCCTCCGCTTTCTGCTTGCGAGCCACCTGGCTAGTCTCGCCTCCCTTGGGCGTGTCCTCGCTGTCACCAATTAGTGTCACAGTCTCCCAGGAAGGTGGGGAAGAGCAGACCTTCAGACACAAAGCCGCACAGCATTTCGTTTACTCGCCTTAGCAGATCTCGTTAGAAGAACACGGACTTTAAAACCTGGTGTTTGGGAGATTTATCGGGTGAGAGGTTCTACAAAAGGTGAGATGGGTTACCTTGTTAAGAAATGACGTAACAATTCCATCGAAAAATTATTGACGAAGTGGGTTCGAAATAAAATATTAACGAGTGTCAAATGTGAAGCCGGTGTTCACATTTTCACAGAATTCGTATTTTTTAAAATTACTGTCATCTCTACTGAATTTTGTGAAGATATGAGAGGTTTCTTACATTACTACTTTACAGGAAATTTAGAGAATTTTCGTATAGCAAACCTTTAATATTGAGAACTTCTCCTTGAAACGATTAACATATAATATTAATGCCATTTTTTTTAAAAGTAGACAAATCATATAAAGATGGGCATTCAACAACAGAAGAAACGAATTGAAGTTACATTCTCTTACAAGGAAATTAACTACTCCAACAACACAGAAAAAAACTAAATTGAATAATATCTAGAGGCAATTTACAAAAGACACAGAATTATACTTTTTAATAGAAAATAATTGTATAAGCTGTGTACCACATCACGAAACGATGCCTAATAGTTATTTGTTTTTGTATTTTTCATTAAGTCCAGAGTATGTGAATTTTAAAAAGAGCTTATATATTTAAAGTGAATCTTTTTAGTAGGATCTTTCTAAATTGTTCGTTCAAATCTCAAATTAGTGGCTCGTCATTTACTGATTCATCTCCAGGGCCCTCTGATTTCAGAATCTTCCCCAGCAGACAGGCAAAACGAGGGCCATTTCACTCGAGAACATCGCTTTTGGCGTTGTTTAAGAGCAGCTTTAAAAGTCCCCGACGCAGCACTGCGCAGCGCTGTGACCGAGGGCGCCTCCGCCTCCTTTCCGACCCCGCTCCCGCCCCCACCCCGCCGCAGCACGCAGCATCCGACTAATCGGCCTGCGCGCGCCGACACATGGCTGGACCCTCTCGGGCTGACTGCGACACCGTCCCATTCCATATTGCGACACCGCCGCCCCGCCGTCTCAACGTCCCGCGGTCCCGTCGTCCCCGCCACGCCGCACCTGCCACCACACCGGCCCGCCGCCCCCCGCAGCTCCCGCCACCCCCGCCCCCCGCCTCCGCCGCCCCGCCGCCCCGCCACCCCGCCGCCCCGCCGCCCCGCCGCCCCAACGCCCCCGACGCCCCCACCGCCCCCAACGCCCGCAACGCCCCCAACACCCCGCCACTCCCCCACCCCGCCGTCCCGCTTTCTCTCTGCTCCGCCATCCCTCCACCCCGCTGCCTCGCCACCCGCCGCCGACGCTGCGTCCCTCCGTACCATGGTTCACACGCCACACCGCTTCACCTCTCGCCATCCCTTCGTCCTCCCTCTCCACCCGGCCGCCCACCACACTGCCACCTCGTCACCCCGTCGCTCCCACACCCCGCCGCTCTCGCGGCCCACCGTCCTGTCCTCCGCTACCCCGTCGTCCAATCTTCCACCCCGCTTCTGACTCTCCCAACACCCACTATCCCTCCACCGCCACCTCTACAATCTCGTCTTCTGCCGCCACCATCCTCCCAGCCGGTCCGACTCCCCCGCCACCGTGTTCGCCTCCGCTAACCCACCACCCCAACCTCCTCACATCCCACCCCTCCCCCTCCCGCGACCGCAGGCGGCGGAGCTCCGCCCTGCGGGCTGCGGTTCGGCTCCCGGCACCCACACCTCCTGCGCCCCGCGCGCCAGCTCTCTTCCGCCGAAGCATCCGTGCGGTCGCTTTGAGCTCCGCCGGACCGCGCGGGCCCCCCCCCCGGGGGCCCGCGCCCCGTCACCGCCCCCGATCGATGCTCTCGCCGCCCCGACCCGCCTCGAAACCACTTTTCGCTCGCCTCCGCCTCCGAAGTGGCCTGCGCCCCGGCCCGCCCCGCGCCGCCCCGCGCCGCCCGCGCTGCTTTGAATCGCGTTGCTTCGACCGTCGCATGCCGCCGCCGCGCTGCGCCCGCCCCGGGCGAAAATTGGTTTAGCGGCCTCTCCAGCTGCCGGCGGCGGCGGCGCGGGCGAGCGTGCACACGCCCCCCGTGCGGAGGCTCTCCGCATCCGCGTGCACGCCTTCCTCCCACACGGCGGTGGCGTGTGGGGAAAGCTGGGAACGTTGGTGTAGGGAGAGGAAAGAAAGACCTCTTCCTTTCGGATTTTATTTTTGTTATTGATTTTTCTCCGCTTTGTTTATTTGTCGTTTATTGTTTCCTTTTCGACGTTGTTTGTTTTATTGTTTTGTGAGACTCTTGACCGAAAGGTTTAAAATCTTATGAAGCCTGACGGGCAAACATAATAAATTTTTAAAAAATCTCGTGGGGAGTCGCATCGGAGATGCGTGATTTATCACATTGATACGATCCAAGAGGAAGTGAAGTTAAACAGTTACAGGCTACCTGAGGTTTGTCGCTTTCATTTGGACGGTGTTAAGCATCAACCGGCTATGCGACATCATACTAGTTTTGAGATAATCGTGTTCAAAGGTTTTATTACATTTTCGGCTCTAAAAACTGTAATTTAATTATTTCATTCATTGAAGCGCCAAACTACACAAACATAAGTGGGGTATCTGGCGCTTACCTGCATAATGTGAAATTAAGAACAGCAGATTTGAAGATCTAGGTTTGTAGCCGTTTGTTGCGAAACATAAAATCCCTGATGTGACTAATGGGGTTTACATGTTTCATCAATTATAATGCTATTTTTACAGATTTGGTGCCAAAATTTGCGTCCACTTAGAACATGGTCCAATGCAACTGATGGCGTCTATATCTCATTTTATTAAAAAATGGCGTTGATGCATAACACCGTCCAATTTCCGGATACATTTTGGAAAATGATTGATTGATGTCTCCGGGTACGTCATTACGATATATCGTGGGAGGTGGCGATGCTACTTCCCTGCTGAATGCTGAGGTTCGGCGCCGACCTACACTTCGGGTTGCTACGAATTTCCCCCTACAGGTATCTCTCTCCAGCGGGAAACGCTCCAGCCGGCACAAGCTCTAGATTCCCGTCTGATCTCCCGACATATGTGTAGTGTATGTAAGTAACGGGTGTGAATAGGAAAACGAAGAGAAAGGTAGGACCGAGAGCAGTCCGTGGCCAGTTTGTTAGGGAACTACTCCAACTTTCATCTTATACTGATTGGAGAAACCACGGAAAACTACCAGTCGTAGCAGTCGGCCGCCAGAATTCCGTCGAGGCAACGGATAAGTCCTTATTAGCTACTTAGGTGGTGTCCAATAGCCACCAACATCGGGACTCGAACATTACGATCTCCTTGATAGAGTCATCATAAAGACAGCGACAATGCTGGCTCTAAATTGACGGAGCGGTAATTTTTGAAGAGATTATTGATAACTTGATAACCATTTCTCAAAGAAAATAAAGTTCCTCTATTTCCCTTGAAGAAGCGTTACGGCTCGTTTGTGTCCTTCCACTTTTAGCATCTAGAAGTTGGTGTGTTGAACCACCCAATCCTTCTCATCCGTCAAAAACTCCTGATCACTTCTGTACCCCGCTCATCACTATGTCACAAACGTTCCTTAACTTGCACATCAAATGGCGTCTTCTTTGAGAGCGATCTGTTGTCTCTTTTGGTCAGATCTGAAATACACATATGTATATGTAGAGTCGGATTACTCTTCGTCTCAACGAATGAGCACTGCGGTGCACAATGCAATCATCCAGGATTCGGTAACTGCCATCAATTGAAAGGATCAGCAGACCATGTTGCTATCGTACATATTTTGCAAAATTGAGCTATTAGCATGAAATATAACTCCAAATATAAGTGTTTTATTGGAATATGTCGTTTAAATTTATGCCAGGAACTACGATGTTCCTATATCTGGGCCTAGTTTAGTTCCCACACTTGGGGCGTATGAGAGACGTGTAGCGAACATGACGTATTCTCTTCACTGTTACTAGCACACTCAACCTCCTTTTCGTTTTTTTCTAAATATTCTTTGATCATATTTAGAAAAAAACCTGAACGTATATTAAAAAGTGTCATTCAAAACAAAACATGACAAACTTCATGCTTCAAATTTGTGTTCTATTTTTTGAATTTAAACTTCTATCAGTCAAGAAGAATGTTTAAAGTTTATTAGTGTAGTAATGTTTATTAGTGTTTAATCAATACGAATACTCCTACACTGCGAATTACAATGCAACTACTTTACCCACTGTCATTCATACTGAGCTACTTTATGAAATTTATATTATGTATGTATGTACTTTGGCAGAACAGCTCTTTACGATCTAAGGCAGACCTGCACAGCATTTTGCACTTTCACTGACCTCAGGAGCTGCGTGCGGGCAACTCGGGTGCAAATGAGAAAATCGATGAAGGGTGGGGATGAGACCCAATCTAGGAGTGGGGACTACCAATCAGAATGCGCAATTCAAATGATAGCGCGTAAATTTAAAGAGCAATCGGCAAGAACATGACGGTCATATACAGTTCAAGTAATATTGTCTTTTGTATTATATTGCAAATGTTTGTTCTCGGTATATGACAAGGCGAAATATGAAACTACAACGAATTATACATATTAGATTTCGACACCAAGTATTATAATTGCTTGCAGGGCTTATAATGTAATTCGCTTTGCTACGATGTAATTACAAATTTAGTGTTGTGCTAAACACAAAATTTTGATACTGAATTGTTTTTGTTCGATGATGACAGCAATAAACTATTTTTATTAACTATGTTTAATTGAATAAGACGGTTCTCTCAAAGCAAAAACATATTGTTCTTAAAAAATCATGATTATTTTCTGTTCTAATTTCTGACAAGGGTGTAGAGTCGTTTACGAGATCGTATAAAAATATAAATCACTTTGCATTCTATTTAACCAATACCCATGATTATCTTATGATTGTCCGTAACATATCGTCACAAACGTTTGCTCGTTGATCTCTTTTATTCAGTTTCATAATGGAGAAAAATGGTCACAAATGTGCTATTAAACATTACCCTTGGAATTACCACATATTCTATTTTTATGACACTCTTGATGTGAGAGATTGCTCTCATGATTTTGTTCATTTTTCTATGATTTGGAGATTATAACATTCCTAGTGAATAATCAATTATTAAATTGCAATTTTGTGTTAGAATTTTAAAAAAATTTTCTTATATAAAAACATATATTTTAAAACTATTGCTTTAAAATAATGCTGAAGAGTCACAATGAGCATGTCATTTTCTTTAAAAGAATTAGAAAATGAAAATACATACAGTGGTGGATACAAAGGTGGATATACAGTAGAACACAGAACGTAAACAGTGAATTATGACCATGGTAACTTGAAATACTAGACATAATCCATTTAAACAAATGGGCATTTAATTTTGAAGCATGGATCATTATTAGACGCCCAGGCATTCAATCTACGCGCCGCGTCGTGCTTCGTCAGACTTCTCCCCTCCCCGCAAAGCTTCCTACTCCCCACTACTTGCACTTTCGGCGCTGCCACGGGCAGACGATCGGCTCCCAAGTGCAGAATGCCCGCGGGAGCAGACGTTGTGCAGGTCTGATCTAAGGCCTACCAGTGGGGCCCCGGCCTTGAAACCATGGATGAAATTTCTAGTGAAGTCCTCAATATATGAGAACTATGTTAATGTGGGGTTGCCCCTTGTTCTACTCATCCCTTCAATTGACACCGCACTAAATGGTTCCTTCGTTCACGTTCCACACCATAATGAAGCGCCTTCAACCGTTCCTGGAAGAAATGTGGAAGACAAAAATCGGCTGTGATTTTCTAAGCTATTATTTTACCTTCGACAACCGCGGATCGCATGTGTCTAAATGATTATGCTCACTTGCTTTTGACCTTACTGCACAATATACAATGATCTAGCAAAAAAAATTAATGCACACTCCTAATTCAGTTGTTGAATCACTACTTGCGGTAAGTTTTGTGTTTCGCTTGAAAAGAAAGAAGATAATGCAGATTGAACAGGATTTTTGTCTTGTCGATTAAACCAATCGAGTTAACAAATGAAAAATTTCATATTATAGTTTTTCCTAGAATGCTACGGATTACTTAAAACAATTTCTCTAAAATATTACCTGGTGTTTTTAGAGTACGACAGTGTATTTTTATTTTGTTTAATAAATTGAACCTTTTAAACGACAAATGAATGATACTTTTCGCCAATGCAACGTTTATTCTACAGACGCATTTCATTCTTCAATCCTCTACTGTGCTAGGACATGTAGTCAATATTGAGATTCAGTAAATAACGTAATGAAAAATGTTTTCACTGAAACAGATAGGAGCAATAAATACACAGAAGAAGAAACGCAGTTGCGTATTTGTGTGCAGCACAGTAATGAGAAATCCCCGGAACTACCCTCAATATTTGTTTGACGTCCAATACAATCATCTTTTTTACGAACTGTTAATCAAAGAAGCAACTTCTGAACTAACTCATAGAGATCCAATTGAGGGTTCTTTGAAACGAGTTCACGTAAATAATAATAACTGTGTTCTCCACATCACCGTTTGGTTAATACAGTGTTCGTCAATTCATTCGTTCATTTTAAGCCGAGAGAAATGTAAATAACGTTTGAAAAAAAAAACTGGCGAATGCTCTTGTTCCTGGAATTTCCAAAATTCATATTATCGTGAGCCCCACATTCATTCCAATTCACCATACGAAAAATGGAGAAAAAAAATTCTGCAAATATCGGGATCTCCTTCTACATCACGAGGAAATATTCAGGGGAAGATCCGATTCAATTCTCCGGAAATCCGTTGAGCGACGTCGTCGGGGAATGAGAAACGCAAGCACGGGGCCCGCACGCGATAAAGACGCAAACGAATTTCCTCCTGCAGGCGAATCGCTGACGCAGGCGCCCCGCGCGCGGCCCGGATGTACCAGGTGCCCTTATCGGCACTCATAAAGCCTCGATTTAGCCCTGGGGCTTTGGCGCCAGCCCCATCAGGTCGCGCGACCCCGTTCATCGCAGCCTCGCCATCTCCCACTCTTGCCCCCAGCTCCCTCATCCCAGTCCCCCATCCCAGCCCCCTCGTCCCAGCCCCCCTCGTCACAGCCCCCCTCGTCACAGCCCCCCTCATCACAGCCCCCTCATCCCAGCCCCCTCACCCCAACCCCCTCATCACAGCCTCTTCATCCCAGCCCTCTCATCCCAGTCCCCTCACCCCGCTCCTACCTTGCCCTCCTCCACCGAACCCTATTCAGCAAGCTCTCCTCTACCTCGCCCTCCTAAAAACCCGCTCTCCACAACACTGATTGGTTAATACTGTGTTCGTCAATTCATTCATTCATTTTAAGCTGAGAGAAATGTAAGTTTGAAAAGGAACTGGCGAATACTCTTGTTCCTGGAATTTCCCGACTGCGACAACTCCGCCCCCTCAACCTCGCCTACCTCAAACGCGCTCCCTTGAAACACGCTCCCTAACCCCGCTCTCCTCAAAACTCCCCGTCTCGCCACATACCCTCAACCTCGACACCTCATCCTCGACCTCCCCAAACCCTCTCCATTCAACCTCGACCCCAACCCCGTTTCACGGGTTGATAACGCGCCACTGTGCCATGTATTATATCGCTTACAAATTTTTTGGTAACTGCATTTGTTCAACCGATCTCTGATTTTGCATTATACGCCCATACCCCATATGTCGGGTATTTTATGCGTCCCTCAAGCATTCTGTTCTGCCTCCACTTCTAGCATTTGCTCAACACCAATTACTCAGTTAAATGTTTGAGTGCATTGCCCTTCTTGAGCATCCTTCTCACAGTCCTCAATACCTCGTCCTTTTACTTTTACTTGCTTCCCGCAATTCTTGTTTCGCATTGTCTGTGAACCATCCCATTACCAACAATCAGTCACTTCCTGCCGAAGTCTCTTATCTTCTGTTAGGCTTGATCTGACTGCTCAATACTCCTTCTTTCTTGTTGTATTTATCGTGTTTCTAATCTTTCACTGTTCTTCAGCGTCCCACTCTATTTGTTCTTCTCTTTCTCTCTTTCCATTCCTTTGTTTCTTTCAACACTGATCGCGACACTCTCCTGCCACTACTCACAGATTGACATGCTCATGATTCTCATCATTTTATCTCGCATCCGAGTCAATTTTACCCATTCCACCTAGTCTACTTTTTCTCACCTCACCTCATCCGACCTTTTCCTTCTGTGTCCTCTCTGCCCCCTCCTGCCAAGCAAGTCTTCTGGCGCCGTCTTCCGCTCAGCCTGGCAGCTTCAGAGCTCCGATCCCCCCCCCAACCGCTCTCTCCCTCCAGCACCGCTCCCCGGCGCTTCTGCTCGTCGGTCCGGGCGCAAGGGGAATAGTCGGTCAAATTATGACGCCATCGCGAGAAAGAATCGGGAATCGAACCGGGCCGGCCGCGCGGGAATCCTGCAGCGTCAGCGACGCCCGGCTTTCACCCTGACGCGATGGCAGAGGCGACGCCCCCCCTCCCGCGCCCCCGCCGCCACTGGAGTATCCGACATGCTCCCCAGCAGGCGACCCCAGAGCCGGCTGCCTTTGGCACATCGGGCTGCAGACAGATGGGAGGGTCCGGCTCAATCAAATGATGATAATTTTGTGAATATGTTTAATTGCAATTGGCGTTTTGGATTCGATTGTCTGACTTTTCTGGCTAGCTAACGTTGTCCCTCATGCCTGGGCTTAATTTAATTCCCATGCGTGGGGGGGGTAAGAGAAACATGTGGGGAACATGACGTATTCATTTCATCATAACTAGCAAACTTCACCTCCTTTTCCTTTGGTTTTTGCTAAATATTCTTTCTGCGTATTTAGAAGAAAAAACGAACGTATATTTAAAAGTTTCATTCAGAACGAAACGTGATGAACATGTTACACATTTGTATTCTATTTCTGTTCAATTTAAATTTCTATCACTCCAGCCACATTATTAATGTTTACTAGTGTAGTAGTTTTATTTTAGTGTTTAATCAATGCGAATACTCCTACACTGCGAACTACAATGCAACTACTTTTCCCACAGCCAAAGTACTTGTGACACGCTCGTTATGATGACGTTTGCCGATATCGGTTTGGCTCAGTATCTCCCTGTGTCATATTTACCGACTATGTACACATCAATGATTTGTGCTACCATTTAAGTGTGCTATCCACCATCAAACACTGACATTACGTTTCATCAATAGACTGAGAAAAACATTGAAATACAATAACCCTCTTTATTTCTGCCGACAAAGCCTTCTCCAATAGTTCCATTGTGAGTTTCCATTATTACATTCATATTATATATTATAACATAACTTTATATTATATATTGTAACATAACAATTACAACCACATCATTGTTTATGCAGCCTAACCCGAATTTGGATAAAACATTTACTTTGAAACGCTCCTACCAGAATTAGCTTGCTCTTCATGATTCTCCTTATCCTCATGGCTGTGGGCTTATCATTTATCCTGGGAGCCCCATGACTAACTCCATCTGCCTCCTTCTCTTAGTCGCTACAATTACGCTAAACGTTTTTTTTTAATTTATTTTCTTCCCGTTCGACATTCGTCTTCCGGGGATTTTGACGGGTACAATGTTACAATGAATTTACGGGGCCATCCTAAGGCAAATGCGGGTTTTCGGTGCAATCCTTCACTATTTTTTAAATTTTATATTTGAATTACTTGGCTAACGGAAGATTTGCATTTATTGTCTGGAAGTGGAGAGAAGGTGTTTATGGGAAAGGGGGCAAATGATTTTATGACTCAGGGTGAGCGAAAGAGATCTTGGGGAATCTAGAGCTAATACGTGAAGGATAACGTGCTTTTGACCGAGATTGATTATTGGAAAGTTAGGACATGCGTGGAGGAGAGAATAATATTTTTGAGAGGTTTGAGAGATGAATTCTGAGAGGAGAGGTGTTTTCAAGGTTTGTCTTAAATATTTATTTTGGATTGTCTGTAAAATTGATAGATTGGTAGGTGCTGTGTTGCGCCATATTAGACAAGCATATGTCACTGTGGGTCTTATGATCGTTTTGTAGATGTTACTATGCTGAGGGTGGAATTTCTGTTGATAAAAGGGTATAATTTAAAAATTTTTGCACGTGTTTTATGGGCGGTTGAAATAATATGTGGTTTCCAAGTCAATCGTTTGTCTAGTAAGACACAAGTATTTGACTGGCGAAGAATGAGAAAGCCAGGGAATATCGATATTGTTTATTCGTAAGGGTGCAGGGAAGGGAGGACGTCTGAGTGAGAATATTTTAGATTGTGATTTTAAGAAGTTAATTTTAATTCTCCATTTCTTGGTCCAATTCGTATAACTATAATTGTAGGATTGTATCTAATCACACACATTGTAGGCTAATTTGATATCAATATGTGAAGTGAACGATAAATGCTTCTTCCACACATCTACCACTATATTTAATCGTCTTCCATGACAATGCTGCCACCTTCATGGCGCTTATTCTGACGTAACTTCCAATCGCGTCCGCAAAATTCTTATGTACAGCTGATACTGCACCTTCAAAGCAAGCTGACGCCATTAGAAGCAACAGCCGTCATCACTTCTTTCCCACTATTGTCTTCGCTATCTCTTTCATCATCGCTGTCGTCATCATATCGCCTCTTCCTTTCTTACCACCGTCACCGCCACGACACAGAGTCCAATTCATGGTTTGTACTGTTTGTTCATAAATATCTGTTGCCTACAATTGGCTTAATATGACCAATGGCCACATTTGTTCAATTATGTTGAGATTTAGTTTGCTTTTGTTAATTTATTTTCAAATACCCATTTGGATCCAACAGTTTCCAGTTGGAAAATTAAAACCTTCTGATCACGGTTACATACTCGATATTCTACCCCCTGAGTATTCAGAAACTTGAAATTAAAAAAAAGTTATGTTACATTTGCAATGCCACTGTTAACATGTTTTCAATCTATACTTTATACTAATATAAAAGGAAGGTAAATAAACAAATTATCTTCGTTTTAATCCTCACAACTAGAAGGCATAAACGCCATGCTTTGCAAATTTGAAGTCTGTAGAAGGCCTTCATTTCTTGTTTTGCAAATATTATTTTTGAAGAAATCATTATAGGGGCAGTGTCGTTAACCTAGTACCTACATTTTTATAAAGTAAAGTTTCCTGTCCTTCCTCATGTATTTTCAAAAGCAGAAACACATTTTTTCAAAGATGCTAACCTTTATATAGTATTGCTAGTTAGGTGCTGAGGTACTTCGCACCACTGCACGGCCACGCAGGGTAAATCCTATGTTGGCTCTCCTGTCTCTTGTGATATAGATAGAATGGGCGGCACGTAGGTGAAACTACACATTTCTTGTAGTAGTTGCAATACACAACCAGAGAAAAGCGTCCCCTCCTTCCCTTCCTCTTACTATGACATGTTCTTAGGGAACTTCTTTGCTGCTTCATTGCCTGCTTTCCTCCTTGATTCGCCCCATGCTTCCTTCCCAGCTTTACTTCCTGCTTTCCACTCTGTTTCGCCCCATATCCCCTCCCTGCTTTCCTCATTTCTCCTCCCAGCTTCACTCCCCACTTTTCTCCCTTTTCGCCCCATGCTTCCCTCCCTGCTTGCCTCTGTTTTTCCTGCTTGCTTGCCCCTCTCCCAAGCTGATCTCTCTTCTTTCCTCCCTATTTTCCTCTTTGCTTCCGTCACTGCTTTCCTCCGTTTTCCCCCTCTGCATCCCTTCCTGCTTTCGTCCGGTTTCCTTCACTCTTTCTCTCTGCTTCTCTCCCTGCCTTCCTCACTGCCTTCCTCCCTGCCTCCCTCCCTGCCTCTCTCCCTGCCTCTCTCCCTGCCTCCCTCCCTCCCTGCCTCCCTCCCTGCCTCCCTCCCTGCCTCCCTCCCTGCCTCCCTCCCTGCCTCCCTCCCTGCCTCCCTCCCTGCCTCTCTCCCTGCCTCTCTCCCTGCCTCCCTCCCTGCCTCCCTCCCTGCCTCCCTCCCTGCCTCCCTCCCTGCCTCCCTCCCTGCCTCCCTCCCTTCCTCCCTCCCTGCCTCTCTCCCTGCCTCTCTCCCTGCCTCCCTCCCTGCCTCCCTCCCTGCCTCCCTCCCTGCCTCCCTCCCTGCCTCCCTCCCTGCCTCCCTCCCTGCCTCCCTCCCTGCCTCTCTCCCTGCCTCTCTCCCTGCCTCCCTCCCTGCCTCTCTCCCTGCCTCCCTCCCTGCCTCCCTCCCTGCCTCTCTCCCTGCCTCTCTCCCTGCCTCCCTCCCTGCCTCTCTCCCTGCCTCCCTCCCTGCCTCCCTCCCTGCCTCCCTCCCTGCCTCCCTCCCTGCCTCCCTCCCTGCCTCCCTCCCTGCCTCCCTCCCTGCCTTCCTCCCTGCCTCCCTCCCTGCCTCCCTCCCTGCCTCCCTCCCTGCCTCTCTCCCTGCCTCCCTCTCTGCCTCCCTCCCTGCCTCCCTCCCGAGCGTAACAGCGGGCAGGTGCGCCGTTGTGTTCCTTCTCCTCTACCACGCGCGGAGTTGTCAGTGAGCGGTGAGTGCTGATGTGCCCCTCCCCGCGCCGCCCGCCCTTCTCCCAGGGCGTAATCCTCGGGCATAAATTGGGGGAGAAGGCTTTTGTGGGGGCTCTTCACGTAATGCAATAACAGCGGATAAGCAAAGAATGGGAGTAAAAAGGACGTTTTGGGGGATTGGTCCTTTATCTGTAACAGTCTCGTAAACATCGGCTCCCTTTGGTTGCGAGAGCCGCCAGCCGTCGTATGATTTGCGTGCTGTCCTTTGAGAACTGTATTGCGCGATTTGGAGATTCACTGGTTACGGCTCCGTTTAGAGATTATGAGATATCCCATTCTGCTTTCGTTATTTCTGTTGCGATTTCTTGAGACGAATGCGTTGTCTGTTAACTGCCCGTATGATCTTGTATTTTCTTTCGATTTCAAAGGGTATGCAATATTTTTTTGAGAAATTAGTGGATTTGCTTAGATTTATTCATGTACGTAACAAATACGCACGAACTTACACAGAATATTAAAACTTCCGCTTCAAAAAATATGACAAAAGGCTTGGTATAAAATACAATATTTAAGAATTTGAAGAATGGACAGACTTCACCATGAAAAAATAAAAACATTTCAATACCTCATTTCGGTTTCGGAACATTTCCATTTTGGCTCAAAACACAATTTTATTTCGTTTAATGAATATCGTTCTCCAAAGTCTTAAGATGAAGTTTATCAACATTGTCGTATTATCCTTCAAGTTGATATAATAAAATTGGCATAAAATACAAGAAAACAAAACCCAGGTAGAGCATGTTGCACGGCAGGTGGAAGTGTTTCTCCTCCGCTGGAAGTGAGATCTGGCGCCTACCTAAACATCGGTTTCCGGGTTTTCCTCCTCCAAATATCTCCACAACGAAACAATGCCTCAAACGGGACAAGCTCTAAACTGCCGACTGAGCTCTCGACATATGTGCTAGTGTAGTGCAGTGCATGTTCGTGTGTGTGTGTGTGTGTGTGTGTGCGTGTGCGTGTGTGTGTGTGTGTGTGTGTGTGCAAGGACAGAAGAGGGGTTTAAGTTGAGGAAGGAGAGATCGAGCGCAATCTTTCTCCGGTATTGTTCTGATATTTGGTTGGTATTGTTCGGAGAAACCACGGAAAATTAAGTAGTCAGAGTAAACTGGCTCGCTGGCGAGAGGAACAAACGCTTAGTGAGAAATCGTCTTGGAAAACTCGAGGGCCTCCACCAGCGGGTGGCTTGCATCTACAGATGGGTCTGCAACAACGTTACTGGAAAAATCATCGTCGGTTACGGAGGTCGCGCTCCGGTACACAGACAGCTTCCGATTTTTCAGTCGTCACGATTCGATGTGAGAGAGTAAATATAATTCCGGTCGCGCCAACCTCAGAGGTCATTATTCCAGCAACTGTAGTGTTTGTTATATCCTGGGAGTTCTTCCCAACTGGAACATCAGATCCGGCGCCTACCTTCACATGAGAATGAAGGATTTCTTTACCTCCAGGTTTCTCCCCACAGCGAGAGCATCGTCCCAGCCGGAACAAACTGGAAGCTCCAACCTAGTTACCCAACGTATGTGCAACGTGTAGTGCATGTACGTGTGTGTCTTTGAGGTAAGATACGACAAGAAGGAAAGAGATATTGCGCGTGGTCCGTGGCTCTTTTGTTAGGTAATCGCTCCGGTATTCGTCTGGAATTGGCCACGGAAAACTACCTATCAGAGGGAACGAGTTCATTGGCGGTGGTCGCTGGCCAGAGCAACAACCGCCTAGAGAGAGAAATCGCCTTGGAAAACGAGAAGCCCTCCACCAACGGGTGGGCCTGCGACAACGTCACCGGAAAAATATGGCCGTCGGTTCCGGAGGTCGAGCTCCGGTGCACAGGCTACTTCCGGCCTTTCAGTCCCCGCGGCTCGGAAGAGAGCGCCTCGCTCTGCGCGCGACAGATCGATAAATAACCCTCGATTATTTACGGAGTCAATGCCTCGCTCGATGAATCAAGCGGTCGACTGGAACTCTGGTGGTGGTGGTGCTGCTGCTGCCTTCTGTCAATAGAGGCACGTTTAATTCGCTTTGTGAATGCGGAGAGTGCAGTATCGATTTCTACGTCCATGTGGGCTGTTGTGTGTTGGGCCGGCAAACGAACTGCTTCCATGGGGTCGCGGTTCGGTTTTCGATTCATGGATAAATGAACAAGCGCGAACTTTTGTGGCCCGTATGCTTGAGGTCGTGTGTGGGAGTCCACAGGCTGCGTTGTTGTTTCTTTCATCTTCAGGCAATTTGATTCACCCGGTGCTGGGTATTTCGATGCTCGTGTGCTTACACTGGGAATGCTGTTGGAATGAATCGATAAGTCTGATTATAAATTAAACTAGTTTCCTGTTCTGTTAAATATTACTGCAAGAATCAATGCTTAAAATCCAATATCAAAAGGTTTTCGAATATATCATTACGTATGTGGCACTTTTTTCACACATCATCCCTTCTTTTACATCCATTTCAATTATTATTTATGAGCACCCAAAATATCTTCTTTTAGCATGCGTTTTTCGAAGAAAAGTCTGTAAAAATAATTACTCTACAATAGAGTCTAGCAAGCGATCCAAAAATTTATTTTCTCACAGATATTTTTTTTATATGCACAACAAATCTCAACGGGGGATTCTTGATAAAGAAAATAATTTATGTTAATATTGTAAACACTGTTAATAATAGGTTTAGTAATATAAAATTGATGTTTGTGGATACCACTTCGAAACATTTTTTCTTCCCCATTGCATGCGCAAGAGCCTTCAGTTTTAAATTTTTCAACGAACATTGTTCTTTAATGTATTCACGTGTAGGTTTTCCTTTTTTATTTCTGAATAATTGACGGAAATACCTTTATATTCGTGGATGTTGCAATAATAATTAAACGATCATTAATGAAAAAGGTGAGTATTAATATTAATTAAGAACTTCATGAATAATTGCAATGCAATCATGCGGAAACAGGCTCTACAAATAAACTGTTTAGAAAACGCGACACAATTTGTGATTCAAACAGGAAATAAAAGGCATAATTTATTCCATCACGGGGAACTACTGGGGTGTAACATCTTCATTGAAGAGAGAAATATGATTGTTTTTAAGCTTTATATACGGAATAAATATTTATGTAATGATACTATGGTATTTTATTTCTTTGCTAATGTGATTTTAATTTATTTAATGTACAATTAAAAATATGTAATCCAACTTAAGTATTTTTACACCGCGGAGAGTTAGTAGAAAACAAATAGTTTTTTAAAACACTTTGATAAAAATAAAACTTGAAAAGTAAGAAGAATGTAGTATTAATTACCACGCAATTTCATTATATTTTAGAGAAACAGATATCGAAAGAAAAGACTAGAAGATTCTAATGGCAAATTTGTTAGTTTTTCTAATATTTCACTAAATGGTTCAAGTCAACTTTTAAATATTGTGATTAAAAATGCAAGAAAAACCCTAATTAAAAAAGTGCATAAAATGTATTTGTTAAAAATGAAATTAGAAAGACAAGTTCTGCAAAGAACCGCACAGGATTTTCTTGGACATTTGTAATAAATACTAATATTTCAAGGATTTTTTACAATTATGAGGATTAATTTATGTGCTGTATGAAGTTATCTCTCGTAATGAAAGAAAGGAAGATCAACGTATGTAATAAAAAACAATCGTACAGGCTGACCAAGAAGTGTTTGAGTTAAGAAGTTTATTTAGCAGAAAATTTAAAACACGCATTGATGCTTTTCGAATATTTATTTTTTCTTTTAAAATACAAATTCAACATTTATTGTCGCCATAATAATCTAAACAGTTCATATAATTAACTAAGGTATAAAAATGAAAAACGGAAAAAGTCTTATTACGAAAGTCGTAGACTTAGTCAATAATGTAAGGATACAAACGAAAAAAAGTTTACTTTGAGGATAAATCAGCCTCTGATAATTCAACCACTGATCCGAAAATATTCTGGTATACTATAGAGGGATTTGCTCGCATTAATTAAATTGGTTGAATTCAGAAAATTTTAGCCTCGCTAAAGACAAAGTTCGTTTTTCTAGAATTTACATTGTTCCTAGAATTGAAAAAAAAAACAAACAAATTCATGATACTCAATTTTATGTTCATATTATTTCTAGCAACAATGACTTATCAGTTAATGTGCCTTCAGATAGAAGACGGATTCCGCAGGCAGTCAGAACACTACTCCGATGCGATCACTTACGGCAGGGACAAATCGAAGGAACAGATTAAGGCATCGCGGTCGTCTATAACCAGAGGAAGGGGTGGGGTGCTTTCCTGCTTGGGATGCAGCGCTCGCCACGATCTCCCCCCCCGCTGCGCTTCACCCCCTCCCCAACCACGCGACAAATACTTAGCGCGCGAGCGGTAATGAACTGCGAGGGATCCGCTCGCATTGCCATGCGGAGCGCGCGCCCAAATCCCGATCCCAGGCCGCTGAGCGCTGCCACAGCCATTGCCGCCGCCACCGCCGCCGTCCCCACTATCGCCACCGCCACCAACGCCACCGACATTGCCACCACGAACACTGCCGCCGCCACCGACACCACCGCCACCAACGCCACTATCGCCGCCGCTTCATCCGCCGCCACCGCCGCTACCACCGCCGCTACCACCGCCGCTACCACCGCCGCTACCACCGTCACTGTCACCGTCACCGTTACCGTCACCGTCACCGTTAGTCACCGTTACCGTCACCGTTACCGTTACCGTTACCGTCACCGTTACCGTCACCGTTACCGTCACCGTTACCGTCACCGTTACCGTCACCGTTACCGTCACCGTTACCGTCACCGTTACCGTTACCGTCACCGTTACCGTTACCGTCACCGTTACCGTCACCGTTATCGTCACCGTTACCGTCACCGTTACCGTCACCGTTACCGTCACCGTTACCGTTACCGTTACCGTCACCGTTACCGTCACCGTTACCGTCACCGTTACCGTCACCGTTATCGTCACCGTTACCGTCACCGTTACCGTCACCGTTTCCGTCACCGTTACCGTCACCGTTTCCGTCACCGTTACCGTCACCGTTTCCGTCACCGTTTCCGTCACCGTTTCCGTCACCGTTACCGTCACCGTTTCCGTCACCGTTACCGTCACCGTTACCGTCACCGTTACCGTCACCGTCACCGTTACCGTCACCGTTACCGTCACCGTTACCGTCACCGTTACCGTCACCGTTACCGTCACCGTTACCGTCACCGTTACCGTCACCGTTACCGTCACCGTTACCGTCACCGTTACCGTCACCGTTACCGTCACCGTTACCGTCACCGTTACCGTCACCGTTACCGTCACCGTTACCGTCACCGTTACCGTCACCGTTACCGTCACCGTTACCGTCACCGTTACCGTCACCGTTACCGTCACCGTTACCGTCACCGTTACCGTCACCGTTACCGTCACCGTTACCGTCACCGTTACCGTCACCGTTACCGTCACCGTTACCGTCACCGTTACCGTCACCGTTACCGTCACCGTTACCGTCACCGTTACCGTCACCGTTACCGTCACCGTTACCGTCACCGTTACCGTCACCGTTACCGTCACCGTTACCGTTACCGTCACCGTTACCGTCACCGTTACCGTTACCGTCGCCGTCACCGTCACCGTCGCCGTCGCCGTCGCCGTTACCGTCACCGTCACCGCCACCGCCAATATCACCGCTACCACCGCCACAACTACCACCGCCGCCCCCGCCGCCACGGTCGCCACCCTCAACCGCTCCGACGGAGAGCTCGCAAAGTATCGTCTTTGTCGCCGTTGCCGACGTCTTTGTTATTACAAGATTTTAGTATAGCGAGGATCACTGCACTTCGATTTAATTGAGTGTCCCTTCAAGGGCACGAGGTGGAACGACACGGGGACACTGTCATCCAACCGGAAGGTTCAGTAGCGAAAATTTATGTCGCAGTCTCGCAGCCTCTCCTTCACCTTCCAACTCGTGACCATGAAATGTCACTACATTTAAATCGAACTATTATGTGGTATACAAGATTTGAACACACTTTTCAGCCTGTGCGCATGAACGAAATCCAACATCGACATTCTCGGTGTTGCTGGTGTAGTCACGTTTACCGCTGTCGTCGTTGCTATTTCATCGTCTTTGTGGTTTTTATTTATGCCATTAATATAATAATAATAATAATAATAATAATAATAATAATAATAATAATAATAATAATCTCTTAAGACCCTTACGAGATCAATCGTTTCTTCAAAATCTCTGCCCCTGTAGATTTCACTTGTTAAAGATAATTTTCCTAGACTCCACCCAATCACAACCATCCGAAAACTTTCCTCTCTCTTTCGCACCATCCCGATGGGAACGGTGCTACGGGGTAGTCGGAGGCGAAGTTCTTGAAGACTCGGGCGCAGGGGCGAGGCGGAAAGGCGAACTTGCGTTAGCTGGCGGCGCAGCACGATCCGCCGCGCGCGCAGTTAAGTCGTGTGTCCTCGGGGAGCCGTGCCGGAGATCGCGCTGAGCTGTGGGGAGCTAATGGGTCGTATACTTGGGGTTATTTTCAATTTGTTGGCGCTGGTGGCGCCCGCGGGGAACCCTTTCGTCTTCAGAAGCCGCGCGACTTAATTGCGTTGGCGAATTGTGCAGTGGAAGGAACAAGGTGACGGGCTAGGAGTGAGTGACAGGACTGCGTGCTAATGTCCTAAGATCTTCATCTGGGCTGTCCGGGTGAAGGCTGATTATCCGAGGTATGATTTGCAGCGTCGAAGGCGGATTTGCCGCGTCGAAGGCTGATTTGCCGAGGTTTCAACCATCATATCGTGGTCTTCTTCAGAGCTGTAGTGCGACTGTCACTACAGCACGCAAGAAGACCACGATATGATGGTTAAAATGTCGGCACCTCAACCTTCGACGCTGTGTCACACGGGCAGCCCAAATCATGACACTGGCCGCGGAAGTCTACGATATCAACGTACTAAGATCTTTATTTTTTTAACATTTTTTCTCGTTGTACTTCCTCTTTTTTGCTGTTTTGAAGGATACATGTTACATACAATGAGTTTGTCTGCGCTGGTGTGCGAACTTCTTAACCTAGCTCCGTGAAGTCACGGAAGTTAAGTAGCTCGAGATATCATGGATTCCTGGATGGGTAACCGCCTGGGAACCCCGAATACTAACGGTGCTGAATCCATGGCCGATGGAGCTAAAACCCTTGCATTCACCCTCACGATGCAGCCGCATCCTTCAAGAGTAATTGGTAATATTACAAAAATATAATTTTATTTCGAAACAAATTACAACAAAAACATTTATTGAGTTTTTATCAGTTTAAACATCATTAGAGAAGTCAATGTATTTCTGAATAAAATTCAGCGATGTAATCGTTGCGTTGTCCAGGATACTCAAAACTTCTCTCCTTCGTTGGATAGAATCCGAATTGTTAATGAAAGCACATCAACTCAATTAAATAAATCTAGCCCCAATTTGACCAACGTGTGACGCGACACTGCTTTGCTTTCTCCCGGATGCGTATCTCCAGTTTGTACTCAACACCATCAACTGTTACTCCCCCCTCCGCATTCACAGCGCAGATTCGCGTTTACTGTTTCATTCATACACATAAAGGAGACGAAAACAGATTTTTCTACTCCCATAGTATAACGCTGTCATTTAATGGCTGCAACCAGTTGCATAATGATACCCATTTCGATACAGTTGTCATTATTATACAGGTTATTGACCAATCACTGAGAAGCTTACAAACCAAATATTGACACTTCATTAATCATTGAGAATCTTTATAGTAAATGTTTCGTTCAATTTTGTCCATTAAAATTGTATTTAATATTATATTCTGCGTCTTAATTTTAATTTATTTTATTATTATTATTATTATTATTATTATTATTATTATTATTATTAGTTTTTAACGTGAAGTATTATTTTAAATAAATTGAATTGTTATTGCACCTTGATCATATTTGACTGGCGCAGTGGTGGTTATTGAAGAGAACATTTGACTAAGGTTAAGATCTGAACGCAAGTCATTTTAGGTTATTTGTTTCTGCCGTGTGGTTGTCGTTAAAAATGTCTAATTTAAAATGTCTGGTGAATCAGCGGTGGTCTTGAGACCTCAAGAAATAAGTGTAAAAGCAAAGATGTGACGTCGAAATTATTGCAGCAACCTCGGTACTCCCTGGCTGGCTGGCGAAACAAAGCCACCTGCGTTGGGTAGGGAGCTGCCCGCCAGGTGGCCCTGACAGAATCCTGCATGTCAACTGCCACGAAACGATTTGATGTAAAAGTTTAACATATAAAAGGGTCGTTCCATGCAAAATTTCAGGTTTTCTGACAGAGAGTCTCAGATTTTTTTCATATTTTATTACATTAATCTACTAATGATGAACAGTTAAAAGACAATTTATAGAATTAATATCTTTAGCAGTTTAGCAACAATTACGGGTTAAACATGGATGATGACACAATATACTCAATAATTAAAATAATTATGACGCTCATAAAACGAATAAAACTTTAAAAACGGGCACACTATTTTGAAGATAAATGATCATATTTAAAGTAGTTGATAATATATTAACGATTGAGGTATTTGTTTACAATAAAAAATGTTAATAAATTAAACAAATACATTTTTCTTCAAAAGTAATATTTTCTTTTCTTTCATATTTTACACACTGCAAGAAGAACCAATAAATAACCATTCTGCAAACTGTCGCGATGGAATCTTAAAAAATGCGTATGTTATTAAATAAAAAGTATAGGCGAATTTTGCTCTTAAGGTTGAAAGTCGCGTGCCCTTGTCCAGCGAGGGGTGAGGTAAGGTCGTAGGCAGGCACCGCCAAGTTCATTCCCTAGGGATATCCATCGATGCCTTCGAAGGGATCCTGACACCAGTTTACAGGCTTAGTTTACGCGTGTTACTGTTCAATGATATATCGTGACAGAAAATGCCAAAGATTGTGAATACGTTGAAATGTTTAACAGGCTTTGGTGCTGCAATCCATTCGGACTTGAGAAGCACAAAAGTCGGCTGGGTAAGAGAAAGAGAACAGAGGCGATGCGGGAGAAAATATCAAATTTAGTGGTAGGAGAAGCAATATGCGATCTGTGTCGTCACAAAATATCCAAAATGCCCAATGCAGATCTTAGTGACTCAACTGAAACAGACAGTGAAGTGAAAACGTCAAGTGAAGAGGAGTACGTAGCCCCAGGAGTTGCAGAGGAAGCAACTATCAGTAATATAAACATTTTGAATCCTTTGGGTCAATCATCATTGTCATTGCGAAAACAAACCCGAGAGAAATCATACGCAAGGAGAAAGGTGAGTGCCGTAAATAAAGCAGTTTCTGAATTATTTTATGTGAGTACAGAAAGCAATGAAGGAGAAGAAACGTTGACACAATTCAAAGAAAAATGTTCAAACGTGAAAACAGCTAATGAAAAATATATGATTTTAATGTGTTTACCAAAAAGTTGGAGTAAACAAAAAATAATGGTCGAATTTGGCGTATCTCTTCATGTAGCTCGTACGGCAAAATTAACACCTCGAGAAGTAGTTTTGCGAAATCCACCATCGCACCGCGGAGGAAAAAAGTAACGCCGAGTGCTGACGAAGAGGGCTGGGCGCGGCGGCTCTAGCAGCTGAGATGAGTTCGTTTACGGAGCGCCGGTAAGATACTTTTATTCATAACTTTAAAAGCATTCAAGATTCCATGATGAAATTAACAGATTAGCTTGAAAGTAGTTTCAGCAATTTTTCTTCCAAAATTCAAGAATTTAAAAATATTACATTTCCATTTATTGCATTTTTTAGAATTTGTTTACTTCCTAATTGTTAAAGACTTACGGTAAAAAAATATCTTTAGCGTAAAATTATCCTTTACATTTCTTCTACAAATAGTGTCACTTTCATATTTTTTGCTTGTTTGCATATCATCGGAAAAAAATCATAACGGAATGTCTACAGATTGCTAACCTAATATTTCAAGTGCCCATTGTTGCTAAACAATGGCTGATGAGACAAAAATATTGTACCTGATTCATGCAGGTATCACGATAAGTAAGGTGGCCAAATATTTTTAAATTTTGAGATGTAGTGCCAGATTTCCTACTTTTTTTGTATCAAATGACCCAAAAGTTACCATCAGCCGTAGAAAAAGTACCGTATGAAACTTGATGTAATGGGTTATATCGTCGTTTCATAATGTACTATAGTGTTACTACTGACTCATATTTCAACAATGCGAAGAATGTAACGCTCAGTGCGAAGATAAATATCTGTAATTAAACATATTAAGGTGTAATCTATTCAAAGTTTAAGAAAGAAAATATCTACTCTCTTTTCCCCTAGCAATGAAAAGTCTAGTTTTCACTAATGAAAATGCTTCAACGAAAAACCATATCTGCGCGTATTTAAGCCATACAATCTCTCATAATTTGTGATTTTATTCTTCTAGCTTTTAGAGTTTAGTCAAATATTTACTCTTGCATGTAGGCCTGTGAATACACTAAACTTAAATCGGAGACGTTTGAAGGATTGTTTAGAAAAGTTTCGGGAACTAACATTCTACGAAAAATATATTATTATGCAATATAACATTAGCTGAAAGCATTTTCATGCATTTTTCAAAGATTTTTTCATTAAACAGTTTCAGCATCTATTGAAAAACTCAAATACGTTTGTATCCAATAGAAAGTAAAATGTTTCTGTTCACAGATTTTATGACAATAAAGCAACTATTAGCGCATGAAAATAAACATGAAAAATAATTATTATTTTATTATTTCTATTATTACTTTAATCAACCTATCAAAATATTTAATAAATTATGAAGAAAAATGAGTTTAATTGTATTCTAATGATTCGAAATAGGATGTCAGGTATTAATAAAATTATGATCAAATGAAGTGTAGAATAGATACTTTCCTTGAACCACATCACACATCTCACTGCAAAATAAATATTTACAAAGACCACCATTATATTTACTTTCAACACATGGACAGCAATAATGCAGTATTCAAAACAATGCGCTACTCTACATGTTACTTCAAATAACATGGAAAAGGTAGTTTCCAGCAAAGACCGAAATTGAAAACAGAATCATATGAATTACGCAAGAAATCTAAGAACCATTAAATCACATTGTGTGCGTCGTACCAGGGATATTGGGACAAATTATCAATAAAAAAGAAAATCCTCTGTACACTGCCCAAAAGAAAAAAATAGTATAACTATGAACTACATGGATCAGAAGCAAACCATGGTTCTAACAATATTAAAGTAAAACTGCTACAGACGTGAGTGACCGCAGACACTACCGAAGCACAACGGTGGAAGAGGATCGCAGTTTAGGTTTGCAGCGCGCGCGTTACCTTGGACGGTTCACGGAAAAAACGATAACGCAGACACCAGCCATGTTTTCCTTAACAAACATGTCTCGGTTGTACAATATTATACACACACATACGCGACTATATAAACCCAACGACACAACCGACACAGCACAGATCGAGTTCTACTTCCACAGCAAGAACTCGTCTTGTCTCAAACAATTGTAATACAAGGAATAGTTAATTAATTGTCTATAAAATATGAAGATCGCAGTTTTTCTTACTTGCGTGTTCGCAGTTGCTTCTGTCCTGCCAGGTCACGTACTTTGTGACAATGCATTCCCAACAAAGCATATTATCCTTCACTCTCCTGTAAGGCTTGAATCTTTTATTGAACGTTGCCAGTGCCACGGAAGTTCATCGTCTTCTGACGAAGAAGTTCTCATCGACTTAAGCAGCTCCAGCTCCAGTTCCAGCTCTAGCTCTGAGGAAGTCGTCGTGGTCGTCGATGAGAGCTCTAGTTCCAGCTCCAGCTCCAGCTCCAGCTCTGAGGAAGTCGTCGTGGTTGTCGACGAGAGCTCCAGCTCCAGCTCCAGCTCTAGCTCTGAGGAAGTCGTCGTGGTCGTCGACGAGAGCTCCATCTCGAGTTCCAGCTCCAGCTCTGAGGAAGTCGTCGTGGTCATAGAAGATAGCTCTAGCTCCAGCTCCAGCTCGGAGGAAGTAGTCATTATTGAAGACAGCTCCAGCTCTTCTTCCGAGGAAGAGACCACCATTGTTCTCGTCGAGTGCGGCGATAGGGAGGTATCATCTTCTTCGTCTTCTGAGGAGATCGTCATCGTTTTGGAAAACAGTTCCAGCTCCAGTTCTTCTGAAGAAATTGTGATTGTGGAGGAATCCAGCTCTGAGAGTGAAGAGAAGAGAAACATAATTGTAGTGGTGGAATGTGGTGACGAAATTTCTAGTTCCTCTTCGTCTTCCTCTGAGGAGATCGTTATCATCGAGGAGTCTAGTAGCTCCAGCTCCAGCTCCTCGTCTGAGGAAGTAGTTGTCGTCGTAGACGAATCCAGCAGCAGCTCCAGCTCCAGCTCTTCATCTGAGGAAGTTGTTGTTGTCGTAGACGAATCCAGCAGCAGCTCCAGTTCCTCATCTGAGGAACTTGTGGTCGTCGTAGACGAATCCAGCAGCAGCTCCAGCTCCAGCTCTTCATCTGAAGAAGTTGTTGTCGTCGTAGACGAATCCAGCAGCAGCTCCAGCTCCAGCTCCTCATCTGAAGAAGTTGTTGTCGTCGTTGACGAATCCAGTAGCAGCTCTAGCTCCAGCTCATCTTCTGAAGAAATCGTTGTCATCGTGGAATCTGACAGTTCAAGCTCCAGTTCGTCATGCTCCTGTTAAGTTTTTTTAGGAAAAGTGCATGCGTCTATCTGTAAATAATCTGATACACAACTGCTACTCTCCACCAATCTATGCCAACAATGTTGAAACGGGTTAATGTTGCAGCTATTCTTTACACAGTGTGTAGAGAATTAGTTTTAATTTATTAATTTATGTTAATCATGTTTGATATCCAATAAACAAGCCACATATTATGTATGTCTCTTAATTTCTTTGCCCTTCTAACACTCTCATATAGTGTAAGTTTTCCTGGGATTGCAAATGAAAGTAAATGTTTAACAATAAAGTTTTGACTTACGAATATTTGAATGTTATTAAATACGGGAGAAATTGTTTCATGTTTTACGTAGAAGATTCATTGAATCTTTGATAATGTTGCTATTTTTAATGTGACCGTAATGAAATAATAATAATAATAATAATAATAATAATAATAATAATTACAATCTTATTAAGATATTAGGTACTGATTTTGCTTCTGGGGTCGTGTATTATTAATTATAGACACATGAAAACTCTCTTTACACGAAATCGTAATAAACTTAACCAATAATTTGAATGTATAACTTTAAATTTTTCTACATTTTGTATTTTTTCTTCACTTTTCTTTTAAATTGTATCGTCTTTTTGTAGATAATCAAAAACTAATTTGTAGTTAGATAATTAAAATTAAATTTATGCAGAAAACAATCATTATTTGCAATTGTTTGCATATTCGTTAAAATGTTTTGTTAGTAATTGTGGACGGTCAATGACAGAACACAAGTCGGAAACACTTCCTCAGTGTTCCGTAATATCTTATTAGAGACGTAATCAAGATTGTACTCAGAATACGAGTATATGCACTAAATTCTCGATAACAAAAATGTCTTGGAAATTCACAATCATACTGTTTTACTTCACTCAATAAAATTATATGTTAATATATTAATCGTAGAGAGCAGAGAAAAGCAAAGCATTTTTCCATTATATTTTACATGTGTTAATTATTATTTTGATTTGTGAAGGTCATTGGCCTTTGTGCTTCTATATAAACGTAAGGAAATTAATCTATTACGCTAGTTAATCTATTATATATTAAATGAAAGAATTTCTAAACTGATATCTTGTTTTAGTATTCGTAAATTCTTCTTCTTCTACTTTCAAATCATAGGTAATCAATATTACCATTATTGTTAAAATTATTTATTCACTTTATATATTTGTTCTTCATTACTTACAATATTTATTTGCGTTTCGGAGAGCATGTATTCAGTTTTAAGAGAATGCAAATAACAAATAAGAAACATTTATATTTAAATTAAAAATATACCTTTGAACATTTTGTTATAAATATTTGCCGTTTGTTTTTGCAGTTTACCGGAAGAAGAAAACAAATGCTTCCCGAAACAATACATTTGACAAATATTTTAACCATATGACATTAATAAATAATTGTAACTACAGTATTACCTTGTCTATAATTTAAAAAAGGAAGAAGAATATTTTACTATACACATAACATACATTGCATTTATGTACTTTTTTTCCAACACAGCAGTCGTTTCGAGGTAACATTTAATGATATATCATTTGAGATTTTCAAGGACTGAATTGTCTGACGATTGGAGTGATTGCTGAAGCACATATGACAGAGTGTGCAATGTGGTAATTTTAGATAATCGTTACCAACGCGAGGGTGCAAATACAATTTTATTACATTTGTAATCTCTATACTACTACTCTCTATATACTTTTACGAAGCAAAGGGACAAATCGGTTATCTATCTTTGTAACGACTAGAAGAAAATTTGCTATCAGTCTTTAATAAATAGTTTTCTTTTACCCAATCCTGTGATGTTTTCCTTTTTTACTGAGGTCGACAAATTTTTGAGACTAGACCGTAAAATCATGAATGTAATACGAACTAAATTGTTGAAAGAATTGATCGCCCCGACCGGGATTCGAACCGGGCCTTCTGGTTTATGCTGAGCTTCCAACAAGGTAATGGGAAAGGTGACAAATATAAGTAATACCAACCAAGTGCAGAAATCCAAAATGAAACCGAGTAGTCGTAACGCTGGAAAATGAGACTATGCCCGTCACCCCTGTACTAGCAATTGCGACTCCATTGGATGGATTGATGGATGGAAAAGTTAAGTACCTATTGTCCCATTTTGCACTCTTTCTGATAACACGAGAATTGACTCTTGACCAAGTAAAATACAAATTAGTAAAAGCAAGTCGAAAGTGTACAAAAATATTGTAATATTTTCGGGGGAAGAGTTTTCTCGAGATATTATCATAACAATCTGGCTCGAAAAATTGTCTCTTGCTATATCATACGTGTTCATAAATGACTATTTTAAATAATCTCCACAAGATTTTGTGAAAATTAATTTTGAATGTTTCAAACCAAACTGAGAATGGTAATAATAGATTAATAATTATATACGCATGTTTTTTTCGTTTAATGCGATAGGACTTTGCGACGCATTTTCTATTATTATTGCTAGGCATATTTAACGACACGTTGGACTTACGATGTTCAGAAACGGAGTAGTAAATCGTAAAGTTTTGTACTCCTAACTGCCGTGTACAAATATATTTCTCTCCGCTGATATAGCAGCCTGACGCCAAATGTCCTTTGGTTTGCGAGTCAGCATCTGGCTTATACGTACGAAGAAGGGATTCGGTCAGTAACAAAGCAAACAACACTAGCAATTTACGACTATTCTTAAAAGTTCATATCTCGATTTTGGTAAAAGTGTGGCATATACAGGTTGTCCGGGGAGGATATGTCGAAACATCGAAGATAGTTTAAGATAACCGTCAGTTTAAGATAGCTCTTAAGATAGTTTTAAGCATATTTTGTCTAATAAACTACTTGGATGTTGTGAATGAGTAAGCCGCAATAAGTACTCAAAAGTTGTTTTGAAAAAATGATTTCTTGGCATAAATTTGCATCGCAGAAGCATAGAAACCTTGCAGAAACATGTAAATTGTTTATTATTTACAAAATATGAATATATTTGTTCAGAAAAAATTAACCCACAAATAAAAGCCGCCTATAATCTCAGTCTCCGATGAAAACAATGAATTTCAAGAGTCTTCCCTATCCAAATGAGAGCCATTATCAAACCACTTCTGGTAGTAAAATCAAGTCATATTCAAGTTACATTTTTCTTTCTATATATCTCGTTGTTCAGAAATTTGTGTTTGCAGCCACAGCAAACTACACAACATCCTCTATAAACAATATGTAATTAACTGTTTTCCTGCATCTGTATGGTTTGGGTTACCGGTTTGTTAGTGAAGATTGAGTCCGTTATTATTTTTGTTGTGAATGTGAGAGCAGCTTAGACAAATATTGTGTTACTCAGTGTTTTAATTTTTATTTGTACGTAGGATCTGAATAAATATTTTTTTCAATCCTTTTATTGTCTTCGAATATTCATTTGACGGTATCAAATGGTTACGTAGTAAAAATGTTTTCTGCAACCGTAAATATATTGAATAATATTGAAGGACGATGGAAGGTGTTAGAAATTATGAAACAAAGGTTTGTTTGTGCAAATAATTTATTGAATATAAAACTATGTGAATTCCACCAATAAATTAAAGGAAAATATCTTCATATTCTGTAAAGAATAGCTGTAACTTGAACATGATCCATGATCAACAATGTTAGGATCCTTTGGTCCATATACTCTGTGTCTGGCAGTCGAGTATCAGAGTAGTTTTCAGGTAGCCGCTAGAACCCTTCCAAAGAAATATCTTAGCAAGAGCACGACGAACTGGAGCTTGAGCTGTCACATTCCACAATGACGACGATTTCCTCGGAAGAGGAGCTGGAGCTGGAGCTGCTGCTGGATTCGTCTACGACGACAACAACTTCCTCAGATGAGCAGCTGGAGCTGGAGCTGCTGCTGGATTCGTCTACGACGACAACAACTTCCTCAGATGAGGAGCTGGAGCTGGCGCTGCTGCTGGAGCTGCTGCTGGATTCGTCTACGACGACAACAACTTCCTCAGATGAGGAGCTGGAGCTGGAGCTGCTGCTGGATTCGTCTACGACGACAACAACTTCCTCAGATGAAGAGCTGGAGCTGGAGCTGCTGCTGGATTCGTCTACGACGACAACAACTTCCTCAGAGGAGGAGCTGGAGCTACTAGACTCCTCAATGATAATGATTTCCTCAGAAGAAGACGAAGAAGAATCAGAAATTTCGTCACCACATTCCACCACTACAATTACGTTATTCTTCTCTTCACTCTCCGAACTGGAATCTTCCACAATCACAATTTCTTCAGAAGAACTGGAGCTGGAACTGTTTTCCAAAACGATGACGATCTCCTCAGAGGACGACGAAGACGATACCTCCCTATCACCGCAGTCGACAAGAATAATGGTGGTCTCTTCTTCAGAGGAAGAGCTGGAGCTGTCTTCAATAATGACTACTTCCTCCGAGCTGGAGCTGGAGCTAGAGCTATCTTCTATGACCACGACGACTTCCTCAGAGCTGGAGCTAGAGCTGGAGCTGGAGCTAGAGCTCTCATCAACGACCACGACGACTTCCTCAGAGCTAGAGCTGGAGCTTGAGCTGGAGCTCTCATCGACGACCACGACGACTTCTTCAGAGCTGGAGCTGGAGCTGGAGCTAGAGCTCTCATCAACGACCACGACGACTTCCTCAGAGCTAGAGCTGGAGCTTGAGCTAGAGCTCTCGTCAACGACCACGACGACTTCCTCACAGCTAGAGCTGGAGCTTGAGCTAGAGCTCTCGTCAACGACCACGACGACTTCCTCAGAGCTAGAGCTGGAGCTTGAGCTAGAGCTGGAGCTAGAGCTAGAGCTCTCATCGATTACCACGACGACTTCCTCAGAGCTAGAGCTGGAGCTGGAGCTCTCGTCGACGACCACGACGACTTCCTCAGAACTAGAGCTGGAACTGGAGCTAGAGCTGGAGCTGGAGCAATGGCAGCCATCAATAAAAGAATCAAGCCTTAGCGGCGAGTGAAGGATAATATGCTTTGTTGGGAATGCACTGTTGCAAAATACATATCCTGGCAGGACAGAAGCAATTGCGAACACGCCTGTAAGAAATAGTGCGATCTTCATATTTTATGGATAAATTAACTATTTATAGGATTACAATTGCGTGAGGCAAGACGAGTTCTTGCTGTGGAAGTAGAACTCGAAGTGTGCCGTGTCATGTGTGTGCATACCTTTTTATACCTCTGTTAGTCTTTGATGTATACATAAAGAGCTACGAATGCTTACATATAGAGTACTAGAATCGTGAGTGTAAGTGAACACAAAGTTGATGTGATAATCTCAGAACGTGTTAGTATAATGTATTTTCGCCAACTGCCATAGTAACGCTCTCCTATCGTTTGTGCATTCATAAAATTTGCAGTGTGTAAAGCGATCAGCTTTCCGATAAACTGATTTTTTAAAACTTTCGTCTGTAATTGATATAAATATTACATTTTTATTCATTAATTCATCGCAATATATAATATACTGATTGATGATTAATGATTATACTAATTTTATCATAAGAAATCCAGAACGTTTTCTTGATATGAAAGGTAATTTCAGTTAAACTATACTTTGTCATTTGTATTGTTCAATCATAAAATAAGAAGCTGAGATTTGATGTTAATTTATCTTCTGGTTTGGAAGAACATATAGAGTTTGGGGAACGTTCTTCATGTACTGAATTTTGCTTGATCTGTGACAATTGTTGGCCTCATAATTTTATCGCTCGGATGTAGATTTAACTACCACTTTTCGTAAATTTTGTATTGTAGAAATTCTGAAGTTTGTTTCGGTGAATGAAAAATTAATTTTTGTTAGAATATAATATATCGTGTTTTTCCAGTGTTAATACGTTGTAAATACTCAAGAAATAATGTCATGAAATATTCAGATGGTACGGGAGTTATAATTCTATAACACTTTTATTGTGTATAAAAATAAGAAAATATAACATGGTTTGGGCCGGACTATCGTAGATTTACAGAATGTTTAAATGTAGGATATATTTAAAAGTAATAAAAATTTAACTTACAGGAATGGGAAATTCCTTTTGAGTCTAATGAATGTTAGGCATTAATGAATGGTGAGAAAATAAAAAAAATATTTTAAGCATTAGTAAATTAATGTGTCGTCGATATCAATCACTGCACAGTAATATTTTCTTCTTGTGTGTGATGTCCTAAACAGAATTGCTGAAAATCATTGGTTTCGAAAACTCATGAATTTGTGACCATTTGGGTACAGATATCGAGTAAAACTACAAAAGTTCGGAAAGGTGTTTGGAAGATAGGAATGAGAAGGCGACTGGCAGAAGGCGAACTGGAGAAGATTGTGACTGTTGACAATGATTATGTGTGTAATGAACGATGTGAAACATTGGACTTAATGAGGAAGACGTCATTTTCTGCCACTAATTTATTACTTCTTTCTTCAAGCATATACTAAACATTTGCCGCTTGTTAATTTTGAAGTTGTTATAAGATATTCCAATCTTAGTAAAAATGACAAATCTGAAGTGAGTTGGTTGCAGGACTTTATAGGCAAGAACTAAATATACAATTTGCAAGCAATGTTATGTAATGTAACCAAAAATATTTTTTAATTAAAAAACTAAATATTAATTTTTTATCGGAACTTTCAAGTGTCGTTTAAGTGTCGCGTCCGTGTCGTGTGATAGAATTTATGGTACAATACAGTAAGAAAAATTTTTCATTTACCTAAAAAACAGGAAAAGTATCTCCATGGGACACAATATTGTTCCCCGGCGAAATCCTAACTCAGTTCGTCTGCTTGCTACTTCTGGCGCCCTTCACATAATTAGATAATATATACTAATGCGGATACTTTGCGGATTCGATGGTGTGACAGTGTGACGATGGTGATGGTGTGATGGCGATGGTGATGGTGTGACTATGGCGATGGTGTGACGGAGCGTGCCGGACTGTCATACCCAAGTTCGCGGGTTCAAACCCGATCGAAGCCGTGCATTTAAGGGCGAAAAAATCCTTCGTACGCCTTCCGCGGAGGGGAAGTAAAGCCGGCTGGCCCATGTTAGTAGATTTACTTGCATGTAAAAGATCCTCAAGCCTAAATGACGCCTCTGAGCTAAATTCAAATTGCCTGTTTCGTCGCCCGAGATAATACCTTCTTTCTCCGCTAGGTGAAAGGAGCGTAGCGAAATTTGCGTGGTCAGACGGAAGAGCGGGCCTGATGGCTCGAGTCTCGCCACGTAAAATAAGGTATTAACTTTAACTAAAACTAATTAGCTAATACGCAGAGGAGGCGTGACGGACGGAAGGTGTGTGAAGGACGAAGGGGCGTGACGGACGGAGGGTGTTTGTTGGACGGAGGAGGAGGACGGACGGACGGGGAGGACGGACGGACGGAGGAGGAAAAAACAAAGGAGGCGTGATCTTCCCTAATTGATCTTTCCTAATCAATCTGGATGTCAGTGGTCCGTGAATTTGAATCCAATATTTTCATTTTTGGGGTACTTTATATGAAGCCGCTAGGACATTTTCCAAATTTTGAAAAAGAAAAATGGCTTTATTGATTTGATTACATTTTGTTGTTGGATAGTGTGGACGTTTAAGAGAATGATACAGGTCTCATGTTCGTTGAAAAGCCTCATTTTTCGAAAATTTCATTAGTTCAACAGTTTTTCGGCGTCTTCCAACAATTAAAACATTAAAGGTAGAGATTTTTTCCATTAATTAATTCTGTTCCTTGAATATGTATTTTGAAATAAGGTCACGTACAATTTTTCGAAAATTTGAATATATTTCCCATAATTTTGCGAGAGAAAGTACGAGCGAGAAAGAACGTGCTATTTTATCAACACTAGTTTGGATAAAACAAGTGGTTTTCGCATGTCATAAAAATATTTTTTAAACGCTCCAAATTTTTTCCTTGATTTCTTATCGAATTGAGCATAAAAATTAGGCAAGGACCATTTGCGTAAATTCCCTGAATTTTACAAAAACAGTAGAGAATTAAGATTGTAAAATTACAGTATTTTTGACTGTGAATTTTTAAGTTATGAACTATGTTGTTCAAAAATTATATCTTTAAATAAGTTGATATACATTTTTTCCCGCCATTGCAAATTGAAATTTCCACTCTTCTTTGCTTAAGAGATTGCTTCAGAAGATATCAGGCCGTAATGCAATACGACAATCGCAACGCTGCGACACGCCGGCTTGAATTTCAGAGAAAGACTTCTCGTTGTTGGGCAATGTTTCTTGCTGTGAGAGATGCATAAATGAATAGTCGAAGTATGAGCTTTAAAATAATTAGTTTTCACATATGTTACGCTACGGTTGTTAATGAGTGTCAAATGTGATGAGGCATGTATATTAATATGGATGGAAATTCCGGGAATATAATATTACACTGGCATTACTAATGCGAGAAAGGACGTGCTATGTAACCACTACTAGTTTTCTTTGCGCTATGTTCTTGCTAGAATATATTATTCGCTTGCAAAGAAGGAATATGATTTTGATTGTTAAATCTAAAATTTACAAAATTGCAAAACGTTCCGTTTTATGTTCACCCCGATATAACTACATAATTGGAAATAGAAATTGTTTTTTAAACACAATTATATAATTTGTTTGACGCAAATAGTTCTTTAATTATGTCATCTTAAATGAAAAATTGTTTCCGTGTATGTTTGGCAATTTTAAAAATAAGATTTTCTCGAAACTGGCTGGAACTTTTTCTTTGAACATTACTTTGTTATGAATATAACAAAAGATACGGAATTACATTAAGGCCATTTCGATGTATAACCTTTCCATTTTAGAAATGAAACAATGCAATTTTTCTAAATACCTCTTGTTTCGTTACAAATTACATTACGGGCGTTTTATTTACATTGTATTTGTGAGTATAAATACTTTCCATGATTTTTCGTGACGTTTTACAAAAACTCAAAAGTTTTCTCTGAAACGCATTTTCTAAAACGTTTAAAAGACATTCTCAAAAACCTTAACAAATGTTTCAATGAATCTTTGCATATAGAAACAGGGCTTACTCTTTTCTGATAGTCTTAAAGACATATTTGTATTCTGGTAATAGATTACAGAAAAATTAAGAGAGCATGCACAATGTATGTGCTTACGATAAAATTTTATTTCCTCATTGTAAATACGAGTATTTCATGAATGTAAACTCAACTATTTTGTTAACTGATACGTACTAGAAATATTATATTCTACAACATTTAGTGCAGAGGAAATTTTCGCAAAATGATCATGAATTGGTGTGATGCTGATAGAATTTAATGCTGAAAAGTTACTTTTCAGCATTACTTTTATTTTTGCCTTGTTAAAATGGAAACTAATGGTAATGAGATTGTTGAAATAAATAAATTCATTGCTTTAGAGTACATAATAGGCCGCGTATCCATAGCAAGGTCAGTTTCAATTATATAATTAGTTTTATCAAATAATTACTATTTCCTTAGTGTCTTTTGCAATTTACTCTCTGGTTTGTTGTTGACTAGTCCTACGTTGGTTCTCTCCGAGTACAGAAATTGCATTTGTATGCGACAGTTAAAGGCGTACGTACAATTTTTCATTTAAACCTCTGGAAGTCTAAAAATTTCAAAGATTCAAATATATTTGTCACCTTTCCTATACCGTGAATATTGAATTGAAATATTTCTGTCTTAATGCAACGTATCCCGCTGTATTAAAACATTAAATCCTTTTATTTGCCCTTTTCCTAAAATATAAGTAGCTCGCGTAATTTTGAGTAACTTTGTGGTGTTGTTTTCCGAAACTTTTTTACGCCTCCAATATTGAATAAAGATTTATTTCTTTATGCAATCTGAAATTCATTTCATTTACAGTTTTTTTAATTATATGGTTCACGCTTTTTTATAAAACAGATAAAATAGGATAGTACTTTGAGTGCATTTCGGTTAGCTTCGTTTCTCAGTCGAGAAGCAATCATCTCAAATGTTCAAGTTGTCTTATTCGAATCCTGGGCTGAGCACGATTGTTGTTGTTTTAATTATTCCTAAAGATGTTTCAAGTGTAGTGCTCAAGACACGAAATTCTGTTTCAGAAGTTCCTTAGTTTAACAAATCTATTAAATATACGAATTTTTCTACAAGACTATCTGAAATCACTTCGATAAAAGGTTTCAAGAAATAAATGATATTAGTTGAAAGCAATTATTGCAATGGTGTAATAGTTTGCGAACTCGTGCTAATTAATAGAGGAAACTACGTGATGTTTGTAAACAACGTCTTATGCAATGTATTTACATTGTATGTCGTATAATCACGCTATCGATTTTCTTCTACTCTGCAATATTTGGCATGAATGTAAGGAGTAGCGGGTACCTCAGAATAAACGTTATTAACGACTAGCAAATATAGAGGAATCAAAAATAGATTTTTCCAATGAACATATAAGGAAGTTGGACATATGATATATGCCTTCGATAGGAAGGCAAATCATCGTGAATTGGTTTTTGGCTGGTGACGTTCTAATGCATTCAATGTATCATGTATTTGTTTCTTATAAGAATTTTACCATAACATGTCAATTGGAAAAGTATAAGTATTTTGGACCCAATACATGCCCTGGAAGTTTGTTACGTTTTTTCTGAGACACTCTGTATAGTACTGTGATATGTTCCTCACTCCAGACGTTTATTAATATAATGAATTTGTAACAAAGTACTCAGGGTTGGGTAGTATTTAAGTACTTGTAATTGAAATACGTATTTTAAATACATTTTGTATTTGATAAACTGAATTTTTGAGGTTTTTGGTCATGTATTTTGGATATGTATTTAAATACATGAAACAGGTGTATTTAAAAAAAGAAATTCTTAAAATACTTTAAGAACAGATGGAGATTGTGTTTGATTCCACTAGTGAATGCACCTCATTGAATTAAAAATAAAAGCTCCTTTCAGTTGTTGAATTTGATTTCTATTCAATGTTATAAAATGAATAGAATTTTTCTTAAATGATAAATCTAAGTCATTAAAAATGCTGGACAATTATCCGACAATGAAAAAAGCGTTTATTCATTATAACACTAGTTTATATTCATACGTGCCAGTTGAACGACTGTTTTTTTCCTTTCCGGTATATTACAGTTCGTTATTGTTCAGAAATCTATAAGACTAAAAATTACTAATTTATTGTAAATGATAGATACAATATATCGTTACAATAAAAAGAGTTATTAAAAAATTATTATACTTAGTGTATTTTGAGTATCTGAAGTATTTTAAATACGTATGTATTGAGCAAATCAAAACGTAATGTGTTTTGAGTATGTATTTATATACTTATTTACAAAGTATTTTGGCGAAGTATTCAAATACTAAATTTAAAGTATTGTGCCCTACCCTGAAAGAACTTTAGCTAAGTGTTTTGGTTGTAATGACAATATAACTTTCTAAAAAATGTAGCAAGAGTCAAAATATAGTCCAAGAATTTGGCACCCAAGTTTCCTATCTTAAAATACATTTTTGAAATTGTAATTTAGTCATCCATTATAGTAATTGATGGCAATTATGGTAAGGGAAATATATCTCCCGGAATTGTTAAAATTTACAAGTGTGTTGAGGTGGTGAAATATATTGTAGTAACCTTCATAGGAGTTTTTAAAAACCCTAACAGCTGTTCAAAGACGTTCAAGTGGTTGTACGATCTGGGCAGCCGTATGAAAAAAGTAATTACTTCATCTGACTCTCAAAATAGAGTTTAAAAAATGTGGCCACATTAATCCTTTTTAGACTTTCTTTAAACAATATAGAATAGATGAACCGCTGGTTGTTCCCATATTACAGAGAAAAACATCAAATACAGTAAAAGAAAAACGAGAGATAGTAAGACGTAAAATAAATGTAAACTTTATATACCACATATTTATTGACATTCAAACTTCGTTTATGATACAAATAAATTAATAAATTAAAGCGAATTCTATATCTGCAATGTAAAGAATCGCTGTAATATCAACGAATACCATTATCAGCGTTGTAATTGCCTGGCGTAACTAGAAGCTGTGAATCAGACAAGTCTTGCAGTTGGATCTTGAACTATTCCATGCTAAAGCTCTTAACAAGAGCACGATGAACTGGAACTTGAACTATCAGATTCCACAATGACGACGATTTCCTCAGAAGACGAGCTGGAGCTGGAGCTGCTGCTGGATTCGTCTACGACGACAACAACTTCCTCAGATGAGGAGCTGGAGCTGGAGCTGCTGCTGGATTCGTCTACGACGACAACAACTTCCTCAGATGAGGAGCTGGAGCTGGAGCTGCTGCTGGATTCGTCTATGACGACAACAACTTCCTCAGACGAGGAGCTGGAGCTGGAGCTGCTGCTGGATTCGTCTACGACGACAACAACTTCCTCAGATGAAGAGCTGGAGCTGGAGCTGGAGCTGGAGCTGGAGCTGCTGCTGGATTCGTCTACGACGACAACAACTTCCTCAGACGAGGAGCTGGAGCTGGAGCTACTAGACTCCTCGATGATAACGATCTCCTCAGAGGAAGACGAAGAGGAACTAGAAATTTCGTCACCACATTCCACCACTACAATTATGTTCCTCTTCTCTTCACTCTCCGAGCTGGATTCCTCCACAACCACAATTTCTTCAGAAGAACTGGAGCTAGAACTGTTTTCCAAAACGATGACGATCTCCTCAGAAGACGAAGAAGATGATACCTCCCTATCGCCGCACTCGACGAGAACAATGGTGGTCTCTTCCTCGGAAGATGAGCTGGAGCTGTCTTCAATAATGACTACTTCCTCCGAGCTGGAGCTGGAGCTAGAGCTATCTTCTATGACCACGACGACTTCCTCAGAGCTGGAGCTGGAACTCGAGCTGGAGCTCTCGTCGACGACCACGACGACTTCCTCAGAGCTAGAGCTGGAGCTGGAGCTGCAACTCTCGTCGACGACGACAACGACTTCCTCAGAGCTAGAGCTGGAGCTGGAGCTGGAGCTAGAGCTCTCATCGACGACCACGACGACTTCCTCGGAACTAGAGCTGGAGCTAGAGCTGGAGCTGGAGCTCTCGTCGACAACCACGACGACTTCCTCAGAACTAGAGCTGGAACTGGAGCTAGAGCTGGAGCTGGAGCAATGGCAGCCATCAATAAAAGAATCAAGCCTTAGCGGCGAGTGAAGGATAATATGCTTTGTTGGGAATGCACTGTTGCAAAATACGTGTCCTGGCAGGACAGAAGCAATTGCGAATACGCCTGTAAGAAATAGTGCGATCTTCATATTTTATGGATAAATTAACTATTTATAGGATTACAATTGCTTGCGGCAAGACGAGTTATTGCTGTGGAAGTAGAACTCGAAGTGTGCCGTGTCATGTGTGTGCATACCTTTTTATACCTCTGTTAGTCTTTGATGTATACATAAGGAACTACGAATGCTTACATATAGAGTACTGACATCGTGAGTGTAAGTGAAAACAATATTAAGTCGGTAATCTCAAAACGTGTCATTACATGTTTGTTTGCCAAGTCTCGTAATAAAACCCACCCTCTGTTTCCTTAAGCACTCATATGAGGTGGTGATATGAGGTGGTGTGTGTGAATTTATGATGCGATCAATTTCGAAAATGTAAAGGTCTCGTGTAACAAACTTGATATAAATATTAGGATGATAGTACATTCTTTTGCGTCGTACTTGATATTACTATTAACATGAAGGAAAACTTACCATCAATATGTGAGGATTTTTGGACACGTATTAATTTTAAATTTGATAATGTATGTTTCGTTTGCGCTGCATGTGGGTTGTGAGATAATGGATCTTACAAGTCGTGAGCTGAAGAATTGATAAATGTTTAAACAATGTACATGATTGAAAGGACAAGTCCTGTACATGGAGAAAGATTGTGTAAGCAACTGTTACAATGCACCTCAATATATTCCTGAATATTTTTTTGTTTTAGATCTTTTGTAAAATTTGTTGTAACTTTACATTCTATTTGTATAAAGTTTTAGTACCTAAAAATAATCATCGGTATTTAGCTTTTGTGGAATGAGGCTATCAACAATACAGCCGATTACACTACATATATCTCCAAAAATATTGTAGGGGCTTCACATACTTTTAGCTACTTTGAAATGTCTGATAGAGATTTTGACATTTGTTTTTCATGTAATTTTTTAAAATTCTACAAACTATGGTTTTTCGAACATATTAACTTTCTGTATTATTACTGTGATGTTTTTATTGTTTTGTGACATATTTATATTGGTCACTGTTACTTGAACATTTTTACTTTTACCATTATTTTATGGGGCATCGAACACTTCTTCACATATTTCATTTCACTATGTTATTGTAATATTGACTCAGCGATGTGTATTCTGCCCACCATACTTTTTGGACAAATGCTGTCAGTTACTATAGTGGGTGAAGTTTATGTCTAAAATTTGTTCACTCTTTATTGCAATTTAATATAGTATAAGTTATATTTCGTTACTTTCCTCTGTATCTACGTAAGGGGCTAAAAGTTAAATTTTATTTCAAAGGGATTTGGTAAGAGAAAATTCCCTTTTTAGAGTGGAGGCAAGCATGAAATCTTGTATGATTTGGTGTATACATTCATATGATCCAATGGGAATTCGGATAAGGAGATATCTCTCTTGGATTTTGTGGGAGATTTGTAAAGAAATGATAATCCACTGCAATATTTTAGAAAAATTAGCATGCACGTAGTGTCCGTGGATGAATTGGAAGTGGTGCTTCCCTTTCAACTTGAAACCACAATATTTGTGTTTAAAAACTTATAGTGAGATATTTTATTTTCGTTGCACTTTGATCTCATGTTGCTCTCACACTTCTCGAAAATTAAATTCTGTAAGTCGTATTTTCTGGTAGTTTTAACGTAATGTGAACCGCAGTACAATAAGTGAACGATCCAATCCCAATATCTCAAGTCAACTTCGAGTGCAGAATTTCTATCTATGTATTGAATTTGAATGGCAGGCAAGCGCACGAAATAGTGTGAATGTATATCATCGATTTATCTTAAGCATTCTTCAACTAGTGATTCATTTTGTTAAGCTTAGTGTAGCCTGTGATTATATTTTTTAGAGCGAAAGATCAAAAAAATTGGCGTTGTAATGTTTTGTCATCGAACACTAATGCATGGTAGAGACAAAATGAATCTGCGTATCTATTCGTGAGTTACAAACGCATGACCAACACGGATGGCAAAAATTGAGCGTTTGCGACCGGTGAAACTTGCGAATCGTGCGGATGTGGGAACTGTGAGAAGCTTCGTGAGACGAGCTTTAATAATTGAAAGAAACATCTCTAACAGAAGAGAAAGGGAGGGTTCGTCAGAGCGAACTCGTATCGTTTTGCATCCCTTAAGAGCCTGCGAAGTTAAAAAACTTTGACAGTCAATTTCTTCCTACCTATCAGCAACAAATGTATATATCCTGAATTTACTTGGAATTCATAGATCATCACACCAATGTTTCCCACAACTTAATACAGCTATTCTTGGGAAGTCAGACTGTGCAAATGAAAATTAATTGATCTCATTTGTTTTTTTATTCTTTGGTATTCCAGATATTTTCTTACAATGGATCCACATGTTTTTTCTCTGTCTAATGAGCATAGAATGTGCTTAACATTAACACAAAATTTAATTTTAAAATTTTAGGTACGTTTATTATCCTCAAGACTTTAAAGAATCATTATACTTCATTTGAATTTTTTGGTGGCCTACAGTTTAGGCAACCAAACATCGTGCGTCGTTTTCCCACTCTCGATTACAATACTTCTTCTTCTTACGAAGTAACAGCACGAAAGTAAAAACTGGATTATTTATAATTAAGTAGAAAGAAAGTTTAAGGTTTTGTAACACGTTTTGAAAACACCGTACACCGTTTTGAAAACACCGTTGAAAGTAACACGTTTTGAAAACAGTGCTATTGCAATACCCAAGTACTTCAAAATATTCGGACAGGGGAGCGCATCCTCCATTCCCCGTCAGGGAAACTCGTGGTCGCGCGCATAGTGATTGCAAATTTTTGCAAACCATTGATTCATCAAGAAAAGGTTTTCGGTTCGATGAAAACATCGACAGAAATATCGATGTTTATAATATATATGTTTTGAATATGATGAAACATATCGAAGTAAAAGTTCTGGTTCTATTATGGTACATAACACATCAATATTTTGAGTTTAATGAATATTCTGCTTTAAAATTTACGGTCAGCTTAGTTTTCAAATCAATGTCCTATGTAGTCAAGGTTCAAAATGCAGTCTTACGACATTATCACGAAAAAAATAATAATAAAGGAAATAACATGGGAGAAAGTTTGCGAATAGCAAACGGTTTCATACCGTCTGGCGAAGGACAACAGTGAATGATTGTTGATTGCGAGTAATCCACAAAAGAGTTAGAACTGGAAATTTTATTTATTCATGAGAATATTTTTGAAAAAATCAATGTTTCTCAACAAATATATCGATCTGAAGAAAACATGGAAAGAAAAGCATCGATATTATAATATCAATGTTTCTGCTGAAAAATGTCGATACTTTAAAAACATCGATGTTGTTGTTTTTTGCCATCTCCACACGCGCGTGTCTGGCTATCGCGCCGTCGCGTTCCGCGTGCCGGCGCCTGGGGGCGTGGCCTCTGGCGGCCTCCGCTGGGCACGTGGGCGCCGCGCTGCGACGCCCGTCGCACGACGCGGGGCGTCGTTTGTGCGCGAGCGACACGCGCCCGGCGTCGAACGCGCCGCCGACACACAACAAACGAAGCGACGCGACGCGACGCGACACGACGCGGGCCGTCCGCCGCTGGACGCGGAAGAGGGCGAGGTGGAGTCGGTGGCACACCGCTCGCCCTCCGGTTGGCAGTTGGACGGCGTTACGCATCAACCGGCAATGCGACATCATACAAGTTTTTGAGATAATCGTGTTCAAAGGTTTTATTACATTTTCAGCTCTAAAAACTGTAATTTAATTATTTCATTCATTGAAGCGCCGAACTACACAAACATAAGTGGGGTATCTGGCGCTTACCTGCATAATGTGAAATTAAGAACAGCAGATTTGAAGATCTAGGTTTGTAGCCGTTTGTTGCGAAACATAAAATCCCTGATGTGACTGATGGCGTTTTAATTTTTCATTAATTATAAAGCTTTTTTTACAGATTTGGCGCCAAAATTTGCGTCCACTTAGAACATGGTCCAATGCAACTGAAGGCGTCCATTTCTCTTTTTTTTATAGCGCTTAGCCGGTTGATGCATAACACTTTCCAGTTGGCTTTTGCCTCTGGCTGCGATGTTGTTGGGGAGTTTGTGTAACTTTGTTATTCGGTTTTTGTTCATTTTTAATTGATTGATTAATTAGTGATTCCGGACGCGTCAACTGATACGGTCACTAGTTCCGGAAGTTTAGTGCATGTTTCTTCTCGGAAGGTGGCTGAGATATTCCCCCGCTGGATGGTGTGATCTGGCGCCGACCTATCTGTCGGCTATTGGAGTTTTCCCTCAACCAGGAATCTCCACCAATGGAGCACCATTCCATCATTCACCATATCAGCATTCCAAATGACATGATGATATTACATTAAATAAAACTCATATATCTTTGGTTTTGTTGAAAAATTAAATACTATATAACCCCAGTCAACATTTTGCTGCTTTAGTTTCTACACATGTCCAAACTTCTTTAATTTTCTCGTTAATTAATTAAGAATTATAGTAAAAACATCATCAAAATATACCTTCGATTATTTTCCTATTAGATATTTACTCGTTTATCAATAAAAGGAGACGTTAACCTCTTTCACGACAGAGTTATCTCTAAAACAACTACCTGGTAATCTTCAAATGCCGCATTTAGCGAAGCCTTACGGTGGATTTGACGGCCCCTCTATTCTCTACATTTCCGTCGTGAATCTTGCGAGTTTAATAGTTCCTTTCACGCTCATTCAATACCCCCTATGGATCAATATTAACGTTCCTCGGGGTCATTACATGCTTCATTTCGGACCGACATGTCAAGCGTCACGGGCGGACGACAGAGGGCGTTTTGCTCCGGCGGGGGCGGCGGGGGCGGCGGGGGCGGCGGGGGCGGCGGGGGCGGGGCGGGGGCGGGGGGGCGGCGGGGGCGGCGGGGGCGGCGGGGGCGGGCGGGGGCGGCGGGGGCGGCGGGGGCGGCGGGGGCGGCGGGGCGGCGGGGGCGGCGGGGGCGGCGGGGGCGGCGGGGGCGGCGGGGGCGGCGGGGGCGGCGGGGGCGGCGGGGGCGGCGGGGGCGGCGGGGGCGGCGGGGGCGGCGGGGGCGGCGGGGGCGGCGGGGGCGGCGGGGGCGGCGGGGGCGGCGGGGGCGGCGGGGGCGGCGGGGGCGGCGGGGGCGGCGGGGGCGGCGGGGGGCGGCGGGGGCGGCGGGGGCGGCGGGGGCGGCGGGGGCGGCGGGGGCGGGCGGGGGCGGCGCGGGCGGCGCGGGCGGCGCGGGCGGCGGGGGCGGCGGGGGCGGCGGGGGCGGCGGGGGCGGCGGGGGCGGCGGGGGCGGCGGGGGCGGCGGGGGCGGCGGGGGCGAACACGAGCTGCGGCTTTGCGCTGCGTCTGGCAGTGCCGCGCGCCGGTCTCAATTATTCGCGGCATTGCGTAATTCGGACAGCCCCTTTAATTCGCCCGGCGATACGCATCCTGACGAGGGTCTGACAGGACCTCGTTCCTCGTCGCTGATAGATCGCCGCCGCAGATAAGAATAATGCGGGTGACGCGAAACTGCGCATGGGTGCAATATGTGGCTCTATGCGCGTGCTTTGGCAGGCGACTGACAGAGTGTGTGGGCAGTGTGTGTTCGCCTATGGTCCTACGTGAGTTATATCGCGAATTGGATCCCAGAATGGATTTTCGGACAATGAAAATCCCTAGAATTCATTCGAGCTGGAAATTAAGTGCAGTCTGTATGTTGGTTTTAGCTATCTGAGGCGTCAAGGACATAGTCTTCAATTTTTTTACTGTATCTCAGCAACTATGACGAGAGATGTTGTTGCTTGAAGATGTAGGAATACAAACTTTTCTGATGAAGGTTTGTCAATTAAATTAATATCAAATCGCCACTGTCATTTTAGAAGCAAGGCAAACCTTTTTCACCGGTAGCACAAGGACGAGTAAATAAGTTATTGAATTTCTCGAATCAGCTGCAGTTGAATGAGTCGTTAAAGATGCTGAGGAAATAGTAATAAATTTCCAATAAAAAATTAAGTTATTTCTGTCATGTAAAATTTTGATTTTTTCTTGTAATTATTCGAAATATGTGAAAGCACCTTTTCTTTTTTCACAGCATTCTTCTTCTACTTAATCTGAAGAATGTTCGTAACGCAAAAATATATCGTAAGAAATCGAATATCCTTGACTGTCATTCACTTCATTTCTAATAATTAAATTGATGCATTCGGCCTTGGTTTTAATGTGTTGTATAGGTGGTAAATACTTTAGTACATTGTTTTGTCAAGTTGAAACGCAGTTTTCTTCAGACCTTTCCACGTTTTTACTGCGTTGTGTGAGAAAAATGTAAAGCAATATTTGGTATATTATATTAGGCCATTTGTAAAAACTAAAAAAAATAGTTGTACAATTTATTCTTATTTAGTATTAATTTAAAACGCCTGAAATATTTGCACTTTGGGACAACGCTGAAAGAAGATGCAAATAACTACCATATATATGCTTATTTCTTCTCTGAAGCAGTTTCATAAGTGAACATCCCAAGCAATCCAGAAACTACTTATTTTCTCCAACATGAAATGCTGTGTTGTAAAAGATTCTCCAAATTCCGAGCTTGATTCTTCATAAAAATGATTTCATAGGTGCAAAAATATACTGATTATTGCGATTTCTTAGGAAATAAATGTGATAAATTTGTTCAGATAAGCTTGTCAAAAAAAAAGTTTTTTTCACTATGTCGAATCGACGTTTATAAATGTATTGATTTCTGTTCGACTAAGAGAGATAACTGTGGCTAGGAAAAACCTGAAACTCTCCGTGATAATCTGCGGATTTGCATGCATTAAATACAGTCAAATGCGTCGTTTCGTTTCGCATCGCCGTTTCTGAACAATTTCGTTGAAAGAAAAGATCACAATACCAATATTGTACTCGCTAAACTTGATATCGAAATCAAATGAGCTACGCACGGCACGAAACGCAATATCATTCCAGCCTCCCATTCACCCTGCGCCGTGCGTTCGCTGGACGCATGGGTGCAGCATATCGCAGGACGGCCCCGTTACAAAGCCCCTCTGATATTTCCGTCCTCGCTCTTTGTCCTGACGAGGTCGGACGCCTCGCCGAATTCGTTTCGTGTCAACCGTACTGAATAAATCCGCGATACATATCGAATCGACCCGGCTGCAACGACGCTCCGTCCGCCTTTGAATGAGTTTTTCATGTGCAGCTACTCTTCAGCAGATGTCCCGAGATTGTGGACAAAGCGCGGGCGCACCTGGTCAGAAATTACTGTGAATTTTTTTTTTTTTATTCAATCGGTAGGCGGCTTTGGGGACCCACGGCGGTGGGCGGAGGCTGTCACGGAAGTACAATGCGCGTCGGAACAAAAGACAGGCGCCGGTCGCCCCTGTGTCGGGCGAATTCTGCGCTGGTGCTGGGCTTACGAGTAGTGAGCGGATCTCTTCAATCAACGACCTATGCATTTTAAATTAATCAAAATTTTGCCGGAACTTCACGAATTTGGAAGAAATTTTTTAAAAAAATTTAACTTTATGTTTCAACATATTGAATTTGTAAGGTTATCATCATCTGAAATGTTATAAACTCTAGGGATATTTAACGACTATTAAGAACTTCGTTTGTTCTTGAGTGTGATTGAAAGATCTGGAACTCACGAATATTCCCTTAGAAATTAAATTGTCAATTATTTTCTTGTAACATTTTAAAGTGGTAAGATTACTGACCGCATTTCCAATGTTTTGCTTTTGTCTTTGACATTTGTTTTCGACAGGATACACTTATTTTCAACGTTTTCACTGACTGCACCATGAAGAAATATGCAGGTGTGCGTACGCAATGCATGTTCCAAATGCGGTGTATCTGGCAAATAACTTGTAGCATCAGGGACCTCTTGTAGAAAATGAACATAACACCCAACTACAAATTGGAGTTTTTATCGCGATTAGCGTAATAATAGATTGTTCTATTCGAATAAACATCGCTTAATTTTACCTATTGTTTATCTCGTTTATTTTTTCAAATAATAATTTTCAAGACAAACAAAATATAGAAATAGGCCTCATCACCCAAGCGAGGGATCCATTGTCTGGATTATGTCACTCTGACGAGAAAAAATAATAGAGACAACATTGTAATTGATTTCCTGTTATGAAAATGTATTAAATGGAAAAATCTCTAGGCGTTTTATGTTATTTTTAGTTATAGAATATTCGGAATGAGATGCAACAGAGCAGATTTACAAGTTCGCTATAATTCGTTGTAACGCCATTAGATTGTAGTTATTGGTGTTTCTGTTTCAAAACCATTCCCAGATATTGTCATTTTAAACTTGACTATAATAGTTTGTCTTGTGAGAACGTGTAATATTAATCCCTTTTAAATAACTAAATTGATTTAAATTGTTTCGTAACTTCACTTTTGCTGTAGTACGGTTTACTTCACACATACAAATTAAAAATTAATAATTTTTCATTTTCAGGTATTTTTTCAAACATGTAAATTAATCGAGAAGTTTAGATTTTTCGATTAATTTACAATAATTATTCGATGCATTTTAATAGACCAATAATATTAATCTATTAAATTGAACAGATCCTTCCAGGCAACACTAGTCTGGAAAACACTAGTCTTGAATGCGATTAACAGTTTCAAATAAGATGACTTTTCTGCATATTGCTAAGTTTACGCCAATATATCAAACTCAAAGGTGAAAAATTATTTCCTTACTATCTATCGAAACGTTGTACGTGTTAGATTAAGATAAATAATTCATCTAAAATTTCTATTTATAACAAGAACACCGCCAAGCAAGGGTAAATAAACTAAAAAAAATAAATTCATTGGGATCTTTTTGAAATGAAAAATTGTTGCAGAACGCATAGAAGGTTGACGATTCATAAAAATCGTTGTAAATTAGAATGTTTGTTGATCTTCTTGTTTGAGTCGTTTCTCTGTCAGGTGCTCGCGGATTGTGATTTTTTTAAATTTCGAAGTATCATGCATTTATTTATTTAATAATTTATTTACATATTTAATGATTTAGTTACTTATTTAATGATTTATTTACTTACTTTGTCATTTATTTATTAAATCATTTATTTATTCATTTATGGATCCTGCAGAATATATTTCTGACAGAATATGAAATATCTGAACGCAGATATGAAGCATAGTTAATTTATTATAATCACAAATTGTGACAACCCCCCTCCAAAACAGTAGTTGTAAAGGCTTAGCAATTCAAGAATTAAAGATTGAATCAGCTATAAAAATTTGTAAATTAACAATTTCAATTAATAATTAAAATCACACAGAAGAAAATGGCAGTACATGAACAAAAAATCTAAAAAAAATACATTTGGTAATTCGATGGACACGTGAGTTATACCGGAGGGTTGTTAGCTCTGTAGCAGGGCGCAAACCGGAAAATCTGGGGAATACTCCGACGGCCTCTGGGGTGTTAGGGAGGTCCTCAGCGCTACTTGGTGGCAGCGATGCGGCGCGGTCATCCAGCGGATGGCCAGACGCGCGCCTCTCCGCTCCGCTGGCAAAAGTTGGCGGCGCCGCGCCGCACTGCGCCGGGGGAATCCCCGGGAGCTCCCGCGATGCGGCCGCGCCATGAAAGGTTAACGCGCGGGCGGCATCCGGCGCGGCGCGGCCCTCCAGTGGCCTCGGGCCAATCCGAGTGGCGATGGCGGCGTGCTGGCCGCCCTCCAGTGGACGAGGATGGGGTGGGACGGGGAGAGGCGGGGGTTGAAGTTGAGCGGAACGGCGTTTGGGGTGGGTCGGAGTACAGCTGTGCGTAGAAGGGGACGGAGGGACGTAGGGTGAGGGCGAGCGTAGGGTGTAGCGCGGAAGTGGGCGTCGGTGAGGAATAGGCTGTGTGAGGAGTAGCTTGATGCAGATGAGCATGAGGAGCAAGGGCTTGATGGTGGACTTGGAGGGGGTGACAGCAAGGAGAATCCTGTGGGAAATTGCAAGGCGGACGTGCAAGGGATCGGTGCGAGGCGGACGTGCAAGGGATCCGTGCGAGGCGGACGTGCAAGGGATCGGTGCAAGGCGGACGTGCGAGGGATCGATGCAAGGCGGACGTGCAAGGGATCGGTGCAAGGCGGACGTGCAAGGGATCGGTGCAAGGCGGACCTGCAAGGGATCGGTGCAAGGCGGACATGCAAGGGATCGGTGCGAGGCGGACGTGCAAGGGATCGGTGCAAGGTGGACGTGCAAAGGATTGGTGCAAGGTGGACAGCTGAACGCGATGGTTGCAAGACGGGTGATTCAAAGCTGACGATGCAAGGCGGTCGGCGCAATGCGGAGATGCAAAACTGACGGTGTGAGACGGTCTGTGCAAGTTGGTGGTCGGTGCAAGGCAATCGGTGCAGGGCGGTCGACGCGAGGTGAAATGTGTAAGGCGGACGGCGTAAAACTGATGGTGTAAGGCGGTCGGTGTAAAACTGATGGCATAAGGCGGTAGGTGCTGATTGTGTAAGGCGGACAGGTGATCAGTGGAAGGCGGTCGCTGCAAAGCGAACAGTGGAAGACGCACGGTGCAAAACTGGCGGTGTAAGGCGGTCGGTGCAAGGCGGACTATGGAAGGCAGGGGAATGCACATCAGGTGGCGGTGAAATAAAGGGCACGGCTGGCGTTGCGTTACGAAGCGTGGCGGGGAAGCGAGTAATAGCTTAACCACGTCCATCTCGCGATAGGCCAGTGTTGTCAAGGTCGATGCCACGAGCGGCAGTCCGTGGCAGGAGTGCCACTACGAAATCGCCCCCCCCCACGCTGTTAATTACCCCACCAATTAATAATTAGAGACAAACGCCATCCCTATTGTAAAACGGCGGGGTTACTAATAGTTCCCTTTCCCGACGCTAACTGCGCAGAGAAGCTTGTGGCATGCTACGGTGTCATGACGCGTGCCACTCCCAACAGTAGAAGACCTTGACATCACTGCGATAGGCGAATGTCGGGGCCAGCCGGGGCGCGAAGGAGAGCAGCCGGATTGCGAGGCAGGGTCCAGGTAGGCGAGGCGAGGCGCCTGGGGACGGGACGGCTTGGTGAAGAACGGGGTGGGCGCAAGGACGGCGAGGGGCGGAGCGTTAACGTCCCACGGGGCGCCCAAAACTACTCCCAGCTTCCCTCCCACGCCGAAGGCGCGGTGACGTCAGCGGAAGTTGACGGAGCACCCCTGCGGACGTTCGCCCGCCCACGCACGGCGCATGACCTATGCGGGAAGTTCCTGATTCTTGACATCCGGGGAATCTCTGCCACTTTGGAAACTAATCATACCGTAAAAATCACCTGTAAAATTTTATTCGAAAAAAATAATTTTATAAATCACATCTTTCGTGATAATGACTTCGTTACGTTGAATAATGATGGCTATTTCGAATTTCATATAAAAGTATAATTAATTTTCTGAGAGAGCAAGGGTTCCAAGGACAGGTAATATACGTTCATTTGCTTCCTTCAGTCGTATCATATTCAAGTCTTGTATATTATAAATAATTATATATTATAAATGCATGACAAGAGTTTTGTGTTTTTCTGTTTTAATGTTTTCTGTTTTAAATGAAGCAGATGCGAATTACTATTGTGCTGTTTTTATTATTAAAAGTTAATATTACAAATTGCATGATCATATGTTATTACGAAGTTTACCTGCCAACACAGCGATGCGATTTATATATACTTTAAGGATTTCATTTATTGGATAGTGTTCTTTCTAATATTTAAATATCAGATTAAAAATTTAATTTCAGTAGGTAATTTTGTAAACTGATTACTGCAGAGCACTCCTTTGGTTTACAGCACGATTTGTAGAATGTCAATGTCTATCTCTACCCCAGCACTTCACCAGTGGCGCCCTCCGGGAGTTTGGTTGGCGCTCCGCGCGCAATCCGACTAGCTGAGTCGCCCCGCCCTGCATTCCCCTGACCCCCACCCCACCCCACCCCTCCCCTTCCCCTCCCGGGGTCGTGATTCATCCGCATTCCGCGTCCTGACCGCTCGCAGCAGCGGAAGCGTCCGCCCAGCACGCATGGCTGCCCCCCACGCCCCCTGTCCCCCCACCCTTCTGACCGCCCCGCGGACGCCGACGCTTTAATGTCGGTCGCCTGTGGCGCCCCTCGCTCGGCCGGCCTAAAAATGAGGGCGCGTGAGAATTTTCTCCTCTCTCTTTTATCTCCGTGTTTTACGCGTATATCCGAAATTAAAATCTTGTTTCAGTGTTTTGAATATTACACCGATTAATTATTTGTTATTTATTTGTTTACAGGACAGCCAAATCTCGCACCCCTGAGGGTCAGGCTTCCGCGGATTTAAGCCAGGGTGAGTTAAAAATTTACGGTTGCGTTTTGTGAGTAGTATGCACCGAATACCACGGATTACGAAGAAGTGTTAATCGGATGTAAAACTGTCGATTATTTACGTTGTAAAACAGGAAACCTCGCGGTTTTATGAGAATTAGGTTGGGAGCTGACATGTGAATATTTATGAACCATGTAAGTACACTTAGGAATTCATGAAAAAAGCGTAAATTTTGTAACCGCAAGAGACATTTATTTTTAAATGTGTGTGATAATCGTATTAGGACATTCCTACCGTGATAATGAATAAGTGATGAATTTCCTAATTTATTATTTTAGAATAATTCATAAAAATCTTCTGAATAGGTCGAAACGTCACAGCCTCCGTATCAGATAATGAACTATGCGTATTTTTCTGGTTTCTATTTTGTTATCATGCATATAAAAGATGCAAATACTCAGATTAGCTCGCGATTTAACTGAATATAATACAATCAAGAGATTTGTATTTCATTTTACATCGCCACAAATATAAGAGAGATTCTGGATTCTGTTTTGCAGCGAACCATTTTCTTTGTCTCACCAATGACATGCCGAAAAGTACACCATGTGTGGGTTTCAATACTCTTACTAATCACCAATGTTCTCATATCTGGAATTTAAAAAATTGTGTGTACACAAGTATTTCAGTAGATAAATTAATAAATTCTCCAGTTTCTATTATCGATTCTCTTGAACAAAAAACCGTAAACAATTTTTACGAACATCTATGTACTGCGTAGGTTTGGAGTTCTATTGAAATCATTTTGTAGTAGTTACCTACGATAATGTGTGCATGATTTTTGAGGATCTATAATGACATAATAAACAAAAGCGTTATGAACTCTGCAAATGTTCCTGATTTTCCCCTATGAAATCTCTAATGCATTTCCGATGCAATACAAACATTTCGCAATGAATTTCTGGAGGTTGTTTATTCGAAAACGTATATTAAAAAATTTGTCACTCAATATCAATTTCTTTCTCACATTAAATAATCTTCTTTTTTTAATTATTTTCTTCGGCATCATATGCCTTTCAGGCATTTTAATAAACAATTTAATAATACAACATAATTTTTGGCCTTTCGGCTAACAGTATTTGAGGAAGGCCATACGGCTAGCTCGAAAAACAAAGTCTGTAGAGCAATAATTCAGAAGCGATTCTTTTAAGTTGTATTAGAGTTTAAGTTATTCTTTTAAGTTATTTAGCGTTTTCGGCAGCAAACTTGGTTAATTGGGGAGTGGACGATTCTAGTTTACGGTGGTTTAAGAGAGTCTTTGGGGTATTGGGAGATACTGATGTTTGGAATGGAAGCATTTTTGCTTAGATTGAAAATTAGTGCACTTACAAAACGGAAGAATGGTGAAAAATGTTTTGCTCATCTGTTGAATGTATTCATTAATAGGAGGAATTTTTAGCTCTCTGTGTATTTCCTCATTTGGAATAAACCACGGGGCTTGTACGACGTTTCTTAAGTACTTGTTTTGGATAATTTGAAGTTTCTTTAGATGTGTGTTTGCTACATTCTTCCAAATTTGACAGTCATAAGTTAATGATGAACGTATTACAGTTTTAAGTATGGGTAGTGCGCATTCCAGACTAAGCGAAGACTTGTTATTTATTACGGGATAAAGTTTGTTAATTTTTACGTAAGTTTTGTTTGTGATCAATTCTCTTTAAAGATAATTTTAATCGGTCGAACTGCGTGAGTTCCCATCCCTGCGTGTTTATTAGAGTTCATTCGTCTGGACCGCCAAGACCCCCTGCAACGTCAGTTCGCAATCAGTTTAGGTGACACCTCGAGAAAAAAAGCGAAGGAAGAGCAGAGAAAGGCGCTCCATCTCGGCAGCTGGTGCGCGCCGCCGCCGGCGCCGGGGGGGGGGCGTCTGGAGAGGGCCTCGGGGCCGCTTTCTTTCGCGCGAGACAAGACGCGGGCGGCCTCTCGCGCCCTCACACCCTCGCGCCAGAAAACGCGCGGCGCGGCGCGACACGCGGCGGCCGCCCTCCGCCCCCGCGCGCTGGACGCATTTGGCCCCGCCCCTCCCCCGCCTCGTCCTCTGCCCCCACCCATTCCATACTTTCCGCCCTTCCTCTTCCAGCCCCCGCCACATCCCCTCGTCTGCTGCCCTCCTTCTCACCCTCCAGGACTTCCTATCTCTCCATCTCTCTTCCTCCTCATCCTTCCTCTTCCCCGCCCCCCTCGTCTTCTGCCACCCTTCCCACCCCCACCCCCATCCCATACTTTCCGTCGTTCCTCTTCCCGCTACGCTTCCTAGTCTGCTGTCCCCCTTACAACCCTCCACGCCCCTCCACCTCTCCTCCTCCCTGTTCTTCCCCTCCTTCCGTTTCCCCACCCCGTCCCCTCGTCCTTTGCCCCTCTTCCCACCCCATTTCGCCCCTCCACCCTATCCTTTCCATTGTTCCTCTTCCTCGCCTTCAGTGGCTTCCCCACTCACCTCGGCCGGGCGCTGCCGCCCTCTGCCTCCCTTCCCAGCCTCCACGCCCGTCCACCTCTCCTCCTCCGCATCATTTCTTTATTTCCCCTTCCTCTCCCCGCCCCTTGTCTACTGCCCCCTACAAACACTTCACGCACCATCATCCCACCCTCATCTTTTCCTTTCTTCCTCTTCCTCGCTTCCATTCCCTTCCCCTCTTTCGATCGTCACAGCGCCCTTCTCCGCCCCCTCAACTTCTGCCGCTCTTCCCACACCTCTACGACCCCTACCACTCCTCTACATTCTCCTCTACCTCCGTCTTCGATGCCCCACCGCCTACATCTGTCGCTTTCGGCTCGTACCCCCACCAAAACCCACTCTGCCTCCCCTTCCACCATTTCATTCATCCGCCTCTGCTCCCCGCCCGCTTCTTCGCCGCCTTCCGCTCTTTTGCACACGTCCCCCGCCGCACACGCCCTCGTCTGCGAAGAAGAACGGCCGCTGGCGAATTATTTACAATGCCGTGCCCTCCCTCCCTCCCGCCCCCCGCCATGCTTCCGCCTTCCCCTCCCGGCGGGCGCTTCCTGGAACATCCGCGAGAGCGCGTTTCTCAAGATTTCGCATTCATTTGTCTCGTGCTAGAGGCGACCCCACACGAGGTGCTGTGAGACGCCCGCTTCAGACATCGATCATACGGACGCGCGCACCTGGAGCGTCCGCGTATCGACAGCGCCATGAAGAGATGTATTTCCGGGCGAGGAAAGTGTCTGCAATGCCAAGTGGTGCGCTGTACATCATTACTTGTGTTTATTCGTTACGCTAGCTTGATTTCCGCGCATGTTATCCATGAAGTATTCTTTATTTTTATCCCAAAAGTTCATAAAAGTGCATACTATTTGTATGGAGAAGAACGATGAAATATATTTTTATTTAGTGCTTATTCACATGAAAGACTCCTCTAATACTATGACTAAATGTCTCAAGTTAATTTTTGGAAATATTCGATTTGCAGTTTTTGACTGTTTGATATGTGAACAGCATCTTCTTGATGTTCAGAGCGTAATTCTTGTGAAAATACCATATATTAATGATTTTTAAACTGTATGTTTTGTGTAGATACGTAGTTTGAAAAATTATGAAGTTCTCCCAGTAGAGATGATTTACATTTCAAGTAACCGTGAAAAAAAAAGCCTTCATATTAGAAGTTTGATCACGCAACTCCAATTGATTACGCTGATTTACTATGTTATTGTTTCCTAATAATATTTGAAGAACGTGCGTGAATATTATGTATTACCATTGCATGATTTATTCTAACGTTTGCGGAAGAAATAATTGCTCTATTATTTGACATTCCAAACATATGAACAATAAATATTTTGGAAAGAGTAGTCCCGTTTGCTTTTCCATCGCGTAAATCCGATTTGAGAGTGGAAGGCGAAACATTGCCATCGTGCTCGGCGTCTAAATTCCCCAGCGCAGCGGTTGCGGTAGTAGAGAGCGAGGGTATCATTCTTGGCTGCCTCCGTCTCCTCCGGTCCTTACCTTCGCCTCCTTGTTTCCTTCGACATACCGTCCCGTTGCCCTTGAGACCTGGTGCCACGTCAGTCACCCAATGTGATTCTCTTCCTTTTCTCGCTTTTCTCTTCACGTAAGCCCCTTGGCTACAAAAAAAACTGTCATTAGGCAGGAATTTTCGTTTTGCAACGCCTTAGCCGTATGTTTCTCAGATTCCAGCATCATTGTACCATTCTCGTGGATAATAGAAGTCCATCTGTTCCGCTGCAATCACTGCGGTTTCTGCTCTTCGTACCTTCAGCGTTCTGTCAGATAAATATCCCATTGATATTTTACTATTGTCTTGAAACTCAGCGCCTATAGTGCGATTTTTCTACCTCTGCCCCTCAAGCTCCTATAGCCACAATGGAATATCACACGACATTTCGCGTCTTTCTCCGTCGTGCCGCTAGATGTCGCATGATCGCAAGCCCTGCTTGATAAGGTCGCGATCATGCGATACCTGGCGGCACGACTGAGAAGGTCGCGAAATACCGTGACATATTCCATCCTGAAGACGGGCTTTGAGGGGTAAAATTAGAAAAATCTGAGTATAGGTCGGCTCCTGCGCATACCGTCACAATGTTCACTCGCCTCATCAACTCTCGGTTCCAATGAGGTTTTGTTACGTATTCCCACTTCTGGTGTTCCTCCACAACTCCTTTCATTTCTACGATCTGTGAGTACTACTCCAACGTCACTGTCGTATATTCTCGCCAACCTCATCATACTCCTAATCAGAAGTTATATTTTTGTTTATTTATCGCTTTAATGAGCCTCAGTCTCAAATCATTATTAGGGAGGTGTTGAATAGATAATAATGCAATGACGTGATAATGAAATGTTCAAATGACGGGCAGGGGAAACAATAACACCTCGAGACGCGAACTATATTCCCATGCAATTAAAATCATCCCATATGTTTTACTACAATTTTAATCCTGTAATCTGTACGTGCTTAGCCACTTTGGTGCCTCCGCTCTGCTCCGCTTTCTCGCGTAAGGATACCTCCTTCCTCCATTGCTTCGTCACTCTTCTCGAATTCTGGCTGCAACCACCGCACGCTCTTCGTCCTCCATGCACTTCACCACCACCACAGACCCACCAACCCCCCTCCCATCATGTTCGTCCCTACCCTTCCCGACGTCTTAAGACAGACAGCTCGGCCCTAGCCGCCCGCAACCGCCACCTTTGCCACCACGCTGTTGCCGCCACCCACTACCCGCCGCCCGCCGACACAACCACCGTTACCGCCACCGCCAACACCACAGCCACCGCCGCAAACACCACCACCACCACCACCACCACCACCGCAAACACCACCACCACCGCCGCCGCCCCGCCACCGCCACCGCCTTCGCCACCGTCTGCGCCACCGCCACCGCCAACACCACAGCCACCGCCGCAAAACACCACCACCACCACCACCACCACCACCGCAAACACCACCACCACCGCCGCCGCCCCGCCACCGCCACCGCCTTCGCCACCGTCTGCGCCACCGCCACCGCCAACACCACAGCCACCGCCGCAAACACCACCACCACCGCCGCCCCGCCTCCACCACCACCGCCGCCCCGCCTCCACTTCCGCCTCCACCTCCGCTTCCGCCACCGCCACCGCCACCGCCACCGCCACCGCCTCCGCCTCCGCCTCCGCCTCCGCCTCCGCCACCGCCACCGCCACCGCCTCCGCCTCAGCCTCAGCCTCAGCCTCCGCCACCGCCTCCGCCACCGCCTCCACCACCGCCACCGCCACCACCTCCGCCTCCGCCACAACCTCCACCTCCACCTCCGCCACCGCCACCGCCATGGCCACCGCCATGGCCACCGCCAACGCCACCGCCACCGCCACTGCTACCGCCGCCGCCACCGCCACAGCTACCGCCGCCAACACCACCACTGCCACCGCCGCCGCCACCGCCACGCGAGAAACGATATTATTTCCGTAAATAACACGCAGGCCGCCCGGCCGTTGTTCGCCCGGAGGCACGAGGCAATCCAGGGCGGCGCCCACCCGTCACCCAACAATGCCAAGCTGCTATAATATTTATATGGAGTGGGCCTCGGCACAGAAGGCTGCTTGCGCCCCGACGCCGGGCAATCTCTCCCCCTGACAGCCCCGCCTCCACCCCCAACCCCGCGCCATCGGCCCCGCCACGCCTTCGCCACGCTCCCACCCCGAACCCGGCCCGGCCCCCGCCCCCACTCCATCGCAACCCCCCCTTCCGCTTCGCGCCTGGCAACTTTCTCGCAGCCGCCTTCCCAGAAACGTAACAGGTGCAAAGGAAGCTCGGAGCTCTTACTCTCTCACTTTCGGTCTTCCTTTCTCTCTCTCTCCCTTCTGCCTCTCCATTCCTCTCCCTCTCCCTACCTTCCCCCATTCCTTCTCTCTCCCTCCCTCCCTCCCTCCCTCCCCTCCCTCTCCTCCCTCCCTCCTCCCTCCCTTCCGCCCCTCCATTCCTCTCTCTCTCTCTCGCTCTCTCTCCCGGAGAGCGAACACTGAGCTAGAGTCTCGCTAGTTTGCAAAATAAATGCCCTTTGGTCACGTTATTTCATGAATGTCATACATTTAATGAACTCTTTTTGCATTGTTTTGTTTACGTAAATGGCAAGGAATTAATTTTCCCGCTTAATTTTTGGCATAAATTTTCTGCGAAATGACAATATGAAGGGAAAACAGAGTTTCGTTGCCCTAAAACCATTAATAATTACGTTCCATGTAAATGTGAATGTTTGCACAGTTGGGTGAGACATAAAGAAATTATGACCCTGAGATTGTGTTTTTTGATTGTCTGAAAAAAACAAATTTGATGTTGTTGGATTGTAATAGATCTCTGCTCTTATCTGACCACGAAGAGAAACTGATATATTAACATAATATATCCAAGTACAGCTTATAATAATTATATAATCAAAATTCCTGTATTATAAAAAATAGTGAATGTTAAACATATACAACTTGTTACTTGGCATACATATTAAGTTTTGAAGATGTATAATGTTAAAATCTTTCTATTGACCAGAACTTTGTCGGTGATGTAATATGATAAATATGTTTCAGTACGTCAAAAACGAAAACAATAATTAATTGAATAAAATTAAAAAATAGAAGGGATTGTATCCTATCTTCTCTTCAACTTCACACATCTAATTATTGAAGTTTCATTGTTTATTTCTCCTGTACCACTGCAAACAATATGTGTGCTCGTAAGCATTAAAGGGAACAAAACAGTCAGTAGGGTTCCGTGTGAGAACATTAATTAAATTTTAAATAAAGTGAATATCTCCTCTGAATTTCATACGCAAAATCCTTGAAAATAACTTATTTTCTTAATTCTGATTCACTATTGGTTATTTATTAATAAAGAATTGTTTTCAGATTTCAATGAAAAATGACTTTAAATGAAGGGATATCACTTTTGCGTTTTTAAATAATAATAATATTAGACTTAAGAAAGTGAGTTTTATGAAGAAAGAGATTGAATATAGAATATTTCTACATAATTGAAGTAAAATAAAATTAACACTTTTATTTTCGTCAAAATATTACATTATTACAATTTTTTGTAGATAAGCTGTGATTGTTTGAGAAAATATGATTGTTAATCTGATTCAAAATGAAATTTTGTCTCTCCAATAAAGGTGTAAATCACCAAATAAACTGAAAATACTTAATGCTCTTCGAATTGAGATATAATTTAATTATTTGAAACCGATAATTTGAAATACAATGTAATTACTTTATTTAATTCTGGTTAATTCAGTTCATACATAATAAAAGTGTCGTACACCCAATAATTCAATTTCTAATTATATATGTATCCAATATGACATTTTAATAAATTGTACATCATATGGCCTATTGTATAATCACAGCTCTGTCGAAAACAAAATGATTACAAATAATCTCTAATAGCATAAATTAATTAGCATGAAGTAATTTTGTTGTTTATATCGTACCAGATACAATATAAACAACACAACAAATGTATGTAATGTAGTAACACAATAACAAAATAATACAATGAAATAAAATACAAAATATTTAAGACAAATGAAATTATAATTCAAATGAAATTCAATTATATTTCAAGTGAAATTATGAAATATATTTGAAATGAAGTTATATTTTTCTAAATATTTATATGGGCTACGCTTGTAGAACGTATTTTATTCTCATCCTGGGGCTTTTATTTGCATTATTACTTTTTCGCCATGTTACGTAATTATGTAGTTCAAAGAAAGTATACAGTAGTAATGCTGCTGTGAAAAGTTTTTCGCCCGAATAACTTGTATTGTGGGGCTGTGAAATCGAAGTAGTTGTTAATCTTATTCGTAATGTAGTAAATTACGTTGTGTAGTCAGTATTCACCATTTGTGGGTCCCGATACAGAAAAATTAGTTGACCGCAATACGTCTGTCTTTGTTCAGAATTAGCGCCAAAACTGTTAAAACGGTGCGCTCCACAATTGACATTATCCGGTGAATCGGGACAAATGAAGACCCTGCGAAATAAAAGTTAAAATATTTTTTTATGGTGCTCAACATTGTGGGTAAGCAGCTCCTGGCATTTCTGCAAAAACACGTGATCCACATGGACATCAAGATTCATCTCATCCCGCCTTTTCTCAACCTCCCTCTCTCTCTCTCTCCTCCCCGCCTTCTATGTCGCCTCGCCTGCTCCCCAACTGATCGGCCGCTGACCCCGCCGTCCCCGTCGCCTCACCCTCCCGCTCCCGCTCGCTCTCGCTCGCCCGCTAGCCCCTTTTGCCCCCGCCGCCCTCGCCACCGCCGCCGCCCACATTGTCTTCGGCGCCCCCCAAAGTTCTCGCCGCTCCTCCGCCCCCGCCACTTCCGCCGCCCCTCCCATTCCCGCCGCCCCACCCACTCTAGCCGCCCCCGCCACGCCCGCCACCCCCGCCAATCCCGCTACCCCATCCCCCGCGGTCCCCGCGGCGCCTGCCGCCACCCCCTCCGCGTCCCCACCCGCCACCGCAGCGCCCGCCGCGCCTTCTGTCCCAAACGCCGTCGACGTCCCCGAAGTCTCTGAAGCCCATACTATCCCCGCTGCCTGCAAGACTTCGCTACCCCCGCCACCGACATTGCCTGCGACGCCCTCGAAGCTCCCACCGTCCCCGCCACCTCCCCTGGCCCGTGCTACCCCCTCTCCCTTCACCATCCCGCCTCCCCATCTCTCCTGCCACCCTCATGCCACCGCAACTACTGCCTACGCCACCACTCCCACCATCACCCCCGCCGCCACCCCCGCGAGGGCTAATGACGTCCCATGTTGCGGAAAGTGAGCGGCAGCATGACTCCATTATCCGCCCCGCGACATTAATGATGATGGATGATGATGGATGACGGCGCGGAGGGACGGGGCGCTCCTGGGCGCCAGGCGCTTAAATATTAATCTCCCCGAAGGCGCCCGAAGAGTGCCCCCGGCGCGGGCGGCGCTGCCCCGGGCGGGCATCACGACGCGACGCGACGCGACGCGACGCGACGCGACGCGACGCGACGCGACGCGACGCGCGAAGAAGCGGCTCAGCCCAGGCCTGCCCACGGTGGCCTCGGCGGCGGTGGCTGGCGACGCGACGTGGGGGATCACTTCACTTGGTTTAAAAGGAGCAAAATACGAATATATACCAATTGAAAATTGTAAAATTGTTCTTGATTGTCAGTGTATGTTTCTTAATAATAAAACTTATCCAATTTTATTTATGATAATCCTTTATTGTTCTTATTTGCACACAGAACACAACGTTTCGTAACTCGTTTTAGTTACATTATCAGGCTCCTTAATAAAGGGAACTGTTGTCCCAAACTGTTGACGGTTACAAATGAGACAACAGTTCCCTTTATTAAGGAGTTGATTAAGCTTTGTTATTACTAATATATACATTATTAGGAATATACAAGGTGGCCCATTCAACATGACAAATCAAAATAACTCGAAAAATATGCAACGTACAAAAAAAGATCAAAGGCAAAAAATCTATATCTCCAAGGGGGGCATCTGTCAGACCTAAAATCAAACTTCCACGCTCGCCCCTTGAGGGTGAGGCGGGAGCCAACTTTGAAATCTTAAATGGGAACCCACACTTTTTATTGCAGATTTGGATTCTCAAGGGGCCAGCGTGGAAGTTTGATTTCAGGTCTGACATATGAACCCTGTATTCGTACGTAATTACCCGCTTAGGTGACTCAGCCGGCTTTAATGAGTTGATGTCTCTGCAGTGCCTCTGACCGGGAGGACGTAGGGTTCCACTCCCGACGGTGGCAGGATCTTCATTAGCAGTAATTGATAAAGATAGGTTGGTCGAATTCAGCCGCTGTCTGGAGTGCGGTCTCTGACCGGTAGTTTCTCGTGTTTGTTTCCGATCAACACCAGGCGAATGCCGGAGCAGTACCCTAACAAACGGGCCACGGACCGCGCGCGGTCTTTCCTTCCCCTTCCTTGACCTACCCTTACCACTTAAGCGTACATGCACTACACTACCACACTTGTCGCGAGTTCAATGATGAAGTTAGGTCTTCTTCCGGATGGGCGGTGCCGCGCTGGTGGGAGATACCTGTTTGGGAAAATCTCGCTAGACGACGTGTAGGTTGGCGTCGGCGCTCGCCATCCAGCGGGGAAAGATCACCGCCTCCTCCCGTGATAAAATCATGTATTGCACTTATGGGACTAATTATCTTAGCAGTTGGCGTGCCTAGAAACACCAATCATTCGCACGCAAAAAAAAATGATTAAGCTAAAGAACGGGCAAATGAATGATCATTTATTGTTTTCGTGTGCTTCAACCACGTAGTTCATTTGTCCCATAAGTGTAGTGCACGTCCCGAGAGGAGGCGTTTTTGTATCCCCTCTTGAATGTGAGATCCGACTTGCACGTCGTTTACGCGGTTTTACCCCGTACATCTCTCCTCAAGAAGAGCAATGCCTCTGCCGGGATAAGCTACAAGCTCCCCACTAGCCTCCCGACGTGTGCGCTAAGGGAAAACTACCTATTAGAACAGTCGACTTGTAGAACGTTTATTTGGTTGAAAGTTTGTATAAATTACGTGAATCCTTTACCAGGATGAATCTTAAATACATTTCATTATTTCTGTAATATCTTAATTTGTATATGTGTGCAACATTTCATATTTCGGGCCTCGGTATCCACGTTCTATGTCTACGCATTCCAAAATTGTTTTACGAAATTTTACTGTGTGTATCGTAGAGTGCAATCAATGTGTTGCAGTCGTTCTCTTTCATCATAAATCCTCCTCATACGTATGACATTACTGCCAACCTTTTAGTAGTCTTTCTAAGTTGTTTGCTCCTCTTCTAACTTTGCGATTTTATAATTGTTATGTAATAAACTTTTCCATTTTCACTGCTTTTGTTGGCTCTGATCACTTGGTAGAACTATTTTGCTCCCCAGAATATATCTTAATTCTCTCCTTCATTCATGCATGTGTATGTTTTCTGTGTCTTTCATTCACTTTCTTCACACAATACCATTGCTAGCATTGCAGATTTTCTTGTCAGACATCTTGGTACCGTCCACAATATCTTCTTGTCACCTATTGTGCTGCCCTTCAGATATCCTGCTTTGCTTGTGTTGCGTTGCGGTCGTTCTTGCTGACGTAATCGTCCCTTGCTGGAGCTGAGTGTTCTTGCATCTAAGGTAAATGCCGCTATGGCTGTATCATCGTTCTTGTCTCTGTCACCTTTGTTCATAATGATCGCAGTTTGCACAAGAGCACAAAACGATGGAGCATGTCGGCGCCATTTATTAACGTTGTGCTTTATCAATCCTTATTAAGCTTAACAACGTCCGTCAGTTACGTTCTTTGGATTTTGTAATTTTCGTTTCGTTGATGTCCACTTCTGAAAATGGAACGTGTACTTTTTTCTGTTGAGAATGAAAGATATTTTAAAAATAATCAACAAAATGTTAGAAGCAAATTACAAATTTTGAGCCTAATAATATACACCTAAAGTAAATAATGAAAAAAGAATAAGCATTTTATTACATTTTTACCTTAAATTTTATAATATTCATACTGATTTCAAAATGATAAAACCACGAATAAAAACGTCAATAATTATTCTCAATTTATATTTTCAAAATTCTCAAGTGAACGATCGTAATGCAAGTTTTCAACGTTTTTATTCCATCATTATTATGAATCGAAGATGCAGTGAATTCAATCACTTTGACTTAATGTGACTGATTCTCTGAGCTCTCTCTGACTGAAAGTGAATGGAATTCATTTCGATTCTCATTTCCTTCAAAACTTTACCTTTCTTGTGTTTCCCTGCAAATAGGATAGCATATCATAAAAACCTATATTATTTTGTAAAACAAATGTTTGTGTCATTTTCTGTGCTCCTTTAAGAGCTCTCTTGCTATTTCTTTTTCGAATAATCTACAAAAATAGTCATCAGTTTAAAAAATCAATATTTATAAAAACCTTATTAAATACAAAGTAGAATAGGATACTAATTGTGAATAATGTGTGCATTACTATTTATTTATACTTTTTACAGTTTATAATTTATAATTTTGCCACTAGTGGCGATATTAACTTTTTCTTTTTCTTCTTTCCGCGCACACTTAAGGGGCAGTTTCTGGTTCAATATAAGAATCATTCCGTTTGCAATGAGATTATTCTGTGCTGCCTTCTCATTCTTCGCTGCAAGAAAATTTTTCTCTGCAAGCGCGGGACCTTCTTTTTTGGGGGGTATCTAAAATAAGTCTTAAAAGGATCTAAGTATTCCCGCTTGCGGAGGGTGGGGGATTAAAGGTCTGCTGAAAACACCACTTGAGAATTCGCTTTAAGCGATAGCGGTATCGAATATGAGAACAATGTTTACTTAGAAGAGGTCCTTAGGGAAAGGCTATAATACGCAGTTATCTGCCTTTCCGGCCACCAAGTTGGTTCGCGATAAAAAAGTCTTAAAACGCAGAGGAGGAAGGAAAAAAACGAAGAAAGAATGAGAATGCATGCGTAGCGCCGGCTTCTTACGCAGGAGAAAGTTGAGATAATGTCTGCCTTTTTATTTTGCGCTTGCTTGCGGTAATGGATTCGCGGCACCGTAGGTTCTGGATTTTTATGCCCTGCCCGTTGTCTAGCAGAGCCCGCGCTCCGCTAATCTCAGTGCTGGACCGCGCCGCCACTAAACCGCCTCGCAGTTGCTTTGGGGCGGAAGAAGAAGTGAAACGATCAGAAAATACGTGTAAGGGGGTGAAGTTAGCTATCATACGACTGGCGCAGGCCATGTGCCGCGAGTAGTGACGTTGACACGAGGTTTTTTGATTTTAGATGAGTTGCAAATGAAGCATGAAAGGTCAAATGTCTTCGCTAGCGAATGACGAATGGTCGCCTGAATGGTCTGCAATGCCAAAATCACCAATATATCGCAACACAGTGGAGATTGAATAACTAGACTAGGATTGCAAAATAGTTATGGGATTAAATTAGAATTAATATTAAAAGTTAAATATTGTTCGTTTGAGCCAAGTAATTATAATCGCGAATGGTCGCTAGATTGTCGAAAACAAAGTTGTCACATTTTTTGCAAATCAAATTCTTGAATTAAAATTTAATTTTTAGTTTACTTTCATATTTTTGTATTAACCTAAATTGATTTCTCTCATATATACTTTCATGCATTTGTAATATGTAAAACATTTCGTGCCGATTAAAAAACCCATAAGTGTAAAAAATTATCATTTGCATGGAATTATTGTAAAATCATAATTGTTCACTTAGAACTCTGAATCTTTCTCTTATAAATACAATGAAGAGATCAATTAAACGAATTGACATGCAACGTTTGAATAGTTGGTCTGCAACGATTCTAGATAAATTTTACTGGCTTCTTAAAAAATAAAGATCATTAAACTAATAAAGTGTAATAACTTTCTTATTAAGAAATACATTTTTGCTTGCATGATCCCTACATTGACGACTTTCACGAAGTGATATATAATAGACCAGGATTTGAGAGAGCGAAGAGGCAAAGATAATGGAGAATGTGGAATAAGTGAGTGGTTATTAATCACTGGCGGGTCCATTACTGTTGTTATTATTCCTGTAGACGTAGTGCATGTGATGCCCATGGTAGTTGCGGGTTTCCTTTCTAGATGGAACGTGAGATCCGGTGCCGATCTACACTGTGAATTGTGGTCTCCCTTCTGACATCTTCACCAGCGATACAATGTTCCGAATGGTTCAAGTTCTAGCCTCACGACATGTTTGACAGTGTAGTACGCGCTCTCTTTCGTGCGCGTGCGTGCGTGCGCGCGCGCGTGTGTGTGTGTGTGTGTGAGTAAGGGAAGAGGACGAGCAAGTATAAGCATGGGAATACCGCGCGCGAGACATGGCCTGTTTGTTAGAATGCCGCTCCGGCATTCTCCTGTTCCTGATCAGAGAAACCAAGGAATTACCAACGGAAAACGCAAGGAATTACCGATCGGATCATCCTGCCAAGGAATCCTCCTCCAGTGGTTGAATTCAACCAAGGTACACAGCTAGTGTGAAAAAACCGGAACCCAAGATCCTCGCAGGCAACGACGTTGCAGATGCCACGTTGTTAACGCAGAGCAATGGCAGCCGGCGCAAACTGCCATAATGGAACGCAGTTGAGAAAACGGAAGACGGAGGCAGGGGATAATTGGAGTGCGGAGTGGGGTGCAAACGGGCGGTGCTGTGCGAACTGGGCGATTAAGGCGAAGGCGGCATGCGCCGGGCCGTGACGTGTAAGCGCGGCGCGGCGCGGGCGGTGTGGCGTGGCGGGACGGAATGGGCGAGAGTGGCGTGGAGGGGGTGCAAGGACGCAGCCACCCAGCTCGGGAGGAGAGGGCGCCTAAGAAGCCACAGGGAGGAGGCGAAGCTGACGGGCGGAGCGCGGCAAGTAGGCCAGTGGAACGATCCGGAACGCCCGGCGCAGTGAGGCGGGTCGGGCGCAAGACGCGGAGGGGCGGGGCGCGCAGGCGCGTGGAGGCGAGTGTTGGGGTTGCTCAGCGCGCCGGAGGCTTCGCGGCAGCGTGGAGCCACGCACGACGGCGCGGCAGCATAAGGTCAACGCGAGCGGTTAGTGGTAGGAAGGATTGTCTAGTTACACTAGAAAGGAAGATAGGAGAAGTTGAAGAACGTAGTTGAGGCTTGGTAGGTTGACGTTTAAACGTATGGAAGGGCTAAGTGGATCTGAGTTGGAGTGTAGTTGGATTGTAGTTGGATGTGATGATTGGAATCTAGTGGTTGGAAATAATTGATAGGCTCTAGGCAAGGGATAGCCAATATTTTTCCTTCATCAACCCCTTTTAAGAGAATCGACACCTTCACGTTTTCTCTATACTATACTGCAGTATCCATAATCACGGCAGACAGAATTGCACAAAAATGATTTAAAGATAACAATTTCGTACCTAATATTCTCGTAAATTTCTCGACTTTCGGTTATAGAAGAAACCTTCGCTTTTCAGTAACTGAATTTCTAATCTTCATTGTAATGCAATGCTTACAAAATGTTAGTGTTTTTTAGAATTAACCAAAATATTTCTCCATTGCTTATTGCGGAGAGTACATTCGCCTTAGAGTATCGTTGAGAATGTGGAGCTATAACTTCTTGAGTTGACTGAACACCCTAACTCGTAAGGATGAACGTTGGATACAAAACAAAAGAAGCGAATTATTATTTTTATCATAGGTGTCTTGTTTTTTATGAGAAAACAATTAAGTTAATTATTTTTTTATACAATTGGATCTGGATTATACTGATCGGCACCGATTCATATTAATCTGTTAACTCAAATTGAACCGTTTGTCATCATTGATCCTCTTCGTAATTTTAGCATCCCCCAGGGAGTCTATACCGATCCCGTTGGGAACCTCTGCAATAGATAGGGAACCAAAGTGATCGAATGGTGGAGTTATTTTATTTATAACTTCATTTTAAATTTGCTGAATAATTTCATAACTAACAATAATTTTACTACCTTTATTGTCTGTCTGTACCTTTACTGTTTAATACTATCTTTACTGTCAACGTTATATACGTATCGACATTAATCAACAAAGAAATAATATTAATGGAATCACATTTCGTGTTTAGCATTAATGAAATCGCGAAATATATATTAAATTTACTTGTATTATTTCAGTATTGAAATCAACAGTATGTAATGTTTTTGGGCAAAATCATCGAAGGCTAATCCAATGTAACAGTAAACAGTAGTTGCTTTCCCATCGCATTGATTGATTGCTCGCTCTCTGTCAGGAAGCGGGACGGGTATGGACTTGCTGCGGGTGGAGGCGCCCCCTGCGCGGCGCCGAGGGTGCTAACGAAGGGGGCTCGTGAGGGAGCGGGGAGCGGGGCGGGGAGCTGATCTAGAGGGCTTGGGCGGCGCGCAGGCTCTCGCCGGCGCATTAAGCTCGCGGCGCCAGCCAACGGAGGGGTGGGGCGTGACGTGGAGCGACAGGAGCGTGGAGGGGCAGAGCTTACAAGGGGCGTGATGGAGAGGAGGGTATTGCAGAGGGAGCGGAGAGGGAAATAGCAAGAGTAACGGTACCGGTAGCGACGTCGGTGGTGGAAACGGTTGTGCGGTAATGGTGACGATAGTGATGGCGGTAACGGTGACGATAGTGCGGAAACGCAAACGGTGTAAGTGGAGGTGATGATGGCGGTAGGGGTAACGGAAACGGTGAAAGTGACAGTAAAGTCTACTCTGAGGAATGATTGATTAATTACTGATGATTCCGGGCGCGTCAACTGCTAAAATCATTACCCCGTTAGTGTAGTGCATGTTTTTTTAATTGGGAGGTGGCGGTGGCCTTCCCCCGATGGGTGGCGAGAACTGGTGACGACATACCGTCGGCTATTGGGGTTGTCCTCAACCAAGTATCTCCCACCAGCAGGGACCGTCCCAGCCGGAACAAGCTCTAAGCTCCCGAGCGGTCTTTCGGCATGTGTGGTAAAGTACTGTACTACACGTTAGTGTAAGTGTGTGTAAGGGGTTGGATAGGACAAGGAAGGGGAAGGAAACATCTCGCACGGTCTGTGGCCCGTTTGTTAGGGTACTGCTCCGGCATTCGCCTGGTGTTGATCGGAGAAACCACAGAAAACTACCGAGCAGTGCAGCCGGCCGCTTTGAATTCTTCTCCGGACAGCCACAGAACTCCGGACAGAACAGAACTCGACCTATACTGCGATTTTTGTAGGAAGAGCTCTCAAGATAACTCAAATCCCATCTTCGCGATGGAATATGTCACGGCATTTCGTATCATTCACAGTCGTTCCGCTAGATTTCGCACGATCGCGACCGTAAGAAGCAGTGCTTGCGATCATGCGACTTCTACCGGCAAGACCGAGAAAAGACGCGAAATGCCGTGACATATTCCATCGCGAAGATGGGATTTGAGTTATCTTCAGAGCTCTTCCTACAAAAATCGCAGTATAGCTTTCTAGATAGTGTCGAAAATCCTGCCGCCGTCGGGACTCGAACCCCAGGACCTCCCGGTTAGAGGCACTGCAGTGTCATCAGTTGATGTCCTGAGCCACTTCTCCCGGTGCGACTGCGGGGAAGGCAGAATCGGTTGCAATGACGACAGTGGAGACGGTAAAAAAATGTGTTGGTAACGGCTGCGTGAATTAAGATAGAGATGGGGGTGGCTGTGGATATGAAGACAGCGCTGGTAAAGTCGCCGAGAGTGATGTTCTGTTGGTGGAGGCTCCAGGGGCAATCTCCCCTCCCCTTCCTCTCCCGCATTGCGCCAACCGCTTGATAGGGGTGCTGCCTTCGACGCACCCTCAGCGATCTTGTGCTTCTTATGGCCTCGGAGCTCTCGCTAACGCGGAATTTCTAACAAATTGTTGTAATGCGTTCGTGTCGTATCTTCTGAACCGTAATTGATTAGGTTATGTTCGGTCTAAAGTAAACAATTTCACATTCAAAGATGTGATATTACGTTTATTGACAATCACAAATATTCATTTATCTAATTTATATAATAGATTCCAATTGCATTTTTTTTTAATTAACATGTAGGCAACTTTCATCTTATTATATCTAAGAGTACGTGTTTGAAAGTTATTCTGTCAAATTTGCTCCTATTTTCACGAAAAATTAATGTTCACCCGCCAGGGTTCTTTATTTGCGATTACCCTGGTGGTATAACATCGAATTCACCCTCGGAATGTGGGAAACTAGGAACTATTTGCTAGGTTTTTGGAAAATATGCGAATGAACTAAAGTATAGATAAATTACAAGAGATTCCTCTGCTACTTCAAACTTAATACGGCAGTCATGAATTTTAAAACAGTGTGTTATTATTGTACCAATAATTGTGTTATAAATTGAATATGCATTACACTATTTAATATGTCTGAAGTTAACAGTTATTGAATTTGTAATGCAGCGTGAGTAGTTCACTTATTTGTGTGAATGAAGGTCTTAAAGGGAATGAATATAGGGAAATTACATGCATATGCAATTCACTGTGAAAATTATTTGTTTCTTGTTTCACAAATTTGTATTTAATTATTTATAAAACAGTTCCAATTTTAATTGTTGTAAAACGGAATAGTTTGGGCGGAAATTGTATAAGTTGTCGTTTACCATTTTTTTCTGTTATCACAAAGAGCACGAATTTTTAATTCAAAAAATGTCTTGTATTAATCTTGATGTACCACTCTTCTAAAGATAAAATTGTAAAGATTCAGTACCTTAGTTGGTTAATAAACCATTTTCGGTGTCTGACCAGGCTGGTAGTAGCTGTCGACGCCAACACATTAAAATAAGTGTTTCGCAGAATTACTTGCCTTGGATTTGCTTCAGATTTCTGAGCGCTATTTATGTGCAAGCAGTTCTTTTTACGTTCCGTTGTGTTTCGTTCTTGACGTCTTTTTCTTTTCTTTCCCCTCCATAAACTGAAGATTCAATGGAGTGTTGTTAAGGATGAAAAGACGAATGCCCGCTCCGGGTGCTTGTAGTGCCATGAATTCAACGCCCTCTTCCAGTCAACTCTCGTGCTTTACGATGTTCTTTCCGTAAGTGCATCCTAAGTCTCAAGCCATTCAAATAAAGTCTGCGGACCTTCAACAATATTCCATTAGCCACAAATTCCATTTGCCACTGGATGGGTGTATCCGCACGATTCACTTGTTGGACGATTTACTTGTGCGTCTGTGTGTAGTAAAACTCGAAGCTTTAGAGAGGCGGCTACTGCTTTCAATTCTCTTTCCCTCAAGCGGCGCCCGCGTCTGATCTTTACCTTAATATGCTAACCGTAACATGCGCGAAAGACGGGCGGTCGGCGGTCGTGCATCTCTGTGGGCTGAGGCGGCCGCCTCGGGTGAGGAGCGGCGGAGGAGAAGAGGCAGGAGGAAGGGGCCAAGGAGGAGAAAAAGAAGCGCGACCCAATAGATCGGAAACCCGCCGGCCTGGCGTCGTGTTCGCCTTATTTCCCCTGCGAGGCGCCTCGGTCGCTTCCCCCCTCCCCTCACCCCCTCCCTGCCGCCGCCGCCGCTGCCGTCGTTTGTTGCAGCCTCCCGTGGGATCTGCCACCTCGCGCCTGCCAAAGTCAATGAGCCCGCTTCCCGCAACACACGCACGCACACACGGATACACACACACACACACACACACACACACACACACACACACACACACACACACACACACGTACTCACACGCACAGAGCACCAGATGCGTTTCCTCAGCTAGGGGACAGGCACACTCGTACTACCAACACTTACCCGCCTTCCGCTGCCCGGTTTCCGAATTCCCCCCTGAATTTTTTCCATTCCGGACTCTGCCGCTGTAACATATTTCTTTTCGTGCTGGCTTCGATTCTTCTTACCTTTTTTTGTCCTTCTACGCCTTGTTCGCTTCTCCTTGCCCTTCCCTGTCTCACTCCGCCTCTTCTTGTCTGTTCAGCATCACTTGGCTTGCCCTCGTCTCTCTGCACGGAGTTGCGCTTCGCCTTGCTACTTCTTCATCTCTTTCTCCTCGCCCTGTCTCTCCTAGTTCTTCCCTGCCTCGCCTCGACTCGCCCTGCCCTATCGTGGTGTGTCCTCCTGTTGCTACTCCGCGCTCCTTTCCGTTCTCAGCCATCGTGTGCTGCCTCGCCGCTGCGATCATTAAATATTCATTGCTTTAATTTTCCTCGCGAATGCGGTTTTTTTTAAATAAGGACAGTGCTCGGCTAAGCGATTCTTCTACGCGTGAAACAAAAGGGAGCGTAGCATGTGGATTTAGAGCAAGTTCCTATTAGCCTTTTAGGACTAAACAATTCTTCAAGGGGAGAGGGTAGGGGGAATATGAGCACAAACTTCATTTTTAGTTTGTGTTCACATTTTATTCCAAAACGTCCTTACCACATTCTCCCTAAAGGTCTGCGCCAATGAGGCTTGCGGGAAGACCTTTAAACTTGAAATAACATCAAGCATATTGTCAAGGCTTAAACTTGATGCAGGTCTACGAAAAGAAGATGGAGAAGATAATGTTGGCAGTAGTTTCAGAATAAAATACTTTTAAATTCTTTCTTAATATATTAATAAATACGGTTATTGTGTAAAAATGATAAAATCTATGTTAGGGGAATAATCACGAAGTAATAAAATAAACGTTTTGAGCTAGGTAACTTTCCAGAAACGAATCTTCAACGTTTGCAAGCTATTTCCCGTTAATTTAATTTTATACAAGTGGAAAATTTGCTCGAAAATTGTTCAACGTATAATTTTGAAATTTCGGACATTGTTGCAGTATACAAAGAAAATAATTTGTGTGTGGGGATATTTTCAAATGTCGCTTAGGTTCATTATTGTTATTTTTAAACACAATTTTTCTATTTAATAGTTAATAATTATAATCAACCAACGGTTAACAAAATATAACTACTGCCTAAACTTTTTTATACTCATTTTTTATTCAGAATGAGTTCAGCAAAGTGTCAAATTTAAAATGTAATGAGTTGTCTGGATGTATCTTAGATTTAACCTTTAAAAGGTCCGAAAGTTCATATTATGAACTGTTTAAACAAAAGAGATTTATTTAACATTTTTTAGGTACAAAATCCTGAAGACAACAATATTTCCCTTTCATCAAATCTCCGCTGCTTAAATAATTATAATAATTCATTGTGTAAATCCATTTACATCACCCCCTAAATTCACGAAAATAAACACATCATTTTTTGTCTCGACAGGTTTTATTATTGATCGTACCAATTGAATCATCTACAATTATTGCGCAATAATAGTAACCAGTTTTCTCAATAACTTTAACATCGTCTTGTTGATAAAGCTGCCAATAATTTGTCACTCACAGTCAGTAATATATTTTGTATGATTTTAAAGTTCACTTCCTATACATTTCTACAATTTTGTAATAGTTATGAAAGAGTCAAACAAATCTCAAATTATCACTAAATAACATTTTATAAAAATGTAGCTTGTGGAACAAGCACAAAAATGTTATTGCTCAGTAAATAGTAATCTATTTTTATGATTGGATGTGTTATTATCATTTTAAATTACAACGAACGTAATACTCACTTTCTTCTCATCATTTATATCGGAAAATTAATGTTTGTGGTTAAAAGAGTAAAATGGATAATTTCATTATTGTAAGCGTGTATGCCGAGGTATCAAGAATATTTATTTTCATCAAATGTAACTGTTTAATATAGGAAAACATGCACATGTCAAACGGAAAACTCTCCAAGAGAATACGGTAAAACCATCTGGTACAAAGCCTCTCTTTCTTTCTTCTTCCTTTTTTTTTCTTTAAGGAGAGCGTCAATCATTTTGCCGTACAATGTCCCACCATCTGATGTCACTCTGTCGTTTCAGGCGTTTGATGTTCCTTCGTCCAAAAAGGCCCGCGACCATTCCAATAAAACCATCTTCGCTTGGGTTCAGCTGCCGCTGCCAGCGCCTCCATATGTCACCATCTCCATCTCCGACATCATATCCGTCGATCCGATCCGCCTCCGTCATTGCCTTCATTATATTGTCGTCTGCGCCTTTCCCTTTACCGTTCATCTCGTATCCGTCGTTCTGTACCTCCCTAGACTCTTCGGTTGGAGAATGAGCTGTCCGTCTTTGCTCCGAGTTCGTCGCTTCTTCCTCTGCTTCTCTCTTCCCCAGCCGCGCACCTTCGCTTCCTCCGATTCCATCGCCTCCGTCTCCTTGGCGTAACCGCTTCTGTTTTCGTATCGGCAGCGCTTCGACGCGCCGCCCTCATACATCGAGCCTCCGCGCCGGGCAGCCCAGAAGCGGAAGCGGGGCGGGGGGGCACAGCGGTGGAGTGGGGCGGGGGGACGGGGCAAGAAGTGGCCGGGCGGGGCGGGGCCGGGCGGGGCCGGGCGGGGCCGGGCGGGAGCGGGCGGGGCCGGGCGGGGCCGGGCGGGGCCGGGCGGGAGCGGGCGGGGCCGGGCGGGAGCGGGCGGGGCCGGGCGGGGCCGGGCGGGGCCGGGCGGGAGCGGGCGGGGCCGGGCGGGAGCGGGCGGGGCCGGGCGGGAGCGGGCGGGAGCGGGAGGAGGCTGGCGGGGGCGGGCAGGGGCGGGCGGGGCAGGCGGGGCAAGGCGGAGTGGAGCGGGACGAGGCGGAGCGGGGCGAGGACAGGGGGGTGGAGCGGAGGAAGGGGGCGGGGCGAGGCGGGGCGGGGCGAGGGCAGGGGGGTGGAGCGGAGGAAGGGGGCGGGGTGGGGCGGGGTAGGGCGGGGCAGGACGGGGCGGGGCGAAGCGAAGCAGCCCTGAACGCGTTGGAGCGGAGCGCCATTCGGCGGAACGAGAAATATCCAATATATAGGCGCCACCAGTAAAGTGGTCCTTCGATTGCCAAAGTTAACTTCATTGATCGCCCAGAGAACAAACATATAGGCTGCCCATGCATTAATCACTCGAGTGTTGGCGAACGGCGATTTTTCTCAGCATTCTTAATAGAAGGGCTTCGCTGCGGAAAGAAGTTATTTCGAAGTTTTAATAATTTTGGTTTTCACAGAAAGAGCATTTTGAAAATTTAATAATGTGTGTTCCAACTTTAAAGAGAAAAGAGATATTGTAATAATGTTAAGTAAATTTATTTCTTCCGAATTTGCAGATTGTGAATGTGAAGGTAAAGATATGATCTAATTACTACGTAATCTATTCAACGTATTGGGTGTTGATTATAAATTGCATTTAATATAATATCACAAGCAGATCCCAGAAGTTCAGGCATTTATTTTAACTAAAATAGGCAGGTAAAAAGACATTTATTTTCATTAAAATAAGCATTTATCCTGGCTAAAGTAGAGTGCAAAGAGGAATGTAAACAATGAAAAATCACAATTATAAGAAAGTATTGTGAAAATAGTGATTGTTATATTGACAATTGATTCTAACTCTAAAATTTTCATTAACTCGTACTAGAAGCAGACGATCTTTTGTTTGTAATCTTCATTATATATGGCCATCCGGCATAATGACTGTGAATTTGTTTTTCTCGCGACGTTGTCCCTTTGAAATGCTGTTGTTGGCTCCCTTTTGAATCTTGCAATACCATCAGTGAAATCGGCATTAGATATTTCGTTCTTCGCAACTGTGAAATAGCCAGCACTGAGAAGCGTACATCCTAACCAGGGAGCTCTGACCTTAAAAGGGATCGGAGGTCATACTGAGAAGGATGGAATAGGAGGAATTCCTCGTGAGTGAACAAAGCCTGTCGGCATCAGTGAAAATTCTAAAATCTCTTGACTGGTATCTTTTTTCCTTTTTTCCGTTCTATTTTTAACACTACCTTGCCCTGGAGCCTCTGATTCCACAGAAAGAACGAGACCGTGCCTTCGTGTTATCCAGGCTAGCAGGTATGTTTCCAGCTTGATCAAGACCTTTGGCAGTTCAAAGAAAGCAAAATAATGACGAAGAAGCAGAAGAAGTGAAAAATAAGGCAAAATGCTGAAAATAGGCACCAGAACTAAAATAGGCAAAAAACGATAGCCGCTAAAAGAAAATCTGCTAAAGCAATTTCAGAAGCATATTTATTGTTAAAAGTAACGAATTCATAACAAAAATGAAAAAGGCATTTTTTAAAACTTCCAGGCTCTAATCATCAGAGACTGAGTGGGATGTGCATTATGAGTAACAAGTTTATCAAGCTATTTTAAAACATTCGTGATTTTACGATTTCTTGTTTTATTAATACACTTTTCCCAATAAAGCAAAACCGAAGAATTACAATAGGTAATTCTATATACATATTAATTTTGACAATAATTTCTTTGAAACACCATGGAGTTCTCTAACGTTGTATTTTCTTGCTCGCATTTTGATAACGCTTCTTCTCTGGCGTCAATTGCACATCGCAGAGCCTCTCTGTTGCGCGCAGTCGGATGGCAGGAGGAACACGAATGGTATTGGGCCTGCATGAAGCGGAGGCGTCAAGGGCGGTGTGGGCGGCGGGGGCACTGGGGGACGTTGGTGGGGGTGGTTGGCGATGGGGGCAGTGTTCACCAGGAACGGTGAAGGACTAGGGGCCGTTGATAGTGGCGGGGGGAGCAGAGGTATCGTGAGGATGGCGGGACTGCCGGAGACGGCAGTGAGCGGGGGCGGTGGGGTGGGGCGGTATAGGGCGCGGGGGCGGGGACAGCGGGGTGTGGGTGGACGGGACGGAGGGAGGCGGGGACGGCGGGAGGCGGGGGCGGCGGGAGGCGTGGACGGTGGGAGGCGGGTACGGCGGGGGGCGGGGACGGTGGAAGGCGGGGACGGCGGGAGACGGGGACGGCGGGAGGCGGGGACGGCGGGAGGCGGGGACGGCGGGAGGCGGGGACGGCGGGAGGCGGGGACGGCGGGAGGCGGGGACGGCGGGAGGCGGGGACGGCGAGAGGCGGGGACGGCGGGAGGCGGGGATGGCGGGGACGGCGGGAGGCGGGGACGGCGGGAGGCGGGGACGGCGGGGGGCGTGGACGGCGGGGGCGGGGACGGCGGGAGGCGGGGACGGCGGGAGGCGGGGACGGCGGGAGGCGGGGACGGCGGGGGGGCGTGGACGGCGGGGGCGGGGACGGCGGGAGGCGGGGACGGCAGGCGGCGGGGACGGCGGGAGGCGGGGACGGGGGGCGGGGACGGCGGGAGGCGGGGACTGCGGGAGGCGGGGACGGTGGGAGGCGGGGACGGCGGGAGGCGGGGACGGCGGGAGGCGCGGACGGCGGGAGGCGCGGACGGCGGGAGGCGGTGATGGTGGGAGGCGGGGACGGCGGGAGGCGGGGACGGCGGGGGGCGTGGACGGCGGGGGCGGGGACGGCGGGAGGCGGGGACGGCGGGAGGCGGGGACGGCGGGAGGCGGGGACGGCGGGGGGCGTGGACGGCGGGGGGCGTGGACGGCGGGGGCGGGGACGGCGGGAGGCGGGGACGGCGGGAGGCGGGGACGGCGGGAGGCGGGGACGGCGGGAGGCGGGGACGGCGGGGGGCGTGGACGGCGGGGGCGGGGACGGCGGGAGGCGGGGACGGCGGGAGGCGGGGACGGCGGGAGGCGGGGACGGCGGGAGGCGGGGACGGCGGGGGGCGTGGACGGCGGGGGCGGGGACGGCGGGAGGCGGGGACGGCAGGCGGCGGGGACGGCAGGCGGCGGGGACGGCGGGAGGCGGGGACGGGGGGCGGGGACGGCGGGAGGCGGGGACTGCGGGAGGCGGGGACGGTGGAGGCGGGGACGGCGGGAGGCGGGGACTGCGGGAGGCGGGTGCGGCGGAAGGCGGGGACGGCGCGAGGCGGGGACGGCGGGAGGCGGGGACGGCGGGAGGCGGGGACGGCGGGAGGCGGGGACGGCGAGAGGCGGGGACGGCGGGAGGCGGGGATGGCGGGGACGGCGGGAGGCGGGGACGGCGGGAGGCGGGGACGGCGGGAGGCGGGGACGGCGGGAGGCGGGGACGGGGGGCGGGGACGGCGGGAGGCGGGGACTGCGGGAGGCGGGGACGGTGGGAGGCGGGGACGGCGGGAGGCGGGGACGGCGGGAGGCGGGGACGGCGGGAGGCGGGGACGGCGGGAGGCGGGGACGGCGGGAGGCGGGGACGGCGGGAGGCGGGGACTGCGGGAGGCGGGGACGGCGGGAGGCGGGGACGGCGGGAGGCGGGGGACTGCGGGAGGCGGGGACGGCGGGAGGCGGGGACGGCGGGAGGCGGGGACGGCGGGAGGCGGGGACGGGGGGCGGGGACGGCGGGAGGCGGGGACTGCGGGAGGCGGGGACGGTGGAGGCGGGGACGGCGGGAGGCGGGGACGGCGGGAGGCGGGGGACGGCGGGAGGCGGGGACGGCGGGAGGCGGGGACGGCGGGGGGCGTGGACGGCGGGGGCGGGGACGGCGGGAGGCGGGGACGGCGGGCGGCGGGGACGGCGAGAGGCGGGGACGGGGGGCGGGGGACGGCGGGAGGCGGGGACTGCGGGAGGCGGGGACGGTGGGAGGCGGGGACGGCGGGAGGCGGGGACGGCGGGAGGCGCGGACGGCGGGAGGCGCGGACGGCGGGAGGCGGTGATGGTGGGAGGCGGGTGCGGCGGAAGGCGGGGACGGCGCGAGGCGGGGACGGCGGGAGGCGGGGACGGCGGGAGGCGGGGACGGCGGGAGGCGGGGACGGCGAGAGGCGGGGACGGCGGGAGGCGGGGATGGCGGGGACGGCGGGAGGCGGGGACGGCGGGAGGCGGGGACGGCGGGAGGCGGGGACGGCGGGAGGCGGGGACGGCGGGAGGCGGGGACGGCGGGAGGCGGGGACTGCGGGAGGCGGGGACGGCGGGAGGCGGGGACGGCGGGAGGCGGGGACGGCGGGAGGCGGGGACGGGGGGCGGGGACGGCGGGAGGCGGGGACTGCGGGAGGCGGGGACGGTGGGAGGCGGGGACGGCGGGAGGCGGGGACGGCGGGAGGCGGGGACGGCGGGAGGCGGGGACGGCGGGAGGCGGGGACGGCGGGAGGCGGGGACTGCGGGAGGCGGGGACGGCGGGAGGCGGGGACGGCGGGAGGCGGGGACTGCGGGAGGCGGGGACGGCGGGAGGCGGGGACGGCGGGAGGCGGGGACGGCGGGAGGCGGGGACGGGGGGCGGGGACGGCGGGAGGCGGGGACTGCGGGAGGCGGGGACGGTGGGAGGCGGGGACGGCGGGAGGCGGGGACGGGGGGCGGGGACGGCGGAAGGCGGGGACGGCGCGAGGCGGGGACGGCGGGAGGCGGGGACGGCGGGAGGCGGGGACGGCGGGAGGCGGGGACGGCCGGAGGCGGGGACGGCGAGAGGCGGGGACGGCGGGAGGCGGGGACTGCGGGAGGCGGGGACGGCGGGAGGCGGGGACGGCGGGAGGCGGGGACTGCGGGAGGCGGGGACGGCGGGAGGCGGGGACGGCGGGAGGCGGGGACGGCGGGAGGCGGGGACGGGGGGCGGGGACGGCGGGAGGCGGGGACTGCGGGAGGCGGGGACGGTGGGAGGCGGGGACGGCGGGAGGCGGGGACGGCGGGAGGCGGGGACGGCGGGGGGCGTGGACGGCGGGGGCGGGGACGGCGGGAGGCGGGGACGGCGGGAGGCGGGGACGGGGGGCGGGGACGGCGGGAGGCGGGGACTGCGGGAGGCGGGGACGGTGGGAGGCGGGGACGGCGGGAGGCGGGGACGGCGGGAGGCGCGGACGGTGGGAGACGGGGACGGCGGGAGGCGGGGACGGCGGGAGGCGGTGATGGTGGGAGGCGGGTGCGGCGGAAGGCGGGGACGGCGCGAGGCGGGGACGGTGGGAGGCGGGGACGGCGGGAGGCGGGGACGGCGGGAGGCGCGGACGGTGGGAGACGGGGACGGCGGGAGGCGCGGACGGCGGGAGGCGGTGATGGTGGGAGGCGGGTGCGGCGGAAGGCGGGGACGGCGCGAGGCGGGGACGGCGGGAGGCGGGGACGGCGGGAGGCGGGGACGGCGGGAGGCGGGGACGGCCGGAGGCGGGGACGGCGAGAGGCGGGGACGGCGGGAGGCGGGGATGGCGGGGACGGCGGGAGGCGGGGACGGCGGGAGGCGGGGACGGCGGGAGGCGGGGACGGCGGGAGGCGGGGACGGCGGGAGGCGGGGACGGCGGGAGGCGGGGACGGCGGGAGGCGGGGACGGCGGGAGGCGGGGACGGCGAGAGGCGGGGACGGCGGGAGGCGGGGACGGCGGGAGGCGGGGACGGCGGGAGGCGGGGACGGCGGGAGGCGGGGACGGCGGGAGGCGGGGACGGCGGGGGGCGTGGACGGCGGGGGCGGGGACGGCGGGAGGCGGGGACGGCGGGCGGCGGGGACGGCGAGAGGCGGGGACGGGGGGCGGGGACGGCGGGAGGCGGGGACTGCGGGAGGCGGGGACGGTGGGAGGCGGGGACGGCGGGAGGCGGGGACGGCGGGGGGCGTGGACGGCGGGGGCGGGGACGGCGGGAGGCGGGGACGGCGGGCGGCGGGGACGGCGAGAGGCGGGGACGGGGGGCGGGGACGGCGGGAGGCGGGGACTGCGGGAGGCGGGGACGGCGGGAGGCGCGGACGGCGGGCGGCGGGGACGGCGAGAGGCGGGGACGGGGGGCGGGGACGGCGGGAGGCGGGGACTGCGGGAGGCGGGGACTGCGGGAGGCGGGGACGGCGGGAGGCGGGGACGGCGGGAGGCGGGGACGGCGGGAGGCGGGGACGGCGGGAGGCGGGGACGGCGGGAGGCGGGGACGGCGGGAGGCGGGGACGGCGAGAGGCGGGGACGGCGGGAGGCGGGGATGGCGGGGACGGCGGGAGGCGGGGACGGCGGGAGGCGGGGACGGCGGGAGGCGGGGACGGCGGGAGGCGGGGACGGCGGGGGGCGTGGACGGCGGGGGCGGGGACGGCGGGAGGCGGGGACGGCGGGCGGCGGGGACGGCGAGAGGCGGGGACGGGGGGCGGGGACGGCGGGAGGCGGGGACTGCGGGAGGCGGGGACGGTGGGAGGCGGGGACGGCGGGAGGCGGGGACGGCGGGAGGCGCGGACGGCGGGAGGCGCGGACGGCGGGAGGCGGTGATGGTGGGAGGCGGGTGCGGCGGAAGGCGGGGACGGCGCGAGGCGGGGACGGCGGGAGGCGGGGACGGCGGCGAGCGGGGACGGGGACCGCGAGGGAGGCGGGATCAGCGTGGGTGGCGGGGACGGCAAGGAACGTTGCTAGCGGTGGGAGGTCTCTGCCGAGAGCGTTGAGGCCGACGGCGGGGGGGGCGGGGGCGCAGTGCCGAGAATGCCGTCGGCGCTAGCGGCGGCGGCGGCGGCGGCGCGTGCATTGAAGCGAAGTGCAGAGCGCGAGAACAAGAAATATCCAATATAGCGCCCGCCATTTCGGGTCTCGCTTCTCTTAATACCCCACCGGAGGCCTCGCGCTGTGCCGCTCCGCACTTCGCCCTAGCGGCGGGGGCGGGGCGGGGGCGGGGCGGGGGCGGGGCGGGGCGGGGGCGGGGCGGGGGCGGGGGCGGGGGCGGCGTCCCTGCGACGCTCGCGGTCGATGGCAGCGGCTCAGCGCCTCGGCTTTCCGCACGACCGACTTCCCAGGGCGATAAGTGCTCTTCCAATTGATTCTACTACTCCTGGGAGTGGCAATTATTGTTTTCCTTCTGATATAACTCGCATGGGCGTGCTACATAGTGCGTACGTTTGATGAATGAAATGTTTCCATTATGGAGATTAGTAATATTGTTAACTACTTGTACTACTATGACTAACAATAAATTTTGCCTCGAAAATAGTTCGTCAAAAAAACAAATACCCTCCATAAGTATAGAGGCGCACCCAGGATAATTCTTGGGTTGTTTTCTACAGGTATACTCGTGTTCACAGGACTTTGTTTTCTTATACATCATTTTTCCTTTAGGTTGAATATAGAATGTACGTTTATTTGTTGACCTTGAGTTAATATTTACAAAGTTGACAATTGATATATTGAATGACGTATGTTAGTATAGAAAATAAGTAACGCTATATTTCTGAAAATGTTTCATTAGCTTCTGGGAGGAGGGGTGACCCCTCCCTCCCTTTCGGTGCACCACTCTATATGTGATATCCGATCTACCTATATCCATCCAGAATCTACAATGATGTTATTTTAACTGTTATTATTGTGCACATCTACCTCCACATTGATTTATGTTTCTAAATGTTTTCCCATGTTTAAAATACGTTATTTTTTATAAGCCCCATGATAAAATGCAATAGCTTATGTCATATACATGAAGAAACCTACTTACACTCTATGAAGAAGCTTAAATAAATAAAAACTGACAGTCTCGACTTCAAAACTTCTTACTTTCAAGTCCTCGACCTTATTAGATTTTTATTATATTCCTGTAACAAGACATAATTATCGACAATAGTCTATCGGAAATGAGTCTGTATTAATAAGTAAACTTAAAAATTATTTGTACACTTTGATAGAGATGGAGATTGGTCTACGGGTAAGTGTAAAGTGGATGAATATGATTGATTTCTCTTCTTTGATTCATCTGCCAATAGTTGGCTCGTAAAGAGGGGCAATTAATTTCTGAAGAACGTATTTTGTTTATTAAATTGAAACACGTATGATAAAGTGAATCGATGCCTTGTGAAGTGATTGGAAGCCAATCAAAATGTAAGCAGGGTATCAGATAAACCATCAATTGTTTGTCATAATTAGTTCAATTATTAACTAGCGAACGCTGTTTTTGTAGTTCTGATATCAAATTATGGTGTTCCTGCATTCTAACGAGGCACCGAATCGTGTTGAAATATTTATCTACGTACAAATATCTGTTTTCGCTTAGAGAGGGTAATTATTCTGAGCATGCAACCACTCTTTCATAATTTTCCTCAATTATTGGATACATCGAGGCCTCACTACTTTGGTTTAATCTTATTGTGCTCTTTATTTTCTGTAAATATGGCAAAGCGTAATCAAAATATGGCTCCAATATCACAGAAAGATTTACAGATCGCCAGCAAACGACCTCCAGCTTGACATTAGTGCCACGCAAGGCAACAACCGAACGCATTAATACAATTAAAAGGTCGCGATTTCCCGTCTGCGGAGCCACTTCATGAATTTCAAATGAGTGAGTGCGGAGCGAAACGATGAAAGCTCGGCGCCGAAAAGAGCGCATCTTTTCCCCCCAAATGACGCAGTTGTCGCGTTTGGAGCGCGTTTTGCGGGCGCCTGCCCTCCGTCCACACCCCGCCCCCCCTTCCGCCGCGTGGCGCTGCGGGGTAATTAGAGTGCACGACCACGTATTCAATTTGGCGCGGAAATGGGGGCGGCCAACGCGCGGCGGCGCGTGGCGGCGGCGGGGCGGCGGCGGCGGCGGACGCCGCGGGCGCGACTCGCGGGGCTCGTGCACATGCACCCGCCGCTCGCTCTCCCGCGCCAATACTGCTCCCGTTCTTGCTCCCGCTCCCGCTCTTGCTCTCTACACTCTCCCGCTCGCGAAAGTGCACCCGCTCCCGTTTTCGCTTCCACTTTCGCTCCCGCTTCTGCTCCCGCTCTCGCTTCCACTCCTGCTCCCGCCCTTGCACCCGCTCCAGCTCCCGCTTCCGCTCCTGCTTCCGCACCCGCGCCCTCCAGCTCTTCAGCTCCCGCCGCTTGCACTCCTCCCGCTACCACTCCCTCTCCCGTTTCCGTTCGTTTCCGCTACCAATACTGCTCCCGCTCTTGCTCTCTACCCTCTCCCGCTCGCGAAAGTGCACCCGCTCCCGCTTCCGCTTCCACTTTCGCTCCCGCTTCTGCTCCCGCTCTCGCTTCCGCTCCCGCTTCCGCTCCTGCTGTCGCTCCCGCTCTTGAATCCGCTCCCGCTTCCGCAATTGCACGCTCCCGCAACTGCGCCGTCCATCTCTTCGGCTCCCGCCTCTTCCCCTGCTCCCGCTGCTACTCCATCTGTCGTTTCCCGTTCCCACTCCGCTCCCTCTCGCACTCCCGCTCCTGCTCTTGCTCTTGCAACCTCTCCCGTTCGCGCAACTGCTCACGCACCTGCTCCCGCTCTCGCTCTCGCTCCCACTCCCGCCTCTGCTCCCGCTTCCGATCCCGTTCCCGCTCTCGATCTCACTCTAGCTTCCGCTTCCGCTTCCGCTCATGCTTCCGCTCCCGCTCCCGCAACTGCACATGCACCCGCTCCCGCTCCCGATCCGGCTTCCACTCCCGCTCCCGCTTCCGCAACTGCACATGCACCCGCACCCTCTTCCGCGCCCTCCAACTCTTCAGCTCCCGGCTCCCCCTTCTCCCGCTACCACTCCCTCTCCCGTTTCCATTCGTTTCTGCTACCACGCACTCTCCCACACACGCACCCGCTCCCACTCCTGCTCTCGCTCTCGCTCCCACTCCCGCTCCCTCACCCTCTCCCGCAACAGCACATGCATCCGCACGCGTACCTGCACCCGCACCGCAACTGTACACACACATATTTCCGCTTCGGTTCCCGCACCCGCTCCAGCTAATGAAACCGTTCCCTCTTCCGCTCCCTCTTTCGCTCCCACTCCCGTTCTCTCTTCGGCTGCTTCTTCCGCTCCCTCGCTCGTTCTTGCAACTGCTCATGCACACACGCACGTCGCCGAACGTTGCGGGTGGGTCCATGGCCGCCCCGCGAGGGTCTGCCTGACGCCTACAAAGAAGCTATCGAGTATGTGCCATATGATCAGGATATGCTGGGAAGGGAGGGTCCTAGGGAGCCGGGAATGAAAACCGGAGAGAGCGACTGAGAATGGGATAGAGCGAGAGAGGATGAGAGAGGGCGAGAGAGGATGGTAGAGAGAGAGTGAGGATGTGAGAAGCGAGAGAGATCCTGAGAGAGATATAGTGAGATAGTGAGAGTGAGATAGTGAAAGTAGTGCAGGGAAAGAGAGGGAAAGGGAAAATAGTGGGAAGGAAATTGGAGAAAACCAAAGGACTGTAGAAAGAGAAAACGAGGGAAGAAGAGGCATGAAGGTACAGAAAGAGGAAGGGACAGGGAGAGAGAGAGGTAGAGGGAGGAGTGAGAGGGAGACAGAGACATGATACTAATAAAGAGACAGGAAAGATGAAAAGGGAATGGGAGAGGAAAAGAAAAAGTTGAACGGAGATCGGTTGATAAAAGAAACAAGAACATCGCAGCTTTTACGATGAGTGGGCATTGATAGTTTGAAGCTTAATATTAGTAATTCGCACGTCAGAAAAATGTTTTATAAGTATTTCATTACACCATTATTTATGTTTGCTGTGTACGTTAAAATGGATCATCAGGTATTTCACATTTTTTAAATATAAATGCAATAATTTCAGTGGCATTGCCTCCTCCAAAACTATTGACAGTTTTGAAATAGTTTCACTTATTTTCCCAGTATTAATGTTATTTGGTAATACTGCATCTTATATTTTGTAAATATATTTTCAGAGCAGTACTTAAAATATTTGCCGAGGTTTTTTTTTCAATCATTTGAAATGAATTCTTTTTGCAGTTGACAATCCTACTCGATGTTGAAGATAGTGATTTTCATGACATTTTATCATGTTACAAAGTCTTCAGAAGATATAATCGTGGGAAGATGACAGACATCATAGCGTAATTTGTTTTATACGCTTCTGGAAAATATCCCCTAAGATGTACTTTGGGAGCAATAAAAATTAATTTGTTCTTGCAGAGTAGACCCAATTGTGGGTCATTCCAATGAAATTAGTTTATGCAAATAAAGCTCTTTATTGGTGTACACAGGGACCACTCGCTTTGGAACGTTTGTTCACAACAAAGGCAAAAAGAAAATTAAACTTAACTACGCCCCTCTGAATTTATGGCTGTGTACATTTACTGTATTTATTTGGAACACGTTTTTGCAACTCTCTGGGAATAAAATAGTTTGCTATTTTCAATGTATTTTCTTTGTTATTTTATTTATTTCAGTAAATTTACAATTTACACGACCTGTGTTGTCTTGTAGATTCAATTACATGAATGTATATTTTCTTCACTCGCTTCATAAATCAACAACTTATTAGGAAGTTAGTGGGAAATTATGAATTTCTTTTCAGTGGATGAATAATCCTCTATTAACGCAATAGGCGCAGGAACAGTAACAGTTTCGTACCATCGACCCGAAACAGCAGAATTGTGCTATTGCTGGAGAGGAAATTTTGCCTCTGTTTCACACCAAAGAGAAGACAAAAATAATGAAGTTCACCAAATTAAGGAGTGAGGATAGGAAGCAACGGCACATGCAAACCGCAACACACTTTACGTTGCAGCACACACTATCAACTCGGTAACGTCACCAGCTGACATGGCTCAGAGCATCAACTGATGTCACTGCAGTGCCGCTGACCGGGAGGTTCTAAGGTTCGACTTTCGACAGTGGCAGAGTGTTCGACGTTAGCTAAAGAGCTAGGTCGAAGTCAGCCGCTGTACGGAGGGCATTCTAGCAGCCCGTCTGAAATGGCCGGTAATTTATGCTAATTTTTACCAATCAACGCCAGGTGAACGCCGGATCAATGCCCTATTAAACGTGTCATGAAGAGCGCGCGTTCTTCTTTCCCCTATCCTCACCCCTTACTTACACACACTTACAGACCTTACTTACACACACTCAATGAATCGGAAACGCATTGTAGGCCCTTAAAACAGTTTAATCTCCTTGGCCCTTAAAACATAACTTAATCTCCTTGGCCTTAACGGGTAAATTTTTGGGAATAACCCTTCCCTATTGCAATGAGAAATTTTCGAGAAATTTTCACCTAGAATTGGTACACGTCGTACACTGTTGATGCCGCTGAGCAGAACTCGTGGCAAGTTTGTAAAAATGTATATCTATGCTGGAGCCATTGAGTTTTTTACCTACTGTGATGGTTCAGTGACAACGTGTTGCCTCTGAAGCAATGTGTGTGAGGTCCTAGGCTGGAGAGACGACATTTCAGGACTTTTGGAAGGACATTTCAGGACTCCAGAGCTGGGACGAATCCAACTGCATTCAGGAGGAGAATTCTAGCAGCTGGCTGCAAGAATATGTTGTTTTACGTGTTTTGCGATAGATATCAGGCAAATTCTAGAAGAGGACCAGATCACACGGGTCACGAACCGCCCATAAACTTTCCTCATCCTTATACAATTCTGTCTTTTCTCGACACATGTACACACATCAACACATGCACACATACATAAATACATACATATTATATACACACACATGCTCTATGCTACCGCACATGTGGTGTAATCTCTCAAGAGTTTAAAGCTTGACGCTCCTGGGTCATTGCTTACCTCTTGGGGAGATTTGTGCAAGAAAACATTTCTCGCTGACTTATAAATCAGCCACGGATCTCAGATTCCAGAGTTGGAGAAACAGCACCACTTCTCGGAGAAAAACATTCATGACTTACGGCAGTGGTGTCAAGGTCTTTTACTGGTGACAGTGGCACTCGTCGTGGCACCGTAACATGCCACGAGCTTCTCTGCGCAACTAGCGTCGGGAAAGGAAACTATTAGTAACTCCGCCGTTTTACAATAGGGATAGCGTTTTCTCTTGTGGCAGGGTAATGAAGTGCGTGGAGGAGCGATTTCGTCGTGGCACTCGTGCCACGGACTCCCGCTCGTGGCATCGGCCTTGACAACATTGAGTAATGGCATTAATGACCTTGATAGTTGACGCGCTCGGAAACACGAAGCACTCACTCGCTGGCCTGGATAGTCGAAGTCGCTGAGGCTGGAAGCCCTTGGCTGTCTCGGCTCGAAGGGTCGCTGATTAAAATCCCGCCCCGCGCATCGATGTTTGTGTGTGTGTGTGTGTGTTCATATTGTTCTTATATGTTCCCCTTACAGTTACCTCAATGTTAAAAATCAGAGAGGTCGTTGTATGACCAAGTAGTCAAAAAGCAACCTTAAACAAATAAAATGAGTTTTTGCACACCATAGCGGACAGCACTATCGATCTTCTGCGAACGCGCAATTCAAGTTTCATATCACTTGTGTGCATCTGAGCATGCGCAGAAGATCGAGAGTACTGTCCGCTATGACTTGCAAAAACTTCCTGAAATTTAAAAAAAAAATACTCATTCCATTTTTTCTTCCGCTTTCCACTTTGTGCCATCGCGTCAGCGCCCGTTTTCCGAGGTTGGCGGAAGTGACGTGCGCCGGGGTCTCTGCGGAGCGAGGGCTCCAGGGTGCGGCCCCCTGTCAACGCCGGCGCGAGCATTTTTGCGAGTCATTGTAGCGTGAAGCAGGGCAGGCGCTCTCGAACTTTTAACTTCGGGCGCGAAATGGAGAGCAACGCGGGGATGAAGGACGTCGGCGCGGGGTGATCGGCGGCTGCGGAAGATGTGCGAAAGCGGCGTGATGCTGCAAAGGAGGGGAGGGGTGATAGTTGGAGCGTGGAATGGAGCGGAATTGACGGATTCAGAAGCGAGGGGCGAGGGTGGTGTTGGGGATGAAGTCAGTGAGGATGGATGGTGGAGATAGCGGCGGAAGAGAGCGGCAGATGGGTGCTGGGGCAGACGGGTGGGCGGAAGTATATGTGGAATCCCAAGCCATGGGACCGTAGGAGGAGAGGGGTAGGAATGAAAGCAACGGCAGCAGTGGAGGGGACGGTGGGGATAAGGCTGAGGCGAGGTGGAAGAGGGTAATGGAGATGGGGGTGTGGAAATGTGGCCGGAGCGAGAGAGGAGGGGTTTGCGGCGGAAAGTTCTCAGTGGGGCGAAGTCGGGATCGGAGAACAACGGGATTCCGCACGGCGGTGGTAAGATTGATTGTTTGTGATTCCGGGCACATCAACTATTGGGGTCATTAGTCCCGTTAGTGTAGCTCATATTTTTTAATCGGGTGATAGCGGTGATCTTCCTCTGCTGGGCGAGATCCGGCGCCGACCTACCGTCAACTAGTGGAGTTTTCCCAACCAGGTATCTCCCACCAGCGGGGCACCGCCCAAGCCAGGTCAAACTCTAAGCTCCCGAGCGGTCTCTCGGCATGTGTGGTAATGTAGTGCTTGATAGTGTGTAAGGGGAGAGGATAGATAAAGGAAGAGGAAGGAAAGATCGCGCACGCTCCGTGGCTCGTTTCTTAGGATATTACTCCGGCAATCGTTTGGTGTTGACCGAAGAAACCACGGAAAACTACCGATCAGAGCAGCCGGCCACTAAAATTCTCCTCCAGACAGCGACTGAAGGGTTGGTAAGGGCAGTGACGGACAAAAGAGGAGCAGGCGTAACCAACGAATGTAATGGGAAATGATGAACGTCAGGGTGTGTGAGACGGTGGGTGGGCAGGGCCTGTGGGATCGGGGGCATGGGTCGTGACAACGGGCGTGCGCTGTGGGTGAGCGTCGCGACGCGTCGGGGGCGTAGGCGCCGGGGCGCTGATGACATGTGCCCCGGCGGCGCCGGCGGCGCGTGCTGACAGCTGATTGGCCGCGCGCGGGGGGTGGGGGGTCGGCGCGGCGCCCTCTGTCGCTGCGGGGTGTGATCGCTTTCAGCACCAGAGAGCGTGAAGGGCGCGGGGGCGGGGGCGCGGCGGAGCTGATGGCTGCCTTGTGGAGCTTCCCGCGGGCGCTGCTTGTCACCGCGTTTGGCTCCGGCGAGTGCCGCCGCCGGGCGACGCCCTGGGGGCTCAGTGGCAGGCTTCGTTTTGCTTGGAATCCACACTCTGCATATGTTGCATGTGAATGCGAATATTTTAGGCTCTGTTCAGAGATAAAACGTCTTCTTGCAAAGCAACTCCGTTGTTCATGGTATTTTAACTTTGTAACACATGAAGATGTCTTTCTTAGAGAACGGAACGTTAGAATAATGAACAATTTCATGAATATTTTGTCAACTTTAAATTTGAAACCACGGAGAAAATACTCTGTTTTGATTGTCATTGTCCATTTGACGGAGTCGTGTAATGTGAGACTCTTCTGCTTTTCTAAAATGAGACAAGTTAGGCATGGTTGCTTTAAAAGTGATTGCTAAAAGATCATATAATACTCATAAATAGCTACGCAAAAATATATATTTTTTGATCCCACATAATAACCTGACACAACCACAAAAGCAATGAGGCAAACAAAACAGAAAATTTTATCCACGAGAGTTTATTTAAAGAGCGCGTAAATATTCTTTTGCTTTTATTGAGAGCTTCCTTATACATATCTGAAGTCAATGATATGCAACACGTTTTCACTATTACTGCCTACAATCCATGAATTCTTACCAACTTCTCATCTGAATGGATTTTTCATATTTTTTTGTCAGAAGAACACTTTTCATTGCTTCCACGTGTTAAATGCTTGAATCGCGGTACATTTAACCTGTTGTACCTTTGTGTATGAGATTTTTTTTTAGTGGAAATTGCTTTCATGTACTTCAGAGCATATTCGCGCCATTTATTAATCGATTTCTAGCACAAAAATAATCCAAGAAATTTCAGAATAAGCTTTTCAAGAGTTTTTCAACATTTTGCAGTACGTAATATGGTTTTTTAATATAGTGTTCACACGAAATTAAGAAACGGATGAAGTAACGGTCATTTGCCGTCCGCAGTGTATTAGGTTGTCAATTAAAAATTGATCAGAGAAAATCGTGGAAACGAACAATCTTAGCAGACAACTCTCAGATTTTCTTTCTGTCACATTATTTACTCTCCCCCATAATCACATCTGACTTCGACTTGAAAATATGCAGTTAGAAGAACGTGTACTTGTATCTTTCTCATCTACAAAGTGACGTAAACCTCTACCTATCGCAATTGGTTGTCTGAAATGGAAACACGTATGATGTCTTCGAAAAATACAGTTACACTTGTTAAGATACTTAAAACAAAAAGGTCTTTTCCAAACCTTTGATTTATTATTTAAATTTTATTTTACATCGTGCTGCTTTAGATTGTAACATTTTTTTATTTTTAATTTCTTGTAACGTTACGTCACTTTTATTATCTTGGGCTGGTTGTTTCTTTGAATGTAACGTGTATCAGCCAAATTTTTGTTCTTTTCGTATTCAGCGTCTCAGAGAATTTTCTCTAATGAGAAATGTCATCTCCAGACTGATTTCGCCGCAAGCGGATGTCGCTTCGATACCCGCCAATGTGGGTGGATATTTTAAACGAGGCCGTTAGGGCCAGTGCTTGTTAAAATTCCCTTGCCCCGCCGACGAGAGCTCCTTCTACATCTCAAAAGGACCCAAGGCTGACCTAAAAGGCCAAAGTTACCTCACGAGAGGAGCAAGAAATTAATTTACCAACAACATGCAAAATATACGAAACGGGCTCTTTCTGAAACGCATTACTTTCGAGCTTATAGCGTTCAGAGAGTGACGTAATGCCCCAGAGGTCGCTGGAATTTAGCCAACCGATGGAAGTGTTGACAATGTGGAGTGGTGGACTTGGTCAAACTGTGAGAGTCGAGACGAGGGTTGCGAAATGAGGAAATACGTTACTGTGGCGGGAATAAACGAGTTGGGAATGACGCTGAAAGAATGAAGATGAGAATAACTGAGGAGAAGAAATTGGACGAGTGATATACGAATATATAGGCGTAACATGTAGGAGAATTTTATCTAAAGGAAAATGTTTGAGAGAGGTCAGCCAAGCAAATCGAGAAAACAAAGCAAAACTAGAAAGGAGGAATTCTTGAGAGTAGCGGGGACAAGAAATATAGCAAGGGCGAATTGATTCTTGAAAGCAACGTATATGATAAGGAAAAGAATGACTGAATTATCACTAATGTGAGGATGACAGAGAAGAAAAAGACGAAGTAAAGGATTCGGGAGATAAGAATGGCGACGTACATGTTAAATACCGAAAATGTTCTAAGGAGAGGCAGGATAGAGATTTTGATGCTGTATAAACTGGAAGCGGTGAGACCATCATGGACGGCAAGTGATTGCAACACAGAAAACAATGAGAGCAACGCGAACAAGAAGCAGGCGGTATGCAGATGGGGATGAGGATAAGCGGGGAAGCGGAAAAAAGGAAAGACGGGGCGAGGCAGTCGGACGGAGACCTGGAGGCTGTGGCGGTTGCAGCCTGAGGAATATGTATGAGCAGATATTTGAAATAAAACCGCCGGAGGCTGTGCCTAAGGGCTGAGCGCGGGCGCCTTCTCCTCAAGGTGAATTTCGCGTAATGAACTCGCGCTGAAGGGCGCGCGGCGTCTTCAAGCGAAGCAGCTGCTCGCAGAGGGCGCGCAGGAGCGTATGGCTGCCGCACGCGGCTCTTCCCAGGGGCTTCCTCCTCTACGCTCTCGTCTTTTGATGTCTCGTTTTTTGGCCTTGCATACCTCTGCTCCTCCGTGCGAGGAAACCGCTTTCCCTCTATGAAGTTTATGAGTAATGCGTTAGGTATGTAGTTTTATGGAGCTTCGTTACTTGGGAATCTACATAGTGACTGAACCATAACTCTCTCTCTCCCTCCCCCTCTCTCCCTCTCTTTCTCTCTCTTCCTCTCCCTCCCTCTCTCTCCCTCCCTCTCTCTCCCCTCCCCCTCTCCCTCTCTTCCTCTCTCTTTCTCTCTCTTCCTCTCTCTTTCTCTCTCTTCCTCTCTCTTCCTCTCCCTCTCTCTTCCTCTCTCTCCCTCTCCCCCCTCTCTCCTTCTCTCCCCCTCTCTCTCCGTCTCCCTCTCTCTCCCTCTCTCCCTCTCTCTCCCTCTCTCCTTTCCTCATTCCCTCTCTTTCCTCTGTCTCCTTGTCTCTCCCTCTCTCTATCTCTCTCTCCTCTCTCTCCCATCTCTCTCCCTCCCCCTCTCGTTGTTTCTTAATAAATAAATAGCAAATTTAAAGAATTCAAAGGAATTTGAGAATCTAGAAGGTCACTCGTTATTATTGCTCAAACCACAAATTTTTAGTGTTTACACTTACTTTTGTTCCTTCTTGCGAGTAAACACGCATTCTGTATGTAAAGGATGGTTACGAGTAGTACAGGAGTTTTATTACTTGGTAATCCTACTCGTCACTGTGCCATTACTCCCCCCTCTCTCTCTTTTTCTAAGTAAGTATATCACAAACAAAATCTACAAGAGAATGTGAGAATCTAGAAAGTATCACGTTATTACTGCAAATTTTTAGTGTTTACACTATTGTCTTTTGATGTCTCCTCCTTTATTTGTACCTACATTTGTTCCTTCTTGCAAGTAAACACGTGTTCTGCCTGCAAAAGTTTTGCGTAATGCATAAATGAGATAAAGAATTTTATGGAGTTTCGTTACTTGTTAATCCACCCCGTTTCTCTACCAATTCTTTCTCGGATTATTCCTTGTTTCTTAAAAAGTAAATCGCAATTTTTTTTAAAAAAAAATTCAAGGAAATTCAAGAATTTAGGAAGTTGCACGTTATTGCTCTAAACATAAATTTTTAGTGTTTACACTTCTGAATCTTCATGTCACGTTCTATTGTTCGTTTTTGCGAGTAAACATGCGATTTATGTAAGAAGGTTTAGAAGTCAGCAATATATGAGATGTACGGAGTTTCTTTACTTTGTAGTCTATTCTCAAATCTACCTCAGGTTTATTTCTCAGTAGTAAATTGCAGTCAAATAAATATAAGATAATTCGAGAATCTAGTAATCTCTTTTACCTCGAACATCTATGAAATTTTTTCTTTGTATATTGACAAATGAAATCTTAACGAACGTGACTATCTACATTTCTCGCTGGTATTTGTTCAGTAAATTAAACTGACTCTAAATTGAAGATAATAAATGAAATATTCCCTTATTAATACAGCATATCTTATTAATACATATGTTTGAAGTACATCAATGTAATCCAATAAGTTGCTGAAATATAATAAAAATATAATAACAATAAGAAGAAGAAGAAGAAGAGAAGAAAATGCTTTTGTGATATCGTTGGGGCTACATGGAATGATCAGCTGGATAATAACATTTTGTAAAAAAAATGAATCGCTAGCTTACCATTCTCGAATCGCATCGTTGTCAATTTACAAGTTTATTTTCATTTCCTATTTCTTCCTTCCTCTCTTTCTTCTTCCATTCCAGGGAATTCATTACGAATGCTGTATCCTTAGTTCTGTTAACCCTGTGGCTTCAATTACGTCTTTTGTGATGTTTCTCTTCCTCGAAATGTGAGAGCATGGCTACAGAGATCTAAACATGCTCCTTGATGCAATAAACAAGTAAATTAGCTTCCGTGAAATGAAGAACGGAAATACAACACAGTAGTGTGCTTAAAATTTTACGTAAATAATGTTTTCGTTGCAATTATTTGTGTACATATTCGTGCTTCCACAGTACATTCATTCTTCCTCTCTAAAATAACACGAAGCTTCACATTCAAACTTAAGAAAGTCAGGATTATTGTTTTTGCAAAGTATTGTTTCGGGCTAAATTACCACGAGCTGTGGAACCTCTTTGGAACCCTGCTTCCAGCATTCTCTACATCCTCCTCTGACAAATCCCAATTTCCTCACGCACTCTGCATCCACGCGTATATAGACCTCACTTTTCTATGAAGAGGCCCGTCTCTCCGATGCCGTCATCAAAACACGTCTCGTCTGGGAGTCTCCCGTCCTGCTCTCCCGACCTTCACTCGCCTTGGGCGCGAATGCACTATGGATCGAGCGCGCGCATTTTTGGCCGCGGGGGGGGGAGAGGGGCGTCGCCGGCGCCTCCAAAGGTCCTGCTCGTCTGCCGACTCGAGGCGCCTAAGTTGCGGGCGAAGTTGAGGCGCGAAGGTGATGCGCCAGCGGCGGTGGCGGTGGTGGTGGTCGCGGGGGCGGTGATGTTGACATTGGTGGTGCCGTTGGGGGTGGTTGTGAGGGTGACGATGGCGGTGACAGTGGTTGTGGCAATGGCGGTCGTGGAGGGGATGGATCTGGTGAAGGGGATGGATGTGGTGGAGGTGGTGGAAGAGGTGGATATGCAGGAGGTAGATGTGGTGGAAGTAGATGTTGTGGAAGGAAATGCGGTGGAGGTAGATGTGGTGGTGGAGGTGGTGGGGGAGATGTATGTGGAGGTGGTGAAGGAGATGAATATGGAGGTGGGGAGGAGATGGATGTGGAGAGAGTGTATGTGGTGAAGATGTATGTGGTGGAGGTGGATGTGGTAGATGTGGGGGAGGTGGATGTGGTGGAGGTGGTGGAAGAGATTGATATGGAAGAGGAAGATGTGGAAGTTGATGTGGTGGAGGTGTTGGAGGAGATGAATGTGGAGGATGGGGTGGAGGTGGTTGAGGGGATGGATGTGATGAAGGTGTTGGCGGGGCTCTCGACGAGGCTACACTTCGCCCAGGAGTTGCGGTGCAGTCGGAGCAAATACGCGCAGAGAGGTAGTTCCTAAGAGGGTGGGGTGTGTCTAAGAGTGGAGTAGGGGGAGGGAGTGTTGAGAAGATCTGTGTCACAGGAGGAGAGCAGAGACGATATGCCACCCCCACCAGAAAGTTCCAGAGCGTCACGCATTATGAAGTGCGATGCACATCTGAGATGAGGCCCCGAGATGGTTAGGTCTTGCTGGATGAAAGATTTGTTGGGGATTTGGCCCAAGGAATTCATTCGAGTAAGTGGAATTCGGAGGTGAGAAACGACAGCTAAACTTCCTGGTAGAATTCCACCTGAAATTTTGAAAAAAAAAATTATTTCGAACATGCCTGTTATTTCCTTGCGGAGTGAAAATAAACTTCCAAAGAGTCACGCTTGATTGTAATGTATCCGATAGACCTAAATTTCAGGTTCAATAAACTTTCAACAAGAAGAATATGTATATTATATTGTTGACAAATATATCTGACAATACATTTTTTTTCCAAATTGCTTCGAATTGTTTTCAAATACTACTGTTTTGTGGTCTAAACTGGGACGAACATATAACACGAAGTTGCAAAGGATTCCTTTAAGACATATGCTAAATGAAGAGAAAAATATATGGGATTGAGACGAGAAAGAAGACATGATATTTTCGAGCCAGATATTGTGAGGAAATGTATTTGCTGACAGGCTAAACGTATGAGTTCACACAAAATTTGTTTGATATTAACATTTTGTAATTTTACGCACTCATTTTAATGAACATAATTAAAGACATTTTTTAAAATAAAATAATAAAGTCCATGTCAGTAGCACACTAAAAAAGTTGTGGGTGTTTCGCAACATCTGCTTTATTTGCCTTTTCTCTTCTTTCTTTATCCAGACTAGAAATTAAAGACCTCGGAAACAAATCCTTTTCATACCATAAAATTCGAATTAAAGATTTTGACGGTCACACGTCCTCTACATTCACACAGCGCTCTGAGCTTCACAACAAACGAAACTTTTAACTCTCGTCCGAGGTACATTTCCATTAACCCTACACAGCACATCGTGTAGCGCCGAAGCCAAGAGGCTGCATTCAAAGCGACGACGCCACGGCCAGCAACCGAACTTCGGAATTATTCTGCGCCGTTTTTCACAGAAGTGGAGCAGCCGCCGCCGCCAGCCAGCACAGCGTCAGCGAGCGCGGGGGCAGGTCAAGGGGCGGGACGACTGTGTGTGCGCGGGCTTATTTACATCAAAAGACCAATATAGAACTGGAGCGACGTACGGACGAGCAATATTTACGTTACTGGAATTATACTGGAATTCTGGGGATACTTTTGAATTCGAGGAATAACTAGCCTGTTAGAAACATAATTTTTGAAGGAGATATACTTAATACAAATAATCTTAAACTGTCCTCAAACAACTTTATAGAAAATACCTTCTTGAATAGCAATAATTAGGAAACCGATTTCTATGATTTTGCATATTTTTCTCCGTCGATTCAGTCCATAGCTAAGTGAAATTTCTTGACATTTGGTTAGAATGTTATTCTATATCGATTAATATATTAGTGCATATTTGTGCATTTTCGCAGGTTTTTTGTGTTGATATATCCGTATAATTGTAGGCACATATTTAGCATATTTTATTAAAATGGAGATTTATCTATAAAATGTTTCATTTTTTCATAGATCTATTTGTGAGCTTTCATTGCTTGGAAAGAGCTTGTCATAGTTTCCGTGTTTTTTTGTTTTTGTTTTTTTGTTGTTTTTTGTTGTTGTTGTTTTTTGTTTTCTGCAGATGACAAAATACTTGTTCAAATGTGGGATATTTCTTGATAACATATTTTTTAAAACAGTTAGAAGAAATAAAATAAATACAATGTACTTCATTAAGGTGAATATTTCTTTAAATTATTTCTCTGGTAATGTAGGATAGATCATATTATGTTTGCACAAAAATATATCTTTTAATTCCTAGCTTGCTTCTCCTGAATTTTATCAAAAATATATAGAGAGAGGAAATTAAATATTGTTCACTGTAATTGCATATGAAAGTGCATATTTCAGAATTGTTAAGTTCATAAAGTGCATGTTTTTTAAAGCATATTTTAAGAATATTTAGGGCATAAAAATCTTCTCTCCCTAATAATAATAAAATCTTTCCCGGAACATTTATTAGTGACTAAAAGAACTGAAAATGTCCATTATGCTTATTGACTTTTTTAAATGTCTCACATTTCTTCAAAAATTTAATAGAAGCTTTTTTTTGTACTTTCTTGTGTCAACTTCCTAGAAAGAGAATGAACGTTATGAAATGCTGCAGGAAAAAGAGCCAGTTCTTCAACGGCAAAAAAGTTTTCTACATACGTACTTACGTAGTTTATGACACTTTTGTTAGGATACTGCTCCGGCATTCGCCTGATGTTGACCGTAGAGCCTATGGTAAACTACCGATCAGGGCAGCCGGTTGCTAGAATTCTTTTCCAGACAGCGACGGAATTCGACCTGGCTCTTTGGCTAGTGTCGAAAATCCTGCCACCGTCGTGACTCGGACCCCAGGACCTCCCGGTCAGAGACACTGCAGTGACATCAGTTGATGCCCTGAGCCACCTCTCGCGGCCTCTTGGATCAGCCTCCGTCTGAAAGCCTACCCAGTCATTTCCACCCCCGTCAGAGCAGCGCGCCTTGAGCGGGCGCCCGCCGCGGGCGGTCTGGCGGCCGGCTCCCGGGCGTGGGCGCAGCTAACGCGGCGGAACCGGAAGAGATACGCAGCGCGCCGCCGCCTGTCAGAGGCGAAATCTTAATTGAAATGGCTCCCCCTCCTCCCCCTCCCCCCGGCGCCCGGGGCGCGCGCTACGCGGACGTCTTCCAGGCGGCGCAGCGCGGCAATCGATACCTCCCCGCCCCCGCCCCCGCCCCCGCCACCGCTCACGCCTCGGCGAGCACTGCTGCCCGGATGTGGCGGATTTCTCCCAATATCGAAGCCGCACTCCGCCGCTCTGCTGCCGCCGGCTTCGCCCTCTCCCCCACCACGCTCCGCCGTTACCACCACCCGAGCTGCCACCGCTGCCCCCTGCCGCCACCGCCGCCATCGCCCCCTCCGCCACCGACATCGACACCTCGTTCCGCCGCCTCTGTTCCCTGCCAACCCCGCCCCCGCCGCCACCCACACCGCCACCCTCACCGCCACCCCGCCGCCCACGCCACCACCTCCACCAACTTCGCCACCCCCACCGCAGCCCCCTCCTCTACCGACACCGACACCTCACCACCGTCGGTCCCGCGTCAACCAACAACGCCACCCCCAACGCTGCCCCCGCCGTCCTCGCTCCCGCCGCTACCGAGACTACCACCCTCACCGCTCTCGCCCCTGGCTCAACCCACACCGGCCCCCCATCGCCGTCCCCGCCGTCCTCGCCCCCGTCGCCACCGTCACCCGCACCGCCAACACCGCCCCCGTCCCCTGTCGTTTTACCCGCCTCTCACTCCGACACCGCTACTGCCACCACCGCTACCATCACCACTTCCGCCTCCACTGCCACCACCGCATCCACCATCACCACTGCCGTCACCGCTCCCCCCACCCTAAACCTCCCTGGGGCTGCTGCCATTGCCGCCACCTTGTTCCATCTCATCTCTCTGGCGGCTTATCGATGCTACATTTGGTCTTCTGCTCTCCATTACATGTACTGCCCATGGTCTCAGTTTTTAGGTCCCTCGTACTTTCACATTTCTACATTTATCACTTAAAACAATATGGTTGTCTTAAAACGATCGCACACTGGCCCTCGCTTATCTTTCTAGAAATGTCTGGTCTACCGTCACTAAGCGTAGTATAGTGTGCATCTTTCAAATTTCTGTTTTTTTAAATATTTAATATCACCCATTAGAAGTTCCCGGCAACTGTTTCGACCATACGCTGTTTCACAAGATTCTTCCAGGTGTCCAACCAACATTTTGGTTGTCCAACCAACATGGCACCATCATTTTAGTTGTATGTGGCATACAAACTATCACGCTCAGCCATGTAATGAGAACGTCCGGCACATGTGCAGGATTCGAACCCACCTTTCCGTAGACAGTATATTTACATAAGTAATGATCGATATTATTTATCAACTTCACTACCCCAGTTCATTCATTCAGTAGTCAGTTTTTTGGATTACCACTCAATGCCATTTATTACAGTTTTCGCTACTTCAAACCACTACGTTGTGTATGTGTCTACCGACAAGGATTACTGTTATGTTCATCGCCTTTGCCACGTTTGTGACTATTGAACGACTAAAAACAGGCAAGTCTGATATTTGTACATTTGTCTCTGGTCTGGTCTACGCACTTAACTCCATTGACAGATCACGGTTTCCAGAACTTCCAGTCGCGAAACACAGAACTCGAACGTGAAATGGAGAAGTAGTGCAGAAAAGAACGCCACAACTACGTTGACCAGTTGGGTGGCTCAGGGTATCAGCCGATGTCTCTGTAGTGCCTCTCACCGGCAGGCACGAGGGTTTGAGCCCCGATGGTGCCAGGATGCCAGGATATTCGACGAACTTGCGCTGTCTGTAGGAGAATTGCGCTGCCTGACTGATGTGATCAATAGTTTTCCGTGGTTTCTTCGATCGACACCAGGCGAATTACGGAGCAGTACCCTGACAAGCGGACAAGCGACCGCGCGCGATATTTCCTTTCCCCTCTTTGTCTTATCACCATCTCCCGGTTACACACTTACATTTACATGCACTGCACTACCACCCGTGTCGGGAGACCAAACAGGAGATTAGAGTTAGTCCCAGCTGGGGAGATGGTGTGAGATTCTGGATGTGGAAATGCCCGCAAACCGACGCGCATATCGCTGCCAGACGGGAAGAACACTGTCGCCACCACCACCACCACCACCACCACCACCACCACCACCACCACCACCACCACCACCACCACCACCACCACCACCACCACCACCACCACCACCACCACCACCACTACCACCACCACCACCACCACCACCACCACCATCACCACGATAAAAACATGCACCACCCGTACGGGACTAATAACCATAGCAGTTGACGCGCCCGCAAACACGAAATAATCAATCAACGTAGATTGCAGTCACCATAAAATATTTCTATCTCAAACACAGTGTTGGCCTAACTAATTATGTGGCAATGAACCAGAAGCAATACACTGCCTTTTTTATTTAACTACTAGGTCATTAGCGACTACTATTGGATGTAATGTTATGGTATGAGGATGAAACAATGTGGTAATGGTAGGGTATGAAAGGAGTAACACATGCAACCATGCCCGAGGCGGGACTCGACCCCGCGACCCCACGATCCAAGATCACGACGGCTCCACTGCTTTAGCGATCACGGCCACGGGACCGACAATACACCGCCTTTATTACTCGTACACCTCCATCTTTCGGGTCACTTACGTCCCGATTGTCGTCTTGGTTCCCTACATTCTCTTCGCGCGGCATATGATTTTCGTGTCCCCGTTATTCTCGCTTTGTCTCTCGCCACCTCTTCCCCAGTCCCCTCCCGATCCCCTTCCCCCTCCCCTACTCCCAGCCCACCTTCTCGGCGGCAGCGGCTGCCTCCCAAAGGAGCCTCCCTGCCACGGCCCGAGGGCCCGTCCGGATGGAAGTTCGCAGACAAGTTCATATCGCGAGCGCACCCGGGCCCCGAGGTGGCGCCGCGCCGGGGAAATTGTTAGCCTATTTCGAGCAATCCAGCGAAATACGTTTTCGCGCGCGCGCAGCAAGGTGTCGGTTCGGAACTTAGAGCGTTCCTTCTCTCTACAATCCCGCCCCTCCCCCCCGGAAACTTCCTCCTGAATTCCGCGTTTCACGGTCGAACGGAGCGAGGTCGGTCAATTGAAAACGAAGCAGCTCACTCGCGCTGCCATGGGGTTCTCTCAGCTTTCTTGAGCGCTCGTTCGGAACTCTCGTTCGGAATGGAAACTGAAATTACGGGGTTCGGGTCTTCGCGCGAGATGCATGGTCGGGGGGGGGGCGGTTATCTCTGTTCGCGCGTTGTTTATGCCTCCGGTTGGTTTTGCAAATTGCGCGGTGCGCCGTCGTCTCTGCGTGTAATGGTGCAGGAGCGCTTCCTTCGGGATTTCCGGGAGTGATTCGGAGGACCGCAGCGTAGCGTTGCGGGCGCGCCGGATGTTGGTAAGTGGTGCTAAAATCAGTAAAGGTTAAAGAGAGGGTTGGTGTTTCAACTGCTGTACTCACCATGGGAGAGGTGGAGGTTTCTAGTTCTGAAATTATTGGGGTTCAGAAGAGAGTGTAGAGGGATAACATCTTAAGAGAAGATGAGTAAATGAATTTAAAAAAATTGAAAGTTGTTAATAATGCACTTTCTAAACAAATATTTCACTTTTTGCGCAAATTTTGTCGTGGCATATTCCCATTATTTTTGTAAATATATAGTGTTTGAGCATTAACTTTAAATATACCTGAGAATGAACAAAACACAATAATATTACTTCATTTTACATTCAGCGAGATGTATAATGGCGAACATGAATGCTAGAGCACTTTAACCATGTAACGATGGTACACATGTGACATTTGCTCATTATTCGTAGGCAGGCCCTCCTCTGTACTGGAGTTCGACAAATCAGTTTCTAACGCGTTTAAGGAGTATCCGTTTATTCGACGAACAACAGTTCCTGAGAAATTGCATACCAGACAAGTGCAAATCTCATTCATGTAACTTCGTTTGGGTAAAGTTTCCCACATCATGCTTTTTGGCAAAATATTATCTTTTTCGCTCACAGTACATTCCTTAGAAGTTTGTAACATTTATTCCGATCCATTCTCTAGATTGGTGAGTTATCTAATTCATGACCTTAATCGTACATATTCGCACGTAGCCCAACGGTTGTTGAATTTCGTATGTGGTCGGTCAGTAACGACGGAATAGTGCGAAACCATCAGATCCAGAGCACGGCTTAAAGGTCTGCGCTAATGGAAAGTACAAGTGTAAGGGAGCCTGACGGGCCAAGTGGCTAGCGACCACGACCGCCATCATGCGTTCGGGGCGGGGAGTAGAGGCGGCGGCGGCGGCGGCGGCGGCGGGTGCAGAGGCTGGTGCAGGGACGGGGGCGGCGGCGGGGGCGGCGGCGGGGGCACGGCGGGGGCGGTGAGCAAGGGGCGGGTCCGAAAGCCGGGCTTAACGGCGACGGCCCGAGCACCCAACGGCGTCCGCCCGGCCGACCGCAGAGCTGCGCGAACTTTCGAAAATACGGCTGGCGGCGGCGGCCGGAAGTGGGTCGTATGTTAATCCGCTCCCGTTAATATGCCACGATAACACCATACATATGCATGCTCCCCGAGTACGCCGCCGCCGCCGCGGCGTTCCGCCCGCCGATGTGTTTACTCCGTGCCGCACCAACCGGCCTGGTCATTGCCGCCCACTCGGCGCTTGCCGCGAATCCGGATGGTTCCGGATGGCGTAAGTGAATTTTATTTTCTTTCCCAGCAAATTTTAAAAAAATAATATTTTATTTTTCTCTTTACCTTCATCCACTTTCATATTTATCTCCTCCCAGAATTGTTTTGTCTTTTATTTTATTTTTTGAAAACAAATTTGCCTCACTGTTTATTTACACGTGATTTTCATTCTCTGGTTTGAGTTTAATCTACCTAGGGTCAAGTAATCGGGCACCATGTATGGTAATGTTTTTGTGGAAAACAAGGGACTCATAGGAAGGTAATGTTCCACCGCGGGAAAATGATTACAATCAAGTTTTGAAGACTTGTTTCAACAAAAATGAAGTTTCTTCCTCAGATCATCAGGACATTAGAGATTTATTTATTAGTATTATCCTGTTGCTTGCTCAAAATTCATTAAACTATTTTCTGTCGTAGTTTTCCATCCAAGGAATGGAAACATTTAAGGAATCTGAATATTTAATATCCCATATTTTGGGCGTGATTTTGAGGTGGATTTTTAATAAAAAAAAATTAGATTTTTTTGCACAAGTCGTCATTGCTTCTGTTAAACGTGGTTTGTGAGAGATAGGGATCGATGATTTTCTTACCATAGCACCAGATTGTTATTATATCTTCTCACTCATATCACCTCACTGTTGATAAGGGAGGGAATAATAAATATGGCATAAAGAAAATGTTATTTGTAGAATGAAAAAAATTGAGTGTATTTTATATTTGGTACATATGTAATTAGCTACGATCCTCCATTGTCATTTTATTTGATTATATTTACATAATGACCTGTACTCAATTCCATCTTATTGAGTTTTCCGATTCCGACTGTTTTATTCCCCAATTGATGTGTCGTAGGTTGTTTGAGAACCATCAATCATTTAGTGTGGCATTCCGGCAAACAAAGTTTTCTTTAAGTAATGGTGCCATTTCTATGGCACAAAAAGGACAAGAACAGTATAACCAATTAATGAAATGCGTTCAGTTTGAGGCAAACAAACATTTAAGTAGTTATCAGCTACAAAAACGCGTTATGAATTACGTTAACGTTTCGCTTTTCCAGAGATGAATAACTTCACCTAGATGTTTGAATAACGCGTAACGTCCTACATTAAGTTATACAAATCTTCTAAACAATATTCTTTTATGATCAGCGTAGGTGTATGTTATTGATTTTTTTATAAATTCTCTGTTTGTCATTGCGGGTGCTCAAATGTACTTGATTTTGAAAAATCTTGAACAGGCTTCTAAATATAAGAGGTATGGAAGTGCACAGTGGTTGAAAACGAGCAGAAAATAAGCCCAATATATTTTTAGCAAATTTGAAGAAGCAGAATAGTAACGCATATAAATAAAAATACAAACAATCTTGGTTTATTTTCATAGAGAAATATTATGTCTGAATGTCATTATTAACATTTTCCAATCATACGTTGCTGATTACAAATATTTTTCATTACATAGTCTCCCGAATTTTGCATGTTCATGGAGAGCTTCAAAACGATTTGCTTTTGAAAATTGCTTAAAGTCATCACGGATTTTTTTTACCTAAAACATCACCAAAAATGATCAATAAAATGCTCTTTAAATGTTTTCAAAATACCCTAAAAGCAAAGAAAAATGGCGTAAAAAATCTTCTCAAAACCAGTTCAAATGAACAACTCAGTCTGTTGGATATGTTACTGATGTAATCGAAGCTTTTTCCTATCGTTCAAGAGAACGCAGTTTGCAAAATTTTGCTTTAGACTGGACCAAGAAATCTTTGTCTTTAATTATCATGAAATCTGCCAAACCGACAGTGGTGCTGAAGACGTCACAGGAATCTTAAATTACATATAACCGATGACATTACAATTTTTGGGCGAAGAAATTGAATAGGCTGCTCAGGAATAATTCTGTGAAGAACATTTGTTGCATCTCGTATTATTTGAAACAACTTAAATATCGTATTACCTGAAGCATTAAAATGCTATTAAAGTCGACTGAAAGCGCAAAAATTTCTTTAAAAATGAGGGGAAAAAGTACAAAATGACTTATTAGTCGAAATCGACGAAAAATGCAAAAAACGACTTATAAAAATGGGTCATTTCCTTTTGTTTTAACACAAAATAAATTCATATACTAAAATTCACTGTTCTAAATTGAAAAGAAAAAAAATCGCCGTTTTTTCGCGCAGCATTACGTAATTTTCCCTATACTACGTATATTGCTCCGTATATACGTATGTATACGGGAAAGTAAAAATGACATTTCATTAAAATCCCCCGCCCCCCTAGTCATAACTAACAATTACTTCATATCTCAGATCATCCATATTTTTTGTCTCATCTCAAAATAGAACGCGACGAGACGACTGAGCGACGAGGAGACGGACGGAGAAACGCAGCGACGAGGCGATTGACGATAGACGGGCCGACGATAGGCGCACAGACGGGATCGACTCCGCCAGAACTATTTGGACCGCTAATGGTTGTAAGCCGCGTGATTGATGAGTGCTCGTAGTTCCTAATGCCGTATTAACTTGCAAATTCGAACTCTTTTTTTTCCCACCCTAGTTCGACACGAATAGAGATCTGGGAGTGTATTATCGGGATTAGTGTCAGATCGTCTGTAATAACCTCATTGATATACCGACGATGTGCGAATAATTTAAGGGACTTTTTTCGTGAGAATCCTGTAAAAAAATCTTTATTCCTTTTTGAACTTTGTTTAAATGAAATAGTATTTGGAGTAGAACAATTCTATTTGAAATTAACTTCATGTAAAATAGTTTTCTTCTAATATAAAACTCAGCAAAAGTGACATTTTAGAAAAATATCTTAAACATTTTTACCTGTAATTTTGAAGATATATTTTGTTGTTAAAGGTGCTTTAAGCGAAACACTTATGAATATTTGCAATGCAATAATCGGAAAATCCTTTTTTAAGCAAATTTAAACATTAGGCAATGACCTCCCGCCGGTAGTGTTGTCATTGAATAATTAATTGGTTGGGTAACTTAACAATTTTTCTAATCAATGTTCAGTTTGTCAATAAGTACGAGTTATGCAAGGTAAGGTTTTAAAAACTGGAGTGTAGTCGATGTCCTCTAAATTTTGTAAAATATCAATATGTGCCTTAATGTCTATACATTGCCTAAGAATCATTTTACCAAGCAACGCTTTTTCAAATGACACTAGTATAGTAACTTTTTTCTGCTTACGAACTGTAAAATCAATTTTCTGCTTTTGAAATTCGTTCATTGGGTACTATAATAAAGCTCTCGGCGTAAGTAAATCGCCTTTTACCCAAAACGACGATTCGACGCATATCAAGGAGTGAGAGCTGCTGGTTCTGGAGAAGAGCTGCTAATATCCTGTTCCGTCGCCGGGAAAGAGAACCGGTATTGTTCCCGGAGCCGCGCGTAACCCAAGACGGAGCGGAAATCAGCCCGCTTTGCGCCGACTCTTTAAACTAATCCCCAGCCGGATCCTCTACCCAGGGGGGCAGCGCAGGGGCAGAGGTGGGAGCCAAAGAAGAGCAGGGAGGGGGAGGGGGTTGGAGGCGAAGGTGTGGGTTGAGAGGGGGGCTGGCGAGCGCAAGGGCAGAGAAGGGAGCCAAGGAAGGGCGGGTGCAGGGCGGGAGAGGGGGTTGGGTGTGGAGGGGATTTGAGTGGGCGGAGGTGTGGACTGAGATGTGGGCAGGAGACGGCACAAAGGCGGAAATGGGGACGAAGGTAGGGCGGGCGCGAAGGGGTGCGGGGACGGGCGCGGGGGCGGGCGCGGGGGCGGGGTCAGGGCGGGCGCGGGGTCGAAGGCACGGGTGCAGAGGCGGGGCAGGCACGGGGGTGAAGGCGCGGGCGCGGAGGCGGGGCGGGCATGGGCCCGGGGGCGGGCGCGGGGGCGGGCGCGGGGGCGGGCGCGGGGGCGGGCGCGGGGGCGGGCGCGGGGGCGGGCGCGGGGGCGGGCGCGGGGGCGGGCGCGGGGGCGGGCGCGGGGGCGGGCGCGGGGGCGGGCGCGGGGGCGGGCGCGGGGGCGGGCGCGGGGGCGGGCGCGGGGGCGGGCGCGGGGGCGGGCGCGGGGGCGGGCGCGGGGGCGGGCGCGGGGGCGGGCGCGGGGGCGGGCGCGGGGGCGGGCGCGGGGGCGGGCGCGGGGGCGGGCGCGGGGGCGGGCGCGGGGGCGGGCGCGGGGGCGGGCGCGGGGGCGGGCGCGGGGGCGGGCGCGGGGGCGGGCGCGGGGGCGGGCGCGGGGGCGGGCGCGGGGGCGGGCGCGGGGGCGGGCGCGGGGGCGGGCGCGGGGGCGGGCGCGGGGGCGGGCGCGGGGGCGGGCGCGGGGGCGGGCGCGGGGGCGGGCGCGGGGGCGGGCGCGGGGGCGGGCGCGGGGGCGGGCGCGGGGGCGGGCGCGGGGGCGGGCGCGGGGGCGGGCGCGGGGGCGGGCGCGGGGGCGGGCGCGGGGGCGGGGGCGGGGGCGGGCGCGGGGGCGGGCGCGGGGGCGGGCGCGGGGGCGGGCGCGGGGGCGGGCGCGGGGGCGGGCGCGGGGGCGGGCGCGGGGGCGGGCGCGGGGGCGGGCGCGGGGGCGGGCGCGGGGGCGGGCGCGGGGGCGGGCGCGGGGGCGGGCGCGGGGGCGGGCGCGGGGGCGGGCGCGGGGGCGGGCGCGGGGGCGGGCGCGGGGGCGGGCGCGGGGGCGGGCGCGGGGGCGGGCGCGGGGGCGGGCGCGAGTACGGGCGCGGGGACGGGCGTGGGGGCGGGCGCAGGGGCGAATGTGGGGGCGGGCGCGGAGGCGGGGGCGGGGCGGGCGCGGGAGCGGGCGCTGGGCCGGCGCGGGGGCGGGAGCGGGGGCGGCGCGGGATTGAGGCATAGATTGACAAGTATAGGGGGCCATGGTGGGGGTGAAGCGGGCGCGATGATGGCAGCAGCGGCGAAGGGAGGGGCTGAGGCAGGGGCGGCGGTGGTGGCGGAGATAGAGGCGAAGCGGGAAGCGCTAAGTAATTCTCGGTCTTCGTCATCGAAATTCAATAAACGCTTCGGGTGCCGACTGGCCGAGCCCGAGGCGCGAAACTTTATATACGTCACGGCATCTGGCGGCCGCGGCAGAGCTCGGATTAGAAGACAGCGTGGGAGGGGGAAGGAAGAATTCGGGAGGGAATGAGACGCTACGTTCTGAGACAGTCCAATAATGAGGTACCTCCATTGGTTTCGTAGGATACAGTGAAGAGAAACAACAATTTCAATCGAAGCGAGATATTAACATGGAAATATCTCTTTGTAAAACGTTATTCAAAAGAAAAAAATGTTCTGGTTACACTGATAAAACTATATATGGACAAATATAGCTCTAAGAGCAAATATAGATAGCGTGTCGTTACCATCTCAGAATAATTTGATTGACTAGTCAAAATAAACATTTCAAGGAAGGGGTCGTCGATAATTTGCTTAACGCTAAAGGGTTGGGTGGGTGTCTATGGCCGCGTTAGGCTGTGTTACATAGGGGTTCAAGCGCATGTTACGGGTGCATTACAAGGGGGAGAGGGGGCATTGAAAATATTCGAAATTTGTGTTGTGTAATTCATGGACGATCCCTAAATTGTATTGAAAAATTACCAATTTGTTTGTTTTTATGTGGCCTAATACTTCTCCGTTATAAATATTTATTTTTTAATATTTGACAAGTTTGGAAATGAAGGTGAAAATGTGAATGTTGACGTTGAGAATCATAATTTTAATTTCAAGATTGCTATCGTAGAGCCGTGTTTGAAATGTGTGTAATATTATTTTGATTTAAACGATTTTGATAGAAGTTGACTTTAAACGTACTTTATGTTGCGTGATCCTGACATTCTGTTTATTATTTTGTCGACAAATTGGGAGTTTGGAAAAATCTCCTACGAATAATCAGCTGAATAAAGACTTTATTAGTGGTTCTGAAATAGCCACGTTGTCATTTTCATGAAATGCGTGTATATGGTAAGATTCCCAACTAACGTAACTCATAATTTAGTGTGATCTTGCAGCAAAATTCTCAATGTCACCCTTATATTTCCTACTCCCCAGAAATAATGCCTTCAGTCACGCCATCTACAGACTTTTTTAATGGGGTCAGTAATTTTCCCTTACTTTATATTCATGTCTAGAATAGATTTACTGCTAAACGTAAGGAATTAAAATTAAATCTTTATAAAGACTAAATTCATAACAGCTAATTTGGTTGATAGTTTATTAACGAAATATTAAATAAGGTAAGAAATGATGCATGTAAGCACGACATCAGAATTCTTAAACTCATCTGGTTTTAATTTTGAATAACTTTGGAAATGTCCAGTTCTGATTCTATAAAAAGACAAAAACTATTAGGCCTATAGCTTTTATTTGTCAAATATATCATGTAATAAATGCTTTCAACGACTAAATTACTTTAAAAACATTACAATAAAGAAAAAATCTTTAGTGTGAAGTTCCATTGTTAGCAAAACTAATCTCTTCAAATACAAGAAAGTATTTTTATAAATAACACAGCATTGAGGTTGGTATGAATCATTTGGAAACATTCTATCTCTTACTGAGCAGTTACTTTAATGCAATAGTTCTTTAATATGATAAACATTGTTTTCTAAACCCTTCCTAGTATTTTTGGGATTCCATTATTCTTACTATATGTTTTTTTAGGATTCAAACATTATTTCGGTGTGCAGTTTTCCAGAACATTCATGGTAGTAATTTTACCAATGCTTGGCAATTTCATTGTTCTGAACTACAAAACTGCTTTTCTATTGAACTCTACTATCCTCTCATTTTTAGAGAATGTAATCGCTAGCTGTATCTTTGCAATTGTATAATATTTATTGAAATTTAATAACATTGTTTAATATTTAGCTCAGGATTAGTACGGGCGCCACATTATACACATCAGTTCATCGTCATAAATGTTTAGCATTTTCCCACGTTAATACATTATTCAGATTCTCTTCTGATGCTTTTGAATTAATTTTAATTTCACTGAATGACCGCCAATGGGGGTCATACAGGATCAATGTGCAAATGCCTCCTGGCAGATTAAATAATCTATGCAGCGTGTTAGACGAGAGAACGAAATCTAGTATCGAACCATAAGCACATTAAAGAATTTGTTTCTAGAAGATCTAGCGATATTTCCTGGAACTCCACTTCTTCGCCTGTACGAGGTAGGATGCGGACTGCACACCAATGCATTTATCAAAATTATTTCCAATGACAGCGAAGAAGAATGCGCTCTGTTGTAAAACACACGTACATTATCGCAAATAAACATTAGTCTGTATCCTATTGGTTAATGTTCTCCCTTTTGAATACAACGTTCTACAAGCACGTTTAGTAGCACTCGTATTCTCTGGTTACACGATTTACTCTGCATTAAAACAGTACATGGTCGTCTTGGCTGTTGTTTTTTATCTAAAATGCATTTGTTTTGGAACAATAATACTCTTATTTGAATAGTAGGATTAATGATGTTTGTTTTGCTTAAATTGCAATTGTGGCCATGTGACCAATGATAGGAATTGAATTTGGTTACTGGGTTTCATCTCTGGTAGTTCTGATACAGTGAGTTTTCAGATAAAAAACATAATGACTTTGTAAAGAAATGAGGAAGTGAATGGTAATAACTAAATAAGTGATATTTGCAGTTTAAATTGACTTTACTACATGAATCTGAATGGCAAATGAACATATAAATTACAAAAATAACACTTACTTTTCTTTGATGTACAACATGTTATGATACTTAAAATTAACATACAATCGTGATTCTTGATTTCAAGATGAGAAGTTTTCAGTTGTTCTTTCCGTTCTGCTTCGTTTTGAAGTTGATGCACACGCACAGTACTTAGTATGTGGTCACAACACAATTTGGATATGATTAAACATTTACTGTAGTTGAAGTTTGACACGTTTGACTGACTATGACACGTTTTGTACAAAATACCGATGAGAACAATGGTTTACGTAAATTGTGAGCGCACGGGCTCGCTTGAAACATGTGGCCTCGGCGGTTGCCTGCCAAACACTCCATGCGAACACAGTAACGGATTTTTACGCCACCCTCCTGCACGCTGTTGCCGGAGCGGTGTCGGCTCGGCGTGGCGTTGGTTCGGTGTTGCCGCTTTGAGTTTCTCAGCGCGATTTGTAACATGCTGCCCCCGTCAGTGCGTAGCGCTGAAAAATCGATTATTGTTACGAATCGCGTGTTACAAATGGCTGTCTTGGGTTTCTTGTGGTAAAGGACAAATGTTGCTAATGCTGCGCTTGTAGATTCCTGATGTTGTAGTGACGTCGACTACTCTTACTTTTCCGTCTCTTCCTGGGTACGTTTTGCTTATTCTTCCTAACTTCCATGTTGCTGGTGGTAAATTGTCTTCTTTAAGGAGTACTATTGTGTCTTCCGTGAGATTGGGATGAGATGAATGCCACTTATTCCTCCTTTGTAAGGTTAAGATGTAATCTTGGGACCACTGTTTCCAAAATATTTGTGTTAAGTTTTGTATTTTCTTCCATCTTGAAATGTGGTCTAATTTGATTTCTGAATCTTTTGATGATACAAGTAGAGATGGCCTTTGATTTAATAGGATGGCTGGTGATAAATAATTGAAATCTTGATGATCCTCAGTTAGTGGAACCAACGGTCGTGAATTTAGTATTGCTTCTATTCCACATGCTAATGAAGTTAGTTCCTCGTAATTAAGAATTCGATTACCCACTGTAGGTATGAATATTCTTTTGAAACTTTTGACTGCTGCTTCCCATATTCCTCCAAAATGAGGACTGCGTGGGGGAATGAAGTTCCACGTGACCTTTAAATGCGCAGTAGCGTCTTGTATTTGATGTTGTATTATTTTGTTTTCCAGGAAGCACAGTAGCTCTTTTAATTGCTTTGACGCTCCCTTGAATGTCGTTGCATTGTCAGAATACATGTGAGACGGAATGCCTCGTCGATTTGTCATTCGAAAGAATGCAGCTAAGAATGCTTCTGAAGTTAGATCCGATACTACTTCTAGATGTACTCCCTTTGTTGCTAGACAAATGAAAACAGCAATGTAACTTTTGGTAAATTTTCTCGATCTGGGTGTTCCCAATCTAGTAGTAATTGGACCTGCGTAGTCTATTCCACAATGCGAGAAGGCTGGTGAAACAGTTACTCTTGGAGCTGGAAGCTGGCCCATTAATTGTTGTGGTTTCAGTTTAGATTGTTTGAAACATGGTATGCATGATCTGATGACACCTTTTGTAGTGCGTCTAAGAGATGGGATCCAAAATTTTTGACGAATCTGTGACATAATTGATTGCGTTCCTGCATGAAGTAGTTGTAGATGCACTTGTCGAATCAATAATTTTGATAGTCGGTGAGTTGATGGGAGAATGATTTGATGTTTGGTATTGAATGGAAGATAGGTGTTGTCTAGTCTTCCTCCTACTCTTAATAATCCATCAGTATGTAGTTCTGGAGCTAATGACTTGATTTTACTTTGATGATGGATGGGCTTGTTAGCCTTTAGTGCTGTCAATTCTTGTTTGTAAATTTGATTTTGAACTATCTTACAGATAATTTCTTCCGCTTCTTGCAATTGTGCCGGCAATATGGGTGGATTGATGCGAGCCTTTGGGTACCTTAAGTTGTGAATGAAGCGTACACACAGTGCGATGCTTCTTAGAACCTTGTTGTAGCTTGAGCAATTTTCAATCAGTTGCAGTAATTGATTCGATGTTTCCCTGATTAAGAAGTCTGCTGCCCCCGAATCATGGGTGCAGACAGTAAGATTTGCTATTAGAAGCGTAGTGATGATCTTTGGGTGAGAATTCTGCAAAAGAAAGGACGGTCCTTGCCACCACAGTTGGTTGTCTCTTAGTTGAGATAGTTGAGTTCCTCGTGAAATGAGATCAGCTGGATTATGATTAGATGTGATGTGATGCCACTTACAATGATTGGTGAGTTCTTGAATTTCTGACGTTCTTATAGTCACAAACGGTATTCGTTTTTTATGAGGTGACTTTATCCATGCACAAACTGTAGTAGAGTCTGAATAAAGATGTATTCGATTGACGACTATTGGTAATCTTGGCACTACCTTTTGACTAGTCGCGCTAATAGTAGTGCTGCGCACAATTCCAAATGTGATATTGCTCGTTCTCGTACTGGAGTGACTCTTGATTTGGCGACGAGCAGATTGCATTGTACCTTTCCCTTCTCAGTGGTTGTTCGTACGTACAAACAAGCTCCGTATGCTGATAAACTGGCGTCTGCAAATCCATGGATTTGAATTTCTGTTGTGTCTTGATCCTTTCGTACACTTCTTGGAGCTGTTAGTTGATTCATGTTTTGTAGATCATTGAATATATGTTTCCATTCGATGAGTAATTCTGGCGTTAATAAGTCGTCCCATTCAATCTTCGTTTTCCATATTTTTTGCAATAACATTTTTGCTTGAATGATTACTGGTGCTGCAAGACCAATAGGATCATAACATTTTGCAATGCAGGAAAGTACCATTCGTTTTGTGAACTGGTGAGAATTTGAGATTTGTTGGTTGCTGCAACTAAATGCAATTTCGTCATCAGCGATGTTCCACGTTAATCCCAATGTACTTACACCTTCTGTGAGAATTGTTGACGTTTGAACTTCTTTACTTTCGTTTGGAATGATATCCATCAATTGTTGAGAATTTGATAGCCATTTGTGCAAATGAAAACCACTTTTGTCTAGAACTTTGGTTAATTCTTGATAATGTTCAATTGCTTCCTCAGGTGAGTTGGCTCCTGTGAGTATGTTATCTACGTAGAAACAGTTTTGGATTTTTTCATGAATGATTGGATTGTCAGCTGCTTCATCGTCGGCTAATTGATTTAATGTTTTAGTTGCTTGGTATGGTGCACATGCGGTACCATATGTCACCGTGGATAATTGAAATTCTTGAATTGCAGTTTGAGGATTCGGTCTCCAAAATATTCTCAGAAGATTTCTATCAGATGGATTCATTATTATTTGTCGATACATTTTGATGATGTCCGCGGAATATCCAACCGGCCACATTCGAAAGTTCAGCAGAATATTAATAGGTCTGGTTGTACCACTGGTCCTACTGCCAAGATGTCATTGAGGCTAACCTTATTTGACGTTTTTGCGGAGGCATCGAAGACAGTTCTCAATTTTGTGCTGCTTGATTGTTCCTTTATGACTCCGTGATGAGGTAAGAAGAAATTCCGTTCATTTGTGTTGATTGGAGGAGCTGGCTGCATGTGTCCAAGCTCTTTATATTCATTCATGAAATCTTTGTACATTGTTGCGAATTGAGCATTGTGCTCAAATTTTCTCTCTAATGCTTCGTATCGTTGTAAAGCTTGTTTCCGCGAATCACCTAATTCTGGAGCTGTTGGCTTGATTGGAAGTGAAACGATGTATCTGCCCGTTTCATCTCTGCTTGTGGTAGCTTTGAAATGTTCTTCGCAGAAAATTTCTTCCGGAGAATGCATGGCTTCAGATGATAGTTCTTCCAATTCCCAGAACCGCGTTAATTCATCTTTTACTTGTTGTGAATCAATAAAGTTGGAAATTAATGGTTCCCTTTGTTGTTCTTCTGGTTGATAGCTTCCCATGAACGTCCAGCCGAATACTGTGTTGATTAATGATGGTAGCTTGGGATGCGTCCACTTGCCGGGAATGAAGACATGTGCCGTGATGTCTGCTCCTAACAACATATCTACATTGTTTGGTTTGTGAAACGTTGGATTTGCAATCAGTATGTTTTCGGGTATTATCCATCTTGAAATGTTGATGTTGGTTGAAGGTAGCTGTTTTGCGATCTTGTTGACTACAACATATGTATTTTCTGAGGACCATGATGAGAATTTTGATCGAATTTTTGCGTTAACTATGGATGATGCTTCAGTTTCATTGTCTGTAATCGTTTGGATAGTAAGCTTTGTTGGTTTTGTTGCTAGCTTGAGCTGGTTGGCTAATTGTTGCGTTATCAAATTACAATTGCTTCCGCTATCTAACAAAGCGCACACCTCGTGAGCCTCATTGTTTTGATCTAAAACAAGCAACCTAACAGTTGGCAATATTGTTGGTTTGATTGATGATCCTGCTTGACATGCCATGATTTGTTGTGGTTGCTGATGATTTTGACTAATTGTTCCTCCTAAAGACATTGAACCTTCTGAAGGAGAGACTGGTAATTTCTCTGAGTCTGGATTGTTGGATGTACAGTAGCACGTTTTTGCTACGTTAAGAAAGATAGAATTCTTTATAAATGAGTCATGCAACAAAGTGTGATGATTTTTGTTACACGTTTTGCATTTCGCTGTACTGCAGGTATGATTTACAATATTAGCTCTTAGGCAATTGTAGCAAAGTCGATTCTTTTTCATGTGCGCTAGCCTGTCCACTGGATTTAGTAATTTAAATGATTGACATTGAAAAATTGAATGTGATTCCTTGCAATATGGGCATTTTGCGAATTTTGAAAGTTCGCCGGTAATCTTGGTTCCTGACCCACTGTTTGGATGTCGTTGGATGATTCCCGGGTTTGATAAGGAATTTTCTTCGATTCGGAACAATCTTTCAAGAAAGTTATGCATGTCCTGAATTGCTGGATTGGCGTTAGTTGCTACCTGTTTCTCCCATTCTCTAGCTATTTCTGGTGGGCAATGAGCTAACATACGGTGGATGACCATAAGTTCGATTGCCGGTACTTGTAACGTTAATGCTTGCAATGCCTTGTAATTGGCCATGTAATGATCTGAGAATCTCTGAATTGAATGGGGTTCCTTTAAATTAATTGCTGGAGGACATTCAAAATTAGCTATGTACGAAGAGGCTAATCTACGAGGATTGTTGTATCTTCATTCACTAGTTGCCATGCTACTTGGTAATTTTCTGAAGTGTTGGTTAGATTGCTAATGATTGATTGAGCTTCGCCTGTGAGAGCATTTTCCAAGTAATGAAATTTTTCTACATTGGTCAAATGTACATTTTCATGGATTAGTTTATTGAATATATCTCTAAATTTTGTCCACTGTGAAAATTCACCGTTGAAAGTTGGTGCTTGCAATGCTGGAAGTCGTAATCCTAAATGAACTTCATTGAGTGGAAGCATGCTTGAATTAGTTGGCACAGTTGGGGGTGGAGTGTTTGATGTCTGCCTATCGAATGGTGAGTTTTTTATGCGTAGTTCAACTTCTGTTATAAGGTCAATATGTTCATTTTCTAGTTGTAGAAACTGTTCTATGGTAAGTTCATCATCACTAACAAGAGATTCTTGAGCCACTTTGAGTTCGTTCCACGATTCTTTGAGATTAGTTAATAGATTGATTAACTTGTAATGTGAGTTTTCATCTATGATGGTAAAGTTATGCAACCACGTGCATTTACTTTTGAAAATCTGAAGTGCTACGTTTCGCCTATCAACAAGATTTTTCCTAGCTAGTCTTTCTGCCTTCGACATTTTGACCACAGTGTTTTTAGTATTTCTACACTAATTGTTTTAATGATTTAAATCACCTTCTGTACTGCCCCCGAAGAAGTACTGAATGTAAATAATGTCTGATGTTTAATAATGTTTGTTAATAAGTTGAATTACTGCTTGTCTATCAGGGGACACCTTGTTGACACTTTACCTCTGATAACACTGATAACTGTTAGTCTGATACCTTATAACACTGATAACACGTTCAAATAACTTGCCTTAATCTAACATCACCTCACTTACAAATCAATGTTACATGCTGAAGTTTACTAAATACTAATGAACACTATGCTGCTGAATTGAAACTGTACATGTATAACTTATAAATGAACATTTGACATGAAACCTCAGTCATAAATAAAGTTAGTAAACACTGTTCATGTACTTTGATATTGTATGCATGTGAATTGCAACTTTAAATGTTGACTGATTAGTTTAATGAATGGTGATGAACACTATATTGCTGACTTGAAGATTATACATGCATAAATTATAAAAACACTTTGACATGACCCTTCATTTACCAATAAATGTTACTTGCCACTTTTAAAGAATACTAATGAATACTATACTGCTGGATTGAAAAATGTACATACATAAATTATAGAAACACCTTGACATGAAATTATTATCACAAATAAATGTTACTGAACACTGATTATGATTTGGTATTGTATGCATGTGAGTTGTAACACTTTTAACATGTTAACTGAATAGTTTCATGAATAGTAATGAACACTGTACTGTTGTCTTGAATACTACATGCACATTGTAAAACACTCTGATGTGAAATCTCAGTGGAATTATTTCGTTATGATTACTGCCATTCACTGAATATAATGATATCTGATTCACATCCGATGCCAGGAGGACCAATGTTTTTTATCTAAAATGCATTTGTTTTGGAACAATAATACTCTTATTTGAATAGTAGGATTAATGATGTTTGTTTTGCTTAAATTGCAATTGTGGCCATGTGACCAATGATAGGAATTGAATTTGGTTACTGGGTTTCATCTCTGGTAGTTCTGATACAGTGAGTTTTCAGATAAAAAACATAATGACTTTGTAAAGAAATGAGGAAGTGAATGGTAATAACTAAATAAGTGATATTTGCAGTTTAAATTGACTTTACTACATGAATCTGAATGGCAAATGAACATATAAATTACAAAATAACACTTACTTTTCTTTGATGTACAACATGTTATGATACTTAAAATTAACATACAATCGTGATTCTTGATTTCAAGATGAGAAGTTTTCAGTTGTTCTTTCCGTTCTGCTTCGTTTTGAAGTTGATGCACACGCACAGTACTTAGTATGTGGTCACAACACAATTTGGATATGATTAAACATTTACTGTAGTTGAAGTTTGACACGTTTGACTGACTATGACACGTTTGTACAAAATACCGATGAGAACAATGGTTTACGTAAATTGTGAGCGCACGGGCTCGCTTGAAACATGTGGCCTCGGCGGTTGCCTGCCAAACACTCCATGCGAACACAGTAACGGATTTTTACGCCACCCTCCTGCACGCTGTTGCCGGAGCGGTGTCGGCTCGGCGTGGCGTTGGTTCGGTGTTGCCGCTTTGAGTTTCTCAGCGCGATTTGTAACAGCTGTCACTGGTAATAATTGCGATATATGCACGAGTCCGGAGACCGCCCTCTTCCTCACACACGCGTGGAACTGGAGAACTGGGAAGAACCGCTGGATCGAATTGCCGTGTTACGTATCCGCTGTAGCTGGACGAGCAGCGCAGAACATCAGCAGCGGATGCAGGCGTGGGCGTGCCAGCGGCAGCGTTTGGCGGGGGCTCCCCCGCCGGGCGCACCTGTCCGCGTCGCGTCCGCCACGCGTCGCCGCGCCCCTTCACAGGAGCGCTGCGCCGCGCTGCGCCCTCTGCGGCGGTGGCGCACGGCACGACGCGGCGCGGCGAGACGCGAGGCCCCCGAGCGAGGTGCAGTGGGGCGGAGCGGGGCGCACGGGCGGGCGCAGCGGGGGCGAGGCGAGACGGGGCGGGACGGAGCGAGGATGGACGAGGGGAGCGAGGTGGTGCGGGGCGAGGTGGTGCGGGGCGAGGTGGTGCGGGACAATGTGCGGGGCGTGGCCGGGCGGGGCGGGGCGGGGTGGGGCGGGGCAGGGCAGGGCAGGGCAGGGCAGGGCAGGGCAGGGCAGGGCAGGGCAGGGCAGGGCAGGGCAGGGCAGGGCAGGGCAGGGCAGGGCAGGGCAGGGCAGGGCAGGGCAGGGCAGGGCAGGGCGGGGCAGGGCAGGGCGGAGCGTGGCGACTGGGGGGCGGGACGAGGCGGGGCACGGTGGGGGGCGAGGCGAGGCGGGACACGGTGGGGCGGGGCGGGGCAAGGCGAGGCGAGGCGAGGCGAATCGTGGCGGGGTGGGGTACACGGGCGGGGCGCAGGCGGGCGCGCTCAGGGCGCGGAGAGTCTCGCACAGGCGGGCGCAGCGGGGCGGGGCGCACGTGCAGGGGGTAGGGGCGGGGCCGTGCGGGACGGTGCGGGGCGGAGCGGGGCGTGGCGCTCGGGCGAACGCGCGCGGGGCGTTAGCACGTCGTTGGCCGCGCACCGCGGCGCCCCCACGGGGCACTTTCGCACGCACGCGCACGCATGCATGCCGCCACGCGCGCAGTCAGCACGCGGCCGAGAGCTCCGCTCACCGCTGGCGGCGCACGTCGGCGACGAGGAAGTTTCCTGCCGGTGGTTCTCGCTGTCTGGACAAATGCTTTTGATGTCGTGTAGCGCCCTCGTGCTCGAAAGGCTGCAATTAGAACATCAGTATGCTGTAACTGTAGAAGGAAATGCGACGAAGAACTACATAATTGCTAGTGAGCAAACATAAAAATATAGTTGAAGGCCAATACGAAGGATCATGTATCTTTCAATGTCATGTATCTTTCAAACTACTAAATAATTGTGATCTCACATCTGTCATTATGAATAAATTGCTATAATTTGACAGGGGTTGTGGAATAAGTTGTTTCGCATTGCAGCTGTAAGATTCCCACAATCCTTCAGTTGAAATTACTTATGAGAAGTGATAAATGTTGGCAATTGAATAACGTGATCGAGAATAAGAGATAATCAATAAAACATCAATTCTTTATGATCAAAATGAAATCATAACATTTGTGAAAGGTAACCATTAATCTTAATTGTTGGAAGAGATTCTTCAGTGTCTAGAGAAAGTACTATGTTATTGTTTGGGAATATGTGACTTTCAACAGAACTTCCAAACAAATATTGGTATTTAGACAATACCGAAGGTTTTAACTCTGTCCGTATTGTTAAGTTATGATAATAATAATATATTTTGTTTGAAAAGTGCAAAATTTTTATTTTACATATTTACGTTTGTAAACCAGGCTGAGTTTATCTCACAGCCAGCATTATCGCTGGGTCCGCAGCGTTTCTGGCCGGGAAGTCCTAGGATTAGATTCCTAATGGGGACAGAATTTCGACTTTAGCTTGTCGAATTCAGCCGGAGAAGAATTCTATCGATCGGATTTTCGGCAGCGAAAAATTCTTTCGGTTGACAGAAAACTAGCTGCTCTGGTCGTTAGTTTCCTGTGGTATCTCCGATCAGTGCCAGGAGAATACCGGAGCAGCACTTGAATTAACGTGCGTTGTACCACGCGCATTCCTTCCTCTTCCTCGTCCTATTCTCTCTCGTTACACATGTATTTACAAGTACTAAAATACCACATATGTCCAGCCCCGCCCAGGCCGGGGCTCAGAGCTTATCTCAGGGGAGATACCTGGAGAAGGAATCCCCCGCAATCTTACCTGTAGGTAGGCACCTGACCTGACCATACAGAGGGATCGGAATCACCATCACTTTCCGGGATATTACTACACTCACGGGACTAATGACCATCACCGTTACTGTGCCCATAAACATCAATAAATCAATCAAGTCTGTAAATCATCGGATTTATATTTCATCTAATATTCATATTTTCGGGCACCAGCTGTCAACGTGTTGAAAAAAGACACGCCAGTCTCGTTCCACTCCGCCACCAAGTCCTCTTGCTTGCAGCCGTAGTGTTGATAATTCTTAGCACCCGGAGCGCTGGCGTCGGCCCCTCGCATTGCCCCGCGCCATAGCGCACGTGTAAGCGCTTGAGGAAACAAACACCGGTCGAAACACGCGACCCTCGGCATGCTCGCTCCTTCCCGCACATCTCGCTCGTTCATTTTATACTCGTTTTTTTTTATTTCACCGTATGCCGCGAGGTTATGACACGAAACACTCGCCTACCACTCGCTCATACCCGTTGAGCGTGTTTTGATGCTTACTTCAAAGCAGCTACTGCTTTTATAAAACTTTTCTTGGTTCTGCTTCCTGGCTATCGCATGAAATCAAGGAACAGTGATGAATATAACTACACATTTCTCTCACGTTGTATTGATTTTACTTCCGTTTGCTTTGCAAAGAGAATAACAGTGAATACATTTTTGTTAACTGATTTTCGTGAAAATTATTTCCACTCGTGTAACACTGGTTCGTGTAAAGTTTCATTCGTGTAGTGGTAACATTTTCTGTGTGATGGCAATTTATTCGCTATGATATGTTTTTGGAGACAACCCTTCCACATTTGTTACCAAAACTTGCTTTAAATGGATGGATGTTTTTCATTCATAACAAAATCCTTAGAGGTTTTAGACTTTATCATGCAACTTTCTCTTAAACACTCTTCTTCTATCACAAATTTCGAATATTATATGAATATTGTGAATACATGAATCTCGTTGATTGCTTTTTTGTTTTGACATGTTTTACCACATGCGATAACCTCTTATAAATGAATAACAACCATCAATTAAATATTAAAATATGATAATTTATTCACTGAAGTTATTAACACAAGTACCGCTTAATTAATGTTACTCACGAACATGAATTTACATTTTAGAAGAATTAATAGTTTGTTTTCCGAGAGACAGGTGTTGGAGTCACAGCCATTTCGAATCAGAAGACTCGTCCATTCTATTTTCTGAAAATGGTAACTCAATTAACACTTGTTTAGCTTTCAGATATTGTGACGCTCCTTCTGCCTCTACCACCCACAGCAACCTATTTCATTCTAAAGACGCAGTTGGCATCAGCACACGGAAAGCTCGATATAATTGCCAACCATTGAGCTAATCCCCCTATGCATTCGTAACCCGCGAGGCAATACGCAAACTAGTTTCGCCTACACCCTAATTGCAAATTTTCCGAGATATTCCCATTCAATTCCGAGAATTGTAACATTCAGTGCTGTGCGTCGCGGTAGGCTGCCGGCGCATAGTCGAGTGCACCTATCGATACCTGAATCGGTTGCACAATCGAGGGTCCACCGCCGCTGCCTCCCGCAATCGCCGGCAACAATCAGCCCCTCGTTACACGTAACGCGTTTGTGACCGTTGCGAGCCGCGAGCGCAATCCTGTTATTTAATTATCGGCGGGTAAGTAACTCTAATGAATAGCCGTGCGTTGCATGCGCCGATCGTGCCCTCGATGCTTCATTTACGATAATATTCCACGGCGCGCTGAACTGACCGTCGGGTACAGGGTGGGGCGGCGGCAGCTGCAGTGATGGGGTGGTAGCGGCGGTAGATGTGGAGGCGGACAGCGGGAGGTGGCAGGCGGCGGCGGGAGGCGACGATGCACGACGATTGAGGGTGACGACGACGATGGTGATGACGGTAGATTGTGTGGACGGTGGCGAAGATGACGGTGAAGCAACATAAGGCGGCGTGACTTTGGATAATAGAGGTGGAGCAAGAGGTGGCAAAAGTGTCGGCGAGAGTGTCGGAGAGAGTGTCGGAGATAGTGTCGGAGATAGTGTAGGAGAGAGTGTCGGCGAGAGTGTCGGCAAGAGTGTCGGCGAGAGTGTCGGCGAGAGTGTCGGCGAGAGTGTCGGCGAGAGTGTCGGCGAGAGTGTCGGCGAGAGTGTCGGCGAGAGTGTCGGCGAGAGTGTCGGCGAGAGTGTCGGCGAGAGTGTCGGCGAGAGTGTCGGCGAGAGTGTCGGCGAGAGTGTCGGCGAGAGTGTCGGCGAGAGTGTCGGCGAGAGTGTCGGCGAGAGTGTCGGCGAGAGTGTCGGCGAGAGTGTCGGCGAGAGTGTCGGCGTGCGTGTCGGCGTGCGTGTCGGCGTGCGTGTCGGCGTGCGTGTCGGCGTGCGTGTCGGCGTGCGTGTCGGCGTGCGTGTCGGCGTGCGTGTCGGCGTGCGTGTCGGCGTGCGTGTCGGCGTGCGTGTCGGCGTGCGTGTCGGCGTGCGTGTCGGCGTGCGTGTCGGCGTGCGTGTCGGCGTGCGTGTCGGCGTGCGTGTCGGCGTGCGTGTCGGCGTGCGTGTCGGCGTGCGTGTCGGCGGGCGTGTCGGCGGGAGTTTACAAATGACGGCGGGAATGACGGTATGGACGTCAGCGGTGGCTACGGAATGTGTGACGAGCAGTGCGTTGATGGAAATAGCGGCTGAAATGGAGGCAATAGCGATGGCGGAGCCGATGGGCTGAGACTGGCTCCGGGGAGTGGCATAGACAGCAAGCCTGGCGGGAGGGCAGAGGTGGGAGCAGATGAGAACAGTAGCAGTGATTTTATTGGCCGAATAGGCCAGAAGTGGTTGTGGTAGAGCGTAGAGATAATAAGAGAATAGCAACAACAGGAACCACAATTGAGTGGATTACATGAAGGGCTTGGTCTGTTAAAGAGAGATGGCGCTTGAAATGAAAGGTGAAAAGTACAGAAAGTGATGGATCTGTCGGACTGAACGAAAGATAGGAAGAGTGGTTAATATGGAACGCAGATTGCTATTATTGTTACATCGTAACTCATTATTGAAATAATATTAATGACAGAGAGATGAATGCCAATCAAATTATGAGATATTGTTAATAGACGTGAGTAATGTAAAGTTTAGAAAGTATTTAATCTGACGTACTAATAGAATTTTTGCTCATCAATCATAACCAATTTAGAGCGATAATGAGCACTTAGTGTTTGTAAAGTAGCAGCTACCGCTTTTCAACGATCCTCAATTTAATATCAGACGGAAGTATGTTGTCAGTTATAATAAAAATCAGAAATTCCAGAAATTTTCTTGTGTTACTATTAAATTATTCCACAACATACTGTTTACATTAAATTGTGAGTACTACTTATTACCCTACGGCAGACCTGCACAGCAATTTGCACTTTCACTGACGTCAGGAGCTGCGCGCGGGCAACTCAGGGGCAAATGAGAAAATCGATGAAGGATGGGGATGAGACCCAATCTAGGAGTGGGGACCACCAATCAGAACGCGCAATTCGAAAGATAGCGCGTAAATTTAAAGAGCAATCGGCAAGAACATGACGGTCATATTCAGTTCAAGTAATATTGCCTTTTGTATTATATTGCAAATGTTTGTTCTCGGTATATGACAGGGCAAAATATGAAACTACAACGAATTATACATATTAGATTTTGACACCAAGTATTATAATTGCTTGTAGGGCTGATAATGTAATTCGCTTTGCTACGATGTATCACAAATTTAGTGTTGTGCTAAACAAAAAATGTTGATACTGAATTGTTTTTTTTGATGATGACAGCAATAAACTATTTTTTATTAACAATGTTTATTTGAATCAGATCGTTCTCTCAAAGCAAAAACATATTGTTCTTGAAAAAACTCATTATTATTTTCTGTTCTAATTTTCTGTCTGCCCTACGGTAATAGTAAAAGCAATGGGAGCTGTGCTACTGTTGAAACTTAAAATAAGGTGAGTGTAAAAGTCAACATTATGACAAAGGTGTGTTAAAACTAATGTAATAATGAACTAGCAATTTTATGGGATTTTTAAATGTGAATTGAAGCGGGAGATAATAAATGGGAGGACTAATTAGTAAAGAATTATCATGAAATTGATCAGTATGTTGCAAATGCACATCGGTATTTTTCTGATCTAATGCAGCAGTTGAGCTGTGAAAGAAGCGCTTTTCTCGAAGATTTCGAATAAAAAAGTAACTATGATTCCCTCTGCTGATGCGTGGATATTTCAATTACATCTTGCCGGACAATTGCATTGTAATGAGATGGCATGAATGAACTTCCTCCAGTTCAATGTCATTAGAGGGATAGAAAAGGACCCAGGGAAGGTTATTCGAGTAAGGATAGTATTCTAATGCATTTGTGAGGAGCCCATTTAAATGAATAACGAGGCGAGGTCTGTTATCTTGAGGCGGAAACCGGGGCAGGGCTAGGCTCCTTGAGCGGCGCGGCGGTGCGGCCGCGTCCTACAATATGCATCTCATCAGCTGCTGGCGGCGGCGGCGGAGGCGGAAGCGCTGCTGACCGCCAGAGATCGCAGCGGGCAAACAGACTGCCAAATGAGCATTTAGGCCCCGGCGCCCCGCTGCACCGAGGGGAGGGCGGAGGCAGGCCGGTGGAGGGGTCGGAGGCGGGGGCAGTGGAAGGGGATCGGGGGCGGGGGAGGAGACGGAGGCGGAACCGAGGGACGGAGACGGGAGGCGGAGGCGGAGGCGGGGGCGGCAGTGAGGGACGGTGGCGGGGCACGGAGGCGGGGGATCGGAGGTGGAGGGTGAGGCGGAGGCGTGGCCGGGAGAGGTGTGGGCGGAGGGGCGTGGGCAGAGGGGCGTGGGAAGAGGGTGGCGGGGGCGGGGCGGGGTGCGGCGGAGAGGGACGGGGCTGAGGCGGGGGCGGAGGGTGGCGGAGTGCGGAGTGTGGCGGGGGCGGGGTCAGAGGGGGCGGGGGCGGAGGGGGCGGGGTCAGAGGAGGGGCGGGGGCGGAGGCGGAGTGTGGCGGGGGGCGGAGTGTGGCGGGGGGCGGAGTGTGGCGGGGGGCGGAGTGTGGCAGGTGTGGAGGGGGCGAGGGTTGGAGGGTGGCGGGGGGCGGAGGGTGGCGGGGGAGGAGGGTGGCGGGTGCGGTGGGTGGCGGGTGCGGGAGGTGGCGGGGACGGATGGTGGGGCGGGGGTGAAGGACGGAGGGGACGTAGTCAGCGGAGGCGGAGGGGGCGAGGACAGGAAAGTGCGGGGATGGAAATGGAGGGGCGGGGGACGTGGGTTGGGGGAAGGGGCGGGGGACGTGGCCGGGCGTCGGAGGCCGCTTTGATCCCAGGCAGAACAGCGTCCTTCGGAGGAGGCTTCCGCCGCGACCGAACCGCCAGACACGCCTCCCCCGCCTCTACTCCTCCGCTGCCTCTACGGCCGCGCGCATCCCTTCACAGGGGCTGTTGCTAGATGCGGCCTTGCGGTTGTATCTTCAATCGCTGTCCTCACCCTCTTCGGCATTCATGCTTCAAACTCACCCTAACCTTGTTACTACTTCACACCATCTTCTGTTCATTCCATTTTAGTTTCCACTCGCATCTCTTAGGCTTCCCACCCGTTTACTCGAGCCATTCCGACCTCTTCTACGATTCGTCTGTGATTATCGTCGTTGCGTCTATCTCATTTCAGTGCATTAGTTTGTAATCGTCACATTACTTTTCGTCTAATCTGTTGTTCCTTCTGTATATTGCATGTTGCCCTTTCGTCACCTGACAGAACGTCATTTCGTCACCTGACATCATGCACTGTCACACTATCTACACGCATCCATTTCACTGCGCCTCATTTTCCCTTCACTCCATATTTCGCCCACCTCCCTCCATCTCAATCCCCACTACTGCCTCTTTGACTTCCTCTTTTTGTTGCTTCTTCGCCCCATCATTCGTCCCAGTGTCCTCACCATATATCTCTTCGGCATTCACGCATGAATGTCTCGAACTCCCTACATCTTTGTTCTGTCTTCGCCCTACACTCGTCGCATCTTTGTCCTATCTTCGCCCTGGTCTTGTTCCTTCGTTTCCTTATTTGAATGCAGTGTTTGACACGTATTCGCCTCCCGAAAAATAATTTGTTTGCGTACATGTAGTAATGAAAATTTTCTTTCTCGCTATGAAGAAAACTTATGCACGCGCGCAAAAATGTCCGTAAATGTAAACGCCTGCAAAAGTAATATCTACTTAACTGGATGAAGATTTCTTCAACCTGGCCATTCAATTACCGTTTGAAGACCCTGACAAAGTTTTTTTTAAGATTTGTTCCTTATATTATACATTATATATATATATATATATATATATATATATATAGAGAGAGAGAGAGAGAGAGAGAGAGAGAGACAGACAGGCAGACAGACAGACAGACAGACAGAGATACTGTGTGAAACATGATATTCTTGCATATCGTGAGCACTCGTCGGGAAATTCTGTTTACTTCTTCTTTTTCATTATTTTACAGTTTATGAATTAAATAATAAATTTCGTTAATAAATCTGCTGGCGGCTACGTAACTTAATCTTCAACGCATTTTCTCTTCAGTTTTTTACCCAGTTCAAATTGGTGATTCCTCCGCCTTCCGCAGCTTCCTCTTCGCCACTTCCGCAGCATCCGCCGATCGCCGCCCTTCCGAGCGGTGGCCGCGGTGAGAACCGGAGAGAGGGCGCGTTGGGCGTTGCTCGATCGGGGCCGGCAGAGTGCAGCGAGCGGGCGAGGTGCCGACGGGGACGCACCTCAAACCTAATAACGGCCGCCCCTTTCACCCCCCTCCCCCACCCCGCGTCCGCGTAACGCAATCAAACGCCGGGTTGCGCGGCTACGCTTCATTAACTCCGCCCTCGCCTCTGGTCCGCACCCTCTGCCTTCCACTCTCCACCCTCCCCACCACCACCCTATTCTCACCGTCCCATCCTCTATACTGCTTTGCTCTGCCCAGCCTCGCCTGCCCCACCTTGCTCCGCCTTGCACTTACCCCACTTTCTTCCGCTGCCTCCCTTTCCGTCGAATCCATTTTCAGTTCCATTTCGTTTCCGTTCCAGTGTGTTTGGTTCTGAACTTTCCACTCGTTTCTTTTCACTTCCCACATTACTCGAGCATATACTACGCTTTGTCCAAGATTTTCTGACTCTGCCCGTCTTACTACAATTCTTTGGGAACCGTCACTACGTTTCAACTCACAGTCCCAAGCGTTCGTGCATTACGCGTTTCCCATTATTCACCTAACAGCTCCGTTATAGGCTTCCATTCTTTCTACTCTTTTCTCCGACTCTCACATGCCCAACTCCAACTCCACGTCCTTTCGCGTACATGCCCCCTTCATCCCTTTCCATCTCCAATCCCACTAATTCATCTGCGACTCCCCAGCAATCCTGCAATTCCTGCTCTTCAATCCTCGAGCCATCTTCCCCTCCCTCTTTGAACCACCTCCCCACTTTGAACCACTTTCCCGACACCGAACCACCTTTCCCTCTTTGAACCACCTTCCCCCTCTAATCTCCTTAACCACTTACCTGTCACTCAAGTGCCTTCCCCCCTTTGAATCACTTCGCCCCCTTTGAATCACCTTCCGTCCCCGAAGCGAGGACCTTCCTCTCTTTGAACCACTTTCCCCTTTGAGCCACTTGCCCCTTGAACCACCTCCACCTTGAACCACCTTCCCCTTTGAAGCACCTCCTCTTTGAACCACTTTCCCCTCTTTGAACCACCTTCCCCCTTTTAACCACCTTCCCCCTTTTAACCACCTCCCACCTTTGAACCCCCTTCCCCCTTGAACCCCCTTCCCCCTTGAACCCCCTTCCCCCTTTGAACCCCTCCTCTTCTTTGAACTATCTTCGTCACCGAAGCATCTCCCTCCCTGAGAACCACCTCCTCCTCCTCTTTGAACCACCTTCCTTTCCCCCTTCCCCTGCCCGCCCTTAGCAGCCACGCCCCTCGCGCCGCATGGCACCGCCGCTGCTTTGTTGTGTTTTCAAATATCGGCGAGCGAGCGAGCGGCGCGGCACGGCGCGGCGCGGCGCGACGCGCGAGAGAGAAGCGCGCGAATATTTCATGAGAAGGAAATTGTGCTCCGCGCGGCCGCGCCGCCAGAAGTAATTCTGAATTTGCCTTCAAGAGGGCGAACGGTGCAAGGCGGTGATTTTAATATCTACATTTGCGACGGATGAAAGTTACGGAATAATTGCGCAGCTGTACCACCGCCCGGGAGGTTTTTTTTTCTTTTTTGCGATGGAGAGAATTTAAAAGAATATCTATCAAAAAATCGAAACGGTATGGAAGGCGAAGAGACATTGAATGAGAGTGAATTGAAAGAAAGATTCAAATGAAACGCGAATTATGTTCATGATTTAATTAAGCCAATCAAATGTACTGAAATTAGGAGATGCGAATTTAGATTTACTTGGAATTCAAATAGCATTAACCAGTAATAGTGTCTTATAGGTCCAAAGGATTATCTATTCACATGTATTATTTTACAAGTAAATGTATTAAAGGTAAATGCCTTAAAGAGAAATCAATTCATAATATAATAAAGGTTTATTCCATATTTCTTCAGATAAAGAAAAAGCATCTGAATCATTACAATTCATGAAACATCTCATTCAACTCTCTTATAAAATTACTTTGGACAGTTATGATACCATAAGAGCAAACCCCTCTGTCAATTTGTCCAATATGGTATTATTAAATTGCACTGAAAAGACAGAGTTTCAGAATAATTCAATAATTGAATCAAACGAAGAAGGAAAGGAAACGTAATAGTGAAACATTTTGATTAGTTTCACACAATCAAATTTTGAAATCATCCGAATTAGTGCAGAGCACATTTGCCGATTGCCCTAAATCTAATTATTGCACTGAAAGTCAACTCCCGGGTGTACTCTTAGGTAGTTAACGATGTTTCCATTGATTGAACTTTTCGTAGATGAGCGAGGAAATTTTCGAGAGCTGTGCAAACGAAGGGGAAAACGGCGTAAAAATTACACACTCCATTTAATTCTCTCGCAAGAGCTTCTCCTTCCCCTGTCCTCCCCCCTCCCCTCCCCGCCCCATCCCCCGCCGCTCCTTGACGCACTTCCCGTTCCTGCACTCTTAACAGGAGCAGCACGATGGAAGTGGTGAAGGGGAAGGGTGGGGGAAGGGAGGGGAAAGGGAGGGGAAGGGAGTGGGCGTGGAGTACGCGTTTGTCATAAGGCACGACATCACGCATCTTCGTCGCCGCGTTGCCGAGGCTTTTCTCTCGCAAAGAATAAAGAACTGCGGCGCGATGCGGCGGCGTTTTGGACGCTTCCAAGATGAAACGTTCGAAGAGTAAGCGCTCCACGTGGCTGCGAGCGAATGCGGGATTCTGAGGAAACGTGGAATATCGTGGAAGAGGTGGACACACTTTTAAGTTGCTGGAAATATTTCCGAGAGATTTCCTTTATAATAAAAAAGACGGTAGTGAGTGGAATTAAATTTGATTCTTGGAAACATTCCGTGCTCTCATGTATTAAAAAAAAATCTCTGAGAATCTCAGAGAGAAAGTATGAGTACATCAGTAATAATAAATGGTCAAGTATTTTTACTTATTTTTGACTAAAGATTTGAAATATCTTAGAATTTTGTAGAGAAAAAAATTTGCAGGTAAGTAGGTACACACTGTTAGCCACGATCATAGAATTTCGTTTGGTGTCGGTCTTAATGGGTGCTATTACTCACAGATAAAAATAAAAATTTTAATTAATCCTCGTATTTACTCTGAAATACATTTAACTTTTAGAAACTTTATGAAATTCTAACTTGGCTTTGGAGATAATATTGCAAACAATCAAATTGCTAATCAAATAAATAAACGCATGACCGTTTATCTCGCCGTACCTAGTGATACCACCACTGGTTTTAAATGTTTTAAGTTTCAAATAATAGCCTTCACATACTACCTCCCACTTCAATTGATGCCCTAGGGGTATTAACATACCATGCCACTGCACGTAAATTTTGAGAAAAAGGCACGTAAAGGTTTAGACATTATATTCGGGATAAAGAACATTAATTTATGAATTACACTGTCATCGTAGGGCGAATCTGTAAAATAAAAACCTAACATCTAGATACATATATGAGACATAAAAAAACACGAATATCTCAATTTTATCAGAATTGTGGCATAGATTGATATTGCCCCAAGGTCTTCAGTTGTATTCCGTGTGATCAGGAAGTCATCAATTTGATCTTCGCTCAATGAGTTATTGCCATCCCCTCCAACTTCTCCACAACAGTGTTTTCCGCCGTGCGAATGCTCCCGCGTGTTTGCCTGCGCTCAAGGACGCCGAAGCTTCCAGCAGCGCCGGCGGCGCCAGCGGCGCAACCGGAGACAGCCCCGCGAAGACGTAGCACGGGGCAAGAAGCCGCGCCTCGGGGACTTGTTACGGTCTGATGTTGGCGACACTGACAAACGACGGCCTGATTGAAAATCGATAAGGGCGCGGGGTAGGTCAGTGTAATGATTAATGAAGGGACGGCACCGCAGCGCGAAAAAGGGCGGTCGTCAGAGAGGCGTCCGCGTGCCAAAAGTGTCTCCCGGCGTTGGAGGCCGCACCGCACCGTCTCAATCTGCGGAGGAGTCCCTGTTCACTTGGGGGTATTTTCCTCCGTCGTATGCGAAATAGGTGAAGTGGGGACATAATTTTTTAGCAAACAAGAAACGGGAAATATTTTATTAATGTGGTAATATTGAAAAGGGCCAAAAGTGACCTTCAGCCTGGAGGCCTCTCCGCATCATGTCAATCTGCGGAGGGGTTCCAGTTCATTGACGAGAGTGATCCATTGGTGAAGTGAGGAAGGCGTGTTCTAAATTACCAGCAACCAAGAAACGGGAAGTTATTCTGAGAAAGTATTGTATTAATTTGGTTATATTGAAGCGTACCAGAAGTGTCCTTCTACCCTGGTAGAAGCGTCGTCACACCACCATGTCTGAATCGGCGGAGGAGTCCCGGTTCTCTGAGGTGATTTTTCTTCCATCAAATGCCAAATTGGTGAACTGGGGGAGACTAATTCTAAATCTCAAGCAACTAAGAAACGGTAACATATTGCATTAATTAGGCAATATTAAAATGTGCCAAAAATGTCCTCTGCCCTGGTGGGTATACTTGGGTTTTTATTTCTTGTGTGTGAGGGCCTGTCTTCACTATAGAATATCTCACGGCACGTCTTTCTCGGCCGTCCATGATCGCCAGCACTGCTCGATACGGTCGCGAGTATGCGACATTTAGCGGCACGACCGAGAAAGACGCCAAATGTCTTGAGATACTCCATAGTGAAGACAGGCCATCACGCGCATGAAATAAAAATGTTTGTGTGAATTGTGATTCTGCTTGATGTAAAGTTATTTTAATTGTTCTATTATTAATATATTAATAAAATATTTTATTCAATTATTGAAGGATTTTGACATCGTATATAACTCCTAAAATGCTCCTGAGAATTGTCCGAATTGGAGTTCCAGATAAGAATATATCTATAATTATCTAAGTACTTAGTGAAACATAATGTAAAATATTGGAATAAGTTATATACAAATATGACACCTTTAACGCGTTTGGATTTTGTATTCGTCAGAAATGATACATTTTTAAAATTTTTCCTTTTGACTACTCCTTTATAACCGCTTTACTGCGGTGCATATAATCCAATATCTAGTAATAGTTTCATCAACTAGTAATAGTTCCAGGCTCTCAGAAGAGTGTGGCACGTTTGCTCGAACCGGTCCTCCCTCCTCAGGGGACTCTGAAACAGCAGTAGACGCCTTCGCGGGTGGCGGGGGTGGGAGCGAGAAACTTAATTCCCTAGGACCCGTGAGCGGTTCCCTTAATGGGAGAACAAAACCCGAGAAAAGAAGTTGTCAAAACAAGGCCCTCGAAACTTCCTCGACGACGGCGGCGGCCGTCCTCCTGCGTCGTGAGGACCCGCCTTCTTGTGTGCTTCCGCACATAAAATTCTTTAAGTGCCTCGAGTTTTCTCTTTCTTTCACTACATTGGCTCCGAGGACGCTTCGTTGCTTCCAATCCATTGTTCCTCTATCGCGTTGCCTTCGCAGGACGTTGCCCGCGGGAATCTCTTCGGGGGGGGGGAATATTCTCGATAGACCATCAGTCGTTTGATGTTAAATTTTGTTTCAGAATACAGCTTATAGAAAACCGGAATAACTGTTAGAGACATTTAGATCGCAGTCCTTTAAGGAAGTTAGTTTTGAAACATCGTTGGCTCAAGAAACGAATTTATATAGTCTTGCACATTTTATGAGATTTTATAGTTACATCAAATTACGACCTTCTAGATCAGGGTTCTCCAACCGGTGCAAAGGTAGTCAACATCCCCTTAATGTAAAAATTGCTTAAATGTAGATTTAAGTATTTTTTCTAGAGAATTCAGAAATTCAAAATCATTTCAACGTGTTTCACTGTGTTATGGCCCGATATCACGCATGGTTCCCCCCTCCCCCCCAGTATCAGCAACCGGGCAAAGGGCTGAGATCAACAATACGGGGAAGTCAGGTTTGGGTTGTCCGAGTATTGAAAATATGGCCCGCGTCCATATTAAAAGTTTTAGGTTTGGCCCGTGAGGCCTTGGAAGTTTTAGATGATGTAATTATCTCTGTTCTAGATGAGGTAATTATCAAGAATGAGAACCAGTGAAAATATTTTATCAACGAACGTGTACGTGCACACATGAATGTATACCCTTAATGAAATGTTTATTTTCAGTCATATCAATTTCAGCTCACCAGTCATGTAAAGTACATTAATATTAATCTCCCCAATTCAAAATAATGATTATGGATATGTAAGTAGATTTTCTCGAGAATATAAATTTATGTCTTACTGCGCATTAGAAAGTGTAAAAACGTTTAAAAAAAATAGGTCACACGAAGTTGTAAAGAGGAGACACGATAATGAAAAAGGATGTCATTACGTATTTTCAAAATAAATACCATAAATGACATGAAAACCGAGTGAATGTATAAATTTAATGGGAAAACATTTCGAAACGGGTCGGGTGGTATAGAGGTCAGAAGTGACCCTCCGTCGGAACAGACGATCCTCCGATCAATGAGCAAGTAGGACGCCCAATTGCATTGAGTTGGGCGAGGATGCGGTAGATCGATGCACGGCAACGTCGCAAGCGGAGGGATTTCGGCTGAGCGACTTAGTCAAAGGGATCGTCCCGAGAGGATTCAGGCGACTGCAGCAGCAGCAGCAGAGACGGAAACTGCATCAGCGACTGGCTGATCAGGCGCCGGAGCCGGAGGAGGAGTCCCAGAGAGGGGCGGCGCCGGGTTGGCCTCACCTGACCGTGCGGCCCGCCTCCTTCATTCGATTCCTCCCTCGATTGAATAGGGCGCCGGTGGCTGGGATCAATTTTTCTCTTTCACTCCCTTGTTCCGCACTCGTTTCTTCCTTCTTTGGCGACGCGGTATCTGCTACCGCTTCCGCCACACCATCAAGACGCTGCTTTCCTTGCTGCCACCTTGCTGCCAATACCTCCTCCTCTATTTCCGCCTTCGCTACTGTCTTTACTTCCGCCTTCGCCATCATATTTACTTCCGCCTTCGCCACCATCTTTACTTCCGCCTTCGCCACCATCTTTACTTCCACCTTCGCCACCATCTTTACTTCCGCCTTCGCCACCATCTTTACTTCCGCGTTCGCCACCATCTTTACTTCCGCCTTCGCCACTATCTTTACTACCGACTTCGCCACCATCTTCACATCCGCCTTCAACTCCTCCTCCTGCTCCTCGATCGCGTATTTCTCCTCCTCCTCCGAATTAACCTCCGCCTTCACGCCCATCCCCATTTCCGACCTTGCACTTCTCGGCCAACGCCACCGAGTCCACTTCCGCCTTTGCAACCATCTTCACTTCCTCCTCGTTAGTATTTCCAGTCGTTTTGCTTCTCTTTCTCCTCCTCTTTTTCCTTCCATACCACTAGCACCAACAGTGTCTGCATCACCACCACCACCACCGCTACCATCACTACAACCTACTACCATCACCACCACCTACCACCATCATCATCCTCTACCACCATCACAACCACCACCATCACAACCACCACCATCACCACCACCTCCTTCATTAGGAAAATTACTGTAGTCGATTTTCCCGTCGCCGGTGTTCCATCGCCACTGGTTCTGTCATCACTTCTGCCGCCATCAACTTCGTCACCGTCTCTGCCCTAAACCATTTTCCCAGTTCTCGTCCTTCACAATCTTTAACTTTCTCTCTGCTTTCACCTTGACTTCATTCTTTACCTCCAGCTCCTCATCCACCTCCGCAGCCGCCTCCACTTCAGGCCCGGTTCTCGCCTTCCTCGGCGCGGCCACGCCCCCGTCGTCATCGCCTCCTCCTCCATCGCCACCTCTCGTCCCCCGACCTTTCCTCGCCGCGTCGTCACCGCGAAGGGTCGAAGGGCCGGAGGACGAGCGCTGGTCTCATTTATTGGAGTGATAAATAACCGCGACGGCATCGCCCCGCCACGACCAATCACAACTTGATTAATTGAAATCTGGGTGAAGATTAATTTAAGACGGTAGAGTTAATAATGGGAAGCTCCTTGTGATCTGTCGGCGACGACGACGAGCAAGACGCCGCGGCGCGAGAAAAGACGTGGGCGAGGCAGGAAGGGGCGTGGAGGGAGTGGCTGAGAAGGGCGGGGAGGAAAGGTCGCCTTGGGACCTAGCGGCGAGGGGGGCGGGGCCCCGACGACAGAGGAAATGGTGTGGGTAGAAGAGAAGAATGAATGGGAGGTTTAGGATTGGATGGATGACACCAGCTTGGGGAAAGGTTATAGGGATATTGTGATTATACAGAGATGTTGTGAAAAGCGACAAACATGAAAGATGTAGGATGCAGAAAAGATGTAAGTAGTGCAGGGGGCTAGATGTGGAAGGGAATGAATGCGAAGTTTAGGATTGTGTGGATGAGATCAGCTTGTCAAATGGTTAAAGAGATGTGAAAAGCGACAAACATGAAAGATGTAGGATGCAGAAAAAAATGTAGGTGGGAAGTGCAGGGAGCTAGATGTGGAAGGGAAAAGCGGAAGAGAAACTTAAAAACGGAGATATGGAATGACAACGTACGAACGAAGTGGAGAATGAGGTAACAGGCGCGGTGTCGGAGAGACGGATCGGAGAGAGAGGAACAGGATTTGGTGATGAGAGACGGCAAAGGGCGGAATGGAATGGGGTGGTTTGGTCTGGGCTCAGGTTCGCTCGTTCCAGTTTTGTAATTGGATTCTCCGCTGCCAACGCTGCACTTTGCGAGTCGTTCAAACAAGTCGAATCGCCAACTTTAGCTCCTCGTCGTAATTCGAACGCCATAAACACGCCTGTGAAGCCGATTCACATTCAAATGAGCAGGATGTAAATACTGCTGGGCGTGTTCGAGCAAGAAACCGTGAGTTGGGATACCCCACGCATGGATAGATGTCATACACTCAAAATGAAGGAGTTGTAGTCAGACACGCCTATACTATGTAGATTAAGTGCACAATAGAAACCTATCACTATATATTTTTCTACTCCCACTGTATAATGCTGTCATTTGATGGCTGCAACCAGTTCCATAATGATAGTCATTTCGATACAGTTTTCATTATGATACAGGTTCTTGACCAATCACAGAAAAGTTTACAAACCAAGTATTGGCACTTCATTAATCATTGAGAATCGTTTTTGCAAATGTTTCGTTCGATTGTGTACATTAAAATTGTATTTGATATTGTATTATGCTCAATAGTTTTAATTTCTTTTATTATTATTATTATTATTATTATTATTATTATTATTATTATTATTTTTGTGGTATATTATTTAAAATAAAGTAGATCGTAATTTCACATTGATCTTATTTGACTAGCGCCGTATTCCATAGCAGACGGCAGCCACCTGCGGCAGCATGGGAGTGGTGGATTTAGGTAACTGTCCGCTAGGTGGCCTTGGATGAATCGACGGCCACGAAACTATTCATTGTAAAAGTTTAACTCATAAAAGTCGTAGAAAAAGTACGGTATGAAACTCGATGTAATGGGTATTAACACACTCGTGTGAAGTTTACGATAGTCGCTCGTTCCTCGCTCGTATCGTAATATCGCACTCGTGTATTAATACCCATCATTACATCATCGTTTCATAATGTACTATTATAATTGCGATCGGTAAGAATTCAGTGTTTTTTGCAGCTTTTTGACCCAGATCCACGAACATCTGGGTTAGAATCTGTAGACGTTGTGAGGATGACTTTACATGATATAAACAATTTCTTTTTTTTTTTTCAACTAGGCAAACTAGTAGAAACGCAATTCGGTTAGCCCAAAATATTTTGTTTTAAAAACTAGCACTGTGATATTCATTTTAAATTTATTTTCTATTATAAATGATTCACATAACTATGAAAAATTGATATAAATATTTAATTATTAATCTGGACATTGTTTCGTGATTGTTAAATTCCTTCTCTTTGTTTTTATGTTGCTCCAGTATTTACCTTGCAGTATTAATTGAAATGATATGTATCGCACGTACATTAAATAGTTCAATTGAAATGAAAACTAATAAAACAACCCTTTTTTTACAATTCTAAATGAATTCTGTTTAGTAAAGAGGAATTAATACATGGTTATTGTTTTTAATACATTCACGACTCAGGAATGAAGAATGAAACAATTACACCACAATTCCAGCGTTAAGAACACCGCAAGGCTGCCAACGTGATGTGAACAAACACCTGAGAACAAACATGCAGCGCCGGAGGAGGCGCGTCGTCATTGGGGGGGGGGGGCGTAATTAGTCGCGGCGGCGGCCATTGCGTGCGAAACAAGCGCTAATCACCCGCAATTTCGCGCCGCAAACAAAGAGTTTAAAGAGTTAAAGCGGCGCGCGCGCGCGTGGGGGTGTCGCCCTGCGGCAAACACTGCACGGCGTTGTCGCGCCACCGCCGCCGCCGGCCGCTTTGTTTGCGGCGTTGGCGCCCCTGCCGCCCCCGCGCGGCTCGCGGGCTCTGGATCGCTGTGCGCCGCCCTGTTTGCGCTGACTCTCGACCGTAGATGCTCGCTGGGGCTTTTCTTGTGATCGCCCCACTCGCCGTACTCGCTCGCAGGGGTGGATCCTGCAGATAATTTTGGAGGGGGCCATCATAGATTTTTGACAAATAATAAACATATTTTGTTATTATTTTTGTAGTATATACATATGATAGTACACAATATTATTTTTTAAGTAATTACGTAATTGTAACATAAATATTTAAATCTATTTGTCAAATAAAAGAAGGTAACAAACTCTAGGCCTTTTGGAGTGGAGGCCATGGCCTCCAGCCCTCGCTCGTCTTTTCTCCCCTCGTCATTGTTGCTCTGAATTTTGGCCCTACTATCACAGTGTTCGCGCAGTTTGCTCCACATTCTACTCGTTCTCTCCGTTGTCATTTTGTTCTTTTTGGTATTGGTTCGCGTGTTTCCATGGTCTACACTCCTTTACTCTGCGTTGAATCTCGACCGTAGATGCTCACTCGCGCGTTTCTTGTGATCGCCCTACTCGCCGCACTCGCTCGCAGGGGCGGATTCAGTCGATCATTTTGAAGGGGGCCATCATAGATTTTTGTTAAATAATAAACATTTGTTATTACATTTTTTTTTATTTAAAGGCGTAACAGCTGCTAGGTCATTCGCGACCACTATTGGATTTAACGTTGTGGCATGAGGATGAAACGATGATAGGAGGTGAATGGACGAACACATACAATCATGCCCGAGGCGGAACTCGAACCCGCGACCCCACGGTCCAAGATCACTACGGCACTACTGTTTTAGCGATCTCGGCGACGGGGCCGACTTGTTATTACATTGTAAATTATTTTTGTAGTATATACATATTACCACACAATATTATTTTTTAAATAATTACGTAATTCTAACATAAATATTTAAATATATTTTGCCAAATAAAAGAAGATAAGAAACGAAAACTCTGTGGGCCTTTTATTGGGGGGGCATGGTCCCCATGACCCCCTCCCTTGATTTGCCACTGCTCGCTCGTCTCTCCTCTCCTAGTCTTCATCGCTCTGAATTTTGGCCCTAATCTCGCAGTTTGCTTCACATTCTTCACGTTCTCTCCGTTGTCATTTTGTTCTATTTGACATTGGTTAGTCTGTTTCCATAGGTTCACTACTTTTGGCGCTAAATCTTGACACAGATGCTCGCTCGGACGATTCTTGCGGTAATCTCAATCATGTTTTCTTGAATTTATTTTATTGTTGATTGAGCCGTAGATAAGGAAAACGTTTTACTACACATATGTTTTTGGTTGCTTACCAATAACTGATACCCTGTAATTAATCTGTTAATTGATGATTTCTGAGATTTTTTTCTACAAGTGCTGGTCTCCTGACTGCTCTCCCGACATGCGTAGTAGTGTAGAGCTTGTAATTGTAAGCCTGAGTTACTACGGGGTTAGAATAGAACGAGGAAGAGGAATGTAAGATTGTGAGTGCGGTCCGTGTCCCGTTTGTTTGGGTATTACGCCGGCACTCGCCTGGTATTGATCGGAAAATACACGGGAAGCTACCGATCAGAGCAGCCGGCCGCTAGAATTTTCCTTCAGACAGTGGCTGACTTGACGTAGCAATCTAGTTACAATCGAAAATCCTGCAACTGTTGGGACTTAAACCCTACGGTCTCCCGATCAAAGGCGTTGGAGTGACATCAATTGATACCCTGAGCCATCTCTCCCGGTTTTATCAGATGTAAATACAGTGTTATCAACCCTTTTGTTGTCGTTTTCTTGCTCAGTAATCCGACCTTGCTTCCACTTTCTGGCTAGACTTTACACACATTGTCCATCTTCATCGCTCACTTGTCGGTCTCACAACTTCTGCCACTTACCCACTCCTACCCATTTTCTTTCCTTATGTCCTTTCCTCTTTCTCTTCTCTGGAGATTTTTAGTGGTGTCGTCCACTCTTTCACTTTCTCTCCTATCCCATCTCACCTTCGGTATCACACTTTTTCTTTTAGTTGCTGTCCCTGTGGCTCGTTTAGCGTGTCGTCCGATTAAGCTGTAGGGGAGGCTTGCACATTAGGTTTCATGGGCCCATTAGAAGAGAAATATTCCTGAATTGCGTCACGTCGTGTAACTTCGCAGCGGGCTCGTCAACTACACCTGAATATGCTGCTCATGACAGCGTTGACGACTAACAATGAGAAATATTCTGTGTAACCTTGTTTATACGAGACTTATCAAGAAAATGAATTATTTCCTGTACACGTCACAGAAATTAGGTTTAAAGGTTGTTATGTTTGATATAATACACTTCAGTGTGAAACATTGAGTCAACAAATTACAGTTAAGCTTGTCACTTAATAAACTGACTTTGTTCAGATTTTGGGAAATGATGCTGTGCTTATTATCTGTCCTATTGATGATGAAAGTAATACAGTAACTTGCCCATCCAGTGAACTAGGGTTTTTTCCACATTTCAATGGTCTAATTCTTCTTCTTCTTCTTCTTCTTCTTCTTCTTCTTCTTCTTCTTCTTATTATTATTATTATTATTATTATTATTATTATTATTATTATTTTCTCTCTAAATCACGACTAAAGATGTTATGAGTCGGCTGAATATAAAATCTACTCCAGGTTGCAACCAGCTACGTAAGGAGCAGATCTAAAGACTGTCGGTGCCTCTACAATACTTTGCGCAAAATGTGAGCTGTTCCAAAGAAAGCAATTTCTTTCACTTCCCAGTTTAGAATTATTATTATTATTATTATTATTATTATTATTATTATTATTATTATTATGGAATTATTAGTTTGCCAGACCTAAAACATCCACAAAAAATCAAAATATTGACAAATGCCGTAATGAACTTCACGGACAATTCGCTTGAAGTATGGATTAAAATATAATTATATTTACATTTCTTCCAAATCTCATTGCTGGTGCCAAACTAACACACCATTCTTTAAGAGTATGTTTTTCGAGTGATTGTTTATCGATTAAAGCAATTCCATTTTTTGAATGCATGTAGCCAAACGTAATTTCCAGGATCTTACATTATGTCATTTTCCGTTTAACGTTCAGTCTTCCAGGCCAAGGCGGTGTGCGAATATCGGAAACCCTGAGACGTCGAGGCTTTGTTGTTCGATCGAAGAGTTGACCCCTTACAAAAAAAAAAAAAAAAAAGAGAGAGAGAGAGAGAGAGAGAGAGAGAGAGAGAGAGAGAAAGACAGCTTTCTATCGACTTCCTCCGATGACCCTCCTGGCTCCTTATCAGCCTACGCGGGATCACGCCCCTTCTTTCTAGCTGCCCTTCGCCGCTATTTCACCAGCTCCACCTCTTCTTTCGGAGTGGATCTCACTTCGGGCAATATAAGTTAGGCAGAAAGTAACAGAAAAAATGGCAGAAATTTCAATTAAATTAACAAAAAGTGCACTCGTCTAACCATGGATTTAGAGTTAGGAAATTAAAATGTGTAATTAAATTTTGCCTAACTTTTCTAACTATTTTTTTAAACACAAAATAGTTATTTCTAGTTATACTTGTGTTTCATCTTTCCTGAGCTTTCTCCCTGTTATGTTCCTTGTCGATGGCGCGTAGAATCTCTCCAGCTACTACATTGAGGAGGCTGATCGCCCCGCTTGAGCTACTCGATTCTCGCATCGACGCCTGCAACCCGCGTCACCTCCGTGCCCGCCCCCACCTCCAAACTGCGGTCGGAAGCCTGTGGCGACCATGCAGCCCTCCCGGTCTGGCCGCACCTGCCCCCGCCTCACACTGCCACCGCCTCACTGCTCCCCCTATACGTTCCTGTACAGCCATCGCCTCGCCACAGTCCCTCCCAGCCAAGTCCTTTCTTTGCACCATCTCTTTCCCGCCTCCCCATTCCCCCTCCCCTCCCCGCCACGTCCCTCGTCTGGCCGCACCTGCCTCCGCCTCCACTCGCCCAGCTCCCGCCTGCCACGCCCCCGCCTCCCACGCCCCCGCCTCCCCGCTTCCCCGCTGCCACCATCCCTCGCTGCTTCGCCCTGTCCCGTCCCGTCCCCCGCTTCTAATTTGCCCGTACCTGCCTCCACCTCCCCTCTCCCCGCCCCCACCTGCCACGCCACCGCCTCCCCGCTCCCTCAACCCGCTCCTGCGCAACCACCGCCTCGCCACCGTCCCTCCCTGCCACGCGCCCCGCCTCTTTTCCCTAGTTTGGCCGCAACCGTCCCGCCCCCGCTTCTCCCACTGGCTTCCCCCTCCCAGCCCTTTACCGTCGCGCTCCCGCCCCGCTCCGCCCCCTCCCCAACTCCCCCCCCCCCGACCCCTTCGGGTCCAGGAAGGCGGCCGCAGCCGTAAGCGGCTTACGGCGTCGCGGCGCTGCGCGTCGTGTCGACCGGAAGCGGCGTTGAGGTCGCCGCCGCCGCCGCCTCCGCGCGGTCGCGGCTAATAGCCCTGATTGCTCCGCTCGCCCTCAGCAGAGCGGGATTCCGCGAGAGCGAGTCGCCCCGGGGGCTTTTGGAGTGCTCAATGGCGGCTGTGCCGCTTTGATTGGATGACTTGTTGACCTTTATGGTCAATAAGGGAGAATTACAAAATAGTGGGGAACAAGAGAAAGGCAGTGAAATACGGACCAACACTACATGCGTTATTCAGATAATTATGTGGGTAAAATTGATTTATTGTGCTTATTTACAAACAGTTGTGAAAACTGTTTACCTTTGTCAAAACGATTAATTTGAAAATTATGTACAAGAGTAATTTCATTTACAAATATAAGAAATTAATCCACCATGGAAATTGGTACTTCATATAAGCTAATAGAAATAAAACTTCAATTATTTATCGCTCCGCAGATGGAGACAAATTCAATTTTAAACTTTCTATTCGTTTGAATAATGTTTATTACTTTATCAGCTTATGACATTTAAATTTACGGCTTATTTTACTACAAATGAACTAAATAATAATGATGTGGATTTGTGAAGAAAATATATTAGTTTTTGGCAATCCTATATTTTATATTGTTGCACGGTTTAAAGAAATTAAAGAGTTCGAAAGTAATACTCTTTCTCCTCCTCGAACGTATGCTTGCTGAAAAAGTCATTTTGTTAACCTATTTTTTTATCTTACCAATTGATTTATTTATTCTATGAGACAATACTAATTTTTAGTATCATTTGCGTGGTAATTTTGAGATAGTTCATCTGGATCTTAAAAAAACGTCTCATTATGCACTAGGAGTGGAGATAAATGAAGCATAAGCATTTTCACCCAGAAATTTACTCACCATTCAATGTTTAAAATGTTCAATGTGTAAGGTGACAGTTCCTAAATGGAACGCAGTCTGGAACTTTACAGATACAAATCTATATATTGTTTCTTCTGAATATTTAGTCTTTTTATGTATATATTTGCTTTTATTTCAGCTAGAAATAAACAGAAGCTTTATATTAGCAAGAACGTGAGTAAGAATTCATACTAAAAATAGAAGAGTGGATTTACGTTAACAATTCATACAGAAATAGTGTTCCTACTCCGCGGGATTGTTGCTCGGGTTTGTTGCTGCAGGAAGAGAGCTTCGCGCAACGCCCGAGTTCGTCTGGATTTCGCGCATTCTCGTCGGACCGTCTCCGCATTTTTAACTGCGTTAGAACTCAGCACTGAGCAACTTCTTTGTTTTCTGCACTTTTCTGGCAGCGCCGCACCCGCATAGCGATTAACTTTCTTCCAGCCTCTCCCTCCAGCCATCCTCCGCAAGGTACTGTAACAATCCGAGCGCAGTACGAGGACTTCAAGATGTGCTCGGACGAAAATCTCTTTTTGCCATCTTAGTTTTATTCGTTTTTAATGCTTCCGAACAGTACCGGCATTTGTTAAATTCTTTTTAAAAATGAGCTAGTGAATAATAATAATAATAATAATAATAATAATAATAATAATAACAACAACAACTCTCACCAAAATCGGTGACATAAGTTAGACGTTCTACAATATTGTACGACCAACAAATTCAAACGGATCGCACGATAGCAGCAAACAAACCGGATATTGTTATCCGGGATCTGGAGAAAAAATTGTGTCTACTTGTCGATGTTGCTGTACCTTGCGATCAAAACGTCGTCACCAAGAAGGCAGAGAAGCGCCTTAAATACAAGAGTTTGGAAATCGAGGTGAGCTGAATGTGAGGCGTACAAGCACAGATCGTCCCGATAGTTATCGGAGCTCTGGGATTTGTTCCGCAAAATTTGTGTAAGAACTTCGCTTAACTTCCAGGTCATTCAATGGACTGGGAAGTGCAAGAAATTGCTTCATTTGGAACCGCCCACATTTTGCGCAAAGTATTGTAGAAGACCGACAGTCCCTAGATCTGCTCCTTAGGTAGCTGGTTGAAACCTGGAGTGGATTTTATATTCAGCCGACTCATAATATCTTTAGTCATAATATAGAGGAATAATAATAATAATAATAATAATAATAATAGTAATAATAATCATATTATATTATTCTCGTACCTAATAGCTTTATCCAACGTGTATATACTCTAGTGAAATAATAAAGTACAAAATATAATCAATGAGCAGGTCGCAATACAATCGAGGTTATCGCACTCCCGTTCAATAGTCGATTCGCATCATGAAACCTGTCTTGGAGCGGTGCATTTTTGAAGGACAGAAAATTCTCAGTGTTTCATGCCAGGCTTGTCACGTGTAAAAGACTTCTGTCTAAACGCTCTGCAAAATTAAATCTTCCAACAAATTCTATTCTAATAAGTTCCAATATTTACTTAGTAAAGGAATGACGTATGTAACAGATGACTGTTGTTAAGACGGTTCTCAGGCAACGAATTTGAGAGTCAGAATATAAATCAGCGTTAGGTCCACGTTGTTGCAATTAACAAACTGAATAATAACACACACAATGTTACGCCTTGGTTAATTGACACATTTTCAGAGTCCAGAAATCAATAACAAGAACATATTACGAAAATGTGTTTCCTTAAATTCAAACTCTGCACCTCGTGATCACGAAAATGACATAAAAAATGTATCATTCTGACAGCAATTTAAAAGTGTTATTGATGTTTGCGTTTTACGTATATGTTATATGATGTTCTCTGTGAGGGATATTTTTTTGTCATTCGGAAAAGGCAACGCGCAGTTCACCAAGTGTATTACTTTCTTTAGCTTGAAAATTGATTTTGCCAAACCTGAAGAGTGGCTCCGAGAAAGGTGACTGAAAAAGATGCCTGGAAAATTAAATTGTTCCTTTCGCTTTCTCTCACGAATTACCCCGCATATAAAGCTTACATTCTGAAGTGTCAATTACAATCTGGCACGTTCGTAGTAGAGGGAGAAAAAAAGTGTTCTTTAATTCAGCGGTATATTTTGTGAATAATATTTAAACTGAATAGGAGGTACGTCGTTTTAATTCTGTTAAACATTGCCTTGCTCTTCATTATTTTGTTAATATTGTCCTGAACTTTAAAATATAAACCAACAAAAATATTGTAGTAATTTTATCACTTTCTTTTGATTTACCTGACAGAACTTCACAATATAATAATTAGCTGCTCTTCATCTCATAATAGATATTGAATGAACAATGTTCCTTTAAAGTTTCTTACGGAGGTTTTAATCTCTTTAATAATTACGATTTTGATGTTTTAACATTTTATACTTTATTATTCTGTTCGAGAATTCTTTGTGGACTCCTCGTGATTTTTGTAATTTCTTTTTCAAATGAGTCGCAGAGACAGTAGAAATACCTCGAAGAACCGCCAGGTTTGGCCGGCTGGCAAATCTGGGCCATTTAACTTCATGCATCTCATGAAGTTAATAAATGATTGCTTTAATTATGATAATTGGGGTGTACTGTTGTGGAGCAATAGTGGGATGAGAGACGGCGAAAATTGGAGGATCCCGACGAAACCGGCCGGAATCCACTTTGCTCATCACCAATTTCACCTGGATTCAAGTCATGTTTCAGAGATGAAAGGAATTACTTTCATCACTGATTCACGCGTTACTGTGTGCGAAGATATAAATTAGAGTAATTAGATATTTCAAAGCAGAATGATAAATCCCATGGTCCGTCAAGTCCACCAGCAAAAACGTACTTAGATCTACCAACTTAAAATGAAAATTATTGTAAGTTAAAAAAAAGAAAACCCATTTTCTTGATTCAGGCTGGGTCTGAATTGAATTTGCCTTTAAAAATAATAAAATTAGCGGGAAAATAGGTATCAGAATAATTCGAAAGAACGTATTCATGACCAAAAATATAAGTGAAGGGATAGGAATTACAAAAGTAGAATGCTAAGACTGGCTGAGAGCCTAGGGGGTTTTCTCATGTAATCGCTAACGTGATGTAATGACATATATAAAAAAGGTGAAAGAAGAAAGTCAAAATTATCTCAGCCCTTAATGAAGAAGCCAGGTTTATTTAAGGTGTTTTGATCATTCCATTGATAAAACTTCTAATTAAAATTTCTGTTATGTTGAGGGGGGATAGATTACCCTCACCAATGTGCAACTCTCAGCTCTTTTAACACTATCTTAATGATAAATACTCATCGTAATTGACACACATTTTGTTTCAAAGTAACATCAAATTCTTAATTGCTTTTTGTTTTATCATAAAAATTAAAAGACGAGTTTATGTTCGAATTACATGTAGCAGCCTACTTAACTCACATTAATACAGAGTAATGTCGTTGGTATATAGAGGCGTGAAGAAAGTGAGTACTAAAATACCGACAGGAAATTATTTGTAGGTTACAAAATGAGAATGCAAAATTAAACTCGATGTAAATACAAAATCAATAAATATCACATGACAGTCCTGTCATGTCATAAAGTTTGCTAAGAGAAATCCTAAGATGGAATCTCTTCAAACAGAAATGAGTTAAATAGAAATCAAAATTGGGCGAAAAGATGAATCTGATTAAGGGGCACTCACACGACCGAGGTAGATGATATTTCCTATTCCGTTTTACTTGTTAGAGTCGAAAGGAACGTTTTTCGCCAAGGTCCTGCGGCAAACGAAATGTGTCTGATTCTAATTTTTCTCGGATTAGGAGTTCGTACTTGCACTTATGCTGAAGGCGAATAGTTGTCTGTTCCGCGTGCAGCCCACTGTAGAAAGGTAGCGATGCGCTCTCGCCCAGATATGTCGTCACCGCCCTAGCAAAGGCGAATAAATGAATCAAGCAGGATGTCAAAATCGTACATTGAGCCAAGAACATGAGTCACGGTTAAACTGGACGAATTATCTGAGCATCTGCGGGCGCTGAGTTAACACGTAACACGCAAACACGGACGGGTAAATTGGCTACGTATTCCGAATGTTGGAGATGGCTGTTTGTACAAAAATAAGTTCTCCGTTCGCTGTTTCTCCGTTAAATACCAGGCAAATGCCGTTATAGAACACAGAAAAATGGGCGACTGTGCGCTTGAGCTGTGTCCATCCTCATATCCGTCCACTCCTCTTACACACACACACACACACACACACACACACACACACACGGTACACACCATGTACGCCAGGAGACTTGTCGGGAGCTTAAAGATTTCGGCTGAAGTTGTGCCCCGCTAAAGGAGACACCTTGCGAGGAAACACCCCCACAAGCGGCGGATCTCTCATTCCAGAGGAGAAGGAACATCACAACCTTCCGTAATATCTCATTCATTACACTTATGGGAATACTTTAGTAGTCAACGTGCCCGCAAACCATAATTACTCGCACTCTTACCTTTATTAATTACAGTACTCGTCACTCTTATTAATTAATGTGCTCGTCTTCTGACGGCAGGATTTTCCCGCTTCAGGGTTTTTTTCCCTCGGCCGTACCTTATGGTCTACTTTCCGTGGCTTTGATGCGATGTAGAGACCATTAGGGGTGAATGCCAGAATTCGAAAGGTTAGAATGCGGTGGGATGTAGGTATTGTAATGGCTTAAAGGCCTTCAGCCTAGCCACATAGTTAAAAAGTATTGCCATTATTTATAAATGTGTAATAATTACCCTTTAAATAAAAAATAATTATTATTTACGATTACTTGAGAAATAAATTGTGAAAATAGCTGGTAAAATGTGTGTTCATTTTGCTACTAAGTGTCCTTAGACTTAATGGCCGTGGTGATCGCGGGTTCTCCCACCGTGCTCGCGGCGCCGCTGCCTCGCCCGGCCTCGGCCGCCCGGTCGCGCTCCGCATATCGACGCCGGCAGGCAGGCAGCGCGCTGGCGGCCGACGAAGAGGCGAGTTTTCAGAATTCAATTAAAAACTCGCCCAAGTTTGAATGTCCGGGGGAAGAAGGAGGAAGGGCAGGTTATTACTTTCGACCTTGCCTTCGACCTTTCACGGCCCGCGCCGGCAGTCGGATCTAGATGGCTGCGCTGTTATTGGTTCCGCAACCTTTGCGACCGCATTGTTGAGCGCAGGAGGTAATTACCCCAGTCACCGGGGAGTTCCCTTTAGCCCGGTGGGAACGTGATATATCGGACCCCTCGCTACCCCGCGCCGCCACCCTTGCCCCGCTCCGTTCCCCCCCCCCTGCCCCTCTCCGTCCCGCCCCGCTCCGCCCCTCCCTGCTCCGCCCCCCCCACTCTACCGCTCCTGCGACCCGCGAGCGGTCGAGCAGAATTCATTGCTAATATGCGATAAAAACACAGCCCCCGGCATCAATGGAGAGTAATTATAACGGTGGGGCTTATTATAAATAGGCGGCTCGGTTCGATATCGGGGAAATGACAAACGTGACCTCCAGATGAAAGCCGAAGGGAGGCGCGACGACCTGTGTGATTCGGCCTCGGGAATTTTTCCATTGTGAACGCGTCGGCGAGTAATAGGACGTTGGAGGCCTAATTGTGCTCGGAAACGAGGGGGAATTAATCTTGGCCTTTCGGGCTGTTCTCATAAGCCCTTGCGTTGTCTTAAAATTTTATTTTCACTACGGTGTGCTCTTTTCGAAGACATTAGTGTACATTCATTATTCTTGTACATACCATCGTATCAAATGAGTAGGTAGTGTTTATCGTAATTAAATTTTAACTGAAAATCACTAGGAATATAGGAAGAATTTTGGAAACTGGAATGTTCAGGATAAGGTGAATATTAGAGAGAAAAGGTAGAGTACAGTAGAGAAATACAAGATAATACAGTTTCTAGCCTATTTTTGTGTGTACATCTGGCGAATACAACAATGATGTATTTACAAAGCTGTAAAATAAAATATTAATTCTGTGAATCACTAGTTGCCAGTTTTGTTTGCATGTTTCTACAATATTGAATTGACGTTGCACCGCACACAATGAATAATACGCATTTCAGTTATGAAAAGCAACTTTATTTTTAATAATGGCTATTTTTATTCCGTTAGGTTATTTACCTAAATTTCCTAAATATAAATTGAATAATATTATACACAATTGAATTAATAATTGGAATATAATGGAACTACCGTAGTCTTCTCATTCACAATGCATGTTTGGTAATTAGATTGGTGTTTACTGTCAATACATTTATGCCAATATAAACTTACATAATCGCTGCTCATTTACAGAGACTAACGAAAAATTTCGATAACAATGTAACAATTTTACGAAATAAATACCTTCTACATTCATGTTGTATTTTATGGTTTACACTTTCAAATTGCTTTGAGTAGTTACCCGAAAACACTTTTTCTGACGTTCATATGTGTTTGTTTCCATGAACCATTTGTACGAGTATTTCGAAGGAAAACCTAGCTATTGGGATGTTTCTATTACTATATTTAAAATTACTCATTTTTATGTAGGTTATAGTTAATTATTAATATATTTTTTATGTTCGTAGATTACACTTGCTGAAACATTAGTTGTAGATTACGACGGTACTGAAACTAATCGTTAGAAATATAGTGACATGGAATACATTGTTACAGTGTATTCGGGTCACTCAAAATAGAATTGAAATGGCAAAAAAGCACATACAATTACACCCCACCTCCATCCCACCTCGATCGTTAATTCTCTCGGCAATCTAAGTGATTACGGCCACTAGTTTCCGTGCCATCTGTTGTTCGCAAAATTTTGCTAGTATTTCCATAGTCCTCACTGTGAATTTCAAATGAATCAGTTTGGAGAAAGAGTGAACCTCTTGGCTTAAGACTCGCCGTTGAAAATGAAGACAAATTCAAACCAATTTAATCCACTTAAATTCAATTTCAAATACTGAAGGAGACGACAATCCTGAATAATCGTATTGCTCGCAAACCGTAATTGAGGCTGGATTCAGGAATCGAGGAAGTAATGAGAGCAAAGAGCTGCAACCATTGTCATGAATTTCAAAGGTAATATCATTTGTACACTAAAAATTTCCGATGAATACATCAATCGCAAAATGATGAGTGAGTTTACTTATATTTTCTAATGAATGAGCCATATTTTATAAGACTATTTCGTAAAAGTCCAGCAGAGCTCTAGAATGCATTAAATGTCAATATTTATATTAATGCGTTTATTCCAACTTCCTTTAATATCTCGATAGTTCAACCAAGACTGTATGCTATTCCTTAGCCCACCACCTATGACTGGATGCATCTTATGACTGGTCTGCAGAGACAAGTGGTAAGAAAAAGTCATGGTCTTTTTTAATTACTCCGCCCTGTTGAAATATGGCATGAATTACTAATCAATCCATCGATCGGAGCGCAGTGAAGTATTTAACTGTACCATTTCAACGCGGGTCTGCCAGTAAGCGAGCGAGCGAGCGAGTGAGTGAGTTAAGAAGGACGTCCGGCGCGACGAGGGTCGGACACACACACACACACACACACTTACATGCGCCATACATGCTGGGAGATCAATCGGGAGATTAGTATTTGTCCTGGTTTACGCGGTGCCCCTCTGGTGGGAGATACTTGGTTGGGGAAATTCTCGCACGCCGACGGGTAGGTCGGCGCCGGGTCTCGCGATCTAGCGGGGAAGATCACCGCCACCTCCCGCAATAAAACCATGCACTACACTAACGGGACTAATGAGCTTACCTTACTAATAACCTTAGTTCACGCGTCCGCAATTACTAATCAATCCATCAATCGGAGCGCAGTGAAGTATTTACTGTACCATTCCAACGCGGGTCTGCCAGTAAGCGAGCAAGCGAGGACGCGGGTCTGCCAGTAAGCGAGCAAGCGGGTCTGCCAGTAAGCGAGGAAGCGAGGACACGGGTCTGCCAGCAAGCGAGGATGCGGGTCTGCCAGTAAGCGAGGAAGCGAGGACGCGGGTCTGCCAGTAAGCGAGGAAGCGAGGACGCGGGTCTGCCAGTAAGCGAGCAAGCGAGGACGCGGGTCTGCCAGTAAGCGAGCGAGCGAGGACGGCCGGCGCGACGAGGCGACGGGCGCGGCGCGGCGCGGCGAACGAGGCAAGCGGGCGCGGGTACGCGGGTGTGCGGGTGCGCGAGTGCGGGGGCGGTTTTTGTGCCCGTGCGCCGCGGGCGTCGGCGTTTGTTTTTTAACGCGCCCGTCGTCGGCCGCCGCGGCGCAGCTGGCGCTCATATGGCGCTCATGCGAGGAGCGGGTGCGGGAGGGCGGCGGCCTGCGGGCAGCAAGGAGAATATTCAATTGCGCCCGCGCTCCTCGCCCCGGCGCGGCGCGGCGCGGCGCGGCGCGGTGCCCGCCATTAAAAGGCGGAGCGGGCCTAGGGGCGCGCCCAACACATGGGGGCGGAGGTGGGGCAGACGCCGCGGTGCGCGGAGGCCAGAACGCAGGACGGCAGAACACTCTCCGTGAACCGGAAGAGATGGCTCAGTGCATCAACTGATGTCACTGCAGTCCCTCTGACCGGCAGGTCCTAGGCAGGATTTTCGACACTAGTTTGTCAACTAGATCGAATCCAGTCGCTGTCTGGAGGAGAATTCTAGCGGCCGGCTGCTCTGTTCGGTAGTTTTTCGTGGTTTCTCCGGTCAACAAGAGGGGAATGCCGGAGAATTACCCTAATAAATGGGCCACGGGTCGCGCACTATCTTTCCTTCCTCTTCCTTGTCCTATCCTCTCCTCTTACACACAAACGTACACTACACTACCACACATGCCGGGAGACCGGTAGGGAGCTTAGAGCTTGTACCGGCTGGGGCGATATCCCGCTGGTGGGAGAAACCTGGTTAGGGGAAAACCCCGCAACTCGACGGTAGGTCGGCGCCGGATCTCGCCATCCAGCGGGGAAAGATCACCGCCCCCGCCCAATGAAAAAACGCACCACACTTACGGAAATAATGACCTCAGTAGTTGACGCGCCCGGAATCACGAACAATCAATCAATCAACCGCTCCTTGAGCGAAGCTCTGTGTGAAGTGTGTTTTAAGGTAGTATGTTCGTTAGATCGCCCGCGATGAAGTACCTCCAAAAATACTTTAAATGAAAGCAAAATCTCGATTTTTCAAGATGGTAAGAAAAAAAAATTGGCACTTACAGGACTAATGTTTTTTTATTAAATAGGTTTAAATTTGTACATTCTTTGGAAAAAATGTCGCGGAAATTTTTTTAAGTTACTGAAGAATTTATACGATGAAAATACCTGCTTCTTTTATTCAATACGTAGTACATTTTTTTGGAAATCAGGTGATATTAAATGAAACATACCTCACCGGGCAATCTGAGGAGTAATTGATACAAAAAAACTGTTGCGAAATTCATCGTAACAGGAAGTACTGTCAGTCGGCCTAGGAGTGATACGTACAAATCATACAACTGCCAGCTCTGTTTCTCTTGAGGTACGAGAGAAAACAGTATTCACTTAAAATTTTGTACCACACATAACAACAAACTATTTGATTTCACCTTCAAAATGACATATCACTAAATTTTTCATGACATACAGGACAAACGTATATGACACTATATTCAGAATCTTCAGATTTCACTTCCTGACGAAAATTTCCAATGTCAAAAACAGTTTTAATCTTGCCCATTTCGTGTTTCCTTTTGTGCTGATGATAATAAATCTCCCCTGTAAATAAACCACCACAAAGTTCACAACAATATTTTCCAGAATGATCTTCTGCACCATGAATATTTTGAAGGTGAAATCCGAATATAGATAAATAACAACAAACTATTTGAAGATAATTCACATTCAGTGAAAACAATGTGGATTGAAATTTAATACAGAAAGAAAGAAAAGTGCGGGTGCCGAAGTCAGGTATTGAAAACTGACGAATTTGAAACATCATGCGAGGCATCAAATTTATTAGTATGACATTAGTATAACATTGTTTTTCCAGAGAAACTATTAAATTCTTCTCTTCTATTTACAAATAATTATTTAAATGCACTGTTTATATTTATAAGCAGGCTAGCAACTGGCAGGAACATACTATCTCAAACCACGTTCATAGATGTGTGATCATAAACTTCAATGAATAATTTCATTACCAAGTAATAAGCTTACAAAGGATTTGAATTAAACTCCTTCCAAATATTCTTGGCTAGCAATTCACATGTCCCAAAGTTGAAGCCACGACTGGAAGCATTTTTGGAAGGCTTCTTCCGAAAGACTTTCAGCTGTTGTGTCGTGACCCTCTCAATGTCAGTATTGGTGTCAAAACATTTTCGTTTAACACATGTTTTTATTTTTAGAAAGAGCTACAAGTCTCATGGACCTAAATTTGGCGAGTAAGGCGGATGCGGACTGACAGGAACACTTTTCCGACCAAACAAATTGTCGCGAATCGAAAGCGACGTGTGGCACGGCGCGTTGTCGCGATGGAGAAAGAAGCCATTTGCTCATTTTTCAGGACGTCTCAATTGGAAATTATCGGTTGAAATGCTTCGTATGGACCCGTAAGAAATATTACGTTCTTTGGTAAGCTCTCGAATGATCATTTGTCAGTTTGGACGAAAAAAGTTTGAAACGTTTTTGACGTTTTCATCTGTTTTGGAGATCGAAGACGTATATTTGTTGCTCGTCTTGAGCCGACTCATTTACCGCTTTAAATCGCTCATACCATTTATAAATAGTCTTTATAGTTACCACATTATTGCCATACACTGATTTTAACATTTCATGGGCATCTTTGCTACTTTTTTCCAACTTCAAACAAAACAATGTTAATGCGTTGTTCGAAAACCATGATGTGCGACAGACTCTGTAAACCCGACCTCACTCGACTCTCCCGGGCTGACTGACAAATCAGAACAGTGTTCAAATTTGACATTGACCGTCTTAACGGATAAAGATATCGGGCATATTAGGTGTTATGGATATAGCACTAGCAGTTGCTGGAATAAAAAATGCATTCATCGTATATTTTATTTCACCGTGTATTTGTAACAGCAAAAAGGAAAAAGAAAAGCGGGTAATGTTATTCCCCATTAATTTGCATATTGCCCAGACTATATGGATAGTAGTGTATGAATAACTATGGACGAATTTTTACCGACTTCATTAGGCTAGTGTGATACCAGTCATTGGTTGAAGGATAAAGTACATATGGGTAGTCTTGTATGTTCGCGAGAAGTATTTTTGAATAAAAATGCGTTGGTAATTATGTATTGCGCAGACTAAATGCTATTTTGGGAACTTTTAAACCTTTGTAAGCGAAAAGCAAAGGTCGAAGGTTTCACCAATTTGGAAATAGAACAGCTAAAACCTCGCCACCAGCTCGGGAATCCGATACGAAGCATCTGTTAGGTTAGAGGGGGGGCTATGTAGTGAGGTTAGATTAGGTGTAAATATAAATTTATATAAAGTCGGACAGAAACTTCTCATTTTGAGATCACTATATATATATATATATATATATATATATATATATATATAAATATACAAATAGTGACCTCAGAATGAGAAGTTTCTGTCCGACTTTCAGGAAATTTTACCTTGGAAATTGAGATCACCTTGAAATTTGGGAGACATCTAACAATGATACGCAAAATCATTTGTCATTTTGTTCATACGAAGTTTTTCAAGTCTGACTTAAAACTTTTTAAATATTATGTATATCTGATTATAGAGATGTCAAACATGTCAACACATATTATTTGCAAAACCTGTGAGAAACAATATTGTCATTGTGAGGGTAAGTCACGTATACGTACACGTATACAATCTCGTATATTCCCGTACACATGAGAGCGTAAGTACTAGTGATTTAATGGGCTGGTTACTTTGGCCAACGCTTTCAATTGAGTGGAGGCATAGCCACTGCAATAACTTGTGAGATCAAAAGATTTTTCGCGAAGGGGCTGGAAATTTGACGTCTGCATCGTTGTCAACGTGTGGGAGATTTCTTAAAGACCTAGCAGGGCTCTATAAGACACACATAATCGCTCGCAGACATGTCTACGTGGTTTACAAGTTATAAGAGAATAAACATATTGTTGCCGCTTATGTGGGCCAATCTCTTTCCGGATGTAGAGCTCTTTGGTGTTCCAAATGAATACTTTGAAAGTTAGGCCATAACGTGTCATTCCAATTCTATACTCGTAGTTATTATCTACTTGCACTAAAATGAGAAAAAAGTTGATAAAACCTTCTTCAAAACCCTCGTATGTGGTCTGAGAAGAAATTAATTGTGATATTTGATGTGAGGTTTAATCTTCGATAAATTGCAAAACATATTTACACAATTTCAAGAAAAATCTAAAAATGCTTAATTTGTTAATTTATCTCTTTCTGTGAGATGTACAAGAGACTCATGTTTTCCTTTTTAAATTTCCACCCTTCAGTGTCACGTATTATAGTTCTTAATGTAGAACAAATAACAGTGTGTTGGTGTTATCGGTGGTGTGTCGTTCAATACCTTTCGTAATGCCATATTTTTTTAAGGAAAAATAAGAGAAATAAAAAATACCATTTCTTGAAGTAAGTGTACCCACACGCCATCCTTACCTGCCGTTCATGGACGGTGACTTTAATTCTTAATTTTGTGTTATGCTTATTGAGATGAAACAAAATCGCAAATTTTGTAGAGAAAATAATTTACTCACTTAACATTTTTCGTTTCATTAATGTCTAATGTAGCAAACTGTTTCTACTTTTCTATCGATATTTTTAGCGCATCGAAAAACTTTCAATCACTGAATGGAGAATTTCGGATCTCTTTGGGTATAAGAGTATCATGAACATCCTAATTTCCAAAAGGTATATTCCTCGTTATACTAGAATAATTGATTCATCCTGCGTGTGGCCGCGGTAAATATGAAGTGGACGGCGGCATGTACAGTGTAAATAGTGATTTTATGAATTTATTTGATTAATTTATGTGTTTATATTTTATGAATGTATGTAATCTCCACTGTAAATAAAGTAAATAATGTAGATTAAGTTAGGATATAAGACAAAGTAGATTTAGATTAGTTCGTAAATATCTAGTTTGAAAGCTAGGCTGTAAGTAATCAATGTGAATATAATTTAAAAATAAATAGGAAAATGTTGATTTACCATGCGTGCAGCCAATAATGTAGTGCTTTTGTTCCAAGAAAAGCTCTCGTCCCCAGAACCCATCATTGGGCGAATGCGCATTCTCTCCCGGAAGCCGTGGCGCCGCTAAGCTAAGCGTGCGCAGCCTTCTGCCTGCCTGAGCGCTGTCCGCCGCAGTCGCTCTGAAGCCATGCAGACTGTGCATGCGCATGACGCGATTTCCCTGTGGACCGCGCGCGTTTCAATACGTCCTTCGGGAGCGGCCCCGGCGAGCGCGCCGTCCCACAGAGAGATTCGATGAAGAAGCAGGTGCATTCGATTGCGCCCTAATATTGGCACAGGCAGCGCAGCGCACAATGGCGAACTCCTCATTGAAAACGGAATTTCTCGATTGTTGGACACTTGTGTGCTTCTGGCCCTTCCTTCAAGTGTACATCTGGTGGGGAATTTACAGACCGTAGCTGGGTTTGCTCATTAGTCCGCTTGATTGAGTGATTGTGACTGAGAAACTAATCAATAATAATTTAAACGGATGCAGTTATGAATAAAGTTCACGATATATCTTATTTGTTGTTTTTTTCAAAGGTAAGTTTGGGATGACGGAACATAGTACGTCTACTAATATCAGGTAAATTTTAAATCATGAGTGTTTCTTGCTGGCATTTTCATATCTTCTTTGTGCTTGCGATCGAGGAAATTGTCATTTGTAAATAAAATGAACATTGAACTACTATGAAACGATATTTTGTCGATATTTGTGGTAATCAAAATCGTTCATTTGCGTTTTATAAGTACAATTTTTCATCTTCTCTTACACAGCTTATTACAACTTCTAGAAACTGCAATTTAAGCAGCGGTATTCGTTATAATTAGAACCCGGAAGTTTGGCAAAATGCGTTTTTGTTATTCTTACTTTTTTACGACTTTTAACAATATCACTTAATACAACACTTAATTGCACTTCTGAAGTTGTTTTAGAAGATTTTCATTTTGCCTATTTTAGCTCCTAATGCCTATTTTTGCCAGTTTGTCTCATTTCTGCCCTTTTCTGCCTTTTGCGTCATTAATTTGCTTCTTATTTCCTGGCACCGCTCTTGATCAAGCTACATATATACCTGAAAGTCTGAAGAATTCGAAAGTACGGTCATGTTTTGTCTTTCTCTGGAAGCAGAGACTGTGTAAAAACTCGCTGTTAAAAACTGGCTGTGTTACAATTTCGAAGAGACAGCGTCGCGAGTAAAAAAAATTATTAGTCATCACACCGGATGATCATGTTTCATATGGAATCAAGATTACAAAGAAAATATCGTTTCCGTACACGTTTATTTTAGAATTAGAACAAAAATGTGAATGATTTTTTACAATTATTCCTTTTAAATGTGATTTCTCATTGTTTATATGCTCTTTTTCACCCCTACTCTAGCTAGAATAAGGGCCTTTTTCCATGCCTTTTTTAGTAAAAAATAAATGCCTTTTAGCCTGCCTATTTTAGGGAAAATAATTGCCTGAACTTCCAGACGCTAGGAATAATGGTTCTCACTTTTGTAAGAAGAAAGTTTGGCTGAAAGTTTGGTATTTAGAGCAAGCAAGCAAACTTACTGAAATATATGCCTAATGCTACCTCACAACTCATACCCTCGTTCACTACAAATTATCCCTCTCGACGGCGCTATGCATTTTCACGTGGCCCGAATGTAAAAGAGGATCTCATAACCTACCACACGAGCATACCGAATGCCACAAAACGGACAATAACGGCCTGCCTCACAGTGTGCCTCACAGTGTGAGATTCTAAACACGATTCTCTGACCGATATTTAATAACCAAATCCGTTCCGGGAGCGAACGGGTCCTTGGGAGCGGTCGGCCCACGGTGTATATATATGTTTTAGATAGCCGGGTTTTCCCCTCATGCAGGTATCTCCCGCCAGCGGGGCATCGCTCCAATCGGGACAAGCTGTGAGCTCCCGACCGGTCTCCCGGTATGTGTGGTAGTGTAGTGCATGTTAGTGTGTGTGTGTGTGTGTGTGTGTGTAAGAGGAGAGGATAGGACAGGACAAGGAAGAGAAAGGAAAGATCGCGCGCGGTCGGTGACCCATTTGTGAGGGTACTGGTCCGGCATTCGCCTGGTGTTGATCGGCGAAACCACGGAAAACTGCCGATCAGAGCAGCTGCCGCTAGAATTCTCCTCCAGACAGAAATTGAATTCGAACTAGCTGACAAGCTAGTGTCGAAAATCCTGCCGCCGATTCATTTTTAAACTGGGAGTGGGACACACATATATATCTTACGCCGTGGTGTCTGCCTCAGTGTGAGATTATAAACACGATTCTCTGACCGATATTTAATAACCAAACCCGTTCGGGAGCGAACGGGTCCTTGGGAGCGGTCGGCCCACGGCGTAAGACGACTGATCAGAGCAGCCGGCCGCTAGAATTTCTCCTCCAGACAGCGACCGAACTCGACTAGCTGACAAGCTAGTGTCGAAAATCCTGCCGCCGATTCAGTTTTAAACTGGGAGTGGGACACACACACACACATACACACATACACACACACATATACACACACACACATACACACACATACACATACACACACACACACACACACACACACACACACACACACACATATATATATATATATATATTGCAACGGAACATGCCATCTCTCGACATGCCGGCACTAACCAACCTTTGATGGGCTAGGGCGGATATACCCCACGAGAATCAAATGCTTCTGGCGTGGGTGTCACCAGGACGTCACGGCGCTCCAGTCACCGCCTCGTCGCCAGGCCCTGCCGGTTGTTTATCAAAATATTTTCTTTTATAGGATGCTCCCTCCCTAGGAAATCCTACATGGTTTAGTGACCAGGGAAAATCACAATCCACAAATGCTTTATATCTCATTCATTAACCAAAATTGATTACATAACATTACAACATGCAGCGGGCAAACCACTGCTTTGCCCTACACTGCCTGTACACATTACACCTAAGAGAGATTTCGATAATCCTATTTCCAGCTGGATTTACCTAAACATTCTCTTAAGATTTTCATTACTACTTAAATTAGTGTGGCATTACTTATTGCCTTTCACATAAAAGCACATGTACACTGACTCTTTCGATAAAGAAAAAGACTGATTTTAACAAAGTTACTTATTGTTCTGGTTTAGATGCATGTAAGCATCGTATTCTATTTTAAATTCTGTTTAGAACGACACTTTGAACATGAAAGAAAGACCAAATCCAAATCTAGAATTGTCCTCATTAGCCTCTCCTATTTCTGCTAATACCTTGTATTTTTACAGCACTGTCAAAGTTTACAGGTACTCACTCTCGTTTGCTGCATGGCGGTGGAATACCGTTACACCTCCCCCTCTCGCGCGCGTTCCGGAGACCTCCCGTTCGCCCACTGGCAGCCGGGAAGGGCGTAGCGATGACCTCGCTGTCTTCACGGCCGCTCGAACAAATGGAAGCCTCGGCGAGCCTGTGGAGTAGCGGCGGGCCCGATGGCGACCTCGGGATGCAACGGTGAATTGCACCGCGGCGCCTCTCGTACTCGCTGTATTCCACGTCACGTACCAACTTCTCGGCTGTACCTTCTTCTTCTATCTTCTCCCTTCTTCTTTCTTCGTTTTCCTTCAATGCGAATTACACGTCAGTTCAGAAAGTTCAGACGTCTTTAATTTTCTTCCTCACAAACTCATTCCGGACAACAGTTCATTAAATAATTCTTGATTTGAACGTCGGGCTCGTTTCACTTTGCTCCCGTGCACTTTGAAAGTTCTGGTGGCGTTGGAAGTTGTGAATTACGCACCGACTCACGTTATACTTGGTCATGAATTCTGTTTTAGAACAAAACTGCTCCTAGCGGATATTGCATCTCGTCGTTAACTTTTTTCTAAAAAGCAACGTTTCACGTCGTCGAAAACTTGTTCTAGAAGAAACATTCTACACGTCTCGCCTCGTCGACAACTTTTCCTAGAAGAAACGTCCTACACGTCTCACCTAGTCGACAACTTTTTCTAGAAGACCCGTCTTGCCTCGTCGGAAACTCTTTCTAGAAGACCAAAATTCTACATCGGTTACCAGGCTGCCTCTTTCCTACTCTCCTCGCGTGACCTACGCCGACCAATGGCTATCGTGGGATTTTCGGCCCTCTCCTCATTGGCGACCATCGGTTCCGGTTGTAGGCTTCGAAATTATTCGACGCCTTCGTCATCCGCTGACGTCGACGGCGCGCGGCTTTCAAAGCTGCCTGCGCCTTATGGTGTTCGGGCTGGTTGTAGATTTATTATGGGACGAATGGATTTCGTCCATTTTCGTCTCATTGCCCCCATAACGGTAAGATTCTTCGACGGTCATTTAAAATGATGGAGAAGAATCTTCAACGAGAACTATTCAAGAATTCTTTTATTTTTCCCATCGACTTTTCATCTTTCTGTTACCTGATCATTCGAATCAGCAACCCGTTATTTAGTAAGGTTTCAAGTTGAAGAAGTTATATGTTCCTATTACTCTTCCGTCTTCATCTATTAATTCGGCTGCATTTGGAGCTATCGTTAGAGCATAATTATAGCAAAACCTGCTAAAATAATTGCAGACTCCTAAAATTCTCTTTAGTTGCCTATTATTCTTTGGTCGGGGTATGGCTTCGATTTCTTTAATTCTATCCAATCCCATTTGAATTCCATTCTTCGTGATTCCATATCCCAGAAATTTGATTTGTGGTACACCAAAATGGGATTTTTCAAGATTTAATACCAAGTTATTTTGAATCAACAATGGTAATAACTTTCCCAATGCTTCAAGGTGAAGTTCAAAATCTGTCGAATGAACTAAGATATCATCAACGTAAAGAGTGGTGTCTTGTAACCCAGCATTGTTCATAATCTCGTCCAAACATTGAACCAGCGCAGCTCCACTGTTACGCAATCCAAATGGGACACGTTGAAATACATAGCTTCGCCCCTTGTAGACGAACCCTGTGTATTTCTGATCCTTCGGATGCAACCTCATTTGATAATATGCCTTGCTGAAGTCCGTTGATGAGAAGTACCCCTTATTGGCGAATCGTAACAATATTTCATCAATTTTGGGCGGTACATCCCTATACGGTATTGTCAGCGAATTCAAGTAACGCGCGTCTAAGCATAAGCGCAATGTGCCGTTCTGCTTTTTCACTATTACAATTGGATTGACATACGCCGTAGTCGCCCTTTTGATTATGCCTTCTTCTAACATTTCTTCAATTTGTTTTGAAATTGCTTCTTGGTACGCCACTGGTATAGGATAGCTGCGTCCTTTGAACGGCGTCTCGTCTGTGAGTTGGATACGAAACACGTAATTTTTCACTGGCTCGCGATTTTTCTCGAACACCCTTTTGGCGCTGATGAGTAACTTCGATAACTTGGCCTTCTGTTCTTTGTCGAGGAGATCAGCGGAATTAACTTTCTCTTCAATTGATTCAATCAAGTCATTTGTCGCGGACGAACATAAATCTATTTCATCCTCATTTTCAATTAACTTTTCTTCATCAAATTTCATCACTGTGTTAATTCTCGCGTTTCCACGACCTATCAGAATTTTCGCGGCTCTGGTATCTACAATTACATCATTCTCCACGAGAAAATCAATGCCTAAAATTACTGCGTACGTGAGTCCTTTTACTACGAGACATGGCGTGTCATAGACCTTGCCTCCTATTTCTAATGGTGCATAAATTTGTTTTTTGATCGGGCTCGACTTGTTTCCAATCGCAGTTGTAATTCGCGTACTTTTAATTGGCAATTGAGGTAGTTCAATCTTCGATTCCCTTAACGCATTGTAGGCGTCTTCATCCATTATGGTTGCCATGGAGCCAGTGTCCACTAACGCCTTCATCACCACGTCGCCGCAGCATACTTCAATCACCGGACAACGATATGGATACTCGTTCGTTGTGACCATATTCCATATGACACCCGTCGGTGGATCACCTACAGAGATTACAGGAACCACGTTGTATTCAGCTTGAACGTTGTTCGACATGGGGTTCCCGCTCACATCGAACTGTGGCAGTTTCCCGATGTTGATGGCTGACATTGATGTTTGTCCCCTAATTCTTCATTATTCTCTTCTTCTTTAGTCTTGCGCTTGTTTTGAGGGTATGTTTTATTAGTCTTCTCCCCTCCTGGTTTTGAAGTTCGGTCTTTCGTTTCATTCCGAAAGTTATTTTCTTCCGTATGTCGATCATTCTCTTTATTGTTTGGTTGATCGCTCTGTTTCGATGATTTTGCCTCTTGACCTCCCACACTCGTGCTGATGGCATTAATCGTCGTACTAGTCTTGCCTCCCTTCATGACATTATCTGCTGTAATATCATAATTACCTAGCAAGCTTTGGAATGCCTCAATGTCACGCGGAGCTATGCTTCTTATCAAGTTCTGTATGCTGTATGGGAAATGTCTTGTTAATAAACAAATAATTTCTTTGTCTTCCATAGGTGGCGAACATAACTTGAGTGCAGCAATCTTCCCCGCCGCATAATCGCGCATGCTTCCTAGCGTCGGCTTGTAGTACGTATTCATAACTGTCATCTTGTGGTTGAGTTGAATTTCCTCGCTCCAATATCTATTTAAAAATTTTATTTTAAATTCTTGAATTGTTTGAGGAAACGGTTCAAGCGTTTCTAACCATGTTCTTGCATTTTTTTGTAAAATCTGGTACAATAAATGCGTTTTATATTGCTCTGGCAAGCGACTAAGAGCCATAAAACTATCTAGTGCCTTTAAGAACGAATATGGATGTTCTTCGGGCGATCCCGAAAATTTCAACGTAGGTGGCACATTTAAGTTTAACGGGTGCGTCGAACCTACAGCTGCCGGCATGGTATCTACCGTTGCTTGCAAGTTGTTTAGTTTTGTTAGCACATTCAAACGTTCTTGTGTGCCCACTTCTACCTGATTTGAAATCCCTTTCAGTTCTTGTGCGATTTTGTCTTCATGTCGTTTCGTACGAATTTCGACGAATTCAGTTATTGAATCAATTCGCGTGTTCATTTCTTCACATTTATTTTGTACAGTTTCAATCTTCTCAGATTGTTCCTCTACTTTTCTTGCTTGTGCCTCTAACTTCTTGTCAACTTCATTCTTCAATTCGGCTGCCCCCGTTTCCTGTGCTCGCTGAATTGCTTCGACCTTGTCGTTAACAGCACTTATTTTGGTTGTCAACTCCGTAGCTAAAGCATTTTGCTGTTCTTTCAACTCCGTAGCTAACACCTGGTTTTGTTGTTGAATCTCGCGTTGAACACTCTCTTGTACATGTTGGATGTTTTCTTGTACCTGTTGCATGTCGCGTTGAACATTCTCTTGTACATGTTGGATGTTTTCTTGTACCTGTTGCATGTCGCGTTGAACATTCTCTTGTACATGTTGGATGTTTTCTTGTACCTGTTGCATGTCGCGTTGAACATTCTCTTGTACATGTTGAATGTCGCGTTGTATTTCTGCAGCTATTGCGTGGTTTTGTTGTTGCATATTCTCTATCTTATTGGTAAGGGTTGTATGGAAATTACCTAACAATGCCCTCATTAGGTTTAGCATGGGGTCATCCGGACTAACGGGTGGTGATTCCCCTTCTAACATTTCCGGTGACGATTCTAATGGCTCTGTTCCGCGAGCAGATTCGGTCGGCGTTCGTTCTACGGTCGGCCTTGCCTCCACTTCGCGCTGCCCCTCCTCCTCGTCACTGTTAGCGGCCTCTGCCCCCACTAAGCCTCTACTTTGCATGAATCTATCCGCCATGATACGAGGTTGAGTACCCGTTTACAGCAATTCTTTACACAAAAGATATTTGTTGGAAACGAAATTACCTCCCTCACAACACACTGAATAATTTATACACTCCACAACAAAATCACATAGAAATAGAACTTATCACACTGCTGAAAATAAAACACAAACATGACATGTACACTGCAATAAATTGTAACACTGTAACAACTATGAACACCGTACATCATTCACAAGTATCGTTCTCCTTTCAATATTTCCTTTTAACTTTAATTTTATTCATAGCATTGTGTGTGTTCCCTCTTTGATTTGACAAGTCACTACACAATCTTATATGGGACTTTGGAAACCCTAAATTTTAGCCTTATTAATGATGCAAATATTAATTTCCTCTCTCCTGCTATCATTAGTTAATGCTAATTTAACTTTCAAGTCCCTGTTCGGGCGCCATTTAATGCAACGGAACATGCCATCTCTCGACATGCCGGCACTAACCAACCTTTGATGGGCTAGGGCGGATATACCCCACGAGAATCAAATGCTTCTGGCGTGGGTGTCACCAGGACGTCACGGCGCTCCAGTCACCGCCTCGTCGCCAGGCCCTGCCGGTTGTTTATCAAAATATTTTCTTTTATAGGATGCTCCCTCCCTAGGAAATCCTACATGGTTTAGTGACCAGGGAAAATCACAATCCACAAATGCTTTATATCTCATTCATTAACCAAAATTGATTACATAACATTACAACATGCAGCGGGCAAACCACTGCTTTGCCCTACACTGCCTGTACACATTACACCTAAGAGAGATTTCGATAATCCTATTTCCAGCTGGATTTACCTAAACATTCTCTTAAGATTTTCATTACTACTTAAATTAGTGTGGCATTACTTATTGCCTTTCACATAAAAGCACATGTACACTGACTCTTTCGATAAAGAAAAAGACTGATTTTAACAAAGTTACTTATTGTTCTGGTTTAGATGCATGTAAGCATCGTATTCTATTTTAAATTCTGTTTAGAACGACACTTTGAACATGAAAGAAAGACCAAATCCAAATCTAGAATTGTCCTCATTAGCCTCTCCTATTTCTGCTAATACCTTGTATTTTTACAGCACTGTCAAAGTTTACAGGTACTCACTCTCGTTTGCTGCATGGCGGTGGAATACCGTTACACCTCCCCCTCTCGCGCGCGTTCCGGAGACCTCCCGTTCGCCCACTGGCAGCCGGGAAGGGCGTAGCGATGACCTCGCTGTCTTCACGGCCGCTCGAACAAATGGAAGCCTCGGCGAGCCTGTGGAGTAGCGGCGGGCCCGATGGCGACCTCGGGATGCAACGGTGAATTGCACCGCGGCGCCTCTCGTACTCGCTGTATTCCACGTCACGTACCAACTTCTCGGCTGTACCTTCTTCTTCTATCTTCTCCCTTCTTCTTTCTTCGTTTTCCTTCAATGCGAATTACACGTCAGTTCAGAAAGTTCAGACGTCTTTAATTTTCTTCCTCACAAACTCATTCCGGACAACAGTTCATTAAATAATTCTTGATTTGAACGTCGGGCTCGTTTCACTTTGCTCCCGTGCACTTTGAAAGTTCTGGTGGCGTTGGAAGTTGTGAATTACGCACCGACTCACGTTATACTTGGTCATGAATTCTGTTTTAGAACAAAACTGCTCCTAGCGGATATTGCATCTCGTCGTTAACTTTTTTCTAAAAAGCAACGTTTCACGTCGTCGAAAACTTGTTCTAGAAGAAACATTCTACACGTCTCGCCTCGTCGACAACTTTTCCTAGAAGAAACGTCCTACACGTCTCACCTAGTCGACAACTTTTTCTAGAAGACCCGTCTTGCCTCGTCGGAAACTCTTTCTAGAAGACCAAAATTCTACATCGGTTACCAGGCTGCCTCTTTCCTACTCTCCTCGCGTGACCTACGCCGACCAATGGCTATCGTGGGATTTTCGGCCCTCTCCTCATTGGCGACCATCGGTTCCGGTTGTAGGCTTCGAAATTATTCGACGCCTTCGTCATCCGCTGACGTCGACGGCGCGCGGCTTTCAAAGCTGCCTGCGCCTTATGGTGTTCGGGCTGGTTGTAGATTTATTATGGGACGAATGGATTTCGTCCATTTTCGTCTCAATATATATATATATATATATATATATATATATATATATATATATATACCGATATTTAATAACCGAACCCGTTCCGGGAGCGAACGGGTCCTTGGGAGCGGTCGGCCGCACATCCTCCCCTACCTCCGCGGCCGGGGGTGTTGACGGCGGTGGGCGCGGGCGCGGGCGCGGGCGCGCGTCGCGGCTCTCCTGAGCACACACGCGCTGTTGCTTTAGCAAACACGCGCCCGCGCCACACCGCGCCGCGTTTGCCTTGCATTCGATCCCGCCAGCCCTGGGGGGCGGGCGCGCCGCCTAATTAGCATTAAAGTTTCCTCGCCTTATTGAACGCTAATTGAGTGATAGGACCCCGCCCCCGCTGGCTTCCTGATACGGCGTGTTGTTGTTTGTTCAGAGGATGTTATTTTCCGTACCGGTTTGATGGAATGCAAACAACTGATGGTGGTGGTTATAGTGTATGTGCTTTAGATGTTTATGTGTGATGAATGGAGTTTTTGTAACATTTAATAAATAGATAAATCTGCGGAGACTATTAGAGGCGTGTTTTACATTAATGAAGACAGAAAAGTTTGGTGAGAATTCCTTCCTTTTGTGTCTGTGGTCATGACATATTTCGACAGAATTTTTGTGACGTGATTTTCGATTATCATTATTTTATATTTGAATGCAAATTCTACTAGTACGTACTGAATGTGTCCTGTATTATTTACACTTAATATAGGTTTTTGTTACTTCTTCCATTAATTCGTCAAAGGAGATTACTACGTCAAAGCAAATATTTGAAAACATAACAAAAGCCTTCCTTCCCTTTCTTTGATATCGCTTCAGAAGCACAAAGGTTTGTTTTCCAATACTTTTTTATTTTTTATTTTTTCGTGAACTCTATATTTGATGCGAACAGATTAAAATCGTCGCTGCTGTAATTTCAACTATAACTCAATCAGTTTTACAAAAATTGCTTCTAATAATTTTTATTCCTAGCGTTGAATTACATTTTCACAACCACATTACGTGCGAAGGTTTAAATAAAACAATCCAATATAAAAATGCAATTCCATTTATACGGATGTATGATTTATTCATGTCGTTTGTATTATCTCTAGACTTCCCAATTGGGAGAGTTGTGGATAAATTTGCGTTGACATTCTTCTTCTTCTTCTTCTTCTTCTTCTTCTTCTTATTATTATTATTATTATTATTATTATTATCATACGTGGTGCGGCAGATTGTAGTATAATCTATTATCACAGAATTCTTTCATTTTTCGAATGTCGACTTCCAATACTGCAACATGATTGTTTTCATTTCTCCTTATTCGAGTAAAAAGTTCGAAATATGATTAGCATTTTTCCTTTGGTGAGGGTGCTTTTATTTATCCATAGAAGGTTTCTAATTTCATGCCCACAGAAACATTGTAACTTGGTATCCCTCAGATAATTTTTACATTCAATGAACTCCATGACCCATTTCTTTCCCCACAAAATATTAACATCGACTACTGCACCCACATGTATCGTTTTGGAATTGAACCTCGTACATTAATTGTTGGATTACTTTTCTCGCTAGTAGTGATGAACAAAATTATCTTTATCTCAAAATAACTGTCTGTTGTTATATCTTCAGAAAAACAAAAATATCGAAAAGTTGAGCTTCCTTGCTATTATTAATATACGGATTCTTCAAAACTCAGCAAAAAACTAAAATGCTTATTTTTATCTTTCAGTGATACGGTAATTATGTATAGTTATTGAAGAAAATATATTATTTTCTTCACAAGAAAAAAGAGTCCGATAAGTGTTGGGAGAGTAAATGTGTTTTACATACGTTTCCAAAAAATAAGAAACATGTAGGTGAGCAATATTGAAATTAAATGGAGATTAGTGAATTTTAAACATTATAATATAGGAAGTGTGTTTGCTTATAAGCCATTTAATATTAACACAACACACATTCTTTGATTTTGAGAAATGAACAGTAAAATCTGTAAATTTTAGTTTCGTTACTATTGGATCAAAATGTTATTGGAAACTGGAATCATTTGGCGAGTTGATGCAGGAGCAGGAGCAACATTAAATGCAGGAGTGTGGAACTAAAGCGATTGCGAATATTGATCGCTACAAACGAAAAACGGAGGAGCACACATTAGCACACATTGAAATATTGCACGATAATAATTTTAAAAAAATATTTTCTCACGCAAAAACGGGAATTTCAAATTGCGCGAGAATTGATTGAATCGTTTGCGAGGCGAGGCGAGCGTTGGTGTATGCAAAGGCTCTCTCGGTCGCATGCTTGCGCTGCCCAACACTGACGCTGGTTATCCAGCGCTTTCGCGTCGTTAAAGCGGCACCACCACCCATTGTGTCTGAGGGCGACATGTGTCATAAGCAGGCGCAGGCGACGATGGACGTGGGAGCGCGATGATATACGATGGTGATGCGATGATGATGATGATGATGCGTGGCAGCGCGATTATTGAGATTTGGGTAGACGATGATGGGGAAGATGATGAGCCTTTCCGGGATATCTTACGTCTAAAAAGTGTAATAAAGGTTTAAAAAAGTCTCATTTACTAGTTCACTGTGAGAAAAATATCGTAATATATTCCGAGTTTTGCTTCATACGAAGTATCTTGGGATGTGTTGCGGATTGCATGTGAGTCTCCATAATTTAGCCATAAACTTAAATTTTCTTCTAACTTAAATCTGAATCACCCTTGAGGGATAATTCCCTATCCAGTAGTAGTTCATTTACAGGATTTTCTGTCGATGAAGTCATTGCAATCTCAGAAAACCGTGCGCTATTTTTAGCGTATATTTAAAGTTTCGAATATAATTCAAATTCAATAAATAGATTATTTCGCTAATATTGAGAGATCAGTTTCAATACAGTATATTCTCATATTGTAATGAGTAATGTTGATTTTAATACGAAATATAGTCAAGCTAATAACTACTTTTTTTTCTTTTCAGGTGAGTCACTGTTGTTCATCTTCCTCTACTTGGCCTTTTCATAAAAAAAAGCGGTGAGTAGAATTAAATGCAATGAAAAGAGAAGTTCGGTACCAATATTCCTTCGAATAACACGTTTATTGACTTCGCAAAACTCACATACATGCTACGTGCGTTTCTTTTATTATTTTTCTTTTGTTATTATCCTGCTCCGAAAAATTGATTTGAAGAATTCATTCTGATTCGGATTTATATATGATAATAAAAATCAACGTATCTTCATGTTTACATTAGAAATTCGCTGGTTGCCGAAGAAATCTTGTAGAAATCCTTATGGATAGGTAAAAAGAAGTATACTTCCACTATTAAATGTATTTACTGTGACGTCGTGGGAATCTCAATACAAATCACAGACAAGATCTCAGCTATTTACAGAGGTTTATTTGCAATATTATTTACGAGAAATACTAAATTAAAATATGTATATACAGCTCTGGTAGAGTAGCCTGATAGCATGAGCCTTTCCTAACTACCTGCAATTAATGGCCCTCGGCACTAATCAAAGACCTACGCACACAGCGTACCACGTGACCACTGTCACAAGAGCGATTGGTATTCCATTACCGCTTCCCGACATACGGGGTGCCCTACGAGAATAGCTCGTCAGCGCACCACTCTGGGCGTACGTTTTGTCCATCCGCACGGTGTCTGCCCCTCTGTCCCATCCAGGGCCGTTTCATCAGCATTGGGGCCACATGTCATCAATTTGGGGGCCCCCTATCCTTACTTTCACCAATCTCTTCCCCCTCTCCATTCGATGCTGAAAAATAAAGAAAATCCTATCAATTAACATTGTATTTTTTTAAATATTTTGAAAGCATTTCTTAGTGTTTCATTCTAACATTATTCAAACAAACAATTTAAACATGTTTATAATTATATTGAAAAATATTACTTTTTTATTGAATTGTACAATTTAACATTGATACGCATCAACCAGCAACATTCCATATTGTAAATTTTACACGAAGATACACGACACATCATTACGTTATGCAAATGTTTGCGTATGGTTTAATCATACGTCAGATTTTTCATAAATTTATTTTATTTTTTGAAAGGAAAAGAATTAAATAGTTTTGAAGAGCTATGGGGGGAAGGGCCCTGGGCTCGGGCCTTTCGGGCCTATGCGTTAACACGGCCCAGTTCCCATTCCCGCGTCTCGCACTCGCACGAGTTTGTATGTATAATCTCAGCCCACGTGACTCGCGACGTCATATTCGCGTTCGCGCGGCAACCAACATCACGTGATCGACGCTACGACACGCGGTTCCCTCACTCGATCTGGTCGCTGTAGTTTCCTAAATTCCAATAGATTCTCAAAACACTTCTGGAATGTTGTACACCTGCGTTCCGGACCTTTCGATTCCCCTTCCGCTTGCGACATCCTGACGGCGGCGCCTGTGTAAGCCCTAATCCTCAGGCTTCGGCGCCTACTCGACGCTGGACTTCCTGCCTCTAGCGAGGGCCGTTTGCAATACGTTACATTACACTAAATACTGATCTAACATTCCCCTTACGTGTTTCGAGGCCTCATCATCAGTGCTCCTGAAGAAATGTGGTACAAAGAATGGCTTTTATATTTGCACTCTACCCGGTATGCGTCTTGCCCAGCCTCTTGTGCAAAATGGCTCCGGCTAGAGTGCGTATTGAAAAACCATGCTTTGAACTACGTTGCTTGGAGAGCACTGATGATGACGGAAACATCTCGAAACGTGTGAGGGTGACTGTAACATCAGTATTTAGTGTAAATACATTTTTATTGTGGAAGATAGTTCGTCTTTTTAGACGTTTACATAATTGTTCTGAAAGTCTGAATGAGAATGCTAAACCACATTTCTAACCAAACGCTGTCATTCCTATGGTAGGAATATGATATTTTGGTGATTTTCTGAGCACAAGGAATCGGAAAAAGAGATATGTGAAGGGACGGTGAGAATAAATTTCTGTAGATTTTCTCAGCGCAAGAATTCCGCAAAAAATGATCAAACATAAAAAAATTATATTTTGTGTATACTGATGTATAATGAAAGGAAGGTCGCTGATGATCTACTAGATGTTATAAAGCGACCTCAAATAAATAAACTAAAAAAATGGTACCTGGGTCGTTAAGCAACCGTGTCCGTAAATAAAGAGAACTTTGCCAACCAGCACGTTTTAAACACCGCATGCCGCGTGTAGCTGCAACAGGCAGGCAATGACCCAATACAGACGACTAAACGATTAAACGAAGTGCTTCACAGAGGACGGCTCGCAACCGCAGCGTCGCCGCGCGCGCTCTGGCGGGGAGCGGCGCGGTGGGCGAGTGTGCGGTCGGCGCCGGCGCCAGCACCGCTTCAATGCGGCGGCGTCCGCTCCTCCCCTCCCCTCCGCCCCCTCCCCCCCACCGCTGTAGCGCTTTCAGCCGATGCAACGCGATATTGTAACGCCACGATGTTGAAAGCCTCTATCGCCCGCTCGCGCGGTCGCCGCCGCCGGCCAGACCGTTCCTAATTATGAGGTCCCGCTGCCTTTGTGCGCCGCTGCGGCGGCGGCCGCCGCCCGCCGCTACTCTCGCGCGCGGATACGGGCGGGCGAGGCAGAGGCGACGTGTCGCTGCGGGCGTGTCCGCGCGGAATATTGGGCGGCGCGCTGGCGGACGGCCGCCGCGGGCGATCGACGCGAGTGAAAAGAGCGAGAGAAAATGACGCACGAGGTGATGGAGCGGCGAGGGGAACAGAGAAGATGAGTAGGTGAAGGGATTGAGATTGACGTTCAGTGAAGGTAGGACGCGGAGATGATGAGGGACGCGGAGATGATGAGGGACGCGGAGATGATGAGGGACGCGGAGATGAGAAGGGACGCGGAGATGAGGAGGGGCGCGGAGATGAGGAGGGGCGCGGAGATGAGGAGGGACGCGGAGATGAGGAGGGACGCGGAGATGAGGAGGGACGCGGAGATGAGTAGGGGCGCGGAGATGAGGAGGGTCGCGGAGATGAGGAGGGGCGCGCAGATGAGAAGGGGGCGCGGAGATGAGTAGGTGCGCGGAGATGAGTAGGGGCGCGGAGATGAGAAGGGGCGCGGAGATGAGGAGTGCGCGGAGATGAGGAGGGGCGCGGAGATAAGAGGGAGGCGGAGATGAGGAGGGACGCGGAGATGAGGAGGGGCGCGGAGATGAGGAGGGGCGCGGAGATGAGGAGGGGCGCGGAGATGAGGAGGGGCGCGGAGATGAGGAGGGGCGCGGAGATGAGGAGGGGCGCGGAGATGAGGAGGGGCGCGGAGATGAGGAGGGGCGCGGAGATGAGGAAGGGCGCGGAGATGAGGAGGGGCGCGGAGATGAGGAGGGGCGCGGAGATGAGGAGGGGCACGGAGATGAGGGAATCCGTAATTCGAGGGCCATTAACTCGACTGACAACTTCCAAGAATCTATAGCTAGACGAGACACCCATTACGAAATGAGTTTGCGAAGACGTGGTATGGATGCAATCTATGGAGCCGGTCATTAACGCTTTGATATAAACGCTTTGACACCTGTAAACGTGTGGCGAGGATGACCAAGCCACCTTGCTCAACAAGCAAGCAAGCGAATGTGGCTTTGACCTCTGATCCTGTTTCTCACTCCTCACCTCACTTCACATCACTGACGCTGCGGTCGAGTCATTTGTTACCCTCGTATGCTTACCGAGGGCTTAAGGCGTCCTTTTGCAATTCCAACAGTAAATGTCTTCTGTTTGTGGCGCTGACCTTGTTTTCTGCGTCCATGCAAAGATGGAATCATAGAACCCGTTCATAGACCAGTATAATAGCTGACAAACGCTCTTTGAGAGGTGAACATGAATCAGGAAGATCTAATCATTGGAAGTAAACTATAGACAGACATCGTTTCATCAGAGATGTGCTGATATTTTGTCACTACATCATATATTCAACAATTATGTATTGTATATGCTTGTACTAATTTGGGTAAATACAGACTAAAGAATGTCTCATGTATCAAAGTATAAACATCTACGATCCACTTGATTTCATCCCTTGCTTTCTTACTGGTTGTTATATTGTCTTTGTACCCTCTATTAAATGTATTTATGTTGTATGGAATTAATACTGGATTAACTATTCGTCAATGAAATCAAATAATATTTTTCGATCATTTATTTTGTTCGTTCATGAACTAATATTTTTAAATACCTCTCGCTCTGTCTTCTCAGATGCATCGCTCTACAGTGTAAGGAGCTCTAAGACTTGTAGATCGATCCGTTATTTCCAAGGCTTGCTTGCAAATGCTTGTGATCAAGTAATCATTTAATTAATAATTGGTTTTTGAGTGGACGATGCGGTTGGATAACCCAGAGATCGATTAGACCACTCGATTCATTATTACGTTTTTTGGGTGGGTGGCATTTTGCTTTTTGTGAATACAATTCCACCAATCTAATATTCCGCTTGAGTATTTTACATCACTCAAACTACCCAAAGAAAAGTCATTTATTTCATAAGATTGAACAGTAAAATCAAACAAAGACAGCAGCTCACTGACTCCACTCGAACGTTCTCCCGCTCACAGCATCTTCTCCAGTACCGTTTCTATATCTCCTCAGCAGCCCTTTCTGGCTCTCCTTCCCAAGCGAAGCCCGGGCGCCGCCTATGCGTCATTCCCGCTTCGCCCTACCCCTCCACCGTTCCCCGCACCCCAATCCCCCCTCCATCTCACCCTGCCCTGCCCGGCTCGTCCCGCTCCCCCTGCCCCGCCCAGCTCCCCCGCCCCCATCACCTCCCCGCATCTCTCGCCCCCGCCCAGACACTCTCCGCTCAACCACGCCCTGCCACTCCCCGCCCCGCCATGCCCCCACGCCCCGCCCCATCCCAATCCGCCCCGCTCCCCGCCTTGCCTCGCTCCCCCATCCCATCCCGCTCTCCCGCCGCCCGCTCCCCCGCCCCGTCCCGCTCCCCTGCCCCGCTTCACCGCCCCGCCCCACTCAGTCCCGCTCAACCGCCCCTCCCCGCTCTCCCCGCCCCGCCCCGCTCTCCCCGCCCCGCCCCGCTCTCCCCGCCCCGCCCCGCTCTCCCCGCCCCGCCCCGCTCTCCCCGCCCCGCCCCGCTCTCCCCGCCCCGCCACTCCCCACTCCGCCACGCTGCCCACCCCGCCCCGCTTCCTCACCCCGCCACACCCCACTGACCCGCATGCCCCCCATCTCCTACCCTGCCCCCCCATCTCCTGCCCTGCCCCGCTCCCTCCGCCCCCCGCTCCGCCCCGCTGCGCCCCACCCACCCTCCTGTGCTCTTGTGCGCCCCGCCGCCGCGCCGCTCGGGCCCGCTCTGCCCTGGGGCCCGCGAGCGCCAACTTTCGCTCGTTGCCGCGATTGCCGCCATCCGGGTAACGACCTCGCGCTCAGTTGCGCCGCTGGAATTATATTCAGTTTCTCTGACGGCGCGGGCGGAGGCGCCGGGCGACGTGGGGTGGGGCGGTGCCTGTAGCCGAAATGGTGGGAGTCGGAGTACAATGCCAAGTACTTCTCGTTCTGGAGACTAAAATCGAGCTTACCTTCATTGATTTGAATTGTCACGGAATGCCCAATTAACAAAGTACTTCGTGATAAAAATATTGAAAGAGTAATACTAAAATTAGGCATGATCATTTTAATTGAATGTAGTTCATCTTTTAATTAATCTTTTGGCTGCAACACGTGTCTTTTTTATGTTTGGATGAATAATTATGAAATGGGGCATAATGTAAATCAAAGGGCCATGTGTTATAGTGGGATCTGAAGAAGATGTATTATAAGTGCATTCTTACTTGCAGAAAAATCTAATAAATATTTTTGTCGGCTTACTTATGATATAATACAGTGTTGATTCTTGCAACATCAATATTCACATTTTTATCAGAGTATGATGCATCAATCATACTCTGATTCACGAAATGTTAAATAGGGTAAGTCAATCTTTCAAGAAATCTCTAAGAGACGTAATATCACATCCTGTCTGTAAAAACCTATATACGTACTGCTCTCAAATCATAACAGAAAGCAAAAATATATTCCAGCACATTCTTTATAACACCAGACAATAAGGATATTATAGGCAATGCAAAGCCAAACTTGTTTCGTCCAAGTACTTTGCAAATTCACGCACTGCATGCACTTCAGTGTGAGGGCATGCGAGGGTCACTGACCCCCGCCCCCCTGTACGCACCCCGCCCTCGCATCCGCCCCACCCCCGCCTATGCGCCCGCTCCTGCCCCCACCCCTCCTCCACCCCCGCCTTCGCCCTCACCTCAGCCCCTGCCTCAGCCCCCGGCGCCTCCGCCAATGCCCCTACCCCTGTCACCGGCGCAGCTGCTGCTATCGCGCTCCCACCACTACTGTCACCGCCGACACCGCCCCCTCCCCTTCCCATCCCCCCGTCCCCACCACCTGCGTCAGCACCCTGGGGAAGCGAGAGGTCCGCCAGGCGGCTGGGTGCCCGCGGCGCGCCGCGGCGCTCCATTGTCGCTGGGAGGCCAACCTCTGCCCAGGAGCCGCCCGCCCGCCCTCTCCGCTCCGCCCCCGAGAGATTATTCAGCAGCGACTGCGCGCCCGCCCGACGGCCCTTCTGCGAATGGCCCTCTCCGCCTGAGCGATGCACTCGCAACGGCGCCACGCCCTCCAAACACGAGCAGTGCCAGGGGACGAATGGCACTCTGCACATTTCTTCGCATACATTTTGTTTTAAACAATAATATAAGAATTCCTTCGGCCAAAAGTACTTGGGTAGATGTGTACTTCTGTCACATTTATAATTTCTCGTCATTGATAGAAGAAGAAGAAGAAGAAGAAGAAGAAAAAGAAAAGAGAAGAAGAAGAATTGAACTTCTCATTTGTAATAGTAATCTTCTGGTTTCGTCTTTTTCCCTTCTTTATAAAAGGGTGAACCACCTGATCAACACCTCCGTTTTACTCTTATTAAAATTTCTAGGAATGTTAACATGTGTAGCATCAAAACAACATAAACAATAGGTAACTAAATTACATTCAGTTGTCGGAGTTGTCATAGAAAAAGTGTAATGTTAACAATATAACTTAGAAGAAAGTTGTATTTTCGAGGTTCAGTTTATAAAATAGGAGGAAATTGTTGTTAAAGGGGGCATACTTGTATCTTCTTAGTGAACCTCAGACAATATAATTTTCACTGAATATTTTCAAATGTTATTTCGGTGCGTATTAACCATCGATCAACAAAGTGTAATCGACATTTCTCTCAAATGCATAACAGCGAGTCTGGTTTGAACACGAAACGTTTAATTTCGGAGTAAGACAATAATTATGAATATGAAGAAAGAAAACAACAATTCCAATATTTTGGAGTTGTACGTTTAATCAAGAAAAATGTCTAAAATACACATTATAGGATAAATAAAAACTGAAGTGAGAAATTTGGTGTACGCTAGTCACCTCGATCGAGAGTGGAAGCTGGACCTGCGATTTTAACCCAGTTACACTACGCTCCGGAGACATCTAATGATTTATGGGCCTGAGACCGCCTGGTGATACGGAGCCAGGAAATCCGAATTCGATTGTGTCTGGTTGTCTATAGCGTAGAACATATTACTCGTTTAATGCTGGTTATCGCAACACAGACTCAATGACCGTCGTACACATCTTTCAGGTGAAAAGTGTTATAAGAAAAAATAGAAGTACATTCAGGTAAAAGAAACATTTCTACGAGGAGAAAGTTGTAAAAGAAAGGTGATTAAGCTGAAAAAAAACAACCGAAAATTGGTGATGCCGCGAAATTCGACTGTAAAACCCTTTGACCCTCAGCCTGACAACGGATGGAGTCTCAGAGAATCCTCAACCCAGAGAAATCCACTAGATTAGTGCACACTTCGTTTGTGTCTGGTTGTCTATAGCGTAGAACATATTACTCGCTTAATACTGTTATCGCAACACAGACTCAATGACGGTCGTATACATCTTTCACGTGAAAAGTGTTATAAGAAAAAATAGAAGTATATTCAGGTAAAAGAAACATTTCTACGAGGAGAAAGTTGTAAAAGAAAGGTGATTAAACTGAAAAAAAAACAACAACTGAAGATTGGTGATGCCCGGAAACTTCCTCTGTAATACCCGTTTGACCCTCAGGCTGACAACGGATGGAAAGTCTCCGAGAATTCTCATCCCAGGGAAATCCAGTGCACTCTCGCCCTCACCCTCACCCTTATCCTCACCCGCCCTCCGCATCGGACCCTCGACCGCCGCCATCCCTTGGGGACGCGGTCTGGAGGCGCGAGCCGCGAATTAAATTTTCACGCACATGCGGGGAAAATAGGAAATGAACGCAACTTCAAAGTGTTCTTTCGCGAATGTGCTCGCCTTGGAGTGGAACTTCAATTATTCACTGAGAGAGGACGACGCCAGAAATCCAGATGCATTGGAGAGAAATGATTCTAACATGGGAGCGTAAGACTTTCTGAGATTTCATTTAATTTCCGAAAAGTTAGATGGATTTTCCAGCGTTAAATTCATCTACTGTGTTAAGTAGTATTTTTTGCTATTTCTTATTTTGTGAAAATTGCCACAAACTATATCACTATAGTTCCTTAAAGGGAAGAGTTTCACATTTATTGCTGAATACATCCATATTCTGCACTTCATCCAAAAATATTTGTTTTAAAAGGCTCTCTTTTTAAGAAGAGGCTGTGTTAGGAAGTCAACCACTTCTTTAACTAGGACTCAACTCAATGGTAAACTTGTCTAACAAAATTGCCTCTCTCTTTTCAATTCTGAATGAAGTTGAAGACATAATTCTTTGTATCGTTTACAACATGACTGTTAAACTCGATCTTTATAACGCTAGGAAATATGTATTATCGGTGTGTCATTCGCAACCTATTTCATAATTTTATTCTGAGAGACTAAGTAACTTTAGATTAATGATCATTTATTCTTCTATTTCATTTGCACGCCATCTCCCCAGCTAGTAATTGGGTGACACGTTCAGAATGTTGAAACTTCAGGGATCTTGAGTGGTGTACTGCACACTCAGCATTGGAAACTACTAATATAATTCCACATATTGGTTATAATCCAGGATTCTTCTCCGACGGGGGGGCGGCGAGGGCTATACATGTAGAGTGTAGCCTTTTAATTGAATGCATTTTTCATTTATTTTGAATATAAAATTAGCATCACGTGTTCTCCCCTCCGCTCCTTATATTTTATCAAAATATGTATGGAAAACACGTGCTTGAAAAGTCATTCAAGCACACTTAACTGAAGGATATGGGTATCTTGTGATCAGCATGATAAGAAAGGCATTATGTTGATATCCCCTCTCTCGGTTGCTATGAGAAATAGGTGTGACACTAACACACATTATTATATAAACTAGCGAATATTAGGCAGAGGCCCGCCGAACTTGTCATTTATATAAACTAGGACATTTATTATTTGAAACTGTTCAATAGAATGTTTTTCATGTATCGTTCATGGTTTCAATCATGTAAGCAATCTCACGTCGATGACATACATCAGTGATAGCCGCGCTTCAGATTTCCATTGCATTTGATGCTAACTAACAATTATTGTTAAAACTAACAATTATTGTTAGTGTATGGACATGTAACTCATGCGTTGGCATTGAAAATATGGTACCAGGAGATGTCATATATTTGGGGGATAAATCAAAACTGATATTCTAACGGAAAATGTTTGTCGTTTGAATCGACCTCTGTGATGTTCACAGCACGCCAATACTACTCACCACGCTGGTGTGTCATCCAGGTAATCGTAGTAGTGCCAGAGATGTTTTGAGTAGATTCTGGCTGTTTGTTCGTTGGTTTATTCTGAGCTCATGTTGCCAAATAAAGCAAACTTTACGAGAAAATTATTTCCTGGTCGTGGCCTCGGATATGTGCTCAGCATATCAAGTTAATTCTCATTGCAATTCACCGCTTTCGTGCATTCCTATAATGTACATTTAACAACAAAATTTGTAGTAAATAAAACTAAACCGATAATGATCCATAACATATTGAGACATCCATGGCATTTTACATAGTGTATCGAAACAAAAACAAAAAAAAAGTATCTTAAGGAAGCAACTGAAACATTAGGCTCAATATTTGAAACTTTTACGAGGAATTACACGTTTAAAATGAACTTTCGTTTTACGTAACTATTGTTCATTAAAAATACGATGATACGAAAATAACTTGATACTAATAGTAGCAGCCGTTCGAAATCAAATTAAGTGGTACTCCACATGACATATTAAGATTTTCCTTTACCATGATTTGTTTTTTTCCTTCTCAATAAATGGAAAATGATATTTTAAAATTCTTGGCGGATTATTAGCACTTTTTGTTTTATATATGAACTTTGGATAGAATTCAGAAGAATCATTCAGTACTCTCTCCACTTTAATCAATACCAACGTTCCGGTATTTTCTCGTTCACCCTAACTAAATAACCGAGTATAAAGTAAATGATAAAATACCTACGCTAATTGGGCAAACTATGTCAACAACTCTTCCGTCTTAGAGATAAATTGTTTCCGTGGAATTTCGTAGTGCTAAATTGGTAATATTTCAAAATTAAACCGGTAATAGAATTTACTTTAACGGTCAAGGAACTCTCTGAAGCCGTGCCTACTCTTCCATTTTAATATATTCGGAGAGTAACCTCCAATAATTTAAAGTAAAAAATTTTGGGAGATCATTCGAGAACCACTTTTTCACTTGTTATCTATGGATGTTGCATTTTCCTTTCGTGAGGGAGGCATGCAGCAAAATACATTTTACGAAGGTTTTGTTCACATCCGTCACAAGTTCTAGACATCAAAGGATCCATTATCAGAATGAGAATTCTTTTCAAAGTGTGTTTCCACTCCCCCATGTTGCAAATAAAACTACTATAATGTTTAGATATAATTTTAAGAACACAAAGTGTGTTGCTTTTTTGTGACAGGAGATAAAGTATATTAAATGTCATTGTGCGTGTTAATGCTACTTAGTAAAGAATGTATGAATTAAAACATTCCCTAAAAAAAACAGATATAAGTTATTTACATTTTACGAAATTTCATTCTAAGAGGGGCGATCCTGCAAAATGTGCCATATAAATCATAGTTGACTAATAGGCTTGATACAGTTTGACATCTTTATTCCCGTATTTATTACATTCCAATAATTATGTTAATGAACTTATACAAGATATAAATGTGGTTCTACAATTTACTACAATACATTATTATATACGTTGATATATCGATGTTCAAAAATAAAACATCGATGTTAAAAATTTATCACCCAAAAATCTTCCATGTTTTCTTTTAGTAATTTCAAACATTGAATTCATACGCAAACAAAGTTAATTAGACAGTGGCCGTGTATATTTATAACTCAACTTTAACTGAAAACAAAGTTATACAACTCCTCTTCGTATGAATGATGAAGGAAATATCAAGACAACACTATCATCTCGTGGATAGTCTGCTCGATTAAGACAAACCGCGTTCGTTTCGTTATACATAAACAGACTGTGATACAATACCTTTTTACGGGATAATTTTTCATCTACGAACAAAACAGAAAACCTAGAAAAATTCGAACACAAAACATTGCTGTACGAAAAGCATTGGCTTCAATATACAGGTGCTTAAAACATCGATGTTTTTAAAGAAACATTGATGTCACATCCATATTTAACACACGGGGGCGTTTTATAACTTTGCCTTCAGTTAAGTTTTGATTATAAAGTAATTTGTACACCGCCGCTGTCAAGTTAAATTTTGTTGCCCACAAATTTAATGTTGGAGATTACTAAACCAGCTTTAAAACGCCAATGGTGTTTGGTCGATGTATTATTAACAACTATGCTTTAATTTTGAATATCGATGTTGGGGAACATCAATGTTTTGTTCTCGATGTTCCATCACTAGCCTTTCAGTGTTCACGTGGATTACTATTGTAATCCAGTTGTAGTCATTCATTTACAGCGATAGTTGACAAACCCGTCCGTCCGATGCCCGCTCACCCCCCCCTCCCGACCGACCGATGGCCGCCCGCAAGCCCATGCACCCGTCTGTTCGTCTGTATGTGAACATCGCCAGTGGTTAAACCGTTCACACGATTTTCTCCACAATTGATATTCTCCAATTGATTTGGCTGATGTCGCGGTTTCATGAATATGAAACCGATATTTTAATTATGTAGCCCCTGAGACATTTTCCAAATTTTCAAAAGAATGACACCATCGTTTTTTATTAAAGTTTGTTGTTAGATAGTGAGAATGACGTTTAAGAGAATGGTGTACGTCACAATTTGAAAACTCTGATTTTTCGAAAATTGCAAAAATTATACACTTTTTCAGCGTCTTCCTTCAACTTCACTATGAAAAAAGAGTTTTTTCTCTTAATGAAATCTGTTCCTCAAAGATAGATTTTGAAATAAACTCATGTAAAATTTTCGAAAATTTGAGTACTTTTCGCGTAAGTTTATATGAAAAAAAGGACGAGAATGTACGTGCTGTTTTAACACCACTAGTTTAAAAACGGATTCCAATATAACCCACGCGAACACTCATGTTTTGAGCGCAACCACTGAAGGGTTTGGCCCCGACGACCGGGCTAGCGCCTTGGAGGGTCAGCGGGGAATCCCCTGCGACGCAGGCCGAGCGGGCGACATGGGCGACGCTTCGACGCAACGGCGATCTCCCGAGGACCCGGCGCGCCGCCACCGCCACCTCTCGGGCGCCGAGGAAATTAAACGGAAATTGCCTTCCTTTCGCGACCTGGGCGACCGCGCGCGCCTTTTATCACTCTGCTATCGCCCTTCTCTCGCCCGCCCGCACACGCCCCCCCCCGCGCGTACGCACCGCCGCCTAAACCGCCCGCCCGCGCCCGCCGGGAACGCGCTTTTTACGACGTCGATCCACGCCGCCGCCAGCAGCGCTTCGCTCGCGCTGAATGACGGAGCGGCGCGGGGCCGAGGACGCTGACGCCCTTGCGAGCGGAGCGTGGGAATGGGGAACCGCTGAAATACAGCCGAAGCGACTATACTGCGATTTTGTTAACTTTGCCCCTGACAGGAATCAGCTGTTTCGCTGCCATCCAATCGGGAGCTTAAATGTCGCGACAGTGACGTCACTGTGGTGACGTTCAAGCTCCCGATTGGATGAAAGCGTCAACAGCTGATTCCTGTCAGGGGCAAACTTAAGAAAATCGCAGTATAGAGTCCCTAGACCAGTGGTGTCAAAGTCTTCTACTGGTGGCAGTGGCATGCATTGTGGCATAGTGCCATGCCACGAGCTTCTCTGCGCAACTAGCGTCGGGAAAGGGAACTATTAGTTACTCCGCCGTTTTACAATAGATGTGGCGTTGTCTCTGGTGGCGGGGTAATGAACTGCGTGGAGGGGCGATTTCGTCGTGGCACTCGTGCCACGGCCTCCTGCTGGTGGCATCGACCTTGACAATAATGCCCTAGATAGAGTGTAACGCATTCCATTGTTCCACCGATCCCACCATTTTATGTCCAGTTGTAAGAAAAATGGGAACTGTGTCGTATTCTGTATGTGGAGAACCATGAATCTACCCCAAACCAATGTTAATATTCTTGAAAATCTTCATAACGTCCCCAGTTGTTATCATTTCTGTTCAACTTTTGAATTCTTGTTGATGGGGCTATCGGGTGAGAGGATACTAAATGGCGGCGGTTGCGCTACTATCTGTATCTAGGGACTTTAGAAGCGACCAGTGGAGGCTGCTCCTTTCGGGCTACAGGGCGGTTCAATCCCAAGAAAAAACAACCTTGGGAAAAGTTGCAGAAAATATTAAAGTTGCAATAAACCGACTCGTTTTTTGTGTGTTATTGAAGGTCGCATTAACTTCTAGGTCATTAGCGACCACCATTGGGTTTAATGTTAAGGGGTAAGCGTGTACTAGATGAAATGATATGGTGATGATGGGAGGTGAAACGACAACAGAGACACAGCTATGCCCGAGGCGGGACTCGAACCCGTGATCCTTCGGGCCTAGATCGCTATGACATTATTTAGCGTTCCCGACCATCGGATCTACTCGTTTAATATATGCATGCCACAAGCGCAATTTTTGAGGACGAATTTATTTTTAAATCCTCGATTATGAGAACGATAAATGTTTTTGGAATGGATCTTATCGTAGACTACCGCGAGTCCGTCCGTAGCAGCTGCATGCGAGGCAATGGAAGCTTCATGAAGAGGGGGGTACTGGGAATTGGGTGGAGACAGTGTGCTGCGATTAGGGTTTTGTTCGGCAGAGTCCGATGCTATTAACTAAGCTAAGAATACCGAACCTTTTATCTGATTTCATAAATTACTGCTTTGTTTGATGGAATTCTTTAAAAAGGATCTCTTATTTTGAGCACAATTGTATCTCCCTGTATCAACGTAAATATAGTCTTAGACATAAAACCCTAAACGTGCAAATCGGTTATACATTACATGCTATAGTTTTCCTAGTGCAAGAAATATTTTGAAGACGTAAAATGTATGTGAACGTTCGGACATATAAGCCGCTCCTCCTAATTTGCAACCCAACGGCCGCCACTGGAAGCGGCTCCCATGTAAGGCAGAGAGAGATACTGGACCCGTAGTGTGTCTGCGGCCAGCGTGGTAGTTTTTTCTTGGGTGTCCGGATAGACAGGACGTCTACTGCGCAAGCGTACGACTTTTTACTTGGCCAACGAGGCAGGTTTCCGCATCGGTGTGCTGACGTTTAGTTTGGTATCTTGTGGATTCTCCCATTTGCTGGTCCGCGCTTATCAATTGTACCATCATTATTCATTCTGGTTATACCCTTTACTTATAAAAGTGCAGACAACCCCATAAAAACGACGCCAAAATCCAATCAACAAAGCATTTTTTACCAGACTTTGAGATGTTTCAAGACCTTGCTAGTTTTGTTCACTTTTATCACATCTCCTTCCAATATTTGTAACATTCATAAAACAAATTTCAAAGGGGCAGATATCGTCATTGACACCATTGTTACAATGTTCTCCCTATCCCCGTTCCTCGGGTCTTTCCTGAGATTGTGCCTGAAGGGAACTCATTTAAAGATACCAAGTTTTATTTCACCTCGTAAAACCGCCCCTAGGCCTCCGAGTTGGAAAATGTTTGAAGAAATACATGGTTTTATAGCTGTTTTAGAGCGTTTAAATAATGAAATATTGCAAGTTCAGAATTTTTAAGTCACGACGAAAAGGAATGGAAATCTCAGATATAAGATACATTAATTGATAATATTATTTCCAAGTAAAACTGAAACGAAAATTATGGTTGTTTTGTTTAAAAAGTTTTAGAAAGAATATCAAAAGAAACATTTTAAATATACTAGCTCAGGGTCTTTTCCGTTTCAGGCATTTTTCTTTCAGACATTTGAGACGAATAAATCATCTCATGAATGGTAAAATGTAATGAAGTTTTTATATTTACGAATTAAAATTTTAATATCGTCTTGTATCTCTGTCATTAATTTCTTTTTCAATTTTTTTCAATAGGTGCAACAAAAATGTTATTTTATATTTAGTACCGTCAGTTAAAGGTAGCTCATATTTTCCTCCAACTACATTCGTATTTTGTAAATGAGGGTTATCAATATTGAAAAATGGAATAATAAATGCCTATTACGTTGGGTGAATAAGGCTTCAGATATCAACATTTGCTATTTTACTTTTTATGAAAGTTACACATCCATTTTGAAGTATTTGTCAGATCATGACTATTAAAAATTGTTTTCTTCGCAATGACAGACGACGTCGGAAAAGACCCCGTGCAGGAGATCGTTCATTGGAGCAGAAACCAGTGTTTAAAAAGAAAAAAACTCTGCAGGTATGTAAGAGGGGTAGATTCATTAGAAAAAGAAACAGTTTAAAACATTTAAGAGTTTACTCAACTCTTATATATGCACTAGACTAACGAGAGGGCACTTGCGAAAATTACACCATGTAAAATTTAATTGCAGTTAAATCCGGAATAGAGGAGAATAGTCATGCATTTAGTGAGCGCGTATAAAAGGAGGATTATCATAGTTTCCAAAAAATTAAGCCAACACATCTCAGAGCGCAGAGATAGAGTGTACTCCGCAGTCAGGAATTACGTTTTACGGAATGAAATTTACTCTCTAACTCTCGTCACCTGGGTACAAGCCTGTCGCAAACCCTCTGCTTTCCCTACGCACAAACAGGGTCAACACCAGCGATATTGTTTGACTAGTAGTAATCAACTGAGGACACATCAACTGCTAATGCCATTAGTCCCGTAATTATAGTGCACGCTTTTGCTTGGAAAGTGGCGGTGAACTTTGCCTCGCTAGATGGCGAGATCCGGCGCCAATCTACCATCCGCTAGCGGGGTATTCCCCAACCAGCTATCTCCCACCAGCAGTGCACCGCCCCAGTTAGGACAATCTCTAAGTTCCCGACCGGACTCCCAGCATGTGGTAGTGAAATGCATGTAAATGTGTGTGTAAATAAGGCGTGAATATATGACAAGGAATGAGAAGGAAAGATCGCGCTCACTCCGGAGCCCGTTTGATAGAGTTCTGCTCCGGCATTCGCCTTGTATTGACCGGAGAAATGACGAAAAATTATCGCTCCGAACAGCCGGCCGCTAGAATTCTCCTCCTGACAGCGACAAAACTCGACGTAGCTAGACTAGCTAGTGTATAAAATCCTGCCATCGCCGGAACTTAACCTACGGCCTTCCGGTCAGAGGCACTGCAGTGGCATCAGTTGATGCCCTGCAGGGGAAGACCGCCCCCCAAGGGGAAATGCATGCACTGTACTTACGGGACTAATGACCTTAGCACTTGACGCGCTGGTAATCATTGGCAATCAATCAATGCAATGGCAAGCAGTCAACCTTGAGGGGGGAAATCTAGCAAGCCAAGTTGTAGGTCAGTGACGGATCTCACTTTCCAGCAAAATGGTAATACCGGATCCATTCGACTATAACATGCCCAACACTTACAGACATAATGACCAATGCAGTTAATGCGCCAGGCATCAAAATCTCACTCTCTCCTCCTGCATGCTAGTGCTTCCGGTTGAAATTCACTGGCGCCGCAGGCTTACCCCAACCAACCCTCTTCCCTCTCACCCTTCCCCCTCCCTTCATTCCTGCCCCTCCCTCCCTCCTTTCCTCCCCTCCCCCCTTCCTCACCCCTCCATCCCTCCCTCCCTCGACATTCTTCCCCCTCCCTCCCTTCCTTTCTCCCTTCCATCCCCTCCCTCCCTTCCTTCCTCCCCCTTCCTTCCCCTCCCTCCCTTCCTTCTTCCCTTCCTCCCCCTTCCTTCCCCTCCCTCTCTCCCTCCCTTCCTCCCCCACTCACCCACCTATCCGCGCTGAGGCAAGTGCCTGTCTGAGCTGTGGAGCGAGCTTCAGAGCAAACGCTCCAGAATGGAGCGGGCGCGTTATGAAGCCGCTAAGTTAATCTCAATGCTGCAGCGAGCAAAATACACACGGAGCGCGGCGCGTATGTCCGCTGTTTGCGCCGGCCCTGCGGTGTCGCTGCCTCGCCACCTCGGCCAGCGCCGGCTCCTCCGGCCCGCAAGTGGAAAGTGAAGTTGGTTCTCGAAGAGGAATGTTTTATACTGTTTGCGGAGCTAAATAGCTGCTAACAAAAATATAAGTACACATTTTGGACGACCTGGGTAACCGCGGTCGCTGGAAGTGGAGCGTCTGAGTTCAAAGGGCTGTGGGTTCGTGCCTTGAGTGTGAATATTTCTACTTTTTAAGTATCGTTTCGTAGACATATTTTATATTGTTTTGGACAGCCATTCCGTAGACGGCTGTACATTCTGTTTTCTTCATTTGGAACACTCATGAGTATTGTAGGATTGGGAAAATATGAAAAAGCAAAGTGTAGTGAAGATTATACTGTCATGTTCCCTAAAATTGACCAATTCTTGTAAATATAGCAACTATTACTGTTATATAAGATAGCTCCTGAGTGGTCTCCAGAAGTGTATGTAGAAAAGATACGACTAAGAAGAAGAAGGAATTGTCGCGCTATCTGTTCTCCGTTTGTTAGTGTACTGCTTCGGAAACTACGGAAAACTATCGATCAGAGCAGCCGGTCGCTAGAATTCTCCTCCACATAGCGGTTGAATTCCACCTAGCTATCTAGCCGGTATCGATAATCCTGCCACCGTCTGGACTCGAACCTTGGACCTCCCGGTTAGAGGGACTGCAGAGACAGCAGCAATGCTCCCTCTCAGTTAAATGCGGCCGGTTTGGTTTTGTATTGTATTTTATGAATAAACTTATTATCTTAAAACTGTCTGTTTGAAATTCATTTCTCTCATTCATTTTGAAATTATGCGTATTTCACGTGGGAAAGAGAAATGGGAACATGATAGTGAAATTATACTTCAGTATTCAGACAGTGTTCTCTAAACATGTCTACGAGTACGTCTTCCCTAGACATTTAGATAGTGGTTGTGTGCTTTTAATAACTCAAAGATTATTACTAGGGGGAAAATTGTAATGAAATGTCATTTTTTCCTTTTCACTTTAGAACAATGCCGTTTAGAATAAAAATTAATTTTATGTTATGACAAAACGAAATGACCCATTTTTATATGTAATTTTTCTTTTTGCATTTTTCGTCGATTTCGACTAAAAAGTTATGTTTACCTTTTTACGTCATTTTCATTGCAGCGGTTTTATTATCATTTTAATGGTACTTGCTTGAAACAATATTTAGGAGATGCAACAAATGTTCACCACAGAATTCCTGCGTAGCCTAATCTATTTCTTCACTCATATATTGTAATGTCAGCTGTTGTGAGTACTGTGTAATATAAGATTCCAGTGACGCCTGTCGGCGCCATTCTCGGTTCGGCCGATTTCGCGATAAATAAAGGAAGACATTTTCTTTCAAAGAACAATCTAAACCAAAAGTTTGAAAACCGAGTTCACTTGAACAAGAGGAAGAAGCCTCGATTACATCAGTAACATACTCAACAGCTTGAGTTGTTCATCTGAAGTAGTTTTGATCAATTTTGTTAACGTTATTTTTCTTTGTTTTAGGGCATTTAAAAAAATGTTAATAACATTTTATTGATGATTTCTGGCATATTTTTAGGTCATCAATATCCGCCCCCTAGTTATACTAGCTTATTTTATAATAACAGCACATTCAAGCATATTCTTTTACATTTTTTTCTCACACGTTATTGATTGATATTTCATTCGGTATGGAGACCGATGTTCACCGAATAGCTTACCTGGATTGAGGGGATTGCGGTTACGAGGGAAATCTGAAGAAAGTTGAATGACACTACATATTCTCTTCTAAGGAGAGAATTATGAGAGGAAATTATGAAAGGGAATTACGGAAGTGGGCCAAAGGCTCTCCAGGTTGCCACTCGATCATTAAAACTCTTATAACACTCTTGGTGCGTAAATAACTCTTCAACAAATCCGTAACAAGTTTAAAAGTTGATAAAATGAATAATCCCATTTTAATCGCGATTCCCCTCCCCTTCAAGGTATTAAGAAAATCACAGTAAATTCTTTTTATGATGGTTTTACCCACTTACACTCACTAAGAATCGTAGTTGAAGTTGACTTGAGTGTTTGTCGTGTTGTGGGCGCCTGCCGCGCGTCTGGTTGCACTGTGCCGGGTCTGCATCTTGACTTGCCGTCTCGCGCCGCCCCCTCCGCAACCGGAGTTTCGCACGGCCGCGCGCTGCGCTCGCGCGCGCCGTAATTGCAATTCCGGGAGAGAGCTGCGCAAACGATATCGGCCGCCGGGCGTCTTCGCCCGCCCCTGCCTCGGCCCCGGGCCCCTCGCCGTGGTTCCCTCGTTTCAGCCCCGCCCGCATACTCGGCCCACCTCCCGGCGGCCCACTCGCTACGTTTCGCCCTGAGCCCGTCCCCGCCCAGCCCCACCCGACCCTGCTTCTCCCATTCCTCCCCCCTCCCTGGCCAGCACTCCCCGCTTTCCCACCCTCCCCGCGCTTCTCGCCCTTTCCCCTCCTCGGTCTCTTCGGCCTCCCCGCCTTCCTCTTCCTTCTCGCCCTCCTCTCCTAGACCTCTTCGCCCTGCCGGTTCCCTGTCCCTACCCGTCCTCCTCTTCCTTCTCGCCTTCCCCGCCCTCCCTGCCCTCTTCGCCCTCCACGGCTTCCTCGCCCTCCCCGCCCTCCCACCCCTCCCCGTCTTTCTCTTCTTCCTCGCCCTCCCCTCCTAGACCTCTTCGCCCTTCCCAACCTCTGTCCCTCCCCGTCCTCCTCTTCCTTCTCGCCTTCCCCGCCCTCAACGATCTCCCCACCACCTTGTCCGTTCTCCCCACTCCCTCTCCACCCCACTTAGCGCCCTCCCCACCATTGCGCTTCCTTTTCCTCCTCACTTCTCTTGCCCTCCCAATTCCTTTAACCATCCACATTCTTCCCGCATTTCCCGTTCCACGTCTTCCCACGTTCCGCCTCGGCGGTAGCGGGTCGACGGCTACGACGACTGCAACTGTGGCGCTGGCTAGAGCAGCGGCGACGAGGCTAGCAGGAGCTGGCGGCGGCGGCGGGGATGACATTCCGGGGGACGGGGCGACGGCTGCAGCGGAGTCTGGAGGTGGCAACCTGTTGTGGCTGAGTCAACAGAAGGTGCAGAGGGGCCCGCAGGTGCTGAGTGCGACCGACTTCCTCACAGCAGCCAGGAACGGCTATGCGGGTGGGTCGGAAAGGAAATCGATTAGAGAGCAAATGAGGATAAGAATCGAAATCACAGAAAGCGGAGAGCACTTCTGGGTTGCTTGTCCTTGATCGTTATTCTTTATTTCTCACAGTGTTTCTTGAACTTTTTTGCTGATAGAAGTGGCACAAATAAAAAACTCATATAGTATCCTTGTGGTGCACACACGAAATCATCATGTTGATAAAAACTATTAATTTTACGCAATTGTAGGTACGCGTCGAAAGTATATAATAATACGTTATATGTTAAGTTATGAATAGTCAACTTATATATATATATTGCGATGTGTCGGGGACCATCGCAGTCCTCCACCCTTGCGTCACGCCAAATTACCGGACGGCAGGAAAGAACTACGCGCCCTCGAATTAGATACGCCCAGCCGCTCAAGCCCCCCATAAACTTTCAACTATCAATTATACCCTTTTTCTGACAATACCGCGATGCGTCGGGTGACCATCGCACCCTCTCACCCCCGCGTCACGCCAAATTACCGGAAGTTGGAAAGGGCCACGCGTCCACCGCGACCCGATTTAGTTCCGCCCAACGGCCCAAGTTCTCCAGAAGCCCCTAACAATAAATCTTACCCTTTGTCCAACAATACTGGATGATCGACAGCCGGAACAACCATTTTAGCGACTTGGCGATCGCACCCGGCTCAATAATCCTCTAAAAGCCTATAAAATCATCACATGCCAAAGCAGAAGGGACACGTGCGCGCTCCTCCGGCCTAACAATACCGGCCAATGAACAACCAGAAGGCACCGTTGATGAAATAGAAGGTTCGAGAAGTTCAAATCCGACCAATAAAATCACTAGGCAGGAAGCACGTGAGCACTTTGAGATTTTTTCGAGAAAACGAAAGGGACAGACGGGCGAGCGAGGCCAGAGAGAGGACGGGCGACAGACGCTAGAGAGGACGGTCGTGCAGGAGAAGTCGTATGGAGATAGAAACCAACAAGTAAAGTTTTGAGTAGATTAACAGTGGTAGTTAAGAAAGCCACCGAATATTAGTCAGTTAATGAAACCTGCGGTAGAAAGGGAACAGCAGCAGTGGGTAAGGCACACACTGAGCCGACCACTGCGAAACTTGCCCGGTCTTCACGGAATTAATTCCGAATAGCCAAAGTTTGGCTTCGAGCGTCATACGCGGTCCAGGTGTCGTGTGACGGCCTGAGACGCGCGCGAGCATCACGTCGCGACCGCCCGGTCATCCACCGCCGACGTCCCGTGCGCCGGAGTCATCACCCCGGAGGCAATCGGAGGCCAAGCCGGCGTCGCCTTCTGAGGGTCCGACTACACTTCCCCGTCGCTCGGCGAGCAATCCAGTCGCGGTGACATTACCATCTAACATCACAGATTGTAAGTTGTCATCACCATCATTCATTAATCGGCTACTAAAGTGACAATAACCCAGCATCAACCTGAACAGTTTCTCTTCGTTTAATTTTTTGAATAAATTAGTCCCCGCCATTTGGTCGGGTGAACCAATTAATACCATAGCAAAGTGTTATTATTCTAAATCTTAAGAAACCACCAAATGCAACCCTTCGACCCAGGGCGCTCACCCCTGAGACGCTCAACGCCGGCGACATTAAGCAGGTAAGTGGGCATGCGCTTGGCGCCCTTATTAAATAAATTCAGCGCGTGTCCCCTCCTGCGACTTGGGACGACTGTCACACCATAAGTGTGTCGGCGCCTCCATTTTGTGAGCAGTTCCATCACATAAATTGGACGCCCAACGTGGTTGTTTTTATACGAATAATTGAGCTTGTGTAGACTCAGATCATAAATTGGACGCCCAACGTGGTTGTTTTTATACGAATAATTGAGCTTGTGTAGACTCAGATCATAAATTGGACGCCCAACGTGGTTGTTTTTATACGAATAATTGAGCTTGTGTAGACTCAGATCATAAATTGAACACCCAACGTGGTTTTCTATTCACGAATAATTGAACTCGTGTAGCGGGCATCTCATAAATTGGTCGCCCAACTTCGTTTGTTTTTTCACGTATAATTCAGCTTGTGCAGCGTGCAGAGCATAAATTGACACACAACGTGGTTTTTAACAAGTATTTTACTTTGTGTTACTCGCACCTGTGTATTTCTTATTGAACTCACTAATTCTTTCTTATCCATTTTCCGTTTACGCTTGCTCAATTATTGCCCAACTGAAGATTGCATTTGGTTTTAATGTGTGTTTCTTTTGATATTTTGTATTGTATGAGGTTTTCAATCACTTTGCTTGCGTGTGAGACTTAAATTTTATATTGAACTTCCGGTAATTTTTACATATTTTGTATCAGTGAATGCTCAGAGTATTACAGTGATTCTCATAACTTAGAAGCCCAAAGTGTATTTATAAGAACATTTCACTCTCTTTTCAGACGCATTATTTCATTTTATTGTTATTTTCTTTTTACAATTTCTTAATGCGTCATATAGTGTTTAAGTGTGGTTAATTGAACTCTATTTTATTTTTTTTCCTTTTTCATTATACGTGCTATTTCCGTCACGTAACAATTATATGTTTACTTAATAGTGTTTACTTTCTATTTGAAATTTTATGTTTATTTCTCAGTGTTATCCTCTAACATTTCATTGTGTGTGTTTTGTACTTTTCTTTTTATTGTGTTTGGTTGTGTACTCATGTGTAACGCGCTGTAGGCGTCATTATCGTACTTACGTCACTTCGAGGATTGCTCGCTCCACGATGGCTGAAAATAATCCCATTCAAAACCCCGAGGTTTCTGACCCCGCTCCCGCAAACGCCGACGCGCCTGCCGAGCTCACGCCCCCAGCTGTTCTCGCCCCTACTGTCGGGGTTTCTTTAGAGCAGGTACTCGAGACGAGTACCGCCGAGGCCGGACCTACCCTCGCCGCGGCCGCTCCGACGCCACCCTCAGACCAAATGTCTCAATTTTTCAGCACTCTTATCGCAAAATTTGACGAACAGCATCAAGAATTTTGTCAATTTCGATCACAATTTGACGAACAGCGTCAAGAATTAAATTCTAAATTTCAGGACTTGAATTCCAGATTTGATTCGAAATTTTGTGCCCTTGATAGTAGATTAGACGAACACCTCACTAATTTCACCCTTTTTCAAAGTGAGGTGTCTCAACAACTTAATTCGGTTAATTCAAAGGTCGATAAACAGAGCACTAAAATCGCCTCTCTCGCCTCTGCTGTTGAAAATAATTCTACGCAAATTTCTGACATCAAAGAACATTTAACAGGCCAACTAAAGAAATGCGAATCGCTCCAGTCTGAAACAGTTCAACAAATGACAGAATTTAAAGACAGCATAAACAAGGATATTGCAACCGTTTCAGAAAAGCAATTAAATTTGGGACATTGGGCTCGTGATAAATTTAAAGACAATGAATCCGAAATTTCCAACTTGAAAGGCGAGGTGACTAAGAAACTAAAAGGGGTTGACAATAAGATTGAAGGACTTCACGACACCCTGAACAATAAAATTGAAACAGCAAAATTAGTTATCCAGGCACAGGCGGAAATGGAACGGAAAGAAATCGAAGTCAAAATAGACGAACTAGAAATTAAAGTAGCGGAAAAGACTATTTCAGCTTTCCCGGTTAATGCTATGCCACTGTCAATTCCTCCAAATTTAAAATTCTCTGGTAATCGCGGTGAACAGCCCATTACGTTCTTACGTAATGTTGAAAATTATTTTGCTTTAGCGAGACACATTCCTGAATCTTCTAAACCGAAGGTTATAGCCCAAATGTTGGTTGACCATGCCCAAGAATGGTTCCAAACATTGTTACCAGTTCCGGCTGATTTTCAGGATTTTCGTTCCAAATTTATTAATCGTTTTTGGGATAGAAACACCCAATACAATTTTAAAATGGATTTGGCTAAAGGTAGATGGGACCAGAATGGTAACATGTCTATGCGGGATTATGCAGTGTCTCGCATTGCCCTACTTAAACAATGCGAACCTACTCCCCCTGACGACGAAATTATGTGGCTATTAACTCGTCATTATCCATATGTCATTCAAAACCTCCTTAAAACTAGTTTTGTAAAAGATCTTGAGCAATTTCAGATCTTATTGGGCGATTTCGACCAAACGAATGTGCAATTCGCTTCTTATCAAAATCAGAGTCAAAACTCTTCACACCCTCGTAATGGCAATAATAATAATCAGAATCGAGGATTTCCCCCACGCCATTCGCAAGGTCAAGAGCGTCCTTTTCACCACGGCCCTTCGCCGCACTTTCCCCCCGCCCCCTCCCCCCCGGCGCCGACCAGTTTTCCGCCTCCCTTTAATGTCGGTCAAGGCCAAACCGCACCCCGTCTCGCGCCGCCTTCGACAGCCCCAGGTCGTACCAGGGACCTTTGACTACTATATTGCCAGACGGACCCAGAGACCTATGCGCAGTAGACCTTTACGGACCATTACCTAGAGGAAGATGTGGATTCCGCCATATCTTCGTAGTTATAGATGTGTTTACTAAATATGTTAAGTGTTTTCCTATTGTTAAACCTACTGCAAAGTCCTGTTTAAAACACCTAGTGCAAGGTTTCTTCAAAGAATGTGGGACGTATCAGCGTGTCCTCAGTGACAATGGCACGCAGTTCACGAGTGACCTTTGGCAGCAATCGCTAAATGATTTAGGTGTCCAAACAATCTTCTGTTCTATTAGGTCACCGAGATCAAACCCAAGCGAAAGAGTCATGAAAGAATTATCACGTTTGTTTCGGGTTTATGTGTCTCACAAGCATACCGCTTGGCCCGATTTACTACCGAAGATTAATATGTGGCTTAACCACATCCCCCATGAATCTTCCAGATTTACACCTTTCGAGGCTCAATTCAATAAGAAGCCGAAACCATTGTTTCCTATTTTAGCAAAAATGGCCACTCAAATTCCAATTTCCCCTGAGGATCGGTGTCAAATTATTCTCTCAAATTTAAACAAAGCTGGTGATACGAGAAAACAACACCAGAAGAGTAAAACCCATTTATTTAAAGTCGGCGATAAAGTTTTAATCAAAGCTCTCAGAGTATCTAATCAGCCTGAAGGCCTTATTAGTAAATTCTTTCCTTTATTTGTAGGTCCTTACCAAATTATGAGGCTTGTAGCCCCCAACGCTTGCACTTTACGTAGCACAGATGGTTCCGAGGTTGGTCCTCACAATTTTTATAACCTTGTTCCTTTCAGAGATTAAACTAGATTAATTGGCTGAAAGAATAAAAGCCCTCATTTATGTCGCTCTGATTAGGTAACCTTATTTTAATTATATTCTTGTGGATCCAGCCCGGTTGCCCAGGCACGTCTTATTATTAATTAATTTCGTGGGTTCGCTACTACTTCAATGCTTTGGTTAAGTGATTGTTATAAGTGAACGTCGTTGTTGATTAAAAAGAGAGAGAAATAATTCAGATATCCCTTAGATATACTCTGTCGAGAGTTGACGAGAGTTATAGCCATTGACTTTAATTAATGAAACGAGCTCCATTCTGATATTATGAATTTAATGTTTTTGCAACCCAAGTCCTTTGTTTAATTCATTGGTTGTTTTCTCACGTCTACCATTCTATTTTCAATTCTCCATCGTGTTGATATTTTGTTTCCTCCTCTTGTGTTTTAAATAATTTGGCCACTGTTGACTATTATGCTTATCTATTATTTTGCAAATGTCGCATTTATTCCACTTGTTTTTATACCTCTAAAATCGTATTAAAAGAGCGTCAAATATAATAATGATTAACAGGGTTCCCACTTTTGGCTCTTCACTTTGCACAATTATTCAATTTGCAGTAGCGTTTAACTAGTTTTAGGTACCCCATTGTTTCATTTTGCCAGTCTTTCTAAGTTTTGTTTCCAATTATCCCTCTATGTTATCTTCTTAATTATTTATTTAGTGCTTAGTTTGCTCTTAGTTTGAGTAGGTGTTGCTAATGGCCCACCACCATTTCTTATTTTTGAAAAATGATAAAGATTATTTTCATTCATTTTCTTATCATTAATGTGTTTGTATTACTTCTTAAAGATTTTGTGTCCTAAATTTATTGGTCATCTAGTTTTTTAGAGATAGCTTTAGTGTTGTTCCTCTTCATTAATTTTATCCTTTTGCTTAATTAACTAGTAGTGTCTTATCATGTTAGAGTTGTCATTGAAACCCCTAATTTTCGTTCTGGACATGCCAGGTTTTTGTGTTTTCACCGCTTCATCTGTCGGCACATGCTCCCCAAATTTATTTATCATCTATTTTTGTAAATCTCCTTTTTTTGTTCTTAGATTAAAAAAAAACATGTCCCATGCGTTTTTTTAATCTCATTGTACGGGGGGGTAATGCGATGTGTCGGGGACCATCGCAGTCCTCCACCCTTGCGTCACGCCAAATTACCGGACGGCAGGAAAGAACTACGCGCCCTCGAATTAGATACGCCCAGCCGCTCAAGCCCCCCATAAACTTTCAACTATCAATTATACCCTTTTTCTGACAATACCGCGATGCGTCGGGTGACCATCGCACCCTCTCACCCCCGCGTCACGCCAAATTACCGGAAGTTGGAAAGGGCCACGCGTCCACCGCGACCCGATTTAGTTCCGCCCAACGGCCCAAGTTCTCCAGAAGCCCCTAACAATAAATCTTACCCTTTGTCCAACAATACTGGATGATCGACAGCCGGAACAACCATTTTAGCGACTTGGCGATCGCACCCGGCTCAATAATCCTCTAAAAGCCTATAAAATCATCACATGCCAAAGCAGAAGGGACACGTGCGCGCTCCTCCGGCCTAACAATACCGGCCAATGAACAACCAGAAGGCACCGTTGATGAAATAGAAGGTTCGAGAAGTTCAAATCCGACCAATAAAATCACTAGGCAGGAAGCACGTGAGCACTTTGAGATTTTTTCGAGAAAACGAAAGGGACAGACGGGCGAGCGAGGCCAGAGAGAGGACGGGCGACAGACGCTAGAGAGGACGGTCGTGCAGGAGAAGTCGTATGGAGATAGAAACCAACAAGTAAAGTTTTGAGTAGATTAACAGTGGTAGTTAAGAAAGCCACCGAATATTAGTCAGTTAATGAAACCTGCGGTAGAAAGGGAACAGCAGCAGTGGGTAAGGCACACACTGAGCCGACCACTGCGAAACTTGCCCGGTCTTCACGGAATTAATTCCGAATAGCCAAAGTTTGGCTTCGAGCGTCATACGCGGTCCAGGTGTCGTGTGACGGCCTGAGACGCGCGCGAGCATCACGTCGCGACCGCCCGGTCATCCACCGCCGACGTCCCGTGCGCCGGAGTCATCACCCCGGAGGCAATCGGAGGCCAAGCCGGCGTCGCCTTCTGAGGGTCCGACTACACTTCCCCGTCGCTCGGCGAGCAATCCAGTCGCGGTGACATTACCATCTAACATCACAGATTGTAAGTTGTCATCACCATCATTCATTAATCGGCTACTAAAGTGACAATAACCCAGCATCAACCTGAACAGTTTCTCTTCGTTTAATTTTTTGAATAAATTAGTCCCCGCCATTTGGTCGGGTGAACCAATTAATACCATAGCAAAGTGTTATTATTCTAAATCTTAAGAAACCACCAAATGCAACCCTTCGACCCAGGGCGCTCACCCCTGAGACGCTCAACGCCGGCGACATTAAGCAGGTAAGTGGGCATGCGCTTGGCGCCCTTATTAAATAAATTCAGCGCGTGTCCCCTCCTGCGACTTGGGACGACTGTCACACCATAAGTGTGTCGGCGCCTCCATTTTGTGAGCAGTTCCATCACAATATATATATATATATATATATATATATATATATATATATATATATATTGTTATTTAAGGTCGGATCAACTTCTAGGTCATTAACGAAGTTATTCTTATTATTTACAACACTAAAAGTTTTCGTTTAAAAATAAATTAGAAATCTCTACTGAAACAAATTTTGTGTTTTTTGCTTTAAATGACTGTGCACTTATAAACTGTGCGGAAGATGGGTTGTTGAATTCTAACATTAACAGAGTTTTGTAATATAAATACTAAATTTTAATAAATTCATGAAAATAATTGAATGAACTCTTATCTGCCGTCATTAGTTCATTCCATAGTTTCGTTGTGTTTAGAACTTCTTCAAGAAAGTCTTCTCCTAGGACGAGAAATCGCGCGCGCATGTGTGTGTGGCTACAGTTAGCTAAGTGAAGATCGCGAGTTTTTCTGTCGAAGATGAAGTGTTCTGAAATGTATGTTAGCACTTATAAACTGATTCCCTTTTTTAATTCTTTAATATAATTTCATACGAAAAAATGTAAAAAGTGCACAAGATAAAATTTTAATAGTGCACAATAGTATCAATAGCTGTATGGAACTTAATATTTTATTTTAGGATATTCTTACTCCCCAAACGTTTGTGATGTTGAGCTAAAAGGAATTCCAAATTTTCAAGATTCAAAACGGTGGAGGAATCTATTTCGAATTTAAAGTACGTAATGAGCATTTGGGGCAAAACTAGGTTTAAAGATGTCATGCTGATAAGTCTGTCACAGAATAATCACTTTCGAGTAAGTATGGTTCATATTCGTAAGGTTGAAATTTCCTGTTCGCGTTAATATATAAATAACTAATTTACGGATAAAAGAATTGTTTCTTCGCAGTTTTCCATGATTTAACACTTTAATTGAATTGTTCGTGATTGAACTGCGCACAAAACTTGTAATTGTCTGTACATCTAACGAGACCTATCTAAGGTTAAAATATCCGTAATTTTTGTATGCGCTGAATCAGAGATATTGAGTAATAAAATCATTTTTGACCGGTAAACTCAAAAAACATAGATATTGATGGAAATGTGTTTGATTTTGATGGAAATAAATGGGAGGTCAAGCAATAGGGTATCTGTTCTTCGACAAAAGAATGTCTTTCTCTTGAAGCGGGTTGAGGTAAGTCCTTTCGTCTCTCCATAAGTCAGCCGTGACCGCGCACAAAATGCCGAGAAGCTCCACCCACTCCATCATGTCCTTAGCTCAATATCACGAAGTTTTTATTACCCAACGAGGCACATATTTTTGTATCTAGTACACGTAGTTATAAAGATTTTTAGTATTCCAAGTTGGGCGGCCATTTCGCTGTTTGTTTTCCACTCGACGCACTCTGCGCGATACATTCTCCGAATATGTTATTAATATTTTATTCATGCTAAACTTGAGGGGACTTAATATTCAGGAGAGAGGGCCTGTGTGCCATTGATCAAGAAGCGGGTGACTGGGCGTAGGAGGGGGTTGGGTCGATTTTAGGATCGGGGAAATGGGTGGAGGTTGGCGGCGATGGTAAAAGTCGGACAAGGCGGCGTTGGAGGCGAGGTCTGCAGTGGGTACAACACGGGAAAGGAGGGTCAACTTAGAGGTAGTTGAGAATATTGTAATATACAAAATATTACAGAACAAACGCAGCGCCTTAATCTGGACGGTCGCGGTTACTAGGTAACGAAGGTTGTTGACGGGTAGGAGGGGGCGCTGGACTGAGGAGTTGGTGGTTGACTGGCATCGTGGTGGTAGCGGCGCGAATGTAATCTGAATTATTTAAGTAGGACATCGACGTGAATAGGGAGGATAGATTGTGGAATAATAGTGCAAGAAGTGAGTCAGCAAGAAAGAAGCAGACGACTTCGGCGACGACCGGCGCGAAGAGGGACTTTCGGCGCGGAAGCCAAGGGGCTACGAACTGCGGGGCCATCGTTTCACAACGCCAGACAATTCGGTACCGTGAACCTGATGCATGCAATCAATCAAGAGAATTTATATTGTTAATCCCAAATTCAATTTTTAATAAACAAAATTATTGTTGTGCCACGTTATATGTAATTCCTTCGGAATATAAACAATTTCAGACTTCCAGGCTTCTCTGTATAGAGGGCAATCCGGTGACAACCAGCCTGCAGGTAAGCGAGCAGGTGTGTCATCGTATAGAACCCACAAACGGAGTTAGCGAATTAAAATAAAATTAAATTAAATTAGATAAAATAAATCATTCATTATAATATCACAATATTTTGTCTCGGAGTGAGGTGGGGGACGGTGGAGTGTCAAGGCTAAGGACAGAGCTTGAGATGGAAGATTTGCAGAAAAGGGTTGGGTAGAGTGGTTAGGGAAGAGACAGAAATGTGATCGTTGATTTGTTGAGAGCAGATGTTGAGTGCAGAAAAAATTACTAGGCAGGTATCGGATGCGTGGCCGCAAACTTCCCTGGTGCCAAGTGGTGTAGGGTAGGGACAGACGAGACTGTGATTGGTGGAATGAATAGGTAGCCATGAGAGGGAATGTGGAAACAGAAGTGATGATGGAGTGAGTGAGTGAGTGTTGATTCCGAACGCAATAATAACTGAGATCACCAGTCCCGTAAGAGTAGTGAATCTTATATCCCGGGAGATGGCGATGATCCTCGCTGGAATGTGAGTTGGAACCTTCGCCTGGCTTGCTATTTTTCCCTCTAGTTATCTCCTCCAGTGGGGCATCGCCACAGCCAGAACGAGATCTAAGCTGCCGACTTGTGTTCCATCATGTAGTAGTGTGGAACATATAAGTGTAAGTGTGTATGTAAAGGGGAGGAGGCAGAAAGGATAAGAAGGAAGATCACTCGAAGTTTGCGCCCGTTGCTACGGTAATTGCTCCGGCACACACCTGTTATTGATTGGAGACACCATGTAAAACTATCTGTCAAAACTATCGGCCCCTGGAAGTTTGCTCCAGTGTTGAATTCGACCCAGTAATGTAGCTAATGTCGAAAATCCGCCACTTACGTTACTCGAACCCTAGGTTATCCATGTCAACAATGTAGAGGGAACAGTGTTGCCGTTGAGCTATTGCAAAGATGGAAGAGGGGCAGAGGTACCGACGCCGGCAATAACAATGCTGGATTGTGATTAAGGAGCGGTTGGAAGCGGGGACAGAGGTAGGAAAGCGTATGGGGGTCAGACACGGGTGCGGGCGGAAATGAAGGCATTGGCGGAGAGGGTAGTAGAATGTAGATTAGGATGAAAGCATGGACAATGATAGCAGTGGGTAGCACGGAAGAAGGCGTTCATCATCAGCAGCATTTTTTAGGCTGCTTGTTCCGGCAAAGTTGTCTAGAGAAGACAATCTCTTCGTTGGTTTTCCTACTTCTCTTCTTCTTTTTGAGAGATAATAATAGGCTTGCTTGGGTAATCTTTTATTGTTCATTCTTTGTAAATTGTCTGCCCTGTCTTTTTTATATGTATTTATCTTTTCTTGTACCTAGTAATTCCCAATTCTTCTCTTATATCCTCATTTTTGATATGGCCCATAAATGTGCATCCCTTTACATACCTCAAGAATCGCGTTTCTTCTGCGTTAATTCTCCTGTTTTCTATAGATGTTGTTACCCATCATTCGCATCCATATAGGAGAGTAGGTACGGCCATTGATTTATGAAGCTTGAGTTTGGTTTCTTTTCGTGCTTTCTTTACCAATGTTCTTTTGTTAGTGCCGCAGATCGCCTCAAATTTAGAGATTTTTTTGTTGCACATCAATGTCAAAAAGGCGTTTGCCGACCGTTTTGGTCGCCGACTATGGGACTGGCGCTGGGGTGGGACGGCGGGAACAAGAATATGACGATGGCAACATCTAAGGAGATGGAGGCGAAGGCCCCAAACGGAACTGCCATCGTAAATTGCCCGAGGAACGATGTATAGGCAAAGTAGGGCGCGGGCTGTCCGCCCGGGGCCCAAAAGTGTCGCCACATTCGTTCCGAACCCGTTATCAATGCTCGCCGCTCGAACACACTTTTTGTCCTCAGCCTTACTATGTTTCCTGCGAGTGCCAACTTTATGAATCCTTTTTGCAGATGTAAATGCGATCCCTTTAGATATGAGGCGCATTTAATGTGAAATATTCTCCGAATGTGTCTGTTGCTGTATACATTTCTCGATAGGAGGACCGGGTGTCGGAGAAAAGGGTGTGTGTGTTGGAGGAAGTGAACATTGAATTGCTACATTTATCTTCAGAAATTACGATTCTTTCCAAAGGAAAATACATTTTAACGTCTAGTAAATTTGTGACCATAGATTTCAAGTTTGGATATAAACTACACATTTTTAGTATATTAAATGATATACTAGCAGAAAAGAACTATTACAACTTCATTCAACAAACACAGAAATGGAGTTTATTAGTTTATTTTATTGAATTATGTTTCGGAAGTTTTCGTGAGATTTTGTATTTCTATTAAAATCTTCCGGGAAGGAAGATGTAATGAAATATAGGGCAAACGAGAGGACATTTAATAGGCAAGTACTCATTACATATTGAAACGTACGTTATGATTGAAAACATATGCACAGAATGAATTCTCAGGTAATCAGAACACAAGCATTAAGATTGCATCATTTTCAGATGGATACTATTGTATTTTAACTTACGTTCATATTTCAATGAGGAATTGTCCGGAGAGTATTATTTTTATGAAGTGATTACGTGCTAATGTGTTCAAGAAATAATATCTTGTTAATATTATTTGAGGTTTTAAAGACAATTCAATTTTAATTTCACCGTGCCCCATGTAGTCACCGTTGAGCAAATACGTTACAATTATCTCCAGACGAAGGAGCTACGTGACTGACGCCGACGCGTGGGCGAGAATTCCGGCGAGCAGGTGCCGCTCCATTAATCCCACGCTGACAGCGTCGCGCTGCGCTGCGCTGCGCCTTTCTCTGTTCCTACGAAGCCACTTGCAGAACTGCGACTCTTCTGGGAACGCAGTCCTTTAGCCAAACTAACATCGGCGTTGTAAGAGTACGCGGCTGTCCAAGTGGCGGTCCGTGAGCCGCACGAGGCCCGCGGTTCCAACTGTTGTACCCTGCGAAACGTTATTAGTCAAAATTGAAAGACAGTCCCTTCCATCCGTGTGAGGCAAGAACACTGGGCGCCTAGCGCACGGACGCTGCCGGGGATAACAACCCCTTTATGTAAAAATAGTAGGTTGTTTAGATATAAAGATTGTTTTCTAGTAAGTTCAGAAATTCAAAATCATCCCAATGGAAATGGCCTCGGAAATTCTCGATGCAAGATGCCATGATGATGTACGCAATGCAGCTGCCATCATTAATGATATTACATTTCCTGTATCAGTACCTCCTCATCAAGTACAGGAGTCTTTTTTTCCCAGTCTGTACTTATTTTTAACAGCACTTAGTAATACTTTTAATTCTGCAGATATGTTTCTTAATCTAATATATTACATCTGACAAATTAAAAAATGTTCATATGGATACTACTTTAGTTAATGGATTTATTCATAAAAACAATTGACAAAAGACTGTAGACAAAAGACTGTTTAAAACTCAGACTGTAGCTTTTTTTATAATTAAAAAAAATGAAATAAAGTTTCCTAGAAAATCAACCTGTTAATTTGAACAGTGATGTATTCGGTACTAAAATATTTCTTTATTTTGATAAATTTCGACTACATATTTTAATAACATAAGAAACAAATTGCTCATACAGAAAATAATTATAATTCTATATATTTCATAGAAAAGACGAAATTCAAGCAACTAAGCAAGCAAATTTGAAACTTTAGCATGTTGAAATTGGTATTGAAATGATAAAAATACATGGCTACATGTTAATAAAATATTTCACACTGACATGTTAAAGGAATTCTAAATTATCTACAAATAGTGGAGGAAGATGCGATGTATTGCGCACTTGGTTTTCTGATAGCGAGTACTTGACGGGGAAAAAGAGCAACCACTGTCAGCATCAGAGAATAGTTGAAGACGCTGTCTTCGCCAACAACATTTGTATTATTGGCAAAAACAACGCCTATTAGTTAGTTTTTTTGTTTGTTTTTTTAATGCCATCAACACATTACCGATAAGCAAAGTGTCAGAGATTGCATTAGTGACAACAGTAGCAGCAGGTAGTTCACCCCCAGCAGGAAGGGAGCAAGACAGCTGAATGATGCGCAATAGGGATGCGACATCGATGTCAATGTTTTCAAATCATTGATGTTTCTATAAAACTATCGATGTTTTAAACATCGATGTGTTCAAGTCGATGCTTTTGAACATCGATGTTTTTACATTTTCAGTGTTTCGTTGGATGAAAAATTCCCAAATCACAATTTTGTCAAAGGTAAAAGATGAAATAATAACTGGTGGCACCATTTACGTGTTCGAACCACACGAACGCGGTTTGCACTGCCTCCATTAAGACTATTCTTCCCCCGAGATGACCCTGATATCCTGATAACCTTCGTTTTGCCTTGTATTTCGCACACGGGGATGCGTTTTTAACTGTTTTAAGTTAAATTTTAATTATAAATTAACATAATAGATCTCTGTCAAATTAATTTTATTGCGCAAAAATTTAATGTTAGAAGTTATTAATCCAGCTTTAAAACGACGATGTTTAAAAGCATCGATGTTTAAAAGCATCGTCGTTTTAATTTTGAACATCGATGTTTGACGACATCGATGTTTTGTGGTCGTTGTGTGATCACTAATGCACAGTATGACGGTGGTAGAGATGGAGATGGCCCCAGAGGGAATCGGCAGTGTACATTCCGAAAGAGACGACGAGCGTGGGGGAAGGTATGGAGACCGGTGCGTCGGTGGGGGCAGGAGCATCGTGGTCGCACGTGAGGTGCGTGTCGGAGCAGATGCCGCCTTCACTTTGCTGCCTCTGTGCCGCTTGCAGATCGCTCTCCTCTGCTTGCCCGCCCCGCCCCGCAACGCCGCGCCTGCGCTCCTCATTGGCGCTCGACGGCTTTGCCTCTCGGAACAGAAGGGGGCCTTCGAAGATGCATAACCAGTGCCGATGCTAGACGTTTTTGGGCCCGGGGCAATTCTGGAAAGTGGCCCCCTTCTCGAAAAAATTGAAAATGTGAAAGCTGTCTCAAGAAATTATCAATATTTTAGTGATCAAATAATGTGATATATTTATATCAGTTAAAAAATAATAAGCTGTATCAAGAAATTATCAATATTTTAATGATTAAAAAATACAATTTCCATGATGATCTTAAAAAGCTAAAAAATGAGTTTAGTGTTTAATAAAATGTCTTGTTAAATATATGAAATAATAAATATGAATTTCAGTAGAACTTATTTTAATGTTAGCGTCATGTGATTTATTTCATTGAGTCCTACCTTATAAGTAATGACTCCAAACACATTTAAGGTAAAAAATCAATTGAATGACGTCTGTACTGCGATTTATCAAATTACGGTAGCGGTACGTACGATTACGGTACGATTTTCTCGAGTTCTAATTTCTTTCTCAGTTTTTGAATATTTTCCCCCATCAGTCCTATCACTGGTCTCCTTGACTTGCTGAGTCCCGGGCGATCGCCGGCTCTGCCCATGCTTAGCACAGCCATCTTGGGCCACTGTGCATAACGGAGGTCTGTTTGCACAGCAGGATAATTTAAGATTTGTTTTTAATTTCCTTAACCAAAATGGAAATTTTTTATCAGTATTGATTAATGTAATTAATTATCTTACTGAAACCCTTTGAGTGAAAAGATACTGTAAAAATCCTGTATAATGTGAAATATGAACTGAGGTATTTCGTACTTCATCCCATTGATAATTTATAGGTTTAATTAATTATAAATATGTAAATAATTTCAACACCCCATTGTAAATATTTAATCTTCTTCTCTTTGTGTCATGGTTTTTCATATTAGTATTTAATACGTGATAATATTGGATTTCATTAGTTCATAGTCATTTTATTTTATTTGCAGTATTATTAAATTTTGGTAATGTGGCGTATTGTTCTGCGGAATTCATTTATATATTTGGCTCGATTATATGAATATTTACTTGAATACTTATCTAATATATACACGTGCATATTCAATGTGATTTCAGTTCACAAAGGTCAAAATTCAGGAAAAAAATAAACTTTTGTTGCAAAGAATGGATTTAATTTTTCTTACTGCACTGACATGCGTTAATTTATAATTTTAGCCTAGTTGCTTTAACAAAATTAACCACTGCTCTTGGTTGTCAGGGAGACGACGCGTTCTAAACATGATTGCCAAAGTTTTGGACATTATATTTTGTCATGTAAAAGTCGCAGTGTGACGACCGGACAGCCAAAACTCTTCCGAATCCGTTCGCCAAAGCCTGAATTTTCTACTTAATATTGGTTAATATTAGTTGACAGTTGCCATTCAGTTCGCGTGTACTTGTTGTCGTTCGCCATGTTATCGCGGAGGTGAGTCGATTTCTTCACGTGGGGTACGGCAAGGTTTAAAAGCCCACTTGATCTAAAAAAAATTGTTTACGTTGGCTGATCTCACTATTTGTAGTTAAAAATGGATGGTAATGGGTGTTCTGTAGTATTCATATCATTGAGCGGTAACATATGCAATAATTTTAGCAAGTACAATATTTAATAACAGCATGTCCGGATGTCTCTTTATTCATATAGAAACATTAAAAGAAAAAATAATCATTAATGTCATTGTGCCTTTGTAATTTTCGACTCAACAAACATCTTCCACTCTGCAAGAACTACCATTCTGTTCTTTTTACTTTCTCGTTGCCGCTTACGCCAGAGAAAGTTATGTGATGTTGCGCGAAAAAACGAGGAATTTTCGGCAGAAAAAACTATTATAGGTAACGAAAAAGTGGTAACGAAAAAGTGGATAAATCCAGTCGCTAAATTTAGAAAAAGAAATCCTCTAAAACTTGGGAGTAGAGGATTCTGTCCCTGTCCGTGTTTTGTAGGTCCTTGATACCGAAAAATCGAAAGACGGCGAAACGTCCGTCCGTCTATCCATTCGTCTGTTCGTGTGTGAAAAACGCTTGCGGCCAAACCGTTCAGCCGATTTGCTCCAAAATTGATATTTCTCAATCTATTTGCCTGATGTCACGACTCTTTAAATTTGAAACGTATATTTTAATTTTGGGGGGTGCTTTACAAAAAGCCTTGGGGATATTTTCGAAATGTTTAAAAAAAGTGGCTCCATCGCTGTGATTAAATTATTTCGTTGTTGGATAGTCTGAATGACGTTTAAGAGAATGGTTCAGGTCTCATTTTTGTTGAAAACTCTAATTTTTTGGAAGTGAAAATTCAAAAAAATCAGCGTCCTCCTACAATTACAATAATAAAGATAGGATTTTCCCCAAAATGAAAACTGTTCCGTAAAGCTAGATTTTAAAATAAGGACATGTACAATTTTTCGAAAATTTGAGTACTTTTTGGCAGTAATTTTGCGTGAAAGTACGGGCGAGAAAGTACGTGTAGTTTTGGCACTACTAGTTCTCCCCTATATTCGGTGTGCCGAATTTCCTTCTCATTTTTCTCTCCCTTTCTCTTCGCTGTCTGTTCTGTGGGGCTTTTTCTTCGACAGAATGAAAGGCAGCCGCTGGCGAGTTACTGCGACAAACAACTGCCGCTCGACTGGCGTGAGAAGGCACTGGCAAGTTTGTGCCTCCAGAGGGAAGAGCGCATCGCACCATTTATTTCTTTTTCTCCTTTCATGAAAACACGTAATTAAAACTTGTGTATTTTTTTATCTCCTAACTCGCCATTCTTCAGCTAACGAATTAAAGTATTGTTTCATAAACAGAATTGTGCTGCAATTTCTGCAGCAGGTTCTCTCGGTTGAAAGGGTCTCTTGTTGCAAATTCATGCTACAGGATGTCGAGAAAAATTTTCTCGCCTCTAAAGATCGCGCTGTAGCCACGCGGCGAAAATACAATGAAGCTACTCTTGCGTCTGATGAACACACGTAACAAGATGTATGCCCTCTTTCAGTTGGATACGAATAGTGCATATGGGTGTATGCTATTCAAAATTATTATTGTTGGTTATTTTACCACTACGTTTTGTCTTTGACTTCATGCTGGTTAGATAGCTTTTCAGTACAAAACAATTAATTAGTATGGACAAGAATATAATATCAAATAATATTGTACATTTTATTTTTTAATATTTTTGAATGTTTTATATTTTAATACAAAAAAGGGATCCTAGTAAAACTAAAATTGCGTAAAAATTTCATCAGTTTAAAATGCAATATTAAACAACATAACAGAAGAAATATCAAAACGTTCAATACAAAATGTATCGAGCAGTACTCATATACGACGTGTAAATTTATGTATATATTAATAATATAAACATTCATACAGGGCTTGGTTTCTGGCGGACGGAACGGCGTTCCGGTATCTCGTGGATACTTATTAAATTATAATATAAATATATAATTATCTCTATTAAATTAACAATTAATTTGGGGCGCGTTCTGGCACCTAAAATTTCATAAATCAAGCACTGCATATATAATACATTCATACATGTATATACATTTACATAATGTTCACAAGAAAAATAATATGAAATCCTACTCGACAGCTGGAAAGTGAACTATTGTCAGTAGGTTTGTACCGTAGGTTTCCGTAAAATGTACGTAGAGATTAATTCTGAAACTGAGTTTCGAAAAACACATCATAAAGAGTGAGATGATTACAACTCCTCGTGTCGTGTAAATTGTGGTGGGATTTAATATCGAAATTGACTTGAAGGGAACGGGCGAACATATGCTATTCATTAAAAGCATTGAGCGGGTCAGGGCGACCTGCGCAGATCCGGCGCGATACGGCCACTAAAACATTCAACTAAGTCCATAGCTCAGGCAGTACCATGTTCCAGACTAAACTTTGGGAACGCTGTACTCCAGTTCATATAAAACTTAGCCATGCCCCTTCTTCCGCAGGATAATTTAATGTTCCAATTTTGCGCCTGAAGTCTTTACGACAGCTATATAATTTAACGGCTCCCTAGATTTTAACGACTTCGCTGATGAGTTGCAGCAACAATTACTTTCAAAGTAATTTAATGCGTGTGTGAATCGAGAAAATTTCGCGTCGTTTGTATTATTATATTCGTGATTTGCGAGGATCCGCCTCGGACGTCGCAAGACTTTCCGTAACTCGCAGGGCACTTCCGAAAGCTGTCCTTTCCTTTCTTTAACGGCGACTTCCGTCTGTTTGCTTTTCCAATCCTAAAATACCGACGATATTTGAAGAATACCGCCTTGCCGTCGGAAATCCGAACGTCCGTGGCACGTTTCAACAGACGACTAGAATTGAACGAACAGCTCCGCAGTTGAAAAGTCTCGTGTTCGTGTTTTTTTTCCACCATTTCCTTCGACTTTTTTTTTTCAGTCGCGTTCTTCATGTTCTTTTTTCTCTCGTTTTGTTATTATGAAATTCCGACTATGTTCCAATTTCCGGTGTTGTTTGTAATAGAATTCCAGCAGTGACGCCGCACGCTGGCTGGGCTCGGCGCGCTATTTGCAATTATTCCCCCGAAACGCAGCTGTCCGTCACCGCGGTGCCGATCGATGCACGTCGCCGAATCGCGTGGTGGGCGGCGGGCACGGTAGGCGCTGCAGCCGCGCGCAGGGAGCTGCCGTGGCACTCGGGCATCCAGGCCGCGTCGCCCTGGAGACTTCTCGCTGCCCCCACGGCGTGATGTGATGTTGGAGCTTCGACATTCCCAATTTGAAATGGAAAGAGAGTTAGAGTTGTCGAATATTTTGATACCTCGACGTTCGTGCAACATCATTATTAGCAACAAAAAGAAAGATAAAAGGAATAGAAATAAAAAGAAAGAAGGGGAAAAGGAGAAAGGAGGAGGAAAGGAGAAAGGAGGAGGAAAGGAGAAAGGAGGAAAGGAGGAAGGTGGAGGAAAGGAGAAAGGAGGAGGAAAGGAGAAAGGAAGAGGAAAGGAGAAAGGAGGAGGAAAGGAGGAAGGAGAAGGAAAGGAGGAAGGAGGAGGAAAGGAGAAAGGAGGAGGAAAGGAGGAAAAGGAGAAAGAAAACAAACAAACGTTTCGAAGACTGGACGAAGAATGTAATACAGAGCCGCCATATTTATTAATACAATCATCAATTTTGAAATTATAGAGTCCTGTTGTTTTTATTTTGAAAATTGCAATAGGTAAAGCATTTTTTTGCAAACTCTCTTTCACCTTTATTATCGCAGATAAACAAATTGCTTTTAATGCAATAGATTCTATCATTAATAACACTAGTGATATCATGTACTAAATATGCAATGTATTCATGATTTTCACATAACTGTGGATCAGATTATGTTATTTTTCCAAAAATACTGAACGGAAATAGTTCTATCAGTCAATAGAAAATATATAACCAAAATAGCGTTTATATCAAAAACTGACTCCAATATTTTTCATTTCACTTAAACCGTCATGGCCTTGTTTCGTTCCGACCTCGTTGCTCTAAGAGACCTGTCGCTGTCTCCTTGGCGTGATGTGACGTTCGAGCGTCGACATTCCAGATTTGAAACGGAAAATAGAGTAAGAATATATTGTCGAATATTTTGATATCTCGAGGTTCGCACAACTAAAAAAACTACTTCAAGACCTTTTTAGTACATTTTTACTTTCCCGTATACGTACGTATACACGGAGTGATCTCCGTAGTATAGGGAAAGTTTTGAAAATTTCAAAAGGTACAACAATATTGCGAAGTCTATTTCACCTTCATTATCGAAAGTAAATAAATTGCTATTAATGCAATGGATTATTTAATACTGACAATAATGATATCAAATTCAAAATACTCGAAGGAATCGTAATTTTTGCTTAATTGAGTCAGGTTGTCTCAATTTTCCTAAATTACCTAAACGAGTTTTTTTTTTTTCAAAAAATAGATCAGATGTTTTTTTTTTCATTACCTTTAAGCCACCGTGGTCCTGTTTGTTGCAGCCCAATGCTCTGCTTCCACAGTGCAATAATGACCCCAACCACCCCTCGAGTCGCGACAGCGCAATGTGTCGTTGGTACTTGGACATTGTGAATTTGAAAGGAAAGAGAGAGTTGTCGAAAATGTTGATATATCGAGGTTCGTGTTACTCAAATAGAAACGTTTGCAATTTCGAAGAGGAAATTGACTGAGAGAACTATTTCCATACGTTTCTTAAGTTATAGAGAGAGAGAGACTTACTTTCAATATTCGAAAATTCCAGCAGGTTCAGCTTCCAATATTTTTTCGAACCACTCCTACATCTTGAATATTGAATATTCCTGTACCATTACTAATTGGATGAGTTTCATTGTTTTATTTTTACTAGCATTATCCTTTAGATTCATATGGTCAGCGCGATTGATTTTTTTGTTAAATATATCACGGCTACTTCATATCACGGGATTAATCCGGTGAAATACAATATTTTAATTTTATCATTCCTATAATATTTTGCCTTATTGTCTAATGATTCTATTTATAAAGTACTTCTATTTAAATTGATAATTAATATTCTAATTAATGTTATGTAATTTAGGTTATCAATAACCTTTTGTATATAAAGTTATTCGTTGATTCGTACAAATAGTGTGCAAGTAGCAATGCCTTATCCATGTGCTGCTTCAGACTATGTGAATTCTGTTATAATTTTTTTCTGAAAAGATTTAACTAAAAGTGCATTTTCTCTATTTAAAGAAAGAAGAGAATAGGCGCTCAGATCCTTCGATAATTTAAATTTTATTGCAATTTCTCTCTCTCTCTCCGGTCATAAGTTTCACCTTCGGCTTTCTCCAATAATCATCAAAGCCACGTTCAATAATTTATTATGGTAATGACAGAGCACCTGACGAACTACTAATATCTGTTATTACTTGATTAAACACACACAAACGCTTGAACAAAAGTTCCTGTTTTTGTAGATTTCTCTCACTTCAATTATTTTCGATCACTAAGATTTCATATTGTAGCTAGAAGATGACTATGGACTCCACGACGACTTCCATTCGACGTAAATTCAATTTCATTATTTCAGAAAATTTTTCCCTACGAAAGAAATCGATAAACTTCTATTGAGTTACCACGCAGTTCATGAGGGTCTCCGGAAGGAATCACACGAATATAAGAGAATAAAACTTGTAGCAAACATTCATCTCCAGACTGGAACAACAGTGGAAGTCAATAAACAAGCAACCTATGCACTGAAGCGTGAATCGCTATTCCTCTCCTACTGGGGATCTAGCAATTTGCAGAAACAGTTACAACGTTGAGAGGTAATGGAGTCTCGCAGTCTCGACACTCATTGTGCCGCTTGGCCCTCATAACCGTCGAACCGTTTCGCAACCACTTGTGCTGTAGCTTGGCGTTCAGAATATTCAATCTCATCATAGCTGCTGAGCGCGGACGTGGTCAGGAACCCTGCCGCTACCCACGCCGCCCCCGCCGCCCCCGCCGCCCCCGCCGCCCCCGCCACCCCCGCCGCCCCCGCCGCCCCGCCACCCCCGCCACCCCCGCCCGCCCCCGCCGCTCCCGCAGCCCCCCCCCCGCCACCCCATTCACCCCTCCACCCCCTCGGACTCGCCGCCCCCATGCCCTCTCCTCTCTTGGCTCCCCCCGCCCCCGCCGCATTCGCAATCCCAGCCGTTCCCTCCGTCCTCGCCGCCTTCGCTACCACCGAAGCGTCCGCCCCCCCCCCCCAGGCCTCGCTCCACTGTCTCCGCAAATGCCAGTGCCAACGCCATCCCACTCGGTTTAGTCCACAGTATTACCAGGCCACTTCCATCACCAACCCACACAACATCTGGCAACGCGGCCCGTCTTCCGCCGCCTCCACTCGTCACCGCTCCCTCCACCGCCGCCACCGCCGCCGCCGCCGCCGCCGCCGCCGCCACCGCCGCCACCGGCGCCGCCGCCGCCGCCGCCGCCACCACCGCCGCCGCCACCGCCCCCGCCGCCGCCGCCGCCGCCGCCACCACCGCCGCCGCCGCCACCGCCGCCGCCGCCGCCGCCGCCACCGCCGCCGCCACCGCCGCCGCCGTCGCCTGCGACGCCGCCACCGGCCAGGATTGCCCGTAGCCCAACTCAATCGCCAGAGCGCGCGGCGAAGCGCCGTAATGGTCCTCTAAGTTCGAGAGCTTGCTAATTACGCCCGGTAACTTGCCCTTGCACGCCGACCTGTGAGCCTGATTAAGGTCTCTCGCTCTCTTGCACAAGCGCGCAAATCGCAGTTCTCGTCTCCTCCATGAACTGCACCAAAGCGCACGCAAGTTGCCCTTGTAGTCGCATTATTACGGCGCGAGGTTGTAAGCAAGGAACATCGAGCCCAGGGGCGTGCGCTGTCAATTTTCTATCTGCTGTCGAAGAACTTCCTTGTGTTATTCAGAGCCTTCTGGCAGGATTCGATTTTTATTGCTTCTTTGATAAAAAATCGATCGTCTGCGTCTCTTCTTTCTTATTCATTTCCACAATCATATTTTTTTTTAATGTAGATGGATGTGTTTTTCGGTTATGATATTAATGCACCCATTGTTCTCCCCTACAGATAAATCAAGTGATTGTCTATAGTTGAAACGTTGAATATAATAATAAGAATATTTCGGGTATTGTACTGCCTTTTAAAGTAATTAAATGTTTTTCAGCATTAAACTGTGTGGCGACGGGAAAGTCCTTTTGTTTATTTTATGAAATATACGTGGAGTTTTAATATCACTTAAGTATTATTCCCTTAAAATAAATTGGTTTGTGAGAGAAACAGACGAAACGAAGGAAGAGGAACTGCTGCAATTCAATACCATTTCTCACTAATCGATCCGTTCATTCCGGTCACGCCCTCGTCACAAATAAAAAAAAATATCGACGTGCCGCCTTGGGCGCGAGTTTCATTTCAAATAGAGCGCATAAATTCACCTCTTGAAATTTCATATACAGCCTGTACTTTGGCGTTTCGCTCGCCCAATATTTTTCAATCCTTTCTCGAAATTACGAAGGGAGCGTCGTATATCCATCGTGTGGTGGCGTGGTGGCGGCGGCGGCGGCGGGCGACGCGGTGGGACATTGCAAGGCGAGGGTGGTCGGTGGCGGTTGCGGTGGAGAAGATGGCAGAAGGGGCGCGGTCAGCGTAGGGGACGTGTAAAACATCGACCGAAACCATGGTTCAGTAACTTCTACGATTTTACATGTATTGGGGATGACATATAGTAAACCATGCTTATCTAAAACTAATTCTATTCTAACTACAACATTGGTTTAGTCATTGAGCACCTACGTTTAGTTAACATCGGAAAACATGGAGGAAGGCATGTAGCAGAAGTCCATTTTGGAGTCGGGTCGGGAAATCGTTGAGTGTGGCTAGGTTGTAGTGGGCTATTCGATTTATTGAGGATATATTTGAAGAAAAATTGTTTGAGAGATGGGGTTTGTGATGATTGATGAGTGGTAAATGTAATAATTCTCTATGAGGTTGAACATTAGACGGCGGCGATGAGGAGCGATGGTGGTCAATCGAAATGGCGGGGGAGGAGGACTCGATGGCAGTAAGAAGTGAGGGGAAATGGCTAAGATAATGAATGAAGTAGGAAAAAGAAGGAAAGATCGTGCGTGATCTGTGGTCCGCGTTACGTTTGTTAGATTGCTCTTCCAGTATTCGCCTGACTGTAATCAGGGAAAGCACAGAAAACTACCGATCGGAGCAACAATAAGCTAAAATTCTCCTAAAGAGAGGGGCTGAATTCGATCTAGCTAAATAATCAGTTTCGAAACTTCGTCACCGTTTGGTCTCGTACCCTCAGACTTCCGATTAGAGACACTGTAGTGACAATGATGGTAGCGGAGCTATCTCAGGCAGTCACGGATGTTTTTATATGTCGTCAGATTCGAGTTCAAAAACTCAATCGATCAGTACCGTGACACTATTTTTGCTGTCCAATTACTTCGCACTTCATTGTTACTTTGCACTCTAGCAATACAATGAAATCTGGTTCGCGGGGAAGTCTGGGGCAGTGGAAAGAATTAGATTACATATATACTACTCGTATAGAGTTGTTTGTAGACAAACAACTACTTAGTATAATTCTTTTCACTGACCAGGCCCTATGAACCAGAATTCATAATACATGTGGTCATAAGGATACTCCATGTTACAGTTAAGTAGTTGGTGTCGAGAATCCTCCATAGTCGGGTCTGAAACCTAGGACCTTCCGGTCAACAAGACGATAAACAGACGGAGGGTTTTTAGAATAACAGCAGTAAGAACAAAGGTAGGTGCTACTCTCTCTGGGACGTGGATAGATTGATTGTTAGTGATTCCGGGCACGTCAATTAGTCATTAGGTCATTAGTCCCGGAAGTGTAGCGCATTTTTCTTCGGCGTTGGCGTTGAACTTCCCCCGCTGCATGATCTGATCCAGTGCCGACCGACCGTCGACTAGCGGAATTTTCGTCAACCAGGTATCGCCCACCGGGCACCCTCCCCAGTCGGGACAAGCTCTAAGCTTCCAACCGGTCTCCCGGCATGTGTAGTCCATGTTAGTGTGTATGTAAGGCCTAAGGATAGGACAAGGAAGAGGAAGGAAAGATCGCGTGCGGTCCGTGGCCCGTTTGTGAGGGTACTGCTCCGGCATTCACCTGGTGTTGTTGGGAAAAAACTACGGAAAACTACCGATCATAGCATAGAATTCTCCTCCAGAGAGTGGCTGAATTCGACCTAGTTGACAAGCTAGTGACGAAAATCCTGCCACCATCGCAGCTCGAAAGTATATAGGACCTCTCGGTCAGAGTCACTGCAGTGACATCAGTTGATGCCCTGAGCCACGTCTCTCGCTCTGGACTATGGAGCATTGGAGGTGACGGTGGAAGTGAGTGGAGAGCACGGGGCGTGCGGGTATGTGGCGGCGGAGAGCGCCGATTGCCTCTGGGGAGCGGGGCGGGCGCGGCGCCGGTCGCGCGTCCGGCGGGCGGTGCGGGAACTAACGAGCCGGTGCGATATGACGAATGACGCGCCCGACGACCGCGGGCGCGACGGCGACGCGGGTCGGCGGCCGCCGGGGGCGGACGCAGCAGCGTGCGGACGGCGGAGCCAGAAGGGGAGACGTGGGTGGCAGTGAGGGCTTCAACAACGAGAGAGACGGTAGAGGACGCTGTGGTGGTAGCAAACGGAAAGCAACGGGGAGCAAATGAAGGGCGGTCAGTGTTTGACGCGGCTACTTATTACACTGTGTTCTCTTAGAACAGTGTTGTCAAGGTCGATGCAACGAGTCCGTGGCAAAAGAGCCTCGACGAAATCGCCCCTCCACGCAGTTCATTACTCCGCCACAACAGACAACGCCGTCACTATTGTACAACGGCGGGGTTACGAATAGTTTCCTCTCCCGACGCTAGATGCGCAGAGAAGCTCGTGGTGTTCTAAGGTGCCACGACGCATGCCACTGCCACCAGTAGAAGACCTTAACACCACTGTCATAGAAGGTTGTGCTTTCCAGCGAAGAAGAGTAAGAAACTAGTATTTAGAGCTATTTCTGTAGACGAACACAGACAAGGTACAATCCTCTTGACGATGTATACGTACGATGTAACAGAATAATACGCTAAAGAAAGATGGCGATTTTGTATCATTTATATGAAACCATCGATACAATACTCTGCATATGTGCGGGAAAGGAAATTACTGCTACTACTGGAAGAAAAATTATTCCCCTCCCCTTACTCCCGCATCAACCAATATGAAAAATTTAGAATTTCCCATGAGAGAAAGACAGGGTCGCAAGCAATCTGCGACATGAGTTCACCTGGGGCATTACTAAGAAACAATATGTTGTAGGTATTTAAAACAAGGTTTCTGGTTCCTGGAGACACGACTTATGATTCATATGTCATTTTGTAAATATGAGATGTTTTTGAAAGTTCTATTACACTTTTGGAAGTTACCCCGACTTCTTAGCACGGGTTCGTAGCACGAATCCCCAAATTTACAGCACCGAAAATTTGGGTTCCAAAAAAAAAGGCATTTTCTCTTCCAAACCAATTGTTTACAAAGAACCAAAACAATGATTTACATCGAATCCTTAGTCTTTATAATATTTTAAGATGCCTTCGTAGACTTTAGTAAAAGCTCTAAAAATCTTTATATCCGAGGTTTTCACTATTTACAAATTTTAAATTATGAATTGTTGTTTTTAAAAACTTGAATTCAAAAATAAATTGACCTAACGTAATTTTACTCTTTAGTTAACCCTCAGATAAGTAAATTCAAAAGTGCTATGGCCAGATTCAGGGGGCGGGGGGATGATGTAGGTAGAACCGAGAGAACGCGGGCAACACAGAACGTGGAAAGGGGCGGGGCGGGGGTGCGGCCGTGTCGGTGGGGTTGCGAGTAATGGCGGCCACTCTGTCTCGAGACCAACTCTCCCCCCCTCCCCACCTCTCCCCGGATCTCCGCACCTCGGGGACCTCCCGGTTAGTTAGCGGCAACTCGGAGTTATGTGTGGCGTGGCGGCGGCGGAGGCGGCGGTGCAGTCGCGGGCGGAGGTGGCAAGCGGACACCCCCCCTCCCCGGCATTGTGGCGCTGTCGGGACAATGGAAACCTCAGCGGAGAGCGCAATGGACACTCGCTTACTGCCAACGATAAACGTTCTCTCGCGGTGCTGCATGTAGATGATGATTTAACAGTCTCAGTTTGCTTTGATGAATTGCCCGGCGCGCAAGACTTAAATTGTCTCATACGAGACTTCAATGAAGTACGAACCGTCATTTTGGCGGAAAAATACTCCCATCGATGCAGCAGAAAATGTGCGATGTGAAAATTAGAAATGTAACGAGGACGCGAGAATTGGTTCGAGTGTGTTCTACATCGTTGCTTTTGGTTTGATCAGTAAGCGCATGTGTAATTTTGGATTCACATTTTAGATGACTTGCTGGATGTAATGCCTTGCATTAATATCTCGATTTAATGGCCCAGTTCTTTTAAAACGAAACGTATAATAGTTATTTATGTAATAGATTGATTGCAGTTATTTTAATAAATCATTTTCATTTGAAAAATTATGGAATGAAGGATATAGATTCAATATGTTCAATAAATCCTGGATTCATTAGGAGAGTTTTTCAATTGTTTACGTGCCCGGCATAATGAAGATTTTTCTGTCACAAACCATAAATTTGACTGTGTTTATGTACATTCACACTTTTCTACCACATGTGAAAATAACTAATATGAATTTAAAGCAACTAAGCACATTTGCAGTGCTTTCAGTACGTAATGCTTTTTCAAGCACGAGGTTGTTTTGTGTTACCAATTTTACCAGCAAATCATAATTGCATTTTGCATCTGCGTTTCAATGAGTAATTTGTTTATGTTGCCATTCGCAAATGAATTTGCAGAATAAACTACTCATTTTCTCGCTCAAAAATGCGTCACTAAAAAATGCTGAACAGAATAATAACACTGGAAATGTTTATCATTTTCATATTGCAGGGTCAGTGTGACATTTGTGATTTCCGTATTATTATTACTTTGTTTTAATAAAAACAGTTTTTTTAATTCAAGTGAACAATAATTCAAGAACAATGAAAATTCACAATGAAATCTTATTAACGTCATATTTAAACCAAATCGAGGAATGCATCGGGGAAACCTATTTCGCTTCTGCTGTTTATCCTTGTCTAGCGACGGTTTGTTTCTTTGATTTTGCAAATGTATAAATTAAGCATCAAGTATTTTTACTTTCATTAACATTCCCCTGTGAAACGAAATCACCTGAAAAAGAAAAGGGAACTTTGATAAGTGGCTTTTCAGGTCTTTCCAGCTCGGGAAATGTATTTTACCCTCAGGAAGGTCGCAGAAAAGTCGGCCACCTAGTCGAGATCGCTAGAACAGAAGTGCCGTAGTGGTCTCGGACCGTGGGGTCGCGGTTTCGAGTCCCGCCTCGGGTTGTGTGTGTTCGTCCTTTCACCTCCTATCATCACCGTATAGTTTAGATAGATAGATAGATTTATTTAAACTGCAAATGGGTATAACCCGGTGGCAGCTAATTACAAAAACATGAAAATACACAGTCATTAAACATTAAATTACATTAAGAGAGAAAAGAAAAGAAAAAGAAAGAAAGAAAGAAAGAAAGAAAGAAAAGAAAAGAAAACTTCTATACTCTCCGCACTGAATGTTTATACAATCAGGATCACACTGCACTTCACTTCACTAATACCTGAAAACATTTCCTTTTTCTTGTCATTTATATTACATGTAAAAAAGATACTTGAATGATATGAACATTATCAAATGGTTCAGTTGAAAAATGAATGTAGCTTAGTAATTCACTAAACATCATTTTCAGTAACAAGTATTTTAAAATGATGAAATTTCAGTTGAGGTTTCATTATGTTTTTTAGAGAGCAGGAGTTACAATTTTTATTGGTTGTATTTACCACCAGTTTCGTAATACAAATGGAATGCACATGATATTTTTACCATTCATAAATTCTCTTTTCATCGTTTCATCCTTATACCGTAATGTCAAAGCCAATAGTGGTTGCTAATGCCTAGTAGTTCATGCGACCTTAAATAACAAAACAAAGGATCACAGAATAATCGTCGAAACGTTGACACCTGCCTCCCGGACAGCCATGAAGTTACTTGGCGTCACACGGACAACCAGTGTCTCCTAACGCGGGAGCTTACACTTCCGTCGTTGTATTAATTTATAACTACCAAAGAAGGCGTTTCTCTATTTACCCGCTCTGGCTATTCTCCTACTTGCATGCTGTATACCTCCATTCGTGAATTACAGTATCCCATCGTGCCCTTCTATTTCACGAAGGGCGAACGCCGCCAATGGCGTTCGAAGGGTTTGTTGAGAGCTGTGCCCCAGGGCAGCCGTGTGCTGGCGGCGGGGCGCCCGGCTCCGTCTAATGGCGGATAATTCAGTTTCATGGCTGTCCGCGTCGCGAAGGGCGGCCCCAATTAGTCCTCCAGCTCCCTTTCAGCGCCCTTATAATTTATTCATTACCGTATTGAAGGAATATAATAGACTCGCGTCGGCTACCGCCTCTCCCACGGCCACCGTCGCCGCCGCCGCCTCCGCCGCCACCGTCGCCGCCGTCCTCCTCGTGCGCACAATTCATTACGTTGTTCTTTTGTCCGCGCTCGGAAAACAAACAGCTGAAAACGCCGTGGCCTGCGCATGCGCCGTGTCTGCCGCTCCCGATGTGCCGCCGCCGCCGCCGCCGGCGCCACCGCCACCGCATGAATTAAAAAGACTGGTTGACTGATGGCTAGCCGATAGTCGACGAGAATTGCGGATAAATCAACATAATTACCGGCTACCTGTTCCGATAGCAAGCCGCTTGCGGACTCTGCTGAGTTAAAAATGTAGATGGCTCGCGCGGATTGCGTATCCCTTGCATGTAAATCGCCAGCAGCGCTTTGCGACCAATGATAAATAGACTGGATGAGTGTGTGGTCCCGTGGATCTGTGTGGATAACAGTGTTGGTCTAAGGAAGGCAAACGCAAACTGACATGTTTCTCTATAATCATTTAGGATTTATAGTGATTGAAAAATGATATGAAATAACTATAAAAAAATCATGTGTATATTTCAGCACGGAGAAATGTAGATTTTATGTACATTTTTCATTTTCAAATCAATAAATCGGTGTCTTTCTCCAAAACTCGACGTAAATAAACACGTTTGTGCTCCTCAACAGTCTCCAGTTCTTCATAGCAATTAATTTTGAAATGAAGGTGTTATATACGATATTCTATTGTAAAGCATTACTCTTTTACTCTTCATGACATTTGTATTTTCTTGAGGATGAGACGAAATCCAAGGTCCCAAAATGTTGAGAATATATAAACCAACAAATATTTATAAGTGTTTCTTAACTGTTTTTCTAATATTATTTTTATTTTATTTTATTTATTGACTTAGGTATCAACATAGCTGATAATACATATATCTGTTTCTGTTTAATACATAATAATTAATGTATTTTGCTACAATGTTTGAAAAATCTTGTAATGTAATTGAAAACCTGAAACAAATTTAATATAATTAAAAAAAACTTCTTTACGAATTCTGAACACCGTTACCCATTCAGTAGAAGTAGAGATAGCCGCATTGTTATTATTGAGACCTACGTGCGTCTGAGTAAGAAACCTGCCACATGAACAACTATTTACATTCACACCTGTCTATGACCTTGTAATGCGCATGTGGAAGATAAAACAAGATTACGATAAAATGCAATGTCAATTTGTGTGAAAGATTACAATTGATAACGCAACCTCTCATTTTCATTTTTATTGTGAATCTTCTTCACGTTTCAAATCCCCGCTTCAATTATGTGTGCCAATTATAATAAATACGCCGAAGACTCATAAGTTGATAAATATTGACGTATTAAACTAGCTTAGAAGGCAAGGATTAATTGTTATTGATGCTTTTATTACATTCTCTCCAAAAGAAAACGTGTTATGTACTTATTTCAGTAGGCATACGGTACCTTATCAGTTTAACTATAGAAAAAAAGTACATAATTCCGCTATATCACAGTTGATACTATATTATTCTGAATTCTGAAGTGTTCACTTGATGTAATCTCTAAAAAAAATGTCATTACAATTCTCTGTGATACATAATATGCAATGTGCGCAATTTCGTGAACTCTTGCATCTTTAGAGAGTTTCGTCTGTTAACAATTGATTCAATAGTTTTCAGAACTAAACAATGATAAATGAATTTTTATTTTCCACGCAGGATTGTATGCCAGATTGTATTTTATTCGAATGTGCAACTACTCAAATAGTCTTTCGAGACTCTATTGTGAAACATTGGTAAATTGGTAGTTTTTAAAATTAGGTATTGATTTTAACTTAAAATTTACAAAGACAAAATTTACAACTTCGAGTTGATTTGTTCTCTTCATGATTGATTAAACATGCCATATAATGTAATTAAATTACGACTTGAGAAGTAATTATTCTAAAATGAAGTACAATTTGCACATATTTTGTAACAAGTTGAGTTTCGTTCTTTCAGTGTCTCGAAATGACCAATAAAAGTTTAAACGAATACTTGTGACTTTATAACGTGATTTTCGCAATTTTGTCATAAATGTTTAGTTTGTTTTTATGTGAGTTTGGGATTCGACTTATATTTGGAAATGCACAGCAATTACAAATAAAATGAAAAGTACGACCGAATGGTCGAGTGCAACGCAATGCTTTTGGATGAACTATCACTGGTCGCGGTGGCGAATTTCTCGTCGCCGCGTCAATTTATCCGCAAGGCACGAACCGCGCGTGCGCAACGCTACAACGCCAAGGGCGGGGCTGGTCGGTACGTGCTTTTATTGTGATGTTAATTGTTTCAGTCACGTTTTGTTGCCCGTTCACTACACGGCTTTTAACGACACCCGAACATTGCCAGATAATATATCTTTACAAAACATCGCCGCGTGACGCGTAAACGAGCCAATCAGAGCGAACTGCGAACCCTCGAACACGAAAATTAAAAGGTTGTTTCGTTTCCTGTCCAAGTTAGAGAGCGCAATTCATTTTTGTTACGAAGGGGGATGCGCGTGAGAATAGCGTGAGCGTTATCGTCAACCCGCGTCCTTGACGGGTGAGAATTACAAGGAAGGGGAATCTGTGAAAAGTTTCACTCATTTCTATCCGCGGCGAACAGTTCGGTTTTCAAGGAATTCCGGAGATTGGTATTTTTATACCTATATATGAGCTTTGGAGAGAAATATCAGTTTTACTCGTAGGAACGTTTCTTAAAAAAAATTGTCAGTTTTGATGGTAACCTGATTTCAAGTGCATTTTCAAGTCTGAATAGAAATTCGAGGAACAATCTTTGTGATATTTATAAATTTTTTATTGTATACTAGAACTTATTCATGTTTTCCTCAGCTCATAAGGAAGACTTTCATATTGATGAATCACGAAAACCATTAGATTGAAGAGTATTTAATTGGATTATGACGTAACGCGGCAAGGCAGAAGGGGGTTCCTGTCTTTCGTGGATTAAAATTATTTATGTTGACATTTCGCTGCGGTTTTCCTCGTAATAGTGTCCCTTCATGTTCCGGTACTACGCGTCTGAGTAACAGTGCTGTCGATTTGTATTTGAAAACTTACCTTTTCCACGACATATAAACAATATTGTCGCCTTCCAAAGTGGAAGCAATTTTGTCTCATAAGTAGTATATATTAGTTACAAAGGTGTTAAAAAAGTATTTTTGAACGCTTCCGACATTTCCTGTAACTATATAACACTATATAACTATAATAACTATGTAATAATATATATTGTTATATAGTATGCAAAATAGTTCAAAACTGTAACTGATGAGTCTGTATTTGAGAGATATCGTCTTAATATATTGTTTAAGATTAGAGGCTCTCTCATAACTTTTGGTGACCATTACACATAACTTTTTTTACTTTCACTATGAAGAAACAATTGAAAATAAATATGAGTAAAATCATTTTAAAATACGTAGAAGTTGTAGGTGGCTTATCCTAAAAATAATAGTAAAACAACTATTGGAAATATGGTAAAATTTCATATTTTTGAAATTGCAAAACTATTTCGAAATGTACGTAAGAATTCAAAAAATAATTATATCAATGGTTGCCGTCGTGGAAAAATTCTAATTACTAAATCATACTTCCGAAGAATAACATTTTGTTGCGAAGAATCACGATTAATGTAGATTAAACAAGTAATGTAGTTTTCTAATCTATTTCTTAAGGTTTTCTCTGTTATGCACTGTCAAGCGTCCATCAAAATTGTCTCACACATATTTTATTTTATGTTACGTGATAAAGTTAGGTCTTAGTCCTGTTTTGCCAGGAAAGCAAATTAAGTGAACTATCTACATGCTGTGAAATGTGATTCAAGAAATTTAAGTAGCTTAGTTAACAATCCGATTTCTGGATAATAACCCGTCATAACTTTCTCAGTCTGCTTTTCAGGAATTATGAAGAGTGAAAACGGTCAAAAATTGCTGGAAGGTTGAGATAATCCCATTTAACGTAAATTCACTTTTCTGTCTTAACGTAAGAGCTTGTAAGTAGGTTTCTTTTTGTTTTGAAAATAACATTTATGCACTACAGGGACAATGCGAAATATTTACCTGTTTATTACTCAGGGATGAATGTTAATTTTTTGCTCTAACACAGGTTCGGTCTCTCTTGAGGCCTTTGGATTTTCGAAGATCGGAAAATTGTCAATAGACATGCCGTACTTGTAGCATGTAAAAGAACCCTGCGTAAATACTCGGCCAAATTCAACCCACCCACAATTCCGTCTGGATCAGATCCCGGTATTTGCTTAGCGGGAAATGTCTCATATTAAAATAACTAGACTTTTGAAACGCTGCATCCTGGCTGTAAATATGGCTGCCGAAGTTTACCGTAGCGTTGGAAGCCTATTGTATCTAACTAAAAAATATCAACCCATGCCTGCATAGCCCATTGGGTCAATCTCCAAGTGTCTCGGCATAACAAAGAAAGAAACAAACTTTTCGTTTATATTTCAACAGTTCTTTTCTTCAGATCATTTTCGCCAACCTGGGGGAAGGTCGTGTGGTATCGGCCACCTTAGCTTTAAATATTATTTCTTAATTAAGGTTAGTTAAAATTATTCTTAAAATACAGAATACGAAACTTCAATCTCTTACTCACACACTCTATCAAAGCCGTTTGGTTTGAAAGTAAAATAATACGATTATTTGGGAATAGTAAAAACCGTTGACAATTTACACGTCTGAAGAGTGGAGGGTGGTATCGGACAACTAAGTAAATAATGGTAAAATAATTTTAATGAAGTTTTTTTACAGCAATTCATCAAAGATACGCTCACTATTGAGACAAATATTTAATTGCTTAATACAAAGAAAAAATGAGTATTTGGTTACAAGAGAAAATAACAGTTCTTGAATTAAAAAACAAAAACTCAACTATTATGTTCAATTTATAGCTTCACAACTATCATTATTGACGGATTTTTCTTTTGAAATGACCTTCATAATGACTATCTTCCTATTATTTCTTCCCATTTCCCGCGAATTTTACCTATAGTTTCCTGAAACACGGACAAAATCCATGTTAGTATTCGAATATTACCTCATAACAACCTACACGCAGGAAATATGGAAAAGTGAAGAGAAGGCGAAGAAGTAACTGTCAGGTACCATACGATTCTACTTTGTCCGATACCACCGGAACGACCCTCATCCTTCAGAAGAAGACAACACAAATATAAATTGTACAAACAACATTGTACCGCTGTAACTTTACAAATACACCTAAGTAAACATACAAGAATGTATTTAAACTTATCCTAAGAAATTTTCATAGCTCCAAAGTTATCTTCGTACACCGGTTAGCATGAAAAAAACGTAATGCGTGTCGCTATAACCAAACTGATTGATGTACTTCATACGGCTTATGCAAAGCTAATTCGTGTCCAGGAACACACAGGACAGTGCAGCAAGTGCTACCACCAGTGCCCAGTTCCCTGAACTACTTTTGTCCGATACCACCTGCTGTCTGATATCCAGTGTATAGTGTGTGTTTCCTTGACTCTGACACGACTCACCATTGTTTCTGATTTGGGCAACAAATCTTATGCAAGCTTTACTTTATCTTTCCTGCAGGATTCCTTAGGATCCTCTCTGTGCTGGGAAATGTATAAATCACAGAGACACACAGTACCGGCAGCGTATAAGCGACTCTGCCACTTCTCTCGTCACGTGCCTGCTCTGAAGCAATCAGCTTGCGAGGATTTGTTTACCTTCTCACAGCCAGGGTTCAGCGTTGCCGTTCATCTGACTTGCTCGAAGTCGCGGAGGCGATAGGTTCAGTTGTAGCGAAAGATATGAACATCATTTCAAGACATGTCATAGCCTGGTGGTAAATGTTAATGTTTTGAGATTTCATTGATCTGGCATATAGGTGGAGCCAAATACGTAGTAATGGATGGCAACAGCACTTCAAACTGTCAGAGTCGCTCATACACTGCCGGAACTGTAGGCACGTTTTGTTACCAAACTGGTTGCTTTCCAAGAAACACAATAAAACGAACAAAAAATGTACTGTCGGCCTCGTGGCCGAGTTCGCTGAAGTAGTAGTGCCGTAGATCTTGGACCGTGGAGTCGCGGGTTCGAGTCCCGTCTCGGGCAGGGTCCATTCGTCCCCCATCATAACCATATCTTTTCATCCATACTGTTGGAAATAACGTTATGGTCCTCATATCATAACGTTACATCCAATAGTGGTCTAGTGACCTAGTAGTAGATGCGACCTTAACACCAGAAGGGCCGGAATTTCGTTTTACCAATAAGGACCGTCGTGTGTCATTTTGACACATGATCTGATCATTTAAAAAGTTAATATTATACATTTTTCTCACGAACTACGACGTAAAGTGGATAAATGAATAAATGCACATAATTCTGAAACATTTTAAAACATTATATTACAAAAAATTTGAAGTAACAAAATACTAAATTGTAAAAACATTTAAAGAACTTGAAATAATAGAGACCATACTGAGCAATGAATGCAAACATTAATGAATATTTGTTACTTTATGAAAATGTTGTGTTTATATTAATGTAGAAATAAAAAAGTTAAACACAGTGTAGGCATATTGTTTTTATTTTTTTTCTCTCAGCACGAAAATCACCGGATTGATCTTTACAGCACATGAAGTTCATGCACCAATAAAAGCACTTACAAAGAACCAGTTTTCTAACTTTTAAAACTCAAGTACTGCGTTTTAGTATGCATCCCAAATGTGTCATTTTGACACACTCGATTCTTCTAGTATTAAATAACAAAAAAAAATGTACTCCTCGAATATCCGAAAGCAAAAACCGCATCGTCTTTTGCGTCACCTGGTGAACGGAACGGGGTGGCGGTGTTGGCTCGTGGGTTAACCGCGGCGGCGGCCGGGGCGCCGGTGCGGGGCGGGGCGCGGGTGGCATTTGCTGGCACTCGGTCACCGCGCCAACCTTTGCTCCTCGGCCCGCCCCATTGCCTCCGGCGCTCATTTCGCGGATCAATGCCTCGTCCCCGGGGCGGGGGAGGGGGAAGGGCGTCTCGTTCCCGGAAATCAGGGCGCGCCGCCCGCCGCGCCGGCGGGGCCTCTGTCGCCTACTTTATTTACTTAGCGCCGAGTTCCAAACTTGCTCTAGTGTCAATAGACTGCGTAGAATGGAGGATGAGGATTTGGAGTGCTCAGAGTTCCCGCTGCACTGGGAGATATTCAGTTGGACATTAAAGCATTATTCACCCTCGTTTCTTTGTTTCTCTTGTATTAATAAAATTCTCTAGATCAATAAAGAAATAGTTTTCTGTTATTAATTGATTGATTGATTATTGGTGCTGATCCGGGTAACAGAGATCGCTAAAGCTACGTCAGTAGTACCGTGGCGATCTCGGACCAAAGGACTGTGTGTTCGAATCCCGCCTCGGGCATGGCTATATGTGTTTCGTGATTGTGTGCATTGCCTTTATGTAATGTACTTGTGTGTTTCCTATGGTTGGCGTCAGGAAGAGCATCCGGCCACTAAGTCATCTCCTAATCAGCATAAAAATGGAATGTGAAGCAAATTAATAAAAAATGAGCCCACCCCTATTAGCGCGGACCCCGTAGAAGTGAAAAGAAAGGATGAAAAAAATGATTGATTAGTTATTGGTGTTTCCGAGCATGTCAATTGCTGTGGCAATTAGTCTCATTAGTGTAATGAATGTGTGTCTCGGAAGGTGGTGGTATTTCTCCTTCCTGAATGGTAAGATCCGGCTCCGACCTACGTGTCCACTATGCGGGTTTTCCCATCCATGTATCTCCAAATTAAAGGACACTACCCATGTCAGGACTGCCTGTAAGCTCCCGATTGATCTCCAAATATGTGTGGTAGTACATTTAACTGTGTGAGTTAAGGAAGAAAACAGGATTAGGGACAGGAAGGAAAGATCGTGCGCGATCCGTGGACCTCTTGTTGTTAGTGTACTGCCGAAAACCGATCAGTGCAGCCGGCTACTAGAATTCTTCTCTAGAAAGCGGTTCAATCCCACCTAGCTTTATAACTAGTCCAGAAAATCTACTACCGTCGGGATTCGTATCTTATGTCCTCTCGGTCAATCCTCTGCTGAAACAATTACAGTCCTAGCTGTAAGGTAACTCATCTGGTTCTATGGTTAAAATACCCCACTTTATTTAAGTACTCATTTTGTGATAAACACTGAGAAAGGTTTGGATAATTCTGGCATTGCAATGAGCATTTGTGTTGAGATATGTGTAAATTAACTCCACACATTTTCTTTTTAGCAGGTTCGACATATCCTGGCATATTAATACTTCTATTCGTTATTTATGAATTCGATGTGTTTAGCTCACTTAAATGATTCATGGCAATAAATTCATTTTGCTAACAATAAAACATATATAACGAACAATATTTTTATAGTGAGATATTAATTCAATCATTGAAAATGTAACCAACAATATGTATCTTAATTCAGAAATTCATTATTCAGAGGTAAAACTTATAATTTTGATATTTATATTCCTGATATTTAGCGACTCCTTGAATAACATTGTGACATCAGTTCATGAATACACTGAAAAAAACTTTATTTATTACACCAAAAATAATTACTTCATGTTTTGTTATGAAGTTTTTTGATTCACATTTTAACCCAAATATGTTTTTCATTAATACACACTTCCACACAACATTTAATTGTCAACATTGATATCCAACAACTGTTTGGCACTTGAACGTACGTAAACAGACTGATACATTTAATTACGAATAATTCGTTTCCACTTGTTTACCTCTCAGAATTTCTGGCTTTGATGTGCGCTTTCGCGTTCTCCTGTTCATTAGGTGGTGGTGGTGGCTGGCTGTCGATCGCAAATTACCACCGACAAATTCCATTACAGTCAAATCATTGTTTCTCCTAGTTCCTGTCAGTTGCGTAACTGGAAATGAGAGCAGAATGTGGAAGGTGGAGCAGAATATAATGCTCTAATTTTCACGTATTAGAGTCGTGAGGTTGCACATTCATCAGCAGTTTCAAATAATGCTTTCTCATCGACTCATCGACTAGCGACAACGATCACAAGGGTCCTGAGTTTTGAGATTCCATGGCGAGCATTCACAATAGACTTTTTTGTTGGCTCTTGATTTAGTTTTCATATCTTCTGTACCATAATATCCTTCATCCCCAAGATTGTACCGTAAAGTTTGAGCAACTAAAGCAAGATAAAAAATTTGCTTATTGCATAATATTATTTATTGTTTAAGAATATCCTACCAAAAACGATTTCTCAGGTAGAACATCTCCATAAACAACGAAAGACTGACTGGGTCGCATTAAAATGCGGTGCTATGGAAACGATATCTGTCGGTACAATTCGGTAGTTGTCGCTGCGAGCAGTGCGGTTTCGTAGTTTGAGGGACTGGAGGGGCACGTCCAAATAAATTGCACTCTTCGGAACTCGAGAACTGCTAAGGCAGAGAGCTTAAATATCCCTGGTCGCTACGCGCTGGGGATTACAGTCGTAGGAAAAAGATGCAGAAGCTTAATTGTAAAAGCATTGTCTGGTTCACATAAATTCACTAACCACACGCTCACAAAATAAAACAAAGTTGTCAGACCCAAAGACTTGACACGTGTTTTGTCTATGTCGACGCGCTGAATCTAATCCGAAGCCAGAATTGCGCCACCACCCTCCAGTTTTGTTTAAGTCGCGAAAAACACATCCGAATACTATATTTTAGAATACGAATATTAGACACTCTAGTTCATTCACTAGAGTAAAGTATGGGTTACATGCAGGAAAAAATATCATATTATTATCTTTAATTGTTTATGATTTATAATGTTTGACATGCATGAATATGCTGGAAATTCCCAATTCGGGAAAATGCATCTCAAGTTTACTCACTACGGGCTTGAGAGTTGACACTCGCTTCAGAAAGGAACATTTTCTCCAAAAAAAAAGTAGTAATAATAATAATAATAATAATAAAAAACAAAAGCAAAAAAGCAAGAAACTAAGCAAAAAACTAAGCAAAAAACTGTTTGAAGCATTTAAAAAGTAATAAAACAGGGCATTCGACTAAATAAAAATTGAAAAACACTAAATTTCACGATTTTTCATCAGGTAGACAGGTACCTGAAAAGGGATATGTCAGCCAGTGGGAACAATCGCAAATAGCAAAACTTTTCACTTGGTGGTCCCATCAAGGCCTCTCTAAAAGCACTTCGCGGTATTCTAAAGAACTGAGGTTACAATCTATTGATAACATTTCAAACACTAGGTCGGTGCACTTGCTCATAACAGTTTTCAAAACGAAAATTGAGCTTTGTACTCTTCACATTATCTAAGAGAAATTTTACTCCCTTGTGTACTTTGAGATCCATCAGAGAATCCATTCTGTAGAGTATCTAATAATTTTTCCTTTACTGATCGCATTTCTTATATTGTAATGAATGAGGTAATCTTTTCACAATTGTTTAATGTATTTGCGAAAAAATAAACATATTTTAATTCTGGGCAAATTTGCAATACACAGATAAATAAAAAGAAGGCTTTTTTTACAAATAGATTGCCTTGAGTTTATTATCCATACAAGAACAGTGGAAAAAGGCAAAAGTGAATGTCGAAGTGTCAAGAATAGCAATTTATTTTCCTACAAAAATGAGAAAACTTTGTTTTGCCAGACCCGTCGATGAAAGCCGCGAACCATAAAATATAGTTATTCATCTCCTCGACACCATGACGTATTGCGTGTCAAAAACGGTCTCTTTATGGATAAACGTCATCCAATCAAATAATGGAAGCAGCACAAATACGGACGTAATTGCCGTGCGGTCCAAAGAGAGCAAGAGAGAGCCCAAGCGAGCGGTCGGGCGGCCGCACCAACATGCGGCTTCCGTTGTTGGGGAGGCAGACTGTGGCAAGATTGGAGCGACATCGCGGCGGGGAGGGGAAACGGAATGAGCTGGGAAACCGGGTTTGGAACCGCGACACAGGGCAAGTGAGGGGTGGAGAAGAACTAATAGATTGGAGTGAGGGAGGGGCGAGATGAGATGTAGGGGCGTTACAGAGGGCATGAAGGTTGGTGTGATGAAGGCGACGAGGCAAGATGAGAGAGGAAGGACGCGAGTTGGGGAGGAGTGAGGGTGCGAGGGAGGGAGAAAGGAAGGGCGGGAGGGATTGAGGGCTCGAGTGAGGGAGGGCGCGTGAGATAGCGACGGAGGGCGAGAGGTCACTTGGGAGGAAGAGGGCGCGAGGAAGTGAAGGCCCGAGGGACGGGAGAAAGGAGGGCGTGAGGGAGGGAGGCAACGCGTAAGGGAGGGAGGGCATGAGGAAGGGAGGGTGCGAGGGAGTGAGGAAGCATGAAAGGAAGTGAGGGCGCGATGGTGGTTGGAAGGGGCGAGGTCGGGAGAAAGGAAGTGAGGGCGCTAGGGAGAGAGGGAGGGCGCGAGGGAGGGAGTGAGACGGGAGGGAGTGAAGGCGCAAAAGAGGGAGGGAGTGAGGACGAGAGGGAGCTTGAGAAGGGAGGGAGAGGGTGAGAGCGCTGGGGAGTGTTTGAAGGAGGGCGCAAGACAGTGCGTAGGGGAGGTTTGGAAAGCTGAAGTGCCTCGGCTGGGCGTGCGATGGGACCTGGTCGGCGGGGGGCCGCGTGCCATGGGGAAAAAGGCGACGTTATCGCCCGCCGACGGAAGGAAACGCATTGCTCCTAATTCGCCGCAGAAGTGGGGCGTGGGGCCGATTTCCGGCCGCTCCCTCGCCGCCGCCGCAGTCCCCCGCTGCCCCCCGCACCCCCGCCGCCCCCGCCCCCCGCCGCCCACGCTCCCGCCTCCGCCCGCGCCGCCGCCTCCGCCGCCGTCTCCGCCGCCCCCGCCTCCGCCCCCGCCTCCGCCCCCGCCGCCGCCCCCGCCGCCGCTCCCGCCGCCGCCCCCGCCGCCGCCCCCGCCGCCGCCCCCGCCGCCGCCCCCCGCCGCCGCCCCCGCCGCCGCCCCCCGCCGCCGCCCCCGCCGCCCCCGCCCCCGCCGCCCCGCCCCCGCCCCCGCCGCCGCCCCCGCCGCCGCCCCCGCCGCCCCCGCCGCCGCCCCCGCCGCCGCCCCCGCCGCCGCCCCCGCCGCCCGAGCGGAGGGCGGCCGCGCTGATGACTTCCGCGAGCTGGATTTCGCGCTTGATCGAAACCAATAGACTTGGCGCGCCTCGGGACCGCAGGCGCACCTCACTCGCCGACAACTTGGTTTCCGCCCGCATCCCCCCACCTCCACCCCGCCTGACTGCGTTTTCTTGGACGTGCCTTATGCCCTTCCAGAGATGCGAAAATCTTGAGTTAAGTCTCATCAGACGGAAAGAGTGCAGTGTTGAGCTCATATATTAAAATCACGTCAGATTCAAGGAAATATCAAATGAAAACCTTGGGGCAAGAACATGCTCTGCCACATTTCTGATGAAATTGAGATATTAGTGTATTTCGACGCCCCATAATTGTATCTAGGTTTTGGGTTGTTATTTTAAAGATTCGCCGCAAGATGGATATGTAATTCATATTAATGTTTTTATTCCAATGTGTAGAATGCAATGTCTGAACCTTTACTTGCCTTTTCTCAAAACTTACGTATAGTGGCATAGCATGTTATTGCCCCGAGATCTTCAAGTTCTCCTCAAAGATTCAGGCATTTCTCTTGTAATTTATAAAATCATTTTCTGCTGTGATTTCATTTATTTAAAAAGAAAGCTTTAAGAATTTTGGTATTTTACGTTCAAGAACCAAGAGGCCTTAATTTCATACTTAACGAGTGAAATGGTAAACATTTTTTAAGAGGAAATAATACCATAAGATAATTAGGTTAAAAAAATATTGTCTGCTGTAAAAATGTGTTTCTTGGCTTTAATACCTTTTCCAGAGGAAGTCGCTGTCTGGAAAGTCGAGCGTACATGACCTCGTGCAATTGCGTTCTTCCTGCGTGCAAGACGACAGACCTGCTACTTCCACGTGTTTCCCTGTAAAATGTGAGCCCAATCCCGGCGCTGTTGGCGCCCCCCGCTAGGCGCGCCACCGTCGCTCCGTCACGCTGCCCGTGCAATATGTCAGTCTGGGGAGTGGGGCTGAGAGCGCACGGGCCTAATTCCCGCACCGGCCGCCGGCCGCGCCCACGGCGCAGGAATACGTAATGTAATATTTGTCTTCCCAGGACGCCGTTTGTTGCATGACGTCGTGAGTTATGGAGGGGAGGAAGTAGCTCCCTACACGAATTTATTCGATGCGCCGTCCTCTTGCTTTCGGGCAGTGGTTTTCCATAACTGGTGAATTTTTACCGCGAGTGGCAATATTTTACGGTAGAAGCTGTTTGGATTTGAGAACTACAAAGAGGAAAATATTAATCACTTGGAACTGGAAATCTCGTTAGTATGCATAGAAAAATATTTGTCATCTTTCTTCAATTTTCTGTGTCTGCGCATATCCACCTTCGGCGATAGAAAAACAGATGCTAATATTCAGCGAAAGTAGGTGAGGTGACACTTCTCAAATTATTTTAATAAGAATTATACAAATATATTCTTCTTTTAACGTACACGTATATTCGTTTTAATAGAAGGGGATGTATTTTTAAATGAAACACGCGCGGAACTCTAGAATTCACGAAGGCGGTTAAAATTCACTGTGGCGTATTCGGATGACTGGACGCCGGCCACTGAAATGAAGTAGGCTGCCTTTTAATGTGTCTCAACCTCCAGGATACGGCTTGCCTCGGCGATCGCTGTAACAGCCGAAACGTCATCTGCGGTAACATAGTGGACTCCACGCTGCTGCTGTGGTGCTGGTGAAGTACAGGCCAAAGAAATACGATTCGTCTTCTTGTATGAAATTCGTTTGTATCGCGTTTATTTTAAATTGTGCTGTGGTGCGTCATATACCAACCCTGCAAATAAAGTAGTGGGTATTTTATTAGAAACGCCATTTTCACGTTGGAAAGACTAATATAGGGTAGTTTTAAGTCGTCAGTGACCTACTGAATCTCTTTAAATGTATGGTACAAAAGAAGTTAAACATTCGGGGGAAACTACAGCTACTACTTGTTTCAAACTACTACTTGTTTCAAACGGTTATGATTTAAGGAATTCAGTGATAGTATTCCTCTCTAACTCTACAAACATTGTTGTGTTTTACATGCTTTATATTTTGCAACAAAAGCAATGTTCGAAACAAAAAAAAATCCGCTCTGTTGAGAACTACTTGATTGTTGCATAATCATTCAAATTCGGCAGAATCTCTATCATGCCTATAAAATGAATTAATTTAGTGCATTTCAGACTACATAAATGATTTTGTTCCGACAGAATAAACAATTTCTGATTATTTATTGTCAGGTTACACTGAGTATCTCAGTGTTTCATTGCGGAATATTGTAATGGAAAAGAAACTTTTTTTAATAATGATTTATTTATTGTTGGATAGTACACAGTTCAGTAATAAATTACTCCATCATGTGTTTTGATGGCTTACATTATAACTTAAAGTAAACTTAACACAACTACACTACTCTTGATGTAGGAAACTACAAGAGCCCCTACTTTGAACATTTACGGAGAAAATTTGCAAGAAGGCTTCGAAAGGAAATCTGTTTTTAATTCTGGTTGGGAGATCATTTAATGAGGCCAGGTTGTAGTGGACTGCTTGGTTTATTGTATTCAGGTTGGAATAAAAATTGTTGGAAAGGTGGGAGATATGTTTGATGATCGGTGATATATTTAGTTCTTTATGAAGTTGGGCGTTTGAAATGAACCATGGGGCATGTGTTGCTAATCTGAGAAATCTATGGAAAAGAAACTTCTGCAATTAATGAGATCAATAAAGATATCACAGATAATTAGGCAGACTTGAAGGACCGTGGGATCGATTGGGTGTACAAGCTTGATATACAGTTATAGTGGAGTGGTCACTGCTCCGAGCAGTCACTAATACAAACACAAAAATACATAAGTAATAATTAATTAATTAATTAGTGAAACAATTGTTATTTGGTTATATATAACCATATCTGTGTATATTTAAAACACTAATATTTTCGTTTAGAAAGAAATTTGAACTCATTACTCAACCAAATTTGGTAATTTTTGCCTCACATGAAAGAGAGTGAGCCTCAGACGTGTTATCTTATATATTATTAACCAATTTATAGTATAAGCACTGGATTTTAATAATATCTCAAATTAATCAAATGGACGCTTACCTACCGTCATTTGTTCATTTAGTCTTTGGGTTGTGTAAGTTTCATTTGATCTATCGAAGGTCTTTTTTAACTTTTCTACAACTCTTTCTTCCGTGCCATGACATCGCAAGAATTTGTTTAATTTAAATTTCGAATGGGAAACGGACATTTATATTCCCTTATTTAAAATCTGTTATTTAATTTAATGTAATGCATAAGTTTAAAAGAATATTTGAATTTTTTATTCCCAAATAAAAACTCTTCACATTATTGTGATTTACGGACTTTGAAAACCAGCATTCGATTGTAGATATTCATGAAACGTGTGTCGTATCCGAATAGTATATTACAAGAAATATGCTTCCCTCAGGAAGTGCGGACTTGCGTAATAGAGAGCAATGCAGTCTGCACAAATTTATGGCAGATGTAAATTCTTCCCTGGGGAATGATAAAAGAAAAATAGCATTTTCAAAAACCAGTCAACATAATTCTCATGCAAATTATAAATGTGATGGACAGCAGGTCCCTGTTGATTCAGAACCGGGAAGTATCAATTGCGTTGTCTCTTCAATCAAATCCACGTCCCACAGTGACCATATAACACGAAGAGACAATAGTCATCAGAATGATCAACAGGGATGCTGTACCACTCACGCACTGCCATAGAATTTCCCAATCCATCTCCTGTTTCACGTTCTCAGTGTTCTCATATCTCGTAGTGTCCTGTTGTCCAAACAGAATGTTCACACATAAGTGAAATAAAAAGCTTGCAATTACAACTGATATTCCCCCTCTTGTATGAATGATGACGTCTGCAATGAGAATAATTTTCTGTTCCATTTTGAATTGCGGCTGTTTCGTTCCAACCATCATCTGTTCTCTTGTAGTACAGAATTTCAAACAGTAGAATTTTGGTGCACCCTGGCAGGAAATATGACTTGTTATCAATGCAGTTTGCTCAAACAAGGGAGAATGTATGGGTAGAAAAGAGAAAAATAGCATACAAATCTAGCAAAGTCTGGAAAGAAAAAAATTGGAAAGTTATATGTTTCGATTCCTTAATTTCTGTCTACCACCACAAACATAATTGTCCTCCCATCCTTTCTGCCAGTTTGTGAACCAATGCTTTTTTCATGACTACACTCATATTCATGACCCAATAATTTTCTTCTCCTGACCCTTCTGCCACTGCCGTACCGTAGCGGCATGTGCGCCACCGTTCTGCTCTCTGGCTACCATATCTCGAATTCTGTTGGATAAATATGGAATTTTGGTGGAAAATGTGGGTCTAAGGGCATTTTTTCGGGGAATCTCTTGCCCCCCGTTACACTATTTCTCCTTCAACATTAATATCATCATAACCACCCACCTCAGAAATCAGTTTTCCTCGGTGAAAATGTGAATTCGAAAAAAGGAAATCTCTCCTCTACCATTTTATCGTTTCATCCATCCCGTTAATAGAAACATATCTTCGATCCCTTCTCATCTTTAAGAGCACCCTATTTGGTTTCGGAATACGTGATCATCGTCGCACAGCAGTAGTTTCTGTGGATACATTCGCAGCGGTCGTATATCTACCCCGTTACCGCAAGCACCTGAATGCAGAACCAGGCACTGAGGATGTAATCGTAGGAGTACTGTTACCACATCAAAGCATCCCACATGCGTATATTGTTTACTCCCTACATCATCGTGATGCAGATGGCACACTATTCCAGACTTAGTCTGCCCACCAACGGCAGAGGTCCTCCGCACGGACATCCATAACCGCTATTACTTCGCAGAATTTCCCCATCGGCGTGGAATTTCTATTCACTTCGGTCGCAGTCATTTGTAAAGCTTACGCCTTCATCCCCAATGTAGCCCTAATCAATTACACCGCCCTCACCTTTGTCACTGTCACTTCAATTACCGCCCTAATTGCCGGAACAAACGTTGGCGCAACCGACCGCTGACGTTTTCGACGCCAGTTCTGTGACATTTTCTTGTGGTGCTACCATTGTCCGTATTATGTTCTGTCCGCGATACACGTTGACCCTTCCACGACAATGGAAACGCGAATGACAAGTCGATTATTGTCGTGTCTTTGTTAACCCCAGCGGTCATTGCGTTTGCTGAACACCTAAACTGGGTCTTCAGTCCAGTTTGAATTCAAATTCAAATTCAGCTTTCAAATTCAGCTTATGTCATTTAGAGTTTCAAGTGAACAAAACGAGTTTTCATTGGGTACTCTTTGAGTTTTTTCGTTTTCCCTACCTTTTATTGTCTCCAATCTGTATTATTAATTTAGGTAATACCATGTTTTAAATCCTATAATTTTATGAATATTTAGTTTTTTCATTAAAAACTCCAGTTCTTACTTTTTTTATTTTTTTTCCAATATTTTATTTCCAAAACATTTCCCAAAATTCTTTTATTTTGTCAAGAGATTTATTTGTGATTTAAGATATTAGAATTCAAATTGAAATTGTATGGGAATTTTTTCGTATTTGTAACTCATTGCCTTCCTCAACATAATACATCTTCGCGCCTTGTATCATTAACTTTCTAAACGCTCTTGTAAACGGGAGAAACGTTTTGTGTGATTTCGATGGTGGATAGAAATAAATCTGTATCTGACACGCGTGCATATTCACACAACGCATATTACCAGTGAATAATTTTCGAGCAACGTGAAGAGGTGGCCGCAAAGGCTACAGAGACAGTGGTGTCGGAGGACGCATACATTCATTGATCAGCCCGGCGGCAACAGGACGTCATAAAAATTAATTAAACATAGAGTACCGGCCAAAACTGACTTCAGAACGTAATTCATCGGGTACAGCCCGTGAATCATCGGCGACAGCGCAGGTTGAGCTCGCTCGTCGGTGCGAGAGCGTCGGTGCCCTGCCCGCCGTCGCATTAGCGCGTCCATCTGCCGCCGATTGCGTTCGCAGTCTCGGCGCGCTGCGATCGTCAATTCATTGCCGCCATGACAGCGGCGGGCCGTTGCCGCGGCCCTGCGCTGGGCCACTGCGTAGAGTCCCGAGATACAGAGAGTAGCGCAACCGCCGCCATTTAATATCCTCTCACCCGACAACCTCGTCAGGCACGAATCAGAAACTGAAGGAAAATTATAACAATTGATGACGTTATGGAGTTGTTTAAGATTATTAATAGTGATTTGGGATATACTCATGGTTCTCAACGTACAGAATCGTATACGGTATATTATTTCTCAAAGTGCTGCTTGGTCTTTTCAATAAATTGGGCGACATATGTATAATGAAGGGCGATCTGTATAATGAAGCAATGGATTGAAAAATCGTGTTTCTTTTCAGCTGCGCATGGGACATTCGTATTGAAAAGGTGCGTTAAAATACGTAAATATTTTTAAAAAAAGTAGTAATTCAGGATCTGTAATTTCTGATTACCGCGCGATCTTTTGGAAGAAAATTACACTGTCGGACGGTGGCGGGGGACAAGTGAATGTTGCAATCTCAAGCATTTTTGTTTGTTTCAAGTTTAGTGTAGGTTGTGTAAGCACGGGAACATGATTTTCTACATTGAATAGAAATCTTGAAATATGACAGGATTAGTGATCTTAGTGAGGTTAGGTCGTTTATAATGCTGGAATAAAAAAAAAAAAAATAAGCAGAAAACAGTTTGGTTATTTGACTAACCGTGCGATTTAATTGCACGGATTCTCACTAGTATTTTACAGTTCTAACTCTCCTGTCAACTGGGCATAAAATGGCGGGATCAGTGGAACAATGGAATGCCCTACTCTCTGTATCTAGGAACTCTACCACTGCCGTGGCAGAGCACCGCTGGACGGGCTCGCTGGCGGCTGCAGAACAGACGCAGCTGGTGAGTTGCGAATTAGGAGGGGCGGCTTGTGTGTCCGAACTATTACATACATTTTACCTCTTCAAGATATTTCTTGAACGAGGAAAACTATGACATGTAGTGTAAAAAACGATTTGCGTGCTTCGGAATTTTAATATTTGTCTAAGAAAACTTATATTAATAACTGAAGATACAGTTGTGCTCATGGGAAAATAAGAGATTTAAAAATAGATTTTCAACAAACAAAACAGTAATTTATGAAATTAAATGAAAGGTTCTGTATTCTTAGCTAGTCGTGGACACTGCCGATTAAAAATCGAAGTACGGGAGTACGCTGCCCCCATCTAACACCCAGTACCCCCACTCTTCCTCAAGCTTCCATTGAGTCGCATGCGACCACCTACTGATGGACTAACGATAATCCATGATGCTACCCATTCCAAAAACATTTAACTTTCGCATAATCGATTTTGCTCAAATTCTTGAAAGACCTTTTCATGATATTTTTAATTTCTGCATTGGAATTTGTGACAACTTTATAATCTTAATTCCAAGAAATAGTTTTTATATCATTCTTTATATAAAAAAATCTTCTTTACTTCCCTGAAAATTAAGTTGTGTTGAATTTTAGGAAAAAACTCATCGGTCGGGAGCTTCGAGCTTATTCCGGCTGGGGCGGTGCCCCGCTGGTGGGAGATACCTGGTTGAGGGAAAACCTGGCGACTAGAAAACCACGCTAGCCGATGATAGGTCGGCGCCGGATCTCGCCATCCAGCGGGGCAAGATCACCACAGCCCGAGCAAAAACATGCACTACACTTACGGGACTAATGACCTTAGCCGTTGACGCGCCCGGAATCACTATTAATCAATCAATCATCAAGAGCTGCTGCCTCGAGCGGGAATTGGGGTTGGCGGTGCTCTCCCTAGGAAGCGCAACGGGTCCGTCCCGCAGCACCGGTTCGTCGGCGGGTGAGTTCGCGGATGATTGCGGACCTGCGCGGTGCGGCGCGATCCGGGTGTCGTTGCGAGACCTGCGCGCGCTGGCCGGAGCCCCGTCCGTCACGTGACGGCTTCGTCGCTCCGCGCGTCATAACGCTTGGCGCTGTTTATTCATGGGCCCGACAGGCCCGTTCCTCTCTTTTCCAATAAACGCTTTAATTAACATTCCTATTCTCTTCGCGCGCTCAAACACTTGCGACGGCCACGTCGCGATGGATCAATTATCGATGTTTTCCAATAGTGTGTTTAGCGTATATTGCATTATGTTTTAATTAATCACTGACAGAATCGTTAAAACGTGTAGCACTGTGTCAGAGGATTCTCTGAACAACCCGCGAAGATTCTTCAAATACGTACTGTTTAATTCTGTAATTAAACACGTGGTGGTTTTAGTACTCTGTTAATATTGGTATTTTCACCTAAAATAGAAATGGAAATATTTTGGTTGACATAAAATGATAAACTCTGACTGTAAATATTTATTAATTGTTCTGTAGTAATCAACTGTTACATATTGAACTCAACTCCAGGAAATTAATTCTCGTAGTCTTGTTTATCTGCAATATGTGCTACTAATTACGAAATTTTAATATTCATCAAAGTTTTGTTGGAAAAACTTAATGAAAAGCTGCGATAGAGAAAGCAAATGTAAAATAATCAATCAATCAGTGTCCTAAAAGATTTGTCAGCGGGAGGTTTCGTTCGTACGACCGGAAATGACGGACGCTGAAACGGAGAAATCGTCTTCATAGTTGATGAAGTCATTTAAAGAGAAGTTTTAACTGAGTGTGAGAAATAAGTTCTCGGGAACAAATGAATTCGCCATTTCATCGCTGTTTATGTCTAACGCCGCGTAAAATAATTCGCTGATGCGCTTTGCGCCGCTCACATTTCGCGAAAACACAGACGCGTGAGCTCACATAATAAGGAGCTCAGGGCGGAATAAGAAGAAACTCGTCTTCGGGAGCTGCGCACAGTGGACGGCAGCGAGAGAGATAAGGAGAAAACTACATTCACTCGCTTTTTTATATTTATTATTATCCATTATACTCTAGGTTTTCTTTTGCGAAACACTTGATGAATAAAATTAATCCAAACTGAGAAGGGACAAAGAAAGGGAAAAAATCTTAGAAAATCTTTCCTTGTTCGCAATATCCTTCAACTTTATCAGCAATATTAAGTAAAATATTGTAATTAGCATTTATATAGTCGTAGTTGTATAGGCTATAAATGGCTTATATTTAACTGATCAGTAGGTTATCGTCGTTTCAAAATAAACATTGGATTTAAATATGATAATTTGTGACAATCACAAGATGCATCACAACGTCAGTTATTATAAAACTAAATGATAGTTTAGTTTTGTACACTTCAAATTGTATTGGCTACATTTAATGTATTTAGCTCGCAATTTAAAATAAGATATTTGTATTTAATTGCTGATTTTATTTTCTTATTATGGTGTTTTTGACGGTAGCGGCGAGCACTAAAACCAACATTTTGTGAAGCGAGTGCACCAGCGATAGACAGGTCCCCTGTGCAATCCTTCATGATGCCGAAAATGTACTAGTTGTGTTTGACAACGGTGCTTTTATATCACCTTTCAGAATACAATTCTAGTTGGACTGCTCCAATCAGTGGTTTCCGTTGTTTCTCCAATCAGGCTATTCCGTCCTCATTTCTTTCCTTAGGGTCGAGTGTATTGGTCAACCTCTCAGCCTCACTCGACCCGAATTCATTGATTGAGAAAATCTCGCACAAGGGTCGGAAATCCGGAAAGCAGCGACAAGCTGTGAGTCCCCCGATGCATTAAAAGTCTCGTACTAAAGAAAAGGAATATAAATAAATAAATAAATAAATAAAATATTCAACGCTCCCTCCGGTAACTGTGGGGCTGGTGAAACCAGATGGCTTCCTACAAGGTTCAGCGGAGCACTAGGGGTGGCCACCACCCCACAGCGCGATCCCTCCACCTGCTAATTACCGGCTGGCAAGTAGACACTTACGGGCTATGCCAGTGCGGATTAGGAACCACAGCCCGAAAATGCCCGGCCTTTCGATGTCGGAGTGGGGAAGCACGGTTAATGCCATGGCAGCTGCCCCTGGAAGTCAGCCAGTTTCAACGGACGGGAAGACGTGAAACAACCACCTAAGTAGAGTTCCTCGAAAGAATCGGATGAGTCGAAGACGTTAATAAAATACTTATAAATAAGCAAATACCTCTAGATTGACTCGTGGGTAGCTTCTCGTGGTGTGATCCCCGGTTCGATACAAGTATACAGTCGTATCTTTCCTTTAAAATCGTATATGTTCCTACATCTGTGTGACAAAGAAAAGCTCAAGCAGACTGAGTTTGCTAGTTTCGGAGGAAGGAACACGTCACAATCGCCACATATCTCTCTTATCCCCCAAACATGGGAATTAAACTAGGCCCAGGCATGGTGAGCATCGTGAACCAGCTGGAAAAATCAGACAGTCAACCCAAAACACCAAACACATAAACAGCTTCTTTCTGCTTCCATTGTATAATGCTGTCATTTGATGGTTACAACCAGTTGCATATTGATAGTCATTTCGATATAACTTCCATTATGATACAGGTTCTTAACCAATCACAGAGAAGCTCTCAAACCAAGTATTGGCAATTAATCATTGATAATCGTTCTAGCAAATGTTTCGTTCGATTGTGTACATTAAAATTGCATTTGATATTATATTATGCTTGTCAGTTTTAATTTATTTTATTATTAATAATTTTCTGAAATATTATTTAACATAAATTGGATTGTAATATCACTTTGATCCTATTTGAGTAGCGCAGTACTCCCTCGCAGGTGGAATGGTAACCACAGCCACCTCCGTCAGCGGGTTGCTTAGAGAGCTGTCAGCTACGGGCCTTGGCTGAATCCCGCAATGTCAACTGCCACGAAACAATTCAATCAAAAGTTAAACTTACAAAGGTCGTAGAAAAAGTACCGTACGAAACTCAATGTATTGAGTATTAATACACTCGTGTGAAGTTAAGGATACTCGTTCGTTCCTCGCTCGTATCGTAATATCACACTCGTGCATTAATACCCATCATTACATCATCGGTTCATAATGTATTAATTTAGTATTCATTTTTCCTTCATTTCGGACCACTGCGCCCGGCCTCGCGCCGCGCGGCGGCCTGCAGCGCTGGGGCGCTCTCCATCGGAGCGAGAGGAACAAATTACCGCCGCGCACTTTGCGACGTGCTCCCCCGCAACCGTCGGCGGAAGGATCTTTATGCAAGGCGCCGCTTCGGCAATTTATTACTCGCCAAACGAGATGCGCAATCGCGACGCGCGGCTCAAGGGGGAGGGGCGCGAGCGCGGAGGCGGCGAAAATGAAGGGCCCGCGATGATGGGGCAGGATGTGAGGGCGGGTATTTCGGAGGGGGGGGCGATGTTCGGAGTTGTTTGTAGGAACGAGAACGTTGGGAGTGACCATGAGGAATGTACGTTAGGGAATGTCCGTCGGGACGAGTAGGTAGGGGAATGTTTAGGTCAGATAGGGTGTAGGTCGCGGAGAGTGTATGTCGGGGAAGTGTGTATGTCGGGGAAGTGTGTATGTCGGGGAAGTGTGTATGTCGGGGAAGTGTGTATGTCGGGGAAGTGTGTATGTCGGGGAAGTGTATATGTCGGAGAAGTGTGTATGTCGGGGAAGTGTGTATGTCGAGGAAGTGTGTATGTCGGGGAAGTGTGTATGTCGGGGGAGTTTATATGCGGAGGGAGTGTGTATATCGAAGTGTGTAGGTCGGGGATGGGTGTAGGTCGGTGGGTGGGTGTAGGTCAGGGGGAGGGTGTAGTTCGGGGGTAGGGTGTAAGTCGAGGGGAGGGTGTCGAGCGAGGGTTTAGGTCGGGGGAGGGTTTAGGTGGGGAGGGTTTAGGTGGGGGGAGGGTGTAGATCGGGGGGAGGTTGTTGGTAGGGCGAGAGTGTAGGTAGGGGAGTTCGTAAGTCTAGGAATGTACGTCAGGGCGAGTGGGTACGTATGTCGGGGCGTGTACCCAGGAATGAAGAAACAGGTGTTCTATAGTAGTTTGCTGATGGTGCTATAGGCCAGTTCTCTGAGGCTGGTAAAGGAAGGTCGAACGAGTATGGATATAGTTATGTTGCGACTGGTGATACTATGTGCAGATATCAAATTAATTATCGTGAGTCACAGTTAGTTATAGTTTTATTAAAGGAAACTGGTTCAAATTGATGAGAAGCTTATATCGTTTGGTGCCAGTGGAGAAAATGGTAGAATGAATTAATACAGTTTGAGAAATGGGGTGAGATATCCTCGGCCTGATGTAAAGCAAAAAAAAAACGCCAAGAAAACATATTAGTACGAGGATGATAGTATCGTTGAAACTTGGGGAACACGTGAATATATAATGAAGTGTTTATAGTAGAGGATTCATGTGGGATACGTGAATATTATTGTGAGGCCACCAACGAGCCATCCAATGCCAAGAAAACTGTGTAAGGAAATATGAGGATTGAGTGGAGTGGCAGCGATGGCGATTCAGGGGCATCAGAAACGAGGGTTCATTGGTACGCGATACTGCGGAAACAGCACGCACACGGGGATGAGAATAGCGCGCAGCAGGGCTCCGAGCCGGGCGGAGCTGCGTCGGAGCAGAATCAAATCGCGGAGGCGTCTTCGGCTGCTTGGGTGTCTCGCGTTTCCCCCTCTCTCCTCGCGCGCTCTCCCTCCGCGCACGAGCGCTCCCTGCCGGGGCGTCAGTCGTGTTTAATTTTCCCCTCGACGTGCAGCCTCCCCATACGCGTCGAGTGCGCCCCAACACTCGCCCCTGACGGCGCTTTATGTTTCAAAGCCCTCCTCCTCGCTCTGCATCGAATCATTTTCACTGCATCGTTTCGTCAGAGAACTCTTCCATCTTCGGGGCTGATGCTCTTTCTTCGCGTGGCTGCGCTGCTGTAGGGATCTCGCTGCGTTTTGATTCGCTCGCGAAAGCTGAGTACTTATCGCTCTTTATAATATAACTAGGAAAATCCGGCAGACGTTGTTCTGCCCTTCATCTCCTCTTTCCCTTCCATCACCCTCTCACTGTCTCTCCCTCCCTCCCTCTCTCACCCTGTCTCTGTCTGTCTGTCTCTGCCGCTCTCTGTCCTCATTCACATTTAATTGCAGATTCTGCCCACCTCTAAGCAGGTGAGGTAATATCGGAAAGTGCCAGACCAGCAAAATGTAATAGAATGTTCAGGTTTCATCATGTAGATTACGGTGTGAGAAACATTTCTTTGAGGTCTTAGCCTCAGAATTTTTGTTTCTAAGGCCATTGAACGCATCGTTTTAGGAGTTATTTAACGTTATAAATTCAAAATCCTGCCGAATGTGTTGCGGGATGCATTTAATGTAAATATTAGTTTCGTTCTACAGCGTCGTGCATAAATATTTATACATTTAGGGAGAGAGATAATACACTTACAAAAAAAAAATTATTTCCTGTGTTTCGAATGTCAATTTAACAGTTCTTCGGTGTTATAATGTATTAAAAGTGTATACTATTTTTTATTTACTCGTACTATTATCGATCTTACAGATTAGGTCTATGATAATCGTCTCTTAGGATATTGAGTTTCCTTCAAACCTCTCCAAATTTCTCTTCATTGACTTCCATTGCGGTATCAAGTTGGTGTGAATGTTTATTTTTTTTCTATTTAGTGACTAATGGCCCATTTTATATTTTTTCATTTGTCTTTCTTTCCTTGAATAATGCGTTTCGTGCTTTCAGCTGAGAGTTAACGATTTCAATTTTTCTTTACTTTTATGTTCCAACGTGTGAACCGTTCTTTTGGTCAGAAAAATTCGTTCTCTTGCTTCCTGACATTTTTTGTATCACCTACTAGATAACTGGCGACTACAAGGATACCTACCAAAGGTGAATAACGCGCCAGTTTAACTATTAATCAGTACTTCATTCCATTATTCCTCCTTTTTTCTTTCCTTATGCACTGAATAAGTTCTTCGCTGGAAATCCATTTCCTTACAGTGACTGAATACGTGTGCGGTGTCTTTGCCGTCACGTAGATAGATACGATTATCGATCAATCCCCCGCATCCTACAGGCTACCTGGGAGATGGCTCAGGCCATTAACTGATACCATTGCAGTCCTTTTGACCGGAAGGTCATAGGTTCGAGTCCCGACGGCGGCAGGATTTTCGACACCAGCTTGTCAGCTAGGTCGAATCTAGAGAGAATTCTAGCGACCGGCTGCTCTGATCGGTAGTTTTCCGTGGTTTCTCCCATCAATACCAGGCGAATGTCGGAGCAGTACCCTAACAGCGGGCCACGGACCGCGCGTTATCTTTCCTTCCATTCCTTGTCCTATATCCACTCCTTACACTTACATGCACTCACTACCACACACGCTGGGAGACCGGTCGCTTTGAGCGTGTTCCGGCTGGAGCGGTGCCCCGCTGGCGAGAGGTACTGGTTTGGGAAACGCCGCTAGCCCATGGTAGGTCGGCCCCGGATCTCCCCATTCATCGGGAAAAGACCACCGCCCACCTCCCGAGCAAAAACTTGCACTACACGTACGAGTAGTTGACAGCTTACAGTTAACCGCGCGTTGACAGTTACAGTCAAGCTTACAGTTGACGCGCCCGGAATTACTAACAATCAATCAGCCTACCGGCTGTGTTAGCTCAAGCAACACTGTCTCCATTGCAGCGGTTGTGACCGCGGGGCCCAAGGGTTCAAGTACCGGCGGTAACAGATTTTCGACACCAAATAGATAGCTAGATCGAATTCGGCCTCTGTCTGGAGGTTTACCTCAGCCGCTGGTTGCTGATTTTAAATTGTTCGTGTTTTCCTCCGATCAGTAAGCGACGGATCCCGGAGCAGAACCCTAACAAACCGTGCTAAAGACCGTGCGGTATCTTTCTTTTACCATTCGTGTCCTTCCTCTTCCCTTTCACACACACACACTTGCGTGCAGTACACAACTACACACGTCGGGAGGCCGGACTGGAGCTTTTAGATTGCATCTCGACTGGTAGCTGTTGGCAGGTGTCTTTGGCGTCACTTTTAGAGGCCAAACTCGTGCTAGCTGACGTGTGGGTCGGCGCCGAATTTCACGTTCTAGCGAGAAACAGCGCCACCTCCCGCAGTATAACATGCTTGACACTTACGGGACAAATGACCACAGCAGTTGACGTGCCCGAAGACATAAAATAATCATCCTACCTTTTTTTCTTTCATTTCATAGCTACAAAATTCGTTTAGCGCACGAAGTGCATTTCTTTCTCGTAATTTCTTTACTGCGACTTTGATTACGCATTCGACGCCTTTGCCGTCTCATCGAGAGATGCGATTATGGATCAACCCTCCACCGCCCCGTTCGGCTGGCTGAGCGAGCGCCGCTCGAGGCCCGGGTTCGTGCCTAGGGCGAAGAAAGCGTGACAACCTCCTCCCTCTGGGCGATAGGTCGCCCCATAAAGGGCGCGGGCCTGCTACATCGCGGCGCCCAGGGAGGGGGAGCCAGTATACGCACGAGGCAATGGCGAGCTTAGAGTCTGTTTTACGACAGTGCTCTTTAGAAGCGCTATCGTCTTCGCACAAGACCGAGCGCGTCACTATGCAAAACTGTTCCTTATTATTACGTGTGTTCCGGGAAAGTTTCGATGGAAGAGGCTGGAAACGGTGAGATAGTGATGGTATCTCTCGCAGGTTCGAGTTGAAAACTTACGGCAGAGCCTGTTCTCGCAGAGCTGTCTATCAAATAAGGATCGCGTCTTGTACAATGCGCAGCGACGCCTAATACATCTGAACATAAAGGAATGTCTTTGGAAGGTAAAGGACGTAACTTTCGTGCCGAATGTCGTTTCTGGGATCGTAAAAGTATGACAGTATCTTTCCAAGAATGTTTCTGGAGCACGGCGACGTCGTTTCGACAGGTCGTTTTCTTTCGTGAATGCTTCCGCTTGAAATTGAAAAGGGCTCTTTGAAAATGACGTTCCAACAAATGTTTTTATTGCCATTAGCGACCCAGAAAACTGCTTTTCAGCCCGTCTGCCAACCACCCGCGAATTTCGAAGGGACGCTGCTTTTTGTTCTCCGCTTTCTTTCTTCGACTAAAAACAAGTTCATTCTATTATTTCCTCAGACTTTGATGTTGATGGGAATTAGGGGCGGTCTGTCTGAGGGCGGTGGCAGCCCCCGACGGAAGGGAATGGTAATCAAATTTCGGCTTTGGAAGAGGAGTGGAGGAGCAGGTGCGGCGGGAGCAATGCTAAGCGTTTGTTTGACGAAAATGAATTGCAGAACAACATTGCGTTATAGTGTACTATGTGTTCAATGGTGCCAGAAATATGTTATGTTTCTGATGGATCAAATCCTCACTTCTTGGGAATAGACTGAAATATGTTAGCAGATCCTTTGCGCTTAGTATACCAAACAATATTTATATGATAGGAATGGCAAGGAGAGTCTGATATTATCAATAAACGATGTATATTATTTTCTACCCTTATATGTCTATAGTAATGCCATGGACTAACATCGTTACTGGTAATGTTTTTTGCCCTAGAAATGAAGAATAATATTTGAAAATATCGACTTCCAAGGTATTATTCGTCAAGATTTGCGAAAATTTATTTCATTAGCATAGTACTAGATAAGAACGGACAGGCACGAAGTAGCAATGCAGGAATGAAAGGATGACATGATAAGTAGTGCAGTGCCTGTTTTATTTATGTATATTTTAAATAAATGAACTACCTCTAGGAAAACAGTCTGATCTATGCAGATTCAGTGTCAAATATCTGTACAAGAACTCTGATGGCGAACATTGATATTCAAATATATCATAAGCCGAACATTAACTCATACATACGCAATATAATATGGAAAAACGTGGGGTCAAATGATTTTAAACCTTTACAAATGTTACAAATTAAACTGTTAAGAAAAATCGCCAAAGCAACATGTTTATCTTCAAAATTGTAAGAATTCAGTTTGTAATGTTACAATTTCAATTGTAAAGTAGATCCCATAAATTAATTGGCTGGTCGGAAGTCATCGCGTCCTAACCCCAGTTGCTAACGTTTTTTCCGAGCACAGACTTCTTACAAATATTATGAAGCCATTTTTTCTCCTCAGTTAAATATATTTATTACCTACCAACATACAAGTTTGGTAAAACTTCAAGAAACTCACGACTTATATGCTGTCGAATCCTGAAAGATTCATTTTGACCGCTGTTATCTTCACCAGTTTTAGCCAATAAAACTCAAATTTATTAATATTCAACCGTAATAAAAATAATAATTCAGATAAAAAATAATCATTCAAATTTGAGTTAATTTCGTAGTTGCTTAAAAATGTCCTCATAATTAATTGTTGTAAAATACTTCATAAATTTTTAAGACAGGTTGTCGGTCAAGTTAGAAATAAATTTTTAAAAAATTCTTTTTTTTCTGATATTGGGAGAAAAACTCGCAAACGGTGATGGAATAGAATATTTCCTTGAAAGTGATTTCGTTTCCCAACAACAAACAGACAACAACAGAATATGCAGGTTTATGTTTTTGAATTTCAAAGAATAGTTCACCTGATAATACTCACATTCATTACATAACTCAACTGCTAATCAGTCTTATTCCATGAATAGCTCTTACTCCACATTGCTAAACCCGACTGATCTCCGAAGACGAAGAAAAAAAAACTCTCCGGGGAATTCACTCAGTCGGCAGGCACGTGCTTCGCATACCAAGGCAGTAATTAGATGCAGCGCTGACGCATGCCATTTGCGACTACACGCGCGCGTGTACTGCTCGGGGGCAGGTGAATCACCCCCCGGGAGGGGGTGGCGCGAGGGGGGCGGGCCTTCAAAAGCCGGGCGTTGCCTCTGCCCCCAGGGCACCGCGCTTATTCAGTCATCAATCTAACGGGAACGCTCGCCGCCCGCCGGCCCGCCCGCCGCGCGCGCGCGCGTATCAATCGAGTTATCTGTCGATCAGGGCATTAGGGAACTCCGCCATCCATCACCAGATAAATGTTTTTGGCTTATCGATTCGTCTCGCCGCTTACCTCTCGGGGCGTCCCTCCGTCCCTGGCAAACGTCCTCCTCCCCCCTCCACCCCGCCCCGAGGCATTCCTTCGCCTCATTACCCGAGGCCAGTGGCACAGGATGGAGGCCGCGAGTGAGAGGCTAGGAAGTTTGTAGATCATTCCGTTGTTAAAAATGAGAGACGATAAATGTACCCACTCCAGACAAAACGATGTAAACATTAGGGAAATAATCAATTGTGTCTTGGAAACTTTGAAAACATTATCTTTGGGCGAGATACTCATCTTTAATTCCTCGTGTGACATCATCTGAATGTGGAATGTAATATGTAAAAAGAGTATCGGTTTCTACTAACCGTCACTTGCAATGTTAATTTTCTTCAATGCGTAGGGAGTTATGTTTTTCCGCTGCGTTTGCTGAATAGATCTTGTTTTTAGTGGCTAAAATATTCGAATCAAAGTAAGCAAATAAAACAATTATAATTTGGCTGTTATTCTAAAATTATAATCTTTTAAAAAACGAAATATTTCAATCGGTTCCGGATCCAGCAATGCCAATAAAAAGTGAATTGTTGTATCTGACTCACTGTTAAAACGGTTACTTATCTGCTTCATTTTTGATGGCTTGATTACAAACTATTATAAATGTAGCCTACACCTGCTTTCCAATATGTATAGATTACTTTCCAATGTGTACAGATCATCTTTCCGACGTGAATAGACAATGCATTATACAGACTATTTTTTGGTACCTTCAGATTTCCCGTATCTTCTCTCATTTATACACTGAATACTATTTCTCGAATCTTCGGAAGTGATTAACCGTGGTTTCACAGCATTAAGTTTTGTAAAGTGGCCATTCCACCATTAGCACCATCCTATGATAACGCAACACCATTATAATTCAGAGCCACTACAAAAAATACTTCAATTGTACCGTGAAATATCTGCACTACTGTGACTGTAAGCTTCGTTGCTCCAACCGAACTCGTTTGAGTCGCCGTGCAGTCACTTCTCGGCTCCCTCGTTTCGCGTAATTCATTTTCCCGACCCGAAAGTACAGGGGGCGGCGGAGTTACATGACGCCGCGGCCTCTCATCCGCCGTCGAGAGGGGAGCAGAAAAAGCGCAACGGATTAACGGGAACTTCCCCTAAAGCAGCCCTCTTCCGGGGAGAGAGAGAAATATTCCACCGATTGTTGCGGCGTGTCAGAGAGCGCCCGAGACAAAGAAAACACGTCGGTTTAGTTTGATTAATATTAGGGCGAAAACATCGGCGGAGAGGAGTGGAAAAAGTTTCCCAAGAAGCACTTTCATTCCTTTTTTTTTTTGTCAGAAGTACTTTTTGCACGGCACGTCACCATAGAAGCGTAAAGAAAAGGGGGATGAAAACCCCGTCGGTGTTTGCAGAAAGCGACGAAAGAGAGTCTTTAACGGTGAAGCAAAACATAAATGGCAAAATGTGGGTCAGAAACTCCGAATTCCGGGTACATTTACTGAATACAAAGCAGAGTACTTCTTCAGTAAAACGCACTCTATATTCGAATGGCCTCGTTTCTTTTCCAACGTAGAGAAATATAAAACCACAGAGAATTGGTGTGTTTTTACGTGCAGTATCAATAATAAAGGGAAAAGGAGATTGCGTTTTATATTTAATCAACAGCTGCGGTCAACGGTAAATGCTCAGCTCTTATCGAAGACTTTTATTTCGCGTTGAGGCAACGGGAATCAGAAAACTTCGCGGTATCTTTAAGCGACTACGCCGCCGTATAATTGCATGCAGATTCGTGTTGATAATCATTCATGCCGCGCCTTATCTACGCCTCAATCGATCGTCGGTCTTCCGGCACGCCATTTCGCCGGCAAAACATTCAAAACTCAGCGCACACAAAAAGCGATTGTGAAGCGCCCCTACGCTTGGCTCCGCCTTCACCTCGGCCGCCGCCGCCGCTGCCCTCTCCGTCCCGCTCCTACTCTGTGCCTGCTGTGTCTCTTCGGCCTTCCCTAAAGAGACGCCGTTGCTTTGTTCCTCTACTTCCATTGCCGCTGTCGCTAGCGCGGGCCGAAAGGATGCCGCCGTCAAAAGGTTTCCACCTGCTGACAATACTGAAAACGGGAAAAATAGTGTAGAGCAGGGCTGCTCAAATGGGTGTGCCCTGCTCAAGCGCTTATCTGGTGAGGCCCACTGCTTATTGATGCAGCCTCACGGGAGGGGAGGCAATCGGGCGCGATCGGTTCCAGTTTAGTGTTGGGCGAGTAGTATGCGGGCAGCGGGCCATCGCAGTTGACTATCAAAGGCAGTCTGTCGCGACTGCCTAGACAAGTGTATCGGATCTTAAATGTTCCTTTCTGGCTCAGGCACAGGTCACTGAACAGTAACTCTCAATAATAAAAGAAATTTGTTGAACGTATTTTTATTTCCTCGCATATTACATACGTGGTATAGAGAAGTTAAATAATTCAGCGGCCAAAAAAGGCTATTTTTATACAAAAAATCGTATTAAAGGTCCCTCATACCAAAAAATGAATAATTATTGGTCCTACATAAAGCATATTAATTCCTCTAATACGTAGTCAGAATCCATGTTTTGAGGATCCTTTATGCCGAAACAAGGTTTACGGCAAAACTTCAGTCCTCTGTGGCTATCGTGTCTCTTCGGCCTTCCCCAAAGCGTCGCTGTTGCTTTCTTTGTTCGTCTATTTCCATTGCCGCTGTCGCTAGCGCGGGCCGAAAGGATGCCGCCGTCACAAGGTTGCCACCTGCTGACAATACCGAAAGCGCAGAAACAATGTAGATGAGGGCTACTCAAGTGGGCGTGACCTGATCAAACGCTTATTGGACCAGCATCGTGACCCGCTGCTTGTTGATGCAGCCTCACAGGGTGACATTCGGTCGCGATCGGTTCTAGTCTAGTGAAAGGCGAAAGGTCTGCGGGTCATCGCCGACAATCTGTCCCGAATTTGAATAGCCCTGATATGGATAAATATATAGAGTCTTCAAATGTTATTTTCTGGTGCAGGAAAACGCCACAGATTGATAACTTTCAAAAATTAAAGTCATCTGTTGAACCACACTTTTACTTTCATATTACATACGTGGTATAGAAAATGTTATGTAATGCTGCGTCAAAAGTCGGCGATTTTTAAACAGAAAAATTCGTATTGTAGGTCCCTAATAGTGAAAATGAATAATTCTTGTCTGTACATGTAGTACATGATTTCCTGTAAAACGTTCCATAATCGTAATTCACGTTTTGTGGATCCTATGGCAAAACATCTGTCCACCTTTGTGTGAACTACACTAACCACTAAACCCAATAAAGGGTTTTCACCAAAATCAATAATCCACCATCGATCTGGCTAATGACGGTGCCCCTTGTATTTGAAATGTATATTCTAACTTTGGAGGTTACTTTACACGATGTCTCAAGAAAATTTTCAAATATCCCTCAAAAATGTTTTTTTTTATTATCTTCTCAGATAGATAAATAAAACAGTGATTCAAAATATGAAATTAAAGTTGCAATAATATAAACTCTAAAACCACATTTCTCAAGACATATCCATTTTGCTATGGACCTTTCCTCCAATCCACTTCGACACTGTCGAAGAAGTCTCATCCTCACGGCCAACATTGGGTTCTCCTGCCTCTTGGTTCTCGCTTTCGCGCCGTTTCTATTTATAACCTACGGCGGCGGCGACGACGACCATCACTCTCCTGGAGCGCAAAAGCGAAATTAATAAGTGCGAAGAGGCAGCAAGAAGCGCGGCCACGGACAAAACCCAATTAATAAGCGATTCTCCAGCAGTCCGGCGCGCGGCGCGGGCACCGACTCCTAATAAAGTCCAAAGCCGCTCACGACGTCCGGCAAAACCACGGTGTAAGATATACACCGGCAAAACAACGGCCCGGCAAAACCACGGTGTGTTCACTCCCAGTCTAAAACTGAAGCTTATGTGAGGCTAGTTCTCACAGTTCTCGCATACAAGCGCTGCGATCTTTGGGTCTCATTTGGGCACAGTCGTGATTAGTCGTGATCCATTCGACAGCTCTGTGGCCAGCTGGTGTCTAATTTCAAGTCAGTGATTTGTCGCATCGCGGTGGAATTGGTAAAGTCTAGAACCAACAGTTACGAAAATGGGTAGGAAATGTTTTGTAAAACTGTGTAATATTCACAGTTTAAGATGTCATCTTAAGATCTTACACCGTGACCCAAACCGATCGTGCTCACCGTAGGGAGAAGCGAGGAACTAGCCACAAACTGGCTTCAGAAAATTTGCTCCAAAGGCGGCTAGTTGACACACCTATATATCTTACACCGTGGGCAAAACACTGAGTCGTATCTCGGCGAAGGCCCCTTAATCCACCCGCGTTGAGGTGACCTGCTTTGGTTGGCACGGGAGACTGTTTTGGCAACAGAGACCAGTCAGCTCTAGAGAACACTAGAGATAACATTCTGTGCTGAGAAATCGTGACGGTCCGCCATGATGGTGAACGTTTACTCTGTCATCATTTTCATGGAACCAAATAACGGGAATTAGCGCTTCGTTAGAACTTAAAACATTTATTCTCTTTTATGTTCACGAAAACGTAATGAAGTTGGAAAGGAAGCAATATTTAATACTTTAAAATTGCAATTTACCTGCCACACTTTAACAATCCAGTCTTTCATTTCTTGGAGACATTCACGCAGTGGAGTGTTCTTGGTTTGGGTTTTTTTTAGTAATAATTTCTGTAGGTCAACTTGTGGCAAATAGTAGTCGTGAAAAAGGAAACCTAAAAAGTATCATTAAAGCATTGAATACCATATAATATGTAATACTACACAATCATAAAATTTACGGCACAGAATTTACATGCTCGTGGAACTGAAATCCATTTCCATTTTGTTGTCGTTCTTTACAATCGAATGGTACGCAATACTCCGGCATTTTCCGCCCAGAAATGATTTTAAGCATCATTAACAAGACATACGATATATTTAACTCCATAAGAAGGGGTGAAGGTAGACGTTCACTGCAGCCAACGTAACGAAAAATGAATGTCAGAATTCCCAGAACTTCAAAGCATTGCAGTTGTGCACCCAGTTATAACGTTGGGATCACTGGCAGGGACCCATGCTGCTGCCACCATTTTCCCGTTGTTTCTCAAAACAATATCAAGCGGATGCCTGATCAGTACTCCAAGGGGCCGAGGATCTTGCACTATCTTTCTTTCTTCATCTTTGTCCCGTCCTCTACCCTTACACTAACCTCACACATATGCACACCCATGTATTTACACCTCCACGCACTACACTACCACGCATGTCGGGAAGCCAGACGGGAGCTTTGAGTTTGTCTCGGTTGGTGGTGCGGTGCACTGCTGGCAAAGGTACCTAGATGAAGAAAACCTCAAAGCGGACATGTAGGTCAGCGCCAGATATCGCAATCTAGTAGAGGACGAACTTCAACATCTCTCGCGATAAATCATGCACTACACTTACGGGACTTTTAGCCACAGCAGTTGTCATGTCAGGACAAAATAATCAATGAAACTACCGCTATTATAGTGCGATTTTTCTAAATCTGCCCCTCAAGCCGCTATGGCCACGATGAAATATCACACGACATTTCGCGTCTTTCTTGGTCGTGCCACTAGAAGTCGCACGATCGCAAGCACTACTTGATACGGTCGCGATCGTGCGATATTTTGCGGCACGACTGAGAAAGATGCGAAAAAATGTGACAGATTCCATCGCGAAGACGGGCCTTGAAAGGCGAAGTTACAAAATCGCACTATACCGTTTTTCTTTCATTTCTTAGCTACAGAATCCATTTGGCGCTCGAAGTGCATTTTTTTTCTCGGAATTTCTTTACTGCGACTTTGAATACGCATTCGTCGCCATCTCATCGAGATATGCGATTATCGATCAACCCTCCGCCGCCCCGTTCGGCTGGCTGAGAGAGCGCCGCACAAGGGCCGAGTTCGTGCAGAGCGCGACACGGCTGAGAACGAGTCGATCGGAATATGTCGCGAAATACCGTGACAAATTCCATCGTGAAGTCAGGCCTTGAGGGACAAAATTATAAAAATCGCAGTATAACGTCTCCACCTTGCCGATCTGGCTCTGGACGTGCCTTGGAAGTCTTTTGCCTTGCCTTATTTTACGTGGCGAGACTCAGGCCATGAGGCCTGCTCTTCCGTCTCACCACGCAAATTTCGCTACACTCCTTTCCCCGGATAGAGCGGAAAGAAGGTATTACTGAGGCGACGAAACCGGCGATTTGAATTTAGCTCAGAGGCGTCATTTAGGGTTGAGGATCTTTTACATGCACGTAAATCTACTAACATGGGACAGCCGGCTTTACTTCCCCTCCGAAGGAAGGCGTACGAAGGACTTTGTCGCGCCTAAAAATCCACGGCTTCGATCGGGTTAGAACCCGCGAACTTGGGTATAGCAGTCCGTTACGCTACAAGCTTACGTCCGTTACAAGTCTCGGTTCGAGGTATCATAAGTTCGATTTTTTTATGAATGTTTGCTTCAGTTGTGATATGGTGGAGTTCTGCTAGCCCTCTTCCTTCCATTCCCGATCAGTCTAGGCGACGCAGGGGCTAGGGATATTTGCGCCTAAGTTCGCTATACATCCGGGTTGCGGGTTCGAATCCTGGGTAAGTCACATATGTTATGAACTGTGTAATGGCGCGTTATCCTAACTTATCTCTTAACTATCCCTTAAATCCTGACCTTGATTCCGTCACCTTGGCTGGTTATTTGTGTGAGTGATTAAAAGACCAGATGCGCGTCGTAAAGGCTGCAACATCAACGCTACCTAGGCGAAGCCTGAATACTTTGAATAATAAGTAACTAAGCACGATAGGCTCACAGGATACGCATGCTTGACCTAATGTTCCTAGAGTGAAGGTAATTGGCTCACAAGCTACTCCAGGGTGACGGATGTGGAGACTGGCAGGTGCCATGGTAGGATACATTGGTGTAACAAGTCTTAGTGGGGAAGGGAAGTGAGGTAGGCGCAGAAGAATACAAATAGCGTAGCAGGAATACATACACTACTCCTCATCTATACTACTCTCGATTACAGGAACAGGACTCGCTTGATGTTGCCATGATTGATGCTGCTTCTCTTTCTTTCTGACGGGTGCTACTGTTTTACATGTTTTCTGCCCTGTTTAGCGTCACTTTGTTCTTCCTCAACTGAAAACTCCGTTCCTTTCTCCTGTTTTTCATCCCCACCGTATTATTCTCGCATTTGTTCCCTACCTTCTGTCGCCAGCAACCCTCCATTTCCCAAATTTGTCCGCTCAAGTTCTCACTACCACCACTTTTCCTCCTCGCGAATACATTCATTCTGCCATTTTATTTATCCAATCCATCTCTCTTTCTCACACAACAGTTCAAACACCATCACCACAACCTCCAACATCTCACCGTTCACATTTCTGTTTCCTGCACGTTGGCGGTCGAGGCCTATTATCCACCACACCCCACAGCGAGCATCCCGTTTTACCAGGGCCTCCCCGCCTCGCCCCCCCCCCCGCGCCCCTCGCCGGCTCGTCTGCCCACTTCTTGCGCTCGCCGCCCGCCGCTCGCCGCGCATTTTAATCAGTTGGCTTGCGCGCCGTGGGGTTTTGCTGCGGACACCCGCCGGGCTAATGCGGCCTAAAGTAGCTGCCGGCTCGGATTCCGGAGCAGCACGCCTCCGGCCCCGCCCCACCCTCCCCGCCCCGCCCCGGCGCGGCAGCGCACCCGCCCCGCGCATCTTAAAAAGCTCGCTTTGGATCCGTCCGCTCGCCGAACCGCCGCCACGCCTACCACCGCGTGGAGGACCTAAACGCCCGACTCTGTTCCCGCCGCGAACTGGTTTGTCTGTTCCTCTACCTTCGGTTGCCTACCCCTTCGTCTCAGCAGTGCTTCCCCCTTTTAACAACGGCTAGCCCAATGGCAATTTTATTGCCGTAACGGTTAGCGTATCGTTTTGCATTTCGGACGCTTACCCAAGTTTGAAGGTTCAATCCCATTCGAAGCCGTGGAATGGGAGAAATATTCTTCGTACGTCTTCTTTCGGAAGGGAAGTAAAGCCGTCTGTCCCGTGCTGTAGATTCACTGTTTCGTCGTCCAGGTGATACCTTCTTTCTTCGTTAGATGGTGAAAGGAACATAGCGAAATTCGCGTGGTGAGACTAAAGAGTAGGTTGAATGGCTTGAGTCTCTCCACATAAAATAAGACATCATTGAATTCAATTGATTTAATTTGCCTCTGCTTCATCGTTGTCGGGAAATTGTAGGGTTCGAGTTCGTACGGTGGCGAATTTTAGACACTAGCTTAGTCAAATTCAACCATGATCTGGCGGAGAATTCTGGTAATCGGTTCCCCTGATCGGTAATTTTCTGTGGTTTCTCCGATGATTGTCAACTGAATGCGGGAGGGGTACCCTAACAATAGTGCCACGAACCGGGTGCAATCTTGTGCTAATTCTGTCGGACCCGTGACCGAGATCGCTAGGGCAGTAGTGCCATAGTGATCTTGGATCATGGGGTCGCGGGTTCCAGTCTCGCCTCAGTCATGGTTGTACGTTTCGTCCTTTCACCCCCTATCATCACCACATCTTTTCATCCTCACGCCATAACGTTACATCCAATAGTGGTCGGTAATGACCGAGTAGTTAATGCGACCTTAAAAAAAGTTATAATTCTCACGTTTCAGCGAGGTAGAAACACTGACACATCTCAGGGTATATCATGCACTATACTTATGGGTCTGATACTGAAGCAGTAAAGGGTTCTAGTCACAAAAGGAATTTATGAATTTAAACTCAGTATTGCTAACCATCACAACTGGTTATCGATGGTTAGTAATTCCTAGAAAATGCAATGTAAATTATTTCTGTAAAACAAGATGGGAATAAAATTATTATTATGACAAAAGTTAATTGTTTATTTTACTTTGAATTCTCTGCCTATAATAAAACTATTATGTTTTAGAGATATTGAGGTAAACCTGGATTCATTACCTTGTACTACACGGGTCCTGTACTTCTGCTTCCACCAACAATGCCGCCCACGACATTTCTCCCTGCCTCTTCCTACCCTGCACGTCCTTGACCCTTCTTTCTCGTCTCTTCGCGGCCTTTCTCTACCAGCAAGTCTGCGCGTGGCTGGCCCTCCTCCCTCTTCAGGCCCGCTCTGCCGGGACAAAACCCCCGGAGCGCAGTGACCGCCCTGAATGCTGCCCGCGTTAGTAGCTCGCGGCGACGCACAACTCGCTGGCCCTGTTTTGCGCGGCGGGAGCACCGCTTCTGCTTTACATCGAAACATCTGCTGTGGAAACGGATGAGCTTTTGTGGAGAACGTTTCTAGAAGTTTCCTAGTTTTTTTTTGCCTTTTGTTTGAAGAATTCTGAAAGTTGGACATCCAGTTTTAGAGTAAATAAATGAGTTTGTTCGTGCTCAGGCACGTGATCGATAATTGTAGAGCACTATTTGCATAAAGCATTGTTACATCTTACCTCGCAACAGTTATAATACGAATTATAAAACATAGGTGAATTACTTTCATAGCCCTTTTCCTTTCTCTTTTTTGTTTATGTACGTGCGCGGAAGAAGATTAAGTAGTACATGAAACTCTTCACTATGTAAAAATGTTATATTTGTTTCATTCATATTTGTTTTCTCCCTTCAGATTCATGTGTAAAGCATGTCAGTAAAAAGTGTATTAAAAGTTATTACTATTAATGAGTAAGACATGAAATCGCAATCTGGAAATTGGAGAAGGGAACTTTAGGTAGCATTATCCTTTTTTGGAAGTATCTTTTTATGCTTTCAAATATTATGTCCATTACAATATCAAACTAAAAATATTATGAATGTGAAACGATGTGCTGTAGTTTTTTTTAAAGCGCATAGTCTTGCATTTAACAATATAGTGAAGTACGTACAATATTGTATTGATAATATTCCTGCTCTGAACAAAGCCTAGGTAGGTCCTTTCACGTTCGATCCAAAAGAATTCTTAATAATAGTTATTGCACTTGTGAAATCATTCAGAGCAAATCCATATACGAAATCTATGTCGTATGACTTATGACGTACCTTCCGTCAGAATAAGAATTACTTTGACTATGGCAAATAAAGGGGGAAAATGTTTCTTGATTAAGTTATCGGATTTTATTTCTCGCTCTGAAACTTGGTGTTGAATATTTATTATCTCTATGATTGTAGTTCCTACTTATCTTTGCGGAAAATTCATGCATATTGATTTGATTAGATAATTCAAATATTAATTAATGTTTTTTGTGGAGAGAAATATGTATTTAATAATTGTTTATTATTCTTATAGAATAAAATTCATGAATCAAACAAAAGAAAAGTTTCAAGAACAACTTGAATAATTTTGAATGTCGAGAAATGTTTTGAATTATGGCGGTATTTGGTGACGCATCGTTCTGTCGTGACACAACGAATATAATCGCAATTAGGGATACGTTTTCTGAAGAGATTTGTTCCTTTGACGAATGTAAGAAATAGTATATGTGTATTTGGCATTTTAAGTCGAACTAATCAGATTTTGCCAGCTAGCTATATTCCCAGGCCCTTTTTAATGTATTCTCCACGCCAAGGAACATGTTCCAATGAGAGACATGTTCCAATCATGTTATAATCCCTTCACTGCGTCTAGCATTCTTGGTCTGCCTGAGCTATTCTTTCGACACATATCATTACACCCTGAGGCAATTGCAATGGAAAGCTACAGCTCTATTGCTTCGAACGGGAATCGAACTCGGTCGATTCCACGAAGTCGCACCACGGAGCAAACCCCCTGTCTAGGAGCCCATGTCCAGGCGCAACGAAATAGGAAGAACATATTTTCAAAACTAAAGTCACAGGACGGGGACAGGCACTACTCCACACACGTCTGTGTGTGGCCTTTGTCAGAACAAACGTTCCAGACGCATTGGAAATGACGGGTGTTATTGAGACGAGCGGCGGCGAGGGAGCGAAGAAAGGCCGCAACGAGATGGAATGAAGTGGCGTGCGAGCGGTGGGGCCGTCTCTGGCGGATGTCTTCCTCCTGGGGCCCAGCGAGCGGCCGTTCCCGCCGCCAGCAGCACTTAGCGTATTGGCCCGGCCCGGCGCGGCGCGGCGTGGCGCGGAGCGGCGTGGCGCGGCGCGGCGCGGCGCGCGTGGGCGGGCGGCAAGTGACGCGCGCCTCCCGCGAGGAAGGGCTGTGTGCTGGGCAGGGCGGGGAGGCGTGTGGTAGGGCGGGGATGAACCTTCTGCGTCGGTTGCCGAAGAGCGGATTCCTGACGGTGGCAAGGTATTCGATAACTGTACTTCGATTTTTCTGTAGTGGACATGACATTAGGTCATTGTTTAACCTGCTGCCTTATGAAATGAATCTTTTTAATTCGGGGAGACGTGTGGTAGGACGGGGATGAATCTTCTACGTCGGTTACGGAAGAGCGGAGTTCCGACTGGTGGCAAGATATTCGATAAGCTACACTTCGATTTTTCTGTTGTGGACATGACTTCAGGACATTTTTACACCTCGTACCTAAAGAAATGAATCTTTTTAATTAGTTCCCGTACGTCCTTCTCAACGAGGCTCGTGGCCTCAGAAATGTGCTTACCACTCTTAAAAAGATCCATTTATGAGACAGGATATAATATTCACCTAATGTCATTGGCCACGATAGAAAAATAGTAGTTAGTAGAGCAGGAGGAGAATTCTAGCGGCCGGCTGTTCTGATGAGTGGTTTTCTGTGGTTTCCGTGGCTGTAGTTGCGTACCCCCTACACCACTGTCGACCGGGAAATCGTAGTCGCGAAGGTGGCGAAATTTCAATACTAGCTACAGCTGCGACGAGTTTAACGAATCTCTGGAGAAGAATTTTAGCTGCCGTCTGTTCTGATCCGTGGTTTCTGTGGTTGTTGTCGCATAGCCCCTATAACATCGTCGAGCGGAAAATTCTAGGTCCTGTGGGCGGCGAATTTTCGATATAGCTACAGCTGGGTCGAATTTAACGCATGTCTAGAGAATACTTCTAGCGGCCGGCAGCACCGATCTGTAGTTTCCCGTGGTTTATCCAATCAATACCAGACGAACACCGGAATACCTTAACAAAGAGGTCACGCATCTCGTACTATCTTGTCCTTCCTTTGCGCAAGTGGATGTCTTCAACCAAAAATGATGACAGTAGTGGTGAAATATAAATACACGATAATGGGAAATATCAGTAGATAGATGATGGAACGAAAGACAACAGAGAAGGGAGATCCTCAAGAATACATAACGCGAACTTATTCGGTGTAATAAACCTAATTCAACTTTAAGAATTGAACCCTGACATCCAAATATGAGAGGAAAGGATGACATTAGATATTTATTATTTCTGCAGGTAGGTTTATGCAACCTGGTGGCAGAACACTAAAGTTTACATATTATAATTAGGAATTAAATACAATGCAACTTAAAATTATTTTAATACAATAATATTAATAATAATAATATGATAACAATGATGACAATAAAGGCATTAACAATAACCGCATTAATTCTACCTTTTATGGCGACCCTGAACTGATTTTTCACACCATTATTACACGGCATTTTATTACACTGAAGTTCACTCCACTCCACTTCACTTCACTTTACTTCAGTTCACTTCACAACACTTGCACTTCACTTCTCTTTCTACTTCAGTATTTCACTACACTTCACAACACGTCTTCACTCTTCAATACGAATATTGCTTAAAATATAATTATATATTTAATAAAGTAATGCATTTAAATAAAATATGCGACATTGCCTGCTCTGCCGCTGGTCGTCGGTCAAATCAATGGGAAACTTAGGAGGAAGGAGTGACGTAGGCGGCGGAGCGGGGCAGGAGGCAGGCCAAGTAGAGGAGGCCGGCGTCCCGCAACCCATCCATTAGGGCGGGCGGCCGCAAAGGCGGCCAGGCGGCTGAGAGGAGGGCTAAGCACGTCTGGCGCTCCAAGTCCTGCGGCGACCCTCTAGTTATTGGGGCGGGAAGGGAATGGGGCCGGACAGGCTGGACACTGCCGCTGAAGACGCGTGCAGCACTTACGTCTTCTCAGAGAAGCGGCGATGCACTGCAGAACCCCAGGGAGAGGCAATCGTAGGGAGTGTTTCGTGAAGATCATATCCTTGTGGTTTAGTTGTTTTCCCCGCAAAATAGTGTACCAATGTCTTCTTTCCTTACTTTATCCTTTCTTTCTTTCCTTCAATCTTTTCCGTCCTTCTTTCTTTCCGTTCTTCTTTCTTTCCGGTCTTCTTTCTTTTCGTCCTTCTTTCTTTCCGTTCTTCTTTCTTTCCTTCCTTCTTTTTTCCTCTCTCCCGTCTTTCTTTCTTTCCTTTCTGTGTTTTCTTTCCGTTCTTTCCTTTCTTTCCTTTCTTTCCTTTCTTCCTTCCTTCCTTCCTTCCTTCCTTCTTTCCCTCTTTCTTTCCTTGCGTCGTTTCTTTCTTCCTTCGTCTGTTCTTTACATTATTCCTGTCTTCTTTCTTTCTGTCAATCGTTTCTCAAAAATTTACTTGTTTTTTTTCTTCGATATCCTCTTGAAGTCAGATTTAGAGAAAATGGAAATTTTTATGCATCTAATATTTTATTAACATTTCTTACAACTAAATATTCTTTAAAGGAGATATCAGGTTTGATAAATACTTTCCCTGTTCTTATATAATAGATGGACCCTATTATAAAGAGTAATCAATAAATAATTTACTACAAGAATAATATATAAAAAATCTTCTAGTTTCCTCACATATTAATAATTAACTTTTTCTAGTAGACATTATTAAATTACTAATCTGTTATGTAAAATAAGTTGTATTATTATAATTAATTATGAGCAGTGTCGTTCATTGCATTGGTGTGCAGTGTAGGGGCGTTGTGAAGTTGAAGAAAAAGAGTGTGTAAGGAAGACATTACAGCTCAGTGATCAACAGTGCGGTGAAGTGTGGTGAAGTGGAGTGCTATGAAGGCTCGCACGGTGAAATGTTCATATTAATTTGTAAAGTTCGTAAATGTTGTACAGTTGTTAAGCTATGCAATGTTAAATTAGTGTATTCTGCTACCAAGTTCTCAAACTTAATTGCAGAATTAGTAATAAATCTAATCTATTTCCACATTTCTCCCTTCTCCTCTACTTGTCCGTCTCTCGTGTATCCTCCATCTCCTCCGCTGACGTCGCGGCCTGCACCGCCGACGCGAGAGATCACGTGGCAATTTCGACGAGTCTCCGTCGCCGCGCACGCGATATGAAATGCAAACAAGTAACGCACGCTCGTAACCCCGCGACGCAGCGCTGCACGCGTCGTAGGTCACGTTCCTCGGATTTTGCGCTTCCCTCTTCCTCAATTTTTCTGCGCGCGGAGGTTGTTGGATCTTTATACTGTTTCTAGAAGAAGATCCTGTGTTCATAGCAGTGTCTTTTGGGTACGTGGGAGATGAGCAGGTGAAAGGTTTTGTCTTATGTGTTGAGATCCTATGTGGAGTACCCCAAGGATGAAACTTGTGATTGGTCTCCGAGGATGAAATGTATTTGATGTTCAAACTCATGCCTTTGTTTTATTAGATTGCCGTCTTTTTAATGGAAGGTGATTAGGTCCATATGCTAGAAACCGTATGGACCGCAAACTGGAAAGTACGCGGCATTCTAAAATTTATAGAAAACATTGATAATCATAATAAGAAATATTTATTAAATTAATATTGCATTTCCTAATTTCAATATGCATCTGATTGTTATATAAAATATGCAATTAAATTCACTCAGTACTGAATTAGCGAAAAAGTTTCATCGTGTTTGCTGTGAGAGCCCAAAAAATTAATATTTAGACGTGAATTTAGTCACAAGTACACAATTTGCCTAAAATGCGATGACAGATCAACATAACATTGTGATGTTGATACCTCATAAACACTTCATGACTCTAACACACAGTTTAACGGGTCACGCTTGGTAAATGTTGCCTTTGACTCGCTTGCTCCATAAAGTGCACTCTGAGCACTATGTTCATACATTTCGCCTCAAGACCTGCCATATAGAACATGAACAAGTGTTGCACACTTTTTAAGACAATGTATTTTGACGTCACCATTTTTTCAAGTCACAGTAAATCTCTTGCTCGAAACATATCCCTAAGGTTTTTATATTTTGTAAATACAAACATACTGAAAAAAGTTCAAGTTATTTAATTTCAATTTAAGAACTGTTTTACTGTACAAATTAATTCATTTTCTATATGAAGGATGGCAAAGTTACACTTACGACTTTTATTGATATTAAAATCCGTTACATAAAATTTGCAAAGAGTTCAAAGCAAAGCTTTAACAGCTTTGAAATATAAAATTACTGATGACAATTTTATATGTAAAATTTAAAATATCAGGCAGCTCTTAAATATTGTAAAATGTGAATACTATATCACAATCATTATTTCTATTTAAGGCATTGCGATTTACAAAAAGCATTTGAAATTCCAAAGCACGGTACTGACTTGTTTGTACGGTTTTATTTCTCATCGCTTCAATACATTTTATTTTTAATTAGTTTTACGCTCCTTCGAAGAACCTTCCTTTCTTGGAACTCATCTTACCTTTAAGCGTATGCAAGTCTATTACTCATATTTTCCCCAAGATTTAATAACGGCGGATGGTTTCACGAACAAAGACTAATTTCGTGACTACGAGAACCGGCGAGTCGGCTCTTGTGGAAATTCGAGTTGCCGTATTCCGCGGATTCGCTCGCCTGCCTAATGAAGGCGCCCGCGTCCCCGGGCAGGGAAGCCGTGTGCCTTCGGGTTGCCCTCCGTGCTGCCCTCTACCTTCATTTCTTTCTCGAGGGAAGCGACCTCGCCCCCAAACGCCGCACGAAGCACACTCGTCTCCTCACGCAAGATGGCGGCGACGATAGCCAACACTTCGGAACCCGCTCCTTCACGTGCGCGAGCTTTTGATTGTCTTTGCTCTGTGAGTTTGTCCAGAGAAGAGGATGGTTTACACACTGTCAAGGGATCACATGGTGTCTGTTGTGTCAGCGTGTGCCGTTTTATTCGTAAGGACAATGGAATGGAAATCAGCAAGCTTCTATCAACGGTAATTGTTGGGCAGTTATTGAATGTACTGAAAGATTCTTGGAATACTTAAAATATTTTATGTAAATAAGAAATATGTTTAATTATATTCTTTTATATTCTCCGTATTGTTTCTTCAAGCTAATGGAATAGCCATCTTCTTCGTGATATTCATATTTTACATTTTATTATACAAATAGTTCCCTAACAATTTGCATTGCCCGATATTTATCAATTAGCGTATCATCATACACTTTTATCAAATCTGACACTTTTACAGTGCGTAAGGAAATATTTCTTACTATTTCTCGTCGCATAGTTTGTCTTAATGTTTTAAAAAAATGCAAAATTCCCACGTCAATTTTTGAGTGAAACTAAATATAAATTGAAAATTTGAAATGACAAATCTACAAAGTTTTCTATCATTTTTCTCGGCGTTTGCCATTCTCTGCTCGCGCATTTGACAATTACAGCTTCATAAAGATGCATCTCTGGTCTTCTTGGAGAAGAGTCGGGGGGAGGGAAAAAGAGAAAGGAGCAGAGATGGTCGTGAGGACAAACGACTCCCCTCGTTTTCGCTAAAATATCCCCTCGCGCGCCGCCGGGATTACAGTGTCTGGCGCCGCGACCGGACTCGTATGCACTCGTAGCGATGTAATCTCCTCCCCGCACGATCTATCACGCGCCACCCACCCCTCTGCTGCCAACCCCCGCCCCTCCCCGCCCACCACGCCCTTCCCACCCCAGCACCAGGCTTCTGCTCATCCTCGTTCCGCGCCACGTCGCTCCAGCTCCACCCCCTGTAACGCAATATCTATCTCATGTCCCACATAGCTCCAGCCTCCTCCTCATTCCATCCCGTGACGCTCCAGCTCCGTCACTCATCTGCACGCAAGATCCCTCCCTCTACCCATGTCGCACCTGCCTCATCCTCATTCCGCCCCAGGTTGTTGTAGCTTCGCCACTCCTCTGCCACGCAAAGTCACTCCTTCCCATGTCGCTCCTGCCTCATCTTCATTCCACTCCGTCGCTCGAGCTCCGCCATCCACGTTCGCCTATCTTTCTACTGCCGCTCTAGACATCCTTTTTCTACCCCGTGCCGCTCTAGCTTCCGAATTTCTCTGCCACGTAATATCCCTCTCTCGCTTCACGTAGCTCCATCCTCATCGTTATCTATCCCCATGTAGCTCGAGCTTTACCACTCTCCGAGGAAATATTCCTCTCCGATCTCCCGTCTTGCATCTCATCCAGCCCGCTCCCGCTCTGTCCAAAGCGGTCTGCTCTTGCCGCGTCTGCCTGCACTTTAATTTCCTAGTCGTCTTGCACCATCCATTCTCTTCGACTGTGCCTCGATCACTGCATCAATACTCACGCCAACAAAGTTCCCTTCTCTGCTCAGTACTAACCACCAATTTCGCCGCGGTTTACCAACAAGTTTTTTGTTCTCTGTATTCGATACTGCCCACACGTTTCTCTCTCTTTCTTTAGGCTTGTCTCCGTCCCTACCTCTGCTCTCGCCGTGCCCGATAATTGCACACCAACCGCCTTTTCGACTCCTCGGCAAGTTCTTGCCTCTCCAGAGTGGTGTCTTGCCTAGCAATACTGCCATTGCCTCATGTACCTCCTCCTCTCCGTCCCTCCTACTTCTGCTCTCCGTCTTGACCTTGCTTTCACTCTGTGTAATACACTCTCGGCAAGCTACTTCCCTTTCGACCTCAGAAGTCGTGCCCCCGGCCTTTTGAACATTCAGACTCCTAGTTTACTTTCCCAGAACTCTATTCCCCCAAAGTCAAAGTCAACTTTCAAAGTTTGCTTTCAAAGCCGTTGCTTCTGCACTACTTTCATAGTGTTGCTATTCACCCTCGTATAGATTTTCTTGCAGCATTTATTCTGATGCTACTCTAATCATTCGTATCACTCTGTTGGCGTCCATTTCGACGCCATCCTCCTCAATCTGTGTTTGCTCGCATCTATATCTCGTCTACGATCTGTCGTACGCAGTTTCGTTCAGCAAACACTTTCCCATGAACTCCTTCCCTCATCTCATGAATCAAAACATAGCAATTAGAGGCATACAGACCCCATGCACCAGTAGACCCTCTATTATTCAGTTGTTTGCTAGTAGCGGAATAAGGAACTGCTACAGCTTTGAATGCGCAGTCCAAAGTAATACCGAATAGTAACCAAGTGATTATTCAGAATATATTTTCGACAGTCACGGGAGCTTTCAAATTGGTTATCAGTTCGTTAATACAGTTCGACAACATAGAAATTCAATCACAAGAATTGCGTAATTTTGTCAAAGAGTTCTAGTAAATTATTGTTTTTACTAACACGTTATTATATACATTTCCTCGTACGACCGTAATGAGACTGCAAGACTTCATCAGTCTTTATACTCAAGTGTACCTGAATGACCAAGAAGAATGTCTTTCATTTGTATGCATAATTTTTGCAATTGTAAATTAGAGTATTTCACAATAGGTTTGTTTTGAATATTGTCTTGGTAAATGAATACAGAAAATCCAGAATTAAATTGTGATATATAACGTCTCAGTAAATCATTTCAAATTGCAAAATTTTGAAAATTTAGAAGTATAAAATATCATTTGTAAGGATTTTATTTGTTAATTCCTGAGAATTACTGTAAACTGCATCATATATTTTATACAGCAATTTTTCAAAATGGATTTAACGGCTCTCATTAATTTTAGATACGAAGGGTTCTAATCCTCGAATACCGATAAATTTAATTTGAATGTATTGGTGGGAAATTTAATCACTCTGATGGAATTTCTAGTTAGAGTACTACAAAAATAGATCATCAATCATTGTAATCCTGAGTGACAATGTACGATCGAAAGCATATTCATTTCAATATAGCTTGGTATTTTATATTTGTTATTGAACAGAAAGTAAAGCTATTATGGCCGATAAGGGAATATTAACTTTGTCTTCATTGAGACTAATTTTACATCTACGAAATCAGAATATATAGTTAAATGTAAACTAGCTAATATCTTAGGTTGATAGCTTATTTTCAGAGCTATAGAAGATCGTCTGTAAGAATCTGTTCACAGTTCAGGCCGGTGCGGATTCTCAACACTCGAAAGAATGCGAACCTTTAGGTGTTGATATACGCACCAAATAGCACATACCGAATATAATTTATACAATTTACCATTAAACCTTTTTAGGCAGTGGGGATTTGATGCACATCATTGAAATTTCGCAGTGTGACGGAGCTTTTACTTAAAAAATGTTGAAATTTGAGTACTAATTTTTTTAATGTTAAGCTTTTCTAAGGTACTCTTCCCAGAAAACATCACATTTTAAATTACAAACTTGAACTGCTTCTGAAATATAAATAAACAAATTAACATAAGGAAATTTTGGAATTATTTATATTTTGTTGAACATTAAAGAATGAATATTAGTTAATTATTAGATGCAAAATATTTGAGCTGAAAAATCTCCATGATGAAACTAAACAATACCTGAAAAAACCTTGCACACAAATTATTTTCTTTCAAGACTCCAGCTACGTTCGTAATTTGAAAATTATACGTTGAATATTTTTTAGCAAATGGTACAATTATCTTATAAAATTAAAGTTATGGGAAGTAGCTTGCAAAACATGAAGAGTTGTTTCGTAACGTTACCTTCTTAAAAATGTGTATTTTATTCTCTTACCATTATTCTCGAAACAGAGTTTTTTATCATTCTTTACACTATAACAATATTAATTAATAGCTTCAGAAACTATTGAACACTGAATGTTTTAGTCAATATTTGAAATTTGTCATAAAAAGAAATACATTATGTTTGTTCAAATTAGTTTGTAAGGAATTAAGTGCTTTCTGAGACCCAGTTTCAAAGAGGAGAGATTCTGGCGGTACTACTTGTAAATCAATCTTATAAAATAACGATATATTTGTTTCGTATTAAAAGTATCAAACCAATGATTTTGAAAAGTCTTGTGTAAATACTTAAATGCTGTAAATAAATCTTAAGGAAATCTTCGAAGAAGTGTTTAAAATATCATTAGAGGTGGCATTTGACCTGAATGGTTGACTACATTGTTCTCCTGCTGCCTCCTTTAAGGTTATTTACATGCCGGCAGACTGAGAATGAGATGTCGGAACAGCGAGTGTTAGTAACAAGTTCACTAAGATTTTATGCGGGACACACAGGCTCCTGGTGATCGTGAAACGTTTTTCTTTTGCTTGATGACGGCTCACACTATTTATCAATGTATGGATTTCTCTTAGAAATCTTAATTGCTAATAATATTCGGAATGAGTCGTCGGGCTGAATTTGTAGCGCTGATCGACTTCCGGATTAAATAAACAATATGATTATTCTGAATCCACCGCCAATATACTCTTCTCCATATTCATTACGTAGACCTCCATCACGTTTACGTCTTAATGTTGTGCTGAGATGTTATTTAAATTTTAAGTCTTCCCGCGAAGTGATGGACGCAAAACGTAAGGAGAATGTACCAAAACCTATGAGGAATAATATTAAAAAAAATCTATTTTTGTCTGTATACCTCCTATATCCATCTTTACAGTAAATGTTTATGTAGTAGGGATCAGTGACACAATGGTGCAATTACTTTTTCCGCATTCAAAATTCGACTAGAATATGATTTAGGGTAGAGATCACAGAATTATGAAAACGTGCACAAATTTCACTTTCTCCATAGCTCGTCACACACAGTCTTTAACTGTTTTTGACGTAAATAAATAAATACTGCTTGTGGAAAAACCATGTGTGGCCAGCAAATATCAAAGTTTAGGTCAGTGATGTCTAGGTCGATCCCCCAGAGGGAGTCCCTAGCACGGGGAAGCACAACGAAATGATCCCTCCAAGCAATTGATATTCTTGCCACAAGAGAGCAGAAGATAGTTAAAGTCGTCCTGAATGATTTTACGTTTTACGCGAAATATGAATAGATGGAATTTAGATAAATTTAAGGTTGTTGTTATTTTTATTTATATTTTTTCTTATTGTTCTGTACGTATCTTCTTTTTTACACCTGATTCCACTAACTTGGAAAACAGCGAGATTACTACTGATTATTTCCTTTCCCGACGCTAGTTGCGCTGAGAAGCCTGTGGCATGTCACGATGCCACAAAGCGTGCCACTACCCAGTAAGGGACCTTGACATCACTGGTTTACGCGTTGATGGATCTGCATATTTACAGTACTCGTTTCTTTTCATTCTAGGAGCACGTCCCGTGTTCCGGTATTTGCTGTCGCAGACTCCGCGCAACGTTCTTCCTTCCCAGCAGAGTCCACCGCCTTCAGCCTGAAAAGGTCAGTGCAGGAGCAGCCAAGCGCTCGCAACATCGGCGAGCTAACGCGAGGTCACATTCATTTTTATTTGCTGTAGCTCGCCCCATTCGTTAAGGAAAGACTAGTATGTTCTTCAACGAGCGTAGAATGATGACTATTATTCATGAGTTGATATGTACGACACGAGCGATGTAGGAGCGAATTTCTACGAGTGGATAATAACCATTCTACGCGAGTGGAAGACTATAATTTCTCTACGACTTTGAAATTAATGTTTTAAAAATACTAAATGGACGACTTAACATTAGAGAATGGCTACAGAACACTCATTGTTCTCTGACCCTAAATAAACACCAACTAGCATACAGTTTCGTGGTTCGCTTGTCTACGACAGTTGTGACCAGTCGCGGCAAAGCACGAAGCGCCTCTAGGCGACAGCGAGAACCCTCTGTCGTATATAATGAACTAAGACGAACGTGATTGGTCAACAGCCGTGAGAGAATCGGCGTCATTACTGCATCCGAAAACGAGCAGAAATGTATTCATTCTGCAGTAGTCGTAGAGAAAAATTGTTAAACCATGCCCACCGTCATGAAGAATTAACTGAAAGAAATTACTCATGAATTACATTGGATACAATTCAACGTATCTCAGACATTACATGTGAGTGAATTAGCTGAAAAGAGACGGTTTTGGCAATGAGCACAAGTTAAGTGAAGTGAGTGTGAAAGAGAAGGAGTACTTGGGAGGAAAATAGTGGGGAGAATAGTAACAGCGATACTCGAGTTTTCCATGAAAAAATGAACGCAATGTAAGAGGCAAAATGGAGGGAAATAATGTGAAATAAAAAGGCAAGGTACACGCGAGAAGAAAAAAAACGTTTATTAAGGAAAAGTGTCAGCAACATTGCAAAATCTAATTATTACAGCTTCATCGAGAACTAATTTGAAATCGCAACTGCAGAAACCAAGAAACCAAGCGATATGAACCAAATATAAGTTGAGTCGAAGTTAGAAGTCATGACTAAGATGGCTTACAGGTAGGGAAGAAAAGTAACGGACTGAATAGAAACGAAGTTGATGATGAGAAAGGGAAGCAGGCCCAAGTAGACTGAGGCAAGGCAGTAAACAGAGGCGTATATTGTATAACGTAATAGACCGTGAACGTCAAGGGCAAAGGCCGAAAGCTGGGTCGTCGGTTCCGGCAAAACGGGCGGTCGGATTTTACTTTATTTGCTCCACAGACTCACAGAGAGCAACGTGGATTCAGAGATCAGAAATATGTTGCTTGGATCGGTAAGAAAGCGTGAGTACTGGAGAAAGCCCTCGGAACTTTTTCGTTTCTAGCCCTTCCTCTCCAATTCTTAGCAATTTATGGCAGCGTATAAAAAATGCAGTGGAGTGCGGAACGCGCTTCGTATCCCGAGTCCAACGTTCGAATCCAGTTGCTGTTTACGTAGTTGTGCTGTGCGCCCAGGCGAACACGGCCTTTCACAGGACCCCCTTCTGGAGTTTGCTGTTATTTTACGACGTGAAAGGGATTGGAGCGTCTGGCGTTTGGGAGGTAAACAAGCTAGCTGCTGTCAAAAGAGAGAGAGAGAGAGCTAGCGTGTTGCCAGTGCTCATATGAATAAATCCGTCTGCGTACCACCTGCCTATATGTTGCCCCAGCACTCGCTTCTCGATGCACACGCTATCTACCGACCACCACTCAGCATCCATCACACATCTGTAATTTCTCGACACCAGGTCCGGGCTTTAAAAACCCGTACTTTGGTCGCCCGAAACAAGCTGGTTCGAAGCAAAAATAAGCGTAATAACCCTGTAAACAATGAATATTATTTATAAGATGAGAACTTCATTTCATCTTTAATTAAATTTTGATTCACAAATAGAAAGAAATGCATATTGTATTTATAACAGAGGGCACAAATGAGTAAAACCGAACATCTTCGGGGTGCAGAATCTGAAATATTTTTTTTTAGATCTTTATATTTAATTTATGTCGAGAATAGTAGTTTACGTAGCAAGTGCATGAAACAGATGATTCACGCACCAGTCGAGTGTGGGAATTACATCGCGCACGAATTGGATATACTATTTTTTAACACGTCATGAGCGAAACGCAATGCGCTAAGTAAAGTAATATAACTTATATATGAAATAAAAAAAGAATATATAAGTTATATTCTTTTTTATTTGCATTATAATCATACATAAAATGGAAATACCTAACTTGTACAAAAGTAAATCGATTCCAGTCAGTGTCGTAACACTGTTGTTTGTAAATAATAAACAAAGACGTCATCAAGTCATTTGCGAATCCTTATAGATGTTTCGCACACGCGTTGCGTTGTTTCGCACACTGTGAAAAAATAGCTATTTCGCACACTGAAGTCAAGCACGAGAAACCGCGTTTCGCGCACTGCGGTGTGTTAAAAAGTATTTATTTTCACTTGTCTATTTCAAAAAATCCATTATTTTCTTCCGCATAATGTGCAGGATTATAAATGGACCGCAAACAACACAAAAGTACGTAATGATAGCAAACAGCGCTAGACAGGTGAATAAAGGAATGAAAGTGACGGGGATGAGTCATATTACTCAGATGAGTGCTTTTTCATTTCCGGTTTCTCTCATTTCTCTTCCATTTCATTTCGGAATTACATGACATCCAAACGCGGCCACAAAGGTAAGTTAACATAGTAACAGAAAACATTATAGTTCATGTGGACATGATTTTAACTAAATATATTCCATGTTGTTGCTCTGTTTTGAGTTGCAATTATATGACTCTTTTGTAGGTAAAGCTTTATCTTGTGACTGCACATTAAAAGCCATGCGCTACTATATGTGCTGATTGGCAGACAGAATAAGGGTAATGGAATTCCGACTCGCATATTATTGATTCAAACAACGCACTGCCGTGAGCACTAAAAACAAAGGAATTGTACCCGAACACAAAACCGTTGCAAACATAAACTTTTTGAAGCCTTTTGAAGCAAACTGTATGTTGATTTAATAAACAGCCGAAGTAGAACGCGTATAAAGGACTAATATTGATTTATAAAAAAACGTATATGAGCTTGCTTTGACAACTTTTGAGTAACATGCGTCCAAATAGCGGTTTGGCTTATGATGGAAATAAAAAACGCCAGAAAACTAAAGAGCAGGACACAGGACAGTACATGGTCGAGTAATGCTAAACAAGGAAGAAATTTTGTATGTAATGAGGAGGGAACGCTTTAGCACAGAAACAAACAAATTCGTGCAATTAAATAAAAATGTTTTTGATGCTAATGCGATATTGTTTTAAATAAGATTGTTCGATTTAACTCCGAACGACACCAGTGGGTAACGTAGCGTATAATTACTTCTGTAGATACATATTTATTGAATATGCTGTGGAATTGACATGATGTCGCTTATTTTAAATTATTTATAATGCAATTTTAAAATACAAATTGCATGCAGATATAATACAGTTTATATTAGATATAGAATAAAATTATAAAAATACAATTAGAAACCAAAATGCCGTATGCACACATTTATTATTTCGTTCCTATTTCAATACTTACTTGATTTTCGAAGCGTTTTCATAACTTTAGTTCTTATTGCCCCGCAAAACTTTCCAACATACCGACCGAACACACCTTTTTTTGATAATCTGTCTGTTGGGGCTAGGGATGTTTTTGAAGGAGGATCACCTTGATAATGCTGTTGGCGCATATGACAGTCCTTGGTTTTATTAGTAATACAAAAAGATAATTTATTATGCATTGGAAAAATATCATTATACACATTTGAAGATGGAATGAACATCTGACCCAAAGCTTGGTTCATTGCAATTCTTTTAATACCGCTAATAAAAAAAGAACATCATTATCATGCCTCTATTAGTCACCTTGTTTGTTTGTTTGTTAGCATTCATCATTGTTCTGAGACATCTACTGAGATTTATCTGCACTGTACACCATAGCCATACATCACCCTTGCATGAATTTGTAATTACTGAAAATTTACTCTTTTAGAAACAAAACCATAGCTATATAATACGGAAAATAATCTTATCTTCCCACCCTCCTCACATTTAGTATTCCACTCGCTCCGAACCCGAATCATTCATAACACTAATCCTCCCTGTAATCACTCCATGACTTAAAATATAAACAAAATCCGATTCTGAATATCCTTTCAAGCCTCTAACAAGCTTCTTCACAGCCGCAACATCCATCCTCAATGCGATGCGTCGAAACATGGTCAGGCGTTGTGCACACAGCCGCCTGATGACTAGAGACCGGACGAATATGCAGTCTTAAACGTCAAAATATGTACATAAATAGTAAGAATATGTAATAAATATGTAAAATCGAATATAATATGTAATATTAAAATTCTCTAATTAAAAACGAAAGAAATTACATTTAGAAAAACTGTTCACTTTACATCATACAACTTCCTCTTCAGTAATAAAGCTACTGGAGAAGATTCCCACGCCAGAAAATGAGTAAATAGTGTAGAAAAAATCTAGTAGCTTAGCATGTACTCGTCTTCTGACGGCAGGTTTTTCCCCCTTAAGGGTTTTTTTTTCTCAGCCGTACCTTATGGTCTCCTTTATGCGGCTTTGATGCGATGAAGAGACCATTAGGGGTGAATGCCAGAATTCGAAAGGTTAGAATGCGGTAGGATGTAGGTATTGTAATGGCTTAAAGGCCTTCAGCCTAGCCACATAGAAAAAGTATTGAAATTATATATAAATGTGTTGTAATTACCTATTAAAAAAATTAAAATAAAAAATACATCTATTGTAATTCTGGACCGTAGTTTAGCAGCCGGACTAATCGCAGTAGAAGCCATCGCACAAACTGGCGAGATCTACGATCAGCAAACAAACACTGCAGCATCTTCATCGAAGTGTTACACGACGGCGATCGAAAATTTTTCTTGGAAATTAACTTAACACATCACAAAACGCGGTGTCAATTATATTTTGGACCCCTAGATTTCCCCAATAATGTAGGAAAAATACTGGTTTAACAAAAACAACATCTTTTCATAAAAAAATATGAAATTAAATTGAAGAAAATTGATAAAATAAGAAAAATTTTTTGTGCAAACAGCAAAATATGTAAAATATGTAATATAGTACTAAAGATGTAAAAATATGTAACGGAAAAATTCGATATTGTGTTAGGAGAGCTATGATTCGTCATGATTACAGTTTTGAGAACGGTAAGTAGAAAGACAAAAAATATGTACATAAAAATCCGGTCTCTACAGATGACCTTGCAGCGCCGCCACCGCTCGTAACAGCCCGTCGCGCCGTCAAACGCCGTTGCTGCCTCCAACCGCCCTTTCAAACACAGGCCGCCCATACTGCGATTTTTGTAACTTTGCCCCTGACAGGAATCAGCTGTTTCGCTGTCATTCAAACGGGAGCTTATATTTCGCGACAGTGACGTCACTATGGTGACGTTCAAGCTCCCTATTGGGAAACCGTGAACAGCTGATTCCTGTCAGGGACAAAATTACGAAAATCTCAGTATAGTACCTTCACAGTTTCGGACGATACCATACATCCTTGTTTACTGGTCGTTCCCTTTGTTCAACTACGTCGATCGCGTTGTGTCAGCTGGCATTCTCACACTATCTTCTCTCCTTCCGACACACGTTTCTACCTTCCGTGTTATTATTTCAATGTCTTCACGACAATGCCTCTAATATTCATCGTCCTTTATTACTGTCATTACCTAATCATCAGTTTCCACTATTGTCTTCAGTTTCCCTAACGCCACTTCACAAGATGTCCGATTTTCCCTATTTCACTTCACAACCCATGTCCGCCGCCACCCCGCGACTGTTGCCTTCCAGAACGAACCTACGACTATTGTTCTCCCCTCCGCTCGCTCGGCCAGCCTTGATTTGCCCTTCTCGTGGCGGATTCGTTCATTCTGCCGTTCGTCTAGGCCGCGCCGAATATGAATGTTTGTTTTCTCGAACCAATGACCATAAGGTCAGTATATGTATATATAAGGTAATTCATCAAGAATTTATAGTTTGAAATGTATTTTCCTCGGTATTTGTTTTTTTGAAATTTAAATTTTTTTTTTTTTATTTTTTCGAAGGGACTCCAACATGGTTAATCTTTTTTCGTCCATCGGTTGCAAAAGAGACGATTAAAATAATTCTTTTCAATTTGCATCTTCTTTTTCGTACTAACAATACTATCATTTCCAGGATTACAAAATCAACAAGTTAAACAATATTCCACAAGAGTTCCTAACAAGAAACGCAGTGTCATTACCGTTTATCATTTACACGATATTTTCTTTCATTTCAGTTAAGTAATGGCATTGTAGTTGAAAATGTTTACTCAGCTCAATGCATTTTTTTTTCATTTTTCATTTTTCAACGATGGTAGGTCATTCATTATTAAAATCAACTTCGTAATTTGAAGCAGTATTTTTCGGAAGGAACATATGAAAGTAAGTGTGTGTGGACAAAAACGGCTTATATTCTATTGCAAACAAGGAAAGAGTTTCATTTTAGGAAGGGACATAAAACCGCCATATGCTGATTACGAAATATTGCAACGAAGTGCTGTTGACCAAGAAGCACGGCCGTTGATTCTAAAATGTATTCTTTGCAAGGTGCTTAATGTGTGTACCTAACGTGAGTGCAGCAAGCAGGGCCCCGCAGCCTCCTCTCAGGAAGTGCGTCGCGTGCTATCACATTACCCTAATGAAAGCCTCCTTTGAAGTGACGCTGCGTCGTGCCGCGTGATCGAACCCGCAACATCGCTGGCGGGGCGACGCGGCGCCTCAAGCGGCCGGGGGCGGAGGGAGAAGGCGGGGGCGGAGGGAGAAGGCGGGGGCGGAGGGAGAAGGCGTGTGCGGAGGGAGAAGGCGGGGGCGGAGGGAGAAGGTGGGGGCGGAATCTAGGGCCAAGGCGGGGGAGAGGCAGGGGAAAATGCAGGTTGGGGAGATAGGAGGTGAAGAGGGTAGCGGGGGAGAAGGTGGGGTAAGTGGGGAGGTGGGACAGGTGGGGAAGTTGGGTAGATGGGGAGGTAGGACAGTGGGGCAGGTGGGGAGGTGGGGGCAAGTGGGGGAGGTGGGACAGGTGGGGAGGTGGGGATGTGGAGGAGGTGGGGAGATGGGGCAGGTGGAGAGGTAGAGCGGAGGAGACGGAACAGAGTGAAGGAGAGGCGGGTATGAAGTTGGGACGAAAGCCAAGGCAGGGTGGGTGCGAAAATGAGAGAGGTCGAAGTTGGGGTGGAGGCAAAGAAGGGACGGGGACGAAAGCGATGACCAAGTAGCGAAGCGTGGTGAATGCGGAACGGGGTGTCATGACGAAGAGTGCACTGGTGAGGGAGAGGGAGAGAATGAGGTGGCCGAGAGAAACAGGATGAGAAGACGAAGGAATTTGCGTGCGAGGACGGGACTGCACGTTTGAGAGAAAACATCGAGGATTGTAGTGAGGGAGAGACGGAAGGCACTCTGTGACTAGGCAGAAGCAGAGACATGGCACAGGCGGGGACGGATGAGCACGAGATGAGAACGTGCCGTAGAGGAGTCCGGAGGGAGACGGGAGTGAGAACAGCGGGCGAGGTCGGGATAGGGATAAGGACGAGACAGAACCCGACCGAAGGGCGAGCCAGGAACAACCAGATGAGGGGGCGGAAGTGAAAGCTGGGCGGAGCTGGGGCGTGATGGGTGGAGAGGGGTAGGGCGGGGCGGAGTGTGGCGGGTGGGGTGGGGCGGGCCGGGGCGAGGCGGGGCGGGGTGTTGTGGGGCGCAGTGGGGCGGGGCGGGGCGTGGTGGGGCGGGGCGGGGCGGGGCGGGGCGGGGCAGGGCAGGGCGGGGCAGGGCGGGGCAGGGCGGGGCAGGGCGGGGCAGGGCGGGGCGGGGCGGGGCGGGCGGGGCAGGGCGGGGCGAGGCAGGGCGGGGCAGGGCAGGGCGGGGGCGGGGTGGGGCGGGGTGGGGCGGGGCGGGAGCCGGAGGCGGGGCCGCCTCCACTTGAGTCGCGTCGAGTCGATTTGAGCGGCTTGGAGGCGGAGCGCGAGGGCCGAAGCGGCACTTCGGCGCGGGTTCGATACCCATTTCAATAATCGGCCATGAGAGTTGAACCAGGCGCCCGATGCATTCCCGCCGGCCCAGCCCCCGCTCCGCCCCTCCCCCGCTCGCTCGATCGAGCCTTTTCGAGCGTTGAGTGTCAGTCGATAGGCGCTCTGTCCTCTGAGCCCCTTCACTACCTCCTCCCCAAATATACTTCGCTCTGCATCACCGCACTCTATCGCCCGCTAAACCGCATCCAGTGGTACTGCAACCCTTTTAGACCCTTTACTTGTTTCGTTAATGTCTCATTTATAAATGAGATTTGTGAAACAACGAAGGTATAATTTATTCTATTTTGTTTGCAGATTTTTTGCAGTAGCAGGTTTTTTACATTAACTGGCAATGTGGGCAGCAATATGATGATGTTTGCTTCTGAGGAGGAAATAAAACAATTAACAAAGTACCCATTATTTTTATGATTAATATCTCATGATTCCATAAATATTATTGATTAATACTTATGGTAGTAGTTAATTTAACAAGATTCTTCCTTATTATTGAAGTTACGTAACATTGTTTTTTAAATTTGCAACGCATTCATTTTTGGTAATCTTGCAACATCGAGTTTTGGTAATCTTGCAAGACTATACCGAAATGTAACACGATTACCCTATTGTTCCACTGATGCGCCTATGATGCTTCTGCTCTACTTTAATCCCCCCCCCGTCGTGACATTTTTCTTGGCAGCCCTTAATTTCGTCTGATACCTCCTTCTATAACGTGTGATCGAGCGTCCATTCTATTGCGGGGAAATATTGACGGTAGGTTTTCAAGTAAACCCAGCTGCAGAGCCGGCCGATATTCCGAACGCCGTCTCTCGTCTAAGCCCTTTACGGTGGATGCTGAGAAGAGGGAGGAACGGATCCAAGAGGTCCCATCTCTGAGGCGACGGTTGCATGAGGTGTACATAGGACGCAAGAAAACTCGGAAAGCAGAACTGCAGGAAAATAATCTTCATACAAACAGAAGAGAGAAAGTCATTTACAAGACTGGAAGTACTTAATTACTGACTTATCATTCTTCATCATATTGACCGTTCGGTCATGTATCATACGAAATCTTGAAAGTGATCTGATATCCACCTCTCTGAACACAGATCTTTTATCGACGTTGCATTGAAAGCCAAACTAAATGAAACGCCTAGTGTAGTATGTATAATTTCAAAGTCTGTCGAGATGAATTCGCAGAGAATTTGTATGGAATAGCTGTCGTATACATCAGAGATTATGCGCTCCCGAATGCCAAGGTACAGGTAGTTTAAATCTCTTCGTAGTATCCAAAATCTACGAAAACCTGACAAAAGCCTTTATTAGATACATCTAGGGCATACAAATGCAGAAAATCATTTTCAGTGCTAAAGATCGTCCAGGTCAACATTTATCTTTTTCGCAACATAATTACTCATAAAACAGTTGAAATCAGAGAGACTCATTTTTGTCCGGCGGTCAGAACATACCTAATAGGTAACAAACTTTCGAATAATAGACATTAATGAAGTTTCGGTAACTATAATAAAGCATTTCTGACACATGTTTTAATGAATCCTCTCCCTGAAAGAAGAATCCATTCCTGAAGAGGTACACGACAGAGGGTAAAATAAATAACAAAATGATTGTCAGTTGTGAAGAAGGGCGATTAGTTTGGTCTTACTTGAAACTGAAAGAAACATTGACGTTTTGCGACGGAGAAAACGGCGGGAGAAAATAAAGAATCTTATTCGTATCGGAAGAAAAGAGGGAGAGAAAATCCTTAACAACTGAAGGGAAGCACGTTGGTGAGAGATTGAATGAAAAAAAAAGAAATCATCCGCAATATTGATAATTGAAACGATGTAGAAATTGGATAGGTACGAAGAAGACAGAGACAAAGGTTAAGGAATTGAGACTGAAGGAAATATAATGGATTGCTTTTGTTGAAATCATTGGCTTCGAGAACTACTTTATCAGTTATGTCACAGTAAACCCAATATGTGTTAAGACAATCGCGTAATGGTGACAAGGAGGGTCTGCGAAGTCACGAGAGAGAGAGAGAGAGAGAGAGAGAGAGAGAGAGTGAGAGAGAGAGAGAGAGAAAGCGTGCAAGGATAGAAAATGACGGTGTCAGATCCCTTAAAAAAAATTTTAACAAAAATAGAGTAAAATTATGGGTGTCGTTTGGGAGAGAAATCTGCGCAAGAGTTCTTGAGCTCCAGAATCCCTGTCCCTCTTTCGAACTATAAAATTTAGTGATAAATAAAAGGACCAACAAAGCTCAGCGATATTCAAGCGTGTAATGTAACATTTAACTCTAGAACGCCCGGATCTTCCATTTACTGAGAACGCTCTCGGGCAGTCATTTTGACGGCTCATGCATTTAATGGTCTATTCCTGGATTAAGGGGAATTTATACACACAAATAAATATACATACTGCAGTTATCATTTTTATTTATTAATTACAGAAATTAGAATTGACATGAAAATAATTACGAAAATTCTGGCTGCTCACTCGTAGAGTTGCCGTTCGTCGTAAGATAACAGTTCCGATAATTGCCTTATTCTATCACCGACTTGTAATATGAACACGATGATCACTAATGCTTGTCAACAAAGAGAGCGTCCACTGTTTCTCGGAAGAGAGATAAGATGGTATAAACAAAACCAGTTGACACACGGACCGCACAGTTTAGCAGCTATTGAGAAGCAGTCATTTTGACGGCTGTCAGGTGTTTAAGATAAATCGATATAACAATTTAATAAATATAATAAACATAAGATATTAGAATTTAAAGCGTATGAATATTTTGACATTTTCACACTTACTTTAAATGATAAATACATTGAAAATCAAGTAATCACAATGGCCTACTTTTCATTTTAATAAAGAATAAATTACTTGAATAGGTAGTAGCCGTCAAAATGACGGCATCGGACGTTCTATTGTTAAAGTAACGTAGCAAGGGTGTAGTTAGCAGCACCCTTGATGCGAGCGATCCTTAACAGGGGCTTGCGCGATGGTTATAGCGGCGGCGCGGAGGCGGGGACGGCGATGGCCGAGCGCGCGAACACGAGAGAGCGTCGACTCGCCGGTCGGTTCATCAGAAGCCACCTCTACACAGGCGATCAAGTGTCTGCACGGAGGGAGGGGTGTCCTCCTGCTCGCTCTTCTGCCCCTCCGCCTCGGCAGCAGGCCGCGCTGTTTTCTGAAGTAACAGTAATCCACCGCCACGTAGAGAGCGCCTGCTTCGTCTTTTCCCCAAATCTGCTGCACATTACTGTCTCCGCTTTCACCTTCGCCCTCCATCATTCTCGCGCCAACCCCTCCGCACCCTCATGCTGCCCTTGCCCCAACCCCACACAATTCTTACCCCACTCTCGCCCCAACCTCGTTCCACACTCGTTTCACCCTCGTCCAACCCTCTTCCCGCTATCACCCCAACCTAGCCACGCCCTTACTCTGTCCTCGCCCAACCCTCGTCTCACCCTTGCCCCACACTCGTTTACCCCCGCCCCACATTCGCCCCACCCTCGCCCCACCCTCGTCACACCCTCGTCACACCCTCGTCACACCCTCGCCCCACCCTCGCCCCACCCTCGCCACACCCTCGCCCCACCCTCGCCACACCCTCGCCCTACCCTCGCCCTACCCTCGCCCTACCCTCGCCTCCCTCGTCTCCCTCGTCGTACCCTCGTTCCACCCATTTCCAACCCTCTTTCCACTGTCACCCAAACCTTACGACGCCCTCACTCAGTCCTCGTCCCATCCTCGCCCCATCCTCATACCACCGTCGTGCAAACCTCGCCCTGCCCTTGCCCCACCCTCACCCTACCCTCACCCCACACCTTCCCCCTACCCTCGCCTCACTCTTCGTCACACTCTCCCCCTACCCTCGCCACATCCTCCTCCTATCCTCCTACACCTTCCCCCTACCCTCGCCACACGCTCCTCCTACCATCTCCACCCTCCCTCTACCCTCGCCAGTACCCTCACTCTCCCTCCGCCTTTGCAGTCAGCGCCACCACTGAGAGAAGCGCGCTTTATTGCGTTCCGTGTATTAGACTCCCTCGGGAAGTCTCTCAGCGGTCGTGACTGTTGTATGCAGAAATTCAAGTACGCGAAACGCCGCTCTTTGCGAATAATATTACCAGGACTTTTTAATGCTGTGCCTATATATCTACATTTGTTTTGATTTTATCGTTCAAATCCTAGTTCGCTGAAGGCAAGAAGCAGTTATTTGATGCGTTTTTTTTCAAAATGTGCTTTCTCGAAAGAAATAGAGATAATTAATAAACATTTTCAAGCAAATCAGCTTTTATTTCCTGATATAAAATTTATCCTTTGATTTAATCACATCCATTTCATCACGAATCTGCACAAGCTACGCTTCATTTTACTCCAAAAAGAAGAAACCTATTTCATGCCCAAAGATGCAGCCATTTTACGAACTCTTATTTCCAGCTTAACTGGGAAAAATGAGGCTAGTGTATGAAACCAATAAAACTGTGAAATAGATCAATGTATTTCAAAACCGTACATATCTACAAAATAAACATAAAAGTTTGGTTCAGTAATGTTTCCGTTTCCCTTCAAAAATATGTGACGCATTTGAATGCTATATTTATTACTTTTTTCCAACTTCAATTCCTCCGGAGTATGCCGGGCAGACCTTTCAGGATTTGAGTGGAGCCAGGTCGTTTTTCTGATAAGTTCCTGAAAATTTGATTTCTCTTCGCTGATGATCGATCCGGGGTCGATATGTCGTGTTGCAGCAGCAGATTTATGAGGCCACGCAACTCGACGGCCCTACTTGCTCTCAACCGCAGAGACCTCTGGCTAAATGACGCCTCTGAGCTAAATTCAAATCGCCTGTTTCGTCGCCCGAGATAATACCTTCTTTCTCCGCTAGGTGAAAGGAGCGTAGTAGAAATTTGCGTGGTCAGACGGAAGAGCGGGCCTGATGGCCCGAGTCTCGCCACGTAAAATAAGGCATTAACTAACTAACTAACTAACCTCACCATCCTAGGGAGCATCAACGTGCACTTTCAAACGCGCCTTCTTGATTGCGTATGTAAGAGACATTCATTTAAAGAAAACTACAAGAATATCTGAGATATTGAATTTCGAATGTTCACTTCTTTTCATATTGAACCATATAATAGTGGCTTCAAAAAGTATTGAAGTGAGGGAGCTTTAAAAAAACTCAAGGAAATATATTTTTATCGAATTAATACCAATTTAATTGATAATTGTTTTAATTTGTACACTTTAATTAATAAACATTATTAAAATAAAATATTTTAGAGATATTTTATAAATTTTTCTACTAGTACTTTTTTCGTACTAGAACATTTTTTATTCAATTTTGAAATAACGTTTAAATTATTGTCTTTTTAAGATGCATTTAATATGAAAAATATACAAAAAATCACAAATTATAATATGTACGTATCTATGCAATACATATAATTAATATTACCAATTTGGAAATAATAATTCTTTGAGCATCTTTTTTAATGTGTAACATTTTCAAAGTACCCTCTTCTTGTTGTCATTCAAGGCCGCTCCTCTGGAGCTACCCTCCACTGGACCACGTATGCCAGTACAATATTTCTTTTATAAAGTAAGGATTAATATAATTGAAGGGTTTCTTACAAGAACCTAACTAGTCCAAATTCCAGATTTCAAGACGCACCAAAAACTTCATACCGAGATGTGCATAATACTGAATGATTTCTCTCTGCCTGATATTTTTCAAGGTTTGTCACTTGCCGACTGGATATGTCCCAGCAGATAGCGCGAGTTGTAAAGAATAACTCGATGAAATATCTCAAAGTATGGGATTTTAGACTTGTTTGGTTCTTGTAAGAATTCAATTGCAAATTTTTATATTAATTTCATTGATACTTATTCAGTAGTTTATAAGTGTGCTTTATTTTGCGTTTGAGAAGGTTATGAGCATTCATGATTTGTTTATTGTCGTAGTAACAGCTACTACTGTTCTGTACCTGATATAGGAAACAATATTAATTAGTTTGTAGTCATTGGTAGTAAGGAATAATATGCATCCTTTGGAAAATCTTCAAAGGATGCATCTTAACCAGATGAAGCTTTAATACCGTCAAAACTCTCAACAAGATAGGAAGCTGATGCCTGCCGGAACTGCCGCGCCGCAGCGTTTCATCGTCATGGCACGCGTGGGGTGGGCGGGGGCGCGAGCGCGGGCGGACGCGTGGGCGGGTCGTCGCGGGCACATCCGCCCCGCCCGGCGCGCCCTCGTCGCCCCGCCACCGGAAGCGAGGTGTGACTTCCGGAGCGCCCGAGCCCATGCGTCGGCTCGCGCGTGCTCGCGCCGTGACGCGCCGGCCTCCGCGCGTCTCACCACGCCGGCGGGGGGCGGGGCCGGAGGCAGGAGGCCGGGGGGGCGTCATGGGCCGGGGGCCAGGTGTCAGGGCCGGGGGCCGAGAGCGGGGACTGAGGCTGTGGGCGGGGTGCGGGACCGCTGCCGGGGCCTGAGGTGTGGGCCGGGGGCGGGGGCTTGGGGAGGGGACTGCCGGTGGCGGGGGCTGGGGGAGGGGACTGCCTTAGGCGGGGGCCGGGGGCCGGTGACGGAGGTCGGAGACGGTCGCGGGGACCGGGGGCCGCGTCGCGGGGGCGGCGGCGCAGGCGGTATGTGCGGGTGCGCGGACCAAAGACGCCAGGCGGGGAAGCGGGCTGGGGCCCGGGGGCGGGAGCTACGCGGGCGGCGGCGGGAGCTACGTGGGCGGGGGCGGGAGCGGCGGGGGTGGGAGCGGGAGCGGTGGGGGCGGGAGCGGTGGGGGCGGGAGCGGTGGGGGCGGAAGCGGCTTCGCCAGGTGCGCGGCCCGCCCGCCGCCCCCGCGCGCGCCCCGAAGAGCTCGTTTGTCCTTTTAACGGCGGCGAGCGCTTCCTCTCTTTTATGGCGGGGCCCGCGTGAATGGGGAGCGGAGATTCCTTACTACGCCTTCTGCTATGGACGGAGGGGAAGTTGATGCATTGTGCCCGAAACGTTAAGTACTCGCCCGCAAGACTGGGGAAAGTACTACAAAAAGTCTGCGTAATAATTTAGAGATGGAAACGTATGTACGACGCATAATAGTTACAACCTAAGTGCAGATTATTTTTTTATGTTTCCCTTTTTAAGTTTTTTTTTAAATTACCAATATTTTATTTTCAAGTAGATACGACAAGATACGTACTAATAAGACCACGACTGTGCCATGTCTTATTTTTTTAGTTAATGAGGAGGCTTATTTGCATGATTTGCATGTTTTGATATTACCCTTAGTTTCAAAGATCTTGAACTGAAGAATTTATTATTCAAATAATTGAATAATTGAGTCATATTTCAAATATTTTTATTCTTTATACAGTTATTTGCTTGACTGGCTTGTCTCACTTCTAGCGTGTGATAAATACTCATCGTTGTAGGTAAAAATAAAAAAATACATACATGTCAATGGAAATTTCAGATCAACAGTTTTAATTCTCATTTAGGCCATTTGTAATTTTAACAACATTGAATGCAACGGCTGGCCACTACTGCTTTCCTTTCACACTACGTGAGCCTGCAATATCAGGAAACCAGCCCTACGGCTGAGACGGATTCAGCCGATGCAGGCAAGGGAAAAAGCCCTTGCAGGCAAGGGGAAAAAGTTATATTTAATACTGAATATATTTGAAATGATATTGTATATTAATTATATACTGTAAATTTGATACTACACAATATTATTGTTTAAATAATTACATAATTCGAACATAAATAAATATTTATTTACAGGTCGTAAAAATACGAATAATGTAAAATAACATCACAAGTTGAACATATACAAATAATGTAAAATACGACAATATTTAGCCAGAGGAGAGAGTCCTGTACGCGAACTTGAGGTGACTAAACATAGTAGATGGATAGTCTTAAAATCTTTGTTTATTGTTATGAAAGGAAAAGAAATAAAACTTTTTTATGAAAAATATTTAAATCAATTTTACAAAATAAAGGATGGTTAACGAAAACTCTAGGCCTTTTGAAGGGGGCCGTTATCCCCCATGGCCCTTGATCCGCCAGTGCCCTGCCGATAAAAGAAAACGGCGTGTGGAGGCGTGGGCGTGTGAGTGACCAGGTATCGACGAGGAATGTGGGCCTTTGGGCAGGCAGCGTCTCGAGTTGCGTCCGGTGCGAGGGCGGCGAGAGGCGGGGGGCGTTCCGCGGACGCGCTCTCCCACAGCGGCGCCGATCCCAGGACCCCGCGGCGCCCGCGCCGCCCTGTCCGACACGCCGCGCGGCGCCGCTCTCACGGCTCCTGCGCTACGCGGCACCGCTCCCCTCCCCTCCCCTACGCACTGCACTGTGGGACCAGTCACCGTCCTTCATGAGACTAACACTCTTACGATCGTTGATTCAGGACCCAAAATCGGCTTCGATGGTGTAACAGCGTATCGCGCTGTTATAGTACGTAAATTTGCGGGTTCAAACTCGATCGAAGCTCTGGATTTTTAAGGGTGAAAAAATCCTTCGTACCGTTTTTTTCGGAGGGGAAGTAAAGCCGGCTGTCTCATGTTAGTAAATTTACTACATGTAAGAGATCCTCACGAAACTTCTCATCAAGCCTAAATGAAGCCGCTTAGCAACATTCGAAATCAGTTGTTTCGTCGTCCGAGTAATACATTCTTTCTGCGCTAGTTGAAGGAAGCTTACCGAAATTTGCTTAGTCAAACGGAAGAGCAGGCCTCATGGCCTGAGTCTCGCCACGTAAAAAATTAGGCATCGATTCAATTCAATTCAATTCGATAACAGAGGTATCTATCACAAGTAGTTTATTTAAATATGAATTATAATAAACAAAAAAATTCAGCTATACACGTGTTTTGGGACTTCATCAGTCGCTGTAGAATATTGAAAATCAATGAACAATTAGCATATGATTAAACCAAGACGTACAGAAGGAATACAAAGTACAAATGAACCCTTAAAAACGTATACAAATAGAGTACTTTCTCAAGTAACGTTGATCAAATACCTGATGGCTCCTAAGTTGGCGCCATCTTGTATGTTGTACGAAGTACAGAGACATACTGAGGGAACATTGGAAAGGAAATAGAAGTGATGAGAAAAATATCTTTGTACTTCGTACGACATACAACATGGCGCCAACTTAAGTGCGAAATTTCCTTTTCATCCCTTATCCTATCCTCGATCCTTACACACACTCTTGGAAATACTATACCACCAGAAATGCTAGGAGATCAATCGGGAGCTTAGAGGTTCTCCCGGCTGGGGCTGTCCCTTGCTGATGTTGGACACTCGGTTGGCGAAAACTCCGCATTATTGGCCGGCGCCTTGTTTCACCATCCAGCGGGGGAAGATCACCGCCACCTCCCGCGATTAAAACACATGCTCTACACACTTACGAGAATAATGACCTTAGCCGCTGACTCACCCGTAATCATTATAATCAATCAATCAATGCAAGTTGATTCCATTTTATCTACATGCAAAGGATTATAGTGCGGTTTTTCTAACTCTGCCTCAGAAGATCCCTACGGCCACGCTGGAGTATCACACGGCATTTCGCGTCTTTCTCAGTCCTGCCGCAATATATCGAATAATGGAGGCATTGCTTGATACGCTAGCAATCATGTGATATCTATGCGACACGACTGAGAAGACGCGCAAATACCGTGACATATTCCATCGTGAAGACAGATCTTGAGAGGCAGAGTTAGCAAAACCGCATTATACCAGTGTTGTCGAGGGCGATGCCACGAGCGGGAGTCCGTGGCACGAGTGCCACGACGAAATCGCCCCTCCACGCAGTTCGTCACTCCGCCACCAGAGACAACGCCATCACTATTGTGAAACGGCGGGGTTACTAATAGTTTCCTTTCCCGCCGCTAGTTGCGCAGAGAAGCTCGTGGCATGCTACGGTGCCACAGAACGTGCCACTGCCACCAATAGATGACCTTGACACCACTGCACTATACGGACGGAGTCTTTTACAGTGGCCACATGTCGAGAGGCCTCACTGTGCGCGGGCGGAGAGGACACCCGACACCGCGGGTGCATGCGAGGCAACGCGGCGGGGCGACATTCTTGCGCGCGAGCTCGCAGCCAATGGAGCGGAGCGGCGCCTTTCCCAAGGCGGCGCTTCGCTGGCGCTCAAAGGCCGCCGCCGCGGACGCAGCGCAATCCAATGGACGGAACTGCCCAGCCGTGCGGGGAGCTTCTTCTTTACTATACTTCGGTTTTTCTTTCTTGGCGCACGGGGGTGTGTCAATGAAATGGAATATCTCACGGTATTTCAAGTCGTTCTCCGTCGTGCCGCCAGGAGTCGCATGATGGCCAGCACTGCTCGATACAGTCGCGATCATGCGTTTCCTAGCGGCACAGCCGAGAACGACGCGAAATACCGTGAGATATTCCATTTCATTGACACACCCCCGTGCGCCAAGAAAGAAAAACCGAAGTATACTGGTGAAGGAATACGGAGGGTCTGACAATGAATAAGCATTATGTGTTGTAGATAGATGTAGTAATAAATGATTGTTGTTGTTTTTTGTAATTTAAGATCGTATCAACTACTAGGTCATTAGTGACCACTTTTGGATGTAACGTTATGGTATGAGGATGAAACGATATGGTGATGATGGGGGGTTGAAAGGACGTACACATACAACCATGCCCGAGGCGGGACTCGAACCCGCGACCCCACGGTCCAAGACCACTACGGCACAACTGCTTTAGGGATATCGGCCACGGGGCCGTTTGTTTAGTGTTGCTGGGTGCGACAAATGCTAAGGTTGTTAGTCCCGTAAGTCTAGAGCATGTGTTATCGTGGGAGGTGGCGGAGTCTTCCCGCGCTGGATGGGCAGATCCGGGGATCGACCAACCGTCGGCTAGCGGGGTTTCCCCAACCAGGTATCTCCCACCAACGGGGCACCGCTTCAGCCGGGACAAGCTCTAAGCACCCGATCAGTCTCCCAGCATGTGTGGTAGTGATAGCGCGTGTAAATAAGAGTTGCGGATACAGCAGGGAAGAAGATGGAAAGATCGTGCGCTGTCCGTGGCCCGTTTGTTAGGGTACTTCTCTGGCATTGGCCTGGTGTTGTTCGGAGAAACCACTGAACACGATCGATCAGAGCAGCCGGCGGCTACAATTATTCTCCTAATACCAACTGAATTCGACCTAGCTGACAAGCTTGTGTCAAAAATCCGGTTACCGTCGGTAGTCGATCCTAGGTGTCCTTGGCTAGGACCTCCCGATCAGAGGCACGGGACTGACATGAGTTGATGCCCTGAGCAACTTCTCCCGATCCGACTGAATAAATAAACAATATGTGTTGTAGGTAGTTTTAGAAATAAATGCATGTTAGATTATAATCTAACGTTATTTATTTATCTAACATTCTAATCTATAGTTATCGATCATTCTGACATTACGTTACCATTTCACAGATTTTCATCCAAGCGTTTTTCAGACAGTGAGTTGTTATATCAATAATTAAAAACACAAATAAAACAGACTTAAAATGTGTTGTTTGAAAAATATATTGTTAATTGTGTAGGCATTTCTCTTTTAATGTTACAAATCTAATTCGAAACACTCCTGCTTCAAATCGGTAGTTCCGTTTAAGAGGAAGCAATTTTGCGGTCGCTTTTCCCCATCACTCGAAACTAAACTGTCTACGACAACTGCAAGCGAGAGGTAAACCCTGCTCTATAAATGGAACTTCGCCAACTAATCCGCGCGCTCGGGGGCTCGCCATCATAACAGTCGGGGTCGGCGCGCGATCTAGACTTGCTTGCGCCGCCGCTGCAGCGCTGCCGTCCGCTACGTTCTTGTTACCCTGCCCGACTCTCGCGCCGTCTACTTGGTCCTCGCCCTTGCCCATTCACCCAAATTGGTCTACGCGTTTCCGACAATTAATCATTCGCTCATTTGTTCTGACGACGCGGCTGGGTGGGTTTTCCTAAATGCGAAATGACAGATGAAGCGGTGAAATAGCTTACTAGGTTAAGCTCCCTAGTTCCCAATATCTCAACAATTTGTAAATCTATTTTCTTGTTAAGTCATTCCGATTTGTGGGCGAAAAACACTCACTTTTGAGAACAACAAAAATTATACAAACATTAATAAATAAGAGGCAATTGTAAGGAAATTTTCTTGAGAAGATTTATTGTTATAAAATTACCCTATTGAGTAGCAAAGCGTTGGAATTCTTTTGTAAAAAAGTAGATATAAATTTTCTCTTAGAATAATTTATCTTTAAAAGAATTGCACAGCATTTATTCAAGTGTCTCTAACTAATCGAATCACGCTCTAGCAAAGTAAGTTACCTGAAGAAATATTTCAAGAACGTTTGCTGTATAATTTTCAGTAAGGTCAAATTCATAAATTTAGAAGTTGTGAGCACTTAAAAAAATACTTTGTATACAATTAAAAGATTATTATTATAACTAGAACATTATTATAATCCTGAATAAGTATGCTTCCTACCTTTTTTGTGTTTTTTTTCAATAGCAGAAGACTAAAATGTTTTAGTAGCGGCTAAAACAATCTGTTGTTTTCTTAGTAAACTGTTTAACGTGTACTCACCAAATTTGAGAAATCCAGTACATAACAATATAAAATTCTAGCAATCCAACGTGAAATAATAGAATCCACTATCAAATTAGAAGAGCTAGTAATATAACCTCGATAATATTAAAGCTTTGATCTGCATGAATATAATGATGTGTGCCCGACCAAAATTGTGAGGGACCGTGAACCGTTGTGCAAACCGAGGTGCTGCACCTGAACCAGGTATTTCCCTGGGGCGCGGCGTATCGCCGTTGAGTTCGTGGGAAGGCCGCAGCGCCGGCGGGGGCGTTCCGGGAACGAGTTGAATGACGGAGCCGCTGGCGGCCGCAGGATGGACACGGAGCGATATGGCCTCCGGGGGCTGCGAACACAGACTCCGGGCGCGGCGCCTGGACCAGCCCCCGGAACCTATCGGCTCCCGTGTCGCCTCCGGGCAACACGACACTTCGCTCTCGGCGGCCCCGTTGGCTCAGGCGCAGCACGGAGTTCGGGTTGTGGGGGGAAAATATACGTAAAATGGAAACACCCAATACAGACTGACGAACACAGGCTGTTCCAACTCGGGCTCTCGCGAGCACGGGCGCCTGCGGGCGCGCCCGCGTGCAGTCGTGGCTAGCTCAGGAGGGAATCATCAGCTTCATAAAGAACTCAGCCTAGAACCCACTGAACATCACATCACACACCTAGCCACTAACTTCTTCCATTATTCACCCGGAATCCCTTCCCTTGCAACCTTCAGACTCGCAATATATCCTAACCACACCAGAATGGAAAACAGGTATCCTTACAACATATTCCTGAAAATCTTCTCCGAATTCGAACCAGAATAGAGGACCTAAAAGGGCATCCTCACCCTTATTTTAGATTTAAGTGTTAGAAGTAAGTTTTAAATGTAAGTTAGCACGTAAGCCTTCAAACATATGTAAAGTAGAATTATACTGAACTAGGTACAACCAACATAAATCAATAAAAAAAGCCCAGGAGGAGGTTGTGGAAGGGGAAGCGCCCTTATCACTTTCCCTTTGCTTTTCCTGGAAACAATATGAGTGGTGCGATGGCTGGCGGGGGGCACAACCCGTTTTTCTGTCGCACCGGATACCATGCCATCGACGATGTAGTTGGAGATAATAGAGTTACAAAAGTCCTTACTTCTAAAGAACAGATATTTTAATACCATTAATTGTCACGATCGGTGGTATCAGGATTTGCATGTGGAAGTCTTTCCCAAGCTTCATAAAATACAGGGAAGATTATATCTAAGTTTAGTCGACATATTGTAGCCGGAGCAAGAGTGTCTGCCGGAGCAAGCTCTAATCCAGAACGCTTAGACGTGTCCCGGTTGTGCCGGTGCCCCGCTGGGGGAGATACCTTCAACTCAAATTTGTTGACATTTACTATTATCATAGGATATTCTTGGATTCTGCGATGGACTATAATGTGATTCTGCAAAGGATACGCATCAAGTTAAGTTTAGTTAGTTTAAGATGATGTTCGTAAATTCCATTTAATCCTAAATTATTATTTCGTTCCTTTCGTTTGTATACCCATCCTTAAATGATTACATTAATTGCACTATGTGTTCTGTTACTTTAATTGTAACTACAATTTCAAAGTAAGGTCCTCCGGCAAGATGCCTAAATTTACAAGTCACGGTTAATATAATTTATCTAAACGACTCAAAGATTGATATTTTCATTCTTTCTGAATGGAGACCCTCACGTTTCTTACGCCAGCTGAAAATCACTCACTTGTACGTCTTTTCGGGCAAACGATGGCTGAGTGTGGTCATGACTGAGTAAGGAGGCTTAAGAAAATGTGAAGAGAGATTATGTTAAAAATACAAATGCCGGAACCAGGCGCCAGTAGGTTCTTGAGCCACTACACCGCCCTAGCCTCCGCGTTTAGCCTACCTCTTACCCGGAGCACAAGCTCTGGTTCAGATAAGACTCTACGGCACTGTTGTCAAGGGTCGATGCCATGAGCGGGAGTCCTTGGCACGAGTGCCACGACGAAATCGCTCCTCCACGTAATTCATTACCCCGCCACCAGACATAACGCCATCCTTATTGTAAAACGGCGGGGTTAATAATAATTCTCTTTGACTACGTTAGTTGCGCAGAGAAGCTCGCGGTATGCCACGGTGCCACGACGCGTGCCATCTGCCACCAGTAGAAGACATTGACATCGTTGCTCTGTCTTCTCTGGCCTCGCTTGTAATTCAAGAATGCTATTTTTTTAAACTCAGGGTTTTGCAATTGTCTTGCCAAGTCCCTTAAAGTGGGGAATGTAGTTTGGGGTGCAAGATAACATAATAATGACACATATATTCGAAAGATATTAGTTTGAAATGCTGAAGTATTTCTGCGAGATATTTATCCTTGCCTCATTCGTTCAAATTTACGATTTCGAATTTCGTATACTTTAACAAAAGTGCATCAACCCAGAAACAATGAAATATGTTTTTCTTTAAAGTCTGCAAGTGCCAACTTCCTTTCCATGCTTCTTATTTACCCAAGCAAAGTTTGCTCTTATGAACACTAATGAAGTGTGACTCAGCAAATGAGCGACAAGAATCTTGAATAACTTTTTGTTTTATTGTGTTGAATATTTAGTAAACATTTTATAATAATTGAAATATTCACTTTTGATTTTCTTTTTCTTTTACTATTCAATAGTTTATAGATACATGAAGTTGTACAAATTTAACATTGCGTTTATTCAAATGTCTGTCTAGTGTAGCATGCCTTTTGAAAAGATCCGGTTGTACTGTAGTCAATGTAAGGCATGCGCCTATTCGAAAGTTTTAATAACTGTACTAAGAAATAACCATAGACGTCTTGGCGTAAATCTGCATTGTGGTTGAATTCCAGCGCTATTTACAAAATACTATAAAGAATGAATGATTTTCTAACTAAGAATGATGAGTTGACAGAAAATATTGCATGTATCACTACACTTGAAGCAGTAAATTGTTTCACCCCACTGAAGTCTATAATTAACGGATAAAAAATTATTCCCGTTGCAAAATAACCCGAGTATGAAGCAGTCTTTAATATACACAATGTTTCATTTTTTGATTTCATAAAATTAAGTCTTGTGTTAGCACCAATCGTTATAACCTTTTGCGTATAATCAATGTTTTTGTGTTAATAAGACACATTTTTCATACCTACAAGTCCATTTTGCACACATATGGAGCATTAGGAAAATTTAAATTTTCTTTTTGCAAGTGGGACGCCCAATGTAAATTTGTTATTATTGGACGTTTCGTCATTTGCAGAAAATTTGACAGGGAAATATACAGTTTGTATGAAAATTGGATTTCTGCCAATACAGATTACAATCACAGCGGTTAAGTTGATTTTAGGCTGATGGCTGGAAAATGTAGTTTTGTTTGAAAGGGATTTTGTTAGCTTTTTGTCGTTTTATTGTAATATCGTTGCTGTCCATTGATCGTGCATCAAACAAAAATCTCAAATATTATAGTATTAAAAATTTACTGTTTGTCTTTAGTCTCTGTATTTTATTATCAAATTGTAATCGAATTGTCGGATTAGACTCGCAATTTTGTTTTCATATTAAAAATATGGCATCTTCTAATAAAACATTTCAAGAAAATAGAGAATAAGCTGCTTGTGTATAAAGCTGGAAACATTCCTAACGAAATATTTATACAAACATCTTCCAATTATATTGTAAGTTCTGGTCCTGATGACGAACGTTTTTTCCTGTACGATAAGTACTGACAACAAGTAGATTATATTACGTCTAATTCATTCACAAATAATTCAGACCTCGAGTCTGAAATCTAAAAATATATAGGACGACTTAGGGACAAGAACAAAATACTTTCCTAATTGGGTCACGTCGTTGATCTGAGTCTTCTGAAAGCAAACGTCATTTAACATTCCCTTGAGTTTACGTCGACAATCAGCCAGCCGTATAATCAAAGCGACAAACAGAAAAGAACGCAGCCCTTTGTCGAATGAACGCCTATTCGTGTCACGTCGCAACACGCCCCATCCTATCGGACCTGCAGTCGGCCGCCCCTTGAGACGGCTTATCGTCGTCACTCTATTATTAGCGTTTCTTGCCCCGCGCCCCTGTCGACGGGTCGGCGTCGTCGGGGATGAGGGTGTGTAGGGGTAGGTAGGGTGGGGGGGGTAGGGGTAGGTAGGGTAGGGGTGTTGCGCGACGTTTTTGCCGCCGCCGCCGGCGGCCGGTCACTCGAGCGACGGGCAGCACCGCGTCCTCAGTCCTCACGAGAGGATAAATGGAGAGTCGGCCTAACGGCGCCCTGTCACGCACTTGCGCGCTTAGGAGCTGGGGACGGCGCGCCGCGCGTCAGCCAACGCTGGATGTCAACCTCACGTTCCACCCGGCGGGCATTTGAATGACAGACGCCGGCGCGCGGGGTACGAGACCCTTCTGCCCCCCTCTGCCGGTCGCGCCCCTTTTCGTCAGATTTACGGCTGCGGAAATAGTAACGCGAGTCTGTTTGTCAGAATATCGAGGTCACGCTTCCAATCTGCCCAGGCGGCTTGGATCTATAATTCAAAAACGACACTGAAATTCGAATTTATCCCTGAAGGATCCATTTCTCGGAATTGTCTTCTGCGGTTTGTATCGGGCGCATCTTGCATAAGCAAGTCGCCGGTATTTCTGGCCTTGAAGATGGTCGGGCAGTATATTTTAAGGTCGTGCTCTCGCAACATATACACGTCGCCGTATATCACTTTTCCATCTCACCACGAACTGTATTCTTCGTACTGTGATTTATACTGCAGAACGTGTTTCCGATAAAGCAATGGCAGTTCTTATCGTTAAAAAATGATACTCAAGAAAACAAAATTTTTTTCTGCAATATCGCCTGGTTGGTGGCTAGAATGAATAACAATTGTAATATTCTGAGTCCGCTCTGAAGAGTCTTTTGACGCAATTAAATATACATCAAAAGAGAAATCTAAAAATTGCAATGTAACTTTTAATGCCATAAAAATCGCGTTTTCATATTCCCTATTGCAGTTGTTGGAAGATAAAGATAAAAGTTTCGACCATCTGATCGTCGCAACGCAAGCGTAAATTATACTCATCTAAATTGCGGAGTAGTTTGTATAAAAATATAACAAAAGAACATGTGAATCGAGGGAAAATTTTGTGTGAGTACGGCGAAAAATTCCGTAAAATCGTGCAAGTCGCGCAAAAGCTGCACGAAGCCTTGCATCAGCGAAACAACATGAACTGCAGAATCGCGTTAGGGCAGCAAAATGTATGCCTCGCAGAAGCTTTGCATCGTGGATAACGCATACCACTGAATGGTGGGGACTAGGGACTCCGTGTTTTCGGGTATCACAATCCCAGTTTCAGATTGTGTCTCCAAGTTTTGGATTCCAGGCTTAGAGCATCGTCTCCCAGATACTAGGCTTCTCTGGGTTTTTCAGCACGGGCTTCGAGCATCGGTTTCTGAACTCCCGGATTGGGTCATCCGATTCGTGTGCAGGATTTTGGAATACGGGAGCTCAGGTGTGTTCTTCGGGACTACATTCGATCCTGGCATGTGCTGCATTCCATCTCCGAATCTCGAAGTTCAGGGTTCTGGAGACAACTGATCCTGGAAGCATCAGACTCTCTGGACCTCATACTACTTCACTGCTTGTTTTGGAAATGCATGGGAGACCCCACGAGGCTGTGGCTACGAATCCTCTGGAGGATTTAGGAACGGCGGCGAAGTTTACGATCGCCTAACCCTCCACTGCTCGAAGGGTACTGGGCTGGCGAATAAACATAGGTCATCGCTGTGGATGGCGCTATCTCCCTCCCGACCTCGAAGCATTTTCTTTTCTTTCAAGGAGAGTGCAACTCCACGATAACCTGGCTGCTCGTGTATTATCGTCATCATCAATGTTGTTGAAGTGTCACTGCTTTTATTCCATCCTTGTTACGATTGCGGATCATTTGGGACGCAAATTCATCATTATTACAATTGCACGGCCATAACTTCACATTCATATTGTGCAAATGTTATCATCTTTGCTTTGCCCTTTGCATCTGATATCGGCATTAGTCACTGCTTTCCTGCCATCAAAGTTTCCCTTACTGCCTTAGTATATCTTGCTTGTCCAGATATGACATCTTAATGACCTTGGATACCGTCGTACTATTCCTCACCACATATGAGTCATGTCTTCATATCCTCCTTCCTTCCATGAACATACTAATGACCTTCTCTCCATGGTAGAGTGATATTTCACTCTCCCTTAATTTCAGATTCAGTGCAATCAATTTGTACTCTCAGTTGGACAATTTATTCTTTGAGTTATATGCATTTTCTTAAATTCCTCTGACGCGCTAATAATAATAATAATAATAATAATAATAATATAATTCCGTATTTCAATTCTTACACTAATTGTTAATATTTATGATTAAAATCACATCTCAAAATCATACCTTTGTGCAAGTTTGAACAACATATTTTGGCCATGTCTAAAACCTCCCGAACCAGTCCTCTCAGTTCAGTACACCTTACGTTCTTCGGAACGCTTACCAAGCAAAGCGAGCTTTGACCAAGGCTTCGCTACCGCCAGAACTTCTCCCTCTCTACCCACTTCCACGTCCCCACCCCTCCACTCCCGCCCTACCGTCAGCCCGCCTCGCCCCCACCCCCCCCCCGGCGCTGAGGCCCATGCAAATTCCGCGCGGCTCCGTCATTACCGGCGCGACGAGATCGGCACCGGCCACCGGCCACATGTCAACATATCAATTATGCATGAGCCCAGCCGCCGCCGCCGCGCCCCACCCACGCCCCCCCGCACACCCCACCGCTGCCCCTGGCCTGCGCCCACACGCCCCCACGGCGGGCGCGGATCACGAAAAAGTTCTCGGGGAATGAAAATCTCGGCCTCTCTTCCAATAGGATGCTGATGTGTTCGCATTCATATTTAAAAAAATGCTAGCCGCGGCCCAAAAATTAAATCGTGTCGTTTAGGTGTTGAAAATAATGAATGTGTTTTTTACCTGAACATTTTTGCATTTTGAATTTTGGTCAAAAGCAACAAAATTGTTTAAAACATAAAAATAGAAAAAAAAACTTTTCAGTTTTGAAAATACTGTTTTGAAGATAGGAAGGTTCATTATTCCTATGAAATCTTAATATGTGTCATTCTCGTACACCAAATTATTGGCCTGTTTTAACCTTTTCCGGAACTCTTCGACCACATTTATCGTGTCTACATCCGGCACTTACCATTCATATATTACCACCTCCTTGCCTAACACCACAACTTCCAATCCAAAACTTCATCTGCAACAACAAAACTGGCACAGTTGTCGCAAACAGAGCTACCATACCAACATTGCTTCCTTACCCAAAGCAAGTATATTTTGACCGCATCTACCGCAATGGCCATCGCTAATACTAATAGTTTTACTCAACTTAAAAATCACCTGTTCCAAAACACCCCATAAAAGTCAATTTCCATTTCGCCAGCGCTGGCATGTTTGCTAGCGTCATCATTTACTCTATAGAGAACAACATCATAATTTGTTCCACTATCATCTTAAACTATCACATGAACACCACCAGAATCTTCACTCCCATTATCGACAATCGACCCGTCACCTCGGCTAACCCTCTGCACCCCCCCCCAGCACAACCCTCCGCCCCCAAGTAGTATCTCCCCTCCTCATATGCATGCTTCCACGCTGTCACTCCGTCACTGCCACCGCCGCCTTAGCACCCCTCCCCCCCACAAATGCCCCGAATGCAGATGGGCGCAAGGGGGAGGGGGCGCGGACGCGTGCGGGATTGAGGCGGCCGAGCGGAACGACACGCATGCACACGACCCGCGCGTGCCGACACGCGTGCGTCGCAAGCCGCTCATGGCGCATTCCGTTTGACTGCGCCGCTGCCGGCGGCACCCGCCACTCCGCCCCCACCACTGCCAACGGCACCGCATCACGTCACCGCCGCCGCCGCCGCAAACGCCACTGTCTCCTACTCCGCCCTGCCGTCGCCCCGCTCTCACCTCATTTCCGACCCAAAGCCGACCCCGTCACCGCCATCGCCTCCGTCAGCGCCACCGCCTCCGCCACCGCCCTCATTGCGCCACCACCCTCCGCCATTGCCACCGCTATCGCCACTATTATCGTCACCGTCACCGCCCCCACCGTCACCACAGCCATCGCCACCGCCTCCGCTCCCACCGCCTCCGCCTCCGCCCCCACCGCCTCCGCCCCCACCGCCTCCGCCCCCACCGCCTCCGCCCCTCCGCCTCCGCCCCCACCGCCTCCGCCCCCACCGCCTCCGCCCCTACGGCCACCATCGCCTCCGCTTCCACCGCGCCCACTATCTCCACCGCCCCCACGGCCATCGACATCGCTACCGCCCCCACCGCCACTGCTATTGCCACTGTCATCGCCACCGCCATCGCCTCCACCATTGTCCGCACCGCTCCCACCGTCACCACAGCCATCGCCGCCGTCTCCGCCCACACCGTCCCCATCGCCTCCGCTCCCACCGCCCCCACTACCTCCACTGTCCCCACTGTCATCGCCACCGCCGTCACCACCGCCATCGTTACCGCCACCTCTACCGCCATCGCCGCCTGTCCGCATGCGTGCGCGCAAAATGAAGGCCATGGCTGGTGCGTGGCTCAGAGCGACTGCTCAATGCACTGCACGGTGCGCCAGCAACCGTGACGCAGCGAGGAAACGTACGTAGAGATAGACGGGAAAAGAAATTATTAAAAAAGATAATGTTTTTGTTTATTGCAACATCATTATAGACTTAAATGCATTGGAATTATTAAATGATTATTTCGAACGCTATTAACCTATTTTCTCGCTTGTTACCCTACGTTCCATAACTAGTTTATTTACAAATTATTTTACTTTTTTACTCTGATACCGCCTGTGATAGCTTAGTGTCAGCGTCCGGTACCACAGCAGCTCCTCTAACCGAGAGAACCTAGGAATTCTATTTGCTAAAGATCTTTGTGTGACATATACTACTGCACATCACGACTTATTCATTACATTATTATAGTATCTATTTGAGCTTTTCGGACATTTCTGAGATGAATGAATATGGTGAATTGTTAATGTTCATGACAATGTTTTAAATGATGATGCAGCAACTATGGAATGTGAGAACGGTAAACGTGAAACCTCCAAATCCCTGCCCTGAAAAAACTGGGTTTTGAACCCCAGTACTCGTAGGTGGTAGCTGAACGGTTTGATTACTACACCACAAGTCGCTTCGCCTGGAAATCATACAATTAAAATATGAGCATGCAAGAAAAATTTATGAAATTTTGTCTTTCAGCATGGTTTGCAAAGATGTGTAGAAACCCCTGTGTCAGAAATGAAAGAGTGAGATGCTCAAATGATAAAATTATTGGTGAAATAATTATTCACTTCAATATCGATTAATACTATATTAAGAAAGGATGTAGTGATGGTATTAATACACGAATATGAAGTGATGTTACACGAGGAACGAGCGAGTACCGCAAATTTAATATCAGAATATGAATATTCATTACATCCAGTTCCATAAAGTATTCTTTCTACTTCGAATGATAACTCTTACTTAAGTAAAATATTTACATTCTATTTAACAGTTAGTGGCTGCAGATACGCATTCAGCCAACGCCAACTGTGTAGCTAGCACGCAGCTACCTAGATGACCCTGGTGACATTGATTAAGCATTAGCACGGCCTGTCTTCAAACGAATAATGCCCCAGTCCAGTTTGAATTCAGTGAATTAATGAAATGTATCAAAGTTCAGTATCTATTCTTATTTCTTGTAGGTTTAATTACTCATACCGTCTTCCCGTCTTCATAAGAGCTTTTTGATTTTGTTTTTCTTCTAAGTTTTCGAAATAGGAGAGAATATATGCGTTTTACCGCCATAACCTCACTGGTTGTGTCGGCGCAGTAATATACACAATCCAACGAAACATTTAATAGAACGATGGACAATGATTAATTACGTATCAATGCTCAAGGCGTGTAAACGTAAGGGTGACTGTGAAACACTTGTACTAAATCGGATATGTACCATAACGTCTATGGTTATGCCACAAGCTGCAGCCATCTAAAAAGAAAATAGCGCAATTGGAATAGAAATATTAACCTGTAAACTACTTGATGTTTTCGAGATTGTAGGCCGTGGTCCACAGAAGACTGCTTCAACTACTCCAAACGTTTCGCCTACAGCTCTGGCAGGCGTCATCAGTGGCGATGCTGGCGGGGGCCACGCCCCTTTAGACCACGGCCTGCAATCCCGAAAACATTAAGTAATGTACAAAACGCCCGTGAAAGCCTACGGACTGCTGTACCCAAGTTCGCGGGTACAAACCCGATCGAAGCCGTGGATTTTTAAGGACGAGAAAATCCTTCGTACGCCTTCCTTCGGAGGGGAAGTAAAGCCGGCTGTCCCATGTTAGTAGATTTACTTGCATGTAAAAGATCCTCAAGCCTAAATGACGCCTCTGAGCTAAATTCAAATCGCCTGTTTCGTCGCCCGAGATAATATCTTCTTTCTCCGCTAGTTGGTGAAAGGAGCGTAGCAAAATTTGCGTGGTCAGACGGAAGAGCAGGCCTCATGGCCTGAGTCTCTCCACGTAAAATGAGGCGATTCAATTCAGTTCAATACATTATGTGTTAACCCAGTGTCAAGGTCGATGCCACGAGCGGGAGTCGATGCCAAAAGCAGAGTAGCTCGTGGCATGCTACGGAGCCACGACGCGTGCCACTGCCACCAGTATCAGACCTTGACACCACTGCTGTAAACTGTAACTTGTAAGAAACTGGAAACTCTCCCCTTCCTTCACTTCTCTTGATTCACCATGGACATCTCTACCACGGACATCCTTTCCCTTTCATCGCCTTTACCACAATCGCCCCAAGACACCACTGCCTTCCTCCCTTCCCCGTCTCTCCGCCGCGGCCATCCGCTTGTCCGCGCCTCCGCCGCGTCAGCAAGCGCACGTGCGGGTTACAGCCTCTTTCCGCGCGGCGCGATTCCACTGCGGCGGAGTTACTGCGCGGGTGGCTGTCCGAGGCTTAATGAAATGTTTTATGCGCGCCCCTTCGGCCCCCGACCTCAGCCCGCTGTTTCGGCGGGCGGCCTCCTTCAGGACAGAAGGAAGCTGAATAGCCACTGCATGTTTTTAAGATACTGCGTGTCACCATGAAGATTCAAATCGATATTTGACTGAGGAAATAAAGCAGTGGTATCGAGGTCTTCTACTGGTGGCAGTGGCACGCGTCGCGGCACCGTAGCATGTCACGAGCTAATCTGCGCAACTAGCGTCAGGAAAGGGAACTATTAGTAACCCCGCCGTTTTACAATAGGGATGGCGTTGTCTTTGGTGGCGCGGTAATGAACTGCGTGAAGGGGCGATTTCGTCGTGGCACTCGTGCCACGCACTCCTGCTCGTGGCATCTTCCCTGACAACACTGAAATAAAGGAATACGGGCTTTCGAGTGTTATCTTTCGTCGAATCTTGGATCGTAATATTACATTGCTTTCCTGTTTTCCTTAATGCTGTAGACGGTGCAAAGTTTCTTCTTCTCAGATTTATAATTATGGAATGAAATGTGCAAGTGTAATTCCAATTTTTTCCATGCGAAGCCAATAGCTATTGTAACAATTTCACTCAACCGAACACAAATCTACTAATATTTGAAAACTTGTTTCTGACTTCATTTAAATATTTAAATTTGGTTAAAAATATCGTTTTAAAATCACTCCGTCTTTAATGTTACATAAAAGGGTTGAAAAATATAAACTTTTGCAACTTTCACAAATTTGAGAAATATTGAGAAATGTCAATAGTTCCAGGAATTGAACATGAATGTACCCCTAGAAATTTTAACCAAAGCTCTGTGTTTATTTCGAAGAAATTATAACTTTTTATTTTCTAATCAACATTTTCTGATTATGTAAAGAAAGGGCATTTTCACTGACATAGGAGTTATCAGTGTAGCATCGTTACTTTTTATGATCAATTGAACTGACCCTTCCATTGTTAGAAGTATTGGAAAATCCTGAGCTTCTGAAAGGAAGACGAAAAATATTTCATCACGTTATTTGTCAGAAAATAAAGCCTCTCTGGAAATAGTACAATGCCTCTTCTGCATTATTAAACGTGTTTTCCCACTTTTTCGACAACGCGCTTTCATATCTGTTCATATTCCTTTTGCTCTTCAATTACTGGGAAGGTAGTTGGAAAAACATGTCTGTTGTGATAAGATCGCCGAGGAAAATGTAATCTCAAATCAAGTAAGATCAAATGTGTTTTGAAACCAAAGTGAAGTAATGAAATTGAGGGGAAAAGGATTGTTATTATTGTTTTGTCAGGCAGAATCGTAGACACTTTATCTTTAATTTTCCATGTATTGTGCTTGAAATTTCTTGCATAAGTTCAACATCAATTTGTAGAAATGTTTACCTTTCTTTTGGTGAAAATGTATACTTAATACTGTAGTTTGTATCAAGGTTTCACATCAGTTTTAGAAATGAATGTTATTTTAAGAAAAATAAGCAATTGTGAGCAATTTTGCTATTTTTTACAGTCAATAAATTAAATTGTATTAGACATGTTGAAGACGAAACCCTAAAGAAGAAAGAATTTGCGAGTGACTGGTCACATTTTCTTTTTCCGTCCTCAAGCCGTATTATCTTCAGGGTTACTCATATTTCCACTCGTGTGCGAGTTTTTCTCGCTTCCTTGAACTGCTTTGTCTTTTTTGTTTTACATACCCATGTTTTTTGTCTCTCGAACTGTTTGTAATAACATTTTGAGATTACTTCTTATACTTGCCTTCTATGATAAAACGTAAAATTACCAATATTAGTTCATTCAATTTTCACAGTCAACTGACGAAGGAATCTACTTCAAAATCTTTAGTTAATTATATTCCTGGAATCGATTTTTTATGTTTACTTTTATTGTACAGTAGCAAAATATCCGGTCTTGCCCGAACTTTCTTCATATCCAATCATTTGGATAGAGAAAAAGAGTCAATTCTAATAATTCATGAGGTTTAAGATTATTATGGGTAATGTAATTGGTTCAAATTTTAATAAAATACTATAATTTTCTTTCATTTTATTTTACAGTACATTCCTATTAGATTTAAAGTGTTAATCTTACACACTGCTACTAGCCTCTAGCGATCTATTAGGTGCCAGTTCTGCCGTACCGCTTCTTGCAGAATATATTAGAAATCAATATATTTTAGCAAAAAAAAAGATCGTGGTGAATCTAGCAACATATTATTTAAATTATTTATTTTCTGTATTTGTGTTGTATTAATCTTTACCAAATTTTGCAAGGACACCGCGACAACCCTAAAAAATAATCTGTAAACATTTCGCATCTATTCATACTTGCCCCCTACTTTTTGTGGTATCGATGTCGGTTACATGTCGTTGAATTCACTTTTATTACTATAGATTTAGCTAATCAACAGTCTATAAAGAAAATGACATTTTCAATATTTGTTTTGCAGAATGATACAAGTGCAATATTCTGGAACGTAGTCGACATTCCATACAAAATAGAACATGCGGTATCCATATTTGAGGGATCATCAAAATACTGTTATTTACGCAGTTTAAAAAGTACAAAAGTGAGGGGACACATGTACGCTCTCGACAAAATATGAAACTACAATCTTGGGATTTAAGGGTTCTCCTCCGGTATTCCCTAGATATTAATCGTCGTTATTGACCAGAAATCAAGGAAAATTCTGACTAGCTGGCCTTCGGAACTCTTCTTCAAACAATTGTTGAAAAGGGCTATGCTGTGTCGCGACTGTCAAAAGTCCGCCACCGTTGGGTGTCGAACCTACGAATTAAAAGGAAACTCAATGACACTGCACAGGAAGCGATACTACCGCTGAGCTATGACGGCCAGGTTTATCCCGGATGTGATTAGGGATCTAGATCATGTTAGAATGATTCTGAATTTATTTACAACTGTATTTCCAACAACATAGAAGGAAAGAACCTTGCTGCTCGTGGGGCTTAAAGCTGCAGTAGCAATAGCGCCCTCGGTGTTCCTGGAAATGCGACCGCGGGAGTGAAATCGGGCGTGGCACCTATGGCGAACAGGTTACACGGCCGCTTGACGTCTTGTTCAGAGAACGTTCACCTGTTATATGGCGCCGGCGCCGGAACACGGAGCTCCGAAGCGGCGAGCGGTGCGCGCCGGGTGAAGCGCGTTGTTCCGCGAGGCCCCGAACTACCACATCGCGTAGGCCAGGGTTGTCCAACGACCGGGCCGCGGTGCCATTTGTCGTGGAACGCGAAAAAGTTATTGCGCAAAAGCACTGTTGTCAAGGTCGATGTCACGAGCGGGAGTCCTTGGCACGAATGCCACGACGAAATCGCCCCAGGAAATCCACGCAGTTCACTCCCCTGCCACCGGAAACAACGCCATCCCTATTGTAAAACGGCGAGGTTACTAATAGTATCCTTTCTCGACGCTAGTTGCGCATAGAAGCTTGTGGCATACTACGGTGCCACGACGCGTGCCATTGTCACCAGTAGAAGAACTTGACACCACTGGTCAAAAGGCAAAGTCCCTTTTGTCCATGTTGGGCCTGAATATAGTGCGCCTAGCGCACTCGCCCTGCCGGGTTCAACACCCCGTAATGTAAAAATAGGTTAAGCTTGGATTTAAGGTTGTTTTTAGTAAATTGAGAAATTCAAAATCATCCCATTGTGTTTCACTGCGTTATGTGTTGTACACCCTGACATCGCCTCTCCATTTCGGAGCAGTTGGGAAATGCCCCGAGATCAACAATGCGGAGAAGTCAGGTGTGGATCGCCCGGGTAGTGAAAATATGGTGCGCAACCATATGAAAAGTTTTAGTTGTGGCCCTTGAAGCCTTGAAGGTTGGACACCCCTGTCGTAGGTTAAATGGCGGTAGCTGTTCATACGTCCCACGGCTTCAATCGCGCCTGCATTGATACCTCAGTCCTCAAACCCGAAGCTTAGAAACCCGTACCCTCTCTTCTCCTTTCTCACATCTCACATATCTGAAGTCAGGAAATCGATTGGAGGTGTTCGATTGAGTTTCCCCGATATTAAACTGTGCTATTTGTCTTGTCTGGTCTATCAGTATTGTGTTATGTATTTTGTGTTCTTCAACTAACATCTGAAAAATTCAAAAAAAGGCTGAACGATGTACGATGAAGGTCTCAGTAAAATGGTTTAACTATTAAAAAAATGATACTTCTGCCATTCTCCCCACAGCTGGCAGTGCTCTCTCAGGCCTTGGAGCATTCCTCCATTAATTCCCTCCATACTTTCCTTTCCTCTCTTTCTTACCCTTGCTTGTTCTTGACAGTGTCCTTATCCTTAATCGCCCTAGCCCTTGCTCTTCTTTCATTGGCCTCACCTTTCTGAGGCTCTCGCACTTTGTCTTATCTGACCTTCCCCCTTCGCTTTTTTTTCTTCCTTTAATGACCTCATTATCGCTACTACTCAATCATAATTCATTATTTAATAGTTATTTATGATATAAATGGTAAAAGTGTCATTTTAATTTGAGAGTAGGAAATGTTGGTCTATAGGTCTCGAGTCGCAATCATAAGAGTAAAATAAAATAAATTTTACCACGTGTGTCACACTATTTTTTTAGACAATATAGCTGACTTACTGTTTTATTTTAATACAAGCGCACTTATTACTGTGTCACACTCAGATTAGTCGTATATGATGCAATCTGACGGAAGTATTTTATTTTCTTTGTTTTATTTACAGTTTCATCTCAACATTTGAGAATCGTCTTACTTTCAGCACTAGTGAATTGTACTTTTAGAACACTTTGCATGCTCTAAAATTAACCGCTTTTACTAGGGGTTGTCTAAAAATATATTACCTCCACAACACTTCAAAACCCACCTATTCTACTTCATCTCTGTTTAACTCTACCGCCACAACCGCCGTTGGCTCGTCCACGACACCAATTCTACCAATATTGCTGCCTGTACTAGCCCGTCGTCGCCGCCGTTCACAAGGAGCAATCACCACTGCGGAGTAGAACGAGATGAATATACGGGGCTAAATCATCGTAATTACATTCTAGATGGAAATTGATCTATAATCCGGTTGAGAAAGTGTTAAAACCGTTTGCCGTGAAGCTTTACCTAGTGTATCTTCTTGTGATCTACAATTCATTGGATTATTTAATAATTACGTCACCGTAATTTTAGAGGCTTAATTATAATTCCGCTTTATTGATAATTTGATAAAATTATAAATATTGAATTATCTAGTAACTTTAAATACGGAGATCGAATTATATACTATTTTGATTACATTACTACAATAAATTAAAATCCTACAAAGATTGAAAAATCTCTTTTAAATAATACATTGGTAGGTTATGGCTTAAGTTTTTGACGTATAATTTCATCCCTTACGGGAATCGTATCAATGTAGGAAGGCAAATAAACATAGAACGAAAGCACAAACAAACATTCAGAGTCGCTCCCAGCAGCAAGAAAATTAAATGAAGCGTCGGCAAAAAGCGACGCGCGTTTCGTGCAATCGCGAGCATCTCCGCAGTCCGTGCTTCGTGCGACGAGCGTGCCCTCGTCGTGCTCACGTCCGCGCGAGACACGCGTGTAGCAGCGACGGCGGACGCAACGCGACCCGGAGTGTCACCCAACCCCCCCCCCATTCCCCCTCCCCTCCCCCCTCCCTTCCCCCGGCACCGCTTTCCCGCTCCGCCTCCGCCCTGCGCGAGTTAGCATCGCCCTCCCGCAGAATACTGATCGCCACCCCGCGCACGCCCACAAACAGCTTGTATCACGGGCAAATAACGGGCGTGTTCCGGAGCACACAGCCCTCCTCCCCGCAGGGAGCCTGCCGCAGGGACGGGGCAACTCGGGGACCCGAGCAGAGCCAGACTTCGGAAGCACTGTTAATTCGCTTAAGAAGGGTTTAACTTAAACGAACCGTGGCTGCGCAACCGCCGCCGTCGCCGCCGCCGCCGCCGCCGCCGCCGCCGCCGCCGCCGCCGCCGCCGCCTCTGTGTGGACGCCATGCGGGGACGGCAGCAACTTCTGGGGCATCGGAGGCGGTGGGAGCGCGTGGGAGAGGAGGTGACGGGAAGTCGAGGAGACTAGTGCGGTAGGTTTGAGGGTAAGAAGGCCACGAAACAAACGAGGTGGGATGGAAAGGAGGCACTCTGGGAGGGTTGTGAGATCACGGGGGTGGTGGGACTGGGACGGAAAAGGTAGGGGGTGCAGATGGTAAAGAGGGATAGAATATAGGAGATGACGTGGTCGAGAAGCTGAGTGCGATAGGGTTTGGGGAAATAGGGCCACGAAACGAACGACGTGGGATGGTTAGAAGGAACTTCGGCAGGGCTCTGAGGTCACGGGGGTGATGCGAATAGGTCGGAAAAGGCAAGGAATGGAGATGGCAAAGGGGGGTAGGATGCATGGAGCGGGGCTCCGCGACAGAGGACGGAGATGGCAAAGGGGAGGTAGGTTGCAAGGAGCGGGGCTCCGAAACAAGGGATGGAGATGGAAAAGAGGTGGTAGGATGCAAGGATCGGGGCTCCAATACAAGAGATGGAAATGGCAAAGGGGAGTAGGATGCAAGGAGCGGGGCTCGAGACGAGGGACGGAGATGACGATGAGTTGCAGGGAGGCGCGATGCCCCGGGAAACAGGCGGGACAAAGGCAGAGATGGGCGAAAAGTGGTGATGGGACGTGGTTGTGTGGTGATGTATCGGGGGCGAAGCGAGCGGCGTGGGTGGCGGAGAAGGAATACCAAAGAGGCGGTGCGATGCGCAGGGACGGGTAAAATATCTGGGTGGAGGATCTGCGTAGATAATTTTGTTAATGACGCCCGCAACGCTGCTTTTCTTCTCCCTTACAAGGAAGCGAGTGGAACTTCCGGGCGCTCTGCCAAGGGCGACCAGGGTTGCCACCAGTCACACTTGAAAATCACTTAAATCTCTGTTGAAAATTCCCCCGTTTCACAGAAAAAGGAAGGTGTTCAATACAATTTAACATGTGACGTAAATATTTTTTTTTAGACTATCCAGAATGATCGGGCTTTTTCTCTCACCACATCCTGACATCTATCTCTCATTTTTTCGTAAATGTGTGTGGTATTTTGTGATATCAATTTTCTTTCAGTTGGATTACGAAAAATGTGAAGATGATACATCATTTTGTAATTTCTGATGAAAGAAATGTTGTTACACCAAGTAATGTTCAAATTGCGAAACAATTTCACACTAATTTGTGAGATCCAAAATTTGAAATTATAATAATTTACAGTAGAAATACGGAAAGTGTTACATTACAAGGGAGCTATTCCAAATATGACTTTGAAATCAAATTATGCAACACTTTCGTCGTTTAATCGTAACATGTTTCATTTCCTACAATTTTGCATTTCCTTCTTTTTAATTTAATATTGCAAACTGCTTTCACGGTGCACGAATATAAATAAACATTTAGTTGGTTCAGTTCACGGTCAACCTTCAAACTACTATTTCCCTACTTTACAATTCGTTGTGGTTGTTAGCTAGATTACTTCGTTTTTCCTTGTTCCCGTGTTCATTCTTTTTTTCTATGCGGTCCACAAGCTTATCACCCCCTGTAACCCACTAAATACGTTAATGACTAACTATCGTGATGAAAAAGTAGAAGTTTCTCCGTTGTTATGAGAATTTATCAAGATGTAGTGTACAATAACGGCATTCTTTGAAGCGCGTCAACTACTTCCGAAAAATCATATTTTCTCGACTGAGTTCCCGACCGGTCTCCCGACGTGTGTGGTAGTGTAGTGCATGTTAGTGTAAGTGTGTAAGGGGTGAGGATAGGTCAAGGAAGAGGAAGGAAAGATCGCGTGCGATCCCTGGCCCGTTTGTTAGGGTACTGCTCCGGCATTCGCCTGGTATTGATTTGAGAAACCACGGAAAACTGCTGATCAGTGTAGCTGGCCGCTGCAATTGTCCTTCAGACAGAGGCTGAACTCGACTTAAGCTATCTAACTGGTGTCGAAAATCTTGCCACCGTCGATACTCGATCTCTAGCACCTCCCGGTCCGATACAAGTGCTGTACCCTGCAATGCCACATAAAATTGATGCCCGAGTCGCCTAAGCCGGTAGTACTCGTTAGGTAGTGAAGAAAACCCAGCCAATCTTTTTCAATTTGCAGTGGACTAAGCGACTAGCTGGAAGTTCTCCTCTCTTCTCTTAGCTCATTTATAAATTATGACTCTTCTTTTCAAATATAATTTATTATGGCTAATTACAACACTTTACAAAGCATTCGCGTGCTTTATTAAATTAACAAATTGAGTCTGCACTCATACATGGCAAAACACAAGTAATAATACCAATCAATAATTTTTTTAAAGGCATGACTACGATTGTCACTTTTTACTTTTCATGCTATGAAGCGAAGTAGTTTTAATTTTGTTTTCTGGCACAGTGTTAAATATGCTGGCAGAAATCGCACGATTAGCTTCTGTAGCTTCACCAATATTTGCCAGCTTAGAAAAATGTAATATTCTATTATGATTTTTATTACATATAGTACATTTTACATCACAAGTGTGCGATGGCGATTTATATTTAAGACATTTGAGACAATGTCCATTTAACCTAACCCAATCAGATTTTTGTTTAGAATTCCATTGAGTAAATTTAGGACATTTTATGTACGAATGACTTTCCTGACATATGTAACAAGATGGAAACCTTTGAGTTGTAGTTGTAGTTGTTACAGAAATTTGATTTGACGTTACAGTTGTATCTACCATTGCAGCTATGGCGCGTTGTTACCTTGTTAAAAATTCAATAAGTTCGTTATAAGTGGGTGCACATTTATCATTTAAGTGCAACTCCCAATTTTTTAATAGTTCATTTGTAAACTCTTTGAAATTAATGCAACTAATAACAAGTCTTGCAATTCCACATCATGTTTTAAAGCTAATAATGCATTTACATGAGACACGAAATAATCTATAAATTGTCTCAAAGATGATGCTGAATTATGCATTAAATGTGGAGGATTTAAGATTTTAATAAGGTGCTGTTTTACAATTGTGCGTGGATCATCAAAACGTTTAGTAAGAACTTTCCACGCAACTTCAAAGTTCTCAGCTGAGACTTCTAAGTTTTCGATAATTAGTTTGATCTTGCTATTACCATACCTAGACTTGAGCTATGTTCAGATTTGTTATTAGCGAAACTCATGGACAAGACTATAGGAGCTTTAAAGAAAGATCAACATGTTACAAATTTTGTGACAAGAGATCGAATCAATTTATGGACTGATTCACAAGTGGTCTTAGCTTGTTTAAGAAGTCCACCAAAAAAGGCAAATATCTTTGTTCGAAATCAAGTTTTAGAAATTTTAAATATGACTGAAGATTACACTTGCAGGTACGTACAATCCCAAGTTAATTCAGCTGATTTCATTTCCAGGGTTGTAAAGCCTCTTTTATTTTTAAAACAAGAGCTGTGGTGGCATGTTCCTACCTTTTTATCGTGAGTCTCTTTAAATTGGCTTGATAAAATTAAATTAATTGTAATAAGATTTAAAACTTTAACATAACCGTAAATGATTTACTGAAATATCAACTATTTTGGTTTTTAACAGGTAGATATGATCCGAAAACATCTTGAGTGTTGGAAACTCCCCGCGCCCCCAAATATCACCGCTCATTAATAGACGATCTTGCAAATTATGTAAAATACTTTTACCCATCAAACGTTTTTTCAATAATATTTACATGGGTACAGTAAAGCAGTGAGCAAGAACTGCACACCGGTATCGACAAAAATGTGAGGTTTACACTACTCTTTCCTCACAACATACAACTTTTCACTGCAAATCTCTTTCCAGTTTCCGCCAGCGTGCGAGCTCTCGCAGGAGGCCTCTAGGCACAAGGTTTGATCTCGATCGATATGCAGATTTATTCCTCAGAGTTTCCGGCCTCCTAAGTGCGTGCGAAGGTCGAAATAGCTCGCAAAGAACTTCGGCGATTTTATAAGAATTCAGAATTTTATGCATTCATAGTAAATACAGTTCTTTTTTACGATCCGAAGGCTAACACTCTTAAGGTTTTATAGTCTCGCTATTCATTCTTTCGTACACTTTGCTTCCAACGGTGCGAGTGAGAATAGATGTATTTTACGTTAGGGGAAATTTTATTGCTGTTTTAGGGGAGAAACACGTTCCAAAAGTAACTGAAATACTGTTATAGGAATTTCTAAATACGATGAATAATATTATTGAAAAGAGCTATATCGTAGAACTCTGCAGTTATGGAGTAGGAAAGTAACAACTAGGTTTAAGTAGGTAGACAGGTAAACTTCTGCATGGATTCCATGGGAAACTTTAAAAAAGTGTGTTCACATTTTTAAAATGTTTGCGAAAAATGCAGACTTCTCCTCGAAGCGCCAGTATTTCGTGTTACGTGATTCCTTCTCTTAACCCTTAGTTACTCGCGCTATGTTTTGTCACACAAGTACCCGCGCGGCGTATTTTGCACGCCAAGTTTATTTTGTTAGGAAAATGAGCTCTGTGACGCCTGAATATTATTTGGATGTAACTGTTGTTTAGTTTTATTTGAAATACATACGTATTACAATTTTCTTTAAATAATAAAGGTTATAATTATAGCATATTATGCTTCAGAATAATTTTGGCATTTGATGACTTTTTGCATTTGAAGAATATGTTCGTTGCATGCACATTTGTTTCACCAGTTAGGAGTGTGTGCAGTAATAATTACAGTAGTGCGTTTTTTGCTCTTCCACAAATGTGACAGTGATTTCTTAATTTTTTTGGTAATTATTCTTGATCATCACGACTTCCAGTTTTTGTAAATTTGATAAAAACCTGTATTTTATTCTACTTCGTAACCTTGTCTTTGACAATGAAAACATCTCTGTACTCTAAATCGCTGCTTGAATAATCACTAGCAAAATCAAGCTCACAGTACGTGTTATGTTCAGTCTCGGCCAATACTTCTTCCCCTGAAACACAGCACAGCTCTCGTCTTCTGACGATTCCTCACGTAATAATTATTTTTAGTATCTAATAATTATTTTCCGATAAATAATATATCTCTTTATTGTTCCTAATGTAAAAAATAATTAATTTAATTACGTCTATAAATGAAAAACCTGTGATAATTAAAGAAAATGAAAAACTCACATTCGTACCCTCTCGGCGTAGAAAGTACGCCAACGAACGCTTTTCAACGGAAATACAATCTTGTAGCCAGTACACTAAATCTTATGCAACTGAGTATCGAGGAGGATGTAGCTGAATGCCTTCTGCGAGGTTAGCTCAAATGTCAAATGGGGCGAAATATTATCTGACACCTTCGGCGATAACAGTTCCAGTGGCGTACAAAGTACGCCAGCGCGAGTTACTAAGGGTCTGTGTTGCAATGTAGTTCTTGTGGAAAAATATGTACAGATCTTTAAATGGCAGGCTTAAGTATTTTAAGCTCTTTTTAAGCTAAAAAGCTAGTCAGGAAATGATATGCAAATTATTTCCATTATTGAATTCTCCTACTTGTAATGGAATATTTCTTTATTCGTAAATTTCTTTCCGTTTCATACCTTTTTCGCTGAAAATCTCTCCATCTTTATTTTATGATGTCGCTGTTATAATATTAACGTATCCATGGTCCTTCAGTTCCTGTTATTTGGCGCCAACCTCGTGTCATGTAAATCGACATCAGCGTCATCGGTTCTCATAAATATTTACTAGTAAACACTATTTTCATTACCTTCAATGCACAAACATCGCCCTTCGCCAACATGGCTGCAAGCATATCTCCCTTGCATCATCCTTTAATCACATTTACCATTTATCTCCCCACTACCTTCCTCTCAGTATCTCTGGCCTATTAATACATTATTGTGCATTGCGATGATATGACTGATGAACTTTTTTTCCATGCAATACTACTTCTGATTTTTCATCAGAACATGATCCTGATACTTCTGGATGTGTCTCCTTAAACCTACTCCTATCCACCTGCTCTGTCACTCTGATAGAAGTTTCCGACTTTTTTTAAAATATTGCTGTAGGAAATTTTATCGAACTTCAATATCAGACTTCGACTCGCCATAGCATCAAAGGCAACTTTATTGGACATAACCGTCGGGTCATCTCAGCCTGTGCCATCTAACGGGACTGCCAACCTTCTCCGTTCCAAGGCCCTCCGGTTCATATCTCTGAGCACCTCAGGCAATGCACTCCTATTCGCCTTCGCCATTCATCTGCTCACCCACCCACTCACTCCCCCAACCTCTCAGCAGCCGCTGATCACATGTTTCCAGCTGCTTTCCAATCAGGTTTCCTATCGGGTCACCCTTTCACTGAAGGTATCATCAAATCGTGCAATCTTCGGCACACATAATAAATAATTCATTTCGAATTTCTTTAGATGGTTGGCGTCAGTTTGTTTCCTTAATGAACTAATTCTTTTCTGAAGTTTCTCTCTTCGTATAGTAATTCACGTTCCTTCAAAAGCACGCACCTTACCAGCTCGTATTACCTACTACAGATATCTCTTGGGATTTCAGTGATGTATATCAACGAATAAAACTTCGCTCCCGTTTCTACTTTCCTTTCTTTCTTTCTTTCTTTCTTTCTTCTTTTCTTCTTTCTTTCCTATTCTTGCTTTCTTGCTTTCTTTCTTTCTTTCTTCCTTGTCTTCCTTCTTTCTTTTTTACTTCCCTTCCTTCTTTTATTCTCTGTATCTTTCTCTCTTTCTTTTTTCTTCCTTTCCTTTATTGGGTATTTTTTAGTGTTTTACATCTGGCTTCTTCCACCCGCTTCGTCATGCCTTTCTCCCTACCAGAGAAGAACAAAAAAGAGGACAAGCAGGAGACGTTGGAGAAAATAATGATTATGATCATATTGAAGAGAGAAGATACAGCGCGAGACAATTTGATGCGAGGTCTACGGCGACAACCCTTGTCACGAACGTGCCCTACCGCATCTGTAAGCGTTGAAGCAGCATCTTGACGTGTGAGAGGTGGCGAGGAGCAGCGGGGCGAGACAGCGAGTAGAATGAATCGACAACGAACGACACACGCATTCCCGCGCGTGCCCGTCGCCACGCGACCGCCCGCGCCGTCGCCCCCGCCCGTGCGCCTCTCGCAGGGGGCCGTGAAGCGAGCGTGATTTACGCTCGTCTTCCCCCCCTGGCGACGCGACGCAGGCGCCGCCACGCAGCGCTCCTCTGCCGTCCCTTTCCCCCGCGCGCCGTAAACCCCGACGGCGCCCACCGCGCTGTGTGAATCTGAAGCAGTGAAATTGTCGCTGATTCAATCAGTGAGAGCCGAAGTCGCTGATCTCTTCAGTCGAAATGGGTAGTTTCGCCGACAGTCAGCGAATATGCGAACCTTTTCATAATGACCGCCAGCATTTCACTGGTCGTCGGTGGTAAAGTGCAGCGCCACCATCACTCACTAATCGTTCAGTCGTCAAGTTCAGTTAGTTGTGACAGATTTCACTGATTCAAACAGTGATGTTTCACTGATTTGAAAAGTGGACCTCATTTTCACTGATTTGTTCAGTTCAATTCACTGATTGTCAGTTACAGGGTTATAACTGACACCGTCAGTGAATAGTCAGTGTCAATCAGTAGTTTTTCACTGATTCAGGCTGAGAGAGCACTCCCCACCCACGGCGCACGGAACCAGAGATGACTCAGGGCATCATTTAGTGACTAATTACCCATTTTATATTTTTTTCATTTGCCTTTCATTCATACTCAAAGCGTTTCATGTTTTCAACTGAGAATTAACGATTTCAATTTTTCTTTACTTTTGTGTTCCAACGTGTGAATCGTTCCTTTGTGTCAGAAAAATTCGTTCACTTGCTTCCTGACATTTTTTATATCACCTACTAGATAACTGTGGCGATACCTACGAAAGGTGAATAACGCGCCAGTTCAACTATTAATCAGTACTTCATTCCCATATTCCTCCTTTTTTCTTTCCTTATGCACTGAATAAGTTTTTCGCTGGAAATTCGTTTCCTTCCAGTGACTGTGAATACGCGTGCGGCGTCTTTGCCGTCACGTAGATAGATACGATTATCGATCAATCCCCCGCATCCTGAAGGTTACCTGGAGAGATGTCTCAGGGCATCAACTGATGTCAATGCGGTGCCTCTAACCGTGAGTTCCTAGGTCCGGATCCCTGACGGTGGCAGAGGTTTTCGGACACTAGCTTGACAGCTAGATCGAATTTACTCGTTGTCTGGAGGAGTATTCTAGCCGTCCGCTGCTCCGATCGGTAGTTTTCCGTGGTTCCTCCGATCAACACAAGACGAATGCCGGAGAAGTACCCTAACAAACGGGCCACAAACCGCGCACGATCTTTCCTCGTCTTCATTGTCCTATCCTTGCCTCCTTATTGCACACACCAACACTAACATGCACTACACTACCCCACATGCCGGGAGATCGGTCGGGAGCTTAGAGCTTGTTCCGGCTGAGGGGGTGGCCCGCTTGTGGGAGATACATAACTGGGGAAAAACCCGCTAGCCGAGGGTAGGTTCATACCGGATCTCGCCATGCAGCAAGGGAAGGTCACTGTCCTCTCACGAGAAAAACAAAACATGCCCAACACTTACGTGACTCATGATCTTAGAAGTTGACGCTCCCGGAATCACTAACAAACAACCGCACGGAACCCACGCATCCGTTTGATCTTTATCGCCTCACTAGCAATGAACACTTTACTTCATGAAGCAAAATGTTTAATAGTTAATGCGTTGCACTTAGCAAGTCTGTTATCCTTTCGACATCCCTCTCTATTCCGTTTTTGCTCGTGCAAACCATTTGTGTCCTGATAGTCAACGTACTGATCTACAAACTCTGAAATCTGCATTCAATTTTTTCACCTCAGCACTGAATGGCTGGTCGATGACAATGAATTACGAACTACACGAGACCATCCATGTTGCCACTCGGACCTGATCGTGGTGAGATTCTATAATTCACTTGACCACAAAACAGCTTTCTTCTCACCTTGAAGCGGAGCAGAGGGCAGCGAAACTCGTTTACTATTTCAAACTCAATCGCCGTTAAACAGTTTTCCTCGTATTGGGAGCAACAACAAACATTTTGCGTTACACTAGCATTTTGCTGAAATAAAAAAAAGTAATTTTACGAGAAAAGTAAGTATATTTTATGAGTCGTATTTACAACGCATATATCTGTCTCTAATAAAACTATAAATTTAGTTTCCGAAATTTCATCATTTTTTATTGTCAAAATCATTTTTATTGTAATTGTAATTAACAATTGTTAAATTATATTTTTTCAGTATAAGGGGTGGGTACATTTACAATTTTATTAGGTATTGCTATTTGTAAAACAATACGCTCAAGAGACCATTCTTAAAAATATACGTATGACACGTTTGTGTCTTTAAAACACTGTATAATGTAACATTGCATTAATAAGCGAGACAAGATATGCAAGCTTTGAACAAAACGATTTGTTAATTCCCTTTCATAATTGATAATATGGCTGTCAAAGTTTTACGTATGATTCTGTTTTCAATTTACTACGTTACAATCATATAAAAATTCATTCATCAATAAACATTTCAGTTTAACTCAGTATATTTTGAAGTCTACTCAACAAACAATATTATTTCTCTGAAATGGGTATGAAGGTGACGCAAATCGTATGAGCATGATTTCATTTGCGAATTTTGTTTCCAAAGTTATAAATTATTTTCCACAATTGAAGTGGAAATTTACTGCAAAATGCAGCGACTCGCGTACGAGATTAATTAAAATTCAATTCCGTAAATAAAAATACATTTTAAAATAATGCCAGTTTGAATATTAAAATAATCGTTCGCAATCGTTGTACTTCATTTCAATTAGGATCCCATTATCAGCACAAAAGGGATTCTGAATTTATGAGTAATGAAGGTAGAGTGATTTCCAATACAATTGGCTGCAATTGCGGCATCTCGTAATATGCCAAGATAGAGTATTTGCGGTATGATTTTATGCATGGAGCCATATATCAAAAAACTCGGAAGCATTTTTACAATTAACGGTAAAATGACTAACAGTGAAGTGTGTTTCTGCGGTCGCATTTCATTTTATTTATGAATAATAATTGGCACCTTAATTGATTGCATTTCCTCAATTACATTTTGGGGTGTTACATGCAGAACGACGTTCCAAAATTGGCTTGCCAAATTTATAAATTATATCAACATATTACTGTGTCATGAGTGTCCACTTGGGCGTGAAATGGTGGCCATTTGTTAACGGTTGCGCCGCTGTTGTGACTCTTTATTTGTACGTTTAACACTGAGTTATTTGCGTTTTTTCTACTGAAGCATTCAGTAAAAAATAGTAGTGTTTGAAGTTTGTTATTTACATGCTATTCTAATTTTTGTAAAATGTTTGTCAATCGTGTATTGTATAACATCCCTCGACAAAAACTTACTGAGTATTCAATTACATATACTTCTATGATTTTAAACTCATTAATTGAAGTTGTTATACAATCATTCGAATGATCTGTTACTCTACATAGAATACATCTTTTGCTAAATATTGCTGTAGAAAACTTGCCTGTCATCCACTTGTGTGTTCCTAAACTCTTCTATTCTTCATTAACGTTATGCTTTTTACCCGTCCCCATACACAACTGTTCGTTGTGTTTGCATTTGAGTTTACATTATTTCACAGTGAAGAAATCTCGAGGTTAACAGCATCCAATAACTACAAAAGAACGTTTTGAAAATTATACTTTAGCGAATAGCTCTATAATTGTTCTGAAGGGGAAAAGGAACCGAAAATTTCCCTTCACCCGAAGAAAATTTACAACTCAAGTGCTCGTAAGCGCCCACTTTTTTGTTCCAGTGCTTTTACCCTTAATTACGGCATCTCGATGAAAAAGACTCCGAGTGCTGGCGTAAAATATTGCCGTCCTGCGGTGAGTGGCAAAAGAAGACGTTTCGTTGCCTTCTTATGCTCGCCCCGCCTCCATTTGAGGCGGCCCGGCGTTCAGTGGAGTCCATTAGGATAGCGTTTTTCACCAGCCTCTTTGAGTGATGGAGCAATTGTGGCTGGAAGAGCAAAGGGCTTCTCAGCATTCACGGGACAGACAAATTCTTTATGTTGATTATCCAAGAATTTGCGCAGTCGTTTGGAGCAAACGGCAGCTACTTAAATTTTGACCGCAGAAAAAACGTTGAAGAAAAGAATGTCGAATTCAATATTCAAGAGTTTCATCTCCTCTCCGCCAGCGCAAAACAAACTATTCTATGATTTAAATAATAATTATATTATATAGAGAATGCGTTTTTTTGTTTTCGTGTCTCTTCTTATTTAGTTCAGTTTGAATATCTGAAAATCAATGCGCAACCAAAAGATAAATAGATAGACCTCTCTTTGTGGGTACAAAATCGTGTAACTCAAATAAAAATATAAATATATTTAACTTTGTTTAACGCTCATAAATTGTTTATTTTTGCTGCTGAATTGTTCATAATGATAACCAAACATTGTAGTACGTGCATCTGTTTATCGATTCGGATATTTAGGACTTCGAATTTCGCGCATGATATAATGAGAAAGTGGGAAGCGTCAGAATGTAGAGGCACACAACAAACTAAAGGTGTGATGTTGAAATTTAATGTTTATTTTGTAATATTGTATTAAGATATCTGTGAGTTCTAAAAAGTTATGTCAAAGTAATAAGTTATGTCCGAATCGAAATCGCTCTTCTAATACAAAATATCATAAACCAATGAAATAATAGTTGTATTTGAACAGTGGAACTAGATGAACAATAAAAAAATAAAGAAAATATGACATTATATTGGAAAACTCTCTTACGAGAGGTATCGAGGATGCAATAAGTATCCTCAAAGTCACAGAAAAACAAAGACAAGCAAGGAAGACTTGAGTGAGTAAAGATTGATTCCGGTCGGGGCCGTTTCTCAGGGCAATACCCCCAAAACTTTAGTACATGTTGTTTTTCGGTTGATGGCAGTGTTTCTACCATCAATGAGATTCGGCGCCAACCTACACGTCGGCTTGCGAGGTTTCCCTTCCAGGTTTCTCCGCCTGCGGAGTACCGCCCCAACGAGGACAAACTCTAGGCTCCTACTCGTCCGCTATCGCGAGTGGTAGTGAAGTGCACAAATGTGCGTGTGTGTGTGTGTGTGTGTGTGTGTGTATGTGTGTGTGTTTTGTGTACGTGTGTGAAAAGGAAAAGGAGAAGAAACGGATGAGGAAGGGCAGGTCCATGTCTCGTTCATTAGGGTACTGATCCAGCATTGATTTGCCAAATATCAGTGTTCAAAATCAAAATATCGATGTTAATTACACATCGACCGAAAACCATCGATGTTTTGAAGTTGGTTTAGTAAATTCTAACATTAAATTCGTGTGCAACAACATTTAATTTGACAATGGCCGTGCTTATTAATTTATAATTAAAATTTAACTGAAAACAAAGGTATACAAAGTGTCTAATGTACGAAATGCAGGAAAGGCGAAGGTACTATCACTGATAGTTTCTTATTGTAACTTTTACAAAATTAGGATTATAGTTATTTTTCATCCACGAAAAAACATTGAAAACTTAAAAACATCGATACTCAAAAAACATCGGTTTCAATAAATCGATATCTTTAAAGAAACATCCAGGTTTTGAAATCATCGACATCGGTGTCGTATCCGTAGTGGTAATGCGTCGCGGGGGAGAGGGAGGCGGGGTTGGGGCACAGGTGGGCGGTTTCGCCGGAAGCGTCAGGGCGCGGCCCGGAAGCCAGCCGGTCGCCGCAGAATCCGGGATCAGCGCCGCCAACTGCGCCAACGACTGTGGCAGCGGGCAGGGCAAGGACGGAGCGACCCAAGGCCGCGGTCGAGGCAAGAGGACAAAGGAGGAAAGGGGCAACGGGAAGGGCAACGATTATGAAGAGATGACGATTAAGGTTTTGGATGTAAGTTGGTTATTCTAATGATGAAGGTGGATATGAAGATGAAGGATGTGAAGGATGTGGAAGTGGAAGATGAAGGATATCTTTGAAGGAAGATGGTGATGACAGAGGTGATTGAAAGGACAGAGAATTTGAGGGTAACGGGAACGGAGACAGGTCATTTCCAAATGAGAGGGAATGGTGAGAACGGTCAGTATTTGAATGTGGAGGTAACGGCGAGAATCCTTAGATGGATTGGATTGGCAGTAGAGACTGCGGTTTAAGGAGCGATGGTAGAGAGATTTGCTGGAAACCGGCGTGAAAGTGGGAATTTCGAAATGGACAATACACCGAGTATCGGAGTCGGAAAAGTACAAGTGTGTAGATGACAGGTAGAGGGCTTGGTCGAGGCAGGGAATCGGCGCGATGTGGGAATAGAAGCGAATCAGCGTGTATTTGATGATGGCTGGAACGTCAGGCAGGGAGATTTCCGGAGATGGCGTGGGTGGAAGCGGGTGACGTAGGGGGGGGGCGGGTGTCGTCCCGGGTGCCATGAGCCTCCCGCTGAAGAGCAGTTTCATTAGACGGAGTGCCGCAGCGGCGCCCCTGCCGGAGCAATTACGAATTAGCGCGCGCCGTGACCCTCTCCCCCCCCCGCGGCCCCTCCGAATCCACTTCCGGCCGCCCGCCCCCGCGCCGCGCTTCCCGTCCGAAAGGGCGCGGGTCAGCCGGTGGCCCCTTCCGGCGGCGCGGACGCCCAAGTTGACACGTTCGGGCGCACGCCGTGTTGACTCGCTTGTGAACCCTTTTATTGCCAAATAGAGCGGCGTGTCACCGTGTCACATCAGCCTCATTAGAGAGATTAGGGAGTTTTTTCACCACATAGCGTACAGCAAACGACTACAATTTCAGTCTTCTGCGCATGCGCAGATGCACGAAATTGAAGCGAAACTTGAACTGCGCCTGCGAAGAAGAACGACATTGTTGTCGCTTGCTTTAACGTTCGACGGTGCTAATACTCCTTATCGCCATACATCGCAATTGGATATAATCGGTGTAATCCGCTGATTCCTTACCCTCGTTTTATAGTCTATTTCTTTTTTAACTCGAAGTTTGTATTTTCAAACATCTATAAAATTATGTGATTTAATATTGTTGTTTAATACCTAAAATTTCCGCACTTTTAATAAACTCATAATTTGGCACGTATTGACAAAACTTATTGTTGGTACAAATTTTTGATGAATATATTGTGTTGTACAGAACGTACTGTTGTAATAATTGTCTTATATCCCTCTATTTTGATTATCTAGGGCTGAGAATTACAGATACTCCGCGCGAGCAAACACAACCCTATTGATTTCGTGAATATGGGAGTGTTTATCATTTAACAATGCCAATCATTTGTTCACAATAGAATTTTTCAAGTTTGATAAAGTGAAACTAGAGTGCCGCCGCGAGGTAGGATGGCTGGAAAGAGCTGTTCTCCCGCTTTGGCTGGAGGCCCAAAAAGTAACCATTTTTCAGCGCGCTCTAGCGCCTAAACCGTATTTTACAAATTTAAAGTTTTTATATACATTTTGTAGTAAATTTTATCTACTTTAATTTTGTAAATATAATTTTGTCTGCTTCGATAGAACGCATAGTTTTGAAGATTTATGCGAAAAACTAAAAAATAGCTACATTTTAAAGTTTTTTTTTTTGCAATTTTCTCTGTGAAGCCGACCTTTTTTGAAATGTTAAACATCAAATTCGAATTCTACACCTTCAAAAACTTATAGAACTGTTGAGAAAGAAACTTCCGGAATTTTTTCCTGAACCAGACCTTTTTGAGCACCATTGGTTTGGACTAGAAGCACCTTGGCACATACCACATTCGAGCCTTTGCGCATGGCAAACTCGAACTCGAAGTGATAGCGGAGCACGCTACTCCACCAGATTTTGCGGTCGACTCATATCGAATTAAAATCGATCACTCAGTCATGCTACATTGAGGGAGTTTTTGCACGGCGTAGCGTACAGAAATCCGTGCTGACTCGCTTGTGGACCAATCAGCCTTATTAGAGGGATTTTGCTCGGCGTGAAGCACCTTAGCGTGCACCACATTTGAGCCTCTGCGCATGTGCCAACTCGAACTCGAAGTGATAACGGAACCCGCTTTTCCACCGGATTTTGCGAGCAACTCATATCGAATGCAAATCGATCACTCGGTCATGCTGCATTGAGGGAGTTTTTGTACGCCGTAGCGAACAGAAATCCACAGCAATCTCTATCTTCTACGTATGTATGTCGGATGCACACAATTGATGAAAAACTCAAACCGCGCAAGCGTAGATCAATAGTGCAGTCGATCGCTATAACGCTTCGCCATGCAAAAACTCCTTATTCAGTCTGTTCACAACTGTTGCGGTAGAGTGTACTTCTAACTCTACAGTGCAACTCTATCAAGCAACATGGAAATGGTGACGTTAATTTATATTTACAATTATCTGTTTATGTGATATTAGTTATATTTATTTAACCCTAGAGAGGTGGCGCTTGTCTGAGTCACGTTAGAGGTGGCGCGGGGTCTTTTCTGACCCCTTTAAGTTATTTCTTGATAATATTTTATTTAGCAACAATAAGTGTGAAATTGGTTATTTTAATAATGATCAATCATTTATAATTTAGTATTAACATAATGCACTATTATAAACAAACATGCAAATGAGGAATTAAATGATAATTTTGTCCTTTTATTTTTTTTATCTTTAATTTTATATAGTGTCCCCATTTACATTTTGCTGAATATTTCAATGACAAAGGTATCAGAAAATTCAATAAGTTTCATTTTCTAACATTCCCGCACAAAAATAAGTAAAAAAATGAATTGAAAATGTTGTAAGTAAAACAACATAACTTAGAAAAAGTACGAAATTTATGATGTTTGTATGATGTCACAAATATTTATAATGAATTATTGCATCTAAAATTTGGAAAAGAATATTGTGCATGTCAACAATTTATTATTCTTCCCACTGAACTACATTGTTTACAAAAAACATCGCGATGATCTTTACAAACTTATTTTCTGTATTTAGCACAAAAAGTTGTTTTCCTCAAAATATGCATAATGTCAAATAAATAAACAATACACTTCACGCTGACACATTCTATCAATGTACCGGCACGACTGAAGCACTGCTACAAGCTCTTCGCACCGCCGACGGAAGTGGTGGCGCGGAGTCAGATCATTTTGCTCGACGGATCGACTTTTATCGCTCTTCCAGGAACCCCTCGCGCTGTCGCGAAGTGCTTATATCTTTCAAATAAAGGCTAAAGAATGTGGTGAAAGGTATGTGAAATGTAAAGCTTCTGACTCGCAAAATTAGGCAACTGCAGCTAAGCAAAGATGTGTGGGGTCACAAGGGATCCCGCGCCACCACTCCCGGGTTAATAATGTACAATTTATGCAGTAATAAACGTGCGAGCAATGATTGCTGGGTGGCTCTAATAATTCAAATACGAATGAAGAGGATGTGCCATTATGGGAATTTTGCAAACGATCTGCCGCCACAGTTCAGAACTTCTGCCACTGCGACCTAGATTTTTTGCAAAAACTCTTTCTCAACTTAACACGCTATTGATCTCGAACTTGCTTTACGATAAGTTACGCAACAATAATTCGAGGTCGTAATTCGTATTTCTAATTGTGTACGATGATCTATACTTAGAAGTATGAAACAACATTTTGATTCGTTATTGATAAAGGATTATATAATTAGATTTTAATGTCCACTTCAAAGATTTGAAAAATAAATGTCTTTTTATATAATGGAAATAACATATCACCCTAGATTTCATTTTTGTACTATTATGTCACGTTTAACGTTTTTCTTTAAAGAAAGGAAACGTTGTTCGTTTTTTGTACATAATTTTTTCGCATGTATTTGACACGCTTTGGTCCAACACGTTTTCATGATAGAATGGAGGAAAACAGTAAAATACGTGAAATCCATATATTTAAGTAATCAAAACAATTCGAAGAAAAAACTTAATTTATTTGATTTATGTTTAATGTTGAATTAAATATTAATGACTGAATTTTATTTTTTCAGGTAAGGCAGAGTATCTCGAACCTACCAATGATACCACTGAGAATGTTCTGCAATTTTGTAAGTATTGTCTTCTTAAAGAACAGATGAATATTCATATTATTATTTAATAAAATTCCAGAAAATTTGTAATTCGATATACAAATAATTGAATACTAATAAAAACGTGTATTTAAAAATCTTGAAATAATTAAAAATAGGGTTTAACTTAATCTGGCAGTTGCCTAAGTGGCTTCGTGTGAAATCAGCAAAACATCGTTAATCGAACTGCATCGATAACAATTGCAAAACAGAAATAATTTGTGTTTGTAGTGAGAACAGTGGAACATTTTTTATTAGCAGCCCTACTTGACTTAAACAAGTTGGTAAACACATTCCAACACACGTGATTTGTCAAATGCTTTTCTTTTAGCGAACACGTTGAATGTGGGAATATTATTTTAATGCAAGCGTTTCCTCATAAAAAAATCATAGGATTTTCTTGCTTTTCGTTCGCAAAACGTTTAATGTTATTTGCCGCAAATCCTTTCGGGCGTGCTCTTTATGATATATGATTACGAAAGAATGCACAAAATCTCATCATTTGCGTTTTCGATACTTATGATTTAATAAATTTGATGTACGAATATTTACAAACCGATCAGAATAGTGGAGGCGAAACTGCAGTAACCTGTCTTGTTAGGGTTGTAGGTTTGAATCACCCTTAACGTTTCACTGTCATCATCTTGTGATTATTGCAAAGGCAACTAACTAAATCACCAGTCATTCATAATTGCCTAGGAGAGTCAAATACTTTTTCGCCATCGTCCTGTTAAGAGTAAAGACTTGAGAAATTAAAAATCGTATAGTAAAGATTTTTACCTAGTAAATCTGCAATTGCATCGTCTAACTCTATTCTGAGGATGTTACTTCGCTCTGCTACTGTTGCATTTGATGCTCCGCTGGTGATGTGGTTGGTTCCGTGGAGGTTACATACAAAGACGGTGCCCCTACACTTGCCCAGAGAGCGCGAAATAGCAAGCGCAGTCGTTATTACGTGAAACGACCAGACTTCAAAGAGCTCCACAGTACCTCTTTATGAAACAGTCACAACTTGATCCGAAGCTACTCTACTAAAATAAACTGTTTTATGAACACGAGGAATATTCAAGTTAGTAGTGATATTCGCAAATTTCTATTTGTGAAGGTTTGCTCTGGTTGGTTTTGGAATTGGTTTTCCGATGAAACTCACGTAATGAATGGCATACACTGATCGTCTCAGCCTCTTCATACGTTGATCGAATCATGTCTCATTATGATCCGTCAGTCTGAACCGAAATCATTTAGTAAACACGAAACATATCAGTATCATTGTATAAATATCATAGCTGTAGGAACAGTTTTATTAACCACTTATCAAATCCTCGAATATGCGTTTGGCGAGAATATTTTTCAAGAAGCAAATAATTTTCAATACTTCACGCTTTCTAACATTCCCAGGAAGATTCTCTCTTAAATATTATTGTAAGACATGCTCTTCCTATATGAAATGTTCCTGCCAAAATTTCTCCTTTTCTTGCAATATTCCCCATAGTCAACATATGCTCGTAAATATAAACTTTTTGTAAATGTTTGGTTGCGTTTTGAAGAGAGACGTGTTCTTACTCAAACAAAACAATCGAGAAAATATATATCTTATTAAACAAATATTTATGGAGGAAGAAAGAAATGCTGGAAGTCCCGCAGATGCTGGGAATTCCGATCACCGCCCGAAGCGCTCTGTGCAGGGCCGAGGCCGTTCAGCGATGACAGTATATCAGCGCGCCTCTTTGTCCGGTTGTCAGCGCCAGCGCTCCGCCCCTCCCACTTCTCCGCTCTGTTCCGCCTCGCCCTCTCTCCATCCCGTTCCACTCTCCTCCGCTACTCCCACGTTCTGCCTCGTCTCGCCTTCTCCTCTTCGCTCCTCCCTGGCCCGCTCCTCCCAGTCGGGCCTCGCTTCGCCCCGCCCCGCCCCACTCCCCCTCCTCTCTCACCACCGCTGCTCTCCGCCTCAGCCTGGTCTCGTCTTCTCTGCTTCTCCCCTCCCAGTCCGGCCCCGCTCCGCCCCTCCCTTGCACCGTTCCATTCCAACCAGTCCGACCCCGCTTCGCCCCGCCCCGCTCCACCCGCAGAACCCTGCCCAACTTCGCCCCGCCCCTCTCCGCCCCCCCTGCCGCTCTTGCTGCCCGTCTAGTTCAGCCTCGCCTCGCCTCTTCTATTCCGCCCCGCCCCTCCCAGTCCGGCCCCACTCCGCTCCTCCTCGCTCCGCCCCGCCCCCTGCCCCGCTCCGTTCAACCCCGCCACGGTCCACCCCGCCCCTGACCCTTCGCTGCTTCCCGTCTCGTTCTGCCTCGTCTCGCCCCTTCCACTCCGGCCCGCCCCTCCCAGTCCGGCCCCGCTCCGCTCCTCCTCGCTCCGCCCGCACCCTGCCCCGCCCCGTTCATCCCCGCCCCGGTCCATCCCGCCCCTGTCTCCTCCGCTGCTCCCCGTCACGTTCTGCCTCGCCTCGCCGTCTTCCACTCCGCCCCGCCCCTCCCAGTCCGGCCCTGCTCCGCTCCTTCTCGCACCGCCCCACCCCTCTCTCCTCCGCTACACCCCGCCGACGTCTCCTCCTCCCCCCTCCCAGTCCGGCCTCGCTCTTCCCCGCTCCGCCCCGCCCCCGGCACCACCACAAGGGCCGGCTGCGCGACGCGGCGTCCGGCGCGAAGGGGGCGGGGGGAGCGGGCCGGCGAGAGGGAAGTCAACAATCAGGTGCGGCTGATGCCTCCAACGAGCGCGAGGGGCGGAGGCGAGGGCGAGAGGAGAGCTCTCCAAGACAAACTAGGCGGGCGTGCGTGCGGGCAGCGAGCCGCGGTCGGGGCGGGGGCCTGCGGGGCGGCGGGGGCAGTGGTGGAAGCGAGACAGGCGGCGGGTGACGCCGATGGCGACGGAAGTGGGGAGAGGTGTGAAGGGCGAGGCGTAGCAGACTCATTTCAGACACTCTTTGCTGGGAGATCGTTCGAAGCAATATGTGAATGGTGAGTGGGGTGAGGCTTGAAATAATTGAAAAGCAAAATGGTTTATATAACAATCATTTATTTCACTAACAATAATATATAATATTTGTAATTACATTCTCATAGAAAAAACAAATTAGTGAACCAAGGAAAGGAAATATTTTCACGTAAATGACCAACTGTTTAGGCAATCCTTCATTCATTGGTAAAATTACGTTTCCTGAATTATTGTTTTAATTCCCCTACAATTTCCATCATTTTTAGAAGTCAAATAAAATAAATGCTCTATCTATGCAATAAACGTCAGGTTCTGATTGAGTGGGAGTGATAGAAAAATAAAAGCGGAGAGACTCGCAGTGCTCTTGTCTGCGAGCGACGCTTCGGCAGCTCAAGTAGTGGCGAGGGCTGCAACGAAGGTTTTGACGTCGGCGCTCGGTGCGGCGGCTTGAGGGTCAGTGGCGCTGGTGGTGGCGGCGGCGGCGTGTGTCTCTCCGCGGCCCGGAATGTGTCACATGTCAAACACATAAGTCACATCGCCCCTCTAAACACGTCAGCCCCAGGAATGGACGGCCCGAGCGGCAGCACACGCGGGCGGGCGGGCGGGCAGGCGCCGGCTGCGTCGGAGGTGCACGTTTATGCCCTCGGAGGCCGCCACAGAGGGGAGAAGGCCGCCCTTCAGCTTGACCACGCCCCCGCGCCGCCCCCGTGCTCTGCCCCCGCGCTCTGCCCCCGCGCCGCCCCCGCGCCGCCCCCGCGCCGCCCCCGCGCCGCCCCCGCGCCGCCCCCGCGCCGCCCCCGCGCCGCCCCCGCGCCGCCCCCCGCGCCGCCCCCGCGCCGCCCCCGCGCCGCCCCCGCGCCCGCCCCCGCGCCGCCCCCGCGCCGCCCACCGCGCCGCCCCCGCGCCGCCCCCGCGCCGCCCCCGCTCCCTGGTGCCGCCCCCGCCCCCTATGCCGCCTGCCTTCCCCTTTCCTCGCCCTTACATCACCCCCGCAACACTCCCAAGCTTCCCGCACTCCGTCCTCGCCCCGCCCCACTTCATCCTGCACCGCTTTCTCACCGCCTCCATGGTTTCCACCCCCCGCACAGCTCCAGCGCCCCCCCCCACCCACGCCGCCTCCGTGGCCCTCACACCATTCTGCACCGCTTCCGCCTTGACTCCGCACCGCACTCGCATCACCCTCGCATTGTCTCCCTCCCCCCTGCGCACCCTTCACCGTATGCTCGCACCTCCTCAAACCCCTTGCCACCTCCGTGCTGCCCCTTCAACGCATCCACCGTCGGCGCTGCCTTCTCTCTGCATCGCTTTGCGCGCCCCGTGCGCTGGCGCGTTTGTCTGCCTCTGACGCATCCGCGCCCGCGATCCCCACGCGGGCGCCGCTTTCGCCATTGTGATGCCACGTACGGCCGCCTTTGCTCGGAATCGCCCTTCGTATGTGCTGTGCCCTTGAAGGGTCGGGATCTCCTTTTCAGTGCTGGTAGGACTGCAGAAGGGTCATTCCCTGTCAAGTGGTCTAATTTGGGGGAAAGGGTTATAGAGACGGTTGAGGTATAGCGGTGTGACTTGACGTCATGCAGCTTTGTTGTATAGTACGACTGTAAGATACTCGTATCTGCAATTTCGAGATCGAATATGTCCTTATCTGTCATTGCTAAACAAATGCAATGGAGCTTACTTGTAGAAATTTTTCCGCTCTATTCAATGATAATATTTGATTTGCTTTGTTAACACGCAGCGGAGACACAATAATAAAAGAGAATTAAATATTTTTTTTCGCAAAACGCGAGAATTTAATGTGGGACACTGAACAACGTCGCTGCATAGGGTCAAACAAACCGCACTCTCATCTATAAATGGATTCGGATGGTATTTGCGGATTCGGATGGTATAACGGTCAGCGTATCAAATTGTTGTACCCAAGATTGCGGGTTCAAACCCGATTGAAGCCGTGGATTTTTAAGGGCAAAAAAATCCGTCGTACGTCCTTCCTTCGGAGGGGAAGTGTTACAGCCTGCTATCCCATGTTAGTAGATTTACTTGCATGTAAAAGATCCTCAAGCGTAAATGAAGCCTCTCAGCTAAATTCAAATCGCCTCTTTCGTCGCTCGAGATAAAACCTTCTTTCTCCGCTAGGTGGTGAAAGGAGTGTAGTGAAATTTGCGTGGTCAGACGGAAGAGCGGGCCTGATGGCCCGAGTCTCGCCACGTAAAATAAGGCATTTACTAACCAACTATAAATCCACAACATCACAGCAGTTGCATTGAGAAATGTGGAACCCGACAAACAAAATATCATCACAATCCGAGGTAGGCAGGGGGGTTCCCTAGACATGGAATAACCCAGAAGATGTAAATGTTTTACCTACAATTGAAATTTTTGTTACTTTGCTAATATGAAATAATCGCTTTTTTTCTGTTCTGTTGATTTTTCTGTTCAAAAACTACTTAATTGTCACATGTGTCAACCACTCTTTCGACCCGGATAAGAACTTCAAAATTCTACATTTCGAAAACAAGAGAATAAATTGAATATTTTGGAAAAGTTTGAAATTTGAAAATTATAAAAAAATCCAAACCTAATATGCATCAATGACCAATTTCAATTAAAATCCAGCCCCATCATAAATTTATTTATTGACTAGCTTTCCCAATTTTGACTTCCTTCCTCACTTTCCCTCAGTATGTCCCCGTACCTCGTACGATGCATCCTAGAACGTAGCACTATCCAGACATATACTTGATGTATTGTTAATATGTGTTACTTGGAGCCACTGATGATGGGAAAAATACTCCCGAAACAGGTGTATGGCTAAATTTTCTACACATTAAAAATTTTAGTCTACTATTGTGGTTGATACCTCTTTATCCTTGAAAGTTTAAAAATTCATAATTAAAATAAGTTTCTCTTTATACTATAACACTTTCTCTTTATACCTATTTCTTCTCTATTAAAACGATGCATTATATGTGCCATAGATATACTTATGTAATAAATATAACTTTTTGATTTTTTAAAAGTTGGACAATCATTTTGCACTACAATACTATAAATGACTCAGTGAAATCATGCAGTAATTTCACAGTAAACTTTTTGATTAACTTGCTAAATAATTCAGATGAGTGTGGTAGAGTAGTTCATGTTAGTGTGTGTGTAAGGGGTGAGAATAGGATAAGTAAGAGGAAGTAATGATCGCGCGATCAGCACCACCCTCCCTCCCCCATCGGTGCCCACGTGACCGCCCCTCGGCCTTGGGTTTCACGCGTGCCCTATCTCGGTGCCGCTCTCACAGCTCCCACTGTGGTACTCACAACGACACCCTTCCCTTCGCGCTTTATCGCCTCGAGCTCCCCAGCACCCGCGCCTGTGCGGAGGGGAGCGGCGCAAGGATACATGACACCGGGGGCGGCAGGGCGCTGGATGAGCCGCAAGTCATGTTAACAACCTTTGTGTCAGGTGATCTTGGAGATATGAAGTCAATGGATTGCATTGGAGGTTTAAGAAACAACCGGAAGTTTTTCAGTTGACAAAAGAAGAGTCAGTTCAGATCGGAAATATACCTGTAATTATTTCCGTAGTAGGAAAAGTTATATCGTGCGATTTTCACCACTGTGCCCTCTGACTCCAAGTCAGCTGCTTTTGCTATCCATCCACATCGGGAGCTTAAATGTCACTACTGTGACGTCACTATGGTGGCGTTTAAGCTCCCGATTGAATGAAACTGTCAACAGCTGATTCCTGTCAGGGGCAGAGTTACGAAAATCGCATGTGTAGTAATGAAACCTTGATGTTATTTCCAGCAGCACTTCTCTGATACAGACGTAACAATAAGACGTCAATTTTCGTGTATTTGTCTCTGTATTTTATTGCATTTTCAAATTTTTTATTATGATTCAGCTGAAATGGCTCAGAGCAGTACCTGACGTAATTTCAGTGCCTCCAAACGGGAGATCGCAGGGTTCGAGTTCCTGCGGTTGTAGGATTTTCGTCATTAGGTGGACAGCTAGGTCGAATTCAGTCGCTGTCCGGAGGAGCACTCTAGCGGCCGGCTGCTCTGATTGGTAGCTTTCCTTATTTTTTCTGACTAACACCAGGCGGATGTCGGAGCAGTGCCCTCACAAATGGGCCATGGACCACGCGCGATATTTCCATATCTTTCTTGTACTCTCGTCATCCCTTAGTTACACACACACACACAAAGACTTAATACACTGTAACACCACTCATGTCGGGAGCTGAGAGTTTGTCTCGGCTGGAGAGGTACCACGGTGGTGGGAGGTACCTGGAGAATCTCCTCAAGCCGACGTCGAAATTGGCTGCAGTTCCTAGCATCCAACAGAAAAGAAAACTAGTACCTTCCGTGATAAAAATATGCACTACACTTACGAGAGTAATTTCCAGAGCAGTTGACGCGAACGTAAACAAGACATAATCAATCATTCAATCCTACCACTCCGTCCTTCAAGTCATTTCCTTCCAACGTCCTTTCTATGCCATTACACAGTTGTAAAAGACCCATCGTTCATCGGCATGTGATTACATTTTCAACGCTGGAGTACACACCTTGTATTCTTTAGAACGTTGGTCCTTGTCAAATTTAGAGAAACCCTAGTTCATTCACGTGAAATTCGAAGTTGTATCGTTAGGTTTCTGGCAGGTTTTGATGTGGGTTTTCTTGTTACCGACGTCGCTTCTAGGCTTCAGTGCCATTTTTATTCTCATTTATCCCAACATAATAAACATTCGTGATCATCACATTTCAGTGTTAATGCTGTAACAGAAATAGTCGTCGACGACTGCGAGATTTGCGAAACTGCCGTTTGCCTGCAATTCACCCCAGTCGACAAGCCGTAAATAATACGCTTTAAATAGTAGTAGTATTGCGAGTATTTTACACCATTGGGCATCTCTCGCATCCCAGTTTCCATTTTAGTCTGTCACTGCAGTCTTCTGCAGTTAATCCTCTTCTGTGCATTGACTTCTCTACTCCTTCCTTCCATGTACTTCTGGGTTTTCCTGGTCTTCTGTGTGCTGTTGGCGTCCAATTCCAGAGCTTTAGAGGCCATCGTTCTTCACCCATTCTGTTTAAATGACCATACCATTTGAGCCTTTTAATTTAAATGGTATCAATAATGTTGAAACTCACTTCTGCTTTTCTTCTAATTTCTTTGTTTCTTACTTTGTCCAAGAATTTCTGTCCACAGCTTCTTCGCCAATAGGGCACTTCCATTGCTTTAAGTTTATCCTTATTACCTTTGGATATTTTATTACGCTTTAAATATTTTATTTTATTACTTCTCACCTTCAGCGAATGCTTTGGCCATTCAAAACCATTTCCGCATCCAGACACCCGAGCAGCAGTCTATTCGAGGAGCTCGGGGTCTCAGTCCTGTCCAATTTCAAGCTTCCTCCCGGAGTCTGCTTGGAAGGCTGGCCTCGCCTTCGATAAACCGTCGTACCTCTCGCCCCGTTTCCGGCCCGGCGTCTCTGCGGGGGATCGGCGCGAACCTATAAACGACGCGGCCGTCGATGCCGCTGCTAATAAATTACGTTCGTAAATGTCACGAAAGAAGGAATAAAAGTTGCGTCCAAGTGGTGGAAGTTAACGCGCGCTTGCCAACCCATGCTCGTGTTCGCCCGACACACAGCAACACATTATTCAGGCCATAATCCCCTGTTTTTACAGAAGAGAGCATCGCGCTGCTACTTTATTGCTTCTTTTTGTTGCGGGTCGGGTTTGCTTAGGGAAAATGGAGGAATTATACTCTGCGTGACTGCACAGAGAGAAAGAGCTTAAGTATAAGAATGTGCGGTGTAGCATCAACGGACGCATGGTACCGTTTTTTAGCCGTATGGAGGCTATACTTGAGAACCCTTTTACAAGCAAGAAACATTTGTGTTTTTTTTTGTTTTTCCTGTTATGTAAGAGAAATTCTGTGATATTTAGTATATTTTTTTCAAATCGTAAATTAATTATAATTCATCTGTTTAACACAATGTAGTATTTAAGTGTCATTAATAGAAAATATTTACCGTTTCTTCTTTACCCTTGAACAGGTAAGAAACCTTCGTGCTATCTTGTATGACAGAAAGAGAGAAAGCAATTCTGGGATATTTAGTATATTCTTTAATAAATTATTCATGTATTTTTTACACAATGTAATATTTAAGTGTCGTAATTGAAAAACGATTCCAACTTCCTGTTGATTAAAGGGGATATGATTAAAAATTAAAATAAAAGATTTTCAGTGAAATACGGGATTAAGAGACGATTGTTTTCTCACCAAATTTATTCGGATCTAATTTTTCTTCTTGTTTAGTTTCTGACAAATGCCGAATCAAGCGAAGTGGACAGTGTGAAATATAGAAATTTTGTGATTCGCTAATTTGATCAGTTCACACATTTTGATTTTCCGTCATTTGCATTCAAAGAAAGTTGTTTTGTTCTTCCTTGATATTTAGAAGAATACTTATCGCTTCACTCCTCCACCTGTCCTTCTCCACCTTCGCATCCTGTCCGACACAACATCCTGTCCGACACAACATCCTGTCCGACACAACATCCAGTCCGACGCAACATCCTGTCCGACGCAACATCCTGTCCGACACAACATCCTGTCCAACACATCCTGCCCGCCAAAACGCCCTCCCCAGCATAACGCCCTGCCTGCTTCAATGCCCCGCCCATCATCATCACAACGCCCTGTCTGTCCACGACAACGCCCCACCCACCGCAACTCCACCCCAACGCCAAGATCCCGTCGTACCCACCAGACCCATCTGTTCCACCCGATACCCCGTCCCGTGCTGTCAGCCGCTCCGCTCCAATCGCCCTTCGCATGACGCCCTCTCCACTCCCGCCCTTCCTACGCGTCCCTCACTCCCTGCGTCTCCTCTGCCCTGCCCCTCCCTCTCGCGCACGAACGCGTCCACTCGCCCGCGCCCCAGGAAGCCAGTCACTCGCACGCCCAGCTTCATAGCGGAGATCTCCAGCGCTGCTCCGGCACAGGAGCAGCTCGACATATGCTCGGCCCATGCTGTGACGTAAACAGTCACGTTTCTCACACGTCAAAAGATGACGTGTAAAGAAGGAAACATTACAATTTCAGATTTAAGCTGCTAAGAAAAGCCTTATCTGTGTTTTACTTATCTGTGTCCACTTACAGTACCTGATGAGCTGTTTATTTACCCTATTCTGTTCTGTGAATCTTATGGTTTATATTTATTGAGTTTTGCTCACACTGATATAATGGATCCAGAAAGTAGTCATGGGCGATATTCTGACACAACACGAAACATTTTAAGGTGTGTGTTAATATTCATTTTTATAAATCTTTAAAAAGATTTTTAAAATTGAAAAAAAAATTCAAAATTGATTTATTTAGTTGTGCCAGTCTTCTTATCCATAAATGATACGTTATCAGGCAACTCTAAGTAGAATAAATGGAAATATTAAATAAAAATATACTTTGACAAGCTATGCCAATATTGATCTATTTATTTACACACTGCATTACATTACCTTATTAAATTGAAAGGTAACACTGAACGTCTAGTAACTAGTTCATTCTCTTAAAATGTTTTGAAAGACATCAAAGAAGTTCAACATGTTTTTGTGTGGACAGCGGACTGTCCCCATTTGTTGTATGTTGTGCGAATGTTGCACGTCCAAACGAGTAACTCAGCACGAAGGGCGCGGCATCACGCCAAGAAAAGCTGATAACGGCGCGCGCCATCGGATAGGCTTGTCGCTCTTGACCCGCGGGAGAGGGACGCGATCGCGTGCGACAGCCGCAGAGACGCCCTTGGCAGCCAAGGCGCGCGGATGCCCTTCTCAGCCCCCGGGCGAACCGATAAAACGTCAGCGTCACTCAAGAGCGTCGCGACGCCTGGAGACGCGCGCGCGCCGCGCCGCGTCGCGACGCGAGACGCCTTCCTCCCCGACCCGCTCCGCCGAACCGCGCCGCGCCCCGCCCCGCGCCACTCTTCTCCGGGGTGCGGCGCCCCCGCGGCGCACAATAAAGTTGCGCGATTTACCGCCGTTGCGCGCCACATCACGCGCCGCAGTTACTGCAGGCCGCCTCCGCGCCCGGGAAGCCACGCGGGGAGGACGGCGGGGGGGGGGTGGGGAGGTGCGCCCCCGCAGCGCTCCCTGCCAGGCCCACCGCATCAAGCGCCTCCGCTGCCGCCTCGCTCTCTGCTTTGTTCGATGGCGCTCTCACCTCCACAACTCCCTTTTCGTCACCGTTGCCACTGTCACAATATCCCTGTCGCCCCCCCTTCAACCCTCTTCACCCCTCGTCTCCCCTTTGTCTTCCCTCGTCGCCACCGTCCCACCTCGTCCCACCCTGGCCCATCCCGTCCTACCCCCGTCCCACCACATCCCACTCCGGTTCGGCCCTGCCCCACTCCGTCCCACCCCGCCCCGCCTCGCCTCACCCTGTCTCACCGTGTCACACCCCGTCCCACACCGTCGCGCCTCGTCCCATCCCATTCCATCCCACTCGTCCCAACACGTTTCATCTTGTCCCACCCCGTCACCCCCCGTCACCCTCCATCGCACTCCAACCCACTCCCGTCGACCCCGTCGCTCGTCGCTTCCCCGTTACCTCCATCGCACTAACTTCATAATTAAGAGCGTAAAGAACATTTGCCGTTGTTCGTTACATTCTTTCCAGATATTTTTGTCGTTCCATTTTTCTCTGTAAGGTATATTGTATTTCTTCCATTTGATTTTTTCTTTTTGAATTTTCTCCCTTAAAACATTTTCTTTTACGTCTTGTGCATGAACTCTTTAAATACTCTTGAATTTTCCTTATTGTATTATTTCAATTCCTTAACTTATTTTTCTTTAAGTTGAAAACAGTAAATAACTATGTGACTAAGTAAACTATGTGATTTCCTTGTGAGAGAAGTAGAATTCTGTGCCTAGAATCCTTTGGCTATAATCGTGCTCTGGCTTCCATACATCTGCTAAATTCCAACCATTAGTCTTCCATATCGTCGCTATTATTTACCAGCACGCCTTACATTGTGAGATTCACTCCTCTCTGCTCTGTAACTTTGAGCTCTAACCCATCTCAGTCTAGCAGGCGTAATCGACTCGGCTACTACATAACTATAACAGTTGTAGACGTCATCCAGACCGCCTTGTCATTCTCCCTTAGTCGGCGATTTCTCTTCCTGCTTTCGTCGCCGTGCTCTGTTTGGGAGCTCCATTACCTCCGGCCCTGCTTCTTCGTCGCCCACCCCCCGGGGCGGCGGGGCGCGGCTTCTGCTCAAATTGTCTCCTTCCCTCGGACCTGCGGCTCCGGAGGCTCTGATGGCGGCGGCGTTGGGGGGGAGGGGGGGACGGGGCGGTGTCGGTGGTGCGCTCCCCGAGGCGACGAGGCCAGGCGGTGGCGGCGGCGGCGGCGGCGGCGGCCGGGTCGTATATTTGGAGGGCGTCTGCCGCCGGCGGCGTCGGCGGCGGCGGGGTCGCGGGGTAGGTACATGATCAAATAAGGCGTCGCGGTCGCCCTCAGGCCCCCGGGGGGCGGGTCCAGGGAGGGCCGGGGGTGGGGGCGGCCGACGGGGCAAGCGAGGGGGCGGGCCGGGCGAGGGCCGGGGGTGGGGGCGGCCGACGGGGCAAGCGAAGGGTGGTGCCGTCGGGCGGAGCAGCGTCGGGGCGTGAGCTGGGACCCCGAGACGGCGACGCGGCCAACTTGCAACTTGCGGGGGACTTGCGAGGAACGGAGCCGCCGGGGGCGTCGACAGGTGAAGGAAGACGTGAGCGAGGGGTAGCTGGAGAAGCAGTAGAGACCGTCGTCTGTACTCAAGGAAGGTTTGGGTACTTCAGTAAAAACGAAAGGGGAAATTAATGATAAGAAAATTATTGAAGAGATATTTGTTATATATTGTGATGTGTATGTTGCGAAATAAAACGAAAACACTGTGCTCTGAAACACACAGGACAAAGGAGTTCAGGACAAAGGTGATGTGAACTACACATAGAAAGTGCTGAAGCTATAAAAAAGTTCGTACAATTGACACATGATGATGTCAACTGATGTTGATATATTGTGAGCCAATAAAGAAGGGAAATGGACTAATAGAAATAGGAGGAAAATTAAAAACAGCCAACGAAACTAACATAGTGGCATAAGACAACGAAAAGTATCCGCTATGGGAAGAAGAAAAGTTTACATCAGGGGAAAGAAGAAGCGAGGGCAAGGAGGCTGGAGAAACAGGTGGACGTTTGGGGCACGAGTCACGGAAGTCGAGCTGGGTGATAAAGCCAAGGGAACAGAGCGGTGGCGGGGGCGGGGGCGGTTTTCATCTAGGGCTCAGCAAGGCCCTCGGCGGGGTGCGTGCGCGCGAGTGGATGGTGGTGGTGAGGGTGGGGGGGACCGGAAGAGGAAGCGACGGAGGAAGGAGGGACGGGCGTGGGCGGCATCCCAAGGAGCTGCGCGGAATCTGGGCCTCGGTGGCGGAGGGGACCTGTTCGACGCGTGTCGCGGAAACGCAATTAAGCGCGCTATCGGGCGACGGTGGCGCCGCCGGCGGCGGCGGTAGCGGTGATTGGAAACAGCCGCCGGCGCCGGCGAAAGGCCGACTGGGCCTGCGAAGGGTGAAAGGGCTGAGGCGGGGGCGGGGCGGGGGCGGGGGGCTGCGAGAAGATGAAGTGCGGTAGAAGGAGCTCCGGAAGGAGGCAGACCGCCGCATCGTAGATGGGGTGGGCGCCAGGGCAGGAACAAGAGGCGGCCATGGGAGAGAGTTATTTGTTCCTTTAAAGAATGTCCTTTATTGCTTTTCAACTGAAAGTGATACGAGAAACATTTGAAATATCTGTGGCAGATTTGCTAGTTTGAAGGCACGAAAACTGTCTGGCGGTGGATTACGCACAGAATCAATAACAAATGCCTTTCTAGCGAAATGTTCTAGGGAAACGTTTAGACTAATTATGAATTTGTGAGTAATGTATGGCGTCAATGTATGTTGCAAATAACGTGTAGTTTTCTGATATTGTGTTTTCTAAACTATATTAAATGTGAAATAAATACATGGGTGAGTACATCACATAGCAAGTTTTTTTCATACATTTGCAAATTTACACACATTGACAATTTGTTGAGTTTGCAACATTTGTCAAATGATATAAAAAATCAAAGAAATAAATAATAACAATAACTTTTGAAATTTTAGGCAAGTCTAAAGTACATTTTCTCTTAAATTTGTATTTGCCTTAGGTTGAATATTGTTCACCAAGTTAATCGGTATTTCGCTATTGCGATCGTTCAGTTTCTTCTAGTATATTTGACTTCTTTTGGTGTTGAGATCACGTAGCTGCATTATACCGAGATTTTGTAAAGTGTCTTATTGGTCACGAACCACGGGACGTTGTAGGGAAGTCGAAAATTGGGGAGCAAAAATGAGGAAGCGAAAAAATGCATGATGAAGCGACAAAAGTTGTACATTTTTAAATGCGTTTTATCTTGTTGTCAATTTTGGCGTTTGAAGCTCTATTTGGCATTTGATTTTATGCCTTTGCACTTGAAGCTGGGCATTGGACAGATTCGTCATAAATTAGCTGCTACACGTTGGCAGACAATGATTTTCATTAACTGTCTCCGCGAAACATCATTAAATCATTTACACAAAGCGAGTTATCACATAAATCAAGTAGAGAATTATTCGTACGTTTTTTCACAACTCATCACAGGATCTTTTAGAATTTCTTTCCCGTCTAATAATTGCAGATGTGCGTTGTATATATGTTTCATAAATATGTACTGCGCAACGAGTACAAGAACCGAGCTTATGAGGCAAACAGAAGTGTCATTTATGCAGTCACACATGTACACAGAGCGTCTTGTTGTCATAGACCATAAATGTAATGTAACGGTTGGAAGGGAACTATGTAAACACTCTTTTGAGAAAAAAGAGAAAGAAAACATCTCACTGTATCTGGCTGCTAATTGTAGTAAAATATTTCAGTCCAGCCCCACGCTGTAATTAATTATGTAAACCCTGGTGAATGTTTGTCGTCTCTCTGTGTCCTCTCTTAACCGTGGCGTTCCAATGTTATTTCTGTACTCAGAGGATTCCGCTGCGGAGGTGTGGGTTAACGGTAGACCCAAGAGTAAATGAGGGTGAACTCAATGAATCCAATCCCTTTTTATATAATTAAGAACTAATGCTATATGCATTTATATTATATATATTTATGCATATATGCACAATATATTACAATCATATCTATAAGTTGGGTAAAATATGTTCATTTTTTGTGAAATCCAAGTAACAATACGTGAAGCAAGGATATTTTGAGCATTTTCTGTTCTTGCGTTCCTTTCCATAACGGTGGAAGTGTCCACCTTCTGTTCATGATGAGCTACTTCAACAACGTTGCTGTCTCCACCACTGTTATCTACATTGACAGATACTAATATAAGATTGCAAAGTGTTTGTGGAAACCTAGTCCCAAGTTATAGCCTGGTGACGGTATTGGTTTTGTTTTGTATACATCCGATAAACTCTGAAAGACGAAACTTTCATTGAGGATTACGAAAGGTTCTAAACAAAAGTCTTGAACGATAAAACAGTAACTCCTTGCTTAAACGTAGAGGAAAAAATTGCGCTGGTGCCCGTGATTGACCTCCCCTTTGGTACGCTACTTAATATGGCCTCAGGTAAAATATCATGCTACATTTTAGTAGTTTGCCAAAAGTTACGTAATTGGCAGAAAACAAAATATATGTTCTGCGTTCGCATTAGAAAGAATTTAAAGCTTGAATCTCGCTTGCTAAACTTGCGTCAAATACTAATATTTTCCAATTTAAAGGCGTTAACGCAATTTCATGAACTACTGAAATATTATCTCGTGCTGGATTGTTATTATAATGCACAATGCCGTAGCGCTTCATGGAATGGGGAATCGAGTTGAGCCCCGCTCTGAACGTAAATGTTTGTCTCTTGCCTTTTCTGTGTTTACTGCGTCACAAGGGTTTTCCACAATCCGTTTAGCTCAGATCCCACGACCCTGCAACTGTGTTAATGTCAAGATTTAAAGAGGAGATTCCATATAGACACCATTATGATGTAGAGGATAAATAACTTCTACTGGAATAAACTCCAAGAAAAACGTTGTGTGATGACGTGAACGATTATTTTTTAGTCAGGTGTATTTGTCAAGTTCTATGATAGAATTAATAGCGCCCTTTTTAATGACTGAGCTAGAAAAATACAAAACAAATCTTCGGCGAGAAAATAAATCTTATGTGATTGTCACATCTAGCACCAGTAAAAAGATATAAAAATATCAGTGGGTTAATATTACTGGAAACATGAGATGTTGTTTTTAAAATGAGAAGAATATTAATATTATCTTCTGAGAATACTATTATTAATTATTGCAAGTTTAATTAAGAGAGAATTACGAGAATTCCCTTATTAAAATCCCGTCTCAAACTACCGACTGAGTTGGCTCAGGAAAAAAAACTGTTTCCAGTATAGCAACTGACATTGAGGTCCTAGGGTTTGAGTCCCGGGCCCCAGTGGTGGAGATACCTTAGGGGAAAGCTTCGCAAGTGATGTGTGAGGCCGGGGACCAAAGGTCTCATTCCAGGGAAGGTAACAAGCGCCACCTCTTGGGATATAACACACGCTACTAATCTCCATAGCGGTTGACGCACCGATCAATGAGTTCAACCTCGAGGAATGAGCTAGCTGTCAGTCAGTCAGCTGACTGACATGTTATCTGGATTGAGGGAGGGGCGGGGGAGCAATCTGTAAGAGCAGCATGGGACTCGTACGTATCATAAGCGTGAGGTTACATCATAGAGGGCCGTATTCATAGTCGTCACTTATAGAATAAGAAAATACTTAAGCTATAAGAAGTTACTTTTGATAAGGAAATGCTTATGCACATTTGGTATTCATAGACGATACTTAACATAAGTATGACGCTAGCAGTGTCTTGTGTGGCAACGCTTGAATCCTGCCTGAAACGTCCCATCAAGCTGGCCGTGAACTATTCTTATGCATGCATCCGTAGGCATCCGTGTGGTAACCTAACCTATACAGTTACTTAAATAGTGGTAGTAACTTAAACAATGCCTTAAATAGTGGAAATTCGGTAAACCTCAGTTAATGGTAGCTGATTTTTGCCACCAACGTTTACCAAAACACGTCCTTTCGTCCGGGTAAAACGCTACCTTTTCTTAAATATTCCTGATCATTGTGCATTTCCGGGGGGTTGTACACATCACGTAAATATAGCGAAGAACAATGCAGTAATAAACACTTCTATAATGTTCAAAATCGTAATCCATTTCCATTTCTTTCACATTACGACTATTTTCAACCCACCAAGAGACGATTCACTTATAGCTATAAGTGGAAGCTGGGCCTTCCTTATAGCTATAAGACGTTTCTTATGCAAGCGGATAAGATGCAACTGTGAATTGAAAAACGTTATAAGGAACTCCTTAAGGTTTTCCTTATTATAAGTGACGACTATGAATACGGCCCAGAATGTAACAAACACAACGCGGAAGCGACGAATTATCTCAGCAGTTGACGCACCCGGAAATACCGATCAATGAATCCAATCTCAACGTATCAGCTGGCTGTGAGGGTAGCGTTGTCTGGGTTGGGTAAGGAGCGGTGAGGAGCAACCTGCAGGGGTATCGCGGCTGCAAAAGCGCGGTGGCGGTGGCGGTGACAGTGGAGGCGGAGGCGATGGCGATGGCGGTTGCGGCGGTGGTGGTGGTGGAGGAGGCGGAGGCGGAGCTGGAGGCGGTGGCTGAGGCGGTTGCGGAGGCGGAGGTGGTGGCGGTGGCGGTGGCAGAGAGGGAGGCAGCGGCAGTGGGGGTGGCGGTGGCGGTGGCGGCGGCGGCGGTGGCGGTGGCGGTGGCGGTGGCGGTGGCGGTGGCGGTGGCGGTGGCGGTGGCGGTGGCGGTGGCGGTGGCGGTGGCGGTGGCGGTGGCGGTGGAGGCGATGGCGGCGGCGGCGGCACTCTTCAAAGGGTGCCACGTGACGCGGGCGTGGGTGCAGGGAAGGGCTTCGGTCGGCAGGGGGAATGGAGGGGTGTCGAGGGTGACGAGCGGGGCTGCGCGACGCTATGCGAGCGAGCAAAGCGCGCGGAGGCAGCAAAGCAAAGCGGAGCGAAGCCAAATCGTTTGGGGGCAAGGAACAGCAATTCTGGAGCTTTCATCTTTGGTGTTCACCATTGAATTATTAATGTTTTCAAGTACTACTAACTTTCAGTTGACAGTTTAGACGTGTCCACGGGACATTTTAAAGTTCAATACAGAAGTGAAATAAAGTATTAAAGTAGCAAGTAACCGCGGAGAAACAGAATATTCCAGTCTCAAAGAGTGAATAAAAAGTGAAAAGATACGAAATGAACAAATAATAATGGTGTAACTAATAGGTTGCGAACAAGCAACTATTTAAATATAATTATATATCCTAGGTTATAAATATATATGCTAGTTAATAAAAAAATATAATTTTTAGCTCTTCCATCTTTGCTACGTTCATTTCTTTCCGAATAATGCAGGACGAAATTCACACGTAAAGGCTGTTCGATCGTTGAGCGTTAAATATTCAATATTTTGACAGGGTCAACTTAACTACATCATGTGTTTTACATTCATGTTCTTCTTCTTACATTGTCATTCACGTACTACAAATTACAAAAATTAATTGTAATTATATGAAATAAAAATAAATTACAATAAAATATAAATTTTTTAAAAGTAAAACTAAGTTTGTGAATTTTTTTTTTAAATTCACTCTCATCAATCTTTGTCATTATAAACGACCACACTACTTTACTGGGCTATGTCCTAATGAATAATGTTTTGTGACCTTTAGGAGCAGGCATTTCCAAAATCGTTCCTGACTCATTTCGCACATCAGTATACTCAAAGAGGAAACTTGTACGCACAACTTATAGTGCGATTTTTGTAAATGTTTTGCCTCTCAAGGCCCGTCTTCATGATGATATATGTCACGGTATTTCGTCTTTCTCAGTAATGTCGCTAGATATTGCATGATCGCGACCGTATCAAACAGTGTTTACGATCATGCGACATCTAGCGGCACGTGTGAGAAAGACGCGAAATGCCGTGTGATATTCCATCGTGGCCATAGGAGTTCGAGGGGCAAAGTTATAAAAATCGCACTATAGTGAACTTCGTATCGTCGGATAGCTGTAGTGCAGTGCTGTCAAGGTCGATGCCACAAGCGGGAGTCCGTGCCAGGAGTGCCACGACGAAATCGCCCCTCCACGCAGTTCATTACCCTGCCACAAGAGTCAACGCCGTCCCTATTGTAAAACGGCGGAGTGACTAATAGTTTCCTATTCCGACGCTAGTTGCGCAGAGAAGCTCGCGGCCTAGTACGGTGCCACTGCCAGTAGTAGAAGACATCACTGTTGTAGAGCGTGGTTCAATAAACGGCAGGCGCGCTGCAGGCGCGCTGCAGGCGCGTCGGCGGTGCATCTGGGCCGGCGGCTCGCGAGGGCGCGCGTCTGCGAAGGAGGCGTTCCACAGGGGCCTGCAGCGGGCGTCGCGCCTAGTCGCAGTAATGGACGAAGGGACCGAGACCGCCGCTCCGCGCCGCGCCGGGGAGTGGAGCGGGCAGGAGCTCAGTAGAAGATGAGAAGGGCGTGGCGGAGAAGGAAAGGGTTGTTGGAGAAGGCGGGAGTTGTGGGAGGAATGGGTTTGACGGGACGCGATAGAGAAGGGTTGGTGAGGATAGATCGGAGTGAGTGCGAAGGGCCGCAGCCGAGCGGAGCGAGGGGAAACGGGTGGTGCCGGGAGGCTGGACGGCGGAGGGGAAAGGGAGGGGAGGCGGATTCACCAATGCGGTGGACGGGCGGGGCGATGAAGTCGGCGTTGGACGGAACGGAGAGAAGAGGAGCCTGTTCTCTGTGTGCCAGAGCCTCCTGCGCGTTAAAGGAGGATCAGACCGCTGCGATTTGCGAGGGCGGCCAACGACCCCGCCGCTTCGGCCATCGGGCGGGGCAGTAAGACGGAAGAGACTGTGCGAAAAGCCTCCCGACGCGGTCGTCAATTGCAGCCTTTCATTATCGGAGCACATGCTGGCAAACTCGGAACCAGAATAGTGTCCTTTGACATGTTAATGTCGGTACCTCAGAGTTGGCTCTCACACTGAGGGTTTGGTGGGAACGGTATTTGCAACATTCGATAAATACTCTCGATCTGCTTTATTTCTAAATAGTATATACACTTTTTTTTAAACAAAATTAATGAATATTTTAACAGCGAGTAAACTTCTCTCCAAAGAAACATAAAATTATAATTAACAGCTATATTAATGCCCCATTGCTGGAGAATATTGCTCTAAAATGTGAATCTGTTGACCAACATCAATCGGTTTGTTATTATCTCTGATCTTCTGTGGAAGCATTAAGCACATGCAAATACCTTTTTGGTATTCCGCTTCATATTGATGTTGATTGCTTGAAATTCGCCGCTAATGTTTACAAACGCGTTCTAAAACCGCCTTATTTATTTGCGATAATTCCCCAAAAGTGTCCCATAACCGATTCCAGCGTTTACTCTTAACAGTCAGCGTGCCGTTATCCACCACCGTTCGAAAAAGTGTCTCGTCAAAAATGAATGTTTAGAAAACAGCCAGAGTGGATACCGCCAGCGCGGCGTATAATTTCGTGCGTATGGACGGAATTGTTAATTGCGGCGTTCAGCTGTCTGTTTGCGTTGCTTCGCCAGGGCGACCACCGCTCCCAGCCCGCGCGGAGCCCATTCGGTTGTAATGGAGTGCACACAATCCTCCGTTGCCGCGCCACCGCGCTACCTTCGCTTCCAAGAAAAGGTAAGGAATTTTATTCATCGCAGGGGCTGAGCTCGTTGCCCGATTCCTCGGCGGAAGCGTTGACTGAGCTGAGCAAATAGGAAAGCGTGCCTGCCTACTATTTGAACGCCCCCTTACCGCCGGCCGTGGGTGATGTGGGTCGAGGTCTGATGGGGGATGGAGAAGAAGGGAGGGGATGAGAAACATGGAGGAGTGGGTGGAAGGGAGTGGAAGAAGACGGAGGAGTTGAACGGGGCAAGAGTCAGGTGAAGCGGTGTGGTGCAGGGTGGAGAAGAGGGGAGGGGATGATAAATACGGAGGGGTGGGTGGAGGGGAGTGGAAGAAAGTGGAGGAGCTGAGCGGGGCAGTGTGAGGTGAGGTGGAGCGGAACCGTGAGGTGAAGCGATGCGGTGCAGGGTGGACAACAAGGGAGGGGATGAGAAATGTGGAGTGAATGGCTGGAGGGGAGTGGAAGAATGTGGACGAGTTGAGCGAGGGAGGATGAGGTGAGGCGGAGAGGAGCGAAGTGAGGCGAAGTGGCGTGGTGCAGGTTGGAACATAATGGGAGGGGATGAGAAATGTAGAGAAGATGGGACAAGAGATAGGTGGAGGGGACTGGAAGAAGGGAGTGGAATGGAAGTAGACAGGGTCAGATAGGCGCAGCGGAGAGGTGCGTCAAGCTGGAACAGCCATGTCTGCCCACCGGAATGAAACTTGTCAAATGATTTATTGCTAATTAATTGCCACAATTTGGTATTAATTGCCACGTATCTTCGGGGCGAAAACCGGTGTGAGCTGGCTTGACGCGACACCAGGACACACATCAGTGAAATTCGGTTCGTAGCTTGACGGAAACCCTCAGATAATTTATTGCTAATTAATTTTCGTCGAGCTTCGACCCAAATTTCACTGATGTGTCAATTCACGTCACGTCAAGCCAAGACCATATCCGTTTTTGCCCCGAAGAAACGTCGCAATTAATTCCAAATTGTGGCATTTAATTAGCAATAAGTCATTTGACAAGTTTCATTCCGGTGTGCTGACATGGTTGTTGGAGCTTGAGGCACCTGCGGCGGGGAGGTGAAGAGCGGTGCAGAGCGCGGTGAAGCGTCGTGATGTGGGACGGAACGCGACAAGTCGGCGCACAGGCGAGTCAGGGAGGTACAGAGTGGGTTAGGTTGGGTAATAGGGAAGGGAAAGGATGGAACAGAAGGATAGTGTGATGCGCGTCAGAACAGTGTAGAGAGGCGAGGGGAAGAGTAGAAAAGTATAGAGTGGAGAAGGGTAAAGGAGAGTGTGCAGAAGAAGGGGTAAGAAGAGAAGAAGGGTAAAGGATAGTACAGGTCAGAGAGAGGCAAATGCAAAAAAAAAATAATACTGAGGGAAAATATCGCGGTGGGCCAAGAAGAGGAGAGAGAGGGTTGAATGTAAGCTGGATGAATGGTGAGCAGGGCAGCATAGTGTATGGAAGCGTAGAATGGAAGAGAAGGATAGTGTGATGCGCGTCAGAACCGTGTAGAGAGGCGAGGAGAAGAATAGAGAAGGGTAGAGTGGGGAAGGGTAGTGGAGAGTGCGCAGGGAAGAGAGAGGCAAATGTAAAAAAGCTCGGTGGGAAAAGAACGCGGTGAGCCAAGAAGAGGAGAGAGAGGGTTGAATGTAGGCTGGATGAATGGTGAGCAGGGCAGCATCGTGTAGGGAAGGGTAGGATGGAAGGGAAGGGTAGTGTGATGCGCGTCAGAACAGTGCAGAGAGGGGAGGGCAAGAATAGGGAGGGGTAGGGTGAGGAAGGGTAGAGGCGAGTGCGCAGGGTGGAGAGAGACAAATGCAAAAAAGCTCTGAGGGAAAAGAACGCGGAGGCCAAGAAGAGGAGAGGGTTGACTGTAGGCTAGATAAACGGTGAGCAGGGCGGGGTCGGAAGCATAAAGACATGGGACGAGATGAGGCTAGGAGGGGCTGGACTGAATGCGGAGAAACGGAGTGACGCGGAGCGAGACCGGAAGAGGAGGACTAAGAAGAAGAAGATGCATCGAGGACGTCGGGCTGTGAAATGCGACTCAGTTCCGCTGTCGGCCACGAGGCCACACTCTCAGCGCGTCAGTCGTTCGTCGTCTGTTAAGAAAAGGAGTCGCCTTCGTCTCTCTCGGAATACAATGGGGACGTTTTCTTTTGTGTAAAGAGTTATTTATTGCTAATGGGCAAACAGGCTTCTTTAAACTTCACGGCTGCGTGGCAAGCGAACGGATTCGCTGCTACACTGGCAAATTACTGCCATGCATTATAAAAGAGGCTGCGGAGTTTTCGGTTTCTACGAGTGGCTGCTGGATAGAAGCAATGCTCAATCCTTGGACTGATGTACATTATTATTGAACTCAAATAAGATTGTTCATCATTCACTCTCCTTCCCTCAATCCCTTTCTCCTCCATCTCTCTTTTTCTTCAGCTTTCCCCATCTCTACGTCGTTTCCCTTTCCTGTCTTCTTTAATCTGAACTGATAGTAGGACAGGAAAATATAATTAGGGAACACTTAACATTAGTTTGTCGTTTAAGGTTTCTTTTCAGATAAAACGTTTGGATAGTTTTCTGATGTGTACTTTTTTCTTTTATATTTACAAGTTTTTTTGCGTAGATGACCAGATTATAGCTGTAGGCATTGACGTAACAGCTTTCGTGTAAATTGAGGAATTAATTTGCAGTTTTTGTTTTAATAATTATATTACATTGTAATACTCTTTCTCTAGGATTTATTTCAATTACACTTAGGGAATGTACAGTTTCATAGAAATCATTTTTAATATTTTGTAACTGATGTAGGAAATTCAACCTTCTCAACATATAAAAAGTACTAATTTAAACCAGTGTCAAAATTTTGTTATTACTTTAAGAAAATGTGTGGTTATTAAAACTATGACTCTGGAAGGATTGGAACTATGACTCTCTAAAGTTAACTATGACTCTGGAAACCAAAATTGTTTATCTTTTTCTATTATTTTATGTTGTTATTATTTATAGCAAAGATGATCTACCTACTTTATTGCTTCTTCGGTACTGTACGTGATGCCAGATGTCGTTACTCCAGAATGTTCTTCGATAAAGCCCATTTATCCTACTGCTCGATATGCATTTCACGTGTCCTCGTGTCCCATAACACGCATGCTGGGTATCTACATGCTAATGGAACAGCGTCATCGTTCACGTCAACCTACTACCTATTCTGTTAAAGTGTCTAGTTGAAAGGATCTGGGTTCGCTTGAAAGGCTATTACTCGAGAGTGTTTCCTTCTTCCGTATCTTATGTTATACTTTGGTGTCACCCTATTGCGACAAAGTGTCACACAGATTCCTTACGTCGGCAAGGAGCTTCGCTATAATTATCCGACAGTTCGCTATCCGGAGGGAAGTAATCAATTTTTATGGACCTGCAAACATTTTACCTTTATGCATCATTTATCGCAACATTTTGCTGGCATACGCGATATCAGTTAATGGACTATTTCTCATTTTAACGAGCCCCGAGTCCATCTGGGGTGGAGCCTATATGCCACCGTGACAAAGGGCTTTCGCTTTAATTTCCTTCCAAGGGTTGAAGGCAAGTTCATTAGAGGTAGCTTTTAGGTTTTTTAAGGTCGTTATGCGTTTTAGTGCCCGGGTGCATATTATTAAAATGTTATTCTCAGCAGCGCTTCTTATGGCGTTGTGGCCGTTACGAAGATGCCTTTAGGCTTCTGTAATGGTAGAGACATGAAACGCTGTCTATCACGAGCCTCGATGAACCTTCTCTGTGGGAGTTTGCGATAAAGTTCGTATGAGGCTTTGGAACGTGCCCGATTTTATGGACTCTCTGCGGAAAAATAATCAAATTTACAAAATATTCATGAACAAGCGGGGATTTTGGGATCGTCGTTCCAATATATTTTGAAAGAACTCCTCTCGATTCGAATCCCTACGGATGAACGAATCCACGCTGGGACGGGAATCAAATGGCGTTGTCCAGTGTTATTTCATTGCGAAAATGAAGTAATGATGAATTGGCACAACATCCAATAAAGCTCCCTGACTTATAATCCATTTAATTGAATTATTGCCAAACTTTGTTCTCAACTAGCTACTAATCCAATGGACATATCGCACAAAAACGAACCACAGCACTGATGAAAAATGGTCCCAATATACGAAGCGGGGCAACAAGCACGCCCTACGCGTCTGTGTATAGTTGGCGTACACTCGTTGCCAATATTGGGGTATTAATTTCGTGGTGGAATTAGCCGATTATTTCAACTTATGTGTACCGATATAATTAATTTTTGGATATTTTACTCGTCGCAAATCTGGATTACACCGAATAGCGCTGCAGGAGCCTCCCAGGAAAGCGACCAACACAAAGGGCGGCCCGCATAAGCCCCGGCGCTCTTTATATTTATTAAACAATATCGTTCAGGGAACCGAACCGCAAAATCGAAGCGTTAATCTTCTTGAATTAGCCATGCGCCTGGCCGCGTATAAATACACGCTTCTGGACTATCTAATTAAAGGTGTTGCCAGAGGCGGGGAGCGGCAATGTAACGATGTAGCTGGCTCAGAACTCAACATTATCCATTCCCGCCTCGACCCTTATGAGCCGCCTCGCGTATTACGAGCAATCAACTATTAAAATACATTTCGTTTTTAACCTAGTGATTTCAACAGGAAAATATCTCCATTTTTACTTTCTCGCTACGGGGTAGAGAGAAAATTATGTAATGCTGCGCGAGAAAACAGAGAATTTGTGGGAGAAAAACCCTTATTACAGGGCCACTGGTAACGAAAATGAGGATAAATCCCGTTGATAAATTTAGAAAAAAAATCCTCTAATCCATGGTGTAGGCAGAATTCATGTTTTGTGGGTCCTTGATACCAAAAAATGGAATGAGGGCGAAACGTCTGTCTATCCGGCAGTACGTCTGTCTGTACGTTTGTGAAAAACACTAGCGGGCCCCTAGAATTTGAAACCGATATTTTACTTTTGGGGGGTACTTTACATGAAGTCACTGGGACATTTTCAAAATTTTCAAAAAAATGGCTCCATCTTTTTAATTAAATTGTGTTGTTGGATAGTGTGAAGGACGTTTAAGAGAATGATGCAGGTCTCATGTTCGTTGGAAACCCTAATTTTTTCAATACTGCATAAGTTCAAAATTTTTGCGGAGTAAGTAATTTTTGCGGAGAAATTAAGGATGGTTTATAGGTCAGTAAAATTATAGGTTCCTCTTATAATTGACAACTGTAATCCTTTTTCTGTCAAATTCTTTATTTCTTCTCTTAGCAACGTTTCGGAGCAAGATTAGCACAATCATTAGGCAGGTTGCCAATGTAATATTTAATGTATTAGCATACATATTTAATTTTATACATGGGCATATGGTGATCTATAATGATATTATGTATTTCAAAAAAACGAACAGAAATTCATATTATTGTTGGGTTAAAACATTGTGGATCACGTTGAAAAATTATAGAATTATTGACTCATTTCACCTTTGTCTGGAAACCTCAAAGTAATGTAACCCAACCAGAATGTGAATTTCTGTTGTTCTTTTAAAGACAAGATAACATCATTACGTATCACTATATGTCCATGAAGAAAATTACAATATTTATTCTAAAACATTAAAGAGTATATTGGCATCCTGATGATGGGGCTAACTCTGCACCGAAACGTCCCTAAGAGATAAAATAATTTGATAGAAAAAGGATTATAATTAATGCAATTAAGGGGAGGCATCTGTGAAAATAGAATTTCTGAAAGGAATTTTTTTTCCAATCTCAAAATTTTACCACATAATGAACACATTAATAGTAACAATTCTGCCAAGTTATTTTGCATTTTATAAAAAAGTTTTTTTAAAAATAGTTTTTTTTATATTTTTGCAACTTTTGTTAAAAAACACTCTAATTGGTCCAAATATTTGTAGATCACTTTAATATTTAACCACACAAACTTCAGATCTGTAAGAAGAAAAGTTGCTTATATTACATAAATTATATTTACAGTTTTTTATTTAAAAAAATTGTGAATGTTTGAAAAGCAAATATTCTGATTTTTTCCCTTACTTCTATGTTTACTTCAACACAGAAGTAAAACTAGATCAATCTGGGCACTCTAAAAAGCAACTTTTATTCTTTATTAATATACTAAGCGACTGTAAAAATTTTAACAGTATATTTGAAAAATTGTTATGCAAGGGATGTTTTAAATACTGTAATTGGCTAAAAAAACTAATTCGTGGAAAAATGAATTTAAAGATGTACATGAATTTTGTGGCTCTGGATCACCTTAAAAACTACCAGCAGCCTAAATGGGGACTTCAGCTATCTTTTTGAATTGTTTATTTTAATTTTGGATAATTTAAGTTGTTTTCCTGCTAGATTTCACAAATGGTTTACTAGCTTCAACAATGCGTTTGAGTCTACATAGATCACGCTTTACAGTTATTTTCTGTGATGTTTCACTTGATGGACTTCCTACAATTGAATCTTTAACGTTTTGAGTAATTTGGCATCCCATGTTAAACTCATAGATAACTTCTGTGATACAATAATCCATTTTTTTAAACAAATATTTCTTTTGGACAAATGAACCAAAACACACCGTGGAGTCATTCATTAGCATTTTGGATCTTCCCCTAGTACAGCTTCCTAATGTTTCATCAAAATCAAATCTTCTGTACACAGGAATTATTTTTACAACTTCTGAAGATAAAACAGTTTTCATATTATTATATGACTAGGTATTTCTTCTCCATTTTATCCTATAAAAAAACTGAAACAACTACGACCTAACCTATAACAATTTCACCAAAAATTATTTACACTTGTAGCGAAAAGATTGAATAAATACTGAAGGAAACTCGAAGTAACTAAAAACTGTTAATAAAATAAAAATCACAAAACGCTAATAAAACTTCTACAAGAATACTACAATTACCAAACAAGGAGGAATAACACCAGGACACTTTATTCAAGAATGACACTCACTGTAACAATATAAAGTTTCCCGCACTAATTTCCAGCATTCAGATGTTCTTCAAGGACTCTAAAACAAGTTCCTTCAAAAAAAACACGGGGAAATTCAAATATTATTCTACTAATATTAGGAAAATAACACTTAATGCGCAGAAAGGGGGCGTGGCACACAGCGCGCATGGGCATTTAAATCATAATTTCGGGTATTTAAATGCACCGCAGACGAATCTGACTCGGCAACAATAATCTATAAAGTGCGATCTTATTTATAGCGATGAAAACCAAAAATTAAAATTTTCAAGAAATTTCATCAAATTTCACAGATGCCTCCCCTTAAAAGAGATACCGAGCGAAGTGGCCCAGGGCGTAGCCCGCTAACTTCGCATTCGGGAGGCCCGGGTTCAATCCCCGTGCCAGCCATACAGATCAGCGTTTTCGTGGTCTTCCTCTGTCACTCAGGCGAATGCTGGAGTAGTTCTACTAAAAGGCCACGACCGCGAAACAGGCGGCGTCGGTAACCGAATTCGTTAACTACGTGAACTCACGAAGGTTAAGCTAATCGAGACATCGTGGATTCCTGGTAGGATGACCGACTAGGAACCCCGAGATCTAGTAACGCCGAGGCCAATTTATAGGCCATGTAATAGCTGAATGCAAATACAAATAAGAGGAACATACAGAGTGTCCGGGGAGAAAAATTAAGCGAGAAATAAAAAAGCAGACGAATTTTGTAAATTGGGTGCTTTTTTTATTTCTCGCTTAATTTTTCTTTCTGAACAAACGTATTCATTTCTTTTGTAAATAATAAACAATTAACATGTTTCTGGAGTTTTTCTATGCTTCCATTATGCAAATTTTTGCCTAGAAATCAATTTTGCAAACCAACTTTTGAGTCCTTATTGCGGTTCAACCATTCGGAATATCCACGTAGTTTATCAGACAAAATATGCTTAGAATTGTCTTAAGAGCTTATTTCGAAGTTTTGACGTTTCCTCCCCGGACACCCTGTATAATTTTACCAAATTCCTTCCACATTTTCATCCGTGAACTTCATCACTTTCCCGTTGCCGTGACCCTCTGTACTCGAAAACAACCCCTGTATCACCCGCCGCCCACTCCGCACCACAAGCCCTCCCAGCGAGCGCCGGCAAACACAGACTTACCCTAATTAAAAAGCACGGGCTCCAAACGCGTTTGGCGCATGGCGTTTGCGAGTCGGGCGGCGGTGCGTGGTTGTGTGGTGGGAAGCGGGAAGCCTGAAAGCGGTACAGCGGCAGCCTCCGTGCGTGCAGTCTGACGCGCACGTTTGTCTCAAAGAGGTCTAATCGGTATTTGCAGCATAAGCGGATAGATCTCTAATGTGATCCTTTTTGATAGCTCTCCACTGGGTCATTGATCCCCTTGAGATGGGCTTTTATTTACGTGGAGGTACATTTCAAATGTAATGCGATTGTGGTGTTAGTGTAGTGAGTGGTATCCATTTTTAAAATTACTGTTCCTCTCAATGCTACTTTTTTTAATTACTTCTCTTTTTTATAATTCGCATTTACCGGTAGTGTAAGCTCCACAGAGAGAATAGCTAATGTTGAGTCCTGATGGCACGTAGGACGTATTGGCAACGTTCGAAAGGATAGGATTACCGAACCATTACAAAGGGAAACATTACAATGCATTAAAATGATTACCGTTAATAATCTTGAACTAGAAGTCAATAAGCAATAAAAACTCTCATGCGAGTAATAAATATTACTGTGCAAAAATTACTTGTAAGTAGAGTGAATTACAGTATACGTTACAAGATACTTACAAGATAAACAAATACATATTGTGGTGGCAACTAAGTTGTTATATTAATCCTAATTTTCTTCATTGTAATAGCAAGTTTTTAAAAAGAAGATTGAAATACTGTTTTTATTTAAATAATCATCGTTGAGCCAATTTGGCCAACTTTGTTCGTATTATTACTTCAAAGTTTGTTTTTCTGGATTTTCCAGGTGGTTTTTAATGACAACAATGATCATTCAGTAATTATATCTTTATAGTTTGCTCTTTCTATTGCACTTGTATTTTCGTTCCCAAATTTGCTTATTTTGAGTTTATATGCTTTCGATTTGATCGTACACTTATGGAGTAGTTGAGACCGGCTCGGATAGCTTAAGGTTAACATCACTGCATATGCAACATCGTTTAGTCGGATGTTCTAAAGTTCCAGTCCCGACTGTTGCATATTTTAACCCGGAGGTAGCTGAATTGAATTCATCCGATCTCTGGAGTAGAATTCCAGTGACCTGCTGCTCTGAATGTCTTATCAAATCGTCTACATTTCCGTACGTTTTCACGGTTACAAATAACAATAAACGTCCAACGCTCCGTGTTTTACTATCAACTGATTTGTAAGCATGTAGGTACTTATTGCACAGATAAATTAATCGCTGCTTGGTACATATGCTGACTACATCCTGATAAATTGTTTACAAAATATGGATCGTCGACAAAATAACATATAGTATGTATAACATGTAGATAAATATATGATGAATTTGCAGTCAGGCCAGAATTGTGTTTCCATTTCGTGAATGTTAATTTGGGCACAATGTAAATTAGAAATACTTGGTCCAATATCATGTTAGGAATAAGTGTTACCCTAAGAAAATTGTTCTAATTGTAACGCGATTTACAAACATTTTGAGGCATGTAAATTTTTGAAGGATTTATAACACAAAAAATAAAGGAGTGAGAAGGTTTTAGATAAATGAGGGGTATCAGCCTATCAGCGTTGTCACCTCGTAGTGCATTTTATATTTTTGCGAATGTGAAGTGTTCCTATAGGCTTCTGACTTAGTCTCCTTACTTCACAGTTGGTTTGTTCTTAGATCCCTTCCATCCAACAGGGTGCTGAGGATTGAGTGGTCTTCTTTTTTTCTTCTTCTTTTTCTTCTTCTTCTTCATCTTCTTCTTTGTCTTCTTCCTCTTTTGTGAATTAGGTACAACAAGAATTGAATACAGATGGTAAGGATCAGTTTATTGTGATCGCATTTCGAAAACATGACAACGATGTAAGACTTATTACGAAAAGCTTAAAAGCAGATTCTTCCCAATATTAAGAACAAATATTTTGAATGACCCATTTTTTCCGGAAAAATTAAAAGGCAGTAAAATTCTTTCTTTAAATCACCCCGGAAATTATAGCGTTTCTCTTTTACTGCTGTAGTATTTTGTGTCATTCGTAATGCGTAATAGATGTTTCAGAGTAAATGTAATCAATTGTTTCTTTTATTTTTAAAATATATTTCCAACATAGCTTTGCTCCAATAACACATGTTACAATTTTATTTTTAGTAAAAATATGTCGCAGTAGTGAGCCGTCGATTACAAACAATATAGTTTTGAAGGGAAATATTTCGGAGTGTGCATTTGTTCAGAAATATTATTTGAAAAAATTGGAATAAATTACAAACCACAGAAGCCAGCATATGTCAATCAAAGAGCAATTACCCTGAAAATTGAAATATGTGTGGATATGTCGAGATACATGTTACTGAATGGAATAATCGTCGATGGTTTTTTATTAAACAAGTATATTGAAAAAGTGTTACGTTTAATAACAAAATATGAACGAATGTTTATAAAATTTTAAAGATATTATGAACGTATTTTTTTAACTGAATATTTATCAACGACAGTAATAAGCATTCTCACGTATTCGTCAGTATGTAAAACGTGAAACTTGTCAATACAAAAAACCGTGAATAATTGAATATTTTGATTCATTAATACAATATTTATTTTACGTTACGCCTCTCATTTTTCTCTCTCTCTCTCTCTCTCTCTCTCTCTCTCTTTCATTAGCTAAGAGTATTTTTCTAATACATGGTGACGGTATGGTTTGCAGTCCGTGAATATGACACTTATTTTGTGCAGAAAACAATCTCGTAAATTAATTTTTTACTCACTAAATATCTAAAACCTTAGTAATTTTGTCTTCGCGAAAGAATGCATCTTTATTTTATACATTTCTTAATGGTCATAAACTCTTGAAGCTTTCATACCTAATTTATTGAAACAAATGTAATGTATGTATTAGGAAACAATTGGTCTTTGAATTTTGCTTGCGTTTACGTAAGCTAATAGTAGCTTTAACTTTTGGTATTAATTTTTATTGAAAAACATCGGGATGGGATGTATCAATGTCTTGTCGCTCTACCAGTGACAGTGCAATTTAACATGTGGATAGATTCGAGAGCAATAATAAACAACAAGAGTTTCCTCAACATCTTAATTGTGTTTACTGAACCAAGACTTTATAACACGGCCCACTAAAAATGTGTTGAATTACAGCATATAGTGATGAATATAGAGGAAATTCCTAAAGAACATGCATACAGACTTGCGTTAGCAATGGCCTTTTTAAGAATACAGGAAATGTCTCGCCCTTGGTTGATGTCGTGTGAGTATAGAATGTGAAATACGAGCGCTGAAAGGTTAGAGGAAAAGCACCGTGATGGAATAACTCAAAACTCACACGTCCTTTCGTCGAGCACGTTAGAGCCTCTTGATCTTGCGCGCCGGGGGCACATCTCGCCCATTTGTCGCGTGGGGGCGCTGGTAGCGGAGGCGGCTGTGCAGACGGGAGCGAAAGAAATGGTGGCAGCGGCAGGTCGGGGTAGAATTGGAGTTTGAGTCGAACAAACTCGAGGTTAGAATAAAAAGTAGTTGTAGGATTGCGATAAGAAATAAGCGAGTTGGTGACGAGCGAATTGTAAAATGGTCAAGTGGCAAAATGTACGAACACACTTTACTTACACACACTTATACTAACATGTACTACACTACCACACATGCCGGGAGACCGTCAGGAGCTTAGAGCTTGTCCTGGCTGGGGAGGGGGGTGTCCCCCTTGTGCAAGAAAGTGTCGGATTGGGGTAAACTCCGCTAGCCGACGATGAGTCGGTGCCAGATCTCGCCATCAAGCGGCCAGAATCACTAACAATCAATCAAACAATCCGAGTCGTCCCTTCTCACCGTTCCCGTCCGCACCCTTGTTCGTCCCCGCATTGTCCCCGGTCATGTTCCCGTTCTTCCGCCCTCCACGTTCCCTCCCTTGTCTCCGTTCTTGTCCCAGTCCTAGTTCTCGTCCTTGCCCTAGTCCCCATCCTAATAACTGTCCCTGTCTCCGTCCTTATCCCCGTCTTAGTACTCGTCGTAGTCCTGGTCCAAGCCTCCGGCACTTCCCTCTCTCTCTCCCTTCGACCCGTCCCCGAACCCCGCCTCACCCTCGGCCCTTCCTCCTGTCCTCGACCCAGCCCCCGCCCTCGTCCTCGCTCTCGTCTCTTTCCCTGTCCAAGCTCCCTCCTTCCCCATTCCTGACCTCGGTCCCCACTCCCGCCTCCGCCACGCGTCCGTGCTCCCCCCTCCCCCTCCCGCCGCCGTGTCGGCTGCTGGCTCTCAATCGCGGAGAGTGCGCTGCCTGCATACGCGCTGTGTGCCGTGCTCCGTTTCCGCGCACGCCTCCGCCCCGCCCCTTCCCTCACTCGCGTCCCGCCCCTTCGTCCCCGCGTCCGCCTCGCCGCGAAACTTCGTTCTAATTCGGGCGAATGGGAGTGCTCAGAGAACGTAATATTTCTATGTTGCAAGCCGTATTTCCAGAGATGCTTTAAGTGCCTGAAGCGTTTGAAATATACAACCGATGTACTTTCAGAGTATGAGTCTACTTGTATTTCAGTAGCTATGCACATCATGCAAATGTGCACAAATTCTGCGGTTAGAGGCAAATGTGTTTGAAAGATCCATATCGATGACTTAATTTGTCATGAAAACGTGTTTATAATTCAACGTTTTGAAGGGACTTGTGGCTCAAGGGCTAGACATACGTCTTTCGTCACCGACGCCTGAGTTTAATTCTAGATCAGTCCCTGTGGGCATTGCAGTTGACAAAGTGAGCTCTCATCCTTTTTTCTGGGCGACGTAGAGATTCCCCTGCCTCTCATTTTATTTAAAATTTCATTATTATTATTATTATTATTATTATTATTAATAATAATAATAATAATAATAATAATAATATTCACCTCGTTATCAGTGTCGCACATTAGAAATAGATCACTCATGGATCACAATTATCTGAGTAGTCGAATGGACTCTAAAATCCAATAAATATATGAGTAAAGAAAATAATTGGATAAGTAAGTGAATATATGCATAAATACGTAAATAAATAACCTTCTAAATTTATTCTTATAGAAGGCGCAATTATTCTAGCATCTGTGTCGTTTAAATGACCGATAACCCAATAAAAGTACAAATACGGCGAAATTCGAAGTATAAATGTGGTACGAAGGTTCAAGAATCTCGTGGAAATACCCTGGGTAGAACTAAACATTCAAATAGTGTGTTGTGCTTGATGGTTGGTGTTTATTATGAAACGTATTAATAACGATTTGTAACCAACTGTAGATGGAATCAACTCGAAATATATTATTAGGGGATAATTATAGGGGATTGATATAATGTAGATTTTGCTTACTCAATAGAGGTAATAGAGGTACTATCTGTCCAAATAACAGAGAGAAATACTCTTAACTTCTACCAAAACATCTTGTTCACTCTATAATCCTTTATCATACGATGGTACTAAAAATGGAAATAATGTTAAAATGTTATACGAAATAACATCAAGTAAATTTTGAGAGAGGTTTATTCTTCACATAGAATTGGACAGTTTCTTTGGAATACGTTGCAACTGCCGTAGGTTCTACAATCCAGCTTGGTTTATTGCACCTCTCGCTCAGCAGGACTAGCCCGCACGACGACAATATTCGCCAAAATCCCCCTTCGCCGTTTCATTGCGCAGGTAGCTTTGCAGGACGAGTCATTCGCGGGCTCACGCATGCTGTACGCGTGTGAGGTGATTTGACGGGTCGTGAAACGCGGAACAGCCGTCTCGTCCTAACCCAGCGGTTCATTACGACTCCATCCTCCCCCGACGCGCACCGCTGATGCACGGTGACACTCTCCTGCATTTCAATGCGCATCGGTGTTCCACGGACCGCGCTCTCTATCGGAATCAAAAGACGCCGCGGGCTCGACGCGCATAATACTGTTTGATATCTCGCCGCACGCCAGACGCATGAATGAATCCTCTTTAGAATATGGTGTTTGCTGAAGGAGATAATTAGTGAAATACATCTGAAGCTCCCAGCGCGATGCTTTCGGTTGCACCTGTGTGGAGATTCTGCGACGCGGTGTCGTTTTCGCGTTATCGGTCTCCGCTGCTTTCACCGGAGCCAGGCAGAGGGGCTGCTACACAGCTGGATTTCTCCGCGCGATAGGTCGGCCCGTAGCTGTGTTTTGTTCGATCCGGTCAGTGAACCGTGGATGTTGGTTTCATTCGGAGGTGGTGCTTAGCGGCCATCGCTGCGTATGAAAGTGGGAGACTGTTTCCCTTGCGGGATCCATGCACTCCGCATCACCGTCAAAGCACCACCACCAGCAGTGCTACCGCGATAGTGCCTCACCGACACGGTCTTCTGCATGTTTTCCTTGTGGCTCCACGCTCTCCAACCACCACAGCAAAGCACCATCACCAGCAGTGCTACCGCTCGCATCAACTTGTGTGACGATAGTGCTTCACCGACACGGTCTTCTGTCTTTTTCCCTTGTTCCACGCCCTCGAACCGCCACCGCATCACCGTCAGAGCACTATCACCAGCAGTACTACCGTCTCATCAACTTCTGTGGCGACAGCGCTTCTCTATCACGTGTCTTTTGCATGTTTTCCTTCTGGCACCAGGCTCTCCAACCCCCCCCCCCCCGCATCACCGTCAGTACACCATCCACCAGCAGTACTACCGCTCCTCATCAACATGCATGACGACATAGAGAACATGCATGACCGTGATTGGAGCTTCACCATCATGGTCTTCTTCTGCATCAATTATCTGCAACTGATGCCTGCTACTTTCAATCCGGCTACCGCCTGTTGAATTTTGCCCTATAGTAAACAATCTCCAGTCCTTACCCCTCTTATCTTTCAGTGTTCTTCCCGTTGCTCGGCCCACGTTATCTGCATACCCCTTACAATTTACCCCGATCCATCACTGACAGCACAACCGTCTCCCGCATAATCTCACCCCGTCCTCCATCAATTTCAACGGAAAGGCTTCTTGACCCAACTTCTCTCTCCGTGAAGCAGTACTTTTGGCCATCCAAATACCAATAGTCACTCGCTGTACTTAGACTTTATTCGCCACTCTAAATCTTTCGTCACCATTCTCACCCCTTCATCGCTTTTAGGCTTATCATTTCGCTCTCAGCGGACACAGGTACGTCTGCGTGTCTCCCTCCATCACTCGTCCATGAGTCCCACTTTCACTTATTCGCCTTTCCTTCTCTCTTCTCTTCATCCCCGTACGTGCAAAGTTCCCCCATTTCCCGAGCACCCTCCTCTCAGTGTTCTCGTTGTGCATTCTATCCTCCTCGGACGGGACTCAATTTGTAGCGAGCGCTTAAGCGTCGATCCGCTGCGATCCGATTGGGCGGGCAATGAGCGCTCGGCCCCGAATCCGCACTGCTGCCTGCGACCGCAAGCTGCTACTCCCGTCCCCTCCCGTCCCCTCCCGTCCCCCCGTCCCCTCCCGTCCCCTCCCTCCCGTCCCCTCCCTCCCGTTCCCCTCCCTCCCGTCCCTCCCTCCCGTCCCCTCCCTCCCTCCCCTCCCTCCCGTCCCCTCCCGTCCCCCTCCCGTCCCCTTCCGTCCCTTCCCGTCCCCTTCCGTCCCCTCCCGTACCCTCCCGTCCCTTCCCGTCCCCTTCCGTCCCCTCCCGTCCCCTCCCGTCCCCTCCCGTCCCTCCCGTCCCCTCCCGTCCCCTCCCGTCCCCTCCCGTCCCCTCCCGTCCCCTCCCGTCCCCTCCCGTCCCCTCCCGTCCCCTCCCGTCCCCTCCCGTCCCTCCCGTCCCCTCCGTCCCCTCCCGTCCCCTCCCGTCCCCTCCCGTCCCCTCCCGTCCCCTCCCGTCCCCTCCCGTCCCCTCCCGTCCCCTCCCGTCCCCTCCCGTCCCCTCCGTCCCCTCCCTCCCCCTCCCCTCCCCCTCCCTCCCTCTGCTCAAGCCCTTCTCTCCCGTCCTAGCCCCATACCCCATCCCGTCGCTTCCTGGAGCCCGTGCGCCTGGGCGCTCTCCGGCCGCTTGTTAAAATCCGTGTGGGCGGTGTTGAATGGCAGCTGCTCCGTCAAGTGAGCTCGTGATGGAAATGCGACATCGGCTTCAAATCCACACAACAGGTTTTGTGTTTCGTTTTTACTTTCCTCGTTTGGGTGGGTTCTAGAAGTGAGTGAGCGATTGAGTATTTAAATGTGGTGTTGTATGCGGGTGCGTAAACTGTGGTCATTAGTCCCGTAAATGTAGTACATGCGTTTTCTACAGAGGTACCAGTGCATTTCCTC